>JAPCYP010000010.1:4962500-7443750 GCA_035048595.1 Echinosophora koreensis | reverse complement strand
GGATGTTACTCTTATTTTCAGCAATTTCTCTAAGTTAGACAGGGAAGTTTTCATCATGGCATGACGGAAAAAATGGAGTGTGATGTATACTAAGTACTAAGCTGATTATATTACGGAAAAAATCAAGAATATATCAGATTATCTTGCTCAAACTAAGCATGCTGGAACTCATTGAGTTCTCACTAGTGCATAGTGTGTGCGAACGAAACATACAAACTAATCACTTTATAGTGTGTGACTGTAATCACAAAGCCCATAAACAAAACATTACATGGCACACAAGGACAAAGAAGGAAAATAACAAGGGCCAAAAAGGCAGATAGCAATAAACTACATTTAAGGCTTAACCCTCTCCTGTCCACAGTGGAGCTGTCTCAAACGATCATTCACACATCCTGAGAAATAGGTCCAAGGCCAATTATTTTTCCAGGATGGCATGCAAGGGCATGTCTTCTTGATGTATGTGTGGGTATGTTTGTGAGAGAGGGAGGGAGGGATAGACCCTAGAAGACATCAGCAGCAGAGAGAGAATTTAAGCCAATTGATATGTTTATTCTTCCCCACTAACAAGACCAATAGAAAAAATTGATCGCATCGACACTCCAAACCAAAACCTGAAAGCAACTATTATATTTTGGGATGACATACTTTACCTTGTCAATCTGAAGAAATTAACTTACTTAAGGATGAACTGAACTACTAAATCTAAGCAACCGTATCAGGGGATCCACAATCGCCATATTCAATATTATTGCACTCAGTCTTCAACAGTGATAGATAGGGATGGCAATGGATATTTTACTTTTACCTAATGAATATCCGCAAAAATTACTCATAATGGGTAAGGTAATTACCCACTTTATGAGTATGGGTACGGGGGGCGGGTAATTGCCCGTAAAATTTAATGGGTATGGGTGCGGGTATAGGTACTCTACTACCCACCCCGCCCCATACCTGCATACATATATACATATATATTAATATTTATTTAATTGTTATATATATATATATATATGTGTGTGTGTGTGTGTGTGTAACTATGATATATTAAATTAAAAAATTGAAATGTAATTATGTTATTACTTTACTTATCTTCCTGCTTCTTTCACGCTTCTACAATATACTTCATTCAACTTTTCTTACCTTACCTTGTGAGTTTGTTGTTCCAGGGATTAACTATAATATGGATTTAATTGCTATACACTAACAGTGTAAAGTTTTCTTACACTGACAACCAATTAGAAATTGCCACATCAGCAAAAATGATTGACTCTTATCCTAAGTACCTTAAAAGTCATTCAAACCATGATTTCAGATTGGTTGACAGTGTAAAACACTTTACACTGACAGTGCATAGCAATTAAACTCTTATAATATTTCCTCGATGCTTTGGGGAATATTGAATGTTTTGTATCAAAGGCCTTTGTACTTCAAACTTAGATATATCATGATGTAGATGTGTAATGTAAGAACAAACTAGAATGATTTGCCTTGTTATATACTATCATGATATTTCAGACTTGTTATATGTTCTCCATATGTTAAACATTTTTTATAATATTTTTTTTCTTTATTGATTGTTCATAATTAATTAAAGTGCAAATAACGGGTGCAGGTATAGGTATGCAAGTTGTTACCCACGTGGTATGAGTCTGGGTATGGGCATTTTAAAAAAAAACGGGTATGGGGATGGGTACTATGGTACCCTACCTATATCCTATCCATCGTCATCCCTAGTGATAGCTAAACATTCTAAAGTTTAAAGCTCAATAAAATATTTTATGCTTACCAAATGCTAAAATATAACTATACCCACACAAGAGCTACAATTGGACAATTTACTTACAAATTTAGCATGAATATATGAAGGCAAACAGCTTAATCATGATATACCAACGAATGTTAATGGTTCAAACGACAAGTTGCAATACTCACTTTTGAAAGACCAATAGGTGCTGAGTTTCCCCATATGGTTGCATTCAACTCTTCATGCCTTCGTTCATTGGATACTTTTGGAAGCCCTTGTGCCACTGGAAGCTCCTCGTGATCTTTCTTAGAAGTCAAATTTTTATTTTCCTTTCCTTTTTCAACATTAGGAAGGTCAATTGCCCTTGAATTTAATACCCCACTAAACGATTGAATTCATCTCTACATGAGTGGATCAAAGATTTTAGACACGGTAATCCTTAGATAACAAACAAATAATTTTCTTCACTGAGGGTGTGTCTGGAAGGAGTTCGGAGGAGAAGGGAAGGGAGGGAAAATTTTCATTTTAAGTAAATATTTTCTTATTTAAGTGTTTTTTTTTTTAAATAACAGGAAAATAATGAGAGATTATCATGTAACCTAATAATCCATTGCTCATTTTTATATACATTTTATAACTCAATTTGAAATTGAAAAATTAACCCTCCTCTCCCTTTCCATTCAAACCCCTCTATCAATACATCTCTAAAGCTAACAGTAAAAGCTAACGGGTTTTCTAACAGCATGAGCACACATTTTCAAGTAGGGATGAAAATGAGCAGCCAGCTCTTGAGCCTACTCTTGATTTGCTTTGTTAACAACTCAATAAGACAAGAATTTTGACTCTTCTGCTTGAGCTTCCATATGTTTGGCTTATTAGCTCGTGGGCCAGCTTGATATATGCTGTCATTTTTGTAATAGTAACAGTAGTTTTGATTTAATATATATTAGCATTGGAATTTATATTTTTGTCAAAATAAATTATTAATTAAATATGTGAAAAAATATATTTGTTGATTTACAAATTTGGACTTAACTCATTGGATCGATATTGGATCATAAAGCTCAAGCAGCCTTTGAGCTTACTGGGAGCCTGGGCTTCATTTCTTATCAAGTTGAGCTTGAGCTAGGCTATACCTGCCTCATTTCCAGCCTACCTCCAGCAAATAAGAAACATGTTTTCTAATATCATACAAATGCATGCAAGCAATATCCAAACAAGACATTTTTTTGTGCTCTAAGCTATTCCCACACCCACCAGAAGAGATCAATAAAATAATAAGAATGTATAACAACAGAAACAAAAACTTTTCACTTTGACAGCAAAGCAACCAGCTTAGCTTTGTCAAGAAAAATTGGGATAATAAAGAAGATTAATCTCAATAAAACTATAACTTCAAAATTTACAGGCCTTAAGTAAGCTGTGACGCATTGGGAAGAAATTTGATCTACAACGTGAACAACTTTCACAATAGAATTGTGAAATGACCCACCAAAAACAAGGGGAAAAGGATTACTGCTATAATAAATTAAATTAATGTACCTAGAGAATTTGTTCCCTTTCACCAGCTGCTCAATATCAGAAAGCTTATTTTTCTCAGATTGTTCTCCTTTTCCATCCTGCCTATGAAGAACAATGTCAGAACTGCTTTTCAGTTTACCACTGATGTCACCCGTACTTGCAATTTCAGCTGATTTGGATGCCCATAACTGCAAAAGAATAAGCACAGTCAATTATAAATAAATGGAGGTGAGGAAAAGGAACCAAATTCAGAAACCTTCTCCCCCAAATTATTCATAAAAAAAAAATGGGGAGGACCGGGCAGTTATATTCGGAAAGTAACTTTGTAGAGAGGCTAATAACCTCTGCAAGATGGAGATTTTGGATACAAAATCTAACACCAAGCACTCTGAGACACGGAGGACAGAAATTGTGAGATGGACAGAATTTTTCATTCATTTTAATCAGAAAGAAATTCATATAAACAAATCTAAAGTGAAGAAAAGGAAAGGAAAAATGAAGAAAGGGGCTGCAAGGGTTACCCACATAAAAGGTTATATAAGGTGAAGATCCAGAAAATCAATAATTAGTCACAATGACAGGAATGAGCAAGGTGATACCATCCCGATGGTGAGAAATGAACAAAAAAACAGTTTACCGAATTGAGAGGATGGAACTCCAAACACACAAGGTATAAGATAGCATAGGCAAACAAAATCAACAACACTAGCAGAACAATTGTAAGGAATAAATATAAGGATGAAGTAATAAAGAAAAATGAAAAAATTTGAAATTCAAGAATATAATATTCCTTGATCGATCAGTCTGACAATGTACTCGGATTAATTTGGTAAAGTAAAGATATAAATATTTCTTTATTGATCAAAGCCTAAAATGTACTCAAACTAATTGTTAGGAATCCCCAACAATTCACTATACTCACAACACAAGAATCACCAGAATAGCAAGCACAAGGAAGAGAGAACAGAAAATGTATGAATATTACTCTCTGTATCTGAATAGTAGAACTACACTGAACACTACACTGAGCACTACACAAGGGGCACTCCCCTTTCCACTGAGCTATCTCAGCCGTTGGAAACTTTACAAATGATCCAGAGTGAATGATCTAACTACAGACTGTCTATTTATAGTGGTGTATGAATCTAACTAACTTGCTGACTCAGCATAACTGCTGGCAGTTATCTAACTGCCAACTGCTGTGACAGTTAAGGCCAGCTAAGGCCAGCTAGGCCTTGCCACCCTCAATCCCCTTTAGCCTCTTCCTGTAGTAAACCCACATGACCCTAGGGCCTTCAGCTGATACCTCAGTTTGCCTAACAATACCACCCTCTCTGGAAACAACCTTGTCCTCAAGGTTGAAGGTAGGAAATTGATCCTTTATACTGAGATGTCTTCCCAGGTGACTTCTTCTGGGCTCTTTCCCACCCATTGCACCAAAACTTGGTGGAATTGCTCCCCTGCACGAGGAAGCACTCGATACCCTAGTGCTTGCTCAGGCTGATAAGCTGCAGCTTCTACTTGCAACTCAGGAGGTAGATCAGCTCCAACCGAGTTGTCCCCTACTGCTTTTTTAAGCTGTGATACGTGAAACACAGGGTGGATGCGGGCTGTTTCTGGAAGTTGTAACTTGAATGCTACTGCTCCAACTTGCCCATTCCTCAATCCCCGCCTTGGGACCTTTGGGCCTTCTAGTATGTACCTTGAGAGGCCTTGTGGGCTGCTTGGGAACCTCTGGGTACAGCTTCCCATCACCTTAAAATTGACCTTGTCCTCAAGGTCCTGGCTATGGGAGTATGTATGCAGATGGGTGAAAGTTTCCAATGTCCAATAGGATTGTGCTCTGCATGCCTGAATCAGAGTTATCACCATGATACTTCCCACTCTCATATAGGCTTCCTAAGTTGGAATTTCCATTCCATAGCAGTAGGATAGAGCTAGGAACGAACTGAATCATAATCATGTTGGATTCTGCATCCGCATCAATTATATTTCGTCCCTCAATGATCTTGATTGTCACATATTGGGAAACCAACTAAGCAGAGAAAATTGCAAACAATGATTGAGTTTCCTTTGCCTTGTCCTCAAGGCAGAGAAAAGGAAACTGTTCTTTAATAGAGGTTGCCACTTCCCAACCCTCTAGGGAGAAAGAAGAGTTTTGCGGCTTGATAAAATCTGCTTCCGTCCAAGTAACTCCTTCCATTGGGTGAGCTTTTCAAGGGATGAGCCACTCAATAATTGTTCTGCCATTATCCCCATTCTCTCTCCCTGTCATGTGAATCCTGCCCTCATGAATCTTTTGTGTTTGAATTCCAACATACAGTGCCTGTTTACCGTCATGGATGCCATTGATATTTCTCCATGTCTCATCAAACTCGAGGAACAGCAGTTGGGGCCCGCTCCAATTTATTATATCCCACCTCTGTTGTGAACTCAGTAACCTCAACACCCTCATGTAACTCAATTATCCTTGTCACAAAGGTCGCAGTCCATAATTTGCCACCAAATGCACTCTCTACATGATTGACGAAACCCACATATACCTCTGCATTTCTTGCTTGAGCACTTTGGTGTGAAGTCCTTGAAATCTCCTACATGATTCCTCTGCTGTGAATAGGGTAATAATAGCTTCAAAACCAATCTTACTGGGCCATGTACTTGTGAAGTTAAACCCAAATCCCAACCTTGCATCATTCTCTGAACCCTTCTCTCTAATTCTTGAATGAGAAAGAAACTCCAAAATGTTAGTTCTCCATTTATCGTATTGGGCCTGGCCCATTAGGTTAGTGAAATGACCCAACTCACCTTCTAAACACTCTCCCATCATCATCTGGACTGATACCTTGTGTGGCGTCAGCACCTCGTTCCCCATCTTCACGACGAGTGTTTTAGCGGCTGCCGAACAAGAATCGGGGTCCGGTGGCTCCGTCGGATACGGCAGCTCCGGCGGCAATTTCTCATTCCCCTCTTGGATCTCAACCGCTAGTGGTGGTGGGGACTCGACTCCGCCATGCGATGACCCAACCTCCCCCACGAATGCATTCTGATCCGGCGGTTTCGACAGCTGATGCGGCGGAAGCTTGGCCACGTCAGGCTAAGTGTGGTGTTCGAGGCTTGAGCTACGAGTTATTCGAATTCGCGAACATACTCGTCGACCGTCCCGTTCTGCCGCAAGGTTGCCAACTTATCGAAAACGCTTCCTCGGTCGAAACCACCAACCCACCGTATCAACGCCGAGGTGAAATCTCCTTCCATACTGATGAAAGTTACTCGCAATTTCTCCGTGGCCTTGACTCGCTGCACCTCGACAAATTTCTCAACCCTAGATATCCAATCTAAAGGATCAACACCTTCGAATGAAGGCAATTCCACCGTCTTCGTCCAGGATTGCAGAGTATCGTCTTCGTCCTCGGAACCACCTCCTTCAGAATGACCTTCACTCACTTCCCCATTCCCGATTTCCTCCTCCTCAGGCGAATCGAGTGAAATTCCCTATTCCTTCATGAATTTCGCTAACAATTCCCTAATTCCATCCATTCTGCTCACCTTCTTTCTGATTTCAGAGCAATACTCGAACCTTGATCGCTGGTCACTTTCTTCAACAATTCAACCGAGGATTCCAATGCCGCAAATCTCGCTTCAATCTTCTCCATCGCGTTCCTTTTTCACCGATTTAGGGATCCGGCAGGTCAAACCAAGTTGTTAGGAATCCCCAACAATTCACTATACTCACAACTCAAGAATCACCAGAATAGCAAGCACAAGGAAGAGAGAACAGAAAATGTATGAATAGTGAGTGAGTGAGGTGAGAGAGAGGTATGCAAACTAATCATTTGTTTGTTGGGACGGAGAGCATTCTTGGCCTCTGTTGGAGCTAGGCTCTGTGTCAGTGGAATTCTATTCCACTGTATTTCTTCTTTTTTTGCTGTTTTGCCTAAATATAAGCATACCTAGAATATTCTACTTCTCTTCATTTTTCTGCTACTCTCTGTTACTGTTTACTATCACTTTTCCACTGAGCTATCTCAGCCATTGGAAATTTTACAAATGATCCAGAATGAATGATCTAACTACAGACTGTCTATTTATAGTGGTGTATGAATCTAACTAACTTGCTGACTCAGCATAACTGCTGGCAGTTATCTAACTGCTAACTGCTGTGACAGTTAAGGCCAGCTAAGTGACAGCTAAGGCCAGCTAGGCCTTGCCACCCTTAATCCCCTTTAGGCCTCTTCCTGTAGTAAACCTGCATGACCCTAGGACCTTCAGCTGATACCTCAGTTTGCCTAACACTAATACACTAAAGATGATTTTTAATTTTGCTTTTTAATTTTTAATTGCGGCAACTTTGTGCTGGCTTCATTGCGGCCACCAGCACCTTCATTGTGCTGGGTATGAGGGGTGTGTTTGGTCCCACATCGCCTAGAGATATGGCCTAAGTAGTGCTTATAAAGCTTGGGCAATCCTCACCTTACAAGCCGATTTTGTGGGGTTGAGTTAGGTCCAAAATCTAAGAATTACTATCATTGATGTATAATTATAAATACCTCATCCTTTAGATAACACAACAGAATAACAAAATTCCTCACAATTCTATATGCATTTTCTCCCATCTCTCTTTGTTTTCATGAGTTCATTCACATAAAGACTAAACAGAACCAAAATCAGTGTCGCAATGGATTTCACATGTCCAAAACGTGAAGGCAAATTGAGCTCGTCCAAAATTGACTTGATAGTTGATACCAGTCAAACCTCAAACCCAAGCACAAAGTAGAGTGTGAATCCTAATTTTAACCATTTATGCTTATGAGTTACTAGCCAACGTGATTTCCTTCTTCAGAACATAAACCCATCCAAGTTTACAAAATGACTCGTGTTATTGAAAACTAGTCATACACAAATCAATACATACATACAATTAGACATTCAAAACCATTCATATGCTTACCACTTAATAGCTTAAGCTTTTAGGAGACCTGTTCCACGCACATACACACATGAACACAATCACATATGGGGGGAAGAGAGAGAGGAGGAGGAGCCATTACAAAGTGAAAATTGAGCAGTATGTTTATTCAGTGTCATATACAGCAAAAACATTCCTTACATGTAAAGAACTCTTGCAACCATCACCTGTATGATCTTGTTCACCAGATTGCCATTTACCTATTGCCATCAAATAATTTGATCAGGAAGATAAGGGAATCATCATTTTAAATATTAATCAGTAAATTATAAATTATATAGGCAAACAAATAAGGATAATGGGCTGCAGAATTAACTCCACCATTAAAAGGACTCATTCTGTCTGCAACTGAATGTATAAGGAGGGATAAACAAAACAGAACATGGACTCTTGTGCGACTAATAAATTATGACTTCAGAATTCAAGTTCTATCATTCGGCATCAAATAAATATTTTCCGTCCAGGAAAAGATTTGTAGGAGTGACTATTTCTAGAAAACCATATACTTAACTCCCTCACATATAAGTAACAAAATCTTATGCAATTCTGCCACTTATTCTGATGTTTTAACACTTGCATGGTTTACTTTCTTTCTAATCACTGTAATGACCATGACCCTGCTCACAACAATGATTATTCATCCAACTTCTAGCAAAGAAACAAACCATATTTAAACAAACTTTATTATAAACAAATAATTATTTAAAATCCCTAAATTTTCACTTTAGTCTTTTACACCATTTTCTGTCAATGACCTATAAATTCATAGTTAATAAGGTGTACTAGATGGTTAACGGGTTGTGTAATAGGTACATTCATGTGGTTAACGGTTAACTAGACCGTCATGTGACTAACCACGAATTATATATCACTATCACTCAATGTAAAAACGTAGAGTAGTGTATGATAATTTTCAATTATTTATGCTTTGACAAACCAATACGTGAATGTGCGTCTGAAGAATTAAACAAATCATTCTCTACCAAAAAATAAACAAATCATTGAAGAATTTAAAACAAAACGATAGAAACACAACAGCGAAAAGTCAGATACACAGTCTGAGGTTTTACATTGTCAGCACGGTTGTGCGTTCTCCATTATTGCAGAAAATTACGAGAAAATGCAATTGTAGTTTCGAAAACTACCAAAACCACAAAGTCGCAAACTACCAAAACCACAAAGTCGCGACCTCTTGAGGTTTCGGGCTCAGATTTAAAACAAATAGACTAAACGATTCAATGCTAGAAATTGAGAACAACAGAGAGAGAACAGAATCTGACCTTGATCTTCAGTGGCAGAGATTGGGCCAGGGAGAGCAGAGGCTGGAGCCGCTGTGGAGAAGAAAGAAGGCAAAATACGAGTAGCTCCGCCGGCGATGAGACGGTACGCGGGATCGACGAGCTTCGAAATCCAACGGCGGCGCGTGGTGTCCGGGGGACGGGCGTAAGGGCTGGCCGGCGGCTTTCTCGGGGGCGGTCTTCTAAGCTTGCCTCCGGCTCCTCTGTCCTCTGGAGCTTCGGGTGGTCCTGACGCCGACGCTGTGATTTGATCGGTGTCCATGAAATCGAATCCTAGTGGGTCTGGGTGGCCACTGAACTAATAGAGCAGCCGACAGCTAAAAAGCTAAAATGAAAAACAATGTAGGGCAAAAAATACAGTGGAAACTGGAAACAGAGTCAACGCTTGGTGCTAGTGCTACTGCCACTTGCTATACTCCAGTCCTCAGTCCATAATATAAACACGTATCAAAAAAATATAGGCTAAAATATCATTTTGATCCCTTAACTTATTTTTTAGATTCAGTTTGGTCCCTTAATTTTTAAAATATTCAATTTGGTCCCTTAACTTATTTTTTAGATTCTGTTTGGTCCCTTAACTTTTAAAATGTTCAATTTAGTCCCTTAACTTATTTTTTAGATTTAGTTTGGTCCCTTAACTTTTAAAGGGTTTAATTTGGTCCCTTAATTTGTGTCTGTTGATAAGGGACTAAACTGAATCTAAAAAATAAGTTAAGGGACCAAACTGAATCTAAAAAATAAGTTAAGGGACCAAATTGAACCTTTAAAAAGTTAAGGGACCAAACTGAATTAAAAAATAAGTTAAGGCACCAAATTGAACATTTTAAAAGTTAAGGGACCAAATTAAATCTAAAAAATAGGTTAAGGGAACCAAAATTGTATTTTAGCTAAAAATATATTAGATTGAGTTAATTATAAATGATATTTATATAAATTTTCAAAAATATCCCTTCTAATTTTAGTTAATACTCTGGTGACCTATAATTAAATACACTAATTAATAAGGATAATGTTGAAAATTAATGCATGTTTCATATATTTTGGAATAAAAAAAGGATTCATTTGTTTCTTTATTTGGGACAGAAGAGAGTATTATTTTAAGAGTTGTGTTATTTGAACACAAATTTTAGATAATGTATGTGATTTTATATGTGTTTCTTTCTATCTCTCATTTACTATTTATTATCTTTGTACACACGCATCTCGAAAATACATTAAAAAAGAGTAATGATATTAGGACACCAAAAGTTGACACCAACTTTTGACACCATGGTTAATTCAGTATATTGGTTGGTTAATCAACCAATAGTGTCAAAAGAGAATTAACCAACCAATATACTGAATTAACCATGGTGTCAAAAGTTGGTGTCAACTTTTGGTGTCATAATATCATTTCTCTTAAAAAACAAAGGAGACAGCATATGGTATCAGCTCCACAATTTTATGTTCAAAAAAACATTCCTCTTATTTTAACTAGTGTAATCGCATGGGGTGCAACAAATAATTGGTATTCTTTTATTTTTATTTTTGAATGAGTTTAACTTTATGTACGGTTAATATAAATGATTTTTACACAGACATTTAATAATATCTTGACAAACTAGTATCATTGTTATTTTTCTTAGTTATTAAAATAAAAATAAAAATATCAAAATATTAGTGAATGTTGGTGTAAAACTTTTTACACCTGTCAGCATACTACTTTAATCCTTTTTTCAATTAGAATATGAAAAAAGAAAGTGTTAATGGAAGAAAAGAAAAATAAATATCACAAAAACCTTACATTATACCAAAATTTGTCCTTACGTGTTAATAGGGGTGTTCGTGGTTCGGTTTGGATCGGTTATGAGTGAAAAAGTCATCCGATTACATGCGGTTCGGTTCGGTTTGGATGGCTTCTTAAAAAATATCCGATCTGATCCGATCCAATTAAATGCGGTTTGGATCGGTTCGATTGGTTCGGTTTTTAACCATGCATCATTACTTATTTACATTACGTTAAATAAGGTGCAAAATAAAAAACTATGGCTATTTTACATTAAAAAATAGTGGCTGTTTTGCATTAAGTTAATTGATGAAAGGCCACCAAATGAAAGGGATTTAGCTTTTAACATGAAAAATCAGCTCATGTACATATTCTGCATAGCATATGTATCTTTTAATAAATAAAGTGCACAAACCAAACACACAATGGCTTACACAGCCATGGTAAAATTCAATTTCTCAAATCCAAATAAACAACCATCCTCAAAAGCAACATACAACCATCAAATATAACAGTTCTAAAGTCCCTAAGTTCCAAAATTAACAACATACAACCATCAAATATAACAGTTTCAAAGTCTCAAAGTTCCAAAATTAATAACATACATCAAATATCTCCAAAGTTCCAAAACACATTAGATTTAAAGATCAAAAGTTCTAGCCATGTTTGCTCCTGGCCATTGTCTGCAAAACAAAAGTACAAATACAAGTAATTAGAAACATCATATTCTCATGCATTTAATTGGTAAATATGATAATTCAATGTAAATATGATCATACCATTTACTAGACAGCAACATCATTTGAACTAATCAACTCCAAGTGCAGCAACTAATCAGAGTCAATATCAAAATCCTCCTCAGTCAGTTGTGGGATTGGAGCAAGTTCTGAAAATATATATAACATATTAATCAATATGAATGAGAAAGCTATACAAGACAAACAAACTGTAATTGAGTTTAATAAATAAAATACAACAACAAATACCTAGTTCCAGCTTCTCTAAGTCCTCCACAAGCTCTTCAACATCCGTTGACAATGGGGAGGAGCGACACCAATTCTGTGTACAAATTAAAAGCTTCAACCGTCTTTGGTGTAAGAGAGCTCTTATAACAATTAAGCACTCTACCTCCGGTGCTGAAAGCAGACTCCGAGGCAACAGTAGGACACAGGCATGACCAATATATCTCTAGCAATTTGACCAAGAATAGGATATTTTGTGGAATTCACCTTCCACCAGTTCAAGATGTCAAAAGTATTACTTTTCTTCTCCAAAGTCTCCATGAGATACAAATCCACTTCATTTTGATTCATAGTGTCCTTAAGATTCATGTCTTTCTCAAACAATTTAGTAACTAAATCATCAGATGCATCAACTTCCATTTCAGTGTCATGAGAGGATTGTGTAAAATTTTCAGCTTGACCTTGAATAGCAAAAAGCCTATAACTATCAAACATTTTATATAATGTCTCCTTGACCTTTTCACACAAAAAATCAGCAACACCCTTCTCACAAGTCTTGTCCAATCCCCACTTAACAAAATGAAACTTATTTCGAGGATCAAGCACCATAGCAACAAAGATCAACATATTCATATTCTTAATATTCCCCCAATACTTATCATATTTAGCTTTCATTTTTTCAACCATGCTGCCAAGCAATGGGTCAAAACTCCCCATCCATGTCTTGAATGTCAACAATATCAAATAGTGATCATTGAAATATTGAGAAGAAGTTACAAAAGTTGAACCTGACACCTTCTTAGTGATATCATAAAAAATTTCAGGAATTTAACAAAGCACCTTGCACTATCCCAATCATCATTATTTGGGATACCACCTTGCATCAGCACAAATTCAGCACACTTCTCACCCAATCTCTTAAATGCCTTCTGAAACTTCAATGTACTTTCAAGCATAAGGTAGGTGGAGTTCCACCTAGTGGGAACATCCAGCTGCACAGTACACTTGTCTTGTATCCTAGCTTCCTTGATGCAAGTTCTAAACCTATCCATGCGGCCAGGAGATGCACGGACATATCTAACTGCATTCCTAATCTTGCTAATTGAAGAATGCATTTCCTTCAAGCCATCATTAACCACAAGATTTAAAATATGCGCACAACACCTAACATGCAAATGTTCTCCCTTTAATGGATGTGAATTCCAATCCTCCATTCTACTTTTCAGGTAAGAGAGAGCAACATCATTTGAACTAGCGTTATCAACCGTAATGGTGAAAACTCTACCTATTAGCCAACCCTCCAAACATTTTTCAATTTTTCTACCAATTGTTTCTCCCCTGTGATTCATAATTGGACAAAAATTAAGAATCCTTTTATGCAACTTCCAGTCTTTGTCAATGAAATGTGCAGTAAGACAAAGATAACTCAAATTTTGCACAGATGTCCAACAATCAGTTGTGAGATTGACACTTTGATTTTCTTTATTAAACACACTTTTTAACTTATGTTTTTCATTTGTGTAAACATTCCAGCAATCTCTAACAATTGTAATCCTTCCCGGAATAGAGAGCTTAGGTCGCACAACACTCAAAAAATAACGAAATCCCTCTCCCTCAACAAACTTAAAAGGCAACTCATCCACAATTATCATCCTAGCTAGAGCTTGCCTACATGCATCAGCATCAAAATGAACACCAGCAAGAGCACTACCAGTTTTTCCCATCTTCTTTTTTCAATTGTTGAAGGGTAAGGGTCTGTTGAGTAGGATCTTTAGACTATCTGGGAAACTTCTTACATTGATTCAACAAATAGTTTCTTAGATTGCTTGTACCATTTTTATGTGAATCACATGCATAGTCAATCCCACACCAATTACATGATGCTCTAGGTGGATTTGACGAATCAATTTTTGTAAAATGTTCCCAAGTCCAAGATCTAGGCCTACAAGCTTTTCTAGTGTTACCCGGATCTCCAGCTTTAGAGTCGTTAGGTGTGGCGGATGCTTCTCCAACTTTCCTTTTCTTTTGAACATTGGAGCCTCCCTCTTTGTTCAGATTGTCTTGCTCCTCCATAACTGGTGCTGCTGGTGCTGATGGTTCCGATGGTTCAGTTGTAGACTTGACAGATTCAACATTTGAAGAAATTCTTCTCTCATCACTTTGATTAATTTCAGCCTGCAAAACAGAAAATAAAAAAATCAACATATATGTTGAAGAAGAAAACAGATTCATTAAACTGTGATAGGGTAAAGTGATTACCTCCATGGTAATGAGTGTTACTGTTAAAACAGACACCAAATGAGTGAATCAAATAACAGTGCAGCAGATTTACATTAACAAATGAGACATCAAAACTCAGAAATATGTAACAAACCCACTCAGAAATTTGAAACCCCAGACACAAACCCACACGAATTTAACAGAACACACACAAATTTAACAGAACACACAAGGGTAAGGAAATCAGTGCATAAATTTAACAGAACACACACAAATTTAACAGATGAAGGGTACATGAAATCAATACATAAACGTGTCGGGATAAGGAAGCTTCGATGCACTCACCTATCAATGGAATCAGCGGCGGCTGACGAGCAGTGATGAAGGAGCGCGCAGCGGCCGGCGAGCAGTGATGCAGGAGCGGGAGGCGGCGGTTGAAGCAGAAAGGGATGGCGAGCACAGTGATGGAGCGCGAGGCACAAGCCCCAAGCAGGAAGGAACGCGAGGTCGCGAGCTGAGCTGACTGACCAGAAGGGTCGCGAGCAGGCGGCGAGAGGACGAAAGGTGGCGGCGAGAGGGAGCTGGCGCCGGCCACAGGGGAACGAAAGGTGGAGCGAGCTGAGGTCTGAGTTCGAGGGGCGCAAGGCCGCAAGCTAAGCTAGGGTTGAAATCTCAAATCTGATCTAAGAATAAGAAGTCTAAAAGGAACGCATAAAACGGCAGGGGGGAACTAAGCTAAACGCACAGCAAAAGGTAATTATCGGTTCGGTTCGGTTCAGTTCCTGGCACTCAAACCGAAAACCGAACCGAACCGATCGGTTACCTAGAAAACCAATCCAAAAAAAACCAAATGAAATCGGTTCTCATCGGTTTTCAGTTATTTCGGTTCGGTTATGCGGTTTTCTTTGGATCGGTTTGGATCTGAACACCCCTATGTGTTAATGGTAGAAAAGAAAAATAAATACCGCAAAAAGCATACATCATACCAAAATTTGTTATTGTGACTCAATAAATTATAAATTATATGAACACGCGTGTTCGTGTGTATATATTGATTGATAGATTGATAGATTATGTAGTATACTTATTGATTTTTTATTTTTATTTTTTTGAATCATAGTTTACTTATTGATAGAAGCTAATTTATAAATTTGAAATTGTAAAATTCATAAACATCCCAAAAAAAAAGTACAATTTGATTAAAGATTATACATAGTAACATCCAAAAAAAGTAACAATTTGATTAGAAATTTATAGAAAAGACTGGATGACAAATGCATTGAATGAAAATAAAATTTCTACAGTTAAAGATAGATCACAAACCTCATTAAAAAAATTAAATGATAAATTAACAATCTATATAGACAAATAAAGCATAAAAGATGAAAATAATAAACATCCACATAATCTAACAAATCTAGAAAGGAATACCAAAAACTGGTTCAACACCGGAAATACTAGAAGTCAAAACAAACAAAAAAGTGAATCTCAATAAAAATTAATGGCTTAATGAACTTTTTGATCCCTGTAATTTAGGTCATTTTTTGTTTTCGTCCCTTTCTTTTTTTTGTTTGCATTGTGTACTTCTAACTTTTGAAATTTTGCAAAATGTCCCTTGTAACACCCCGTTTTTTCATAAATAGACCTTTATGTGTTTAAATGTGTTTATACAAGTTATAGGTATGGTTTTATGCTATGCTAGTTGCTAGAAAATGGGGTCAAGTGGGATTTTCTGGTGAAAAGTCACTTTCTGGTACATGAGCACGGCGATACTCATGTACAGCACGACCCCATGCTCTTAGGCGTGCTCAGTGGCTATGTAAGCCACAAGCACGACCATGCTCAAGGGGAGCACGCCCGTGTCAAAAAATGGAGCGTTTTGACATGCATGTTGCAGATCTCGTGCTCCTATGAGCATGACCCCATGCTCGGTGTTGAGCACGGTCGTGCTAAAGGTGAGCACGCTCGTGCTCAGGGTCTAGCAGCTTAAATAAGTGATTTTTAGGAGGGTTACGAGTTATAACCGTCACATTGACACTTTTAGCAACCCTAGTGTGACAGAAAACTCTCCTATTCTCTTTCCTTTGAATCCATCAAAGTTCTTGGTGTTCTTGCGTTCGTTCGGGAGAGAAGTTGCATGTTAGTGTCAATTAAGGTAATGTTGTCTTCCCTTAGTTAATCTCTTTTTATGGTTTCTTGAATTGGGAGATTAATGTTTACCCTATTGTGTTTGACCAAATCTTGAGGAATCGTCGAGCCGCTCGAGGGAACCAGAGTAGAATCGCTTAAGTTTGGGCGTTAGTTGAATCTTTATACCAGGTATAGGGAGAAGGGATTAGTATAACATGTAGGCAATGGGGTAGCGTAAGATGAAGGGTTAACCCATGACCCTGTTGCGTGCTAATTGCTTATTAAATGTTATCTGCTATATGTATGTTATGTCTCATATATGATTGGCAAGCTTTAATTGTGTATTGTTATTGATGATGATGATGATGATGATGATGATGATGCCATGAATGAATGACTTGGTTGTTTATGCTGATTTTGTGAGATTAATGCTGATGTTAATGTATTAATGCACTAATTTAATATATGAGAACGTTAATAGTGATATAAGGGTTAAGGGATAATCTCCAATGTTCATAAGACATGAATCGTAGTAAACAGAGTGAGGTTAATGCTTAATCGTACCCTAGGATTGATCCATGAGTGTTTTAGGGATGTTGATAATAAAACAAGAATTAAAGGATTAATCCCCAATGAACATAAGACATGGAGATTAAATGAGAAGAATGAGAGAAATACTTGATGGTATAGTTAAAAGACCTTAGGAATGATCTTGGAGTGCTCTAGGGAGTTGGCAAGGAATCCTAAAACGTTTCTGCCCAGATCAGTACGGCCATGCTCCAGTAAGCACGGTCATGCTCCATAGACAGCACACTCGTGCTTAGCTTAAATGCCAGCACACCTGTGCTGGGGGTCAGCACGATCGTGCTCCCCCAAACAGAATAGATGTTAAGTGAAAACAAGGGTGGTTTCACCCAAATTGTTCCCAATGATGAAATAAGACACCAATTAAATAAAGATAAGATAAATTAAGCATAAAATGTTAAGATGGTTAAGACGGTAACGATGTGTTGTCGCACGATGTTAACTTTGGTGCTTATTGGCCAAAGTAGCCTTAATGCTTATTGGTCAAGGTGTTAACGATGTTAAACTCTGATGCTTAATGGTCAGAGTAGCCTTGATGCTTATTGGTCAAGGTGTTGAAGGTAAAAAACTTTGATGCTTATTGGTCAAAGTGGAGGTGGTGGTTTGATTGTTTGATGTTGTTGCTCATACATTCACGCATTGGAGATGTTAGTGGGGGAAGTATAACATAAGGGAGGTCGTCCAAGAGTAAGGCGATCTGGCCGTCCGCGGTGATTCATCCGAGAGTTAGGTGAATCGTGGCCCCCCGTGGTGGTGCATCCTAGAGTACGATGGATCGGCTATCCAAGGGGTTCACCCATGGTTTGGTGGACTGTCGGCGTTGGTGCTTGTTGGCCAATGTAGATATGTAACTCCGACGTTGTCTTCCTGAGATAGATTTGGATCCACATGCATAACGGAGTAGTGGAGTAGCACTGCATCACATAGCATACTTGATTGTGATGATATGAATGATGTTACTGTGTTAAATGTTATTATGTTGTGATTTTTCTATATATGTGATGTATGCTCATCTTGCTAAATGCTCATTTTGCCGTTATGTTTATACAACAATTTCTTGCTCCCTATTTCTTGCTATTGTTTGTATGTATCTTTCTTCTATTTAGAGGATGGTGAGCAGCCGGTTGAAGAGAGACTCTGATGAGCCCACTCATAGTTAGGATGTTTCTTTTTGTTCAGTTTTTTTATCCGATGTATTTTCTGGATTTTGGTTACCAGCTCTGACATGTGACATCGGGGTTGGGGTTATGTTTCTTTGTTATGTTCTTTTTATATTTTCTGCAGTTGATGAGATGTTTTGTTCATGTGGTACTTTCTATCCAGTTGAGATTATTATTATTAAATAATATGCATGTGTTTTTATTTCAATTAGTTCCTTTACGTTGTTATAAATACATGCGGGGTAGAGGGTGTCGCATCCCTGTCATCAGTCAACTCTGTTATATGCTGACATGGTAGACGGAGCTGCCATATCAGCATGTCACGCGGCATTGAAAATTATTTTTTTAATGCCATGTATTTTTTTAAAAATTCCAGTCTTTTCATTTTTTATTGAATTTTTTAAATAAATAAATAAATAGGCTTTAATTGTTTAGGGTTTTTAAACCCATCCCTGAGCAACCCTTCTCCCCCTTCATCGAAGCTCCCACCTCCTCATCCATTGATGCCCTTTTCTCCTTCTCCATCGAGTCTCCCTTCGCCACCTCCATCAACGCCATCTTCTCCAACTCCATCTATCTTTTTCTTTTCTTGTCTTCGTTAGGGTTCTACTAATCTTTTTCATCTCCTTTCCTTCTTCCTCAGTTCGTGTAGTGTCTCCTTGCAACCATGAGCAGAAATGTCGACGAGATAGGTGTCATTAATGGGTCTTTCGGGTCAAGCTCCATTGTCATGGCTGATAAGATTTGTTGTTGTGGAGGAAAGATCTAATTATTGACATCCAAGATTGTGCAGAACCCTAGAAGGTTAGACCGGGGGTACCTTAATTGGAAGGTATTTGAATCCCTTTTACATTTCCTTACTTTTTCCACCATTTTGAGGTCTCTAATTTTTTCCCATTTTTGATCTCTACCAATTGGTGGGGTTTTGTTTTAGATGAAGGGCAAGACACATTTTTTCAAATAGGCAGATGTTGAGGAAGAGAAATCACTAGCTGACATGATGCATCAATTCCTGATAATGTTCAAAAGAAAATCCAGAAAGTGCAAATGAAGTTAGATAGAGAAAGAACCAAAAACCAAGTTCTGTTTGGGTTTTCCTGATAATGTAATGAACTATTTTGTTGTTAAGCCATGCTTATTATTTAACAATGTTGTTTTCAACATCATTTGCACAATCAATGTTCCAACTCATTTCAATTTTAAGTGCATGTTGTTGTTGATTAGGGTTTGATACACAATCCAATTATGAAAAGTTAAGAACATTGAATGCAATTATTAACAAAGTTCAAGGACGAAAATCGTTGTTGCCATTAAATACAGAGACCAAAAACAAATTATGAACATAAATATAGGGACTAAATACCAAACATGGCAACAATTACAAGGACCAAAAAATCAAATAGGTCAATTTAAATAAAGTAGCTGATTCATTAATTCATATGTAATAGTTAAATTTACTGTAATATGATGTTCCGAATGTGTAACACTGTGTCCAAAATATACCCAAAGTATTCCCAAAATATTTCCATACATAAACTTCCCCCAAAGTATACCATATCCCAAAAAAAAAACGTGGCTTCCTAATATGTCCTCCCATATAGGGTCCAAAGTATACCACATTCCAAAAAGAGGTGGAATCCTAAAGCATAAACAGTGCATAAATACATTGAAATAACATCCCAAAAAACTATTAACTTAACTAAGTCTCCTAATTGTCTCCATCTTTTCCTAATCTTGGGCATCACATTTCCCGGGTATTTATTAAGTTTTTCCCTAAGTGTTACAAACCTCCCCATTAGGTATCTTCTGATCCACTCGAACATTGTTATGATTAGTTTGTCCTTTGCCAGTAGTATTGTGTTGTTGAAGGCTTCATTCTGGTTATTCTTCAGCACATCACATTTTGGGTAATGCTCCATAGCATGCTTATACCAGGCTCTCTTTGGAATCTGCATCAGCCAGTCATGTGTACCTTCATCCAGGGCTCTGATTGCTGCCATCTTCTCTTGCCAAGCCTCAAGGTATGTTGCCTTGGCAGCTGCTATAACAAGGTCTCTCGGCAGGGTACCTCCACCATATATTTTTTTTTCAGGTTGTTATACAGATGTCTCAAGTAGAATCTATGTTCAACATCCCCAATAATCTCCTCAAAAACTTGTAACAGTCCCTATAATGTAACAGAAGAAATAATTAGTATGATGTTAATATTAAATATTCTACACAAGTAAACTAGTTAAAAGCACTACCTTGTGTTGGTCCGAAATAAACACCCATCTATTGGTCTCTACATCACCAATGTCATCCAACAAAAGATTCAGAAACCACCTCCAGCTGTCTTTAGTTTCCATGTCAACAACTACAAAAGCTAATGGGAAGTACTGGTCATTTGGGTCCCTACCCACTGCAATAAGTAGCTGTCCACCGTCTTCAAATGGCACCTATCAACCCTAATGAATGGCCTACAGCCATCTATAAAACCCTGCTTGCATCCTTCTAGGCACATATAATAGTTGCCAAATCTGGGAAGAATTGTAGGGCTAAGCCTAATCAGTTGCAGCATGCATGTGTTTTCCTGTTTTGCTTTCCTTAACTCGGCACTATACCTCCACAACATTGCATACTGTTTAGCTGCATCTCCTTCCACCACTTCTTTGGCAATTTGCTTAGCCCTCCATGCAGTCCAAGTGGTTATCCTAGTTGCAAATGATCTCCTAATTTCATCAACAATCTCAGTCATCTTGTAATTATTATTGGACCTCACCTTTTCAGTCACAACCTTAGCCACCCAAGCAGACTTTGCATTTTTATTGTCAAATACCCTACCACACGTGTGTTTAGGCCTAAGTGTCTTCATTAGATATGTGTGATTCTCCCAAACCCTACTCACATATGCTATAAAGTCACACCCATCAGACTTGCACACAGCTCTAACTATCACACTATCATTCTTCACAAACTTGATCGACCTCGCATTAAGAACCGAATGCTCCAACATGCATCCTTAAACTGTTTTAGCGATGAAAACTCCATCCCTATAGTAAACTTAAAATCTCTACTCATATCTTCCTCCTTAAACCTCCTGACTCTAGCACTGCTACCACCACCATCAGAGTCGGAGTCAAACTCTGCTCCATTATCCAACTCATCACTATCATATGTCTCCTCCATGTCATGTTCACCGCCAATTACTTCATCCTCAATGTTTTTTGAAACTGATGGCCCTCCAACACCAGAAGTCTTCTGCTTTTTATAACTTCTCTTTCTCCTTGTATGTGTAGGATCAACTTCACCCAATGTTGGTTCTTTAACTTCATCCCTAGCTTGTTCATCAGGACCATCCACTGTCTCCCCTATAGGTGGTTCAGGTGATCTATTAACTTTCAAATCAAGTATATTTCCTTCATCCACATGTTGACCCTCAGTAACATAGTCATCATCAACCCCTAAGTCTCTTTCCTCTTCACTGTCATCAAAATGCACACGTTTGACACTGCCATCACTGTCATCAGTGTCTCCACCATCATCAACTTCGACATTGTCTTCATTGTGACCCTCTGCTTCAGCATTCCTAGCAACAGCTACACCCTAATTTCCATCAGGCTTCTCAGCATTCTCAGATTCTTTTAGTTGACTAAGCTTCTCCATGATCTCATCCAGAGTTTTGTAAGGAAGTAGGATTGGCTCATTTATCACCTTGGGCTGTGACACAAGATGATGCTCAATGTATAAATCAACTTCTACTCCCTTAGCCAGTGCATAATCAGCCATCTCCAAAGCATTGATTGATGTGCAACTAAGCAAGCTCACACTTCGGGTGCAAGATGAAAAAGTGGAATTTGATGTCTTTGAAGCCATGAAGCATCCAGTGGAGAAGGCTAGTTACTATAGTGTGGATGTGGTAGAACCTCTTGTCAAATCAACTCCCACACATGAAGTAAATGGTTCAACACTAGAAAAGGTGTTGGTAAAATCCCACACTTTTGAGGATAGCAAGGAAAAGGATGAGCCGACACACTTGGGGAATAAAGATGAGTTACCTAGATCTATTATGGGTAACCCAAGCAAGTTGGAGGAGAAGCTGCAAGAGCAACATGATTCAATGACTAAGGGAGCCGGTGCAAAAAGGATGCTAGATCCAATTAAGCTCAATGAAATCCTCTTGAGAGCTTATGAGGAAGATCGAGGTAAAATGGGGCAACCTGAGGTGGTGATTCATGATTCATTCATCCTTGAGAAGAAGTTATTTCGGGACCAATTGAAGTCTCGTTGGCGAGTGAAAGTTAGGAAGAAAACAACTCATTCTCATGATGCTTTTGAGGAAGGTTGCAAAGAGTCTAGGGACACATTTGATGATAATGGCCAAAGGTTAAATCTTTTTGTGAATTGGAGGCCATCATGCTGAGTTCTCAGCGACTTAGCCCTTTGGGGTTATGACCGTCAGGTTCGGGACGTTAAACAAGTGCTTCTTGGGAGGCAACCCAAGATTTATATCTTTTGTTGCATTTAAAAAGAGTCTTAAAAATACAAAGTGCTTGCATGTTGGGTCCTTTAGTTTAGAAAAATTTGCATTATGAAGCATATAGGACTTAGTTGCATTTAGAAAACGGGGGCAGGTTTTTATCTCTGGCTCCTCCCGCGAGCAAAGGTTCGCCCCGCGAGACAGAGACCCCAATTCTGGGAAGTGTCTGTCTTGCCCCGCGGGAAGCTGGAAGCCCCGCGAGACAGAGGGACCAACATCTGAGGTCCTCTGTTGCGTCCCGCGAGGCGCTTCTCGCCTCGCGAAAGGGGTGATAAAAAAAAATATGGTTTTGTTGCCTCGGTTCGTCTGGCCTTCTAATCCTGGGGACCAGGATCCTTATCCATGGGGAGGCGAGTCCGAGGCAAAGATTTGATGATTTTCAGGTGGGATGAAGCTTCAAAGTAGAAGGCCACAAAGACTAGTGAGCCGGAAGGGGAGGAAGAGAATGAAGAGAATATGAGCATCAATGAAAATTTTGGGTCCGCTCGGACCGCTTGAGATAACAAATTTCTAAACCTTACTCTTTTTGTTGTGATTGCATGATTTATGATAAGTTTGGGGTGAAGGGGTGCACACATTAGGAAATGTATCTCAGTCAAACAATTTGCGAAAATGTCTAGGTGACGAATTGGGCCTTCAACATTATTTAAATTAAGTGAATCACTTTAAGTCGCTTTTTTTCCCGGATTTGCTTGAATCTCTTCATTGTTTGCATATTTATATGTTTGCATCATACGATTTAGGCATTTTTCTTTGAATTAGCTACTTGGCCTAAATGAACCAACCTTGATGCAAGTTCCCTAGTTAGCCACATTGAGCCTTAAAGCCTATTGTTCTTAATAACCTTACACTACAAGCCATAAATCCTGAAAAACCATGTTAATCCCAATCTTAGGATTTAGGAGAGCATGGAAACTTAGTAATGTAAATATTGTTTGGGAACTAAGTTTGGGGTGGCTACAAAGTTTATCATGTTGTTTTGGTTGAGATAAAGAAAAAGCAAAAAGGTTGAAGCCAAAGGCTTAAGAAAGAAAATGATTGCAAAAATGTCAAAAAGGGCAAAGTGAAAAAGATGTGTAAAAGGAATAGGGTTGTAGCCACCCAAAGTAAGAAAAAGAGGAAAGAGAAAAAAGAAAAAAAAAAGAAATGAGAGTAAGATCAAAAAGTGTAAATGCAAAATTTCATGCTCTCATAAATCTTAGGAACTTAGCCTTGATCCTTTCCATATCCACCTTGAGCCAGACCACATTACAACCTTGAAAAGACCTTTTGATGATGCATGCATGTTTTTGTGAGAACTTTGTTGAGATGAAAATTAAATTCAAGGAAAGTGCACTTAATTGTGAAAATGAGTGAAAATTGCTAACCTAGACAAATGAGTGAAAGAGTGAATTACTAAATAACCTTGTGAGGAAGGCAATTGGTTGAAATTGGTGATCTTCCTTTTGTGCGTATGTTGGATCCCTTGCTTAGAGTAATGATTGCATTAATGGTGAATTTCCCTTGGTTCAAAAGTAGATGCATGTGGGGGTTACTATAATGAATAGTTGGAATTGTAACAAGTGCATGAAAGCTAGGTTAAATTTGAATGAGTCCATGAAGCTTACCATGTTTTGAGTCTTTTTTATTTTAGTTTGCTTGGGTAAGTTTGGGGTATTTTGATAAGCCTCTAGCTTACCTAGTTTTACAACTAGAAAGGCTAAAGTTTTTATGCCATTTGAGCGATTTAACCTTGGTAATTACCCAAATTTGGCTTCCTTTGTCCCTAAGCAACGTTTTTGGTCACTTAGGTAATTTTTAGGATATTTTGGTTATTTTTGAGTCAATAAAGCATTCTAATGCTACTTTTATGTTTCAGGTTAAAAGTGAAGCTTAAGCAAGCAAGAAAACTTGAAGAAAACAAGCTAAAAGCCCAAAAGAGTGTCTTGCCCCGCTAGACAATGCTCGCCTCGCGAGCCAGAGCTGGAAACTGAGCAGGAATTGCAAACCTTCAGGCTCGCCTCGCGAGCCAGGCACAGGAATTCGGAAACTGCTCTGTCTCGCCCCGCGAGACAGTCCTCGCCTCGCGAAGATTCAAACTCAGAAGGGAGCCAAAATCAAGTGCTCGCTCTGCGAGCACCTGTTTGCCTCGCGAGCGGGCGCTGATCCAGAATTTTATAAATAGCTTGTTTTGGAGAAGATTAGGGATCCTATTTTAGATCTATTTTTCTTGTTTCTCTTGGAGCTGCATCTCCTTTAGTTTTTCTTAAGGATAACTTAGGGTTCCTGGTTGGCAAAGAAATTGAACTTAGGGATAAGAAGATAATCACTTTGGGTAGTATGCATGATTGGGTAGGTGGATTCGGGACCTTAGATCTCAAGCCATAACTGAATCTAGAATTGTTTACTCTCGTTTGAAATACTTGATAATTGCTTAGATAACCCTTTTTATCTCAACCACCTTTAAAAGTTGACTTGGTCAAAATGTTGCGATTTCCTTTAATTTTGGTATAATTGGTATCCCAATCCCTGTGTTCGATCTTGGTAATTACTTACCGTGTTTTATTACTTGCTTCGATCCGGTACACTTGTCGGAGTCACATCATGCGACAGCAAGAGTTAGGGTGCAATTGAGAACGAAGAAGAGAAGAGAGTAGAGGTGCTTAACGGAGAGGTGCAAACGTCGCACTTGGGTGGCAGATGGAGGTGCGGTTGTGGCTCGAGACGGTAAGCGGTGGTGTCACGGAGGCTTGAAGTTTTGAGAGAAGCGCGAGAAAAGGGTTTGAGAGAAGAGTATGAGAGCAACGAGACGCGCGCAGGTTTTATAAAATATTGAAAAATACACTTTTAAGATCGGTTGTTGTAGGAACCGATCTTAGAAGTCTTCAACATTTTTCAAAATCACACTTTTAAGATCGGTTATAAAGAAACCGATGTGGAATCCTGTTCTAGAATCCATTATTTGCACTAGTTATCTCTAAATTTAATTCCTCTATATGTTTACAATTTACATTTAATCTAAACTACACAACCCCCATTTTACTTTATTGAACTGTTTTGATTTCAATATTTGATATTTGTGAGGTCGATCCAGTGTAAGCACCTTGTACTTCAAATCTCATTAGGTTTGATTTTGTTTTTTATAGCCACATGCGACAACGAGCTCATCAAAGGAAGGGAAGGAGTTTTAGAATATTTTCAATTCCTTGATATCCAATATACAGATCTTAAGATTAATAATGTCTTCAAGGATGATAATTGGCAGCTTCACACCATGGCTACTCTTATGCCTGTTGGAACCAAAATAATTTGGATTAAATAATCTCTAGGTTTTGATGTTAACAATGAGAATTAAATTTGTGTAGCAAAGTGTTAATGCTTTGAATCTAACAAGTGCCTTTAGTCTTGAAGAAATCTCTGTTCTTATTAGTTAAAATGTTAAGTCTATTCTCTTTGCAAATCCGCGTCCATATATTTTATATTGAATATTTTATACTGAAAGAGTGGTCGAGTCCACTCTATCAAGGATCTCCCTTTAACTCAAGTGCCACGTCAGTGGACGAGCGCTTGAATGTTTCTAGTGGACGGAGAATTTCTTTTCATGTAGACGTGAGCTTCTCTCAAATAATAACCTTAGTTTTCTATTGCCACGTCACTGGACGGAGATTTTAAATGTCTCAAGTACTGGCAAGACCGTTGTTCTAAGTAGACGAAGTTTTGGTTGCCACGTCAGTGGACGGAGCCTTAAAACTCTCCTTACTTACCTTGCCTTTGCTTTCGTTTGTTGGACGAAGAATTTTAAGCATTTATACCAATCTGAACCAAAGCTAATTTATTTCTTATGATTGATATTCATTTCATTTATAATGGTTCTTCTCATTTTCTATTAACGGTTCTTATTGCCTTGTTTCAATAAGAGAGACATAGTACAACTAAGGAATTGCAAAAAGCAGAATAGTACAATGCAAAACGTTGTGTACCCTGTCACCTTTTACGCTGAAATAGCTGGAACTTGTACAAGGAAGGCAAAACTGTTTTTCAAGCTGCTTTTGCTCAGAGGTGTGCCATTACATGCAAGAATTTGTCACATAGTACAAAGGCCACGAGCAAGCTGAGTCTCAACGGATATTTACTTGGTTGACTCTATTACTAAACGGAAAATTCAAAAACAACCGTTGATGATGCTGAAGAGGAGATCAAGGACCCTATAAATAGAAGACTAAAGCTTTTGAAGAAACAACTTTTGCGCATACAAAGAAATCTCAAGAAATCTCTTGCGAGCAAATATTCTCTTATTCATTCAAAAAGCAAAAGTCTGTAATATCATAGTTTGAATATTGCTATAATATTCATCTGATCTTAAACTTTCACATTCTCACACATAGTGAGTTAGAAGATCAAAGAAATCAAAAAACTCTTTATTAGAGGTAGAGCCTGAAGAGGCTTGGTAAGAAAGAAATACTTGTGAGCCTGGAGAGGTGTTGAATACTGGCTGTAATCTATTTGGAAAATAGTGGAGAAATCCTTCAAGTAGAAGGGACTGGACGTAGCTCTTGGTTGGAAGAGAGTGAACCAGGATAAAACATCTTGTGTGAATCTTCTAATCCCTTATCTCTTTGGTTTTACGTGTTTATACTAACTGTGGGGATTTGAACTTGAATTTGTTATTCTTTCAAAAGACTGTTTTTCTGTGTGCTTTATTCTGCCTCTTTATCTTTGTGTGAGAAAATCATTTTTGAAAAGGTTGTTTTCGAAAAATATTAACAAACACAATTCAACCCCCCTTCTTGTGTTTGCCTGTGTCAACTTCAGTTGGTATCAGAGCTCAGCCTCGAAAGGGTTGAGCATCTAACAAGTGCTGAGGAAGTACGATCCTACCACCATGGATGCAGAAGGACAAGCTATCAACAGACCTCCACTCTTTGATGGAACTGATTACGACTATTGGAAGAAGAGAATGATGGCCTTCTTAGATGCACAGAACCTAGACATCTGGGAACTGATAGAGAATGGCTATTTTGAGCCAAGAGGTGAAAATCAAGCAGTATTGGCTAGAGCAGATTGGAGTGTTGATCAAAAAGCCAAACATCAACTAAATCTCAAAGCCAAACATTACTTGATGTGTGCTATTACCAGATCAGAACATGATAAAGTTCACAGCTGCAACACAGCAAAGGAAATCTGGGATACACTGGCTCTCGCTCATGAAGGCTCATCACAAGTGAAGGAGTCAAAGATAAGCATGCTGGTTCACCAGTATGAACTCTTCAAGATGACTGATCATGAGTCTATAGATCAGATGTTTGGAAGATTTCAAACAATAACAAACAGTCTCAGATCTCTGGGAAAAGTATATGAGAATAGAGATCATATCAGAAAGATTCTGAGAAGTCTCTCCAAGCAGTGGAGACCGAAGGTCACTGCTATTCAAGAAGCTAAGAATCTGAATACTCTCTCTCTGAAAGAACTTCTAGGATCATTAAAAGTTCATGAGCTTGAACTAAATGAGGAAGACAATTCCAGAAAGGGAAAGTCCATTGCTTTAAAGGCAAAGAAAGCAAGTTCTTCAAAAGTCCTCAAAGCTGCTGAGTCTTCAGATGATGCTGAACCTTCAGACAGTGATGAAGGATCAGATGAAGATGAACTATCTTTCATCTCCAGAAAGATACAACATATGTGGAGAAGAAAAGGTAATTTCAAGAGAAAGCCATTCAACAAGAAATTTTCTAAGGAGAAATCAGACTCCAAAGAAAAAGGTCCATCTTTGTGCTTTGAGTGCAAAAAGCCAGGACATTTCAAAGCTGACTGTCCTGACCTAAAAGAGAAGAAGAAGTTCTTTAAGAAAAAGAAGGGCTTAATGGCTACATGGGAGGACTTGGACTTATCCTCATCAGATGAGGAAGAGGAAGCAGAGGAAGAGGCAAACATTTGCCTCATGGCTGACACATCATCAGAAAATGAGTACACTGATGATGATGAGGTAACAGATTCTGAACCTTCAACTCTCAAAAATGCCTTTGATGAATTACTGCATGACTCATCCATATTGTCTCATGAATGTCTTAAAAAGAAGTTTACAAAATTAACCAAAGAATATGATAGAGTCTGCATGGAAAAACAAAGTTTGTTTCAAGAAAATGATAAGCTGAAATCAGAGAATGTCAGTCTAACTGACAAATCTGAATGTGAGCCTGACAATTCTTGTGAAGTTGCAAAACTAAAACAAGATGTAAAATACTTGACAGACTCTCTGTCAAAATTGGTAGGAGGCTCAGATAAGCTTAGTCTTATCCTAAGGTATTCTAGGTCACCCTTTGATAAATCTGGCCTTGGTTATGACAATAAGAAGCATGAGGCATCTTACATTAAGTCAAAACCACCTATGCAGCAAAGAGCTTCAAAAGCTCCAGCTAGGTATGCGAAAACCAAATCAGGCCCATCCAACACCTTTTGTAAAGTGTGTGGAAAAAGTGGGCACTCTACATCTAGATGCACACATAACAGGCATGCCAAATATTCTCGTCCAAAGAAAACTAACATGAAAGGACCCAAGTCAGTTTGGGTACCTAAGGACAAGATAATACCTGTTGCAGATCTGCTTAACAACAGGAAAGAAACAAACATCCTGGTACTTGGACAGTGGATGCTCACGTCACATGACGGGAGAAAAGTATATGTTCCAAGACCTTAAACATAAGGATGGTGGCTGGGTGACATTTGGAGGAAATCATAAAGGGAAGATCACTGGTATAGGTAAAATCGGTAAACATCCTTTTCCCTCCATTGATAATGTTCTTTTAGTGAATGGTTTAAAACATAATCTACTGAGCATAAGTCAATTATGTGACAGTGGATATGATGTTTCTTTTAATAAGAACATGTGTTATGTCAAGAAAAATGATGGATCAATCTTATTCACTGCTAAGAGGCAAAACAACTTATACAAAATTGACTTGGAGGACCTCTCAAATCAAAGTGTCTCATGTTTAGTGTCCATTGAAGATGAACGTTGGATTTGGCATAAAAGGCTAGGTCATGCAAGCTTGAGATTAATCTCAAAGCTAAATAAGCATAACCTCGTGAGAGGATTACCAAACCTTAAATACAAATCTGATGCTCTCTGTGATGCATGTCAGAAGGGAAAACAAGTCAAAGGATCTTTTGAATCTAAGAATATTGTAAGTACCAAGAGACCACTAGAACTGCTACACCTTGATCTTTTTGGTCCAACAAGGACTGCTTCTATCAGTGGTAAGAAATATGGTCTAGTCATTGTAGATGACTATACTAGATGGACATGGGTTATGTTCCTTGCTCACAAGGATGAGTCTTTCAAGGTCTTTTCTGTATTCTGCAAACGTGTACAGAATGAAAAAGGCATGTGTATAGCTTCAATTAGAAGTGACCATGGGGGAGAATTTGTCAATGAACTATTCAATGAGTTTTGTGAAGAAAATGGAATTCAACACAACTTCTCAATACCAAGAACACCACAGCAAAATGGTGTGGTAGAGAGAAAGAACAGATCTCTTCAAGAGATGGCTAGGACTATGCTCAATGACAATTCTGTCCCTAAGCACTTCTGGGCTGAAGCTGTGAACACTGCCTGCTACATTCAGAACAGAATATACATTAGACCTATTCTGAGTAAGACTCCCTATGAATTGTGGAAAGGCAGAAAACCCAACATATCTTATTTTCATCCTTTTGGATGTAAATGTTATATTTTAAATGCAAAAGATCAACTTGGTAAGTTTGATGCAAAGGTAGACAATGGAATTCTACTAGGATTTTCTGAAACCTCAAAAGGATTTAGAGTGTATAACTCAAGAACTTTAATAGTAGAAGAATCTATACATGTTAGATTTGATGACAAACAGCCTGATAAGAAACTATCAGAGCTAGATGAAAGTTTTGCAGATCTTGACTTAAACATCTCAGGAGAAACAAAAGAAGTTAAAACTGATGATCCAGTTGAAGACCCTTCTCATCAACCAGAAGCATCCACCTCTCAACAAGGCAATGCTCAGAGAACTTGGCATTTCAAGAATTATCATCCACCGGATCAAATCATAGGAAATCCAAGCGATAAGCTAAGAACCAGATCAACCTTCAGAGAGGAAGAAGACTCTGCATTGGTCTCTGAATTGGAACCAAAGACTGCAGACGAGGCTCTGCTGGACAATGGTTGGATTTTAGCAATGCAAGAAGAGCTAAATCAGTTTGAGAGGAATGAAGTTTGGACTCTGGTAACCCTACCTAAGAATAAATCTGTTATAGGAACAAAATGGGTTTACAGAAACAAGCTTGACGAAAATGGTAAGGTTATAAGAAATAAAGCAAGATTGGTTGCACAAGGTTATTCTCAAGAAGAAGGTATAGACTATACTGAAACCTTTGCACCTGTTGCAAGATTGGAAGCAATCAGAATTTTACTCTCATTTGCTGCACATCATAATATTATGCTTTTTCAAATGGATGTAAAAAGTGCTTTTTTAAATGGTTTTATCAATGAAGAAGTTTATGTTATGCAACCTCCGGGTTTTGAGAGTGAAACCCAACCTGAACATGTATACAAGCTTAAGAAAGCTTTATACGGCCTAAAACAAGCCCCAAGAGCTTGGTATGATAGGCTAAGTTCTTTTCTAATGGTTAATGGCTTTGTCAGAGGAAAGGTTGATACAACCTTGTTTAGAAAATCAATTAATTCCAACTTCATAGTAGTACAGATCTATGTAGATGATATTATATTTGGTGCTACTAATGAATCTTTGTGCAAAGAATTCTCAAAGCTAATGCAGAAAGAGTTTGAAATGAGCATGATGGGAGAACTCAAATTCTTCCTTGGACTTCAAGTCAAACAATCTATGGACGGGGTGTACATCCATCAAACTAAGTACACAAAGGAACTTCTCAAAAAGTTTAAGATGGATGATTGCAAACCTATGAACACACCTATGCATCCCATGTCCATACTGAACAAAGATGATAAAGAGAAAAAGGTAGATTAGAAGGTATACAGAGGTATGATTGGATCTCTCTTATATCTAACTGCTTCTAGGCCTGATATAATGTTCAGTGTTTGCTTATGTGCTCGATTTCAATCTGATCCTAGAGAATCTCATTTATCAGCAGTTAAAAGAATTTTTAGATATTTAAAAGGCACTACTAATCTTGGTCTGTGCTTTAAGAAAGATGAAGATTACAGATTAGTTGGCTTTTGTGATGCTGACTATGCTGGAGATAGAATTGAAAGAAAAAGCACCAGTGGGGGATGTCACTTCATTGGAGCTAATCTAGTATCATGGTCAATCAAAAGACAGAGTACCATTGCTCTATCAACTGCTGAAGCAGAATATATATCAGCTGCAAACTGCTGCTCACAACTTCTCTGGATTAAACACCAATTGGAGGACTACAATGTGTTTGTAAGTAGTATTCCACTAATGTGTGATAATACTGCTGCAATTAATCTGTCTAAGAATCCAATTCTTCATTCTAGGGCTAAGCATATAGAAATCAAACATCATTTTATCAGAGACTATGTGCAAAAAGGTGTTTTTTGATGTTCAATTTGTAGATACTGACCATCAATGGGCAGATATCTTTACTAAACCTCTTGCTGAGGACAGATTTATTTTTATCAGAAAACATCTTAACATGTTGTATGTGGTTTAATTTGGTATATGTATTGATTGCATGTTTTATCTGCACGTCCACTGGTTTTGGCGTCCAGAGCACGTGTAGTCTGCGCGTCCACTACTGTTGGTGTGCCGCGTCCACTACATATGTTTTTATGCGTCCACCCTCAATCTTTTGTGGACCCAATCTCACATACATTTGTTTTTAAAATATTTGCATCTTTATATATCTGAACTCTGTTATCTTAAAACGTTTGATTTTAATCATTTCCTTGCTGAGTCAGCTACTTCCATCAATCCCATCGTAACTTTTTACGGTCCCAATATACCAATGCCGTTTTTTCACTAAAGTCTTGTCTAATCAATCTTTTCTTTTTGAATTTTCCTTGAAAACTGTTGGTATTCGGAAACTCTTTAAAGGTAACTCCTTTCCCTCTGAAAAACCTTTCGCTACTCTTCATCTTTGATAACTTCTCTCTGAAAGTTTTCGAAATCTCTTTTCTTCAAACCTAAACCTGTACTCAAGAACTCAACAATGGCTTCAACCTCAACTCCCGAGCCTGCCTATATTACTGACATCATTAATATCGCTGCTGAACATCATTTTAACTTTGAAATTCTATGTGAGTATAACTTGGATGTAAGCAAGTTCATCAACGCTGCTGGTTGGGATGGTTTGTTTCTGGAAAAGGTCTCGATTTATCCAGACTTAATAAGGGATTTCTGGAGGAAACCAACGATTACTAACACTGAGGTAGTAGGGTTTGTTCAAGGCAAGAAGATAACTGTTTCTGAGAAGACCATCTCTGATGCAATCGTTTGTGCTCAAGAGGGTTTGATCATGACAGAAAACTGGGAAGAAGATCTTGGTGGTATAGAAACCATCGCGGTTACACTGATGCGAGAAGATACAGTGAGGACTCACTCGTGGAAGTCATCTGAAATGAAGGATCACATCAGGATTCTTCATCAGATTCTGAACAAGGCAGTGCTTCATAAGGCAGGGTCTAAGGACAACCTTTCTGCCCTTCACAAGTTCTGTCTCTGCAACTTGGTCTATGAGACTAAAATAAACCTACCATGGATCCTGTTTCATCGCTTCAAGGATGCCATTGCAAACAGAGAAATCGCCTCCCACATCACCTTCTCTCATCTTCTGTCAAAAGTCTTCAAGCAGCAAGGCTTGTATGATTACTTAAATGCAAAGCCTCAAGAAGAACAAGACAAGATCTTTCGTTCGAAGGGGATGCAAGCTGCCATTTTTGGAAAGAGCAACCTAAGCAGCATGCATCTTGACACATACAAACTTGTTGAGATGTCAAAACAAGAGGAGAAAATGAAGATTAAGGAAGAAGCTGTTGAGGCCAACAATGCAGCTATTCTTGGTCTCAAGAGAGGAACTAAAAGGAAAACTGTGGCTATCAGGAAGCCTGTTCCTAGAAGGCCTACCAGAGGCATTGTTATTAATGAGCCTGGGAATGAGGCTCCTCAACCTGTTCCTCGACCTGCTCCCAAGAGAGCTAGAAAGCTGGTTCTGCCTCAAGATGATGATGAAGATGACAATGTTCCTCTGGGAACAGTTTTAAAGAGGAAAGCAGCTGCTGTTGTTGATGCTGCTGCTGATGCTGCTGTGCCTACCAAGAGGAGGCAACCTGCAAGGAAAGCAAGAACTTTTGCAGTCTCTGAGGTAAACACCTCTTCTAATGTTCCTACTAATACTGTGAGTGATGATGATGCCCCTACTCCGGGAGTAGGATTTTTTGATAATGTATATAGACCTACATTACCCACACCTCAACCCTCACCACAAAGAGACCAATCTGACCAAACCTCAAATCCATCTTCACCACAAATTAGCCCATCTCAATTAACCACACCCCAACCTACACCACTCAAAACCCTCTTTCCACCCATAATTCCTGAATCAGATCCTTGGTTTCATTAAGAGGATGATGGAATTTGCCGAGGTGCCCCCTTTCCTAAACCTCTAAGAAAACTCTTTCCACCAATTATACCCTCATCCACTATTTTCGCCAATAAGTCTGAGAACTGGGCTTAGGTCAAGAGAAATTGGAGAATTATGTTCCATACTCACCAACCTGACCCTGAAATTAACCTTGAAATTCCTCTGACAAGGTGGTACTCCCATCCTGATTATGACTATGAACCCTATGAGGAATACCCCTGGACCACCAAATACCCAAACTCTCAGCCCCCTAAAGGTCCCTTTCCATCTGAGATGAACAACCACCATGGCCCTCTCCTCACCCATCTACCCCTCAACCGTTTCCCTCAAAGAAAAATTTACCCCAACCTACAAAAAACCCCACCATTGATTCCTCACACTGAAGGAGTAGCAAGGCACATCATTCCTGTATGGGAAACTGATCCTAAGAGGAACAGTCTGCCTTCTTTACCTGAATAGAGAGCTAGATCATCTGCTCACGTTCCAATTATTATGGATGCAAACACAAAATGGCTGAAATTCGAGCATCCCAGCATCTATGGAAGTGCTTCAGACCCCTTCGCAGATCAACTGATCTATAACATTCTGAAGTGGGAGTTCAGCTACTTCCATATTGAAAGAGCTGCACGTTGGGTTCCTATCACATGGCTGAGACATAATAAGGAAACTCGTGTAGGCATTGCTCCCTACCCCATCTGTCCAAGGCTTGGCATGATAGACCTCAACAAGGACAAAGACATGAGGCGCAGAAGAAATAAGGGAGTCATGCCTGAAGCTCACTCTGCTATGCTGGATTTGTCTCAGGAATTCTTTGATCCCTCCGAGCTTGACTTCTATCTGTATATGGAGGATGTGCAGAATATTGGAGAAATGAAGGCTGCAGACTTCTGGTTGTCTCATATCATCCACTGCACCAGGGATGCTTCTTCTTCTGGCTTGACTCAGGAAGAGAAGAAAGAAATTCCCAAGTTCAGAGGAAAGTGTGGACTATCCAAAGTAAGGCACATGATCTACAAAGATCTGTGGGCACTTCCTATTACCAGCAGGGATGTGGAGGAAATTACTCCTATCCACTGGGCAAAGGATTTACCTCAGAAATCTATTAAAGTTGCCACTGCACCTCCAGCAACATCTTCCTCTGATCAGATAGCTGAAGAGTTGATTGTAGAAGGCCCTGAACTTGATGAACAACTGTCTTCTCAGCCTACCTCAGTTGAACCTCCATCTGCACAAGCTAAGCAGTCTGCTGAGGTTGGTGTCTCTAAGCAAGGAGCTGAGTTTGCTAAGACTTCTTCTCAACCATTAGCTCTTGCTATGGTCAGACCAGCAGCCCAGGCTCAAGACACTGTCTCTGACACTGCTGAGAGCTCAAGACAACTTACCTTGCCACCCAATCTTGAAGACATCATTGGAAAAATTGTTGATGATAAGGTTGGCAAGATAGTTGAGGAAAAGACTGAACAGATGGCTCAACAGATTGAAGAAAGGGTGCAGAAGCAAGTTCAAGACTTTCTGGCCCCTACAAATGCAGTGATGAATCAGATGCTGGCTCTGATCTTGGAATTTCAGAGGAATCAAAATCCACATCCTAACCAACCACCTCCTCCACCACCTCCTTCTACCTAAAAACTTTTTCCTTCTCTGTTTTATCTTTTTGTTGTTTGCTGACAATGATGGTCCACTCCCTTTTACCTTTTTGTCTGATGACAAAATAGGGGGAGAAAGGAAAGATTAAATTTTATAATACAGAGATTTTTTTAAAAAAAAGTACATAGTTGTCTGCATATGCATAAGTATATATTCATCTTGCTGATACTATGCCTTGACATTTTTTATGACTTTGCTTCGATACTGCTTTGAATTCTAAATGTTTAATAGGCTGCTATCTTGATCTGTTAACCAATATTATATTGTAAATAAGACTTAGCTTATTATGCCTTAACTGATTTTATCTGATGACTGTTTTGTCTTAGGGGGAGCCTTGTAAGCTCTCTTAAACTTTGCAAAATAAATTTAATTAGCTTTTGTCATCATCAAAAAGGGGGAGATTGTTGGAACCAAAATAATTTGGATTAAATAATCTCTAGGTTTTGATGTTAACAATGAGAATTAAATTTGTGTAGCAAAGTGTTAATGCTTTGAATCTAACAAGTGCCTTTAGTCTTAAAGAAATCTCTGTTCTTATTAGTTAAAATGTTAAGTCTATTCTCTTTGAAAATCCGCGTCCATATATTTTATATTGAATATTTTATACTGAAAGAGTGGTCGAGTCCACTCTATCAAGGATCTCCCTTTAACTCAAGTGCCACGTCAGTGGACGAGCGCTTGAATGTTTCTAGTGGACGGAGAATTTCTTTTCATGTAGACGTGATATTCTCTCAAATAATAACCTTAGTTTTCTATTGCCACGTCACTGGATGGAGATTTTAAATGTCTCAAGTACTAGCAAGACCGTTGTTCTAAGTAGACGAAGTTTTGGTTGCCACGTCAGTGGACGGAGCCTTAAAACTCTCCTTACTTACCTTGCCTTTGCTTTCGTTTGTTGGACGAAGAATTTTAAGCATTTATACCAATCTGAACCAAAGCGAATTTATTTCTTATGATTGATATTCATTTCATTTATAATGGTTCTTCTCATTTTCTATTAACGGTTCTTATTGCCTTGTTTCAATAAGAGAGACATAGTACAACTAAGGAATTGCAAAAAGCAGAATAGTACAATGCAAAACGTTGTGTACCCTGTCACCTTTTACACTGAAATAGCTGGAACTTGTACAAGGAAGGCAAAACTGTTTTTCAAGCTGCTTTTGCTCAGAGGTGTGCCATTACATGCAAGAATTTGTCACATAGTACAAAGGCCACGAGCAAGCTGAGTCTCAACGGATATTTACTTGGTTGACTCTATTACTAAACGGAAAATTCAAAAACAACCGTTGATGATGCTGAAGAGGAGATCAAGGACCCTATAAATAGAAGACTAAAGCTTTTGAAGAAACAACTTTTGCGCATACAAAGAAATCTCAAGAAATCTCTTGCGAGCAAATATTCTCTTATTCATTCAAAAAGCAAAAGTCTGTAATATCATAGTTTGAATATTGCTATAATATTCATCTGATCTTAAACTTTCACATTCTCACACATAGTGAGTTAGAAGATCAAAGAAATCAAAAAACTCTTTATTAGAGGTAGAGCCTGAAGAGGCTTGGTAAGAAAGAAATACTTGTGAGCCTGGAGAGGTGTTGAATACTTGCTGTAATCTATTTGGAAAATAGTGGAGCAATCCTTCAAGTAGAAGGGACTGGACGTAGCTCTTGGTTGGAAGAGAGTGAACCAGGATAAAACATCTTGTGTGAATCTTCTAATCCCTTATCTCTTTGGTTTTACGTGTTTATACTAACTGTGGGGATTTGAACTTGAATTTGTTATTCTTTCAAAAGACTGTTTTTCTGTGTGCTTTATTCTGCCTCTTTATCTTTGTGTGAGAAAATCATTTTTGAAAAGGTTGTTTTCGAAAAATATTAACAAACACAATTCAACCCCCCCTTCTTGTGTTTGCCTGTGTCAACTTCAATGCCCAACCACGTGAGAGAGGAAATATAAAACATTCATATCCACCTTAATCCTCAGGTTGGTGACTGCCTTTTATGCGGAGAAAATCTTGAGGGTACTTACTCTGCCAAGTCGTGTATAACTTGACTCTTAAAGACCAGAGAAGAAAATATCAAGAAGCCTCATGGAATTGGATATGGAAACTAGAGGCTCCAAGAGAACATTAAATTTTTGGTTTGGTTAGCTTGCCACCATGCAACCCCAACGTTGGATGTCCTTCATCATCGTGGAATGTATGGTTCAAACATGTGTGAAAGATGTTTGGGTGGAGAAGAGACTTTTCTTCACTGTGTGAGAGATTGTCCTATGTTCAATAAACTATGGAATGCCCTGGGCTTTTGCAGTGTCTCCTTCAACAATAAGATGGACCCTAGCTTGTGGCTTAGAGAGAATGCGTTAAGGTCCCAATCTTGTCTCTTCCTTGCTGGTTTTTGGTGGGTGTGGAGAGCTCGTAATTCTCATAGTATTAAGAAGGAGATCATGCCTCTTTGCATGATCATCTCAACGGCTGTTTCGCATGCTTGAGTCATTCATAGTTATTTCTTTGGTCTCCCTAATGTTGACAGAACTGATCGCTGGGTTAAATGGAATCAAAACAATGCAGACGGTTTTATTATTAATGTTGACGGCAGCTGCTATAGAGACTCGGGGAGGGCTGGGTTTGGTGGTGTAATCCATAACTATGATGGTGGCTGGTTCTGTAGCTTTGTAGGTTCCATTGGTGTAGCCGAGATCTTACATGATGAGATATTGGCTGTGTACTATGGACTGCAATAGGCCTGGTGAGACACCCCATTGAGCCCCGTTGTGCCATTAAATTAAAACCTCATTAACAAATCCTGATCACGATATTAAACTTTCACGTGCTCAATAAAAAATGAAGAAATTAAAAACTTAAATACAACACATACAACTTGTGAAAGTTAAAACACCACACCATAATTATATTACACATACACAACATATGTCTAACCATCACAATACAAAACACTGTCTAGGGTATCCTATCACGAGGATCCCTTGTAGTTACATACTAAATACAAACTGTAATAAACAAAGTAAAGTAAAACATCTCAAAAGACGCACTGGCCATAAACACTAAACTCGATCGCCAGAATCCACAGCTCCTCCTCCCACATCCGGTTCATACGGAATTCTATCTAATTCCTCAGCAGCTGGTTCCTCCATAGAGTCTTCTCCTAGAATAAGATAAACATACACAAAATACAGAAGTAGGGAGATAAGAAACATTTCTATCATCATAATATAATAATATTCAAAGACACGCATCACATATACATAACATTCATCCTTCATTTACGATATCATCCTCTACCCTTACTCTCATGCAACTAAACTTTTATGCTGACATGGCCACCTCTACTCCTGTCACGTTAGTCAGTAGACCAGATGGTCCGGTGCCAAGAACTCGGTGCGCCCCTATTCCCTTATCTCTCGTAGGGAATAGTGCATTCAGCACAGTGTGCGTCACTATTTCCCCATTGGAAATAGCACAATAAGCACAAGAACTCGGTGCACCCCTATTCCCTTATCTCTTTAAGGAATAATGCATTTAGCACAGTGTGTGCCACTATTCCCCTTTTGGAAATAACACAATGAGCACAAGATACATAGTACCTTTATCCTCGATAGAATAATCAGAACAACACGTCATGGACTAAAAGAGTATTACGGTAGTCTTCCCCGGCATCAACATCCGTAGGGCACTCACCCGCGATATCCGGTATCCATAATAGGATACTCTGACCTCGTGTGTTCCATTCACACGGCTGTGAACAACAATGCATATATATGAATCTCACTGACTCGCATGGGTTACAACCTAGTGCCTCAACCTTCCATTGCAGTCTCAACACACATTTCATGTCACATATCATCTATAAAATAATTTAACTAGGCTAGGCATCTCTAATTCTCATTCATTCTCTCACCCACATGCATATCTCCCGACCAACATATATCATTGCCTAGATGTCAACTAAGCATGAATTAACAGCTATTGCACGTCATCAGACCAAATAGATTATACACAGTAAAAATAATAGTAAAATGTTCAGATATCACAAAACATCACATAAAGCAATTTACCACAACCAGCGCATCACAAGCAATTCAACAGTGATAAAATCATACATCCTTAAATATAATAAAATTATCCTAACGGTGATAAACCTACAATCCCCAAATCATCATCGATATTACGGGGTAGTTTCCAATGTGATCTAGGTATTGTCGATTACTCGACCACTAGTAGGGTAGGTCGCCCTACACCATTATTATAAAATATATGATACTTATCCATTCTGATGACATGATATTTCTTTCTCCCACCTGGTCGACGTGCACGCTTTCCCGTACCAGCTCCAAATGCCTCTGTGCTACTGTCACGAACCTCGGCACACTTTCCAACCACTTCCACAATTCTGCCACCATCCATACCCACTCATCCATCGTTCCATTTTCCGTCCCAATTACCCTACGAGTATGACAATTCACCGGAAACACAGAAATACCAACCAAATCAACAATAGGGTTCCAATAAATAAATCTATTTGAATCAAGAAACAAAATCAATGGAAAAACTTACGAGAACAGCGGCAGGACTTAGGGGAAGTCAGATTCAAAAATGCACTCAAGAATCCTTGGTAAAAGCTACCAAAACGGGGCTACAGTTCAAGCTCCATATCTCTGGCCACAGACTTTTAATTACAAAACTGAGCGGTGACAATGAAGAACTAGCTTTCCTAAACTTTCTCTTCAGCCCAATCCAACGGTTAACGAATCTCAGATGATAGTTCTATTGTTGCAGGTTAGATGGTATACGGGTTGAGTTTTTCACCACCTAGGCCCACTGTTCGAGCTAAATATCTCACACTATGGAGGTTATTTTCGAAATTCTTACTATTGGATATGAAGAACCATAAGTTTCGAACCTTCTTATAAAATTTGAGAACGAACCAACGGTTGAAGAGTGTTTGGCGACTATCTCACTACGACTGCTCCAACTAGGTTTCAAAGCTTCCAACAAAGGCTTCTTGTGACAATTGAGGATTCTCTCTCAATTCTTCTCCTCTGATCCAAAATAGTAGATAATAAAGAGAGTTAAGGTGATGAGGAAGAGGATCCTCACTTTGAAATGAAGAAAAATTATCCAAGATGCAAGCTTTGAACTAATGAAGTCTTAAGTTTTTGAGAGAAATAACTTAGAGAATTTGATGAAGTGAATGAATGAAATGGATCAAGTGATGAAGAAGAGGAGAGGGCTGCACGAAATTGGCTATGTGTGGCGGTGTTTTGGGCATGTGAATTAAGTGGTTGAGGGGAGAGGATGTGTCATTGGGACATAGAAGGAATTCAATGGAAACTTAAGGGCAATTTGGACATTTATACCACAAATATCTAGATAGTTAGTAAGTTGTCATCATTGCCTTGGTGAGTCATGGTGGTGACTCACCCCATGACTCACCACCCCTAGGTGGCAAGGTGACTCCATCATCCGGTGTCCGGTTCTGTCTCTGCAGTTCCATTTCCAACTCCGTCGTTTTCCCGATTTAGGTTTTCTTATGCGATTTTCTTCAAAACTTCGCCCGAATAAAATATAGTAATACATTTTTGAGCAAGACTTTCAGAATAGTCTATATCGTTGAAAATATCATATAAAACTAATCTGTTTCGTTCTCGGGGTCAAATTAGGTTTTCTGCTCAGTAAAATTTTACTGTAAGTGAAAACGCATACCAGATTTTGTCTGAATTTTAAACCCAAATTTTTACCGTAACCCTCTACCCTAAGGTAGAGTATAAATATGATTTTGTTTTATCCAAAATCATTTTCTTGGTCTCTAATAAAAATATAAATAAATATATCTTTACCAGTAATACAGCGTATATAAAAAGCAGGATGTTACATTACTACCCCACCTAGAAAAAAATTTCGTCCTCGGAATTTCGTGACTCGAAACTAGACAGTTTCTTGTAATCGTATCTTAATCTAAAGATCCTACATTATATTTCCCATCACTGTCTCCCCCCTAAGTGACATCGGTAACTTCATAACTGAATTCATTCTTATATCGTTCTATTTATCCTCGAAACCATCCATCACTACATTATGTTCATTGTCCTTTACATTTCACCTTAATCTATCAGCCTTGAAGGCATAATTAAAACTTAATCATTTTGTCTTCTTAATACACTAGTCCACTAGAAAACCTTATTTCAACATCTAACTCCCACGATTAACACCAAGATCAATACTATCTTAACTTCCTGCTCAATGTATCTCACTGTAGTCTTAGTCCCATTGAACGTAGTCCACCACTCCAAATTATATCATAATCATACGTCTCAACCTTAAAAGAACATTATTACACCCCTTTAATGTAACTGAAACCAAATGAAATCACGTCGGGTAGGATTATCTAACCCATAAATTTTGAACTTTTCTAACCACTTAGTTTTACTCAATAACTCCTCTTTTCCACTCACATTCAGCTAAGGTAAAACTACTATAGACACTTTCCTATGATTCTTCAAACTCATACAATAAATCTTAACTACGGACATTGATCATTACATTAGATTCCTTAACGATAATCTGCCTCGATCAACATTTGTTTTATAATAATTGTCTCACTTACTGATATTGATCTTAAGAGTTCAAATCCTACCAGTCACAACTATACCTCAACAAAACTCCCATCACTTCTTGTCTATCCTGCTAAAGGGATGATCGTAATTAGATACTACACTTACTCCCAACCAACTTTCTAAGGCTCAGCTCTTTTTCTTGCTCATCCATCGAATTGAGGGTGATCAATTGAACTTAATCTCCACTTGGTCTTTAACGTATTGATGCAGACAATATAAAAAACGTGAGGTAAGTTTTCTGGTCTCAACTTTGAAACGATGTTGGAAAATACTCCATGAAGTCTGGTCAGTCCTCCGATACCTAATTCGGTTTCGCTTCCTCACTTCATAGTGGCTCTTAAAAGTCAGGGAAGGTGTCAACTTCGTCAGCCGGTTCACGATCATTCGAAACAAAACTTGATTCTTACTGGTTTTTCGGTAAACCTTCCATAAAAAAAAAAAAAAATTTCATTGCGGCACTATCATCTTAACAAGGAATGTCTCATACTTCAAATTACATTCTTACTGTACTCAACTAACTCTGGTATCGTGATATGAATCAAGTAACCATCCTCATGACTTATGAGATAGGTCACACGTCAATGATGTTTAGAAAATATGTAGGGTAAAGTTGATCAAAGGTGACAAGTTCTTTCGAACTACAATAAGACATGGTCTTGAAGAATATGGAAAGAAATTTTCAAGAAGAGCAATTTCTTGGTCTTACCCTCACAAGAAGGTATATAGAAGAATTTGTCAATCGGAAAAATACAGGAATGCTCATTATGTAAAAAGATTCTTCAATCGGTTCGTGAGTGTAAAAATGCCTGGTACATTCTTACAAACATGACCCTACTAAAATTTCTCCTTCCATAAGAACTTCTAGTGAATCAGGGAAATCACAAGAAGGATAATTCCTAACACCAAGAGGATTCCTTTTTAATATAAGGAATTTACAACATGACAATTTTAAAAGGAAAACAGTCTGGCAAAATTTCAGACTAGATCACACCTACCAAAAGTAAAAGTGACCATCATAACTTTCATCAATAAACTTATGTTACCAAGAATTCATCTGTATTATGACATAAGAATTAGTCAAAATAGATTTTTCGACAAAATACTAAAAGATGCAAACCAATGGATATCATCCCATTAATCCACTCCAATATCTAATACACTGAGGATTATTTAGAAACGTGAGCACCAATTCTCACATATAAGGAAAACCATTTGAGTCTATTGAACTACGGACTTGCATAATCAATATATGAGTCCGAATAGATTTCAATTTAAAGTCAGAAAATTCAGATCGACACTTACAATATTGGTCACTGTGATTGTTTAATACAACCATAAGGACTGGAGTGACAATTTTAAATTCCCAAGTTCATAAAGGATCAAATGATACAGTAAAGAATTTTCTTAATCGTGAGATACTTATTGAAGCTTCAGATTGACTTGTTTCAACTCCAAACAAACATGAAGGTCTTACTAGAACAATCTAACACTACATGGTTAGCCGAAAGTCAATCCATGCTAAGGATAACGTCTATCTGTTGCATAGGCAAATAGACAAGGTCTACAATAAATGTCCTATTCTCAACAACTATAGGACACTGTAAACAAAAAACATGGTAATCAAAGAATCACTAGTTGGAGTAGACACGGTAAGGGTATAAGGTAACTGAGAAACAAGTAATTGTAAATGATCCACACATTCATGCGAATTAAATGAATGTGTAGCACCTGAGTCAAACAACACCAACGAAAGTCTACCAAATATCAACACATACCTTGTATAGGATCTTCAGATTGAGAGGATTCAGCTCCCCTCATGGTAAACTCCCCTAGTGGCCTAAGATCTAGCAACCTATGGTCCTGCTGTTGGGACTCCTCTCCTAGCTCCACCTTTCTGAATACTGGCTCCTCTACCAGCTGCTGCATAGCCCGCTGTCTGTAATCTCGAGCCATATGACTTGATTCCCACAGTGGAAACAAATAGGTCTCTCCATGCAATCTCTAACATAATGCGGTCCTCCGCATCTGAAGCAAACTAAGCCCCTCTCCTGCTGCTGGTCCGCTCCACCCACTGGTGCTGTAGGAACTAGTAATGGTGCAGATGTCTGAACAGTCTGCACAGTTCTAGTGTATGGTCCCTGCCTCATCTGGAAACCACTACCTCTCCTCTGAACACTCCTCTGCTGCCTCTGATTAAACTGATCCTGCTGCTCCGTAATTATTTGGAGCATCGACGCGTTCTGCTGTGTTTGTTGCAGCATAGTTGTGGCTAACTTGCGTATAGTCTGGAGAGTCTCAGGTAACTCTCCTCCACCACCAGCTCCTTCGGCGGTATGGGAAGTCTCTCCGTTTCCACCACCGACAACTCTATCTGTGGCTCTACCGCCACCTCATCCACTTCCTCGAGTCATGATCCTGTAAAAGGAATCATTAGCTCATACTTATATGATATATAATACTACATAAAAATGGTATATAAATACCATATGCTATATAAATGTTAACTATCGCATTGGGACTCACTACCCAACTTCTATGCATAGTCAATATCCGATGTGGATTCAACTAGACACGGCCAGTAACAACATCCTAAACCTCACAGTTTGAACAGAATCAAACTGCTCTGATACCACCAAATGAGACACCCAGTTGTGCCCCGTTATGCCATTAAATTAAAATCTCATTAATTAATCCTGAACACGATATTAAACATTCGCGTGCTCAATAAAATACGAAGAAATTAAAAACTTAAATACAACACATACAACTTGTGAAAGTTAAAACACCACACCATAATTATATTACACATACACAACATATGTCTAACCATCACAATACAAAACACTGTCTAGGGTATCCTATCAGAAGCATCCCTTGCAGGTACATACTAAATACAAACTATAATAAACAAAGTAAAGTAAAATATCTCAAAAGACGCACTGGCCATAAACACTAAACTTGATCGCTAGAATCCACAGCTCGTGCTCCCGCATCCGGTTCATACGGAGTTCTATCTAATTCCTCAGCAACTGGTTCCTCCATAGAGTCTTCTCATGGAATAAGATAAACATACACAAAATACAGAAGTAGGGAGATAAGAAACAGTTCTATCATCATAAGCGGAAATAGAATACATAGCATACAATATAATAATAGTGAAAGACACGCATCACATATACATAACATTCATCCTTCATTTACGATATCATCCTCTACCCTTACTCTTATGCAACTAAACTTTTATGCTGACATGGCCATCTCTACTCCTGTCATGTTAGTCAGTAGTCCAGACGGTCCGGTGCCAAGAACTCGGTGCGACCCTATTCCCTTATCTCTCGTAGGGAATAGTGCATTCAGCACAATGTGCGTCACTATTTCCCCATTGGAAATAGCACAATAAGCACAAGAACTCGGTGCGCCCCTATTCCCTTATCTCTTTTAGGGAATAGTGCATTTAGCACAGTGTGCACCACTATTCCCCCTTTGGAAATAACATAATGAACATAAGATACATAGTACCTCTATCCTCGATAGAATAATCAAACCAATGCATCATGGACTAAAAGAGTATTACGGTAGTCTACCTTGGCATCAACATCTGTAGGGCACTCACCCGCAATATCCGGTATCCATAATAGGATACTCCGACCTCGTGTGTTCCACTCACATGGCTGTGAACAACAATGCAACTATATGAATCTCACTGACTCGCATCGGTTACAAGCTAGTGTCTCAACCTTCCATTGCAGTCTCAACACAAATTTCATGTCACATCTCATCTATAAAATAATTTTACTAGGCTAGGCACCTCTAATTCCCATTCATTCTCTCACCCACATGCATATCTCCCGACCAACATATATCATTGCCTAGATGTCAACTAAGCATAAATTAACAGCTATTGCACGTCATCAGACCAAACAATTTATACACAGTAAAAATAATAATAAAATATTCAAATATCACAAAACATCACATAAAGCAATTTACCACAACCAGCGCATCACAAGCAGTTCAACAACGATAAAATCATACATCCTCAAATATAACAAAATTATCCTAACGGTGATAAACCTACAATCCCCAAATCATCATCGGTACTACGGGGTAGTTTCCAATGTGATTTTGGTATTGTCGATTACTCGACCACTAGTAGGGTTAAGGTCGCCCTACATCATTATTATAAACTATATGCTACTTATTCGTTCCGACGACAAGATATTTCTTTCTCCCACCTGATCGATGTGCACGCTTTCCCGTACCAGCTCCGAATGCATCCGTACTACTGTCACAAATCTCGACACACTTTCCAACCACTTCTACAATTGTGCCACCATCCATACCCACTCATCTACCGTTCCGTTTTCCGTCCCGATTACCTGTACGAGTATCACAATTCGCCGGAAACACAAAAATACCAACTGAATCAACAATAGGGTTCCAATCAATAAATCTATTTGAATCAAGAGACAAACTCGACGAAAAAACTTACGAGAACAATGACTGGACTTAGGGGAAGTTGGATTAAAAACTGAGCTCAAGAATCCTAGGGAAAAGCTAAGAAAATAGGGCTACTGTTCGAGCTCCATATCTCTGGCCATAGACCTTTAATTACAAAACTGAACGGTGACAACGAAGAAACTATCTTTCCTAAACCTTCTCACAAAGTTTCAGCACGATCCAATGGTTAATGAATCTCAAAAGACAGTTCTATGGTTGTAGGTTAGGTGGTATACGAGTTGATTTTGTCACCACCTAGGCCCACTATTTGAGCTGAATATCTCACACTCTGGAGATTATTTCGAAATTCTGACCGTTGGATATGAAGAACCACAAGTATCAAACCTTCTTATAAAATTTGAGAACGATCCAACTGTTGAAGAGTGTTTGGCGACTATCTCACTGCGACTGCTCCAACTAGGTTTCAAAGCTTCCAACAAAGGCTTCTTGTAACAATTGAGGATTCGCTCTCAATTCTTCTCCTCTGAACCGAAATAGTGGATGAAGAGAGCTAAGGTGATGAGGAAGAGGATCCTCACTTTGAAATGAAGAAAAATCATCCAAGATGCAAGCTTTGAAAAATTCTTAAGTTTTTGAGAGAAATAACTTAGAGAATTTGATGAAGTGAATGAATGAAATGATTCAAGTGATGAAGAAGGGGAGAAGGCTGCACGAAATCGGCTTAGTGAGTCATGGTGGTGACTCACCCCATGACTCACCACCCCTAGGTGGCAAGGTGACTCCGTCATCCAGTATCCGGTTGTCTCTGCAGTTCCGTTTCCAACTCCGTCGTTTTCCCGAAAATATATTTTTGAGCAAGACTTTCGAAATATCGTATATCGTTGAAAATATCATATAAAACTAAACTGTTTCGTTCTCAGGTCAAAATTAGGTTTTCTGCTCAGTAAAATTTTACTGTCAGTGAAAACACAGACCGGATTCCGTCTGAATTTTAAACACAAATTTTTACTGTAACCCTCTACCCTAAGGTAGAGTATAAATATAATTTTATTTTATCCAAAATCATTTTCTTAGTCTCAGATAAAAATATAAATAAATATCTTTACCGGTAATACAGCGTATATAAAAAGCATGATGTTACACCTGGAACTTGGGTCTTCATCAGGTTACTTGTTTCACAGATGCTATGACTGTTATTCAGTTAATCACGAACCCCATTCCTCCCAAGCGTCTCTCCTCTTTGATATAAGGAATTTGTTGCAAAGGCAATGGTCAGTTAGTGTGGATCATACATTGATAGAAGGGAACCATTGTGCTAATTTCATGGCCAAAATGGGATCAAATCAGGAAGAGAACTGGGAAACCTTCTCATCTCCTCCACATGGCATTGGCAACATGCTTTTAGCTGATACTGTTGGCATATAATTTATTAGAGTGTAGTTTTTATCATTGCTATCTGTTTTTGTCCTCTCCCTGTTACCAAAAAAAAAAAAAAAATAGTATTAAAATCCTTCACCTAGCCTTGTGAAACAAAACAAGAGGAGGGTTATTTTTCCTCCCCTCCATTGAAATCCACCCCCCAACCCCACCCCCCACCCCACACCAAAATCATTTTAACCAAATAGAAATATCTAATGAAAATTTGTCCCCTCCCCTCCCTTTCCCTTCTCTCCATTAAAAGGCTGGATTGAGAGTTGTGGGAATTTAAAATATTTTACATGTATTGACTAAAATATCTCCACTTGTCTATTTTAAAATAAATAATTATAATGATTTAAAAATAAATTTGTTTTAAAATTCCTCCCCCTATTGAACCAAACATGAAAGTGTTATTTATCCTCACCTCCCCTCCTTTCAACCAAACACAATGTCTAATTAAAATATCTCCCCTCTATTCCCCTCCATTAAAATCTCTCATCTCCTTTGAACCAAACGCACCCTTTATTGTATTTCCCCAGAAATGCCATACACGTTATATGTCTTGGCCAGTACTGACTAGTAAGACTTATTATGCATAAAAATGATATTGTGCACAGCCAATATTATAATTCTCTTCAGGTATAGATCTTGCCTATTAGGCACAGTCATTCAAATACTTATTAGTTATTAAAGTAATAATTTAAAAAGACAACAAAGGCAATATTATAATTATTTTAAAGTTATCTTAAAATTTTGATTGGTTGTGTTCAATAGGCACGTGCCCATGCAAGAATCATACTCTCTATTCAGAATGAAAAACAAGAGGGAAGTGACACAAGGCATCCACAACAATTACAGGTAACATTAACAACTGCTTTAAAAATTTCAGATCTTAGTTTGTATATGGTATACAATGGTTTACAGGAGAGGCAGAAACAAGGAAGGAGTGGCGTAGTGTTTGAAATTACAATTGGAGAACAAACACATGTTTGATCTTTTAATCTTCTCTGCAAAACTATAAACAGAAGGTCTGAAGCCTATCATGAAAAGTTGAAAACAACATTTAAGTATAACAAAACTTAAAGGCAGCTTCAGCATTTTAATCTCTCAAACCTCAATCATACATCCCTTCCTGTTCCCAAACATCCACCAGGAACTCAATCATTTCCTATTTATTGAAAATCAAATCATCAATTAGTAATTTTACATTTTCATCTCACAACCCAAGCAAACAATTGTAATCATAGACAGGATACTTACAGACAAAGGTATAGGCTTGGGAAAAGGTCGTCTAGTCCCAAGCAAACTTTCATAAGTTGCGCTCCAACTACAAGTCATTTACCGAGGAGAAATTTAGAAAGACAAAGGGAAAGCACAATATTGATGTAGATTTTGAAAGGTATAAAAGGATATAAAGAGAATCGGTACCAAGAAAACAATTTAGTTCAGATAGCTATATGCATCCTGACCTTAAACTACATGATTTGTACTGAAATTGCACAGAAGACGGGGAAAAAAAAAAAAGACTGACAGAATATCATCAATGCAAGCAAAAGGTGCAGATTATGTGAATTGTCAAGATGCATCTAAATCACGTTGTAGTTGTACAATGATGTTATTCAGGAAATAGGCCATAAGCCATTGGTAGCCAAGATGATTGTTTATTTTTCCACCAATCCCAGGATTTTTCCAGAGTAAAATTGAACACTATAAGACGACGTCCAAGTTTGTTTTTACAGAGTCAACAAGAATTTATCAATTGCCTCAAATTTAAATGCATTAGACATACTTTAGTCTGGGTTCCCGCTTTTGTTGGCTTTGATTCCCAGGTCTATCACTTCCAATCCACCGGAGCCTGCTTTCATTCCAGAGGAGAAGACCTGCAATGAAAAGTATAAATCTTCGATAAGAATACCTTTCTTTTCCCTTTAAAAGCGAAAAATTAGATCTACAAAATATTAAATGGTGACAATATATACAAGTAAACTGAAATAAAATGGTTTTAGAAAATCATGTGTATCTCCAAATAATGAACATAGAACAAAAATTACATGCCATTTGCCAACACCCTTGTTGAGCAACAGCAGCCACCTTGGTCATAGGACTGGGTCTGATGGCATGTCTACTTTCCCTTTTCCTATGTAAGTCCTTATGGCCTTGTATTACCCAAAAAAATCCCATGGTTTATGATAAAAATATAGATAAATTTTCAAATAATTAGTTATAGGAAAAAATCAAGAACTAATGTAGAAATACCGTGGTTTACAAATTCAGGATCAGTGCCTTCAGTAGAAGTTCCACTGCTATGACAGAGAATTTGATTTAATGTAGTAACAGTGGGGACACTTCTTTGAGATTGAATAGTGCAGTTATCCAGATCACAGGTGCTCGAACTCCAGAAGCCATCTGATATGGTTGGTTTTCTAACGGTCTGCCCCTGAATTCTTAGTCCCTTTGCCGCCTCATCCACTGCTATAATTGGTCTCGGTTTTGTGCAGCATCCAAAACAACCACTGCTCTGTTATAAAACAAGTTAAATAACAACAATAATAGGCCAATGCAAAGCCTATATAAAAAGAATGAATCTGCAGTAGGCAGTAGCTAAGCTTCTCTGGAAAGAATGCAAAAGCATCAGGAAATTGAGCCTGAAATAGAATAGAAGGACATGCTCACATTATTTTTTTGCTATTAACAGAGCACAATATCCCTCAAATCATTATCCTAAATGTTAAATGTAGTCAACAACTTGCCCCTGTGCCCAAGAAAGTGGTCAACAAAGTTAAACAAGACCAAGTGCAAAATATAACATTTTGTGTCATTTCCCGGATTGTTTAATGCTAAGTTTAGCATTACCATAAATTTAAGGCCACTAGGCTGATCATATAGAAATCTTAAAACAGGCAACATTTCCACATAGTAATCATCATTCCGTTGTTCGCTTGATTCACAATAGTTCACACTTGAAACATCACTTGTTATTATATTTAGGCTTGCAGTACTTTCATGTATACATACATCTTACCGGTGTTTCTGGCTAGGATCTTTTCTATGCTTTCCCAAGACTAGTGATTAATTATGTACTATAGGAATTCACTCTTTTCAAGAAGCTTTACATGAAAATTGTTGGCGCCTTCAGTGAACCTCAATCTTGCTTGGTTCTGAGAGTTATTCCACCAAATTAAATAAATTAAAGCTTGAAAAGATTATTTCCACTTACAGCTACCCAGTAGACAGTGAAAGCAAATACTGAAGCCTGATTTTCATGGCTAGAATTGGATATATAATTAGGGAGAGCTGAAGGTACAAATATACTCATTAATATGAAAAAAATTGTCAAAATAAAATATGCTAATCATGTAAACATTGAAGCTTTTAGATCAATTATATGCTAAAGTTCTAATGTTCACTTTATGGATGCCTTGTTCATTCAGCCCATTTCATCCGTCACATAAAGAAAGACATTTTCTCTCCCTCCATCCTTCACTCAACCACTCATTGAGAAATAAAATTATTTTATATCACTGTTTAGCATAGGGTTTCTATTATTTATTTTTTTAAAACAAAATTGCTAAAACATGATAATCATCAGCCAAAAGCTTACATCAGAAATCAGTTCCTGTTCATTTAGTTGCACCCCAAAAAGGATGAAAGAAACAGGGTCAGTATCAAACACTTATTTAGAAAATTTAATAGACCAAATTGCATTGAATTAATAGAAGGAAAAAAAAAAAACAATTTTCCTTCGCAAAATGACTACTTCAAACTCAATCGTGGAACCCCTTTTCTGATACAAGTCAACGACCGAGAGTAAAATAAAGTTTTCCAATTCCAAAGCCATTTTCTTTACCTAAAAAAAGGATAAAGGGAAACCAGCCCCTAATTAATACCCAAAAATGTTTGCTTATCCAGCAGTAAATTTACCAAATCTGGAAACCGAACTAAAAGGAAGTAATTGAAGTCCAAGTCCAACATAGTTACACTACAAGTGAATCACCATTTTGGTCCTTGAAATTGCAGGATGGTGGCAAGTTGGTCTTTACATTAAGAAATATGCAAAAACGTCTCTCAAATTAGAAAACATCGCCAAATTGGATTAACATGAGGGATTTTTTATTTTAATTTGAGAGACGTTTTTGCCTACTTATTAATACGAGTTATTAATATAAGGGACAATCAACTTGCCATTACCCTATCATTTCAAAGGACCAAAATGAGGGATGCAAAAAAAAAAGGACATAGAACATATTCTATGTTTGCTATGTTTAAAAGTGTGAAACCAAAGAGAACAGGTATGAATATCCTGTTCCATTTGTTCAATCCGCGCGCCAAATCGTACAAACAGATGCAACTTCAAGAAATTATTGAAACTCATTCAATTCAATTCAATTCAATTCAATTCAATTCAATTCAATTAAAGCAAGCAAATTGATGTGAAAGGAGGAGGGCTCACCCCATACATGCCAAAAGGTCACTGATCCAAGCAGTAATGGAACTACTAATCAACACCATCTCTGCCAAAATAAACACCAGCACACCAAAACGGGTCACTTATTCCGAACAAAACGACTACCAAATCCTTGAAGTTGTAAACGGATTGAGCAAAGGGGGTTTCTTTGTAAACGACAAATGAAGGTATAAGTGGGTCACAACCAACAACGGAAAAAAAAAAAAGTCAGTTGCTAGTTTATACACTGTTCAGGCTGATTTGGAAGGGTATAGCTAGCTGGCTTTAATTATCGTGTCTGCTTTCGCTGTCGTCCGACGAATCATCTGATCATATGTACAAAAAAGATGAGGCAACAGTACTTCGAGGATTTTTAAGGAAAGCTGAAAAAAAAAAAAAAAGATTATGTTATAATCTGTTTTTAAATAATTGGTTATTTTGATAATAGATTATAATCAGAATCTATTTTTATTTGGATATGTTTGCTGAAAAGTAATTTTAAGATAATCTATTTTGTTTAGGTTATGACAAAAAAAATACTTATACATAATAAATTATAAAAAAGGGTATGAAGAAATTTGTTTATATTATTAATATTTAAGCTTTTTTAACATTGAAACTTGTTAAAATAGTTAAATTTTTTAAAAGAAAAAAATTAACAAAAAAATAATATAAATAAATGATTAATATTAATAAATCGCTCATACACATCATGGGCTCTTTGCCTAATACTGTAATTCAAGTGGTTGTAACCCAACAAAAGAAAGAATTGCTTCACGCTTTGTAAATTGTAGCTACAGTGCGATAATACTGTGCGCCATGGGCTCTTTTGACCGCATGCGTACAGGAGGGACACGGGGCGCAATGAAAACAGCGGTTTCCAAAAACAGTCCAGTCTGGGAGCTTCTCCCAAAACAGCGTTTTTCAACCATAAAAAGCTTTTTTGAAATTTAATCTATGAACCCAAACACAAATGCTTTTTCACAAAACAGCTGAAAAGGGGGAAAAACATCTATAATCTACAATTTTAAGCTTTCCCAAACACCTTTCGCTCCCTTAAGTTTATTTCTTTTTTGAATTTGGTCCCTTAAGTTTATTTTGTGTCAAATTAGTCCCATAAGTTAGGTTCGGGTGACAAACTTAGTCCTTTTCTTACCTTTCCTCTAGAAACGAACCTAAATGGCACACCCGAGCCTAATTGGCATGCTGATATGGCAAAAAATAATAATAAATTAATAACTTTTTAATAAATAGAAAAAATCTATTTTTTCTTTTTAAATTTTCTCTCCTTTTTTAGGGTTTTTCTTCTTCTCCAATTGTTCGCTCTCATGCCGCCGCGAATCAGAGGCGGTTCAGTTTGCCCGCTAACCCCAACAGCGTCGGCCGCCGTCCAGAATGCATCGCGTAGACCCATCGACGTTGTCCGCTACGCATTGTTCAGTCGTGCAGAGTCTCCTCCGCCGTCAGGCGTGATCCATCTTTGACCCACACGCACGCCCACTGTCGCTCGCCATCTAGTTCCGCTACTCACCAATCCTAACCACGCGCCACCATGATTCAATCATGTTTCTGCCATCCCCAATGTGCATCTCCGTTCACAGTACAGGTTTGACAACAAAAGACCCAATTTTATCATCTTTGGGTCAGGATTTTCATCAAACAGCTTATGGGCACTTCCAAATTCACCAGCTTTACAATATATGTTTGTAAACCCACTTTCAAAATACTCATTGGAGTTTTTCAATCTGAGTTTATTTGGGTATTATGATTAATTTATTACCATTTTTGTTTTGAGTGTTGGATTCAAATGTTGTAAAACTCAGCCAAGTGTTGGACTCAAACGTTGTAAAACTCAACAAGAGTTGGATTTAGTGCGAACAGAGGCGCATGGTGGACGATAGCGGCCCTATGGTGCACCGACGATGAACAAAGATAAGGGTGAGAAGAGAGAATGTGAAGGTTTTGTTGGGTGGTGGTGGTGGTGGTAGTCACAGAGAGAGAGGGTAAGATTTGGTGGTGCTGCTGAGTGTCGCCTTCTGTAACACCCCGATTTTTCGGCTTGTCCATAATCTGTGTTTATATGGATAATAGAGTGTTTATTATTATAATCAATGAAGAATTATTTTAATAAACCAAATTTCATTCTAATGAATTATTTTATTTTAGTAAAGTGCAGTTAAATTTTCTACCGAAAATTTAAGACTTTTTCGGTATGAGTTTTTACTGTCAGTAAAGCTATACTGACCCGAAAAATAAATTTCAATTTTTTAAATAAGATTTTAATTTCCCCTAACTCAAATTCTAATTATTTCTATGATTTTAGAAATTATTTCTTTTAATGTGATTTTTTGAATGGGAAATTAACGAAAGAAAATACGATTGATTTTCATTGACGGGAAACAATTGGAACCGGAACGAACCAAATTCACCAAACTCAGATTTTATGCAGATTTTGAGTAGACTTGATTGAGTTGAATAGTGACTATATTCACTATTTAACATCATTTCTTACACAAGTAATTATTATTTTTCATTTTTACAAGAAAACCTATTATTTTATAATTTCAAAATCAAGTTTAAAATTCATAAAAAAAATTGAAAATCCCTTTCTCTTTTCTGCTGGACAGCAGCACCCCCCTCCCCCCATTCTGCTCTATTTATACTACTCACTCACACCCTTGTTCCACTTTGTTTTCTTCTTCTCCAAAACAACTCACTCCATTTCTTCCTATTTCCACCATAAACAACACTTAGAAGCTTTAAAGCTCTTCATCATCTTGCTCTTGAGAAGACTCAAAAACTTGCTCATCCTCATCATCATCAATACCACCAAGGGTATAATATCTTATTCTACCCTTCTTTCTAAAATCCTAATTTTTATCAACATGCATGTTAATGATTTATGTTGCAAGTTGATTTTCTTTTGATGCATGTTCATCAAACCAATTTCTTTCAACTCATCATCACCTTTACTTTCAACTTCTACACTTGCATGTTACAAAAATGTTCTCCAAAATCTATTTTTTTTATGTTGACCAAAAACACTAGAAGAGGAAAGTTGATGTTTTGTTAAGATTTTTACATGCATGTCTTTAAAATTCTAATGCATGTGATTTCTAAGCTTGTGAGCTTCATACAAAAATTTAAGTTTTCCTTCCTATTAGTAGTGATAGGGCCGAAACCCTAAGAAGTACTAAGATGGTATTTTTGGTTTAAAACTTACATGCATGGCAAGGGGCGGAGCCAGAAAATTTCGATGAGGGGGGCCAAAGTCTAATTTACATAACATGAAATAGTAATAAAAAATAAGTTTAATTAATTTTTATACAGTGTCAGTGTAATTTTTTTACGCAAATATCCAATGATATTTTGACAAATCAGCGTAATTGTTATTTATCTCTCATAGTTATTAAAATAAAAGCACACATGTCAAAATGTTAGCGGATGTCAGTGTAAATCTTTTTACACTGACAGTATATACTACTTTAATTCATAAAAAATTAACTAATATATAAAAACAAATTATATGATACAAATTTCATAATAACTTAATATAATATAAATTACTCAAATAGATTTATATCTAAAACATTCACTTCTTCAATTGTACACACGACATTTCATAGAGTAAAAAATCATCTATTATCATATGTGGTCTATTTTTATCAATTTCTTTTTTTAATGTAAACAATTGTATCTATCTTGGAATTCTAAAAAAGTGTAATTTAAGTGTTTGAAATTGTACTTATTTTAATTAAATTTGAGCCAATCATTTTTTATAAGAATTAATTGTTTTATATATATATATATATAAGATGACAACATGGGGAGGGGGGGCCATGGCATCCCTTGGTCCCCCCCTCCCTCCGCCCAGCATGGCTTAAAGACCTTTAAATAATGCAAATATTTGAGTTCATGAACAACATGAAATTTTATTTCTATATTGACTTACTGTGAGTAAACTCAAATTTTTGTAGAGTTGAAAAGATTTTTTTTTTTTTGGTTTTTATTTTGTTTAGAAGAAATTTGGTTGAAAATCACTATTTTATTTGCATGCATGTGTTTATGAAATTGGAAATCAATTTTTTGCCTAACTATGTGTGTAGGCCGAAACACTAATGTTTGAAGTTAAGAAAAAGTTAGTTCAAAGTTTTAGTAAATTACTTATTTTAAAATTATAAATTTTGGTTACATGCATACAAGAGGAAAGTTGAAAAAAATAAGATTCTTATTTATATATATATATATATATATATATATTTTTGGGCCGAAAGTTTTTTTTTTAAGAAGTTGAGGAATTGAAATTTTATTTTAAGTTTAAGACTTGATTTATTTTGTTCCTATAATGCTTAAGGATTATACATCCAAAAGCTTATAAAAATTTAGAATTTTTATTATTCTTTGCATGTCATAGTCGAGACATGCATGAGAGTTTGGAGTGATTTTGTCAAATTTTGACTTGCGTTAAATACTTGATTTGATTTAGATCTGTTTTCCTTGAAACGCGAGGAAACTACGGTCTTTTTACCCATCAAGCTAAGGTAAGGGGAGAAAGCCTGATGGATATTTAAATTATGATAACTATATGCTTGTTGTGTTTGAATTTATGTGGTTGTGTTGATGTTGATGTTGTTGTGGCTGTTTTATAATTATTTTGAATTTTGTGGCCTTGATGATATGTTGGATTGATGTACATACTTGTATGATTTAAGATGAGTTATAAATATGTGTATTCTATTGACATGTTGTAATTATTGTATGTTGTGTTGGTTGTTGCATAGAAGCCTAACCATGGGTTGGAGCTCAATTATTTATATAAGGTAAAAACCTTAAGAAAACTTATGTGAAAAGCCACACATAAAGATTTCAGATTTTGAAGCAATATGTTGATAAAAGAGAAAGAAAAGTATTCTTTCAAATGTTTGGTGAAGATTTAAGAAACTTTAAATAAAGTTTCTTTATAAAAATAAAATAGAAAATATTTTGGAGATTTTAAAGATGTTATTCTATGAGAAACTTAAATTTTGAGACTATTTTATGATGAAGAACTATAGAGGAAAACAAGTTCAATTTCAAGTTCTTTATGAAGAGATTTTAGTTCTCAATATTTTAGAAAAAGTTTTCTCTCAAAAAGTTTTCAATATTTTCTTAATAATAGATCTTTTCCAAAGTAAAGATGGATTTTTAGAAAGGAAAGAAACTTTCTATAACTCAAGGTTTTTACGGAAGTTTTGTTTTGGATTTGTATTTTCACTGAACGAAAAAGAACGTTGAAAAGTGAACCTAATAACCGAGATGTTGGTATACTAGTGTTTTAAAAACACGTTGATCTATGATCCGTGTCACGTTGTTATGGAATGTGTGTCCTTGGTACGTTGTTATGGACTGTGTGTCCTATACACGTTGTATTAAAACGTGGTGAAAGTAGTAAAAAGGTGAAAGTTGTTTTCTACGACCACAAAGTCCAAGACTGGTGCATCGGTCTAGGACTGTTGTGATTAGACACTCGGACTGAAAAGTCCTGTGTTGATAATAAGAGTTTTAACATGTTGAAAATTTATGAAAGGTCGTGAGCCTTGGGCTTCGACAAAGGAAAGAATGAAACACAAAGAAAAGCTGCTAAAAGAAAATGATTTTCTCATGCATTTGGCAGACGTGCCTACGTTGTTTTTGTATGAATACCTTGAAGGGTCAGGTATCTCATGCTAAGTTGTTTCATTGTGCCTTGATGGACAATGAAGTCCATATGCCTGGGTTGCTGTGCCTTGTGTTGGACAGTATGCTATGGACATCCCCACATGTTGATCACTGTGCTAGGAGTTTTGGACAGTGCTGTGGAAAAACACGTTGTGCTTTATTGGCAATCGAGCTGATCAGCTCATTTTCAAATAAAGTTGAAATCTCCGAAGACTAGACACGTTGAATTATAGAGATGCCATATGTTTTTAAAAAATGACGATGAATTTTTGTGTTACCATGCTTTATTTAGAAATTTTCATGTTGTGTATATGACGGTGTGTCATTGTATTTGATGTTTTGTATTACAACTATGTAGTTGTCATAATTCATCTATATACTGGTATCTCACTCTTGCATTTTGTTGTTTTTCTCTTCTATGTGGTATATTTTGTTTCGGGAAATAGATAGATCCGAACATACCGTTGACCCACTTCCGGGATCGAGCCATCATTTGTGAACTATCAGGATCCCGCAACGTGGGAATTTCAGCCGGGAGCCCACGTAGCAATTTACACTGGCCCGGTATGTACTGTTGAGGGTAGGGAGTTGGACGGACCTGTCCCAAGGATTCATACTAATAAGACTATATGGATTACACTGCCACCAGTGGATACTTGCCTGCAGCATTGGGCAGCTCAGGGCCTAGTGGTCTTAGATCCTCCATAGCCACAGGTTCGGCTTCGTCAGGAGGTAGAGCCCGCTGTACCGATTGAGGAGGATCCACAAGAGATGATGGAGGAGGATCCCCTGGAGGTTGCCGAGGATGATCTTGTTGAGGAGATAGAGGAGGATCCCCAGTACCATCCACTTAGTGACGAGGACGACGATTCTCCCGATGAGGGAGGTGGTATGGATGGGCTTTCACCAGTTTTACCTCCGCAGGGTGGGGATGACTGTAGTGATCTCCCCAACGGATACCACTAGGACTAGACCAGCTGTATGATTTCCTTTTTATTTTGAGGTGAAAGTGTCTGGATAGTTACTCTGGGTTTAATGCATTTTGACTCCAACTCTTTAAGCTTTGTTTTTAACTCTTTAACTATATGTTAATTTTGGAACAAGTTGATGTACACAAACATGTTGATCCTCTCGTTGAAAATTATGTCAAGTGGCCTGTCTCCAAGAAGGCCTTATGTTTAATATATATAAGGTATCCTGTATCTCTTGCTTTATTTACATTTCATTGATTTATGTTATTTGATGCATGAGGGGAAAAGTTTTACAATTATTAAGGATGTAATTCATTTTAATAATTATGTGTTTCCAAAAGTAAATCGACAATTTACTAAACATTTTATCTTCCACAAAACAAAGTAATTAATGTGATGCCCGGGGAAAAGGGTGTCACATTAAGCGTGGTATCAAAGCTGGTCGAGTCTTTCGTGAATCTTTGGGAATAGGCCTGTTATGTGATCTATGAATAGGCTTGTTTGAATTACTTCTTAAGAAGTAATGGATGTTGGAAAGTAATTGAATATTTCTTATCTGGTTACCATATAACTGATTTTATCTTATAGGTCAGTTATGGAACTAGATGCTGGACGTGGACGTGACCGCGGAAGAGACCGTAGGGGTGGTTTTGTTGGTGGCCATGGACATGATGGTGGGGGAATGGACTTTCCAGCTCAAGCTATGGCAGACGTTGCAGCTGCCATTGCACAGCATACTGGTACAATGTCTGCTCAACATCAACAAGAGCAGGCTCGCACTAAACAAGCTGCTGAGAGTCGTGGTCTGACAGCTTTTCGACGCCAGAACCCACCACAATTTCATGGGGATGCTGACCCTACAAAGGCTGACTTGTGGATTCAAGAACTGGAAAAGATTTTCGAGTTGATTCACAGCCCTGAAGCAGTAAGAGTACCTTATGCTACTTTCTTGTTTATGGGAGATGCTGAATACTGGTGGAGAGGCACCAGGCAACTGCTAGAGGCAAATGAACAAGAAGTGACTTGGGAGGTTTTCCGTATTGCGTTTCTGGACAAATACTTTCCTCAAAGTGCTCGAGCAGAAAAAGAGCAGGAGTTTCTACACTTGCGACAAGGAGATATGATAGTCGGGGAATATGCGGCAAAGTTCGAATCACTTGCCAAGTATTTCCGGTTTTTCCAAGACAACCCAGATGAGGGCTGGAAAGTGTGAAAGATTTGAAGGAGGACTACGGTACGAGATCAAGGACTCAGTGCTGCCACTGGAGATCAAGAATTTTCAAGTTCTAGTTGAAAAATGCAGGAAGATTGAACAGATGAGGAAGGGTAGAGACAACAGAGGGAATGTTGGGGGACCCTCACATTCTAGGAACCAGTTTCAAAGCCAGAATCAAAGAGGAAGACAGAATCAGAAAAAGCCATACGCTAGACCCATTGGAAGTAACCAAAATCAACAACAGTATCGTCCGGTTGCTTCAGCAATTGGAAGTGGCAATCAGAGAAGTCAAGGCCAAAGTCAAGGGAGGAGATGTTTTAAATGTGGAGACCCAAACCTTTTGGCTGATGTATGCCCCGTGAGAGGAATGAAGTGCTTCAACTGTGATCGAGTGGGACAATTGGCAAAAGATTGCAAGGCACCGAAGCGAGAACCCACCGTTAACAGTGCAAGAGTCAATAAACCAACGGCTAGAGGAAGAGTTTTTACCATGAGTGGTGCCGAAGCCTCGAACTCCAAAGATCTGATACAAGGTACCTGTAATATAGCCGGTAACCTCTTACCTGTGCTTTTCGATTCGGGTGCAACGCATTCATTTATCTCAGTAGATTGTGGAAGATTGTTAGAGGGACCTGTTTCTTTCTTTCCGTATGATTTAATTGATTCAACTCCTACTGCTGAACCCGTCACTGTTAATACGGTGTGCTTGAATTGTCCTGTTGTTATTCTGGATCAACACTTCCTTGTTGATCTGATTTGGTTACCCCTGGTGCAACTAGATGTGATTTTGGGTATGGATTGGTTATCTTCCAATCATGTTCTTTTAGATTGTGCTAACAGAACCTTAGTTTTACCGGATCCCGAGATTTCTGGATTTTTAGCTACGCATCAAGTGAGAACTTTTTTTAAGGAAGAAGATCATAGATACTTGCTTTTAACAAGTTTAGAAGTCGACGGAGAAGTTGTTTTGAGTAGGATACCGGTTGTAAGAGACTTTCTGGAGGTGTTTCCTCCCGATGTACCAGGATTACCACCGGTAAGGGACATCGAATTTTCCACCGATCTTGTTCCAGGAACTGGTCCGATATCGATTGCTCCGTGTCGGATGTCACCTACAAAACTTGTCGAATTGAAAGCTCAACTGGAAGATCTGTTGTCAAAACAGTTCATAAGACCAAGTGTTTCTCCTTGGGGAGCACCTGTTCTTTTAGTATGGAAGAAATATGGAGGTTCAAGACTCTGCATGGATTATAGGCAACTCAACAAAGTGACAATCAAGAACAAGTACCTGTTGCTGCGCATAAATGATTTGATGGATCAACTACAAGGAGCTGCTGTTTTCTCAAAGATTGACTTGAGGACAGGTTACCATCAGATCAGAGTGAAGACTGAGAATATACCAAAGACGGCATTCCGAACCCGTTATGAGCATTATGAATATATTGTAATGCTTTTTGGAGTAACGAATGCACCTGCTGTCTTCACGGATTACATGAATAAGGTTTTTCATGCATTCTTAGATAATTCTGTTGTCATGTTCATCGATGACATTCTCATCTACTCTAGGAGTCATGAGGAACTTGAAGTGCATCTACGACAAGTTCTACAGATCTTACGCGAAAAGGAGCTCTATGCAAAACTCTCTAAGTGTGAGTTTTGGCTTGAAGAAGTGAAGTTCTTAGGGCATGTGATTTCAAAGGAAGAAATTGCTGTCGACCCTGCCAAAGTGGAGGTAGTACTTTCTTGGGAAAGACAGAAGACAGTAATGGAGATCCGAAGCCTTGTCGGTCTAGTTGAATATTACCTGAGATTTATTAAAGGTTTCTCCAAGATCATTGCGCCGTTGACTCAGCTTACACGGAAAGATCAACCTTTTGTATGGACTGAAGATTGTGAGGAAAGTTTTCAGAAGATAAAGGAACGTTTGATGACGGCACCAGTGTTAATACTTCCCGAACCCAATGAACCTTATGAGGTGTATTGCGTGCTTCGTATCAAGGTTTAGGCTGTGTATTGATGCAACACCGAAAGGTTGTGGCGTATGCATCGCGTATGTGGTCTTTGCACTAAAGATATGGAGACATCATTTGTATGGAGCCAAGTTCGATGTTTTCAGCGATCACAAAGCTTGAAGTATCTGTTCGACCAGAAAGAACTCAACATGAGACAAAGGCAGTGGATAGAGTTTTTGAAAGACTATGATTTCACATTGCAGTACCATCCTGGAAAGGCGAACGTCATAGCAGATGCTTTGAGCCAGAAGGCCATACATGTCTCAGCAATGATGGTGAAGGAATTACAGTTGATCGAAAAGTTTCGCGACCTCTATTTGGTGATGGAGATAAGTCAACAGAGGATCAGTGTGCGAATGATTAAGATCTCAAGTGGACTGATGGAAGAAATCCAAGAGCAACAAGCTACCGATGTATATCTCCAAGAGAAGAAAGAACTCATGGAACTAGGAAAGGCACCGGAATTCAGTTTGGGACCAGATAACATTTTGAGGTGCAATAGATGAGTCTGCGTACCGGACAATCCTTAAATGAGAAAGATGATTCTCGAAGAATCACACAAGAGCAAACTGAGTATTCATCCCGGATCAACCAAGATGTATCAAGATCTGAAGCAGAGATTTTGGTGGCCAGGCATGAAGAAACAAGTGGCAGAGTATCTGGCATCCTGTCTGACGTGTCAGAAGACAAAAGTAGAACATCAACGACCCGATGGAATGTTACAATCTCTGGATGTACCCGAATGGAAGTAGGAGAGTATATTCATGGATTTTGTGGTAGGCTTACCAAGGACTTCCAAAGGTTTCGACTCAATTTGGGTGATCGTCGACAGACTGACAAAGTCGGCACACTTCTTACCCGTCAAGGCTAATTATACTGTGGAGAAGCTAACTAAGGTGTATATCAGAGAGGTGATCAGACTTCACGGAGTGCCCTCTAGTATTGTTTCTGATAGAGACCCGAAGTTTACTTCTCGTTTCTGGGGAAGTTTACAGGAAGTGTTGGGAACTAAGTTGAGGCTAAGTTCGGCCTATCACCCGCAGATTTACAGGCAAAAGGAGAGGACGATTCAGTCGTTAGAAGACTTTCTGAGAGCGTGTGTCCTAGACAATCGTGGAAGTTGGGACGATCTTTTACCGCTCATTGAGTTCACGTACAACAACAACTTCCACTCAAGTATAGGGATGGCACCCTATGAAGCTCTGTACGGAAGGAAATGCCAAACACTTTTGTGTTGGTATTAGGATGGAGAAAGCACAATTTTAGGACCCGAAATTATGCAACAAACAACGGAAAAGGTGAAACAAATTCATGAAAGGATGAAAGCTTCACAAAGCAGACAAAAGAGTTACACCGATCGAAGAAGATGACCTCTCGAATTTCAAGAAGGCGAACACGTATTTCTGAGAGTAACTCCCACGACTGGAGTAGGCAAATTTATAAAATCCAGAAAGCTCACTCCTAAATTTATTGGACCTTACCAGATTCTTCGTCATATCGGTCTAGTAGCCTATCAAATCTCTTTGCCACCTTTTCTTTCGAACATCCATGATGTCTTTCATGTCTCACAACTGAGAAAGTATATTCCCGACCCGTCACATGTGATTGAACCTGATCTTGTCCTGTTAAAAGAAAATATGTCTTATGAGACTTCACCCATATGAATCGACGATAGGAGGATTAAGCAACTCAGGGGTAAACAGATTCCCTTAGTTAAGGTTATTTGGGATGAGACAACTGGGCAAGCGACCTGGGAAGTAGAAGACAAGATGAGATTACAGTATCCTGATCTATTTTCAGATACGTAATTTCGAGGATGAAATTTCTTTTTAGTGGGATAGTAATGTAACACCCCGATTTTTTGGCTTGTCTATAATCTGTGTTTATGTGGATAATGGAGTGTTTAATATTATAATCAATGAAGAATTATTTTAATAAACCAAATTTCATTCTCATGAATTATTTTATTTTAGTAAAGTGCAGTTAAATTTTCGGTAGAAAATTTAAGACGTTTTCGGTATGAGTTTTTACTGTCAGTAAAGCTATACTGACCCGAAAAATAAATTTCAATTTTTTAAATTTGATTTTAATTTTCTCTAACTCAAATTCTAATTATTTCTATGCTTTTAGAAATTATTTCTTTTAATATGAATTTTTGAGTGGGAAATTAATGAAAGAAAATACGATTGATTTTCATTGACGGGAAATTGGAACCGGAACGAACCAAATTCACCATACTCAGATTTTATGCAGATTTTGAGTAGACTTGATTGAGGTGAATAGTGACTATATTCGCTATTTAACATCATTTCTTACACAAGTAATTATTATTTTTCATTTTTACAAGAAAACCTATTATTTTATAATTTACAAATCAAGTTTAAAATTCATAAAAAAATAATTGAAAATCCCTTTCTCTTTTTTGCTAGACAGCAGCGTCCCCCTCCCACCATTCTCCTCTATATATACTCCTCACTCACACCGTTGTTCCACTTTGTTTTCTTCTTTTCCAAAACAACTCACTCCATTTCTTCCTATTTCCACCATAAACAACACTTAGAAGCTTCAAAGCTCTTCATCATCTTGCTCTTGAGAAGACTCAAAAACTTGCTCATCCTCATCATCATCAATACCACCAAGCGTATAATCTCTTATTCTACTCTTCTTTCTATAAACCTAATTTTTATCAACATGCATGTTAATGATTTATGTTGCAAGTTGATTTTCTTTTGATGCATGTTCATTAAACCAATTTCTTTCAACTAATCATCACCTTTACTTTCAACTTCTACACTTGCATGTTACAAAAATGTTCTCCAAGGTCTATTTTTTTATGTTGATCGAAAAACACTAGAAGAGGAAAGTTGATGTTTTGTTAAGATTTTTACATGCATGTCTTTAAAATTCTAATGCATGTGATTTCTAAGCTTGTGAGTTTCATACAAAAATTTAAGTTTTCCTTCCTATTAGTGGTGATAGGGCGAAACCCTAAGAAGTACTAAGATGGTATTTTTGGTTCAAAACTTACATGCATGGCTTAAAGACCTTTAAATAATGCAAATTGAGTTCATGAACAACATGAAATTTTATTTCTATATTGACTTACTATGAGTAAACTCAAATTTCTTTAGAGTTAAAAAGATTTTTTTTGGTTTTTATTTTGTTTAGAAGAAATTTGGTTGAAAATCACTATTTTATTTGCATGCACGTGTTTATGAAAATGGAAATCAAATTTTTGCCGAACTATGTGTGTAGGCCGAAACACTAATGTTTGAAGTTGAGGAATTGAAATTTTATTTTAAGTTTAAGACTTGATTTATTTTGTTCTTATAAAGCTTAAGTTTTATAAATCCAAAAGCTTGTAAAAATTTAGAATTTGTATCATTCTTTGCATGTCATAGTCGAGACATGCATGAGAGTTTGGAGTGATTTTGTCAAATTTTGACTTGTGTTAAATACTTGATTTGATTTAGATTTGCAATCAAGTCCGTTTTCCATGAAACGCGAGGAAACTACGGTCTTTTTACTCATTAAGCTAAGGTAAGGGGAGAAAGTCTGAGGGATATTTAAATTATGATAACTATATGCTTGTTGTGTTTGAATTTATGTGGTTGTGTTGATGTTGATGTCGTTGTGGCTCTTTTATAAGTATTTTGAATTTTGTGGCCTTGATGATATGTTGGATTGATGTACATACTTGTATGATTTAAGATGAGTTATAAATATGTGTATTCTGTTGACATGTTGTAATATTATATGTTGTGTTGGTTGTTGCATAGAAGCCTAACCATGGGTTAGAGCTCAATTATTTATATAAGGTAAAAACCTTAAGAAAACTTATGTGAAAAGCCACACATAAGCATTTCTGATTTTGAAACAATATGTTGATAAAAGAGAAAGAAAAGTATTCTTTCAAATGTTTGGTGAAGATTTAAGAAACTTTAAATAAAGTTTCTTTATAAAAATAAAAGAGAAATTATTTTGGAGATTTTAAAGATGTTATTCTATGAGAAACTTAAATTTTGAGACTATTTTATGATGAAGAACCATAGAGGAAAACAAATTCAATTTCAAGTTCTTTATGAAGAGATTTTAGTTCTCAATATTTTAGAAAAAGTTTTCTCTCAAAAAGTTTTCAATATTTTCATAATAATAGATCTTTTCCAAAGTAAAGATGGATTTTTAGAAAGTAAAGAAACTTTCTATTACTCAAGGTTTTTAAAATGAATTTCAAAAGAAGAACGTCTTTTCAGAAGGCTTTATTTCAAAATAAAAATATCCGATAAATTGGATAAGTTACGGATGTTTTGTTTTGGATTTGTATTTTCACTGAACGATAAAGAATGTTGAAAAGTGAACCTAGTAACTGAGACGTCGGTATACTAGTGTTTTAAAAACACGTTGATCTATGATCCGTATCACGTTGTTATGGACTGTGTGTCCTATACACGTTGCATTAAAACATGGTGAAAGTGGTAAAAAGGTGAAAGTTGTTTTCTATGACCACAAAGTCCAAGACTGGTGCATCGGTCCAGGACTGTTGTGATTAGACACTCGAACTGAAAAGTCCTGTGTTGATAATAAGAGTTTTAACACGTTGAAAATTTATGGAAGGTCGTGAGCCTTGGGCTTCGACAAAGGAAAGAATGAAAAACAAAGAAAAGCTGCTAAAAGAAAATGATTTTTTCATGTATTTGGCAGACGTGCCCACGTTGTTTTTGTATGAATACATTGAAGGGTCAGGTATCTCATGCTAAGATTCATTGTGCCTTGATGGACAATGAAGTCCATATGCCTGGGATGCTGTGCCTAGTGTTGGATAGTATGCTATGGACATCCACACCGTTGATCACTGTGCCAGGAGTTTTGGACAATGCTATGGAAAAACACGTTGTGCTTTATTGGCAATCAAGCCTGATCAGCTCATTTTTAAATAAAGTTGAAATCTCCGGAGACTAGAATCAAACGTTGAATTATAGAGATGCCATTTGTTTTTAAAAAATGACGATGAATTTTTGTGTTACCATGCTTTATTTAGAAATTTTCATGTTGTGTATATGACGGTGTGTAATTGAATTTGACGTTTTGTATTACAAGTATGTAGTTGTCATAATTCATCCATATATTGGTATCTCACCCTTGCATTTTGTTGTTTTTCTCTTCTATGTGGTATATTTTGTTTCGGGAAATAGATGGATCCGAACATACCGTTGGCCCACTTCCGGGATCGAGCCATCATTTGTGAGAACTATCAGGATTTCGCAGTGTGGGAATTTCAGCCGGGAGCCCACGTAGCAATTTACACTGGCCCGGTATGTACTGTTGAGGGTAGGGAGTTGGACGGACCTGTCCAAAGGATTCATACTAATGAGACTATATGGATTACACTGCCACCTGTGGATACTTGCCTGCAGCATTGGGCAGCTCAAGGCCTAGTGGTCTTAGATCCTCCACAGCCACATGTTCCGCTTTATCAGGAGGTAGAGCCCGCTGTACCGATTGAGGAGGATCCACAGGAGATGATAGAGGAGGATCCCCGGAGCTTGCCGAGGATGATCCTGTTGAGGAGATAGAGGAGGATCCATAGTACCATCCACTTAGTGATGAGGACGATGATTCTCCCGATGACGGAGGTGGTGTGGATGGGCTTCCACCAGTTTTACCTCCGCTGGGCGGGGATGACCATAGTGATCTCCCTAATGGATACCACTAGGACTAGACCAGCTGTATGATTTTCTTTTTATTTTGAGGTGAAAGTGTCTGGATAGTTACTTTGGGTTTAAAGCATTTCGACGCCAACTCTTTAAACTTTGTTTTAACTCTTTTACTATATGTTAATTTTGGAACAAGTTGATGTACACAAACATGTTGATCCTCTCGTTGAAAATTCTGTCAAGTGGCCTATCTCCAAGAAGGCCTTATGTTTAATATATATAAGGTATCCTGTATCTCTTGCTTTATTTACATTTCATTTATTTATGTTATTTGATGCATAAGGCGAAAAGTTTTACAATTATTAAGGATGTAATTCATTTTAATAATTATGTGTTTTCAAAAGTAAATCGACAATTTACTAAACATTTTATCTTCCGCAAAACAAAGTAATTAATGTGATGCTCGGGGAAAGGGTGTCACACCTCCCATCAGCTGCCGCCGCACAGTCGCTGCTGTCGCCCAGTCACAGCCGCCGGAGAAGACATGATATGGACGCTAGAGAAGACATGCTATGGATTGTTGAAGAAGAAGGAGAAAACATTAAAAAAGAAAAAAGAAATATTTCCTATTTATTTATTTATTAATATTTGTTTAAAAAATTATTAATTTATTATTATTTTTTGCCATATCAGCATGCCAACTAGGCTCGGGTGTGCCATTTAGGTTCGTTCCTGGAGGAAAGATAAAAAAGGACTAAGTTTGTCACCTGAACCTAACTTATGAGACTAATTTAACACAAAATAAATTTAAGGGACCAATGAAGTAGTTTTCCCTATCCATTATCATTATAATAAGTTTTTACTAGAATCCATTAATATTTTTACGTTTGTGTTTTTATTTTAATAATTAAAAAGAGAAATAACATTAATACTTATTTTTGAAATATCATTACATGTCAATATAAAACTCATTTACATAGACAATATATTGAAATTAAACTCATTCAACTACCATTACCATTTTACAAGAAATATCACTTTGAGAGAAGAGTCTTATGAATTTTAAATTACTATTTAAAAATGTAATAATTTATAAATAAATTTTTAAAAATTTGTAATCAAGATTTTAGATATTTAGATGTTAAACGATTTATATCTTAAAAAAATTATAAGATTTAAAAGAAATACATGAATATATGAAATTCGAAAGGGCCACATGACTTTTTAGCAAATATTCAAAATTAGAAGGAAAAAAAAACAAATAAATGATAATTTTTTTTAAAAAAATTCAAAATTTAATCTTTTAACATAGGAATCGAGATAAATGTGAAATTTAACAATACATAGAGATGAAAGCAAATACTTTGAGTCATGGCCATTGTAGATTGAAATATGAAATCAAATAGAAAAAAAAAAGGCAAAATTACACTTTTGGTCCCTTAAGTTATTTGTTTTGTTCAAATTGGTCCCTTAAGTTTTTTTTGTGACAAACTAGACCCCTAAGTTAGGTTCAGGTTTCAAATTGGTCCCTTAAGTTTTTTTTGTGACAAACTAGACCCTTAAGTTATGTTCGGGTGACAAATTGGTCCCTTAATTTGTCAAAGGGACCAATAAATTAAACCCTTAATTTATTATTTTTAATAACTTAAGGGACCAATTTGCCACTCGAACATAACTTAAGGGTCTAGTTTGTCACAAAAAAAACTTAAGGGACCAATTTGAACAAAACAAATAACTTAAGGGACCAAAAGTGTAATTTTACCAAAAAAAAAAAGGTTTTTTTTTTTTTTTTGAATTGTGAAGTAGAGAAATAAAGATAACTAAGAGTGTTGAAGTGAAAAATGGATGGTGAGATTTTATTTTATTTTCGTTACAAAATGGATGATGAGATTGAGAAGGAAGGATTGAAATATAGAATGAGTGGTCTTTTGTGATATGCATGATGGGTTTTTTTTTTTTTTTTATTGCAAAGAAAGATAGCTTTCAGAGTGACAAAAAGATTCAGTAAACAAGGATTAAAGAATTTAACAAGGGAGAAAGTCTCATGAGTTAGGGTGAGAATTTGAGATGGATTTGGTATTTATACCTCCCACTAAAAACTCACACAAAATTCACATTAAAAAACCATTGAAATTAAAAAGCTTTTTGTTACCAAAAGACTTTTTATTACTTGTTTAAAATCTTGATTGAATATCACTAGATTTGTATACAAATTTTTAGAAGCACAAATCGATGCAGAAGCAACATTTTGGTTCCACTCAGATCGAAGGAGAAATTAAAAGAAATGAAACAAGCTTTTCTGAATAATAAGAATTATTATTGAATCATAAAGTTAATTTGGTACAGAAGAGTTGCTTTACTTTATAGCAACTGAGACAAGAAGCAAAAACAAAAAAAACTCTAACAGAACCCTAACTGAATCTACACAACTAGCTAAATCTGTTAGCTAAGCTGTTTAACAAGCACAACAGAAGCAAAAAGCCCAATGGCCCAACAGGTGGCCCAGAATAGAAAACAGAGAATGAAAAAGACTTTAAAACAACTAAGTTACATTTTCATCATTTTCATTACTCCCCCTCAAGATTGGAGTACATGGGTTATGAACTCTTATCTTATTAGTAAGCTCTTGAAACGTATTTGTCCCTAGAACTTTGGTGAAGATATAAGCTTCTCGAGCCTTTGTTGGAATGTACTGTGGTGTGATTTGTCCAGCTTGAATGTGTTGCCTAATGAAGTGCCAGTCAACCTCTATGTGTTTTGTCCTTTCATGGAAGACCGGTTTTGCGGCTAAGTGGAAGGCTTCTTGGTTATCACAGTGGATGATGGTTGGGGAATCACACTTCACCTGCAGACTTTTCAGCAACCCTCTAAGCCACAGAACCTCACTAGTGGCATGTGCCAAGGCCCGATACTCTGCTTCACTTGAGGATGTTGACACAGTTACTTGCTTCTTAGTCTTCCAGGATACAGGTGCAATTCCCAGCTTCATCAAGTAGCCTGATGTGGATTTTATGGTCAGGGGGAATGCTGCCCAGTTAGAGTTGCAGAAGGCAATCAGCTCCAAGTTGTTGTCTTTGGTCAGAATGATGCCCTGGCCTGGTGAAGACTTCAGATATCTCAACACTTTTATTGCAGCCTCCCAATGGCCTTGCCTAGGTTCCTACATGAATTGACTCAAGATATGTACATAGTAGGTAAGTTCAGGCCTTGTTATGGTTAGTTAAATCAACCTTCCAACCAATCTCCTATATTGAGATGGATTAGAGTATACTTCTTTCTTGTCCAAGGCTAGAGCATGGTTCTGTTCTAGAGGGAAATTGGATGGTTTACATCCTAACATTCCACATTCATCAAGAATGTCTAAGGTATACTTCCTTTGACACAAAAATAAGCCCCTACTTCCTCTGGCCAGTTCTATGCCAAGGAAGTATTTAAGTTGTCCCAGATCTTTCATATAGAACCAATCACACAAATGCTGTTTAAATTTTTTACAAGCAGCAGAATCATTGGAAGCTATGACTAAGTCATCAACATAAACAAGCACAGCAAGAAAAACAGAATTGCAACTATAGGTGAACAAACTATGATCATATTCAGATTCAGTAAAGCTATAAGTCATGAGGGACTGTGAAAGTTTAGCATGCCAATTTCTTGAAATTTCTTTTAGACCATAAATGGATTTTCTTAACCTACAAACCATACCTTTTTCTGGTAGGTGGTACCCTTGAGGAGGTTCCATGTAAACCTCCTCATCAAGCTCTCCATGAAGGAAGGCATTACTCATATCCATTTGATGGAGGTCCCATCCTTTTACAACAGCAATGGATAAGAGACACCTAATGGTGGTCATCTTTGCAATTGGTGCAAAGATCTCATTGAAATCCTCACCCTCAATTTGTGTGTAGCCTTTGGCTACAAGTTTGGCTTTATATTTCTCTATTTCTCCATTAGCCGTATGTTTAAGTTTATAAACCCATTTGCATCCTACAGCTTTCTTTTCCTTAGGCAGATGAGCTAGATCCCAAGTTCCATTATCCTCTAAGGCCTTTAATTCTTGATTCATGGCCTCACACCATTCCTTCCTTTCTATGGCTTCTTTGTAGGATTTAGGCTCAGTTTGGGCAATGGCAGCTAGGTAAGCTACATGCTGTTTTGAGAACTGCTCATAGTTCATGTACCTAGAGATAAGGTGCCTTAAATTGGATTTGGATGAAGGCATAAGAGTCATGTGTGTTGGATTTAAGAGGGCTGAGTGACATTAGTAATCTCTCAAGTAACTTGGGGGCTGTCTAGTCCTAGGTTGCTTCGGGACAATTTCATGTATCTGGGCTTGAGAATTAGGAACAGTTTCATGTTCCTGAACCTGTGACTCCCCTCACTACCAACTCTCTCAGTGACAGTCTCAGATTCTCCCATCTGATTATTGGTTTCATTATACTCTTTAGTCCTGGCAGTCATGTGTTGCCTTGGTCTATCCCTTTTTTCTGTATCATTTCCTTCAGTTAAGTCTGGCCAATCTATGAAGGTTGGCCTACTACATTCATTTCCATTGTCTTTTTGTTTCTCAGCATAAGGAAATTCTATTTCATAAAACAGAACATCTCTAGACACAAGGAACTCTCTGGTCCTTAGGTTGTAGACTTTCCATCCCTTTTGGCCTAAAGGGTATCCAACAAAAATGCATTTTTCAACCCTAGAATCAAATTTATCCTCATGTTTTGAGGCATTTCTAGCATAACAAAGGCACCCAAAGATTCTCATATGATTATATGTTGGGATTTTGTTAAACAACAATTCATGAGGTGTCAGCCCCTTATTAGCTCTTATGGGAGTTCTGTTAAGGATGTAGGTGGCAGCCAAGATGCATTCTCCCCAAAATTTTATAGGGAGACTGCTTTGGAACCTTAAGGCCCTAGCTATGTTTAGAATGTGCCTATGTTTCCTCTCTACCCTTCCATTTTGCTGAGGGGTAACAACACAAGAGGTCTCGTGGAGAATACCTTCTTGCTTAAAGTAATTGTGTAGGGCAGAATTAACAAACTCAGTTCCCTTATCACTTCTCACTCTCTTTATCTTCTTATCAAATTGAGTTTTAACCATATTATGGAAATAAATTAAGATCTTTATTGTTTTTGACTTTTCTTTCATGAGATACACCCAGGTCCCACGAGTATAATCATCGACAATAGTAAGGAAAAATTGTGCACCATTATGTGAAGGTGTGTGATACTTGCCCCACAAATCACAATATATGAGATTGCAAGGCTCAGTGGCTTTATTTTCACTTTGATTAAAAGATAACCTACATTGTTTAGCCCTATGATAGATATCACAACATATCAATTTATTGAAAGCTAAACTACCATTAAGAAGATGAGAGATAAACTGTAAAGACTTATTGGAAGGGTGCCCCAATCTGGAGTGCCACAAAGCAGCACGATCCTCCTTTCCAAGAACAGCCATAGATGACCCAGCTCCTCTTGATTGGAAGATGTACACTCCATTATATAGATCACCAGAGCTAATCATCATCTTGGTGGCTTGGTCCTGTATATGGCAAACATCAGCATGGTAAGTGATTGTGCAATTTCAATCAAGAGCCAACCTATGTACCGAAATCAAATTGCAATTAAAGCCAGGTACAAAAAGAACATTATGCAACTTAATGGTGTCGCTAAGGGTAATGGAACCCTTCTTTTCTACTAGGATTGAATCTCCAGTAGGAACCATGATCCTGAAAGGTTTTTCTAGATTCTTTACTTCCTCTAAATGAGAAAGTAAGTGGGTCATATGGTGCAAAGCACCACTATCTAGGACCCATTGTTGACCCTTATTCAAACCTACTTTACCCGCCATGGACTCATGACAGTTTCTCATGTGAATACCATGCAGGGCATGCCCTGCTGAGTCTCCTTCTGCATAAGTTACTTTATCCTTTTCAACACAGGCAAATTGTGCTGAAGTTTGTCCTCCTGATCTGCCATTGTTCCTCTGGGTTCTCTGAGTGTCCCAATTTGGGGGGTAACCAACAATTTCGAAGCACTTGGCCTTTATGTGGCCAATCTTACCTCAATGATCACATTTTGGCTTCTGCCCATCACGATTCCTTTGTCTATTAGTGTTGTTCGAGTAAAAGGCTGAAGCCGATTCAATCTTGTTGCTTCTTTCCTTCTCAGCAGTGAATCTTGACTCCTCCCTCATCACATGATTAAAGGTCGCTCGCAGGGTTGGCAAGGGATCGGAATTGAGGATTATTGCCTTCACATGAGCAAATTGCTCATTGTCGAGGCTCCCAAGAAATAGGTGTACTCTGTTCTCTTCTTCCCGTTGAGTCAGTGTCTCTGCCGCTCCACAGGTACATTCCGGAAGGGGTTGAAGTTCACTAAGTTCATCAAGATAGCTCTTGAACTGGGTGTAAAAATCCTTGATGCTAACACCTAATTCTTGTTGAATCAGGCACAGGGTTTGCCATAATTGATGGATTCTTGGTGCATTTGTTTGGGCGAAGCGATCTTCTAGGTCTTCCCGGATATCCTTCGCAGTTGTGGCATGCGAAATGCTAGCATGGAGGCTAGGGTCGATGGAATTGATGATCCATGCCATGACCAGGGAGTCTGCCTTCTCCCAATACAGGTAATCAGGGCTTTCCTCCTCCGGCTTCTTGATAGATCCATCGACGTACGAACCCTATTTTCGTCTTTGCTCTCAGCGCGGTCTTCATTGATCTGGCCCATGTCCCATAATTCTCTCCATTGAAGACAGCAGCATCCAAGGGAGTCCCTAGATTATCAGATGAATTGAGCTGGAACGCAGGGTTTGAGGGCATGTTACCCTTGCTGTCAGAGAAAGTAGCCTTTTTCTTCTTCTCTGATGCCGATGGGTCATCACCCTTCTTCTTCCTGGGATCGACTTGCTCTGGTGCCATAAAAGAAACAAGCTTTTCTGAATAATACCTCAAGAATTATTATTGAATCAGATAGTTAATTTGGTACGAAAGAGTTGCTTTACTTTATTGCAACTGAGAGAAGAAGCAAAAATAGAAAAACTCTAACAGAACCCTAACCGAATCTACACAACTAGGTAAATCTGTTAGCTAAGCTATTTAACAAGCCCAACAGAAGCAAAAAGCCCAATGGCCCAACATGTGGCCCAGAATAGAAAACAGAGAATGAAAACGACTTTAAAACAACTAAGTTACATTTTCATCATTTTCATTAAAAATCGAGTGGCGAGACCAATAGAGACCGACTGGATGGAGAGTAGATCGACAGACATGCACGACAAATCGAAGAGAGAGGAGAATCTGTAGCTGTGAGACGGAGACCGATGATGGAGAACACCTAGCCATGCACGGTGCATTTCATACGAAGGTCGACGATGGACAAAGTGCAATAGTAAGCACACGTTCCACTCAACAATTAAACAGTAAGCACACGTTTCGATCAAAATTTCGGATGTGGAAGAGGGCCACTAGCTTCTAAGGTTTTGTTGAAGCCGAGATGAGAAAAGAAAGGGATTTCAGATTGGTGTACTATGTGTTGTGTGCATTCTTATGGGTCACTTTGGGTTTGGGATGCCAACAGTTTTTTAATTTAAATGTTGGAACCCGTGAACCAAACTGACTCAACTTGGGTCTAGTTCATCCAATCCGTGGGTTAGGTGAGTCGAGTCAAAATGACCTGGGGCAAAAATGAGTCAGGTTTTACCCAACTCAACCCACCGGTGAGCAGGGTTGGTTGGGTTGGCTCACGGGTTCCAACTGAAAGCTCTAATTAAATACCACAAGACTTGTTTAGATTATTTAAAAATCTTAATTCAATTCCACTAGACTTATTTGCCCCAAAATAGTCTTTTTTTGAAATCTTGTAAAATCCTAATTTTTTTTTTTTTAAGCAAAAGGCATGCTAAGGCATCACTATAGGAAATGGCCATCCCAACTAGGTTGGCACCACCACCCCTATCAATCATATGCAGCACACCAAAATATATTAAAGAATAGAAATAAAGCAGAGTACAAAGAAAACATGAGGGGACAAAAGGCCTTACCCATGAAATTAACGAAATCTATAGCTAGGCAACCTATATCTATTTCTATGAAAGTCCTCAGAAATAAACATAGGAATGAGGTCCCACCAAACAAAATTATCAATGGTTGTGCCATAAGCTGCCAACTTATCAGCACAAGTGTTCCCTTCCCTATAAATATGAGAGAAAATAAACATCATTTGCTTAGTCATATGCAAACAATTTTTCCACCTATTTCTAAGCACCCAAGGAACAATATTTGGATCCTTAAAAGCATTGATCACAAGTTGAGAGTCACACTCCAGCCAAAAGTTTCTCCACCCTTTCTCAAAAGCTATCTCAATGGCCAACATGGCACCAATGATCTCAGCTTGAAAAGCATTATTTCTACCAAGATTTTTAGAGAAGCAACCAAGAATAGTTGCACTTGAGTCCCTAAACAGACCTCCACAACCAGCTGATCCCGGGTTGCCTTTAGCAGATCCATCAGTATTACACTTGACCATACTGCAAGAAGGAGGGATCCAAAGAACCTGAGTTATAGAAGGGGCAGCACCCGGACGACCAGAGATGTTTAAATCCTGTAAGATCTTTAACTCAACAGCAGAAGAAGACATTTTCCCCTTGGAGGCCTTACCAGCCATGGAAACATTCGAGATTATAAGGTTTATGGCAGATTTAACATTCACCTTTACATTATCAAATCTTGATTTGTTTCTGCAGAACCACACAACACTCACTATATTCACCACAGCAGCAACCATGACATCTTGGATTTGAGTGCACCAGTTCCTACTGCAGATAGATAAAACATTAAGGAAGCTCGAGCAATCTAAGCTGCAGCCTATAACACTGCTAAACCAAGACCAAACCTGATGTGCAAAAGGGCAACTAAGAAATAAATGATCAGTTGTTTCAGCAGCATTACCACAGAGACTACAGACTGAGACAACTATGCAACCTCTGGCCCAAAGGTTCTCATCAGTTGGCATACGATTATGAAGGATCCTCCACATAATAAATGACTTTGAAGGAGGAATACAGCTCTTCCAAATCAGCTTAGACCAAGCTATCAAATTGCCACCAGGACTATAATGAAGATATGCATCTTTGAAGGATAACCAACCTGAATCCGACTTGGACCAAACAAGCTGATCTTTGACAGGGCAGGAAGGAATAGGGACCATTTGTAAATCATGCATCAGAGAATTACCATTCAGAGCTAATTCAGCAGGCAAAGACCATTGACCATCCTTAATAAAATCACTAACTTTGGCTTGAAGGGAGCTATGCTTATCAGCAGGGACATGTAAAATATCAACTACTTTCTTGGATAGCCACAAATCATTCCAGAAGTTGATAGACTTACCATCACCAAGCAACCAAGAGGAGTTATCCATTACTGAAGACAAATTTTCCCTGATTCCAGGCCATATTGATGAGGCTAAGTGGTAAGCAATAGGAACATTACCTCTAAAGGCTCTACATTTCAACACCTCAGTCCACTGATTATTGTCAGAAACAAATTCCCAACAAAGCTTTAGCATTCCAGCTTTATTGACTCCACTGATAGATCTAATGCCTAAACCTCCCTCAGAAAAAGGTTTGCAAACTGACTTCCAAGCCACTGTGACAGTCTTTTTGCAATTTAAATCCCCAGACCAAACAAAATTTTTTATCCACCTATCCAGAAGCTTTAAAAGGCTAGCAGGCCACTTATAAACTTTGAAGCTGTACAGCATCATACTTTGAATGATAGAGCTGACCAGAAGCACTCTGCCCATGATGGAAAGCAAAGATCCCTTCCAAGAGGACAATTTACTTCTGATTTTGTCAGCTATAGGAAGAAGATGAGTTTTCCTAGGCTTGCCCTTGAATATAGGCACTCCAAGATAAACAAAAGGGAGACAACCAGACTTAAAGCCAAGCATATCAGCAATTGACTTGATTCTGTTATAAGAAGAGCTGCTGCCAACATAAAACTTAGACTTCTCAAGACTAATGGCTTGACCAGAAACTTCTTCATAGTCCTTGAACAGCTTAACCAAATTCAGAATGCTTTTTTTGGAAGCTCTGCAGAAAACCATAACATCATCAGCATAAAGGACATGGCTAGGCATAGAAGCACCTCTTGGACCTGCCATTAATTGCAGTTTTCCTTCTGAAACAAGAGCTGTGATACCTCTGCTTAACACTTCTTCTGCTAGGCAGAACAACAAAGGAGACAAAGGGTCTCCCTGCCTTACTCCCCTAGTGCAATTGAAGAATCCTACTGCATGACCATTAACAGAGATTGAGAGCTTAGCAGACTGGAGGATGAGGCTAATCCAATTGCAAAACTGCTCATTAAAGCCAAAAGATTTAAGAACTTGAATCAAAAAATTCCAATCAATGGTGTCAAAATCTTTTTTGATATCAACCTTCATAGCTAATTGGCCACCAAAAGCTTTCTTATCTAAGCAATTTATTGCCTCGGAAGTTACACAAATACAGTCAAAGATGGTCCTACCTTTTACAAAACCCCTCTGGTTACCCGAAATGATCTTAGGAGCCACCTGAGCAAGCCTGTCAGCTAGCACCTTTGAGATGATTTTGAATTGAAAATTGGCAAGGGCAATGGGCCTATACTGCTCAATTTTATCAGCCCCCTTAACCTTTGGAATCAGCACTACCACATTAGAATTTAAGTTAGGAAGAAGCCACCCTTGCCTGAAAAACTGAAGGACAGCATTATACACATCACTAGCAATCACATTCCAATAATTGTGAAAGAAGAACCCCCCAAAACCATCTGGCCCAGGAGCACTGTCTCCATTCAGAGAAAACACAGCCTGTTTCACTTCATCCATGGATGGAAGGTTGGTTAGCATGGCATTATCTTGAACAGTTAATAAAGTAGGAATTACTTGCTGAATTAGATCATTAGATTGACAAGAGGAATTAGCAGCAAAAAGACCTTTGTAGTAATTTAGGACATGATCTTCAATATCCTCAATTTTATCCAGAAGCAAGTTGTCCTTCTTCATAACAGAAATCTGGTTAGTGACAGCTCTGATTTTGGCAGTTTGATGGAAGAAAGCAGTATTTCTGTCACCTTCATTATGCCATCTAACTCTAGCTTTCTCTTTCCAAAACTCCTCTTCATAAGCCAAAGCTTGCTGCAGATGGAATTGAGCCTCCTCTTCCTCTTTAAAAAGCACATCAGAACCACCAGAGACACTGATAAGATGCTGAAGATGATCCACTTTAGACAAAGCTTCTGAAACATTGCTATTCACATCACCAAACACATCTTTATTCCACTCTTTCAACTTGCCTTTTAAAATCTTTAACTTCTGGGCCAAAATATACATTGGACAGCCATACACAGATGTAAGCCAAGCCTCCTTAACTATATCAACACAACCAGGATGCTTAGACCACATCTTCATAAACTTAAAAGAAGATGCAGACTTAGTTTTATCCTTCACCATACGCAGTAGAATTGGAAAATGATCAGAACTGCTCCGAGTTAGAGTACTGCAATCCATATTGCTCCAAAAGGAAATCCAATCCCTGTTACAAAGAGATCTGTCTAGTCTCCTTTCTGTAAGATTATTACCATGCCTGCCATTAGACCAAGTGAACTGAGAACCTTTTGTGGTTAAATGGATTAATTGAGCAGAGTCAGACCAATTTTTGAAATCATCACAAGATATCCTAGAAGGCATGCTCTTCCCTCTATGCTCATGAGATCCTAACACTGCATTAAAGTCACCAATCATACACCAAGGGGCTTTGTAAGAATGCTGCAAACCAACTAAGTCTGCCCAAAGATCCCTTCTAGCAATATAATTGGTAGATGCATAGACTGCAGAAACATACAGGTCACTACCATGAGCAGAAACTTTAAAAGAAACCTGCTGCTTAGTGTTAGAAACCACTTGAGGAGATAGAGAACTAGAACTTAAGCACCACAGGTTTGATTTCAAGTCACCTCTATCATTCTCAGCAAATATAGTCATGTTTAAACTTCTTAGAAAACTCTTAGGGTGTTGACTAGATAAAATCCAAGGTTCTGCAATAAAAAGAAGATCAGGCTTATGTAATTTGCATAATTTTTTCACCACCAACCTGGTATCCTTGTTGCCCAAGCCCCTGACATTCCAGAAGAGGATTTTCATCATATAACAGATTTGGGAAGAACACCCTTAGATCGGGTAGGATACCTATCAGACTTCTGCTTCTGCAGGGCTATCTTTTTCAATTTCTTCTTTTGAGATTTTGAGAGAACCTCTGTGTATTTTCCTGAAGAATTCTCAAGAGCAGCCTCATCCACATAATATCTAGATGGATCAGCCTCACCCTTTGAAGAACTGCTATCCTCTTGAAAGTCATCATCTTTGTCATCTTGATTTCTCCAAAAAGGGCTAACAACCCTCAAATCTCTAGCCACTACATTTGCTAGAGTATCTTGCACAACAACTGTGTTATTAGCACCAGAAAGAATCCTACTAATCCCAGTCTGCTGTTGTTGTCCCTCCATAACAGGAGTATTATGCAATGAATTTGGAACAATAGTATCATCAGAAAAATAATCCGATTCCTCACCATTTTTCTCACTGAGATGCATACGCCCTGCTTCTTCAAAAGGCTGCTCCAAAATAGAATCATCAATCACTATATTGCCTTCCATACCATTCTCAACATTCCTCAGATTAGTGGTATCCACATCCTGAAACACCTCTTTAGGATTTCTGTCTATAATAACCTCTTCTTCTATAATGATCGGCTCCTTGTAAAATCCTAATTGAATACACCCCTATTATAAGTTTGTAAGAATATTGTAAAATATCTTTTAAAATTTTGTTGTATTTTAGAGATCATATGATAGCTAGAATATGATAAGAACAAATAAGATAAAAGAGTTGGATAAGAGTGAGATAGGATATGAGCCCGATAAGCTCTTATCTTATCCAATGTTTAATGTGCACCAGATAACCCACATGCAAATGAAGAAGGACTTACAGAAGGTTTATTGATGGCTATGGATGAAAAAAGATATAGCTAGTTTTTGTAGTTAATTGCTTAGTGTTCCAGAATGTTAAGATATAATATCAAAGACCTTCGGGATTGTTGCAACCTTTGGAAATTCATAAGTGAAAATGGGAGAAAATGTCTATGGATTTTGTGATGGGGTTACCTAGGACTCGAGTTGGTTTTAGTGTTATATGTGTAATAGTTAATAGGTTGACTAAGTCTGCTCATTTCTTGCCAATTAAAGAAACTTATATCTTAGATAAGTTGGCAAACTTGTACATCAAGGAGATAGTGAAGCTTCATGGCATACCCACTTCTATAATGTTATAGAGACACCCTAGGTTTACCTAATTATTTCAAAAAGCCTTTCAACAAGCTTTTGACACTAAATTAGGCTTTAGCACAATCTACCATCCCCAAACAGACGATCAATATGAGAGAACCATTCAGACCCTTAACGACGTGCTTAGAGCGTGTGTCTTAGATGAAGGTCGAAGTCGGGATAAGTAACTACTTCTTATAGAGTTTGCGTATAACAATAGTTATCACACTAGCATAGGTATGACACCCTATGAAGCTCTTTATGGAAGGAAGTGTAGGTTCCCATTATGTTGGTGCAAATTAGGTGAGAAGACCTTGTTAGGACATGATTTGGTTTAAGAGACCACAAACAGGATTCGATTGCTTAGGGAAATGATGTGTAATGCGTAGAGTAGACAAAAAAGTTATGCCGATAAGAAGAGAAAGCCTTTGGAATTTCGAGAAGAGGAGCATGTATTCTTGAGAGTCGCTTCTAAGTCTAGGGTGAGGAGGTCAATGGAAGTCAGAAAGCTAAATCTTTGTTTCATGGGTCCTTTCCAAATTCTGAAAAGAGTTGGACCTGTTGCTTATCATTCGATTCTTTCTAAAGTGTTGTTGCTCTTTAGTTGTTCCTACCGCCCACTATACCTGTATCTTTCAAGAATTGAATTGATCATCGTTTATCACATCCTCACTTGCTCTCAAATCAATCTTTCATTCCTTGTAATGGAACACATGAAATACTATCTCCATAGGAATACATATATCCCCTATGGACATCTCTTGCAAACTATCTTCAGGCGTCATTTTATCCATATGCATGATGTGCCTAAAATGAAACCTTCATTTAAACCCCTCATCTTGGACTACCTCATTAATCAAAAAATTCAACCATGGGAAGGAATGGAAAATCCTATTCCTATCATTCTAGATTCATCTTCAAAATCTATGTATCCAGAACAAGAGTCACCAATGTCTCCAACTGAATCTGCTCTGGTGGAGATCCAATCAAAGAGAAGGTGTGCCTATAGCGAGGCATTTGGAAGAGCATCAAAACCACATCGCTTATTGGAAGAAGATCCCAAGAAGAGAAAAGTGACTCAAGAGGAGTCAGCTTCTGTAAGGGCAATAAGTTCTAATAGCCCCTCATCTTCATTGCCATCTTCTGTGCTGATCGTCAAGATATCATTGATGTGGTATAAGGATTCAAGACAACAGTTATAGAAAAGTTTGACAAACTCTTAGAAATCATTAGGAATTATTTCCTTTTATGTTCATTTTTTTTATAACAAAGCAATGAAGTACTAAATTATCTACTCATTTCTTGAATATATATGTGTGTGTGTGTCTATATATATATATATATCTCAACTATTTATCATTCAGTTATAATAGTAAATGAAAAGAACCAAATATTAGCAACTGCGACACCCTAACCTTGGGTCATCACATAGTTACCCAAAAAGCGGAAAATAAATTATTAATTGCTGGTTGCTTTCGGAACATTTATTAATTTCAAGCCAGAACATTCGGGTGTAAAAAAAATTTCGTTTACAGTAAACTCATATTGTACATCACCACACAAAGAGATACTCATATTCAGAATAAAGTCGCCAAGGCATACAACTTTTAATAATTAAGTTTCAGTTTCCAAAACAGAAAATTAAACCTAAGACTAAAGTTTAACACCAAAGTTACTGACCATTTCGACACACCACCCAACTAAGATTCCTAAGCTGGTCACTCTACAAGACATTTATCGGAAAAACTCCGTTGCCGTTCCCACAATCAAAATACCTCTTCAAGTATCTAAAACTAAGTCCCGAAAGACTTAGGGAAACTTCTCAGCTCCATCTGCACTAGTGTACCAATGTACAACAGCAATACCAGAAGAAACCTGATGTATTTGTAAGGGTGAGATGCCAATATATGAGTTTATAACGATAATCACATGCACCACATATTCAAGTAGCACATAGTCATGCATAACCACAATAACATAAGATTCTCATAACTAAACAAGTAGTTTATCACTGGGTCTCATACCCGATCATCGTCATTTTAAAAATATGCATGACACTTCAACATTCATCGTCTAACATTCACACCTAATCTCCAGAGATCCCAACGTCTTCAAAATGAGTTGATCAAACTCGATACATCGTCTCATTGGCTAGCTAAGCACAACAATAATACATCGTCTCATTGTCCATTTAAGTACAATGATATGTACATCGTCTCATTGGCAACTCAAGCACAATGATACATATACATCGTCTCATTGTCTATTTAAGCACAATGATAATACATCGTCTCATTGTCCATTTAAGTACAATGATATGTATATCGTCTCATTGTCCATTCAAGCACAATGATACATATACACCGTCTCATTATCCATTCCAGCATTATGATATATACATCGTCTCATTATACATTCAAGTATAATGATACATCGTCACATGATACCTTTTCCATTAAGGTCTCATGTTAAACAACGTCGGGCACGTCTGCCGTAAATGCAAATGTAAAACATTTTGTTCTTGACACTTTTCTTTGTGTTCAATCTCCTTTTGCCGAAGCTCAAAATGGCTTACGACTAACCATAGTTTTAAACATCTTTAAAACTTTATTAATAACACAGGACCTCAAAGTCCGAGTGCTCAATCACGACACCCCTAGACCGATGCACCAGTCATGGGTTCGTGGTAATAGAAAACATCTTAAATGTTTTTAACTCAGTAGACACCAAGTCTATAGGACCTCAAAGTCCAAAGGACCCCAAGTCCATAACACAACACGAACCTTAGTACCCCGACGTCTCGGTTACTAAGTTCAAAACCACTTTAACACAGTTGAGTTCAACTTGTTTTTCGGAAAATCATTTCAAATGGGAAATAAAACCGTAAGTTAACAATTTAACTTTTGTAAAAGATGGTCACTTGAGGCTCAAAGTTGTTTAAACTACGTACTGCCGCTTAAGGATTTCTTGCCGTCGGTATTTTTCCAAGTTGCCGTCAAATTAGCCCTTTAAGCCAAATTTTAGCTTATTTCACTTAAATATTTTCCTAAAATCATTATTAAGTTATTTTTGAAAATTAATTTCATAAAATAACTTTTTATAATATTCTGGAATTTATTACGTAAAAATCAGCAGTACAAAAATATTTTCACGGTTTTGTCCTCACTGTGACTCATAAATCACTCTTACAGCGATAAATCATTAAAATAATGATATTTTCCAAAACTCTTTATTTTTCCCACATAAATATTTTCCATTAATATTATATTCCAATATTTTACCGTTAAAACATTGAATATAATTTACGAAGCTTTTCAAAGCTTTTATCTGATTAGTTAATTGGGCACTGACCACTGTCAGGCTTTTCAAACAACAACCAACAACATCATCACAGAAATATTTCCAGACAGATCATGCATCACAGCATAATAATATAATTGCAAATAAACAATTAAATGCAAACAACTAACACAGATCAAAATAACAGAACTTAAACAGAATTAAACAAACACCAGCAGATAAATAATTACAGACAACACTTGATAACACATGATTATAGGAAAAACACCTCAGGTATTCTCCCCTTACCTCTTGAAGTTACAGAACACTTTCCACGTATTGTCGATTTTGATTTCGGCACGCGTCAAAAAACTTCGGCTTGCATCAAGAAACTTCGTCACAAAGAAACTAGTGTCACACACAACAAAACAACCCAAGATCAATCCACAAATTCTCTCCTAACAAAAAAGTTAGGTTCGGCCCTCATGACTTAAATTGACTAAACATGATAAAGTTTTGCAAGTTTTTGGATTAGTGATCCTTAAGCACTTAAGACATAGGATTAGGGACTTAATACAAAAGATTGAAACAAAATCTTCTAACCCTTAAAGACATAGTTTCGGCCATGATAAGTTCATAGGGCTAGGGATTTTTGTTTAATACAACAACTTGGATTCAATAAAGATCTATACTAACAAGATAGGAAACAAGATCACTTATCAAAAACATGAACAAAATCTCCTCCAACTATACCCACATAGGTTCGGCCATGAAAAGGAAAATGAGGAGGAAATTTTAGTTTAAATCATACTCTTGGATTATGAATATAAGGATGATAACAAGAACATAGAAATTAATTTCATACTCATAGGATTTTTCTATGATTCTCTATGGATTTTCAAACTTCTAGATCTAGAAATGGGAAAATATGATTCATGGCATAAACATGAGAAACAATTGAATATGAAAGCTTAGATGATCAAGGGGTTGAGCTTTTACCTCTAAAGATTGAAGACATGAAGAAAATGATCAACCAACACTTATATAAAATCTGGACAGTTTGAGGGTGTGTTGGTTTTGTGAGTATATCTCATGATATACTCATCCAAAAATCACAAAATTTAGCTTTTTAGAAATATAAGAAGAAAAGGAACAACTTTTATGTTTAAGGTTTTATTTGATTCGGATCATAATAGGGGTGAAAATAGGCTTCTTTCTGCTGTCTCGCATGGATCTGAGGATTCTGGGCAGTTTCTGTATTTTGGTCATAACTCTCAACATACTCATCCGTTTTTGATGATATTTAGCTCGTTGGAAAGAAGAGATAAAGAGGAACAACTTTCATGTTGAGAGTTTGTTGAGTTTAAGAAAGGAAGAGGGTCATATTTTCGGTGGAAATTCGGTGTTCTTATGAGTTTTGTAACTTAGAGAAAATGGAGAAAGCTTGATGAGGAAGATGATGAAGTCTATTTGTAGAGGAGATGGCAAGGATTTTTGAGCCTTGGGCTGCACCCTTCATGGCTTGGAGAGCAAGAATGGCCCAAATTCAAGAACAATCTAGAAGATTACTTAAGGACCAAAAGGAAATTAAAGAAAAGCTTAGGGACCAAAATGCAATTTCCATAAAAATTGTCATCATGATGCCATGTGCACCATTAATGCATTCACATGGTGACTCATCATGTGTGACTCATTGATATTATCCGTTAGCGGATCCCGGAAATCCCGTAATCTGCTCTGTTGCTTCCCCGATTAAAGACGACGCCCGGATAAAATATAATATTTCACTTTTTAGTGAAATATTTCAAAATAACCATAATTGTTGGAAATGAGATATAAAATCTATTTATTTCGTTCTCGGGTCAAAATTAGGTTTTCTGATCAGTAAAATCTTACTGTCAGTGAAAATGCAGACCGGTCTCCGTCTGAATTTTCATTCCAAAACTTCCCTGTAACCTTATAAAAATAAGTATGACAGGGAAATGACCTTAGTTTATCCAAAGTCATTTTCTAAATCTCGGATAAAAATATAATCATTTATATAATTATAACCGATATTAGAAAGCCGAAAAATCGGGATGTTACAGCAACAACAATTGTATATGACTAACTTAAAATATTTAAGGAAATTAATGGTCAAGGCACAACTCTAAGGGTATACATGAGAGAACAATGATATTTATAGGTTAATAGGGAAGCAAAAGCAGTAATTTGAAGTTTGAAGCGGGAGAGTGTGTGGTTATAGCGAAAGGTTTCAGTTTTAAAATATAGAAATGTTAGCGCTTATAGAAACAAGCGCTATTATATTCGCTATTTAATAGTGCATTCTAAATGAAACCCTATTAATGATGGACCTTTAAATAGCTCTTTTGTGAATAAGCACTATTAAACCATTTTCTTTCTTAAGGGCATACGTGAGAGAACAATGATATTATATGTTAATAGGGAATCAAAAGCAGTAATTTGAAGTTTGAAGTGTGAGAGTGTGGTCATAGCGAAAGATTTCAGTTTTTAAATAGCGAAATGATGGCGCTTATTCAAACAAGCACTATTATAATTGCTATTTAATAGCGCATTCTATATGAAACACTATTCATGATGGGCCTTTTAATAGTGCTTTCATGAATAAGCACTATAAAACTATTTTATTTCTTTTTTAAATAATTATTTTTCATTCCTTTAAATTTTTAATGCAAGTAAAACATTTCATTTGTTACATTTTGACATGAATATTTTTAATTCTTTTAATTTTTTAATGCAAGCAAAACATTTCCTTGGTTACATTTTCATATGAGTATTTTTCATTCCTTTAAGTTTTTTGTGCAAGCAAAACATTTTCACATGTTTAAAATTCTTTTTTGTGTTCCCACTACGCATGATGACAATCAAAAGTAAATAAACAGATAAGGATTGCACTTGATGAGAACAAATACCTTCAAAGAATAAATATTTTATATTTAACTTCACTTCAAATACACATCTTTTGAGTTTACACTTTACACTTCAAATATACATCTTCTCAGCAACATGTTGATGGTAAAGGAGAAAATGGAATAAAGCTTTGATTTAGTTTGTCTTCTGTCTCCCTTCAATATCCCTTCTGTGTCCTTATCTACACAGAGGATCACCGGGGCGCCATCGCTTCTCATATCTTTTTGTCGTTTGTCATGCCAAAAGAAATATTTGTTGCTTGAAAGGCCCCGTTTTGTTCTGGGTCGCCAGCGCCAGCGCTACCTTCTATCATTTCATGCGGGCACCTTATGGGTACCCCTCATAATGGCCATATGTCATTCACAAATCTTTTTGAAAGGCTCCGCTTTCTTTTGGGTCGCCAGTGACTCCTTGATAATCCTCATATAGGATTAGAGCACTATTTGGGCACCCAAACATCTCACTTCATGAAGCATTTGGGAGAGACGATGACATTCACATATCTTTTTGTCGTTTGTCATGAAATTTAGGATAGGGCTTCTTCTGACCCTCTTCTAGACATTAGACACGACACACGACATGAGGAGATTTTATAAAATATGTAGTGTGAGATAAAAATACAGAGGAGGGTTATTTATAGGAGAAATTGGCCTAGGTTTAAGGGCGTTAATTCAAGAGTTATCTACTCTTTCTTAGCTTGAGTGTTTGTAATCTTTGAGTGTTTTAGCTTAGTTTAGAGTTTTATGTGTCATTGTGTGAATTTGCATGTATTTCTATTTTTGAAATGTTTAGGAGTTTAATTAATGTATTTTTGTATTTTGATAGATTTTAGTTGAAGTGAAGACAAGTTGCTGGAAATGCATCTGGAAGTGAACTTCTTATCAAAAAAGGACAAAAGCTGACCACTTTCTCTCTCATGCTGGGCTGTCCTAAAAGTTGAGGATGTGTCCTTAGTGTTTCCCTAGGGTTTTGCACTGGTGAATTTAAGGAAATGGGCCCAAGCCTTTATTTTACCATTATTTTGATGGCTCAAAAGTAGGAAAGAGAAAAAAGGTGCCCTTGTAACACCCATAAAGAGGGTACACATCAATTCATATTCTCTCCTGACCTAGGACAGCAACAACCAAGGGTCTTCTTCTTCCTCTCCATAGCTTCCATTTTTGTTCCTCCATTGTAATGGCTTCTTCTTCCATTTTCTATTTTGTTTCCAGATTTTGTAAGCTCATTATGAGCTAACTTTCTATAGCTATGGGTATGCTGAACTTGTAATGAATATTTAGTTAATGTTATGTGATGTTTTGCTATTGCATTTTCTCTTAATCTGCGTTTATATGTTGTTTTATTTAAGCCTGGCCCCTTAAGTAGAACTTGAGCTTGCTGAATTTGGAAAAGCTAAGTAAGTGGACATGTTTAAGAGATTAGAGCTAAGATGTTGAATGTATTAGGAATAATCATTCAAGTCTATAAGCTAGCTGTAACGTACTTCATAATAAGAGGGTGTAATTAATATGAATCTAGGAATAGAACGCATTTAATGAACCTCGTCTTTTAAGTGTTGGAAAACACAACTTTCATTTCCTGGAGCTAAATGTTGTAGCATCGCAGAGTATAACTGAAATTATAAGGGATTCATACCTGTAGTTGTTTTACCTTCTCTGTTCACAAACCCTTTCTATTATCTTGTTCTCTTATTATTGCCTTTTTAATAGTATTCTTTTAAATATTGAAAATCAACACTTTCACACACTATTTGGTTACCCTTTAATCTTAGCTCAATAGAGCCATTGATTTGAGTTTTCGCTATTTTCATACCATTCTAATCCTCGTGGGAACGATCTCTTACTTCTCTTACTAGTTATTGCGATTGTGTATACTTGCATATCTTATTACACCTATTTTTAAGGCAACAAGTTTTTGGCGCTATTTCACATTTGAAGTGAATTACTGTAGCAACAGGTACTTGTACTCTGTATGCATAGGCTTCTCACACCAGGATTTAGATTTGATCCTAAAATTGTAAGAACTTTCACAAGATTAAGAAGGGAGAACACAGTTCTGGTTGAAATAGAGTTATCAGAGGTTGTTCTCCCCACACCTACATCTACAGAATCCTCTACTAGTTCTGAGATAGCCGTGGACGAGCAACCAGAGAGCATGACATTGGCTAATGACAGGAACAGTGCCATCCGTGGATATACACTATTTGATCCAGCAACTATGAACACAGGGATTGTGAGAACTGAGATCACATTCCCACATTTTGAGTTCAAGCTTGTTATGTTTCAGATGCTGCAAGCAATGAGGCAGTTCAGTGGAGTTGCAAATGAAGATCCTCACTTACATCTGAAACAGTTTCTGGATGTGGTTAGTAACTTTAAAAACCTACTGATGATCCTTCACGTTGAGATTGTTTCCTTATTCTCTGTGTGGGAAGGATAAAACTTGGTTAAATTCTTTGGAGCCCAACTCAGTGGATACGTGGAACAAGTTAGCTGAAAAGTTCCTCATTAAATACTTTCACCTTATTAAAAATGCTAGGATGAGGAATGATATAACCTCATTCAAGTAAATGGATGATGGGCCACTGTTGGAGGCTTGGGAGAGATTTAAGGAGCTGTTAAGGAGATGCCTTCATCATGGAATTCTTATCTGCATTCGAATGGAACATTTCTATAATGCAGTGTTGCCTGCTGCAAGAATGATGTTAGATGCTTCAGCAGGCGGCACATTGCTAACCAAGTCTTATAATGAAGCATATGCCCTGATTGAAAGCATTGCTGCAAATAGTTATCAATGGCCCACTGCTAGGCTAAGCTCCAGCTGTGGCACCGTCTACCTCGAAATGTGTATTATATAAATAGTAAATAAAAAAGATTATGTTTTTGTGGAATAAAAACGTGGATTCTTGAAAAGCTTTTTCACAAAACATAGTTGAGAGCATCACATCATAAAACTAAATAATTTAATAAAAACATTATAAACAATCATGAAGTTTGTATGGAAATATAATAATGGTAAATTAATCCTCTGACCCGATGCCACATATATCAGAGCTTTACAATTCCCATACATTATAAATAACCAAGTTTCAAAACTGAAAACATAAAGCGCTAAGACAGCGTGCAATCCAGCCGTCTCCAACCGCTACATCATGACACTCCATAGAATGCATCCCCCCGCTACACGTATATTCTTGTAGATTCCTCTTTCTCTGTCACAAGACTAAAATGTTGCATGGGTGAGAGATCATGTTCAAACCATATGAAGAGAAGAGATAGTAATCAAGACAGCACGCATACACAATTACATAACCTTAGCATACTATCCAACATACACACACAAACACACAACATATCAAATTACATCATATCATATAAACAACTCATGCTATGTAATGCACTCCACTACTCCGTTATGCATGTGGATCCATAACTATCTCAGGAAGACAACTTTGGAGTTACATATCCACATTGGCCAACAAGCACCAACGGCAACAGTTCACTAAACCATAGGTATACCCCTTGGATAGCCGATACACCTTACTCTCGGAAGCACCACCACGGGTGCACACGATCCACCTAGATGAATCACCGCGGATGGCCAGATAGCCTTACTCTCGAACGACCTCCCCTATGTTGCAGCTTCCCCCACTAACATCTCCAATGCGTGAATGCATGTGTGTCAATGAACAAACAAACAATCATAACCACCACCTCCACTTTGACCAATAAGCATCAAAGTTTAACACCATCAACACCTTGACCAATAAGCATCAAGGCAACTTTGACCAATAAGCATCAAAGTCAACTTTGACCAATAAGCATTAAAGTTTAACAACATCAACAAGTGATAACTCTTCGTTATCGTTATAACCAACATTAGCAATCATTAACATTGATCAACAATAACATTCCTCAACGAGGATAACAACAACATCGACATAGTATACCATTATCAAGACATCGACAACAAATCAATATTAACAAACAAGGCAATCAACCATCATCATCATAGCGACAACGAGGTAAAACACATACAATTGTAAGTCCCATTACAAGTTATTATTATCAACATCACTAATGACAATCTATCTTAACTATTGTTGTTAACGTCCTCATTTAGATAATTAACTTAATCTGAAAATATAAACTTCAATGTCTTTATTAAGATTAATAACTTAGATTTATTAGCTATCATCGAAATTAGATTCTTTCAATAACTCTTCTTTAAAATCTACAAAATAGGATCTATTAACTAACTTTATTTTAAAATCTATAAGATAAGATAAAAAATAAATACTCTTAATTATCTAAGAATGTCCTAAAATATCTATATCATATCAAGTTGCCATAACATTTAGGCCTAAACTATCATTCATATAATTGAGTAACACTCAAGATCAAAGCTTATGTATTCTTAAATCAATCCTTTGGATCATTTACCTAACTCCTCATATCTATCTGTTGAGACCTCATAAGTCTAAAATACATTCAACGTGTAGATTCTCTAAGTTTTGATGATTCCAAATAATTCAAGTATGATAATGTTGAACCATATGAAATTACTGACATATTTGATAAGTCTGCAGGAAAATAGACTTAAGGACACTCGTCTATTTTATGACCCGTCTACTTTTTTGTAGAAGCTCAGTTTAGACTCGTCTAAAATTCTACTCGTCTAAAAGTCAGTAGAAGATCAAGTCAACGCTCAGTCAAGACTAAGTTCACTTGATGACGTGGCAAGAAGCATGCGTCTAAAGATGACTCAGTGGATCACCCGTCTAGTTTTGGAATGTGCAGCACCCGTCTAAAATTTTGTACTGGATATCACTCGTCTAAATTTTGGATGACTTTCACCCGTCTAAAAATTTCATTACTGATACCAAGTCAGTGTGTCAGAAATTTAGTCTAAGTCACCTTATTCAAATTATATGCCTTCCTTAAGGATCTCGAAGACCTCTGGACAATAGCTCAAAGGACAAAGAACAAAGAACGTTGTTTCAAGGTTTTAAGGAATAAACACGCAATCTCTGCACCACAGTAGTAACCTTTTGCCTGTTTTAGTACAAAGTAAAAGTGCTTTCTAGAAAGTGAACTGATGTTGCACTGAAAGAGGAAAGCTCTCTGCTACAAGTACAAGAAGCCTGCTGCTATATACTCTGAAAGAACAGCTGTTCAGGTTAAAGTATTCTCTTGGACATCCTTGTCAAAGCTCAATGTTCCCAAGCATTTAATGTATATACAGAATGACTCTTTGGCATTTAATGGTGTCTCAGTAAGCTCAAGTCAGAATCAAACACTTTCTGAAGCTGTGACAAAACGGATCTTTTGATTGAAGTCTTTAAATAGATCAAACAATGAAGCTGAAGGCAAGAAGTTGAATATCATAAAGAACACTGCGCAGAAGCATTTACTCTCTTCATTAACTTCTTCATTCCTTCATTGAATACACATTCAATCATTTGATATAAATTCGCAGTCTTTCATACTTCATATTTATTCCACTCTTTGAGTGTGATTTGAAAGATTTGCAAGTTGTATTAATTACACAAAAACCTTTTCATTCCTTACTGTTTTGAGCCTAAAGAGGCTAGGTGAGAAAAGAATACTTGTTTGAGTGTTGAGCCTGAAGAGGCTAGGTGTGCAAAGAATACTTGTACTGTAATTTACTCAGTTATAGTGGAAACTTGGTGCTGCCAAGAAACTGGACGCAGCCTTGTGGATTTTGGGGTGAACCAGTATAAATCTCTTGAGTGATATTTCTCTTCCCTTTATCTTTTAATTTGCTTAAGTATTGTTTCTGTTCAAGCTTTTAACTTGGGGAGTTAATATTGTGATTATCAAATTCTGTTTTAACCTTTTCTAATTGCTTGTGCTATTCTGTTTTAATATTAGACGTTTCACTCATCTAATTTCCTCTTATCTAAATCTTGCTTGTTTTGCCTGCGAAAATGTTTTTAAAGTAGCCTAAAAAGTTGGTAAACACAATTCAACCCCCCTTCTTGTGTTAACTTTGGTTATTTCAGTTGGTATCAGAGCTCAGCCTCTGGTTTGAGCACTTAATAGTGTAAAGGAAAAGATCTTGGAAATGCAGGAGAAGCCAGTGGAAGCAAGAACCATGCTGGAGAAGGATCCTCAATGTCGAGACCTCCTTTCTTCAATGGAGAGGACTACATCTACTGGAAAGAAAAGATGAAGTGGTTTTTACAATCCACTAATTCTGATCTTTGGGATATCATTGATGAAGGTCCCTTTGTTCCTAAAGATGATAAAGGAGATGAAATTCCAAAAGCAAACATGACCACTGATCAAAGAACAAAATGGCAGCTGAATGCCAAAGCTAGATATGCAATCATGTGTGCTTTGAGCAGAGAAGAATTTGAAAAAGTCTGTGCTTGTGAGTTTGCAAAAGAAATGTGGGACTCACTAGCTATTGCTCATGAAGGAACCAACAAAGTTAAACAAACCAAAGTCAGCATGCTTGTCAGAAAGTATGAGTTGTTTAAAATGGAGGAAGGTGAAACTATTGGCCAAATGTATGGAAGGTTTCAAACCATAACCAATGGATTGAAATCTCTGGGAAAAACTTACAAGACTGAGGAACACATTCAAAAGATCCTCAGAAGTCTTCCAAAACAATGGAGACCACTTGTAAATGCTGTGTCTCAGGCCAAGGACTTAACAACAGTGAAGCTTGATGAGCTTCTTGGTACTCTTCAGATTCATGAACAAGAACTGATTGAAGAGAACAATGGAAAGAAAAACAAGTTCATTGCACTCAAAGCTGACAAGAAGTCATCTAAGGGAGCAAGTTCAAAAGCTCTCAAAGTAGATGAATCTTCAGAAGAATCTGGAGAATCAAATGAGGATGACTCTGATGTTGAAGATGATGAACTCTCTCTTTTCACCAGAAAAATGAAAAAGCTGTGGAAGAAAAGAAACTTCAGAAAAGACAAACCCTTCAGGCGTTTCAACAAAGAAAAACACAACAAAGATGGTGGATCTAATGACAGAAATGTCATTGTGTGTTATGAATGCAAAAAGCCTGATCACATCAAGGCAGAATGTCCTCAACTCAAAAAGCAATCTTCCAAATTCTTCAACAAAAAGAAGAAAGGAATGATGGCCACCTGGGAAGATCTTGATGAAAGCTCCACTGAAAGTGAAGGAGAGGAGCTTGAAGCAAATATCTATCTTATGGCAGATACTGATTCAGAATCAGAAACTGAGGTACATTTTGAACTTGAGAAATTGAATGATGCCTATGATGAACTATTGGAGGAATCCAACTATATATCTAAAGCTTTCAGATCCCTCAAGAGACAGTATGCTAAACTCTCAAATGAGTATACACAGAAATATCAAGAGTGTGAGAAGTTAGCTGAAGAGAATAGTGAACTTAAGACTGAAAAGTCTAAACTTGAAATCTCAGTTGAAACTCTACCATCTGAAGAAGTAACTAAACTTCAACAGAAAGTAGAAGAGCTCACCTCAGATCTTGCCAAGTTTGTTAATGGTAGAGATAATCTAACTAAACTCTTAGGAAGTCAGAGACACTCCCTTAACAAAGAAGGTATAGGCTATTCCAATCAAGAACATCATAAAGGATCAACAAAGTTCTCAAATGTAGCTGTTAAATCTATATGTTCCCACTGTGGAAAGGCTGGACATATCATGTCCAAGTGTATTCACAAAAAGAGAAGGAAGTCTTCACAGACTCCTCATACTAACAAAAAAGGACTCAAGAAAATATGGGTACCTAAGGTCATGATCATTCCTGTTGCAGATATACTCAACAGAACAAAGCAAACGCCTGTCATGGTACCTGGACAGTGGATGCTCGCGACACATGACAGGCGAAAGGTCTATGTTCCTAGACCTCCAACCTAAGAAAGGTGGACATGTAACTTTTGGTGGCAACCAGAAAGGAAAAGTTGTTGGTGTAGGTAAAATTGGTGGTAAACCTCCCTTGCCTATTATCCATGATGTCTTATATGTGAAAGGGTTAAAACATAATCTGCTTAGCATAAGTCAATTATGTGACAGTGGATTTTCTGTATCTTTTTCTAAGGATGCATGCATAGTCAATGACTGTAGTGGAAAGACCCTCTTTTCTACCAAAAGGCAAAACAATCTATATAAGATTGACATGACTGAACTTTCAGATCAAAGTGTAACATGCTTTATGTCTAAAGAGGATGAAAAGTGGCTCTGGCATAAGAAACTAGGTCATGTTAGTATGAAACAAATTTCTAAATTGAAAAAGCATAACCTTGTGAGAGGATTGCCTGACATTTCTTTTAAGAAAGATATCTTGTGTGATGCATGTCAGAGAGGTAAACAAGTAAAATCAAGTTTCAAATCCAAGAAAGAAGTCACCTCCTCTAGACCTTTGCAACTGTTACTCATGGATCTGTTTGGACCAGTCAGTATAATTAGCCTAGGTGGAAAGAAATATGGTTTTGTCATAGTTGATGACTATTTTAGATTTACATGGGTATTCTTCTTAACCCACAAGGATGAATCTTATAAGGTATTTTCAGTATTCAGTAAGAGAGTACAAAATGAGCAAGGTTTTTGTACTTCTGCTATCAGAAGTGACCATGGAGAAGAATTTGAAAATGAGCAGTTCAAACTATTCTATGAGGAAAATGGTATTTCTCACAATTTCTCTGTACCTAGAACTCCACAGCAAAATGGAGTAGTTGAGAGAAAGAACAGATCTCTTCAAGAGATGGGAGAACAATGCTTAATGAAAATAATCTCCCTAAGTATTTCTGGGCAGAAGCCATTAACACTGCTTGTTATGTACAAAACAGAATACTGATTAGACCTATTCTAAATAAGACTCCTTATGAATTGTGGAAAGGTAGAAAACCCAACATATCATATTTTCATGTATTTGGTTGTGAATGTTATATTCTCAATACAAAAGATCATCTTGGGAAATTTGATTCTAAAGTAGATAAAGGCATATTTATTGGATATTCTGAAATGTCTAAAGCTTTTAAAGTTTTTAATTCTAGAACTTCTGTTGTAGAAGAATCAATTCATGTAAAGTTTAATGATGGTTTGAAGACTGATAGGGAACTATCAGATCTAGAGGATGATGTTGCAGGTATTGAACTTAATCCTGCAGTAGAAGAATCTTCAGACAAGTTAAAAGTAGATGTGTCTGAAATACAGACAAATACTGATAAGTCTGAAACTCAGACTTTGAAGAAAGATTGGAAATTCAAAACCTATCATCCAGAAGATCTTATTATTGGAAGTCCATCTCAAGGAGTTAGAACCAGATCTGCTTTCAATGAAAACAACAACATGGCCTTCATATTAGATTTGGAACCTAAAAAGATTGAATCTGCAAGATGAAAGCTGGATTCTAGCCATGCAAGAAGAACTAAATCAGAAATGATGTTTGGACTCTAGTTTCTAAACCCAAAGAGAAAACCATTATTGGAACCAGATGGTGTTTAGAAATAAACTAGATGAAGATGGAAAAGTGGTAAGGAACAAAGCAAGACTAGTTGCTCAAGGCTATAATCAACAGGAAGGTATTGATTTCACTGAAACCTTTGCACCTATAGCTAGATTAGAAGCAATTAGGATTCTCATGTCATATGCTGCACAACATGATATAACTCTTTATCAAATGGATGTTAAAAGTGCATTTCTAAATGGAATAATTGAGGAGGAAGTTTATGTCAAGCAACCTCCTGGGTTTGAGGATTCTGAGAATCCTCACCATGTCTATAAGCTTAAGAAAGCTTTGTATGGACTCAAACAAGCTCCTAGAGCTTGGTATGATAGATTAAGCACATACCTCATGGAAAATAATTTCATTAGAGGGAAAGTAGACACTACACTTTTCAAGAAATGCTCAAGGAAAGATTTCATAGTAGTACAAATTTATGTTGATGATATTATATTTGGTGCTACTAATGAAAAGCTCTGCAAAGAGTTCTCTAAGTTGATGCAGAATGAATTTGAGATGAGCATGATGGGAGAATTGAAGTTCTTCCTTGGTCTTCAAATAAAACAGTCAAATGATGGAATCTATATCCATCAACAGAAGTACACCAAGGAGCTTCTGAAAAAGTATAAAATGGAAAATTCAAAGCCTATGAGTAATCCTATGCATCCAACAGTTATTCTAAACAAGGATGAGGAAGGTAAAAAGGTAGATTAAACTGTCTACAGAGGTATGATTGGATCTCTGCTATACTTAACTGCTAGCAGACCTGATATTCAGTTCAGTGTTTGTCTCTGTGCTATATTTCAATCAGATCATAAAGAATCTCATTATAAGGCTGTTAAAAGAATTTTCAAGCATTTAATTGGAACCACTAACCTTGGTCTATTATATAAGAAATCTGAAGATTTCAGGTTAGCTGGATTTGTGATGCTGATTTTGCTGGAGATAGAATGATAGAAAAAGCACCAGTGGAGGATGCCACTTCATTGGAGCAAATATGATCTCCTGGTCAAGCAAAAGGCAAAGCACAATTGCTCTATCAACTGCTGAAGCTGAATATATATCTGCAGCTAGTTGGTGTTCACAACTACTTTGGGTAAAATATCAACTTGAAGATCATTCAATGATTGAGCATAATATACCTGTTTGGTGTGATAATACTAGTGCTATTAATCTGTCTAAAAATCCAATACAACATTCTAGAGCAAAGCATATAGAGATAAAGCATCACTTCATTAGAGACTATGCTCAAAAAGGTGTTTTTGAAATTAAGTTTGTAAACACTGATTATCAGTGGACAGACATTTTTACTAAACCTCTAAGTGAAGATAGATTTGTTTTTATTAGAAGGAATCTTAACATGCATAATGTGTCTGAATAAGTGTTTGCTGATATGTCTGAAAAATTACTTGTCTATATTCTAATATTTTATGTTTACTTGACTCGTCTATTTTTTCTTATGATTCATTATGCTTCACTCGTCTACTTTAGCTAAGCGTCTAATGACGTGGCTAAAAGTACTCAGTGCTAAATCCTGACTGAGACACATGTACATTGCATTTTCCCTCCTTTTCTTAAATATTTTAATATCTATCTTTTCAAATTGATTGATTGCCATTTATGGCAACACTCTCTCTCCTTGGTCCCAACGTAAAAAGCACTCAAGTGTTTTTAACAAAAACCCGTGTCTTTTCAAAATCCACCCACTCAAAATCTCTTGCTCACAAACCCTTTCTCTAAATTCTCTTCTTCGTCTTCGTCTTCTCGAAACCGTTTCTTTCAAACCCTAATCTTCATCTCTCAGAATCAATGGCACCCAAAAGCCTTCTTGAGACTTTGTCTGAGAAGACCAAGCTATCCATTACTGAGCTGAAGAAGGTGCATCCTGGAAGGGTTCCGAATTTTGATGAACTTAGAACCAAGGGTTTAGATGTGCTTCCTGAACTTAACCATGCCGGATGGTTACCGTTCTTTCAACTTCAAGAACGTGTCTTCCCTGCTCTTGTTAGGGATTTCTGGACCACGACAAAAATCACCAAGGATAATACTACCCATATGATTTCTGGGGATGTTGGCGAGGATCACATCTTTATCACTCATGAGTTACTCGCTGAAGTAATAAAATGCCCTAGGGAAGGAGCTGGGCATTATAAAGAATGGATGAAGGATCAAGGGGAAGCTAATGTGAATCTGGTACTCTATGGAGCTGCAAAACCTGGTAACATGGACTCAAAATATTTGACTCCTAAGGCAAGATTTCTGCATGTTTTACTTATAAATTGTGTGATGCCTAGGACTGGGTCTAGAAATCATGTCAGTATGTTAGAGAAGTTTGCTCTCTTTCATCTTGTCCAAAGAATTAGGATAGACATTACTGACCTGATTTTCATGCACATGGAGAAAGCTATAAAGGGAAAGGATAAGGATTATCCTTTTGGAATGATTATGACAAGGATCTTTAGGGCATGCAAACTGGATTTGAGAAAGGCTGTCTCTGCTGATCTGTGTACTGAGATTACAACAAAAAACCCTATCCTTGATGAAGATTACCTTGACCCCTACCCTTGGACAAAATGCTGAAGCCTCTGTTCAGGTGGAAGAAACTATTTCCATTCCTGGTGTTAAAACTGAAACTGTTGAGGAACCGACTGAGTAAGTCAGGGATCAACTTCAGAGGAAGAAGAGGAAAGTCACTAAAGCAACTGCTGAAACCTCTGTGCTTCAAGATCCTACTTAGGTTGTTGAACCTGCTACTGAATCTGCTTCAATCGTTAAGGAAGATGCTGCCTCTGCTCCTAAACCTCCAAGTATCACTAAAGTCTTCAAGAGAAAGAGAGCAGTGCAAGCTGAGGGGGAGTCTCAATCAGAAGAGACTGTGATCCCTAAGAAAAAGAGGACAACTGTCACAAAGAGGAAGCTTGTCTTACCTCCCTCTCCCTCATCATCACCATCACCTCAGAAGGATTCATCTCCTCAACCTCAACAAACAGAACCCTTTACAACAACAACTCCAACTCCACAACCTTCACCACAAAGAACTCCACCACCACCACCACAAAGAACACCATCCCCTGAATCATCACCAAAAATCCCAACTCCACCTACTTCACCAAAAATCCAAACTCCACCACATACATCACCAAACCATCACACTTCTGAACCTAATCCTACCATATCAGAAACTCACATGTCTGATACTCACTCACCAATACCTTCCACACCACAAACATCTCACCATTCTGACATTCTTAAACTGAGAATGTCAATGACTTTGAGTATTTTGACAATCTCACTCCTCCTCCCTCACCCAAATCACCAATCCTGACTATATCAACAACTAGTGCCAAGTCCCTCTGAGAATAGTCTTTCCAGACTTATTCTCTGAAACCAGACACAACCCTATCCCCTTAGCCACTATATCTCCCTACCACCTATCTTCCAGAACCACCCATTTCTCTGTCACAGATGAATCCTGTTCCAATTACCTTGATGGCAAGGCCTTGGATATGATTGCCTCTCTAGAAGCTGAAAGGCAGATTGTGAGGTTGGATAGATCACTTAAGCCTCTAGGAAAATGGCTATTCAATCCTCACATCTTCATGAATCCCTCTACTGCAATCAAAGTGATACCTGACTCCATGGCTCTGAAAGGAAAACAGAAATTAGTAAACTTGCCATTGGATCGGAAGTTCTCTCTTATCAAGCAAAATGATAAGAAGCTCAAATTCAGAAAGAGGCTATTCTCAAAAGGTGGATCTAGTTCTGGGTTAAAAGAAGAAGAAAAGGCAGACATTCCAACTAGAGGTAGCCAAGCCTATGCTCTCTACCCCTTTTCACCCTCCATTTACACACTCCCTCCTTTCTTCATGGTTTTCCCCTTCTTTGTTCTCAATTTTCCTGAAACTGCCCCTTTCACTCAGATAAATCTCATTAGGAGATCTTATGAGTTTCTTCTCTCTGTAGTAGATTCTCCTCTGCATCATGATAGAATTCATGCTTTTCTAGAGGAATTCTATCCCAATAATGATTTTGTAACCACTCTTTCAACTAATGTCTTTCTAGACCCTCATCCTGAGGATGACATTTCTGTTGAAGAGTTACCTCCTATCCCTCCTCCTTGTCCACCTCCTCCATCAGCTTCTGGAACTTCCTTGGCCACAACTGATACTACCTCTCTAGTTGTTGCATATGACCCTGCTGCCCATCAGAGACTTGATGAAATGGCTTCAAGTTTGCAGACTGTCATTCAAACACAGGATGAAGCAATTGCTCAACAAACTGCCTATCAAGCTTAGATGCTAACTCAGCAGGAAGCAATGCAGCAGATGATGGAAGCTTTCTTCAAAAGCCAAGGAGGCCCTAGTTCTTAGATTTTTAGGAATCTTTTTTCTCATTTCCTTCTTGAGTCATGCAATGTACTAATCAGTGATGTCTATCACTTGTAACCCTTTTTTGACTCTAGTTATATGAAATGAATTTACCTTTTGATTTCTTTTGGCACTTTATATTTTATATCTCTTTGATTGATGCCAAAAGGGGGAGGAAATATAGATAAGTTTTCATGATTTTATCTTATGACTATCTGTATAAAAAGTTGATTTCTCTCTGATATAATGTTTCTACTCTGATATTTGTCCTTACTTGATGCATAAACTAAGGGGGAGCATAACATACTCTGATCAACTGTATCTATTTGAAAATTTCTCTAATTTCTTTTTGATGTTCAATAAAATCAAAAAAGATATTTGTCATTATCAAAAAGGGGGAGAATGTTGAGACCTCATAAGTCTAAAACACATTCAATGTGTAGATTCTCTATGTTTTGATGATTTCAAATAGTTCAAGTATGATAATGTTGAACCATATGAAATTACTGACATATTTGATAAGTGTGCAGAAAAATAGACTTAAGGACACTCGTCTATTTTATGACCCGTCTACTTTATAGTATAAGCTCAGTTTAAACTCATCTAAAATTCCACTCGTCTAAAAGTCAGTCAAAGATCAAGTCAACGCTCAGTCAAGAATAAGTTCACTTGATGACGTGGCAAGAAGCATGCGTCTAAAGATGACTCAGTGGATCACCCATCTAGTTTTGGAATGTGCAGCACCCGTCTAAAATTTTGTACTAGATATCACTCGTCTAAATTTTGGATGACTTTCACCCGTCTAAAAATCTCATTAATGATACCAAGTCAGTGTGTCAGAAATTTAGTCCAAGTCACCTTATTCAAATTATATGCCTTTCTTAAGGATCTCGAAGACCTCTGGACAATAGCTCAAAGGACAAAGAATAAAGAACGTTGTTTCAAGGTTTTAAGGAATAAAAATGCAATCTTTGCACCACAGCAGTAACCTTTTGCCTGTTTTAGTACAAAGTAAAAGTGCTTTCTGGAAAGTGAACTGATGTTGCACTGAAAGAGGAAAGCTCTCTGCTACAAGTACAAGAAGCCTACTGCTATATACTCTGAAAGAACAGCTGGTCAGTTTAAAGTGTACTCTTGGACATCCTTGTTAAAGCTCAATGTTCCCAAACATTTAATGTATATACAGAACGACTCTTTGGCATTTAATGTTGTCTCAGTAAGCTCAAGTCAAAATCAAACACTTTCTGAAGCTGTGACAAAACAGATCTTTTTATTGAAGTCTTTAAATAGATCAAACAATGAAAATGAAGGCAAGAAGTTGAATATCATAAAGTACACTGCGCAGAAGCATTTACTCTTTTCATTAACTTCTTCATTCCTTCATTGAATACACATTCAATCATTTGATATAAATTCGCAGTCTTTCATACTTCATATTTATTCCACTCTTTGAGTGTGATCTGAAAGATTTGTAAGTTGTATTAATTACACAAAACCTTTTCATTCCTTACTGTTTTGAGCCTGAAGAGGCTAGGTGAGAAAAGAATACTTGTTTGAGTGTTGAGCCTGAAGAGGCTAGGTGTGTAAAGAATACTTGTACTGTAATTTACTCAGTTATAGTGGAAACTTGGTGCTGCCAAGAAACTGGGCGTAGCCCTGTGGATTTTGGTGTGAACCAGTATAAATCTCTTGAGTGATATTTCTCTTCCCTTTATCTTTTAATTTGCTTAAGTATTGTTTCTGTTTAAGCTTTTAACTTGGGGAGTTAATATTGTGATTATCAAACTCTGTTTTAACCTTCTCTGATTGCTTGTGTTATTATGTTTTAATATTAGACGTTTCACTCGTCTAATTTCCTCTTATCTAAACCTTGCTTGTTGTGCCTGCGAAAATCTTTTTAAAGTAACCGAAAAAGTTGGTAAACACAATTCAAACCCCCTTCTTGTGTTAACTTTGGTTATTTCACTATCTTCATATATTATGAATTTCCATTATCCTAAAATTATATTTTATAACTTAAGGCTAATATAACGTCAATTTTCATGGCTTAATTAACATAGCCATTAACAAATCATATCATCAACATGAATCAAGCTAAAACAACACTATAACAGACACTCTTATCAACCACCACTAGAGCATATTCACACGTATTCACACAATTGAATCCATTTGTTCATTATTAAGGTTCATTACTCCTAAAATGAATATGACATATTAGAATCACAAACATCACAAATACACTTTTATTCATACAAGGATTCATCAATCAATCAAAGTAGGCATAGAAACACAAAAAAGGAATTATGTGAAAACCCCTAACCATCTCAATTCTCTCTCAAACCCCATATAGAATAAACACTCTCCCCCCATACCTGAAATTAGATTTCGTAGCACATGGAAAAGAGGAGAAGGGATGTTCTACAATTTCGTTTGAATGCTTCTTCACCACGGCATGAAAACAACAACGAGAGACACCTGGAATCAATCTTTAATCCAAGAAAATTCAAAGGAGAAGTAAGAATAACATAGGGCATGATTATTATCTTTATTTGGGACCTATGGAGACTGAAAGGAATGAATAAAAATACTATCAAGATGACTCCATAACAACAACAAAATTCTCATGGCAGAAGATGATGAAGGACATTGAACGGGAGCAATTTCCTTCAAGAATTATTGAGAGAAACTTAGGGAAAACCTAAGAGATGAAGAGAGGCAACTTTTCTGAGTCTTGAGTCGTGGGAAATAGGGTTTAGGTCGAGTCTTATGGTATAAAAATGAGTTAGGGCGTAACGGGCTCCTATTTCAGCCCAAACTGCGTACAGTTCGGTATTTTCCACATATCTTGAGCTACGAGTGTCCGATTGAGGCATTCTTGGTGTCGTTAGAAAACTTATAGAAATATATACAATTTAATATTTCATGATAAAATCCTAAATTGAACTCTAAAATGGTAAAAAAATGTGATGGAATGGAAGTTTAGAGACATACTTGGTAGTTATTTCTAGATATGATCCTTAGAAGATTATGATAAGATCTTAAAAGATAACCAAAAAGAGGGTTCTTCTATATTTATAAGGACTCAAATATGATTTATTAAGGGACTAGAATTTAATTGTTACACAATCTAGATTTAAATACTAAATTATACGATATCTCGTACTATCATTCTTAATCACTTATTATTAATAAAATCACATATTATATATTAACATATGAAATCACATATAAAATCATATATACATATAAGATCACACATTAATTACACACAATCTCATATTAAAATAAGTAATCATATATTGATTTACATATATATAATTATAAATTAGTAGGTAATTACAAAATAACATTCATGGTTACACTTTAATTAATATAAATATAATTATATCTTAACATATACATATATCAAAACAATACGGGTACATATGATATATAGATACATATATATGTACATGTATAAAAATACTTTAACAATAGAAACAATTACTTATCAATTATGTTAATAATAATACTACTGTCATTAGTAGTAGTAATAATAGTAGTAATAATAACGACAACAAAAATAATAATAATCTTATTAAATAATAATAACAATAAAAATAACAGCTAGGCATCCGTAGCAATATGTACCCTTATACGAAAATTAGGGTGTTACATCAGCAAATCAAGTGTTGCAGCAAGATTTCGCGGATTGAGTAAGGTGTCAGCAATTTCGACCCAGTTAGCTTCATTGACAAATATGGTGAAAAATTTAACTATGGCTAACCAAGGCCCTTCTTTGAATCAAGGTGCATTGAATGAACCCATGGGGAGTGAGCAACAATATTTCCAAACTGATGTTTATATCATGTGTGTACAGTGGAGGGGAGAACTTATTTTAAAACTATTTTGGGAATCCTGCATATGTGAATTATGTTGGGAACAACAACAGAGGTAATAATGCATTCTCCAACATTACAATCCAGGGTGGAGGCAACATCCAAATTTCTCGTATAGTAACCACAACACTTTGAATCCTCCACCTGGATACCCACCTCAAACAACAGAGGCAACAACAACCTAAACAGCAACAACAAGCCCAATCTAGCAACCAGGATATATCTTTGGAGGCTGTGCTGAAAGCCTTCATGTCAAAAACAAAGGCATAGATTCAAAATCATGGAGTTTATATGAGAAACTTGGAGAATTAAATAGGCAAGTTGACTAATGCTCTAAACTCAAGGCCAAGTGGTACCTTGCCTGCAACTAGTGAGACCCGAACGAAAATGAGCAATGCAAGGCCATTCAACTGAGGAGTGGAACTGAATTACCTGCTGCAACAGAGAAAAAGAAGAAAGTGGAAGCTGAAAAATCTTATACTGAAACAGTTCTGGGGAAGGATAAGGCAAATGATGAAAAATCTGGTGATAAAACTGACAAAATCTGCTGCAATACCTGAATCTTTGCCTAAGCTTATTCCTGAGAGACCTCCTCCTTATTTTCCTAAAAGGTTGAGGAAGGTTCATCAGGACAAACAGTTTAGTAAATTCCTAGAGATTCTGAAGCAATTGCACATGATTAAATATCCCTATGGTTGAAGCGCTGCAACAAATGCCTAACTACACCAAATTTATTAAAGATGTTTTGACCCAAGAGAAAAATTCTAGGGGAATTGGTGACAATAACCATGACAAAAGAGTGCAGTTTGATGCGGTAAGCCAAGGTTCCTCCCAAATTAAAGTACCCTAGTAGTTTTACCATCCCATGCTCAATTGGTGACACTTACTGTGGTAGAGAACTCTGTGATCTAGGTGCTAGCATCAACCTAATACCAGTGTCTATTTTCAAGCAGTTAGGAATTGGAGAAGCTCGCCCCACTACTGTTTCTCTCAATTGACTAACAGATCTATTGCATATCCTGAGGGGAAGATTAAAGATGTGCTTATTCGGGCAGATATGTTTGTATTTCCAATTGACTTCATTATTATGGACTTTGAAGCAGACAACGAGGTTCCTATTATACTTGGTAGACCCTTCTTAGCTATAGGGAGAACTCTGATTGACGTCTAGAAAGGAGAGCTAACTATGAGGGTAAATGATCAAGAAGTGACCTTCAATATGTTCGATGATTTGAAGTATCCCGATGGGAGAATTGAAGAATATTCATTTGTATGGTCATTTGACACATTGGTGTAGAAACAGTTTTTGAAAGATCAAGTTACCCTAGTTGATGTTGTAGCACTGAATGAGACTAAAACTTCATCTGATAAAAAAATTGTCGAGTTTGTAAAGAGCAAGGCAGTACAAACCAAAATGGGCTTGCCGATTTGAATCATTAGACGAAGAGAACTTGATCGTTGCTTTGAAGAGGCAACTCAAGCATATGTGGAAGAAGAAGAGAAGGTGGCCATTACAAAAGAAGTCAAAGGTCCGAGAAAGAAAATACTCAAGCAAATGGTAAAATTTGCTCAGAGGAGGATCTACTTATGTCTGGCCCAACTGTGAAGAATTTATGCACCCAGGATGCTGGAGCATGAGGTAGCATCGGAACAAGGGATGTTTTCTCGTTTTACCCTTTTGTTGTTTTGGAAGTTCTTGTTCTGTTTGACGTTGCACTTTTCTCTTTACTATTATAGTTTATGTTATGTTTGGCAATGATTGTCTTTTTGATATTTTAGTATGTTTGACTCTGATTGGACCACAAATGATTAACAAACAACCCCATTTAGGGACATCTTTTGAATAGTAAATCAAGTTGTTTGGACCACAACCTTAATTTCTTAACCTTTGACATAACTGTTGAACTCTTTAGCTGTTTGGATTGACTGAAATTGTTTGAGGCTTAAACATATGTTGCAGCATTTTGATATAACCTGTGAGATTTTGAGCCTCAACGGTTTTATTTTATTGTGAGTTCCATTCATGTGCTTTCTCTGTAAAGTTTGACTTGCTTCTTGCTTGTTTTAACATATAACTGTTGCGCACACTTTTTCTTGAGGCATGTTTGATTGTTTCAAATGCTAGTTTTAGCCTAAATAGCCTACCCATTGATTTTAACTTTGCGTGTGAGCCCTTTGAGCTTGAGCCCCTTATTCTGTTACTAGCCACATTACAAGCTCTATAACTTGAAAAAACAATAATTGTCCTATCTAGGTGGAGTTTAGGTGTGTTTTTCTTGACAATATGCTTGTATATAAGTTTGGGGTGGCTTGAGGACAAGCACCCTTTTAAGTTTGGGGGTGCTGTACAACAAAGTGGTGTATTGTAAAATGGTTGAGTTTTTATTCACTGAAATTGTGCGGAAAAAAAGAACATGAATAGGACAAAGGCCTTAAAATATGAAACCTATTCTCAGTTTTCTAAAAAAAATAATAAGAAAGAAAGAAAGAAAAGAAAAGAAAGGAAATAAGGAAAGGAATGTAGGGATAAGGAAACTAGAAAATAGAAAGGAGTACCCCCTTCTTGGTACTGAGATTGCTATGGTGGTTTGTGGAAAGCATTTGGTGTGGAACATATTGTAGGGAAAACATTTCTGAACTCCACCTAGTGGTTAGCCACTTCCCAAAAATCCATCCTTCCCTGACCTTAGCCCCATTACAACCCAATAAAAGCCCTCTGATAGTGTAAAGCTTTGATTTTGTGCTAGTGAGAATAGAAGCTTGTCAAGCTTATTATAGGGATGAATGTGAATGATGATTGAGTGGACCCATTGACTTTTGTGAGTGGGGATGAACACACTGTTCTGAGTGCATATTGCTATAGCATGTTGTTCTGGGTTGAAAATGATCAAAGTCATGAAAATCTGCTGATGTGTTAGAATGTTGAGGAAGTAAGAGGTTCTGGTTTGTGGTGCATGATGTTGATTTGAGAAAAATGATTTATGGTCTATCAGTCTTGTGTGCATGTTTAGATCTTGTTGATTTTTGTGTTTTCCTTTTTCTTTTGTGTCTTTCTTTCCATTGCTTGAGGACAAGCAATGATTCAAGTTTGGGGGTATGATAACTCTTAGAAATGATAGTTATTTACTCTTACTTAACTTGAGTGTTTGTAATCTTTGAGTGTTTTGTGTGTGTGTGTTTTAGCTTAGTTTTAGAGTTTTATGTGCCATTGTGTGAATTTGCATGTATTTCTGTTTTTGAAACTGTTTAGGAGTTTAATTAATGTATTTTTGTATTTTATAGATTTTAGTTGAAATGAAGACAAGTTGCTAGAAATGCTCTAGAAATGTTGCATCATCTGGAAGTGAACTCCTTATCATAAAAGGACAAAAGCTGACCACTTTCTCTCTCATGTCGGGTTTTCCTAAAAGTTGAGAACGTTTCCTTAGTGATGCCCCAGGGTTTTGCGCTGGTAAATTTAAAAAAAAGGGCCCTTGTAAAAAACCCTAAAGAGGGTACACATCAATTCATATTCTCTCCTGACCTAGGATAGCAGCAGCCAAGGGTCTTCTTCTTCCTCTGCATAGCTCCCTTTTTGGTTCCTCCATTATAATGGCTGCTTCTCCCATCTTCTATTTTGTTTCCAGATTTTGTAAGCTCATTATGAGCTAACTTGCTATAGCTATGGGTATGCTGAACTTGTAATGAATATTTAGTTAATTTTATGTGATGCTTTGCTTTTGCATTTTCTCTTAATCTGCGTTTATATGTTGTTTTATTTAAGCTTAGGCACCTTAAGTAGAACTTGAGCTTGCTGAATTTGGAAAAGCTAAGTAAGTGAACATGTTTAAGAGATAATGGTTAAGTCTCTAATTGTAAAATTAGTAGATGTTGAATGTATTAGGAATAATCATTCAAGTCTTTAATCTAGCTGGAACGTGCTTCATATAAGAAGGTGTAATTAATATGAATATAGGAATAGAATGCATTTAATGAACCTCGTCTTTAAAGTGTTGGAAAACACAACTTTCATTTCCTGGAATAAATGTTGTAGCATCGCAGAGTATAACTGAAGCTAAACTGAAATTGCAAGGGATTCTTACCTGTAACTGTTTTACCATCTCTGTTAACAAACCCTTTTTATTATCTTGTTATCTTATTACTTCCTTTTTAATATTATTATTTTTAATATTGTAAATCAATACTTTCACATACTATTTGGTTACCCTTTAATCTTAGCCCAATAGAACCATTGATTTGAGTTTTGACTATTTTCATACCATTCTAATCCTCGTGGGAACGATCTCTTACTTATTCTTTACTACTTGTTGTGATTGTGTATACTTGCACATTTTATTACACCTATTTTTAAGGCAACAAATATTAAGGAGGAAGTGATTACTTTCCAGTTTTCTATGCATTGAAGATTGAATATCGAGTTTTCTATGCAGATAGTTTATTGTACTTCCATCAGTTCCATGAACTGTGCCAATACGCAACGACAATAGGCAGTGAGTTGGTCACCAAGAAATGTAGTTTTAACACATAATAAGTATCATGTAGAGCAACGTCTAGCCCAGAATTTACCGGGACTGTTCCAGTGAGTCCTCTTATGGTGAACAAAAAGATGAACCCTACAGTGGAAAGATTAAAAAGGGTGACGTCGGATTGACTGAGCGGACTTTATAGACATTTTATTGAGGCTTGATGCTGGAAGAAGGAGTGGCTACAACTTTTATAATGCTACCTGCCTCATATTCTGAGTTTATTGGAGCTATGCTATCCAGAGAGATAGGTAAGAAGAGATGCCATTGTTGGAAGGAAGTAGCTGTTGGAACCAAACTAACATGCTCTATCTAGTCTTACAGGGATATTCGAAATTTAATAAGTTATGGAAACCTTGAAAGAGTTTATTAATATCCGCGTCCACCTGAGTAGATGAACTGCTCAAAATGAATGGTATATTTATTTATGTAAATATGTTTGAATAGACGGAAAATAGAGTAGTCTCAATAGACGAGAATTTTAACTTCTATGAGTAGACGAGCTTGAGTGCCATGTCAGTAAACGGAGATCTAAGTTACTCACCGATATATAGCAAGTCCAAAGACTTGATAGTAGATGAGAAAAATTTGCCACGTCACTAGACGAGCTAAAAAGAGTTTCTAACTATGAGCGTATAGACGCACTATGTTAAGTAGACGAGCTCTTCTTCACTGAGAATCCTTCATATGTTTTGAAAGACTATCTCGACCACATGGAGGTATTTAATTCAAATGATTGATATTTATTTCAAGTATACGTTGGTCCTTTCAATTTGCTTTAACTGTTTTATTGCCTTGTTTCTTTGAGAGAGACATAGTACAAATGAGGAAATGCAAAAACAAAATAGTGCAATGCAAAACGCCTTGTACCCTGTCACCTTTAATGCTAGAATTTTTACAAGGGAGACAAGACAGTTTTCAAGTTGCAATTGCTCAGAGGTGTGCCCGTTTTGTGCAAGAGTGATAAACTATAGTACATTTCAGAATGGCCACGAGTAAGCTATGAGTCACAATGGATATTATGCATTTGATTCTATCCCTAAACGGAAAAATTCAAAAACAACCGTTGAAGAATTTCAAGTGAAGAGAAAGGTCACTATAAATAGAAGACCTCATCATTTGAAGAAAGTACTTTTGCGCATACAAAATTCTTGCTAGAAAAACTCTTGCAATCTACAAGCTCAATTATTTTATTCTTTCAAAAACAAAAGTCTGCAATACTTTAGCTTGAATATTGCTATAATATTCAACTGATCTTAAACTTTCATACTCTCACACATAGTGAGTTAAAAGATCAAAAGAAACCAATCTCCTTTTTAGAGTTAGAGCTTGAAGAGGCTTGGTAAGAAAGGAATACTTGTAGCCTGGAGAGGTGTTGAATACTTGTTGTAATCTATTTGGAAAATAGTGGAGAAAATCCTTCAAGTAGAAGGGACTGGACGTAGCTCTTGGTTGGAAGAGAGTGAACCAGGACAAAACGGCTTGCGTGAATCTTCTAATCCCTTATCTCTTCAGTTTTATCTGTTTATACTAACTGTGGGGATTTGAACTTGATTTTGTTAAGTCTTTAAAAGGATCTTTTTCTGTGTGTGTGCTTGTGCCTTAAATCCTTGTGTGAGAAAACTGTTTTGAAAAGGTTGTTTTCGAAAATTATTAACAAACACAATTCGACCCCCCTTCTTGTGTTTGCCTGTGTCAACTTCAGTTGGTATCAGAGCTCAGCCTCGAAAGGCTTGAGAATCTAACAAGTGCTGAGGGTGTACGACCCAGCAACCATGGATGCAGAAGGACAAGCTATCAACAGACCTCCTCTCTTCGATGGAACTGATTATGACTACTGGAAGAAGAGGATGATATCCTTCTTGGATGCAAAAAATTTAGATATCTGGGAACTGACTGAGAATGACTATACTGAGCCTAGAGGTGAAAATGGAGCAGCCATTGCTAGAGCAGATTGGACTGCAGATCAAAAGGCCAAACATCAACTTAATCTCAAAGCAAAACATTATTTGATGTGTGCCATCACCAGATCGGAACATGACAAAGTTCACAGCTGCAATACTGCTAAAGAAATCTGGGATACTCTGGCCCATGCTCATAAAGGTTCATCTCAAGTGAAGGAGTCAAAGATAAGCATGCTGGTTCACCAGTATGAGCTTTTCAAAATGGCTGATCATGAGACGATAGATCAGATGTTTGGAAAATTTCAAACAATCACCAACAGTCTCAGATATCTTGGAAAAATCTATGAAAATAGAGATCATATTAGAAAAATTCTGAGAAGTCTTTCCAAGCAATGGTGACCTAAGGTTACGGCTATTCAGGAAGCCAAAAATCTGAATACTCTTTCTCTGGAAGAGCTTCTTGGGTCACTTAAGGTTCATGAACTTGAACTGAATGGAAGAAGAAAATTCCAGAAAAGGAAAGTCTATTGCCTTAAAGGCAAAGAAAGCCAGTTCTTCAAAAGTCCTCAAAGCTGCTGAATCCTCAGATGATGCTGAACCTAGAGATAGTGATGAAGGATCAGATGAAGATGAATTATCTTTCATCTCCAGAAAAATTCAACACATGTGGAGAAAGAAATGTAACTTCAGAAGGAAGCAGTTTAACAAAAACATTTCCAAGGAGAAATTAGACTCCAAGGAAAAAGGTCCACCCCTGTGTTTTGAATGCAAGAAGCCTGGCCACTTCAAAGCTAATTGACCTGATTTGAAAGATAAAAAGAAGTTCTTCAAGAAAAAGAAGGGCTTAATGGCTACATGGGATGACTTAGACCTCTCTTCATCTGATGAGGAAAATGAAGCTGAGGAAGAGGCAAATATATGTCTCATGGCTGACACATCATCAGAGAGTGAATACACTGATGATGAGGTAATGAACTATGACCCGTCCACTCTTAAAAATGCTTTTGATGAATTACTGCATGACTCATCCATACTATCTCATGAATACAAAAGTCTTAAAAAGAAGTTTGCAAAATTAACAAAAGAGTATGATATAGTCTGCATCGAGAAGCAAAACTTAGCACAAGAAAATAATAAGCTAAGATCAGAGAATGTCAGTCTAACTGACAAACTTGAATGTGAGCCTGATAATTCTTGTGAAATTGCAAAACTAAAACAAGATGTAACATATTTGACAGACACTCTATCAAAGTTTGTAGGTGGCTCAGATAAGCTAAGTCTTATTTTAAGGTACTCTAGGTCACCATATGATAAATTTGGTCTTGGTTATGACAAGGAGAAGCATGAGGCATCTCATATTAAGTCAAAGCCATATATACAACATAGAGCTTCAAAAGCTCCAGCTAAATATGTTAAAACCAAGCCTGGCCCGTCCAACACCTTTTGCAAAGTGTGTGGAAAAAGTGGGCATGATACATATAGATGCATACATAATAAGCATGCTAAACATTCGCGTCCAATGAAAACTAACAAGAAAGGACCCAAGTCAGTTTGGGTACCTAAGGATAAGATAATACCTGTTGCAGATCTGCTTAACAACAGGAAAGAAACAAACATCTTGGTACTTGGACTGTGGGTGCTCACGTCACATGACGGGAGAAAGGTGTATGTTTCAAGACCTAAGACATAAAGATGGTGGCTGGGTTACATTTGGAGGAAACCAGAGAGGGAAGATCACTGGTATAGGTAAAATTGGTAAACATCATTTTCCCTTTATTGATAATGTTCTTTTAGTAAATGGTTTAAAAGATAATCTGCTGAGCATAAGTCAATTATGTGATAGTGGATATGATGTTTGTTTTAATAAGAACATGTGTAATGTCAAGAAAAATGATGGATCAATTTTATTCACTGCTAAGAGGCAAAACAATTTGTATAAAATTGACTTGGAGGACCTCTCAAATCAAAGTGTTTCATGTTTAGTGTCCATTGAGGATGAGCGATGGATTTGGCACAAAAGGCTAGGTCATACAAGCTTAAGATTAATCTCAAAGCTAAATAAGCATAACCTCGTGAGAGGGCTACCAAACCTTAAGTACAAATCTGATGCTCTCTATGATGCATGTCAAAAGGGAAAACAAGTCAAAGGTTCTTTTGAATCTAAGAATGCTGTTAGTACCAATAGACCACTTGAACTACTACACCTTGATCTTTTTGGTCCAACAAGGACTGCTTCTGTCAGTGGTAAGAAATATGGTCTAGTCATTGTAGATGACTACACTAGATGGACATGGGTTATGTTCCTAGCTCACAAGGATGAGTCCTTCAAGGTCTTTTCCATATTCTGCAAACGTGTACAGAATAAAAAAGGCATGTGTATCAGTTCAATCAGAAGTGACCATGGGGGAGAGTTTGAAAATGAGCTATTTCACAAGTTCTGTGAAGAAAGTGGTATTCTTCACAATTTCTCAATAGCTAGAACACCACAACAAAATGGTGTGGTAGAGAGAAATAACAGATCTCTTCAAGAGATGGTTAGAACTATGCTCAATGACAACTCTGTCTCTAGACACTTCTGGGCTAAAGCTGTTAACACTGCCTACTACATTCAGAACAGAATATACATTAGACCAGTCTTGAATAAGACTCCCTAAGAAATTATCAGAGCTAGATGAAGCTTTTGCAGATCTTGATTTAAATATCTCAGGAGAAACAACTGAGGTAAAAGCTGATGATCAAGTGGAAGACCCTCCTCAACAACCAGAAAGATCCACCTCTAAACAAGACAATGTTCAGAAATCTTGGCATTTCAAGAATTATCATACACCAGATCAAATCATTGGAAACCCCAATGGTAAGCAGAGAACCAGATCAACATTCAGAGAGTAGGAAGATACTGTACTAGTCTCTGAGTTGGAACCAAAGACAGTAGATGAGGCTCTGCTGGATAATGGCTGGATTCTAGCTATGCAAGAAGAACTAAATCAGTTTGAGAGAAGTGATGTCTGGACTCTGGTACCCCTGCCTAAGGTCAAATCTATTATAGGAACAAAATGGGTCTACAGGAACAAACTTGATGAGAATGGTAAGGTTGTAAGAAACAAAGCAAGACTGGTTGCACAAGGTTATTCTCAAGAATAAGGTATAGATTACACTGAAACTTTTGTACCTGTTGCTAGATTAGAAGCAATTAGGATTCTACTTTCCTTTGCTGCACATCATAATATAATGCTTTTCAAATGGATGTAAAAAGTGCTTTTCTTAATGGTTTTATCAATGAAGAAGTATATGTAATGCAACCTCCGGTTTTTGAAAGTGAAACCCAACCTGAACATGTATATAAGCTTAAGAAAGCTTTATACGGCCTAAAACAAGCCCCTAGAGCTTGGTATGATAGGCTAAGTTCATTTCTAATTGAAAATGGCTTTAATAGAGGAAAGGTTGATACAACCTTGTTTAGAAAGTCCATTAAATCCAATTTTAAAGTAGTGCAAATTTATGTTGATGATATCATATTTGGTGCTACTAATGAATCTCTGTGCAAAGAGTTTTCTAAGTTAATGCAGAAAGAATTTGAAATGAGCATGATGGGAGAACTCAAGTTCTTTCTTGGACTTCAAGTTAAACAAACTATGGACGAGGTGTACATCCATCAAACCAAGTATACAAAGAAACTCCTAAAGAAGTTCAAAATGGATGATTGCAAACCAATGAATACTCCTATGCACCCGATGTCCATACTGAACAAAGATGATAAAGAGAAAAAGGTAGACCAAAAGGTATATAGAGGTATGATACACTAGTGCAAGAAATGCTTTTTACGTCAATTAAAAGTGTTTTTTAACGTCTGAAAATTGCTTGACGTTATTCGAGCAGACGTTAAAAGTGTAACTTTTAACGTCTGTTTAAACTGACGTAAAACAACAGACGTTATATGTATTTTTTTTTTTTAAAAATTACTTTAAACGTCAGTTTGTGGCCAAGATTTTGAACTAACCAAAAAAAATTTGTTAACAGAAAAGAGGAGAAGAGAAACATTCTTGCAAAGAATAAATCCATAAAAAAAGAAAATGAACTCAGAAAGTTTCAATAACATAAAGCATCAAAGGTTACAAACCATAAACAAAAATAAACCATGAACAAAAAGCAAGAAAGTTTGGAACTTTCAAGAAAAAGCAGGAAGTTTCTTCATAGATCTTCTTTCGCATGTCTTCTTCTTAGCAGATCTAGTCCCTTCGAAGATCTGACCCCTTCGCTCGTAGATTTGGCCCCTTCGTTCGTAGTCTTCTTTAGTAAAATTAAGCATTCTCACCCTTGCCAAGAAACAACCTTTGAATTAAGAATCTAAAGATATTGCAGAGAATAATAGTTATGACTCATATTCAACACAATTATTGCTTACACCAATTTTTAGTGGAAAAAAAACGTAAAAAGTAACCAACCATGATACTGACATTTGCGTAGCAGATTCTCCAAGACTTTGAGGCAAATTAGGTCGTCATCTACAGCAAGAACACGCATACCCACAGGAAAAGGGAGATAGACGCTGCTACGGCTGTGCAAGGGTTTCAGAAGTGAAGGGTGAAACTTGAATGAAATGAAAGTGAGTTGGTTGGGTCGGTTTTAAAACAACTTAAAAGTCATCGTTTACTTCAGTTGTTTAAACAACTGACGTAAAAGATGATCTTTTAACGTCAGTTGTTTAAACAACTGAAGTAAAAAGTGACTCCCATCACTTTTTACTTCAGTTGTTTAAACAATTGATGTTAAAAGTGATTTAAGTGAACCTGATAATTACGGTTCAGCTACCGTCTCTTTTGGTAAGTCTCATTTTTGTTTAACAGACATGTACCCTTCTCGTTTATTGCATATTTTCCACTAATGATAGGATCTCTTTTATATCTTACCATGTCTAGACCTGATATAATGTTCAATGTTTGTTTATGTACTCGATTTCAATCTGATCCTAGAGAATCTCACTTATCAGCAGTTAAGAGAATATTTAGATATTTGAAAGGTACTACTAATCTGGGTTTGTGCTTTAAGGGAAATGAAGATTACAGATTAGTTGGCTTTTGTGATGCTGACTATGCTGGAGACAGAATTGAAAGAAAAAGTACTAGTGGAGGATGTCTCTTCATTGGAGCTAACCTTGTCTCATGGTCAAGCAAAAGACAAAGTACAATTGCATTATCAACTGCTGAAGCTAAGTATATTTCAGCTGCTAGTTGCTGCTCACAACTTCGTTGGATTAAATATCAATTGGAGGACTATAATGTGTTTGTAAGTAGTATTCCACTTATGTGTGATAATACTGCTACAATTAACTTATCTAAGAATCCAATATTGCATTCTAGAGCTAAGCATATAGAGATTAAACATCATTTTATAAGAGATTATGTGCAAAAAGGTGTTTTTGATATGCAATTTGTAGATACTGACCATCAATGGGCAGATATCTTTACTAAACCTCTTACTGAGGACAGATTTATTTTTATTAGAAAACATCTCAACATGCTATATGTGGATTGATTATGTTATTCAGCTTTGAGAAATTCTGTTATTAATGTATGTAAGTATTACAAGTTTATTACATTTTTTATGCGCGTCCATTGCATATCGCGTCCATTGTATTTGTGTGCTGCGTCCATGCTTGCTTGTTGCTTGAACCCGTCTACACATACATTATTTATTAACTGCATTTATTTTGTCTAAAAGACAAATTTATTCTATATTCTCTTTGCTGAGTCAGTAATTCCATCTAAATCTTTTTACTTTTTCAAAATAACAAAGCCTTGTTCTCTTTTATGACATGTATTGTCAAACTTTTTCTTTTTGATTTATTTCCAAAAGAAAACCCTTTGAATTTCAAAACCTTTAAAACAAAACCCTTCCCTCTGAGGAAACCTTTCGCATAACTTTCGTCTTCGAACACTACCTTCAACTCTCTGTTTTTCTACTTCCTAAACCCTAACCTTCATTCATCAACAATGGCTTCTGCTTCTGCAAACTTCATTGTGAAAAAATTGAAACTTGCCACGGAGCACCATTTTGATTTTGGAATATTGAAAGATTACAACTTGGATGTAAGCAAGTTTATCACTGCCACTGGATGGGACGGTATGTTCGTAGAGAAGATTTCTATTTACCCTGACCTGATTAGGGCTTTCTGGAGGAACCCTCAGTTATCGATTGCTGAAATCTCTGGTACTGTTCTTGGGAGAAGAATAGTAATCTCTGAGGCAATAAATTGCGCTCAAGAAAGAATAGTGATTACTGAAACTTGGAAGAAGGATCTTGGTGGCTCAGAAGTGATATCTGCTTTGCTAATGAGAAAAGACACCGTGAGAAATCATTCATGGAAGTCAGTAGAAATAAAGGATGACGTCGCATTCTTCATCAGATGTTGAGTAAGGTTATTCTTCAAAAAACAGGGTCAAAGGATAACTTGTCTGCCCTACACAAGTTTTGCCATTGCCATCTCATTACAGAGACAAAAATCAATCTTCCTAGAATTCTCTATGGAAGATTCAGAGACGCTGTGGTTAATAGGAAGAAGCTCTCTGCAATTCCCTACTGCCATCTTTTATCAAAAATCTTCAAGGCACAATCTCTCTATGAGTTCCTTGCTGCTAAGACTCAAGAAGAGCAAGAAAGGATTCTACCAGAGAAGGGCATGTCAGTAGCTGTGTTTGGTAAAATGAACATAGCTAACATGAACTTGAGCACTTACACTGCAGTTGCCCTAGCTAAGTAAGAAGAAATGCTCAAAGTTAAGGAGGAACAAATTGAGCAAAACAATGCTGAGGTTCTAGGGGTGAAGAGAACTTTCAAGAGAAAAACCACAGCTGTTAGGACAAGAGTTCCTAAGAAGCTAGCTGCTGGCATTGTAATTAGGGAACCTACAGCTGAGGCCCCTCAACCTGACAGAACTCAGAAAAGGACAAGAAACCTGGTCCTATCTCATAATGAAGATGATGAAGATGATGAGGACAGAATTCCCATCAGTGCAATTTTGAACAAACAAAAGGCTGCTGGTGCTGTTATTCCTACAAAAAGACAGCAACCTCAAAGAAAAGCCAAAGCTGCTATGACCTCTAAGGTAACTCTTCCTGCTAATGATCCTGTTTAATTAGCAGTAGATGCCTTAGTTTCTAGCCTAGAAGATAGAATGGATATATTCTCTGCACCTGATGTGTCTGTAAACCAAACTGATGATGTATATATCCTCACACCACATTCACCACAAATCACTTCTCCTGACCAACCACAAATAGCCTCACCACAACAACCACAATTCCCATCTCTGATACCTGAGGATGATCCCTGGTTCAACCAACCAGATGATGGAATTATCCTTGGTGCCCCCTTTTCTAAGATGAAAAAGATACCCTTTCCATACACTCCCCCCTCTGAACTTTATGATGCCAAATCAGAGTCATTAGCCAAAGTAAAGAGGGATTGGAGAATTTTATACCATACTCATGAGCTAGAACCTATCTCAAACAGACCCTGGTACCTTTTGCCAGAGTATGAGTATGAATCAAAAACTGTCAAACCCTTGGTATAGACCTCACCATAACATTCCCCCTGGCTCTCCTCCATCCAAAATGTTCAATAGACTTGGACCTCTCATTACTCACCTACCTCAAAACAAATTTCCTCCTAGAAAAATTTATCCAAACCTTGTTAAATACCCTCCCTTCAAACCCTTCACTGATGGAGTAGAGAGACACATAATTTATGACTGGTATAAGGATCCTGCAAAGAAAGACCTACAAGATATCATCTACAAAAGGTCCAGATCCTACAGACACGTTCCCATCATCATGGATAACAAAACAAAGTGGAAAACTTTCATCCATCCAAGGGAATATGGCAAAGCATCTGATATCATTGATCACATCATGTATGCCATGCTGAAGTCAGAATTTGAATTATTCAGGGTTGTAAGGGCTGCTAACTTTATGCCTCTAACTTGGTTGAGACATCATTGAATCTGCTCATCCAGTTACTGAGAATGAGGAAGTTGCTGAGTCTGATTCTAGGCCAAGCACTTCTGAGAAGCGATCATCTCAGCCACTAGCTCTGACCATAATTCATCCATCAGAGCAGCCTCAAACTTCAAGAGCTTTAGACACTCTATCAAGTCAAGCTCCTGCTCAAGAAACTGCTGAAAGTTCAAGACCAACACTCTCACTATCTCCAAACTTCGAAGAAATTATTGGAAGAATTGTTGAGGAGAGAGTAAAGGTTGAGGTCAAAGAGCAAGCGAGGGAACAAGTTGCAGAAGCCCTGGCTCCAACTAATGTAATGATGAACCAGATGATGAATCATGCTGAGCTTCCAACAAAGTCAGAATCTACCAACACAAATTCCTATCCCTCCACCAAACCCAAATCCAAATCCAAACCCTCCTCCTCCATCTCCTCCATCTTCTCAAGTTTTCTTTCTTTTGATTTATTCATTACTGACAATGATGGTCCACTTCTCTTACCTTTTTATCTGATGACAAAAAAATGGGGAGAATGGAGAGAATTAAATTTATATATATAAAAGTCAGTTTTTGAAAGTATTCTTTTGTCTGCATATGCATGTTTGTTATTTGTATGATTGGCATGGTTGTTTATATGCTCTGATGCTATCTTTTGTCTGATAAGTAGCTGAACTGATATGATAAGTTATATATGATATATGCTTCTCTGTCTCTATGTTTATGTCTTATTCTATTATTCTATTCCTGTTAAGTTTGAATGCTCTGTCTTAGGGGGAGCTTTGTAAGCTTACCTAGACTTTGCTCACTCAAATTTAATTAGTTTTTGTCATCATCAAAAAGGGGAAGATTGTTAGAACCAAAGTAATTTGGATTAAATAATCTCTAAGTTTTGATGTTAACCAAATGATTAAATTTGTATGGCAAAGTGATAGTTAGGATCTAACATGCTCTATCTAGTCTTGCAGGGATGTTCGAAATTTAATAAGTTATGGAAACCTCGAAGGAGTTTATTAATATCCGCGTCCACCCGAGTAGACGAGCTGCTCAAAATGAATGGTATATTTATTTATGTAAATATGTTTGAATAGACGGAAAATAGAGTAGTCTCAGTAGACGAGAATTTTAACTTCTATGAGTAGACGAGCTTGAGTGCCATGTCAGTAGACGGAAATCTAAGTTACTCACCGATATATAGCAAGTCCAAAGACTTGATAGTAGACGAGAAGAATTTATCACGTCACTAGACGAGCTAAAAAGAGTTTCTAACTATGAGCGTATAGACGCACTATGTTAAGTGGACGAGCTCCTCTTCACTGAGAATCCTTCATCTGTTTTGAAAGACTATCTCGACCACATAGAGGTATTTAATTCAAATGATTGATATTTATTTCAAGTATATGTTGGTCCTTTTAATTTGCTTTAATTGTTTTATTGCCTTGTTTCTTTGAGAGAGACATAGTACAAATGAGGAAATGCAAAAGCAAAATAGTATAATGTAAAATGCCTTGTACCCTGTCACCTTTAATGTTGGAATTTGTACAAGGGAGGCAAGACAGTTTTCAAGTTGCAATTGCTCAGAGGTGTGCCAGTTTTGTGCAAGAGTGATATACTATAGTACATTTCAGAATGGCCACGAGTAAGCTATGAGTCACAACGGATATTATGCATTTGATTCTATCCCTAAACGGAAAAATTCAAAAACAACAGTTGAAGAATTTCAAGTGAAGAGAAAGGTCATTATAAATAGAAGACCTCATCATTTGAAGAAAGTACTTTTGCGTATACAGAATTCTTGCTAGAAAAACTCTTACAATCTACAAGCTCAATTATTTTATTCTTTCAAAAGCAAAAGTCTGTAATACTTTAGCTTGAATATTGCTATAATATTCAACTGATCTTAAACTTTCACACTCCCACACATAGTGAGTTAGAAGATCAAAAGAAACCAATCTCCTTTTTAGAGTTAGAGCCTGAAGAGGCTTGGTAAGAAAGGAATACTTATAGCCTGGAGAGGTGTTGAATATTTATTGTAATCTATTTGGAAAATAGTGGAGAAAATCCTTCAAGTAGAAGGGACTGGACGTAGCTCTTGGTTGGAAGAGACTGAACCAGGATAAAACAACTTGCGTGAATCTTCTAATCCCTTATCTCTTCAGTTTTATCTGTTTATACTAACTGTGGGGATTTGAACTTGATTTTGTTAAGTCTTTAAAAGGATCTTTTTCTGTGTGTGTGCTTGTGCTTTTAATCCTTGTGTGAGAAAACTGTTTTGAAAAGGTTGTTTTCGAAAATTATTAACAAACACAATTCAACCCCCCTTCTTGTGTTTACCTGTGTCAACTTCAGTAGCTGCCCCTATGACTTTGCTGATGTGCTCTGATACAATAATTGTTGTCTTAAAGTTATTATCTGCTCTTTTTGATTGATGCCAAGAAGCGGAGGAAATACAGAACTTAAAACTAAAATAATTGTCTAAAAATTGAACTTAACCTTAATATTGTTGGACAATAATTAACTCGGGGGAGCAAAAAAATGAACTTGTCTACATGTACCTATGATCTGACAGATTATATGTTACAATTGTCTATATGTTGAATGCTCTGATACTTGTCTATATGACACTTGTCTATTTCTGTCTTCAACTTTTTGATGTTCAACAAAATCATAAAAATTATGTGTCATCATAAAAAAAGGAGAGAATGTTAATTAGGACCTCAAACGTCTAAAACACTTTCATGTGTTAATTCTCTAAGTTTTGATGATTCCAAATATATTAAGTATGGTTGTATTGAATCATGTGAAATTACTAATGAGACTGTTCAAGTGTGCAACAAAGAAGAAAACACTTATACGCCTACTCAACACCCGTCTACTCACAACTAGTCTGTCACTCTTATAAGAGTTTTAGTGACCCATCTTGTCTACTAGCTTTCTTGTCACGTCGTCCAGATCCGCATCAGAATCCACACGCTTCCCCGTCGTCGTTGTTCGCTATGAACTCCACTGCCTCTAGTTTCATCGCCGTTGCTCAGCTATTGTATGACAGAACCACCTCGCTCTGACGAACCCCATGGGCTTCCTACCAATGTCTGTCATTGGTTGTGCAGCCACCTCCCTGATATGAGGCGGAGGATGACGGAGCCGCGAATGTCTGGGCAAACGGGAGAGAAGGCGGTGTGGCAGATGGCGGAGATCTGGGTTCAAAACGGGGTAGAGGACGATGAAGGTTTTGGCAAATGGGAGAGAGAGAAGGCGGCATGGCAGAGGGCTGATATCTGGTTCAGAACTGCCACAGAGGATGGCGGAGGTCACGACAAATAGGAGAGAGAAGGCGGCATGGCAGAGATCTGGTTCAGAACTGCAGTGGAGGACGACGGAGCTCTGGGCAAACAGAAGTGAGAGAAGGCGGCATGGCGAAGGGCATAGAAACAAGTTGAGCGAAAATTTTGGGATATAGGACTTAAAATTGAAACAGATAATAAAAGATGAGTAGTAGTTATGTAGCAGAGAAAAATGATGAAAATATTTGTCAGAATAGGGTCACGTGACTTTTTAATTGTAAGAGTAATTTGGATTGTTAAATGTGATCTAATGACTATTTTTAAAAGTTCTCATTTCACACAATAAACAAGAGTTTTCACTTGAATACACTCCATATATATATATATATATATATATATATATATTAGAAAGCACATCTATATATAGATATAGTATATTAAGATAGGTAAAGAAAATAACAACAGACATGTATGGCTTTGTTCCGCTTCTTTTAGCTTAAAATGACTGTTATCACTCTTTTGTGTTTGTGATATAAATGCTGTATTAGATTATTATTGAAGTATATTATTGATTTGATCATAAAGAAAATATTATCAACCTCATAAATATATTTTTTATAAGTAGAATGATTTCCATTAACCAAAGAATTGGCACTTGTTTCATTTCTTCTTCTGCCAGATATTATACCAGTACAGGCTTGTAACCATGATAGTGCTAATTGCACAAGGTGATGTTCAGTACACAAGAATAAAATCCAACTATTCTTGAGTCCAAGTGAGGAATCTTTTGGTGTCTATAGTAAAAGAATTAATTGTAGATTCTGATCCATTTTAAGGGTTGCTGCTTGAATTTTGGTGGAAACTAATGCTCTTTTGTATGTGCATGTATGTATAATATATATTATTTTTGCTATACACACACACACAGTTAAGTATATTGTTGTTATTTACTTCTTAGCATTTAATATAGGCTTAATTGCACTTTTGGTCCCCCAACTTTAGCTCATGTGTGATTTTGGTCCCTAATTTTTTTTCAAGCACATTTGGTCTCCCAATTTTTTGAAAGTTACAAAATTAATCCCTCCATCCAATTTCCACCAATTTGTGTCCTACTTGGCAGGCCTAGTGCCATATGGCAAGTCCACCTTAATTTATTATATTAAAATAATTATTATATTTTAAATTAAAAATTGAAAAAAGGATCCAAAAGTCATCTTCTTCCTCCCTTGTTGCTGCTGCAATTCCCTTTTCCCTGAAAAAACTCAATGCAATTTCCATGACAAACAAACATTCCCCTAACTTCATCATTCACCAAAAACTTCCATTAACAGAGCTTCAACCATTCCATTATACTTTCACCATGTACATCTCCTTCAACCTCAAAAACCTCACAGTAACCAGAACCTCCCTTTTGCCACCATTTCCAAAACCTTAAACCATTGAAACCTAACAACAAACACCTTGAACACATTTCTATAACCTTCACCACCATCACTCCTTCTTTAACCACAACCCACATCTTCACCTTCTCGCCCAACTAGATCAGTGTCCCGCGGCGAAGCACCGCTTGGTCACCGCTCGCCATCGCCACCTCCAGATCCGGCCACCGGTTGCAGATCATGAACCACCGTCGTGAACAACGGGGAAGGATGTCGTGGCTTACGTCTTCGAGCTCCGGTCACAGGCACTAGCTGGCGTGGACTCCTTTGCGACATATATACACAGGGAATCGATCGATGGCCTTGGGGAAGGATAATAAAATAGTTATTTGATGGTGTGCGAAGAGAAGATATATTTAGGACTCGGATGAGAATGAGAACTGATTAGAAATATGGTAGCTCTAAATCTCTAGCATGTGGGGAGAGTAGTAAGGAGCACTTGTAAAGTTCAATCATCATCTATTTTAGTCCCCCCATGGGTCAGGCGTGGAAGATTGGTGGGTTGTGTTTTTGCAGTGGGAAGGGAATTGTAGATGCACTAACCCTAATCACTATAAACAGGAGAAATTAGGGAGGAAGAAGATGACTTAGACCCATTTTAAATTTTTTAAATTTTATAATTTAAAATATAATAATTATTTAATATAATAAATCCAGGTGGACAAGCCATGTAGTACCAGACCTGCCACATAGGACACAAATTGATGAAAATTGGATGGAGGGACTAATTTTGCAACTTTCAAAAAAGTGGGGGACCAAATGTGCTCGAAAAAAAATCAGGGATCAAAATCGCACATGAGCTAAAATTGGGTACCAAAAATGCAATTAAGCCTTTAATATATATGTGCGTACTTACATAGTGTCAATAATTATAATATGACTAGATGTAATTAAGCATGGACTATGATTTTAAGTAGAATTTTGATAAATTAAAGAAGTCGAATTATAGATATATTGTACTATCTAGTATATTTGAAAAGATTTACTTGATGAAATGAATTGTCAAAGAATGGTTATGAATATTTGGATAGGCCAACTGAGAAGCGGGAGGCTCCAGTATATAAATATCGCCCTCAGGGATGAGAGTACCTCGTTAGATACTCCGAGCATTGACGAGGGATGTTGTTGTTGGCCGAAGGGACGGAGGGTGTGTATCTCGAGGTACTAAATTAAAACCATCGGGGCGGGGGACCTTGAGTGAACAACCCCAAGTTGACCCAAAAATTCAATGTAAATGATATGATATATGTATCCCTTATAAGCGGAACATGAGTCATGAGAAAAGAAAGTAGTGCAAGCCATTCCACAAGTACTCTCTTGAGGGACAAAAAGTTCATACAATATTTTGTTGAGGGACAAGAAGTTCATACAATATTTTGTTAGTTTATGAGATTATTTACAAATGTAAATACGTTTGTGATGTGTAGATGAAAAATGATTAATTATCTATTTGTTTAATTTAATGTTTTCCTGAGTGTGTGACTTTATTTTTAACGTGACTTTGGTTGCATGTGTTTGAGGAAAACTCCCTCATTGAGTCAGTGGACTCAACCCTTGGATGCCATGTTGAAAGCTTTTATTATGTTGATACCCGCCATACTTTAAGTGTATCTAGTTTTTTTTTTTTTTTTACATGACTTTATAATTTGTGTTGTTTAGTTACTCTAATGTATTGTATTCATTATGTTGTAATTAATGAATGTAATCATTTTCTTTGAATGAACAAATTTTTGTATGCTTGTGAGGCTGTCAAGAGGAAACGAAGACTTTCCTTTTCGACTGGTCATGACTACAAAATTCGAGTTATGACATGTACAATTCTTAGAGATCATAAAAACATCTAATTATAAAGTTGTTTTTCGTTTGATTCATTGATTGCTTTAATTTTGAATTCATTTCTATAATTTGTCATTTTGTTTTCAGACATTCAAAATCCTCGTGTTTGCATAATAAATTAATCAATTAACCCACATACGTCCTTGTGAATATGATCCCAATTGGTTGCACAAGCTTGTGTTGTAAGCTTTTTTCTTTTTTTTAATAATAATTTTTTTTTTCACTTGACAGAGTTTCAAAACATTGATACATATGACAACTCCAAATCCAGTTTGACTTGGATCGATTTTAGAAAATAAAATCGGAAAATAAACAAAACTGATTGATTTAAAAAAAAAAAAAAAATATCCAAGTAATTTGATAAATTTCAGCTTTTGATTGATTTTCAAATTTTTTTTATCTAAACATTCCGGTAGCAATAAAGGGTTTATCAAGTGGTAAGCATATCGACCCTACAAGGAGTAAAACGCAAGTTCCAATCCTAGTGGTAGGCACTTAGGTTACAAAAACCAAGAGCTAATTCTCTGCTCTAAGCAGCCGACTAAGGATTAGTCTCATAACCGGTTTAAAAGGCCAAAGCTTGTGGGGGATAGCCCGAGATGCCACCAAGAAGATGAATGCCCTAATTACGATAGTTATAAAAAAAAAAATATAAAAAAAAAAAAAAACACTCCCGTGAAATGATGCATTTCTTGATGATATATACCATTTATTATCCAAAAGGTTAGTGTTGAACCATTAACTTAAATGGTATCAAAAATTAAAATTGTTAAATAAAAGATTACAATGTAGTAACCTACCTAACTCAATAATACAAAATAAAAATTTCCTTTAAACGTCAAAATCAACTTTTAATTTCTCTTTCAAATATTACCGTGTGGACAAGTACAACCTTTTGTTTTTTGTTTTTGTTTTTTTTCACTGAGTACAACCTTATCTTATAACTGCACATCCTCTTGTTAATTTGACAAAATTTAGTCATACCGCTCGTATTCATATTGCAATTTTATATTTTACCAAGAAACTTCATATCTCAGTCTTCCTTCCTTCCTCCCTTACTTTCTTTCATTTTATAAAGAAGGAGAAATGTTTTTATTTTTTTTTAACAAAACTGAGTTGAATATTTAGCATAGACATTTATATTAAATAGAGTGTGAAAATGAAATAAATATATAATATACTAACCAACGTGAGAGAGGCGTTGGTCTTCAAAATATAATATTTACCTTTGCTTTGCTGTTCGTACTACTTCACCACTACTATAATATTTCTACTTCGCAGAAAGAAAACTCCGAAGTCAAGTCCACTTTTCTACAAATCTTCACCACATTCATTGTTAGCACCTTGCGTTCACACTTTTCTTTCTTCTTTCTTCATCATTTTCTTCTTTAAGACTAAGTCTTCAATGATAAGCTCACAAGGGTTGGTGTTAGCCACGGCCATGGCTGTCTCAGGCACAGTGATCTTTCTTGGTCTGCGTCTCCAGAAGTCTTTCCCAACTACCCAATTCCATGTTCATAAAAATTCCAAGTCATCCAAACCAATTCTTCGATCTTGTATATCCTCTGGTAGGCATATTATTTGAGGTTTTAATTTGTGATTGCGGTCATGGTTGCATTGCAATTATTGTGGTCCAATGCGACCATATTGCGACCGATGAGATCCGCAATCTTGGTCTGATGTGATTGCGGCAGCTGCACAACCAATATATTGCGGCCACATTTCCAAACCTTTACCAGATTTTGCATGCATACTCATTCACCGAACATGCATACATTATTATGCTTTGCTCTTTCAACCGTTTCTTTTGCTTACACAATTATGGGTTCTTGAGCAGATGGGAAGAAAAGGGAGAGAAGAAGAAGAAGATGAAGCGAGTGCACTTTGCAGATGATGTGGTGGATTCATGTAGCGATAGAGAAGAGTTCATAAGGAAGCAACATATGAGTAAGAACTCTTCGTATTCAAACTCAGAATCGAAGGTCCAAAAGAATTTTAATGACAGAACTGATATGAAAGGAATGCCTGCCAACAGGGTAGCCCTGTATAATGGAATTCTCAGGGATCGTGTGGCTCAAAGATTGGCTTACTCTTACTGATTTGGTTTTTCTGTGAATATTATGTGATTAATTGGTTAAGAACTTAAAATAGTTGGTTTTTATGAAAAAATTGTGTTGTGTGCAATGAAAAGTGAAGCTTTTTTAATTTTTCCATAAAATATGCTTAGGAAATAGGAGACTAGGAGAAGTCCGCCACAAAGTTTAATAGTTGCAGCAATAGCTATTTCTAAGCTGATAGCTAGGATACCGGTGGATCCTCTTGCGAAGAGGATTGTGTTGATATTTTTGTATAATTTTCTTGTGATCTGTTCATAACTCAAGTGTAACTGTGATGCAGTGGGAAAGAAGCAACTGTGTCTTGTGTTTCCTCTTTTTTTCATCCCCGCTTATCTTTATTCCATCTTTTCTCATTTGGGTTCAAATCTGACATGCTGCCAAATTATTTATCTTTAAGTTGCAGTTGTATTAATGACATGTGATCTGTACAAAACTACAAATAATTCTTAAAAGCAAAAGCCTGAGTTGTGTTTCCCTTTTTTTTTTTTTCCCCCTTTCAATTTCCCCTGATAAATACTCCCTCTGGTCCTATATATAAGAGGCAAAACCCTAAAACACATATACCAAGGAAATACATTGAAATAAGTTATTTGTAATTAATATTCATATAAATTTACAAATTTAACCCTTCAATGATTAATGAACAAACCTACTTGTATTAAAAGTTGCACTGTCTCGTAAACATAAACCCTATTATAAATAAGGGTAAAATTGGAAATGAGCATTTAATATTTGTCAAAATACATGCATGTCTCTTATATTTTGGACAAAAAAAAGTAGTCATTTGCCTCTTATAATAAGGACCGGAGGGAGTATCAGCAAAACTCAGTTTGGTACATAGGTGACTTACTTAATCATATTGTCAAGGGTTTATTTATGTTGTGTGTATGAAAAATGTTTTGTTAGTAGAAACAAAATTTACATTAGTGATCTTTACCTCTTGAAAAGAATTAATTTTGGCTAGGCTTATAGATATCTTTGGTAGTTGGTACAATGGTGCACCAAAAATATTTCACTGATCATAAATAGCTGCTTATATTTTCCTGATAAATCTTTTCGGAGGTGCATGTTAGACGGCACTGCCACTTTAAATCATACTTTTGTGCTTTTTCTTCCATATGATATAGATTTCATGTGGGGTAAATGTGAATTCAGTAATCATTCAAAAATAAAAAAAAGGGAACATGGTTTGATCAAAAAAAAAAAAAGGAACGTGGTAATTATTAACACTAATAATTATTTATTTATACTTCTCATTAATCATTTATAATCTTTTGAAAATACAAACTAAAATTTTGATTAATAAATAAGATATATAACTAAATATTTTAAAGTGCTAATACTAAGTAATACTCCCTCTGGTCCTATATATAAGAGACAAAACCCTAAAACACACGGACCAAAGAAATACATTGAAATAAGTTATTTGTAATTAATATTCATATAAATTTACAAATTTAACCCTTCAATAATTAATGAACAAACCTACTTGTATTAAAAGTTGCACTGTCTCGTAAACATAAACCCTATTATAAATAAGGGTAAAATTGGAAATGAGCATTTAATATTTGTTAAAATACATGCATGTCTCTTATATTTTGGACAAAAAAAAAGTAGTCATTTGCCTCTTATAATAAGGACCGGAGGGAGTAATATGTTAAATGAGCTTCTCTTTGTCTTAATATGCACAAGCCGTATGTCAAAAAAATATGCCCAAGCTGTACACGAAGAACTCAATAATTAAATGAAGAGTTGACGTTGACCTAATAAAGCTAATTACAAAACTAGACTCGTAGTTTGATTCGTAAATAATAAAATTAAACAAAAGAGTGATGCTATGTTGGGACTAATATTTGACAATATTTTTTTTGCCAAAATTAAGGGATAATTGTTAGATAACTTAGAGTCTGGTTGCGAGTCTTGTTTAGTAGAGGAAGTAAGGGAAATGAGAGGTTTATGAGAACCTCTCCCTTGTTTGTGAGTGTAAAAATTTGGAGGGGAAGTTTTTAAGGATTTTAGAAAACCCCCCAAACTCCTCCTCACCTCAATTTGTTGGTTTACCCCAATTTGGGGTTTTTTGGGGGGTTTACCCCAATTTTTAGAAGAAAATAAATAAATTTTTTTTGCATTAGTATTAATTTTTTTTTTCAAAAGTGCATTAATATTATTTAACAAATATTACTTATGTTAATTTTCTAAAATAAAGGTAAAATTGTAAAAGTATGCTATAAACAATCCATTTACTTTCCCTCGTATAATATGCACTCACAAACAAGGGGAGGGATAATACTCTCATTCCCCTGCCTTCCCTCCCCTTTTCTTCCCATTTGATCCCTCACTTTCCTTCCCCTCCAAACTCCCAAATAGACCCTTAAAAGTATAAGAGTAATTCATGCATCCAAAGATTAAATACAAATACTCAAGTCATTTTATTTTTCATAAATTTCGACAAAAGGGATTTCTTTTTTGGTTGAATTTTGACATAAGTTTTAACAAATTTCTTTTTTTTTTGCCCCAAAACGACAGTTTCCCTTGATTTGAAAGTGAATTTTCTGCCAACATGCCTTGAATCAATTTTGAAGCTTCAATTTTAATCCGTTTTCCCCTAAACAACAACTATAACCAAATAAAGGCAAAAATAAACTCATTGAGCAGATAATTTCCCTCCTCTCTCCTTGTATACACTTGTCCACTGGCCACTCCCCTTTTGGTTGAGGGAAGAAAAAGAGAAGAGAGAAAGATGTGAGAAAGAGTATGGAAAGAGAGAAAGATGTGAGAAATGGAGTTGATTTGATGTGTTGTTTGGTGTAAGAGAAATATGAAAGGAATAGAGGAGAAATAAGTGTTGTCTCTCTCCCCTTTGTTTGGTTAGATACAAAGTGAGAAGGGATAAATGTAATTGTTTTTAAAAAGATAAAAATACCTTTAACTAAAAAAATCAATATATAAATATTTTAATTTCATTAATTAATTTAATTTAAGTAATCAAATATTTAAATTTATTTAATTGATTTTTAAGTTATTTTATCTAATAAAATTTATTAGTTTAATATAATTATTTATTAATTTCAATTTAATAATTTAATTAAATAAATGATTAGTTTAATTCAATATATTTAAATTTATTACATAAATGAATGAAAACCCAAAAAAAGGGTACAAAAGTCATTTTATATGAAATACTCTCTTCCTCTTTCATTTTTTTCTCACTTGGGGAAAGAAAAAATTTTGAGGTAGGGTCCACCAATTTTGTTCTCTCTTTCCTATTTCTTTTCTCTACCAAATAAGAGAAAAATACATTTTCACCTCCTTTACTCTCTTCTTGTTTTCTCTCTTTCCATTTCCTAGTCTAACAAACGCATTAGATAAAAATGAAAAACCATTTTCTCTTCACCTTTACGAAAACAACAGATTCAAGGTCTTTGATTATCCCTACGAGAGCGTTGCCGTCTCTATAAAGCAGCATGATGGGCAGCTGAAAAAATTGTTGGGTTTCATTCATTGTAGAACAGAATCTTTACATCAGCTTATTTGTCAAGTTCCCTCCATCCATACATATGTGAAAGCAAATTTGGGAGTGTACCGGTGTGGGGGCTTTTACACTGTGTGTGCCCCCCCCAATTCCCATTTTCCTCTCCTTTTTGTCTTAATGTTATTATATTCAACCAGTGAAGCTTATTTTGTCATTAAATACTCGGTGTCCCTGGCGTGAAGGTAGTTGCATGTTCCAAAATTCCAAAGGTTCATCACCCAACTAATTCTTATTGAGTGTTTGACCAATCATCCCCTTGAAAAAAAAAAAATGCTACTCCCTCCGATCCTTATTATAAGAGGTAAATGACTACTTTTTTTTATTCCAAAATATAAGAGACATGCATGTATTTTGACAAATATTAAATGCTCATTTACAATTTTACCCTTATTTATAATGCATTGTTTACAAGTTCCAAACAATACATTAATTATAGGCTATTAGAACATTTATTAAGATTAGAAGGGTAATTTTATAAATTTATATGAATATTAATTACAAATAGTTATTTCAATGCATTTTCTTTGTCTGTGTGTTTTAGGGTTTTGCCTCTTATATATAGGACCAGAAGGAGTACATGCTCTTGTGCATATACTACTCCGGTCCACAATATAAGCAAAAAATCTCAAATTTTTTGGTTCAAAATATAAGCAAATTTCAACTACTTCCATCCTATTTAATAAAGTTATTCTCAAAATACCCTTCATTTAATACAAATTTAGTTTTCCAATGACTTCTTTTATTCTCAACAACACAAGTTGAATAAATAAGAGGAAGGGTAATTTAGGTAACAAACTTAATTTTTTATTCCCAATGACTCTTTTAAATGAGATTAACTAACTATCTTAATATGTGTGTCCCATTTAATTTTTGCTTAAAATAGAGACCGGAGCGAGTATATTCTTATTGGTCCCACCATGATTGTGTGCGCCCCAATTCCCATTTCCCACCATGGGGTCAGGTAAAAAGCTCTTTGGTCACACTCTCACAACGATCAACATGTTTCGAACACGAAGCAGAAGCAGAGTTCAAAGAGAATCCGAACAATAGCAGTCTATACCTCCTGCCAACGTCGACCCTCCTATCAACCTCGCTACAATCCATACATTGATGATGGCCATGGAACACCTCCAACAGGAGAGTCCGTACATGAGGTAGCAGATGGAGACCCACCAACGACGTGATAAGGAGAGGGATACATACACCGACGAAGAGCCTAGCCAGGCATCTAGAAAGGGAGAAAGACGATACTCACTGTCCCACGACGGAACCATCAGCACGAGCCGCCCCCAACTGGTTGGACATCCTTCCTCCCCTTTCCCATAGAGCATTAAGGCACTATAAATGGACAAGTATTATGGAACAAGTAATTTGGAGGAGCATATGACGATGCTCAACACTCAAATGTTGTTAACAACGTACGACCATCGACATCTTCAAGTGTCGGAGCTTCCCTACCACCATCGAAAATGCCTTGTGTCAGCCGCCACCCCACCACCACCAACAACAACTCTCTCTCTCTCTCCCCCTCTCACATCTCCCCGTTCCTCTCTTAATCTCGTTTTCACTCTCTCCGCCACCAAGTAGAGGCACCACCAACATGAAAAAAAGTTACCACTGGTGAGAGATAATATTATTATCATTGCATTTTCCTTAAATTTCCCTTGTTTAGTGTTTCTGAATCATCAAGTAGTTGTTTCAATTTTTTTTATATTCATGGGTGATTTCTAAACATTCTGTGCAAAATAAGGCTAGGGTTGAACGATCAATGTGCATCTAATATCGTGAGACAATCTATTTTTATTCCCATTATTTCAAAAATTTCATGTTGTCAGCGAGAAATATTAGGAACGAAATGGAAATTGAAAGTGTTGGAATTAACACTTGTTGGAATTAGTAGCAATTAATTTAGATTCATGAAGCTAACAATTCATGTACCTAGTTTGTATCTATGCATGTTCTTAGGAAATAGCTATCATTATTATCCTTGTAAACATAAGTTGTATTTATGATCAAGTATATATAAATATATTTGTGCTGAGTGGGTTTTCACTCAAGCATTCACAAATCCCTTAGTCTAAAATTACTTTCAAGTCTTTCAACATGGTATCAAGAGTAGGTTCGGTTGTTTTTTGAAGGTCTCTGCATCTGGTCCAGCGGAACCTTTAAGCCTTGTCCTTTGGTTACCCAAACAACCACTGCCCAAAGTCCAATAGTCATTGTCACAGGCCACCCACTGTCCACCGTCGCCGGAAAGCATATCAGAAGTCGCCGACCGACGGTTTCTCGAAAAATCACCGCCAGAAAACGTCTGACGCACCCACATGCGCCACCACACACTCCTCCTCTCGCCGGCGCGTGTACTTCACGCGCCACCTTCCCGTCACCATAAGACCAACGCGTTCGCCCAAAGCCGGTCAGAATCCTCTCCTCTATTCGTCTAAGTGATAAAAATCGCGTTTTTCCATTGTTTGGATAGTGGGTCTCATTCTTTTAGATGCTTGTGTTCTTTTCTGGTACCTGTCCCTGCACCAGAAGATCGTACCAACACCCAGATCTAGTTGCCTGCCTCTCCTTAGTTTGTCTTACAGGCCATAATCATCTTTTTCTGCTGTTTAGATAGAGGGCATCTTCATACAAGAGAATGGGTCGTCCTCAATGCACTTATTGTAAGAGAACGGGTCACACTGAAAAGACTTGTTTCTCTCTTAATGATCTTCCAGTAAAGTCAGAAAATATCTTCAAAGGTGAAATGTTCAAGAAAAAGTTTTCCGAAGTTGAGTACCAAGAGTATCTTAAATTGAAAGTTGCCCATCAATCTCATGGGTCTACTGCCACCGGTGTTCATGACTCCGCAACCTTCATATCTCAATCTGGTAACAATCAAAATCTTTGGATAATTGATTCAGGTGCCTCTGATCATATTGCTGGTGATCGTTCTTTATTCTCCTCCATATATAAGGTCAGTGCCAAAGGAATTGGTCATGTTTCAGTCACTCCTTCTATAACCTTAAAATCTGTTTTGTTTATACCTGGTTGCCCTTTTAATTTGATCTCCCTTAGTCAACTTACTCGTTCTCTAAACTGCTCAGTAACTTTTGATGCTGGTTCTTTTACTATGTAGGAACGTGGTACGGGTAGGATGATTGGCGTAGGACATGAATCACATGGTCTTTATTACCTCCAATCAACTCCCTCTGTAAGTTGTACTGCAGTCGAGTCTCCAAATCTTCTTCGTGAATGATTGGGTCATCCAAGTTTGTCAAAATTGAAGCAAATGGTTCCGAATCTTGCAAAAATGTCATCGTTGAACTGTGAGTCGTATCAACTAGGCAAGCATGTTCGCTCTTCCTTTCCCAGCAAAGTTGAAAGCCGGGTTGATTCTTCCTTTTCAGTTATCCATTCAAATATATGGGACCGAGTCCTGTGTCTTCTAATGGCTTTCGATATTTCGTTACCTTTATTGATGAATTCTCTCGATGCACTTGGGTTTTCATAATGTAAGAACGATATGAACTTTTGTCAATTCACACCACTTTTGTTAATGAGGTCAAAACTCAATTTGGTAAGACAATCAAAATCCTTAGAAGTGATAATGCAAAGGAATACTTTTCTTCTGCTCTTTCTTCTTTTTTGTCATCACAGGGCATTCTCCACCAATCCAGTTGTCCTCATACCCCTCAACAGAATGGCATAGCTGAAAGGAAGAATAGACATCTTGTTGAAACTGCTCGGACCTTGTTACTTCATGCGAATGTACCTGTCCGACATTGGGGTGATGCAGTTTTGACAACCTGTTATTTAATTAATCGGATGCCTTCGTCCTCTCTTGACCATAAAATACCACATTCCATTTTATTCCCTAAAGAGCCATCAATTCATGTTGCTCCACAAATATTTGGATGCACTTGTTTTATTCATGACTTATCTCCAAGTCTTGATAAGCTTGCTGCCTGAGCCATCACATGTGTCTTTTTGGGATATTCCAGGTAACAGAAAGGTTACAAGTGCTACTCCCCTATGCAGAATCGTTATTACATTTGTGCCGATGTAACGTTCTTCGAAGAAAAGTTTTACTTCTCACCATTGATAGTTGAGTCTCATACTATTCAAGAAGTCTTTCCAATTCCACATCTTGGTCCATCACCTTCTCCTTTGTCAGAATCAATTTCGACTACAGAAATTCCTGACAATCCCCCACTCGAGCAATCTCAAAGGTCACCCATCATATATCGTCGTCGTCCACATGTTGTTAATACAGAATTGGAAGGCTCTGAAAGACCAGCTGAATCATTTCCTGCTCCAACAGATGACCCTACTACGGACCTACCTAAAGGAAACCTTGACTTGCCTATTGCTCTTAGGAAAGGTACTCGGTCTACTTGAAATCCTGATCTTATTTATAACTTCTTAAGTTACCATCGTCTCTCTCCTTCTTATTATTCTTTTGTGTTGTCTATATCTTCTGTTTCCATTCCTAAAAATGTTTGTGAGGCACTTGATTATCCAGGATGGTGACAAGCCATGATTGATGAAATGCAGGCTTTGGAGCATAATGGTACCTGGGACTTAACTCCTCTTCCTCCAGGAAAGAAACCCGTTGGCTGTCGATGGGTATATGCTATTAAAGTTGGGACCAATGGACTAATTGATCGTCTCAAAGCCCGGCTTGTAGCAAAAGGTTACTCTCAAATTTATGGACTTGATTATGGAGATAGTTTCTCCCCTATGACCAAAATCACTTCTGTTCGATTATTTCTTGCCATGGCTGCCATTCATCGTTGGCCACTATATCAGTTGGATATTAAAAATGCATTTCTTCATGGAGAGTTAGAAGAGGAGATTTATATGGAGCAACCTCCTGGATTTGTTGCTCAGGGGTAGTCAGGTTTGGTTTGTAGGCTACGACGATCTCTCTATGGGCTGAAACAATCTTCACGAGCTTGGTTTGGGAAGTTCAGTTCAGTTATTCAAGCTTTTGGAATGAAACGTAGTGAAGCAGATCATTCGGTCTTCTATTGTCATACCTCTCCAAATAGATTTGTTTACTTGGTTGTCTATGTAGATGATATAGTGATCACAGGAAATGATCATGAGAAAATTTCTACGCTGAAGGAACATTTATGTAGCCATTTTCAGACCAAGGACTTGGGGAAATTAAAATATTTTTCTTGGAATTGAAGTTGCTCAGTCAAAGAATGGGATTATCATCTCACAGAGGAAGTATGTATTAGACATACTTAAAGAAACTGGTATGTTGGACTGTAAACCAGTTGATAGTCCCATGGATCCGAATTTAAAATTACTTCTAGTCAGGGGGAGCGTTATTCTGATCCTGAAAGATATCGGAGATTGGTTGGAAAAGTTATCTACCTCACTATTACAAGACCAGATATTTCCTTTGCGGTTGGGGTAGTAAGTCAATTCATGCAGTCTCCCCATAATGATCATTGGGATGCAGCGATTCGAATTTTGAAGTACATTAAAAAGGCACCAGAACAAGGACTGTTGTATGAAGACAAAGGAAACACTGAAATAGTTGGTTTTTACGATGCAGATTGGGCAGGTTCGCCCATTGATAGGCCTTCCGCTACAGGGTATTATGTTTCTATTGGTGGAAATCTTGTCTCTTGGAAGAGTAAGAAGCACAATGTGGTCGCAAATTCCAGTGCAGAGGCTGAATACAGAGCTATGGCTACAACCACTTGTGAACTCATTTGGATTAAACAACTTCTTCAGGAATTGAAGTTTGGAGATACTCAACAAATGAAGCTATTTTGTGATAACCAGGCAGCCCTACATATAGCTTCCAATCCAGTTTTCCATGAAAGAACTAAGCACATCGAGATTGATTGTCATTTTGTCCGAGAGAAAGTCCTTTCTAAAGAAGTCATCACTGAATCTGTTAGTTCTAATGATCAACTAGCAGACATCCTTACAAAATCTCTAAGGGACCGAGAATTCAGAGTATTTGTTCCAAGCTTGGAGCATTTGACTTATATGCTCTAGCTTGAGGGGGAGAGTTGGAATTAACACTTGTTGGAAATAGTAGCAATTAATTTAGATTCATGAAGCTAACAATTCATGTACCTAGTTTGTATCTATGCATGTTCTTAGGAAATAGCTATCATTATTATCCTTGTAAACATAAGTTGTATTTATGATCAAGTGTATATAAATATATGTGTGCTGAGTGGGTTTCACTCAAGCATTCACAAATCCCTTAGTCTAAAATTACTTTCAAGTCTTTCAACAGAAAGGAAAAGGCATCCTCACACCATATCAGTATTTGACCCGCCTGATTGTCATTCTAGGAAGTAGTTGATGAGACACCCCAATGTCCCATAAAAGAAAATCATAATTAACTAAACCTTAATTCGTAATTGACATTAGCGCGATTATTACAGGGCGAAAATATGTAATTACTTTTAAGTGGTAAAATTAAAACAACATTTAGACGTAAACCATGCACAACAATAAAACATACATACATCATATATACATAATATGTACAAATGGTCACCAAAATACGACGAATCCCAATAGGGGGATCCTAAACCTAGATAAACTATAAAGATACTAGAAAGATAAAAGATACATATAACTGGTCACAGAGAAAGGAGAAAAGTCCTAGAAATACCCAACTCGCCTCTCAAAATATACATCAAAATACAAAATAAGGCTTGCAAAGGCACACAACCTAACAAACGCATCCGACTCATCCTTATCACAGACGATATGGGCATACGGAGCTACCCTCGCCGTAATGACGGTGGTAAACTCTGCCACATCGAGCTCTCGTCTCACAAACCGACTCGTCGCTGCTCATAACCACTCGATGACGATGGTAGTGGTACATCGTCTGAACACTCCTATGCCTCTGACCACTCTGAACCATGCCTACATGACTCCTAACCTCTAATCTGTCTACCATGTTCCACATGTCGACAAGGAACTCCCTCTGGAGAGGTGGTAACCGCATCTCCGGGAAAGGTAGTCTCTGTGAGATCCGGTATGGGCCGACAAGATGGAAGTAAGGATCCTCTCCAAGACACATGAAGAAGCTAACCAGGACGATATATGTCATGAAGAACCATGAGTGGTCGACCTGCCACCCACGATCCTCATGGTAAACTATCTCAACGTCCCCAAGCATAGGGATACTGGGCGGGATCCTCTACAAATAGTGTCTCAAATGGTAGTCCTGCCATGCTGTCCCCGTCCGACTAGAGCTGCTCATCTATCGTGTGTACATACATAGAAAGATAGATGAAGAAGGGAGATAAGCAACTCATACATAGTCATAAGAAGGGAACGAGGACACACAGAGCAAATATTATACATTCATAACACATACAAGCAACCAACAAACATCTTCCGAACCTCGAACTTCACTCTCTCAAATCATTCCTCTAAGGAGTCTGACTCTTATGCATGTCGGTCGATATCTCTCATCAGGGTCTCAACCCCGAGACATTCTCCTTACCGAGGCTCACTGCTCAAAGCACATTAGTTAGTTTTTCCAGGTAACCCTTCCACTCGCCGTGACCAATGATAATGCATCCCTCTATGAGCTAAACTCCATTAGAGGTATCTTGGTTGCCTCGGAATGTCCACCTACGACATGAATACTCAGGGTAAAGTTGGGAAAACCAGGCTATACTGGGGTACATGACACATTAGGAGCTACCTAATGGTCAATGTGTGCCTCCTAAGTCCAGTTCGTACATCCCCATGGTCTCTTCACAAATTGGTCCCTCCATAATCCGTTCTCGCACTCGAGTACAACTAACCTCGTATGACTCCCAGTCATACGGCACACCACTTGGAAAAATGCAATGCAACAAACGTCCTTTAGTTAACATCGGAACCTTCTACATTCACAGTCTCATAATGGATACCCATACATCCCCGGCCTCAATGCCACAGTCTCAAGGCATTATCACGGTGTTAACTCTCAACTCATCCATACAATCAGATCATTATCCAATCATCAACAACATATTTTTAATAATAATAAATTCATACCATCATATCAATCTACAACAATCAAGCATGTTATAGCAACCATCATGGCAACAAGCATTTCAGACAACCCCTATCAGCACAAACCCCCTAACCTAGGGTTTCAAACCTAACGTCGATAAACCTACAGCAACTAAACTCGAGACTACAATAAAATATTATTTAAATAGGGTTTAGCAATTGTTGATCAATCGACATCCTAGTATGGTCTGTAGCACCCTACACACATGCACATATAATAACTACGCTATGCTTGCCTCCCCGACGATGTCGATTACTTTCTCCCCACCTTGGCTATTCGTGTAGGCTTTCTCAATACCTCGAATCACGTCCTCATATTCTCCTAGCTCGCTTCCTTGCGCACCATGAGACTCCTCGAAGCTCCGAAATTTTGCCTTAGCAAACATACTGTATTATCTATGCTTCCCACATGATACTACAAAGTACGAATATACATAACCTTCATTCTAGCATGAAAAATAATAGTTGATCATAGAAATTTTTAAACTAAGAGAAACATTTTTGTAAGAGATTTTTGTAGAATTGAACATAGAATTGAAATTAATTTAATACAAATAAGTATATAACCGCTAATATACAATTAATCTAATATAAATATCGACTCCTAGCAAGACTCCAACTTTGATCCGGCTGAGAAAAACTATCATAACCAGGGACTCTATTGGTGATTGTCAAGAAATCTCCAAAGCTTGCTTACTAGTTCCCAATATATATATACATGTTATCTGAAACAAAGACGAATCTAGTGAGAAATAAATCTCAATGAGTTCCTGCTTCAAGCAAAGCACATGAGTAATCAATATATTCTGTTTGATCGTCCTCGTTGAAATACACATACTTACTTATAGGCACACATATCATAATTAACCTCACATAGTGGTAAATTTTCTCATAGACTACTTACCTCATTATTTTGCCAGGTGTGCACTCCGTGGACTAAAGCAGGCTAAAGTAAGACTAACCAAACTTTATACCACTACAGAATTATTCTATTATAACTCGCCCTTTCATCACCAGCTCTTTTTACCGGGTCCTTACTTGGATTGAGTTATTTACTGAATATGAATCTAAGCATATGCATTTTAAGTTGAAAAACCTTTACTAGGTACCTCAAGTGTGAGTGTAAATAAGGCATGCATAGTTTAAACTTGTTGAAATGACAGTCAGAGCTCTATGACAACAATTAGGCGTCCCTTAATTGCTAGTACCATATCCTAGCCTCCAAAAATGAAGGACTTACAAAACATCTCACCCACATAGATATTGTGGCCTTAAATAATGGCAATAATAGTTTTGAAACCTTAAGTTTCACTAAACATAGACCATTTTAAATTTTTAATGCCATGCTATGATTCATTTTCTTATACATCTTCTCAAATGGAAGGCAAATTCAGCAAGTACGACTCAAAACCATCATTTCACAATTCTCCAAAACTAACACAATTTGGAGGATAAAGACTAAGGTTACCATCCACACCATTTAATTCACAGTCCAAACATCCAATCTCAAACAATTAGGAGCTCATAAGACACTAACCAAAACTGAACATATCAACTTGCGACAGAGATTCCTACACCAAAACCGAATCAAATTCAAAACTTCCAAGGCCTACATTGTTACAAATTCTGTCTATTTTCTATTAGCACAGGAATTAACTCAATCCAACATTTGTACAATTTACTACAATTTAAACACTACAACAGTATCAGTCTAGAGTTCATAGTATGAACAACAACTTGCATGTCATTTTTCTCCTCGATATTTAATGAAATTGAACCATTCTAGAGCCCATTTCGAAGGAAAATGAGTCTAGTTTCCAATGGTACAAAAATAACTTCGAAACAAGCCCTTTGGAGGAAGTTATGGATGAAACACTAACATGGGTGCATACGGGTTTGAAAGATTTTTACATCCTCTTGTCAATTTTTCATCAAAAACAACCTCTAATCAACATGCAATCAAAACCCAGTTGTTTAAAATCATATATTAGTTCAAAACAAGAATTTTACAAAAGTAATTTAAATATTTAACAAATAATTGGGATTTATGGTCACCCAAGGTTACAAACAACAAAAACTCACTTGACCAAGTAGTGGATTGAAGGTTGTTTGTGTGGATCTCCCTTGAGTTCTTCCTAAGCTGACTTTGTTCTCCTATTTCGAATTTTTTGAGAGAAACTAGAGGTCTTGCATGCTGCCCTATTGCTTGGTTTAGGTGTTTAAGAGTTGTTAGAAAGAATGAAGAATGGAAATGGTGGTGAAGTGGTGTGTGCTGGCCGTAAATGGAGAGGAAAATAGGAAGGATGATGGCTGTTTTGAGTCTTGGTGAGTGAAGGAGAAAAGTGAGAGTGCCTAGCCTTCTTCTGGAAAAGGGAGAAAGGGAGGGGATTGACTAGCCAATGGGTGTTAGATTTCCTTGAAAAGTATTGGTCACTTTGGGGATTTTAGGATAGAGGTGGATAAAATGGTTTAAAATAAGTGGGTGTGTGTATGTGTGAGTGTGTTAAACATGTATATTCACAAAAATGAGAGGGGACATGATTTTTCATCTAATTGAAATGAATCTAAGTGAGGGTGGTATGTGACTCTAAAAAAAAATTCTAGATTAGCTTTTTTTTTATAGGCAAATGTTAGTAATTAGTGTGTTATATTAGTGGGGGGAGTTGAACCCATGACCTCCTTATCACTCCAAACCCTATGTCCCTCCCCCAAACCACACCACCTTATAACTCCCAAGTTTCTAGATTAGTAATAGTTAACCCTGCACAATCTTCATAAAAATTATATTCCCTCTTTAAACCACAAATAATTACTTCATAAATCAATCAATCATAAAATTGTACAATTATGAAATATAAAAGGATCCAAACACACCCATGGTAGGATTATAATGAAAAGACTAAAATACCTTTGGGGAAGGATATTACAAATGCACAAGTACACACACTACAATGTTGAATATTTCTATATTCCATTTTTTCTGTTCGCATGAGTTTTTATCAATACATTATTAGTCCATACAAACAAAATTCTCCATCCAAACTAAAAGGAATTCAGAGGGGGAGAAGATCATTCTTTCTCGTCTAGTTTTTGATTGGTGCTATCAATTAACTCCATCAACAGAAGGCAGTGTCTACATAAGATAAAAATGGTCGAGTTGATAAAATTATAGCAAAAATATCTAGGAAAAATGGCCAAGTTGATAAAATTATAGCAAAAAGATCTAGACCCTATGCACTTTAGAGAGTATGGTGTAAGTGATAATTGTTGATGAGAAAATCAACGGAGTTTATGTGTTTCATATACGTGACTTTTTAGTTGTTATTTAAGGTTTGTATTTTATAGTTGATTATTTCATCAATTGTTATAGCACTTCACTCTCTACAATGCAATATGCAGAGTTAAAAATTATACTGAAAATAGATAACATGATAAGGGACTTGAAAATATGTATAACATACAAGTATGGTATCTTCATCGCCATGTTACTTGAATTTAAAGTAGTATGAACTCATGTAATGTTGAAGATATATTGTCCACAATGTCAAACAAATCTAACACCTATAGGAAATCATGCAAGTTGAAATCAAATTATTGTACAATATCCCCACTGTCAAGAAAAGGGATGGCCAGATGGGCAATAGCATCTCCGAAAAGATAGCAATGGTCCCAATTGTCCATTACATTTGCAATGTAACCGAACATATATTTGACAATATAAATCAGGATTTTAAATTATAGTGACGATTGCATTCGACTATTTCAAGCTGATGCGGGTCAATGTGTTCCGCAATCACGACTTGATGCAGTTGCAACAGCCATCAATCGAGATGTTGTGGCCATATCACATGATGCAGTTTGCAATTTATAACATTACATAAAAGAAATTATATTTTAAACACTTATAGGTTTCAATCAAGTACATAACTTCCTTAGGTGCTATAACAAATGTCAAGTGTGAGCTATTAAAAAATTCACATCAACAAATAAGACAAACATACATTATATTTAACTCATAACACTGGATAAAAGAGGATCTAAAAAGAAGGCCATGAAAGCTTTCAAGTTTAGGCTTATAGATATTGTGGACAACAGAGGCACAAAAAAGAAGAGACAAGAAAATGATAACACAGGACCAACCCATTGAAGGAGTCCCTATCGGCTGCCTTCCACATCCAAATTTTTTGTTCATCATCACAAAATGCTTCTGACTGTGTGTCACCCAAAATTATATGAATACAAGTGCTAAACAAGACCTTTAAATAATCCAAGAGATAAAATGACAAAATAAGTTGGAAATACTAACTTTCAAGCAATTAGAATATATGGAAAGATAACTCATTCGATTTTTTCACCTAAACAGTTGGAGTTAACAACACTCAGAATTACTAAATACTAGAAAAGTCCTGTATATAAGAACTCTAGAAGTTAGTGTATTAGCATCTCCACCAGGGCTTGTAAATATGTAGAATTCTAGAATAGCATGAACATTATTTCCACTATTAAAACTAGAATACTTGAGTCCATAATCATTCAAACAAACACAAAGTAGGATCCGACTTATTGGAATATAAGGCTTAGTCATTCACAAAATTGCCAACTCAGTCACTAAAGGCCTCCATCAATAGTTAAATGCATATTAAGCAAACATGATTGGGTAATTCTAAATTATATTACAAAGCTCAGTAAACATCCATGCTTGAAATATTTCAAACAACTTACCAATAACATTTCAATTTTTAAGAAACCAATCATAAACTTCATGCTACAATTCTCAAAATCCAAAAACTCAGTAAATTGCTACAATACATCCACACAAAAACACGAGCAAATGATTTATCTCTTCCTCATTAGTCAAACAAATTCAAAGACCAAACTACCTGGACACATTTCCAAGAAGACCAAAGGTAATTGAATAAACTCCAAAAAAGAAAATAAAACAAGTGGCCTAGCAATCACTAAACATGTGATAAAACTGTAGTGGGATACACTACAATGTGTAGTGACCCTCATATTTATATTATTAGGTTAAGAGAGTAGTACAAAGGGATAGTGCATGTGGGCCGAGCCCATACACTCAAGGCTAAATCTTATTCTAACTCTTAACATAACTCTTAACACTCCCCCTCAAGCTGGAGCCAAGATATTAATCATGCCGCTTACAAATGAAATCACTACGCACCCCATTCAAGGACTTAGTAAACAAATCTGCCACTTGGTCACCTGTCCTAACATAGGAAGTAGATATAAGATTATGGAGGACCTTCTCTCAGATGAAGTCGCAATCTACCTCAATGTGTTTTGCTCTTTCATGAAAAACTGGATTTGATGTAATATGCATGGCAGCCTGGTTATCACACCATAGTTTCATAGGACAAGTGTTACCAAATCCCATCTCATCTAAGATCTGTCTTATCCATATTAATTCACAAGTAGTTTGAGCTATAGCCTGTATTTTGCTTCTGCACCAGATCTTGCCACCACATTCTGCTTCTTACTTCTCCAAGATATCAAATTACCTCCCAGAAATACACAGTATCCTGTGGTAGATTTTCGGTCCACAGGAGATCCTGCCCAATCTGCATCAGAAAAAGCCTCCACCTGCACATGTCCATGATGTTGGTACACAATTCCCTTTCCTGAAGCTTTCTTCAAATAGTTAATAATACTAATCAATGCTTCCCAATGAGTGTCAGTCGGAGAAGACATAAATTGACTTACAACACTCACTGGAAAAGTAAACAACACTCACTGGAAAAGCAATATCAGGTCTAGTGACAGTTAGATAATTCAAGTTCCCCACCAATCTTCTATATCTTTATGGGTCAGAGAATGGAACTCCATCTACTGTCAGCTTAACTCGTGGTTCCTTTGCAAAAGGAAGATCCTCTTCTTTGAATAGTGAATACATAACTTCAATGCCCAAGTATTACTTCAAGGCTCCCAAGTCTTTAGTTTGAAACTTGGTCTGGAGAAACGACTTCAATTTGTCAATTCCTTCGCTGTCATTTCCTGTAATTACAATATCATCAACATACACCACAAGTAAGATGCTGCCACGATTAGTTTTCTTGAATAACACTGTATGATCACTCTGACACCTTTTTAATCCAAATTCCAAAACCACTTCACTGAATCTCCCAAACCAAGACCTAGGTGATTGCTTCAGGCCGTACAATGACTTCTTTAAACAACACACTTGTCCACACTCCCCCTAAGCAACAAAACCAGGTGGTTGCTCCATGTACACCTCTTCTTGTAAGTCACCATACAATAATGCCTTCTTTACATCCAGTTGGAACATTGGCCAATGACGCTTGGCAGCAAGAGATATAAGATTGCGAACTGATGTGAGTTTAGCAATAGGGAGAACGTGTTAGTATAGTCAACCCCATATATTTGGGCATACCCTTTGGTGACTAGTCGAGCCTTTAAACAAGCCATAAAGCCATCAGGATTTACCTTGATAGTATAAACCCACTTGCATCCAATAGCATGCTTCCCCGCGGGGAGGGAAACCAGATCCCAAGTATCAGTTTTCTCAAGAGCCATCATTTCCTCCTCCAAATCCTATCTCCAGCCATCATGATGTATGGCATCTGAAAGAGATTTAGGAATAGAGGCAGAATCTAGGCCAGCAACAAAGGACTTAGAAGTAGACGACAAATGAACAGAAGATACATAAGAGGAAATAGGATAAGCACAAGTACGTTTACCTTTACGTAAGGCTATTGGAAGATCAAGGTCATTAGCAGGATCTGCAAACACCTGAGGGGGCAGAGGTAGAGGTTGAGTATCCTCCGGAGAAGCATCATGTGACACCTGTTTGGGACGACGAGAATATGTTCGCTCAAAGAACTTGAAACCTATATCAATAAGAGTTATAGAATCATCTGACTCACACACCGGCAAGGAGGATTGAGACTCAACAAAAAACGGACGGTCATCAAAGAAGGACACATCAGGAGAATCAAGGTATCGACCAAGTTCTGGAGAGAATACGAGAGTATCCCAAGAAAACACACTTCAAGGACTTCGTGTCCAACTTAGTCACCTGTGAACGAACATCATACACAAAACATGTGCGACCAAATATTTTGGGGGCAGGGGAAACAATGAAGATGAAGGAAAAAGAATGGACTAAGGAACAACACCATTTAACACAGATGATGGCATGCGATTAATTAAATATGTAGCAGTAAGAACTGCATCTGCCCAAAAAATTTTCGAAACCTTCATTTCAAACAACAAAGCTCAGGCAACCTCCATAGGATGATGATTTTTACGTTCAGCTACCCCATTTTGTATGGGGTGACAACGCAAGATGATTGGTGAATCATCCCATGTTCATTCATGAAAGTAATGAACGGTGCAGAAAAGTATTCTTTAGCATTATCACTATAAAGAATGTGGACATGACAATTAAATTGAGTATGAATTTCAGCACAAAAATTGCAAAATATGGTAAATAACTCAGATCTGGATTTCATAGATATAACCATGTTGCACTAGAATAATCATCCACAAAGGTAGCAAAATACTTATAACCAAACTTTGAAGTAACCGGACATGGACCCCAAAAATCAGAATGAACAATGTCAAATAGGGCTTAGGTCCTTTTATTTAAACGAGGTAAATAAACACTACGGTGCTGTTTAGAAAATTGACAAGACTCACAAGACAAACTCGACACTGACCCTAACTGAGGGCATAACTTTTTAAGAACTCCTAAAGACTGATGGCCAAGATGGCAATGAAACTGGAAAGGGGACACTTCACACATTCTAGAAGATGTCGATGCTTGTGGAACTCCTTCTTCTAGCAGGTAAAGTCCATTAGATACCTTTCCTTTACCAATAGTCCTCTGTGTCAACAGATCCTGAAATACACAAGAATCAAGAAAGAAAGTTACAGAACAATTTAATGAACGAGTTATCTGACTAATTGAAAGAAGATTACAAGGAAACTGAGGCAAATATAAGACAGAGTACAAAGGTAAGGTGGAAACCAGGGTGGTACACCCACTCTCCTTAACATTAACACTGGAACCATTATCAAGAGTTACAGAAGAATTAATACTGGACTGACTGAAAGAAGAAAAAAATACCTGAATCCCTTGTCATATGGTCAGTGTCGCCGGAATCAATGACCCAACGCCGAGAAGTAGAGGATAAACACGCAGTAGGATTACCTGCTTGGACAAATGTGGCTGTGGAGGAAAGTGTAGATGACTGCTGGGAAACCTGAAACTGGGTATATCTGCTAAATTCTTCATTAGTCATAACCACTGTACGCCCTTCCGTCTGTTGATTGATAGTGTCAGGCTGAGATGCTGTGTTAGCAAAGTGAGGATGAGCCTGTGACTGTGAATACTAACGCTGTGAAGAATTTGGACAACGATTCCGATAGTGACCCACTTCTCCACAATTAAAACACTGCACCTGGCCACCACGACCACCACCACGACCGCGGCCACGACCACCACGACCTCCTCTACCTCCACCATGATTACCACTACGGCTCCCAGATTGGACCGCCAAAGCAGAGCGATCAGATAAATCACTTTCTGTAGTAGGTCGTGATTCCGTAAAAGAGGACTACATAACACAAGAGAAAACATCAGTAAGATTTTCTACCTGCTTACTAGACAAAATCTGAGACCGAACCACCTCATACGCCGAATCAAGACCAGAAAGCCAACTCAAGGCTATAAGTTTCTTCTGTTGGGTTAACATCTCTTCTACAGATTTGCATGCTAAAAGAGAAGAGAAGTCAACTCTTCAGTATACTTCTTGAATTCCAGAAAATAGTCCATCAACTTCTGCTTATTCTGTTTAGGACAGAAAATCTCCTGTAAAAGAGCATAAATACGATTCAAATTGTCAGCTTTTCCATAAATAAATTTCAAAAAATGCCACAACTCCTTCACAGTCTTGCAATGGGTAATAACCGATTGAATCCGCCTATCAACAGAATTCACGAGTAAGGCCAAGATGCGTTTATCCTCTTTATTCCATGCCGTTGCTGTTTTCGGATCATCTGGGCATTTTTATGTTAAATGACCATCCTTCCCCATTCCTCCGAGACTAACCTCAACGAGATACTTCCACTCCACAGAGTTCTCACCATCCCCATCAAGCTTGATATCAGTGAGTTTGGAGGAAGCTATAACAATCTTAGTAATAGACCCCTTGGAACTGCCTTCACTTGTATTTTCAGGATCCTGTTAAATCGTTTAACCAACAACAGCACGGCAGAACAAGCGATTTCAACCCGAAACGTCACTAGGATGCACCGTAATGCCTCGAAACGCAACCAAACCACCACAAACAGCCACGAAACCAACTGGGCTTTTCTCAAATCTCCAAAATGCCCCACTATGTCCCTAAAACATGAGCCATCTATAGCCAAAACTATACGTTCAGGTCACACACAAAAAAACACACAAAAAAGAGGATTTCACAGTTGAGTTTTTCTTCATCAACTGGCCATCCAAAAAATTTTCTAACCCTCCAGAAGCATTGATCGGCCTTCTCTGAAGCTGCTGGTAGGGTTTTCCCTGTTTTTTTTGGTTTTTTTTTTTTACAGCGGCAGCTGAGAGGAACCACTCACACGAAACCCTAACCAGCTCTAGATATCATGTAGGCAGAGAGAATGAGTAGAGAGAGAAATAGACATGTGATAAAACTGTAGTAGGATACAATACAATGTGTAGTGACCCTCATATTTATATTACTAGGTTAAGAGAGTAGTACAAAGGGATAACGCATGTGGCCCGAGCCTATAGACTCAAGACTAAATCTTATTCTAACTCTTAACATAACTCTTAATAATATCAAACAGATTGTAATCATTATTTTTTGAATGTGAAAAGACATGGTAGAATAGGACTAGAAATAACTCAGACATTTCATCAAGCATATCATGCATAATTAAGCAAGTGCATACATTCAAATCTTTTGCAAATAAAACTGAAGCAAAATCTCAATCATGACTCAACTAATTAAACTTACAATTTTACACAATAAAAATACCACATCATTTTTCAAGTCAATATAAGAAAATAGGAAATGGGCTCCGTAAGTTACCTGAAAATGTATGTTTGACTATTCTCAGTTACTTGATACCTGAGTTACTCGTGAGTCTTTGAGGTTTTCAACTAGGTCAAATGTAGGGGTTATAATTTTAGAATTATGCCACTCTTTTTTTTTTTAATATATATAACAATAAATTTAGGGTGAGGGGATGGTGCCCCAGTCCAAGGAAGGGAAAACCTTCGGGTTCTATGAGCACTTACAATGGAATTTACATTTACCTCACCCCAAGAACTTGTGGGGGCTCGAACCTGCAACATGTTAGATACGAGACTCTGTCATACTCCACTAGACCAACCTCTTGGGGCTAGAATTATTCTAGGGCATTTGTTTCAAGGTTTAGAATTACGATTCTAGGAATCACATACTCGAGAATGCTATTACCAGGAATGTCATTGCTTGGGTATTTTCTAAAATTAACATGTTTGGCTAGCAATTAAAATTCTAGGGAAACTTTCATGAAATTTCCTGGAATAATTGGAAACTTTGTTTGGTACATGATGTATAACCCTACTATCAATTAAAACATGTTGTAATCATCAAAATACCCCTATATAAAATGTTAATGAAAATTAATTTTTAATGTAATTACTGAAAAATGAAATAAAAATATAAAATTAAAGTAATTGCCAATGTAAATTTTTATTGTAATTGTCCAATTGATAAAGATTTTATATATATATCAAAGTGATTATCATACTTATACTAGTAGATAAACATAAAAACTAAGTTAATTTTTTAAAAAAAAACAAAGTTGACTCATGTTATAATTATGATCATATACTATATCATATTAACATAATGAAAGGGTCATAGTTTTTTCTTAGCTTGCGTAAGTCAGGTTGATACTAACATTGTGTATGTGTGGGGACTGAGGAGAGACGTGGGGCTACAGCAGCACATATACTGGAGTAAAGTAGTTATATAGGGTCAGTTTTGTATTTTTATTATAGCATTGATGGGTGTTGAAGACTGACAATGAAGATGGCCCATTAGCCCCATCTGGGAATGATCTAGAAGCTCATCACACGGATGACTCCACCCATGCAGGGAATGAGTCACCTAGTCACACTTTAGGTGTTGGCAATTAGTTATTTTGTTTTAAGGAATTTTCTGATGTAATAAGGCACACTTTCATGCCTCAATACACCACACATCTAGGTTATATATAGAATACTGTTGTATTGAGAAAGTTCAGTTGATTGAATACAAAGTTTATCACTCACATTTCCTTCCTTATATATGTTTTCTTTTCTTATGATGGTATCACAAAACTTTTGAGCTTCACTACTGCTACTCTCTTCTTTCATGGTGAGAAACAATAACAACAATGTTGTCACTACTGGAAAATATGTTATAAACGAGTTAGATTAACGGCTGTTAAATAAAATGTAGACGTTAAAAAGGAGGCGGTGGTAGAATCGTAAATATTAGGGTCGCTTAAATCACTTTTTACGTCTGTTGTTTAAACAACAAACGTTAAAAGTGATGGTAGTCACTTTTAAAGTCTGTTGTTTAAACAACGGACGTTAAAGGTGCATCTTTAACGTCTGTTATTTAAACAACAGACGTAAAAGATGACTTTAAACATCTGTTGTTTTATCAACAGGCGTTAAAGGTGGTTTTGAATTTTTTTAGTAAGTATATGTTAGTAAGTCTACCTCTGTTGTCTCACACCTTCTCTGCCATAACCCTTCCTAGTGATCTCCTCTCCACCGTGAGCTCCTCTCCACTACCACCACCGCGAGGTCCTCTCCACCGCCACCACCGCGAGGTACAACTTCACACTTTCTTTGCCCTTACTCTTTCTCTCTCTCTCTCTCTGTCTCTAAACATTGTGCCCCCTAACTCTTTCTAAACATTGCGCGGCCTCTCACTCTCAACAACCACCACCGAGACATCACACCACTACCTTGGTAGCACCACCACTGAGCCCTAACTCTCTCCTTCTCCTCTCTATGAACGCAGGTAACTCCCTAAACCCTCAGTTTCAGTTTCAGTTTCAGTTTCGGTTTTGCTTCTCTTTTCATGTTTGGGATGAATGGCATTGGTAGTTTTTGATTTACATTAGCCTTGGCTTGTTTGTGGACATTGCCTGTTTTTTTTGTTGTCATGTTGAATTACCTCATATTATGGAATGATAATGGTACAACTTGAAAAGATTTGGTTGTACTTTGATGAAAATAATTTTTTTTTTGTCTTAATTTATTATTTTACTAGTTAACATATTTTATGCTTTTACTTTTGTTAGAATGCCTCATTCCATGGTTTTCTTTACTGAAATTTCTTTTCATGTCTCGCCTCTTTATTGGGTTTTAGATTTTTTTTCCTCGAATAGAAGTGAAGTCGTGTATTACATTAACCAAACAAAGTATTTGACATAATATTATTTAGATTAAGGATTTAATATTATTCAGTGAATTGTACACATTGATCATATACTATCATTAGTATTTACATTCAAATTGAAATGATTTGGGTTCTTGGATTTTCATAGAGTTATAAGGAAGCAATGGATTTAAGGGAACTTCTTTATGGTCATGTTGGTTGGCGATTGCCTTGATGAGATTGATCTGTAGATACGCATATTACAAAAGTATAGAATAGGATCCTTGAACTTCGAAGTTGTTTTAAAAAAGGTCCTTAAAGTTTTTGAAAGTATGGGACCTTGTTAACAACTTGTACATTATAAGGACCTATTGAAAATTAAGTGAAACTATATGGACCTATAGAGTAATTATGTAACCTATATATGGTTGTTAGGTTTTCAAATACTAGTGCGCTTTTCCAATCTCCCTGTTGTGCTTATATTGGATATATGTGTGTATATCTGAAGGGAGTGGAAGAGTTTATAGAATTTGCTCAAAGGAATGTCCCTAATAGTAAAGGAATGTTCTATTGTCCTTGTGTCAAATGTTTGAATACGAGGAAATGTGCGGTCAAGGATATACGTACTCATCTTATTTGTTTTGGGATTTGCTTGAATTATACAAGATGAATATGGCATGGTGATGTGTTGTTAAGTAATAAGCCAAGTGTCTCCCAAAGTGAGGACATTGTCGTAAATATGGAGGATGATCGAGTAGAGGACATGATCCGTGATATTGGATAATAATCTTTTCAGCAAGCACATATGTATGAAAGGTTGTGCAGTGATGCGGATAATCTTTTGTATCCGGGGTGTACCACTCATACACGGTTGTCAACGGTGTTAAAATTGCTTTGTGTGAAGGCGAGAAATGGTTGGAGCGATAAAAGCTTCATCAAATTGCTTGAATTGTTGAAAGACTTGCTTCCAGAGGGCAACACATTGCCTGACCGTAACTATGAGGCCAAAAAGGTATTGTGTTCGATGGGTATGAAGTATAACAAGATACACGCATGCCCCAATGATTGCATATTCTACACGGGTGATTATGAAGAGATGCACAATTTCCCCAAGTGTGGGTTATCATGCTACAAAGTGAAGGATGGTGGTGATGATTCTAGTTGGGATGTGAAAAAAAAAGGTCTTCCTGCGAAGGTGTTGTGGTATCTTCCAATAATTCCAAGGTTCAAGCGATTGTTTGCTAATGTGAAAGATGCAAAGAATCTTAGATGGCATCATGATAGGAGGAAACATGATGGACAGGTTCGCCATCCAGCTGATTCTGTGCAATGGAAGAAGATTGATACTTTGTTTCCGGATTTCACCGATGAGCCAAGAAACCTAAGGCTTGGAATTGCTATGGATGGAATGAATCCATATGGTAACTTAAGTAGTATTCATAGTTCATGGCCTGTTCTCTTGATAATTTACAACCTACCTCCTTGGTTGTGCATGAAGGGCAAATACATGATGTTATCTATGATGATTTCGGACCCAAAGCAACCCGGAAATGACTTAGATGTTTATCTAAGTCCCTTGATTGAAGACTTGAAAAAGCTGTGGGTCGAAGGTGTTGATGTAGTTGATGGGCATTCTCACGAGACTTTCAAGCTGTGTGCCATGTTATTTTGTACCATCAATGACTTTCCAACATACGGGAACTTGTCCGGGTACAGTGTTAAGGGGCATAAAGCATGCCCTATATATGAAGAAGGCACATGCTACACTCAGTTGCATCATGGAAGGAAGATGGTTTACCTTGGGCATTGGAGATTTCTTAGACGGATCACCCATATCGTAAGATGGAAAAAGCTTTTAATGGATGCCAAGAGAATGAAAATTCTCCGACGGCCTTAAATGGAGAGCAAGCTATCAACGGGTGAAGCACATCAATGTTATCTTCGGCAAGGCCAAAAAGAAGGCTAAGGCTACTGAGAAAAACATATGGAAGAAGAGGTCGATATTCTCAAGCCTCAAAGGGATGAGAGTGTCGAATCCAAGCCTCCTTCACCGGTTCCTATCATTGCAAATACGAAAAAGTTCACAAAGAGGACCACAACTCCCAACCCCAAGAGAGAATCGAAAAGGAAACAAGAGGTATAGCTTACCTTGAGATTAAACTATAAATAACATAAATGAGAAGAGGAGAAAAGGTCCGTTTGAGTCTCTAGTTGTGGGAAATAGGGTTTAGTTCGAGTTTTATGGTATAAAAACAAGTTAGGGCGTAACGGGCTCCTATTTCAGCCCAAACTGTGAACAGATCGGTAGTTTGCAAATATCTTGAGCTACGAGTGTCAGATTGGGGCGTTCTTGGTGTCGTTAGAAATCTTAGAGAAATATCTATAATTTAATATTTCACGATCAAATCATAAATCGATGTCTAACATGGTCAAAAGTGCGATTGAAATTTAGAGACAGATTTGATAGTTATTTCTAGATAGGTCCTTAGGAGATTATGATAAGTTCTTAAGAGATAATCATAAAGAGGATTCTCCTATATTAATAAGAACTCAAATCTAATTGATTGAGAGACTAAATCTAAGAGTTATACTATCTCAATTTAAATATTAAATCACACAATATCTGATAATATCATTCTTAATCACTTAATATTAATAAAATCATATATTCTATATTAACATACAAAATCATATATTCATATAAGATCACACATTAATAGACACAATCTAATATTAATGCAAATAATCATATATATATATATATATATATATAATATATATATATATATACTACAACACTAATCACACATTACTAATTATATTAATAACAATACTAACTTCATTTATATCAATAATAATAATAATAATAATAACAACAACAACAACAACAACAACTAGGCATCCATAGTAACATATACCCTTATACGAAAATCAGGGTGTTACAAGTTCCACAACTCAGCACAGCTCGCATCAACTAATCCATCTGATGAGGTACTATCACACATACTATCAATTCAACTCATATCATACATCGCCCAATCAACATCAATCGTCACCTATCTCTAATCATACAAGCAGCTGAACATACCATCACAATACATGCAGGGACGGAGCCAGACATCAATCATTGGGAGGGCCAACTATAAAAAATAAAATTCATCCAATAAATATATACACATCAAATTTCATGCAAATAATCATAATTATATATTTCAAAATGTTAATTACGTTAGTATTATATCAAACATAGAACACATATCCTACATCTCACAAAAAGCACATATAATTGAAATGTGCATTAAACTTCTCAACATACATTAATAATATTGGCAATATGATACTAATATATATATATATATTGAGATTGCCCATCACTTGGTGTTTGGTATCTGGAATGTTTTATTCCTAGGCAAATTACATTCCTGGGAATCACATTCTGGGGCATAGAGTTTTCCCACTTTCACATATAGGAATAGAGTTTGCCCAAGTTTCTAACTATCATTCACTAATTTTATTCCCAGGAATCTTTTATGCCTGGGAATAAATTTTTAAAACTTGTATCAAACATGGGAAACTTTTATTCCCATGCCAACATTCTCGGGAATTTTTTTTTAAAACTTATAACAAACGTTTAATAAATGTACTAGATAATTCCTATGACCTATTACTACTTTTATATATATATATATATATTATTTATAAAATTTAAGAAAATTTTCAGGGAGGGCCAGCGCCCTCCCATGATATAACTTGCGTTCGTCCTTGAATACATGTCCATCAGTCTCATGGCACATCATACTCATATTATTAATCATACAAAAACATACCGGGCATGTTATCATCTAAAGCATACAAACATATATTATCATAAAACATATATACAGGAACACTAAGCATGTTAGCAAATAACACATCAAACATACCATCAAACGTATCATGGCAACAAGTATATTTATACTAAGCGGACAACCTCGATCAACATAAATAAACTAACTATTGATACCCACAATGCCTAAACCCTCATCGGTACTACTACACTGTAGCCACCAATGCGGTTTAGGTGTTGCTGGTTATTCAACTACTAGTAGGGTTTAGAACCCCTTATGGATATCATTGTATTCTAAACTACTCTGCCTCCACGATGATAGTGGTTCTTCCCCCCACCTTGTACACTTGCGTACAGTTGTTTGGCATCTCGAAAATCGTGCCCTCTTCACAAAACAGTCGTTGTCTTATCCTTTATGGAGCTCCGCGATGCTGTGAAATTTTCCGTAACACACAAGCAGCATCTAGACATTTTCAAGAACCCTAATCTTGCAATAAATCTATAAACCAAGCTAGAATTCTTGCAAGTAAAAAGAAACAACAAAAAATGACAATGTCGACGTGTCGACGAGTTAGGGATGCGAGCATTACCTCAGTCGATCGAGTAATCGAAGGTAGGCATATGATGTGCTTGTTGCCCTGATCACAGATTCGAAGTCAGAATTGAGATCGGACGGATGAACGGAGCTCAAACCTCAGTTTCTCTCTCTAACACCAAGAGACCTTCTCTCTCTATGTTCCTGGTTAGCATGCAAAATGAATCATTGGAGAAAGGAGATGAAAACTTAGAAAACTTGGTTTCTGATCAGCACGCTCTAGCGTGCAAAGTGGTGCACGTTAAAGAGTGCCCACGCTTTAGTGTGGGGTCTCTCCACGCTAGCGTGGAGCCCTTTTTAGCCATTTTTCACCATGCATCGTTTCTTCACTGCCATATGTTTCACACGTGTCCTGGACCTTGCCACGCTCAAGCGTCCATATAGGCCACATTTTAGCGTGCCAACGCTTAAACGTTGGACCTCTCCATGCTCAAACATTGAGGTGATGTCGGTACCCGACTTTTGCATGTTTCAGTGTGTTCTGAGCTGGTTTGAAGTCTGATTGACCTCAAATTTGAAACACAAGCTCATTAACACCTAAGGAACAAGATTAAGCCTTCAAAAATGATTAAATATCCCTTCCTCATACACTAATCGAGAAATCGGGGTGTTACAGCCTAAAAATATACATTAAGCAAATAATTCAATTATTCAAATCATCAATCGAGTAATAAAACTTGTTGGAATAATGACAACAATTAAAATTAATACACTTTCATTAACTTTAAACATTTTAAATTTGAATAGAACTTGTCTAACATAAAATCAATTGCATGCTCTGATTGATACATCTACTATAAAATCAATTGCACAATTGCCAATATTAACACACTATTGGCAGTCATAACATGCCATTTGATGCCAACGTTCCAATACTCCAAATGATTAGCAATTGACATTAGGTAAATGCTATCGAGGAGTACTTTTCTATTCCCAGGCTCCAACGGAAAAATTAAAACGATTGATTACAAATTTTATTTAGGATAAGACTTAGGTACAATTCTATAGGTACATTGGGTGTTGTTTTCCAATGGCAATAGGTCATATATAACAACTCATCAATAAAAACATAACATGTGTAATAGCTATTACACATGTCATATTGCTATTGGAAAAAAACACCTAATGTACCTACGGATTTGTACCTAAGTTTTGTCCTTTTATTTATTAGCTCCTGGTGCTAAATACAAGATAGTAGAAGAAGAAAAGAAAAATTCAAAACAAATACATTGGGCAATTGTATTATGTAATCTTCAATGTTATTTACCTTCAATGGACAAGTTCAAGAGTCTGTTGCATTAACATTGGGGAGCAAGCCAAATTGTCAAATTGCACATTGGGAACAAGTGGTTCGTCCACAGCACGACCATCATTCTATTTTCTCTAAAAACTATTTTCAAACAAAACTTTCCTCTAAAAAGGTTAACAAAAATAGATATTTTCAAATCATGTTATTTGTAAGATCATCTATACTAATCTATAATGCCAAATTTCAAATTTTTAAAAAAAATTCAACTCCTAATTTCAATATTACTTTTTTGTCCCTAAAACCTTCGTTATCTGGAGAAAAATTAATCATATCATATTCTTATTTGAAAAAGATAAATGGTTATAAACTCTCACCCTCCTACTCCCGCGAAAACCGCATTAAAAAACTAACCATCTCTTTCACCGACCCTCCTACTCCCACTTGAGTTTCCCTTCCAAGAGCACCGAACCCTAACCCAGAGAACTCCACCATTGAAGGTTGAAAGGAGCGCCGTGCGGAGGAGGCTTTACATTTCGCGTCAAGCTTTTGGATTTGGCGGCGAAGACACCTTTGAAGAGCACTGCTGTAAATATGCTTCACCCACCTCTCCACCAACCGTTCAAACATATCCATATACCCGACCCATCTGATTCATTCATGCATCTGGATGATAGAGAACAGTCAGATTGGAGAACAGCAGAAGGGAGGCGGCAATTGAAAGAGGATGAACAACAGAGATAAGAGGACGAGAAAAACAAGAAAGAAGAGAGGAGTGAGGTTGAACTTCAAAGAAGATCCATAACAGAAAGAGGAGAAATGGAGTTGACGTTGAAAATCAACCAGAACGAGTAGCAGCACGCAGAAACAGGGGATAGGGGGAAGAGGGCAGGGGCTGATTGAATGGGATGGGAAAATTAGGTTAACCTTTCCTTTTTGTTTTTGCTTAATGGGCCTAAACGCCCAACACATTGAATTTTCTTTTTATTTTTCGTCAAATCTTTAGTTTTTGCAGAATTGGCTTATAAGTTAAACCAGCCCAAATTAATTTTGTTCTTATTTTTGTTCATATGAGAGAATTTTGAGTTGTTGAGCCCTTAAAAGTTTTTTTTTTTTTTTACATTTTTGGGAGTAATTACAAGAATAATTCTTATAAATCAATAACCATAAAATGTAAAACATATTCAATATTATTAAAAAAATATGAGAATATGTTAATATTACTAAATATATTATATTATATTAAAAATTTTAAAAAATATTATTTATTATTACCATTTCAACCACGGCTCAACCACGGTCAGACCGTTGAACCTTGAACCAGTGTCTTCACCGGTTCAATGATCGGTCTGGTTTTAAAAAACTCGCTCAGATGCCTTGAGCTATTTGAATTTGATTAGTCACTAGAATCACTACGAAGTGAGTAACCAAATAAATGTCTCTAGGAGGAAATTAGGAACAATCGAGGGAAGAATTGAAGGGCAAGGGAGGTGGAAGAAGCTCTACCGAACCAAACTGTAACTTACCAATGGAAGATCAATAGGGTGGAATGATAATTCTTTGTGAATTCCATAGGCAAAAGAAACAAGTTACAAGTAGTGATGTTGGGACGATGGAGAGGGTTGCGTGCTAAACTAGTTTTTGGGGTGGGAGGCGCAAAAACAGCCTGATTTGATGTTTTGTTTTACATATGATGATTAGGTTTAAGGTTTGGATTATATGGTTAATATGTTGATTAAGGTGTAGAAACCTTTGCATGGAAAGTATGCAACCGACCGGGGCGGAATCGGGCGTAAAAATAGCCTAAGGTTTCCATATACTGCTTAAAAGAGCGTAAGTGTGTGAAATAAGAAATTTGGATTTAAGAATGAGATTAGGCATTTTTTTAGGGTTTGAGGTTGTTTATTAGGTCTTGATGAGCCTATATCTCAAATTTGAGGTCAATCGGACGTCGAACGGACTCGGAACACGACAAAAGGTTTCCTAGTCAACAGTCAGCACTCAAGCATGGAATACCCAACGCTCAAGCTTTCACAGAACGCTCAAGCATGGGCTTCTCAATGATCAAGCACTGGGGTCAACCAGACCAGCTCTGGCATTGACTCCACGTGTCACGAGAGGGCTTACGTGGCAATCCTTGATTGATTGCACGCGCGGTGGTGTACCTACCTCCAACGCTCAAGCGTTGGTGCGCTGATAGGCAAAAATAAAAGACTTAAGTGACTTAAGTCACTTAAGTTATTTGAGTAAAAACAGAAGGCAAAGAGTAGGGAGAGCAGAAAGGGAGAGTTAGAGAGAGAAAGAGTCTACACTTCGTTATCGACTCGATCGATCGTCCAGACGCAATTTCGAGTACATTGTTGTGTTCGTGGCAACGACGCCTTCACTATCCATCTTCTATTTTCTTCTCTATTGAAGGTAATTCTTACCCTTTTTATGTCGAAATGTCGTTTGTAATTGTATTCAACTTATCTTTCGTTTCAATTATCGGATTTCAATTCCGACTTCAAATTAGGGTTCCTTGTCACGTACGCTTCGTGATGTGATACTCAGGTGAATTTTCAGAGGCCTAGGGACCCTTGGTTATTGTGTGGTAGAACTGAGAGGAGTCGAAGGGAGTTCGTTTCGTGAAGTTCAAGTTATCGTACGACACTACAGGTGTGGGAAAAGTCATCTAACGTCGAAAACAGCAAGTGGCATTTATTCCAATAATGGCGTAGGGTGACTACTTAGTGGTATCGATGATGATATTGGAATTGTAGGTTTATCGCCATTAGGTTAAATATATTATATTTGAGGTTGACTGGTTTGACTGCTTGACTGTTATTGGTATGTTGTTTGATATATGATGAGTGGCTTGGATTATTTGTGATTATTGGAATTATTTGATTATTGGCTATTTATATATTATTTATCTTAATATATGTTGGAAATGATGATATGCTTGTGGTTATTGTGCTTAGAGATTTCCTAAGTGTAGATATATGATGAGCTATGGTGATGAATGTTGGGGTTCATGATACATGTGTTCAGAAGTGCCTAACCGAGATAATTATTGTGATATTATGATGAGACTGATGAGCTATGATTATTGTTGAGGTTATCTATGAGATCGTGATGAGAGGTTAAGGCACTAGGGGATGACCCGAGAGATGGTCGGTGATATTTTCATATGCATAGGGGTTTATTCCCAAGGGGTGTATTCCCGTGTTTCAGAGTATTGGCAGGATCGTCCCAGACATTTATTATTTGAGTTGCAGTTATAGTTCATGCATTGCATGAGCACCCTCACGAGAGAACCAGAGTGTGCACCGACGTGTACTGTACAACTATAGTGCCATTGCTTTACATAGGCATCCTTATCGCGGATGAGGATGTGCATCGGGGACTCTGGACACGTGTATTGATTGAGATATGGATATCCGGATTGGTGGCAGCCTCATTATCATATACATTGCATTGCATTGCATCATGGTGAAAGGTAGAGGAGAATAATATGTTTTTGAGGATGGTTGTACATATATACAGAGATATGTGGTGATGTATGTTTGTGTGTTGTTATTGATTAGATGCTGCTAAACCTTTTCTATGTTTGATGTTAAATGGATTCTTATCCCCGTTTTTCTTTCTTCTGTACTCTATTTTCTTTACTGTTGTACTTAGACCCGGATCATGCTGATGGTGCATTGGGATCATCCTTAGATGAAGCAGCCGGTGGGGTTCCCCTTGACGGGAACCTTTGAGTTCGAGTTTGTAGACGAGTAGGGGTGGCTCGTGGACCCGGTCACCCGCTTTGCTGTCTATACGGGTCCCGTTTCGGTGACTAACCGGTTAGGAGAGGGAGCTCCATTCGGTTTGGTTGGGACCTTTAGGACCGGCCAAACATTTCCCTTTCCTGTTGGATTTCCGGCAGCGCCGATACCACCTGTGTCGCCGATGCCAAACTTGGTACCATTCCCCATTCTAGTACCTTTTGAGGCACCTGGACCAGCTCCCGCACCCGAGCCAGTACCGATGCTTGCACCAGCTCCTGTGGAGGATCAGGTTGTACCTGACATTGATCATATGCTTGCCCCGGAGGTCCCAGAGTTTCCGGATGTGAGGGTAGCAGGGTCTGAGTCTTCCAGATTGTCGTCCAGAGATAGCAGAGCTTATCGCCGACTGTTTCAGAGGCCCGCTGGGAGGAGTTCCTCTAGTAGCAGCAGAGGATTAGTGGGATCATCCAAACTCAGGGGTGACAGTGAGGGTAGCAGTAGCCGTATATGACAATATTGGCCAGTGCTATTAGTTAGGCGTGTAGAGGTGTGTGAGGATTTTGATGTACTTTTGAGAGGGGACAAGGGTGTCGAGAGTCGGTGAGGCATCTTCTGTTTCAGTCTTCTGATGTATTTTTTGTTATAGTTCCCAGTTTGTACATATTTGGGATCCTACTTATGAGATTCCTTCTACAGTACGTACACGATGTATATGTTTACGTATGATGCATGTATATATATATATGGGTGATGGTTGTTTTATTTTAAGTTTTAATTTCTGCCTCTGTTTATAAATAACTGTTTAATGCTAATATCACGATTAGGTTTTAATAAATTCGGGTTTTTCTTTAATGGGCGTCAGGGTGTCTCAAAAACAATGGTCATAGAGCACTTCTGGTCATCCATAGCAAAGAACCCATGTAATCTGCTCCATAGCTTGTTCATTCCTTCATACCTTTAAGCTTCCATTACTCATAACTATAATTGTTCTTGCCATTTCCTTTTTGAATCCTATTAGCCAAACAACTTATTAATAGAGTTGTCAAAAAGGTCTGTCCTAACCCATATGGGCTAGAACCCAAAGTTCCATAGGGCCAAAAAACCCTGGGGGCTGCTCTTTGCACCTTACAAATTGCTCCCCACAACTTGCAATCTATTTTTTGTAATTTTTTTCCCAAAAATACCTTTGCCCCTATGCTATTCCTCTCCCACTCACGTCCGGAAAACCCCACACCACACTCTCACCAAACTTGCGCACAGCCCTCTCCAACCGTGCACAGCCTTTCCCTTCCATGGCAGTCTCCAGCCCACACCTCTCCGCCGTCAATCACCTCTTTCTGTTCTGGTAAGTTCCTTTCGTCTTCCCAACATGCTTTCCTTTTCTCCCTCACTGTTTTCCTTATCTTTCGAAAACCCTTCCTTTCTTGAATCTTCAAATATGTTATAGATTGGAGTGCAGACATGCGTCTGGATTCTGTTTTCCGTTGTCTTAGTTGGTCACGTCTAGATTTTGTCATCCGGTGGGTGGTACGATGGGAATCCGCATAGTATATGGATTTGTTATCCAGATAACTACCAGATTATTTTTTCCGGCTAGATACCGGAATTTGTTTTCCGGACACATACCGGAATTTGTTTTCTGGATGCCTACCAGAATTTCTTTTCTGAACGCCTACCGGATTTTGTTGTCCAAACTCTTTCTGGATTATATTTTCCGGACGCTTTCTGTATTTTGTTGTTGCTAATTTCAAATAGAATCGACAGAGAGGGTTGTTTTTTCTTCTTAGTTTGTTTATGTATAAATACCTCAGACCTAGAGCTAGGTAGTATTTTTTTTTTTTTTTTAAGTAAGAATGATCCAGTGGAGACATTTCTCACTTCAATGTATGATTGTTAAAACTGTCACTTTTTTGAATTTAAAGTATGATTGTTAAAACTGTCCCTTTATTGAATTTAAAGCTTTTTTTTTCCTTTTACCGAAATTATTTTTACCTCAATGCTGGTTTAATAGTTAATATGTCTTAATAAGCATCTTACAAATGTTCTGATCGGCCTTAATATGCAGCGATGGTGCGTACTAGTTGGGGACCTCCTACTGAACGTCAGGGATCGACAGCTTCTGCACGTGCACAACATGTTGTTGCTAGTCGTGCTTCTCAGGTTCAACAGGAGGATGAATTCATTGTTGTACAAGATCCCGCTCCGGAGGTTGAGGTCCCTGTACATGTTCAGCAGGAGGATCAGGTTCCTTCACCTGTTCAGTCTTTTCCTGGAGGCCCAGAGGATATGTCTGTCCTTAAGTCATATAGTGAGCATGTTGCACACGCATTATGGAATGGAGATGTAAGTAATTCCTGTAAATTATTATGCAAATTAGTTTAATTATAATTTGCATTTTACATGTAAGTTTTAGAATACGAGAATATTTTGATTTATTAATTCCTTTACAAAAATTAATATAAGTGTTTGAGAAAATTATTTTTATTGGTTGCAGGAACGTTGTGAGCTGAAGGTTGTCATACATGGACGGAAGCTGGCAAAATTCCCATGCAACCACGATCAAGTAAAGATGATTGTTCGTGACTCTGGGTTGGACCCCTCATGCACTGCTTGCACATCAATGTTGATAAGGGGTTGTTTTCAGCCTTTATCGAGAGATGGCACAAAGATACATGCACCTTCCACTTACCATGTGGCGAGATGACAGTTACATTGGATTATGTCTCGAGCATATTGCATCTTCTAATCACTGGTGCAATTTTCACACTGCCTCTCATGGACAAGGACACTGCATGCTTATATCTGGTTGAGTTTTTAGGAGTGAGCCAGTCTGAGGATGTTGATGAGACTGAAGCGACTAGAGGTGTACATGTTCATTTTAGTTGGCTGCAAGATCTCTACCGTGTGCAGTTGGAGCTAGGGGAAGTGGAAAATGTGGCCAGCACATATCTATTACATTTGGTGGGCTGCACTATTTTTACGGATAAGAGTTCTACATACAGTGATGTTGCATTCTTGGAACTGTTCGGCATCCTTGGCAACTGCAGAAGATATGCATAGTATGACACCCTCTACCCCGCATGTATTTATAAAGACATAAAGGAAAAGATAAAATAAAAACACATGCATACTATTTAATATAACAACATCTAGCATATTAGTATCATTCACACCATCTCAATTAAAGTATGCTATACGATGCAGTGCTACTTCACTACTCTGTTATGCTTGTGGATCCAAAACTAACTCAGGATGACAACGTCGGAGTTACATATCCACATTGGCCAACAAGCACCAATGTCGGCAGTTCACCAAACCATGGGTGAACCCCTTAGATAGCCGATGTGCCGTACTCTAGGATGCACCACCACGGGGACCACGATTCACCTAACTCTCGGATGAATCACCGCGGATGGCCAGATCGCCTTACTCTTGGATGACATCCCCTATGATGCACTTCCCCCACTAACATCTCTAATGCGTGAATGCATGAGTAACAGAATCAAACAAACATAATCGCCACCTCCACTTTGGTCATTAAGCACCAAAGTTTAACACCATCAACACCTTGACCAATAAGCTTCAAGGCTACTCTGACCATTAAGCATCAGAGTTTAACATCTTCAACACATTGACCAATAAGCATCAAGGCTACTATGGCCAATAAGCACCCAAGTTAACATCATGCGGTAACCCATCGTTACCATCTTAAACATCTTAACGTTTTATGTTTAATTATCTTAGTTAAAGCTTTATTAGATTATCTATCTCGTCTTTACTTCGATTGGTGTCTTATATCATCATAGGGAACAATTTGGGTGAAACTACCCTTGTTCCTATTTAACGTCTGTTCTGTTTGGGAGAGCACGGTCTTGCTGATCCCCCAGCACGGGCTTGCTGACATTTAGGGTGCGTTTGATACGCATTAAGCCACAGGACAGCACAGGACAAGCAGGACAACACAGCACAACCCCTTGAGTCACAGGACAACTTTTTGTCATGTACCTCATTTGATAGATAATGGATAGCACAAGTAAAATAATATTAATTTTACCCTTTATAATATATATTATTATATATTAATATATAATATATTTTTATAATATATAGTACATATGATAATATATTATTACTATCATAATAATATTATATATAGTATTAATATCTATTATATAAAATATTAACGTTTGGAAAAAATTAAATAACGTTAACGTAGGGTGGGGAGGGGGAGATGGGGGGGGGGGGGGGGGGAGGCAGGGAGGTGCAACACCCTGATTTTCGTATACGCTCTATTACCGGTAAAGATATATTTATTTATATTTTTATCTGAGACCTAGGAAATGATTTTGGAGAAAACAAAATCATATCTAGAACCTAATCTATGGTAGGAAGCTCTGATTAAAATTTGGGTTTAAAATTCAGACGAAAACTGGTCTGCATTTTTACTAACAATATAATTTTATACCGGCAGAAAACCCTAATTTGACTCGAAACTGAAAAATTGTAGATTTTTATATTATGTCCGTGAGGAAGTCTATTTTCCAAAAGTTTTGCCCAAAAATAAAATATTAGATTTTATTCGGGAGAATTTTGGGAAAAACAGACGGAAACCCTAATCGGGGAAATCGACGGAGTCGGAAACAGAACTGCAGAGATAGAACCGGACACCGTAGGAGCTGAGTCATGGGGTGAGTCACCAGCATGACTCACCTAGCATTTATGAAGCATTTAATGCAAGTAATCATGTCTTTTAGGTGAAAGGATCAAAATACTCTTAACCTAACCTATCCTAGTTAAATGTTAACCATGGTTAAGACAAGTCATGAACAAATTGGCTTCTTCTTCCTTCTTTGTGGTGGAAAGCTCGGCCAACACCCCCTCACCCATTCACCACACATTTTTTCTTTACTCATGATTACTATTAACACTAGTTAAGTTATTATATTAGTTTCTAAGCTTAACCTAACCTATGCCAAGTTAAGTCCAACCAAGGTTCACTCTTAAGAAATTAAAAAAAAAAAAAACAATTCCTTCCCCTCATTTCCTCATTTACACGGCCCAGACCCCCCACACTTAGACAAAATTTTCTATTTCACATTCTAAGTCATTTTCTTCACAAAAACACTAAGAACTCCAATGGTGTTCTTGCTAAGTTCATCATTGTTCTTCAATTTCTTCATCAAAATTCTTCATTCCAAGGTTTGGATCCTATTCCTCATCCTCTTGGCTTCATAAATCATCCATCAAACTTCTATTTTCATCAAGTTTTCACAAATTCCAATTCTTAAATCTAGTGTTTCAAAAATTATCAAAAATCATAGAAAAATGTTTTGAGTGTTCTACCACTTGATCTTATCTCTTTACTACCTCTAGTTGTTAAATCTAGAAGCTTGAAATCAAAAGAAATTCCTAGCTAATTTTTCTAGGGTTGGCCGAATCTATGTATTTGTAGGCAAATGAGATTTTGTTCAATTTTTAACTTAGATGAGGTTGGTTATAAGCTATCTAGGGTTTCTATATTCTAAATCCAAGAGATTAGAATCAAAAGAAATTTCTAGCCATATTTCTAGCCATAAGGTCTCCAGGTTATAGATACCAGAGTTTGTGAGCAAAAGAAATTTCTAACTAAATTTTGGTTCTCTAGGCCGAAACCCTAACCCATTTGGTTAGAGGATTTTGTTTCAAATTTTTAACTAGTAACACTTGATCTATGTTAGTTAATACTCTAGTAACTAGGATCCAAAAGATGGAATCGAGAAAATAACCCTAGCCCTATTTTTGAGTCATAGACGAACCTAGCCTTTTGTGGTCAAGGATGAATTTTGTTTGATTAATTCATTTTTATGTTGATTTCGTTGAAGGTTAATTGATAATCGTGGTGTAGTAACGAGGATCGAAAAGTTCGTGAATCCGGTGATAAGTTCAGGTGGAGGAAAGAATCATCCTGTCGTCGGAATGGATAAGTAGTATATTTTATAATAATGGTGTAGGGCAACCTAAACCCTACTAGTGGTTGAGTGATCAACATGACTAAAATCACATTGGAAACTTTTCCGTAATACCAATGATGATTTGGGGATTGTAGGTTTATCGCCATTAAGATAATTTTATAATATTTGAGGATGTCTGATTTATTTATTATTAAATTGTTTGTAATACGCTGGTTGAGGTATTCTACTACATGTGACGTTTTACTTTGTTGTTTGAATATTTTATGAGTATTGTATTATGTATGATCTGCCTAGTTGCCATTTAGGCAAGAATATGTGTTGTTCGGGAGATAGGCATGAGGGTGAGAGAATGAATGTGATTTAGAGGTGCCAAGCTTGATTAAATTATTTTATAGATGAGATGTGACACGGAATGTGTATTGAGACTGTGGTTGAAGGTTGAGGCACTAGGTTGTAACTGATGCAGGTTAGTGAGATTCACATATATGTGCATTGTTGTTCACAAACGTGTGTTGGGAACACATGAGGTCCGAAGTTCTCGCGGCGCTGTCCCAATTTAGATTTAGGCCATGCAGCTATAGTGTCATTGCTTTGCATGAGCATCCTTGAGAAAGAATCAGGGTGTGCACCGACTGTGTTGTGCAGCTATAATGTTATTGCTTTGCATGAGCATTCTCACCATGGATGAGGGTGTGCACCGGTTAATGGGGACGCGTCGCTTAGACGACTGACTAACATCCCTCAGCGGGCAAGGGATGTGTGATAGGATTGGTGGTGGCCACATCAGCATAAAGGTTATATTGCATGAGTTTGAGGGTAGAGGATGATATCGTAAAGTAAAGAAAATGGTTGATTTTGAGTGATTTGTGTCTGTGACTGTTGTTATTTGATATGCTATGATTCTTTTCCGCTTTTGATGATAGAACTGTTTCTTATCCCCTATATTCTGTATGTTGTATATATTTTACCATGTGATCATATGAGAAAATCCGGTGGAGGAACTGGCTACCGAGGAGCTGGATAGGACTCCGTATGAACCAGATACAGGAGGAGGATCTGTGAATTCGGGTTGTAAAGTTTAAGAAGTTTATGGCCAGTGTGTCTTAAGACGTTTTATACTTCTGCAAATATTAGTTTGTTTAAATATGCACCTGCAATGGATCCTACTGCTGGGATACCATAGACAGTGTTTTGGTACTCTGATGCATAAACATATGGTTTATATGTATGTTATATATGGTGTGATGGTTTAATTTTTCATAGGTTGTATGTTTATAGTTAAGTTTTAAGTTTTACGTATTTCGGCATATACGTTTAACGTTAAGCATGTGATTAAGAAATTAATTAATGAGGATTTAATCGAAATGCACAATGGGGCACAACGGGGTTTCTCATTTGGTGGTATCAGAGCAGTTCGAATCTAATCGGACTGTGAGGTCTAGGATGTTGTTACTGGCCGTGTCTAGTTGAATCCACATCAGATATTGACTATGCTTAGAAGTTGGGTAGTGAGTCCCGACGCGATAGTTAACATTTATATGGCATATGGTATTTATATACCAGTTTTATGTAGTGTTATATGTCATATAAGTGTGAGCTAATGATTCCTTTTACAAGATCATGGCTCAAGGAAGAGGACGAGGTGGAGAAGAGTTAGCTGAAACTCACCAGACTATATGTGAGTTAGCCACAGCTATGTTGCAGCAAACACAGCAGAACGCGCGGATGCTCCAAACAATTACAGAGCAGCAGGATCAGCTTAATCAGGGGCAGCAAATGAGTAGAGGTCCGAACAGACTTGGTACTTAGAGGAGAGGTAGTGGTTTCCAGAGGAGGAAGGGACCATATACCAGACCAATGCAGACAGCTACACCAATGCCAGTTTCTACAATACTAGCGGTTGGAGCAGACCAGCAGCAGCAAGGCGTAATTTGTTTCAAATGCAAAGGATCGCATTATGATAGAGATTGCATGGAGAGACCTAGTTGTTTCCATTGCGGTAAACCAGGTCATTTTGTTCGTGAGTGTAGACATACAGGTATGCAACGGTCGGTAGCTGCGGGTAGAGGAGCCAGTGTTCGGAGAGGTGGAGCTGAGAGAGGAGTCCCAATAGTAGGACAGCAGATGGCCAGAACTCAGGTCACTGGGAGAGTGTTTACTGTGAGGGGAGCTGAATCCTCTCAATCTGGGGATCTTATACAAGGAATGTATTTGATATCTGGTAGACTTTGTCTGTTTGTCTGAGTAGCATGATAGACAAGAAGTGATGGGAGTTTTGTTGAGGTATAATTGTGACTGGCAGGATGTGAACCCTTAAGATCAATATCAGTGAGTGAGACAATTATTATAAGTCAAATGTTGATCGAGGCATAGTATCATTAACAGATCTAGGGTAATGATTGATATTTGTAGTTAAGATGTATTGTTTCAGTTTGGGAAGAGTAAACGAAAGTGTATATAGTAATTTCACCTAAGTTGAATATGAGCAGAAAGAGATAAGCTCTTATGTAAATTGAGTTTACTAGAGAAATTCAAAGTTGCTAAGTTAGATAATCCTAATTAGCGTAGTTTCTGTTGATTTTAGTTTATCTTAAGGAGTGCTGAGATGTTACTTGGAGACTTGAAATGTGTGATTTTGATATAATATGGAATAGTGGAATACGCTCCAAGGATCTAAGACTGTGATTGGATACATTTAGTAGGAAGTTAAGGTGGTATGGATTGTGGTGTTAATTGTGGGAGTTAGATGTTGGAATAAGGTTTTCTAGTGGATCAGTATTAAGAAGAAGAAATGATTAAGTTTTAATTATGCCCATCAAGGATGACAGATTAAGGTGAAAAGTTAAGGACAATGAACATAATGTAGTGATGGATAGTTTCGAGGAAAAATAGAACGATATAAGAATGAATTCTGTTATGAATTACCATTGTCACTTAGGGGTAAGACAACAATGGGAAATACAATGTAGGATCTTTAGAGTAAGACCGATTAAAAGATATTGTCTAGATTCGAGTCACAAAATTCCGAGGACGGAATTTTTTTTCTAAGTGGGGCAGTAATGTAATACCCCGATTTTCGTATACGTTGTATTACCGGTAAAGATATATTTATTTATATTTTTATCTGAGACCTAGGAAATGATTTTGGAGAAAAAAAAATCATATCTAGAACCTATTCTATGGTAGGAAGCCCTGGTTAAAATTTGGGTTTAAAATTTATATGGAAACCGGTCTGCGTTTTTACTGACAGTATAATTTTATACCGACAGAAAACCCTAATATGACTAGAAACTGAAAAATTGTAGATTTTTATATTATGTCCGTGAGGAAGTATATTTCCAAAGTTTTGCCCAAAAATAAAATATTAGATTTTATTCGGGAGAATTTTGGGAAAAACGGACGAAAACCTTAATCGAGGAAACCGACGGAGTCGGAAACGGAACTGCAAAGATAGAACCTGACAACGGAGGAGCTGAGTCATGGGGTGAGTCACCACCATGACTCACCAAGCATTTATGAAGCATTTAATGCAAGTAATCATGTCTTTTAGGTGAAATGACCAAAATACCCTTAACCTAACCTATCCTAGTTAAATGTTAACCATGGTTAAGGCAAGTCATGAACAAATTGGCTTCTTCTTCCTCCTTTGTGGTGGAAAACTCGGCCAACACCCCCCTCACCCATTCACCACACATTTTTTCCTTACTCATGATTACTATTAACACTAGTTAAGTTATTATATTAGTTTCTAAACTTAACCTAACCTATGCCAAGTTAAGTCCAACCAAGGTTCACTCTTAAGCAATTAAACAAAACAATTCCTTCCCCTCATCCCCTCGTTTACACGGCCCAAACCCCCCACACTTAGACAAAATTTTCTATTTCACATTCTAAGTCATTTTCTTCACAAAAAAACTAAGAACTCCATTGGTGTTCTTGCTAAGTTCATCAGTGTTCTTCAAGTTCTTCATCAAACTTCTTCATTCCAAGGTGGGTATCCTATTCCTCATTCTCTTAGCTTCATAAATCATCCATCAAACTTCTATTTTCATCAAGTTTTTACAAATTCCAATTCCTAGATCTAGTTTTTCAAAAATTCACCAAAATTCATAGAAAAATGTTTTGAGTGTTCTACCACTTGATCTTATCTCTCTACTACCTCTAGTTTTTAAATATAGAAGCTTGAAATCGAAAGAAATTCCTAGCTAATTTTTATAGGGTTGGCTGAATCTATATATTTGTGGGCAAATGAGATTTTGTTCAATTTTTAACTTAGATGAGGTTAGTTATAAGCTATCTAGGGTTTCTATATTCTAAATCCAAGAGATTAAAATCAAAATAAATTTCTAGCCATTTTTTCTTCCCTTGGCCGAAACCCTAGATATGGGGATAAATGAGTTTTTCTTCAATTTTTACTTGGATGATAACTTGTCTAAGCTAGTTAAGGTCTCTAGGTTATAGATCCAGGAGTTTGTGAGCAAAATAAATTTCTAACTAAATTTTGGTTCTCTTGGCTTAAACCCTAACCCATTTGGTTAGAGGATTTTGTTAGTAACACTTGATCTATGTTAGTTAATACTCTAGTAACTAGGATCCAAAAGATGGAATTGAGAAAATAACCCTTGCCCTATTTTTGAGTCATGGCCGAATAAGACACCCAGTTATGCCCCGTTGTATTATTAGATTAAAAACCTTATTAATTAATTACTTAATCGTGTGCTTAACGTTAAAATTCATAAAAATTAAAACTTAAGTTATAAAGCATACCACTTCTGAAAATCAACATATCACACCTTATATAATAGATACATACACACATATGTCTTGCATCAGAGTTATCCAAAATACTGTTTAGGGTATCCCATCAATAGGATCCCTTACAGGTACATATTTATACAACTCTTGCTAGCGGAAAATATAAAAAACATCTTAAGACACACTAGCCATAAACTACCTAAGTTCTACCACTTGAATCCACTGGTCGTCCTCCTGTGTCCGGTTCTTACGGGGTTCCATCCAACTCCTCCTCATTCAACTCATCCACAGGGTCTTCTCGTACGATTCCATAAAAGATAAAACACAACATACAGAAAATATAAGGGATAAGAAACAGTTCTATCATCAAAAGCGGAAAAGAGCACATAGTATATAACATAACAAAAGTCACAGACAAACATCACTCCAAATCAACCATCATCCATAATTCAATATATCATCATCTACCCTCAACTCATGCAATCTAAACCTTTATGCTGACGTGGCCACTACTAATTCCTTCACACATCTCTCGTTGGGAATGTCAGTCAGTTGTTCAAGCGACATGCTCCAAATTCCCGGTGCACATTCTCTTCCATGGTGAGAATGCTCATGCAAAGCAATGACGCTATAGCTGCACAATTATCCCGGTACACACCATGTCCACTCTCGAGGGTGCTCATGAAAATCAATGACACTATAGTTGCACAACCCATATCTAAGGTGGAACGGTCTAGCGAGAAATTCGGACCTCGTGTATTCCAAATACATGGTTGTGAACAATAATGCAAACATATGAATCTCACCGTCTCACACTAATAACAACCTAGTGCGTTAACCTTCCATCATAGCCTCAACACATGTTCTATGTCACACCTCCTATTTGAAATAATCAATCTAGATTAGGCTCCTCTAAGTCACCATTATCCTCTCACCCAAACCAACAACATCCGAACTACATATATCTTCGCTTAAGAATCAACTAAGTACAATATTAAAAACCAGGCAGATCATGCATAACACAATAATCAACAAAATATTCCAACATCAAAATATCACATAAAGCAATTCAATAATAAAACGATAAAGTCAATCAACCTCATATAAGATAAAATTATCCTAACATCAATAAACCTACAATCCCCAAATCATCATTGATATTTCAGAAAAGCATTCAATGTGATTTTGGTCTTGTCGATTACTCGACCACTATCAGGATTTAGGTCGCCCTACACAATTATTATATCAAACACTACTTATCCATTCCGACGGTAGATTGGTTTTTTCCCCACCTGAGTTAACACCGGAATCCCGAATTCGAAGCGGCTCGTTATCACACCACAATTTACCAATTTCACCTTCAACTAAACAACACAACAACAAATTAATCAACAAAATCACCCTTGATCCAAAATAGCTAGGTTCGGCCAATCAATTCAAAGGAGGGTTAGGGTTCTTTTCTCATTCCAAAATTTTGGATACTAGTTCCTATAGTTTTAGATAGCTTAGATAAATTGCTATAATTTGAGAATATGAACAAAATAATCAACCCCTTTTTAGTTGAGTTTCGGCCATATATAGGAAAATAGGTTAGGAGATTTAGTTGGACTTAAGCTCTTGGATATAAATCATATATGTTTTAGAGAGCATAAATTAAGCATTTGATTTCACAAATTAAACAAAATCCACAAAATTCTCTTTTCTAGGGTTTTCGGCCCCTATTAGCAAATGTGGTTAGGAAGTTCCTCTTGATTCTAGCTCTTGGGTTTAAGTCATACAATATTATAGAGATTTAATCAAGCATTAAATTTCATAAAAAGAAACAAAACATCAAACCCATTTCGAATAGAAGTTTCGGCCACAAGGGTTTCATGGGGTTTGGGATTTTTATTCCATTCAATCTCCTAGATAAAATCAACTAGAGCTTTATGAAGATAATAGGAATGATCATGATTTAAGAATCCAAGCATACAAATGATTTGCTTCCATTTTCATGAACCAAACAAAAATGGGTTTCAACAACAAAGAGCATGAAAGAATGAATATGATGATCAAGAAGAAGAAAAGATGATCAATGATGATGAGGTTACCTTAAGTGATGAAGATCTAAGAAGAAGATTGATGATCCTTGGCAAGTTCTTCAACCAAACCACTTTGAGCTCTTGAGTTTGATGAAGAGAAAAGAAAGAAATGGAGTTTAAGGCCATGTTTGGATCAACTAGAAACAATTAATGGGTTTTTGTTTAATATAAAATCATATAATAACTTAACTATAGTTAATAATTAACTTAACTAGGATTAATTGACAACTATGGTTGAGATTATGTGGTCCATAATTTATGAAGGGTGTGGCTGATTTTGGGCCACTAAAAAAAACTAACCTTGGTTCCTTAACCATGGTTAACATTTAACATCGGTTAAGTTAAGCTTAGGGGTATTTTGATCATTTCACTTGAAAACTCATGATCACAAACATTTAATGCTTGTCCCCTTGTCCCCTCGGCTACATTAAATACTTCCATTACCTCTGCTCCATAATTGACTCCGTCGTTTACTCGACTTATCCCCCGACTTAGGTTTTTACGCTTTTTCTTAAAGATTACGCCCGAATAAAATAATATTATTTTATCTCCTAACGAATTTTTTTGAAATACAGAAAATTGTTAGGAGCGAAATATAAAACCTAACCATTTCGTTCCCGAGTCGAAATTAGGGTTTCTGCTTAGTAAAATCTTATTGTTAGTGAAAACGCAGACCGGGTTCCGTCTGAATTTTCGACCCAAAATTTCACTGTAACCTTCTACCATAAAGTATAGCATGAATATGATTTTATTTTATTCAAAATAATTTTCTTGATCTCAGATTAAAATATAAATAATTATATTTTAATCGGTTAAACAGCGTAATTAAAAACAGGCTGTTACACCGAACCTAGCGTTTTGTGGTCAATGATGAATTTTGTTTGATTAATTCATATTTATGTTGATTTGGTTGAAGGTTAATTGATAATCGTGGTGTAACGAGGATCGAAAAGTTCGTGAATCCGGTGATAAGTTCAGGTGGGAGAAAGAATCATCCTGTCGTCGGAATGAATAAGTAGTATATTTTATAATAATGGTGTAGGGCGACCTAAACCCTGCTAGTGGTTGAGTGATCGACAAGACCAAAAATCACATTGGAAACTTTTCCGTAATACCAATGATGATTTGGGGATTGTAGGTTTATCGCCATTAGGATAATTTTATAATATTTAAGGATGTCTGATTTATTTATTATTAAATTGCTTGTGATACGCTGGTTGAGGTATTCTGCTATATGTGACGTTTTATTTTGTTGTTTAAATATTTTATGAGTATTGTATCATGTATGATCTGCCTGGTTTAATAATCTGCCCAGTTGGCAATTATGCAAGAATATGTGTTGTTCGGGAGATATGCGTGAGGGTGAGAGAATGAATGTGATTTAGAAGTGCTTAGCTTAATTAAATTATTTTATAGATGAGATGTAACACGGAATGTGTATTGAGACTGTGATTGAAGGTTGAGGCACTGGGTTGTAACTTATGCGGGTTAGTGAGATTCACATATATATGCATTGTTGTTCAGAAACGTGTGTTGAGAACACACGTGGTCCGAAGTTCTTGTGGGGCTGTCCCAAATTAGATTTAGGCAGTGCAGCTATAGTGTCATTACTTTGCATGAGTATCCTTGAGAGAGAATCAGGGTGTGCACTGACTGGTCTGTGTAGCTATAATGTTATTGCTTTGCATGAGCATTCTCACCATGGATGAGGGTGTGCACCGGTTAATGGGGACGCATCGCTTGGATGACTGACTAACATCCCTCAGCGGGCAAGGGATGTGTGATGGGATTGGTGATGGCCACGTCAGCATAAAGGTTAGATTGTATGAGTTTGAGGTTTTGAGGGTAGAGGATGATATCGTAAAGTAAAGAAAATGGTTGATTTTGATTTGTGTCTGTGACTGTTGTTATTTGATATGCTATGATTCTTTTTCGCTTTTGATGATAGAACTGTTTCTTATTGTAACACCCCGATTTTTCTGTTTCTTAATGATCCGTGCTTAAGTATATGTATGTGTAATTATTAATTTAATTTAGAGAAAATTATTTTGATAAATAAAAATTTATTCTCATAGCTTATTTTTATCCTTATTCTTATTTTAGAAAACTGTAGTTAAATTTCCGGTTGAAATTTCAGGCAAAAACAGTCTACGTTTTCGCCGTCAGCAAAACTTTACTAATACAGAAAACGAATTTCGACACGAAAAATAAAATTTTGGATTTCCTAAAATATTTACAACAATTCCCATGATTTTAAATATTTTTATTTATAAATATTACCAAAAAAATATTATTTTTTCGGGTAAATTTTCATTTAGAGGATACGATCGGTTTTCACCATCGGGAAATTAATGGAACTGGAACGAAACAAATTAATTTAAAATATATTAAATGCAGATTTGAAGAGACTTGATTTGATTGGAATAGTATTTTCATTTATTACACAACATCATGATTTTTCATCAAATCATTTCATCAATTTTTCTGCTTGTCTATAAATTGTGATTATATGAATATTTAAGATTTTATTTTCATAAATGGTGATGAATTATTTTGATAGAACAAATTAAGTCATCTTTATTTATTTTATATTAGAAATGTACAATTGGATTTTCGGTAGAAAATTTCAGACGTTTACGGTTTGAGTTTTCGCTGTCAGTTAAGCTCTACTGACCCGAAAATAATTTTAAAAATTTCGAAAATTCAAAATTTTATTTTTCTAACCCAGTTATATTTATTTTTATGATTTTAGAAATTATTTATTTTTATATGAATTTTTTCGGGTGAAATTTTGGGAATAAAAATACGATCGGTTTTTACCGTTACATGACAATCGGTACCGGAATGAACCCAAAATAATTAAGTCTGAATTTTTCCATGTTTGGCAAAGATTTGATTTGATGTGAATAGTAACCCTTGTCACTATTTATCACTATTCATGATATAGTGTAATCATTGATTTCAATTTACTAGAAAATGCATCATTTTAATTGAATTAAAAATTGTTAGAATTTTAAAATATCCCAGATTTTTTTTATGAGGCAGCAGCTCCCCTCCCCTATAAATACCCCTCATCACCTCTTCTATTCATTTGCTTCATTTTGGTTTTTGCTCCCAAACTCTTGCCAAATTTCCAATTTTACTATTCACTGTCTTCAACCTTTAATCTTGAGGTTTAGAAGCTAAGAATCAACTCCATCTTCATCTTTAGCTCATCATCATCATCATTTGGAGGGTATAAATCCAAATCCCTTGCTCTTTTATTTTAATTTTCTACTATCAACATGCATGCTATTTTGTTGTAAGATGATTATCTTCTAATGCAAGTTATTCAAATTAATTTCTTTTTACTTATCATCATGTTTACTATCCATTTCTTCACTTGCATGTTGAAAAAGACTTTCCCATGACCTATTTTGAAGGGTAGCCCGAAACCCTAAGGGAGGAAAGGTTGATGGTTTTGCAAAATTTTTATAATACATGTTGATTCTTTTATGTGTTCATGATTTCAACTTGTATTTCTTAAGAAAATATTTTTCATAAACAAATAAATTCTTAACACAATCCTACTCATCTTTGTCTTTGTTTTGATGTCTTGCATGTTAGTTTTATGGCTTGTGAATGATGCTAGAGTGAAGATAATAACTTGGTGTGGATGAACCTATGTAAAATATAAATCTGGCAGCATGACATATACTTTTTCGTAAGCCCATAACTTTTTATACAAAACGTGTTTCTAAAAGTTAAATACATATTTGGAAATAAGACTTCTGGGGCTTCAATTTGATATGTAATATGTAAGTATTTGGATAAGATTTTCTGGGTTAAAACACCTCTCAAAGTAGAACCAAATTCTGTCTGCGAAATTATGAACATCATGGGTTGCATGATGATTTTGAGTATGGTTTTGAAGGTTAAAAACTTTTATAAAATTTTTGGGGTTACTACTGAAGCATGACTAAAGTTTGGTTGAAGATTTGAGATTTTTACATGTGGTTATAAAGAGACACAATTTCATGAAGTTGTATGTTGGTGAACTCGGATTTCTGGAAAATCCTGTACAAACAGAGGCAGTGTGAGATTTTTAATAAATTAATGCCTTAAAATTTTGATATGGGACCAACTACAGTATGTGTATATGTGAGTTGGATACCTTCAATTAAAATTTCAAGGATTTTGAAGGTCATTTGGATGACCATTCACAATTTAAATCCACTGTTGTCCTGAAGATGATTTTATAAAAGAGTTCAATCAAAGTTTTGTATGAAAAATATGATTTTGAAAATAATATCTTTTAACATGATCAAGTAAAGATTTTTGGTATAAAATGGTCTATAAACAAGTGTTAATATTAAAGGTATAAGAATATGGGATTAAAGTGTGTGTGTGTGTATATATATATATATATAGGGACATATCAAGTGAGAACATGTTTTTTATGTGAGAGATGAGAGGGTGATATAACAACCATTGGATTAAATTTGAAGGCTGAGATTAAAAGACCCACTTAAACAGGTCACGTGCGTGACATTGAGAGTCTGTACCGTCTCACCTCCCTCCTTTCCCATTCAGTGTCTTTTACAGCCTCCCTCTTCCTTTCCTTTTTTGGTCCCTCTCTCTCTTCCCAATTGCAGCTACTACCCACCCCCTGTCTCTCTTGGCCCCACGTGTTTGGAATACTTTACTTTAATTTAGTCCTTTGGCATAATGCCAAATCAGAAGAAATGAAGTTCATTGCTTCGTTGCTGTGTTGGCAACTTATGAAGGTGTTCTTGTTAAGGTGTAGAAATGGAAGGGGTAAGGTTTTGCAGGTTCTGGTGTACATGGTTTAATAAAAGGGAGAGGTTAGTTTTGAATTGATTGTATTCTCTGGCCCTATTTCTCGCTAGTTTGGAGTACCCATTTATGTACTACTTTCTAATTAAATTTGGTTTATAAAAAAAATGGTTTTTGCAGTGATCGTTGTATTGTGTTAAATTGTTATACGAAAGTAGATGCGGAGGGGAAAAGATGAGGGCATGGGTGGGTGCGAATTGGGTGTTGATGGGGAAGAGATGAGATGGTTGAAAATTAGGGAGATGAGAGATGATGCTCTCATGGATGGAACCTGTTTTCAGTTTTCTTTTTCATTTGGTGGTGGCCGAAACGAAAGAAGATATGAAGAACAAGAAACTGAGAAGAAGGGAGAGGAAGGAGAGGTGAAGCAGTTGGATGGAGACTTGAGGTGAAGCAGATGTGAATTTGAGTTGAAGAAAAAATGACATCAATGACATCACGTGACATTTTTAAATGGATGTTTTAATCCTGACCTTTGATTTTAATCCAAAGGCTGAAAATAGTTCCTCCCACTCTCACATAAAAATCATGCTCTCACTTGATATGCCCCCTATATATATATAAGTCTTGGGTCAAATGTAAATCCAAGAATTAAGAGTTTGAAAAATCTCTATCATCATTTTTTTTTAGCCATGGCCAAAACCTATCCGTAGAAAGATAGGATGATTTTGTTGTTTTAATTTAAGTCATTCGTTTAATTCTTAGACTTATGGCACATGGTGGGCAAAGGAGGTTCGCTCTGGGCAACACGGAAACAAAGATCTTGTCTGCCCGTCGAATCAGGTAAGGGGAGAAAGTCTGAGGGATGCTCTTTATGACAACTACACGTTGTTATGATTGATTTTATGTGTGTTCTGCTGAGTTTTGATTTGTGGCTTAAGTTGTTGCTTGACCTGATAAACATGCTCTTATGCTTAGTCAATATTTTGTGAATATAGGAATGTAGCTTATATATGGTTGTATATGTGTTGTTGTTGCTGTCTGGAAGCCTAACCATTGGTTAGAGCCCAAATAATAAGGATAAAAGCTTTAAGAAAATATTGATAAAGAAAATCACAAGTAAGGTAAATCCAATGTAAATCCAAGAATTAAGAGTTTGAAAAATCTCTATCATCATTTTTTTTTAGCCATGGCCAAAACCTATCCGTAGAAAGATAGGATGATTTTGTTGTTTTAATTTAAGTCATTCGTTTAATTCTTAGACTTATGGCACGCGGTGGGCAAAGGAGGTTCGCTCTAGGCAACACGGAAACAAAGATCTTGTCTACCCGTCGAATCAGGTAAGGGGAGAAAGCCTGAGGGATGCTCTTTATGACAACTACATGTTGTTATGATTGATTTTATGTGTGTTCTGCTGAGTTTTGATTTGTGGCTTAAGTTGTTGCTTGACCTGATAAACATGCTCTTATGCTTAGTCAATATTTTGTGAATATAGGAATGTAGCTTATATATGGTTGTATATGTGTTGTTGTTGCTGTCTGGAAGCCTAACCATTGGTTAGAGCCTAAATAATAAGGATAAAAGCATTAAGAAAATATTTACAAAGAAAATCACAAGTAAGGATTTTTCTTAAGGTTTTGATAAAAAGGGGGAGGTTGAATAATTTTAATGTTTGGTGAAAATTTTAGGAAAAAAAACAATTTTTATGAAGAAAATTCAAATGAAAATTTAGAAGATTTTATACTAAAAGAAAAATCAAATTCTTTGGAAATGTTTGAAGGAAACAAAAGTTCATTTTGGATCTTGTAAGGAATTTATTTGGAAATTTTCAAATGTTTTAGGAAAAAGAAGATTTGAAAATAAAATGGTTTTATGGAAATAAAAATGGATTTTTCAAAACTTGTAGTTTTAAACAAAAGGATTTCAAAAGAAAAGTTTATATTTAAAAGATTTTGTTCAAAAGAAAATGTCCGATAACTTGGATGAGTTATGGAAAAAAAAAACTTTCGGTTTTGGTATTTTGTTTTTCACTGAACGAAAAATAAGATGAAAAGTGAGCCTAGTAACCGAGATGTCGGAGTACTAGAATTCTGGCACGTGGATTCACGATCCGTATCACAACCACGCTGTGGACTGTGTGTCCTATATATATATTATGGACTGTGTGTCCCGATAAAAGTGGCTTGGACTGTGTGTCCTTTGTGAGTTGTGATAAACGTGTAAAACTGAATAAAAGGGGGTAAAGACTGTTTTCTACTACTATAAAGTTCTGGGCCAGTGCATGGGTCCAGGACCATTGTGATTGGACACTCGGACTTTAATGTCCTGTGTTAATAATAAAAGTCTTAAAACACAAAAATTCACGGTGGTCGTGAGCCATGGGCCTCGACAAGGAAAGAACAAAGCACAAAGAAAAGCCGCGAAAATAAAAGGATTTTACATACATTGTTTTTCCGCAGACGTGCCCAACTTTATAACTGGAGCCTGTGAGGCAGATTGGGCCTGTGTGGCCAAAGTTTAAGCCTGTGTGGCAGTTGGGCCTGTGTGGCCAAGATTATGAGCCTGTGTGACAGTTGGGCCTGTGTGGCCAAAATTTGAAGCCTGGGTGGCTAATGAGCCTGATCAGCTCACTGTTTTTCAAAATTGCATGGTGTTGGAGATCTCCGGAGACTAGGATAGAATGATGAAATATAGAAGTGCCATGTTTTAAAAAACGACAACGAATTGTTGATGGGTATGATTTATTTGTGATAATTTATATGTTGAATATGTATATTTATCTGTATATGTTGCTCTGTGTTTGGGCATGTAGTCATCATAATACATCCATATATTGGTATCTCACCCTTACAATATATCAGGTGTTCCTGGCCCTTTTCTGTGGTGCTTTGTTAACGAGGACAAGTGGTGTCGAGAAGTTCCTGACCTCACTTAAGGATAGTACTTCCGATCCTTGAAGAGGTTGGTGAGAATTTTATGGTGAGAACTACAGAGTTCTTTCCAGTAATTGTCTTTTAGATCGACCAGCTTAGGATGTTTCCTTTGGGACGGGTATTTTAAGAAAGTTGTTATAGGTGGTTTTGAAGAACTTTGTAATGATCTTATAAATTTCAGTATGAAAGATTATTTCATGAAAGTTTATATGTTGAAGTGCTTTGAGTCATAAATGAACCTAGCTTTTGTGTGCTATTAAGCATGGTATGATATTATGTTTGAGTCATGTGCACTATTCCTTTTTGAAACACTCCGTACAAAAGAAAAAGAAAAAAAAAAATGTTTACCCTATATTTTCAGACTTCTGAAAAATAAGAGAAGTTTTCCGAAAGTAACCAGCAAACTTTCCTTTTAATTTGTTTCCGTATGTGATTAGGAGGTAATGCCCAAGGGGGTGTTACACTTATCCCCTATTTTTTGTATTTTGTATTTATTTTATCATGTGATCGTATGAAAAGATCCGGTGGAGGAACTGGCTACCGAGGAACTGGATGGGATTCCATATGAACCAGATGCGGGAGGACGATCTGTGAATTCGGGTGGTAGAGTTTAAGAAGTTTATGGCCAGTGTGTCTTAAGACGTTTTATATTTCCACAAATATTAGTTTGTTTAAATATGCACCTGCAAGGGATACTACTACTGCTGGGATACCCTAGACAGTGTTTTGGTACTCTGATGCATAAACATATGGTTTGTATGTATGTTATATATGGTGTGATGGTTTAATTTTTCATACGTTGTATGTTTGTAGTTAAGTTTTAATTTTTACGTATTTTGGCATATACGTTTAATGTTAAGCGCACGATTAAGAAATTAATTAATGAGGATTTTAATCTAATGGCACAACGGGGTGTCTTAGGAGGGAGAGAGGAGGGAGAGAGAGAGGAGAGACAGGGAGAGACAGGGGGAGGGAGGGGGAGAGAGAGAGGAGGGGGGAGGGGGAGAGAGGGGGAGAGAGAGAGGAGTGAGAGGAGTGAGAGAGAGAGAGAGAGGAGAAAGAGAGAGGGAGAGAGAAATGTAAGGATAATTTTGTCTTTTTTGGTAGTCTGTCCATGGGACAAAAAGTTGTCCCATGGTTTGGTGGGGGACAAAAATTTGTGTTTTTGTCCTGTCCCTCACCCCCTTTTTTTGTCCTGTCCCCTGGCTACTTTTCAAATCAAATAGGGGACAAAAATGTATATGTTGTCCAGTCCCCTGAATTTTTGCAAATCAAACGCACCTTTAAGTTAAGCACGGGCGTGCTGTCTATTGAGCACGACCGTGCTTACTGGAGCATGATCTGGGCAAAAAGGTTGGAAACCCCTTTCAAACTTCCTACGACATTCATAGATCAATCCTATTAGCTTTTAACTACACCTTCAAGTATTAATCTTGTTACTCTTGTTTAATCTCCATGCCTTATAATTATTGGGAATTACTCCTTTAGTTCTGGCTTTATTATTAACATCCCTAAAACACTCATGGATCAATCCTAGGGTCTTAACTATACCATTGAGCATTAACCTCACTTCTCTTTAATACGGTTAATGTCTTATGAACATTGGGAAGTATCCCTTAACCCTTATATCATTATCGAGATTCTCATATATTTAATTAATGTCTTATTAACCTTAACATCAGCATTAACAACATTAACAACCAAGCATTCACTCATCACATGGCAACATCATCATCAATTCAATCATTCATGGCATAATATTATCATCACCAACATTAACAATTCATGATTGAAACAGCCGACATAGAGTAAACATAGATATTCATGCAAAGCAACCAACATCAGTTAGGCATATAGCACACGATAGGGTCATTTGTTAGCCCTTCATCTTACGCTACCTCATTGCCTACATGTTATACTAATCCCTTCTCCCCATACCTGGTATGAAGATTCAACTAACGCCAAACATAAGCGATTCTACTTTGGTTACCTCGAGCGGCTCGACGAACTCCTTAAGCCTTGGCCAAACACAAAAAGGCAAACCATTAATCTCCAATCAAGAAAACAAGACAGGAGATTGCAAAGGGATGACCACGTTACCTTAATTGACACTAGCGTGCGTGACTTCTCTCCCAAACGGACGCAAGAACACCAAGAACTTCGAAGGTTTCAAAGGAAAGGGAAAAGGAGATATTTCTATCCACACTATGATTACTAAAAATGTCAAAATGAGGGTTAACACTCGTAACCCTCTAAAACACTCCTATTTATAACACCAGACCTCGAGCACAGTCGTGCTTCCCCTGAGCACGGGCTTGCTCACCTTGAGCACGGGCGTGCTTAAAGAAGCATGGGGTCTGCATAACTCCCATCACTCGCGTTCGATTTCCGACACAGTCGTGCTCCCCTTTAGCACAGCAGTGCTCGTGGCTCACTCAGCCACTGAGCACGCCTTCGAGCACGGGTCGTGCTGAACATGAGCACAGGGTCATGCTGAACAGGAGCACGGCCGTGTTCATGCACCAGAAAGGGACTTTTCACAAAAAAATCCCACTTGACCCCATTTCAACATTCCTAAGGCATTTTCTAGCAACTAACATAGCATAAAACCATACCTATAACATGTATAAACGCATTTAAACACATAAGGTCTACTTACGAAAAATGGGGTGTTACACATGGGGCGAAGTTGCCTAAGCATACCTGTACGACCATCTATGTGAGGCAAGTCGGCATAACATACGCCAATGTGGAGGTTACATGACATTTTTGCAGGTTATTTATTTGGATCCAATGGATATTTTCCTTAAAACCCATCCAAATAAAACCATGAGCAACACTATTAAGTGTGAACCCACCAAAAAACATTTTCGTTTTTATTAATAAATGGGCAGAGTTCCCATGGCTAAACACAATCATATTTAAAGGGTAATAGCTAAATTGATAAATCTATTTAACTTATGAAAAAAATGAATAAAAGTTAGAAGTTTCATGGTTTTAAAATAACTGTTAAATTTCTTATAAAAAAAACAATTGTTTAATTATTTTGAAATTAATCACATTTTTCTCATTTTATTCATAGAAAATTAACTAGCAAATAAATATTATTATTTTGTACAAACAAATGTGTATCATTTTGTGTTTTAATATATAAAAGTATTTTTATACAATTGATAAGACCAAATTATCTTAAAATCATTTTTTATTAAATATATTTAAACATAAATTTATTTTATTATAATCAATTATTATTTATAATAATAAGAATAATCAATTATACATATAATTGAATATTAAAATATAATCAAATGAATAAAAATAGAAAAACGATTAACTTTGGGCAAGGAGCTAGCTTGATTTCCCTTATACAATGTCTTACGTTCAAGTTTTGTATATTTATATATATATATATATATATATATATATATATATATATATATATATATATAATTAAATTAAAAAAAAAAGCACTGAGAGATCTTTGCACCTCAAGTGATTCTTCCCTGCTTGACTCAATTAGTTGGAATTGAATGTTATTTCTATATACCGAGTGTCTCAAACAAAACAAAAAAAATTGATGTGTAAACATAAATATGATTTTTGTGAATTCAAAAACTAAATAACAAATGTATAATGATTTTGGAAATTGAATTACCTATTTCCGCATGAGTTTATTTTTTATACTGCAAATCAATCACAAATCGTTCTATCAATCTCATTATTTCCAATGTCTCCTTGTCTGGTAACTCGAGTAAGGGCAGCATGTCAAATTCTGTTGCTGAGCTTTGTGTTTTCAAGTCTTTTAAAATAATTGGTCATTGTTCTAAGGCTCCCAAAATCACTGAAGTTATTTGGTATCCTCCTAGTTGTTACATGGCCAAATGTAACATAGATGGTGCTGCCAAGGGAAGTCCAGGTCCAGGCTCTTGTGGTGGTATCTTTCGGGATCATAGCTCTGTTGCTTTGGGGTGTTTTGCTTCAAAACTTGGTTCTAAAAATGCTTTGGAAGCTGAATTGATTGGTGCAATGACTGCCTTGAGATTGCACATAAGAAGAATTGGAAGTTTCTTTGGCTAGAATGTGACTCACAACTTGTTTTTCTCTTGTATTCTTTTGATTTTATTAATAATATTTGGGTGTGCTGTAGATAATGGGTAGTATCTGGGGTGTCAACCTGGTTGGGATGCTTTTCACTACAATGATGCTTTTGCATGCCTTTTTTGTTTTTAAAAAAAAAATCATTCTATGAATGACTTTCTTTTAATAAAGATATGATAAGAGTTAAACATTTCTAAGAATTTGACAATTTATTATTGGTTGACAGTGTAAAATTTTTACATTAATTTTCTCATTGACAAAAAAATATCTTACAAGCTAGTTTATGACTGATAAGCTAGGTTATAGCTGATTAGCTAATTTTTAGCTAAAAGCTTATAGATAATAACTGATAGCTGAAAAGCTAGCTAATTGAATTTAAAGTGTTTAGTAAAATTAGCGATTGAATAAACTTATAAATATAAAAGCTATATATAAGCTAATGAGATAAGCTTGTTTACCAAATAGATTTAAGTCAAACAAGCTTATAAGCTAGTCAAATTAGTTATAACTTATAAACTAGCTTATTAAACTTGCTAATAGAGCCTAAAAATGTAATATGTATATCAATTAAATTCTTTATCCATTTGACCATTTCTATAATTTTAGAAATTCCATATATCCAGGAAGTAAATTTCTTATCCGTAACCTTAAATTCAATTAAAAAATTCCAAAATGACAACCGGTCCCTCGGATGGAATAAAACCCGAAATATACTCTAGCTATTTACGGATATTCCAACAATACCCGCGAATATTCTCTTCCTTTACCGTTATATCACAGACACACAACCCTTCTCCTTCTTCCCCCTCTTCATTCTTCATCCCTTCATTCCTTCAACACACACTTTCCTTCACATTCTTGTTCTTACGTTTAGTTTTGTTAGTCAAGAAATAGGAGAGTTAGTTTTTTGGGTTTGTTATAATAACGGAAGCCATGAAATTCGGGAAGAGCCTGAGCAACCAGATCGAGAAAACACTGCCACAGTGGCGCGACAAGTTCCTGTCATATAAGGAACTCAAGAAGAAGCTGAAGCTTGTGAAGCCTGCTTCCAAACTTGGCGAGGAACCCCTCACTAAACGGCAAAGGATCGATGGTGGGGAGATGTCTAAGGAGGAGAGCGATTTTAGGATCTCGCTGGAAAATGAGGTTCACAAATTCAACGCTTTCTTCCTTGAGAAGGAGGAAGAGTGCATTATCAGATTGAAGGTACCAATTTTTATCATCTTTTTTGGAATAATAATTTTTTGTTTTGAAAATTTAGAATTTTTGTTTTTATTTTTCCTTATAAAGTTAGATACGTATAAGTTTCGGACTTCCCTGACATAGATAGCAAAGGCATATTTTTCCTTATAAAGTTTTATTTTTCCACTCTTTTGAACACTTTATTCAGTTGTTCAGCATCCTAGAACTACTTCAGAGTCACTAAACAGAAAGTTAAACTCATATTTTTAGTGGGTCCCACATAAAATGTATCATGCACGGCGTGTTGGAGAAATTATTAAATATTGTGTTTGCGTTACTGGTATTTTTTCATATAAATAGAACAAACTAGGCAATGAGTGAACTCCAAATTTCTACTTGAAAAATTAGGCAATGCTCTTGAGGAATTAAAATCGCACCTTTAATTCTAGAAACTAATGTGTTCTGTGTGGAAGGATTAATGATACTAACAATGGGTGGTAGGACCAAATTACTCCTCCAGCTACATATGTGATATTAAGTAAAATGTTACATTAATTTATTTTCTTAATGTAGAAAGTAATATCAATTTTGATTATTTAAAAATGATATTAATATAGTTAATAAAAATTCAATTAATTGTCTTTTAATTATGAAAAGTTGAGATTGATTTATTCTACAGGAAGCAATGACATCAAATATCCCTTTAATCTACATTTTATAAACTCATTTTATCTCACAATCTGATGGACTGAATTAAAATATTTTTTGAGAAACAAAATAAGTGTTGCTCTTTTCTAATTTAAGATTTATGGATCATAGGGATAGGGATCTACAATTTTGGTGTGTGAGTAAGTTTGTTGTGGTTGAAATATGCAGGAGTTACAAGATAGGGTGGCCAAAGTAAAGGATCCTAATGAACAACTGATGAAAATTCGCAAGGAAATTGTGGATTTCCATGGAGAAATGGTCTTGCTGGAAAACTACAGTTCCCTTAACTACACAGGTACTTTCAACTTTCAAAGTATTAACTATTACTCGTAAAGTCTCAAACTAGATAGCCTCAGAGCACGTGCACTAGTTGTAGATTTTCGATCTGACATGCGTTAGAAGTTAAAAAGAATAATGTTACTCACATACACGTCATCTATTTGACCTGTTTTCCACTTACATAGCTTTCAACTTGTCCATTCTTTTCCCGTGTAGTAGCATTTCTTCACCCAAATCACATCTCCTTGGGATCAAGTTACACATGTTCTTCTTCATACTTGTACTCTCATTGTTCATCATCTACAATCAAACATGCTCCCTAACCACATGAGTGAGTTTGACATTGCATCTTGATATCTATAGGTGTTTTTTACTTTTTTTAGCCTTCAACTTGTCATTTCCTGTCCAACATGAGACTTCTTCACTCATATCTCACTCATACTTCAAATTCCCAACTTGATTCTGCCACCTCACACAGATGTGAGTTGATGTATAATGTATTTCTTGGTGATGTGCTCCAAGCATTATCCAAATTAGCATATGAATAAAATGCAACAGAAAGTCTGGTAAATCAAAACAGGATTCATTTTCCATTGGTCTTTTCAATTGCTCCTGAAAATTCTATGGGCAAATTGGTAAAACGAATCTGTTTTTGTTGGAATGGATCATCTGTTTGAAATATTTGTGTTCTTTCAGCTCTTTTGATACCTCTAGAGTGGCTTCTTATTCTTCTGTCTACTTTGGTAAACCAATTCCAAGATAGGTTGTCGTCAAATGTTATAATTAAATGAAATGATGAGATCCCCAAATATTCCTGTTGCATAAACAAAGGTCACATCACCTAAATGGCATGACTATTGGACATAGTAATTTAATTTTTTGTTGAAAGTGATGATGTTTTGAAGATGCTACAGAAGCACAAGGCACATAAACCATAGTGCATTTTAGTAATAAAAACTGTATTTTAGACTGAATGGATTTAGATATATATATATATATATATATATATATATATATATATATATATATATATATGCCTCTATCATCACTCATCAGCCCCAAGTTGGTATTTTTTAGCATAGTTGAAGATCGTGTTACATTTTTCCTTTTCTATCATCTGGTCAAAATATCTAATTATTACCTCTATTTTCTCTCTACAGGACTAGTGAAAATACTGAAGAAATATGACAAGAGAACTGGTGCTCTCATTCGCTTGCCTTTCATTCAGAAAGTGTTGCAACAACCTTTCTTTACCACTGACCTGCTCTATAAGCTTGTAAAGGAGTGCGAAACAATGCTGGACCGCCTTTTCTCGGTGAACGATCCTCCGGCTACCAGTGAGGCGACTCCCGAAGTTGAAGGGTGTTGTGATCCTTCAACTTCAGCCACCACCAAGAGTGATGGTCTGCTGTTACCTAAGGAGATAGCAGAAATCCAGTATATGGAGAGCCTCTATATGAAGAGTACAATATCAGCTTTGCATGTTTTGCAGGAAATTAGAAGTGGAAGCTCAACAGTTAGCATGTTTTCATTGCCACCACTGCAGATAAGTGGTTTGGAAGAAACATGGAAGAAAATCCCGGTTATGGAACAACAAGCCAAGTAACTTGCAGTTTTATGTTCAGGATTTAAGGTTTAGTGGGATGGCTATTCCCTTTTTCTTTCTTTTTTAAAATCTGATGCCTCTGTCATCGCATGCCTTAGATACCAATACAAATGGAAGATGCTAAATATAGAGAAAATATTGATGTCATAGAATCACGGGTTCCATGTAGTAAAACCTGAAGTTGATACATGTTGTCATGTTCTGACATTTTACTGACGCATATCAATATATAATGTAATTATACGTCTTATATCTGCTTTGTGCTATTATGTTATTGGATCCATTTGTAAATCTTTGCTATCCTTAATCATTTGTATTTTCATGTGATGACAATGAACATCTAATATCAATGATGATGGGCAACATGCAGCAAATTAAAGCTTTTCAGCATTTGGTAAATGTGACAAATAATTTTGGGTTTTCAAGTGAAACACCATATCATTCTCCTTTTCTTTTTTCGTTTTTTTTTTCCATGTTCACCAAAAGTTATCGTAGAATAAAAAGCATGGCATTGAGGAGAGAGATGGTAAGGAAGAAGTAACTAATAAGGGGATTGGAGCTCTCTCAGATGAAGCCTTTTAGTATGGTGCCCTTTGGTAACCAGCCATGATCTCTTGACTTTACGTGCTGTAGTGGGTTATAGACTTGTTACACATAATGACATGGCATTCTAGATTTTTCAATTTTTTCATTTCACATGGTTTTATTTGAAAAAAGATCAACAATTAGTTTAAATTGCAGCGTAGTTCCGTAAACAGTTTCTCTTTATTTTAACACCTTTTTTAAAAAAAAAATATAACACCTTTTTTAAACATAACACATTTTACCTAATTACCTTCTAAGAATTTGATTATTATAGTTAATTAAGAAATCAATGGTTGTATAAACGACGACGTCCCCAGCTTCTCCATCATCTGAAACTTCATTTGTATTGATGCAGCTTGGAATGGGAAGAGCGTTGGAAACGCTATGTGGGCAAGCATTTGGAGCAGGAAAGGTTGACATGTTAGGAGTGTACATGCAGAGATCATGGGTGATTCTCAACACAACTTCGCTTCTCCTTTGCTTTATCTATGTCTTCACGAATCAGCTTCTCAACCCGATGGGTCAAACGGCGGCGATAGCGGAGGCTGCTGGGGTTTTCACCGTGTGGATGATACTGCAGCTCTTCACTTACTCCATAAAGTTCCCCATCCATAAGTTCTTGCAGGCATAGAGCAAGATCATGGTGATGGCCTGGATTTCTGCTGCGATGCTGGTGATTCACACAGTGATGAGCTAGTTGTTGATTGTGAAGGTGGGGTGGGGTCTGGTGGGTGCGGCGGTGGTGCTGAACTCGTCATGGTGGTTGATCGTGGTGGGTCAATTGGTGTATATATTCAGTGGGACGTGTGGTGAAGCTTGAAGTGGTCGTTCCCAGCACCTCACCCCTGCCCTCGTAGCCAAGAAATTCTTCTACCTCGCCATCTTCACCAACACCAATCTCCTATGTCACGCCAACGTCGACACCTTCATCGCCTTCAGATCCCTCACTCCCCTCCTCGTCGCCGTTGTAGACACCACTTTCAGAAACCAACACGTGGCTTCTAATTTTACCTTTTTGTCCCTCCTCGTCATTCTTGGTGGTGCTATCGGCTATGTTGCCACCGATTATGGTTTTACTCTCACCGCTTATTCGTGGGCTTTTGTTTATCTGGACACGATCACGACCGAGATGGTTTATATCAAACACATGGTCATGAATCTTGGTTTGAACACATGGGGTTTTGTTTTTTACAATAATTTGTTGTCTCTGATGATGGCTACTTTCTTTTGGTTTCCTGATGGCAATGTGGTTAAGAGGCCTAGGTAGTTAAGACGGTGAAGCTTCTCCGACCATTCACGATAGGTTGAAGAGATTGAAGATTGTTAAGAATTATTACAAAATAATACAAGGACTTTCTTTTAATTTGGGAAACAACAACTATCAAGTTGCCGGTAGTTAATATTAGTCATTGATCAAGCTTTTAGAATAATTCAATTGTTAGGATTGAGGGGCCCAAATCTGCACCCCATTTTGAGGGCACCATACTAAATTTACCCTCTCAGATGCCTTGAGCTATTTGAATTTGATTAGTCACTAGACTCACTACAAAGTGAGTAATCAAATAAATGTCTCAAGGTGGAAATTAGGAGCGATTGAGGGAATAATTAAAAGGCAAGGAAGGTGGAAGAAGCCCTATCGAGCCAAACTGTAACTTACCAATGGAAGATTGGTGAAGTAAAACTAGAGATTCGATGTTCTTTGGAGTTGAAGAAAATAGATAGATCAATAGGGTGGAATGATAATTCTACGTGAATTCCATGGGCGAAAGAGACAAGTAGTGATGTTGGGATAATGGAGAGGGTTGCGTGCTAAACTAGTTTTTTGGGGTGGGAGGCGCAAACTCCATACTTGAAAGTTGAGATGGTCGAAGTTCCGAAACAACGGTCATAGAGCACTTCTGATCATCCATAGCAAAGAACCCATTTAATCTGCTCAATAGCATATCCACTCCTTCATAGTTCATACCTTTAAGCTTCCATTGCTCATAACTATAACCGTTGCACTCTACCCACCAAATACCTTCAATTCTTGCCATTTCCTATATGAATCATATTAGCCACACAACTTATTGTATAGAGTTGTCAAAAACCCATATGGGCTAGGAACCAAAGGTCTATAGGGCTAAAAAACCCACAATACAAAAAGTCCGTAGTGTCAAAAAGCTATTAAGGTCAAGTGCTATAGGGCAAGCCCATAGACCAGCCTACTATAAAAAAAATCTTAATTTATTCACAACTTCCCTTTTCTTTCCAATATCATAGAACAGTATTAGCAAAGCAAATGCAACACTTCATTGAAACATCGATGTTGAAATAGATAATAATGTTGAGTATTATCCACTAATTACAAAATATAACCAACCATTGTTTTATGCCGCAACTGTACAAACATTCTTTATGATAAGCTACAACAAATAAAGAATATAATAAACATTGGAAATAAGATCACAAAAATTTCTTTAAACTGAAATTGTACCGAAGGATAGTTCAACGGCTTCAGCATTTTGATGTCCCCGAAACATATTGATCAAACTATGCAAGCTATCTTTACTTTGCTTCTGATAAGAATTTTCCAATTGATCATATGGTTCATGGAGATGATTTTGAATTGACTGTGCCGAAGCCACTTTGTAAGAATATGATAGATTCAACTGGTATTAAGGTAAAAAGATGAAGAAATTAAGGTAATAGACCCCGAAGGTATTACTGAACATCTGCTCTTTTCATCTACTGTTTTCTCTTTCATGTCTTATACTTTTATTGATTGTATTCATGCCTTCCATAACTATATTGGGCAAGATATTTCACTTGACTAGGGTGACTTCAGAACTCTAGACATGACTTTTGATGATTGATTATTATTGATATTATACTTCAATATTTAATTGAGATTGGTTGTGTTCTTCTAATAAAATTTATGATTTCTATGTTGATTTGTTTAGGTGTGCAACTAAATAGAACTTGATAGGTTTCATTTGCCCTATATGTATGTGCTTATTACATCCATGTAATTAAGAACAAGAAATTAATTACAAATTACAGAGGAAGACAATTAAACAACAGCACTGCAAGCCTCGGCCATTCTTTATATTAATGTATTTCTAGCCAAAGAGATCGAGGTTCTTGAAATGCCATCTTGGTTTCTTTGTTAATCCTTTTTTTCCTCCCTGTATAAGGCATGTGAATATTGCTATACACGTGAAACATAGAGAATCGCAACACTTAAATATATACCACCAAAATGGTATGTGACTGTACGAAAACCAATCAAAGTATAAATTATAGTTTTATTTGAATATTTGCATAATTTATGCCCAATCTTTTGGGTCACTTTGATAAGATAAAACGCACTTGGAAATCAAATTGCAGTGCCAGCCAGCAAACTGATAAATTGAAATTGGTTGTTCCATCACAAGCAGACCTTAGCTTAGTGAGCAATTGGTGGAATGCACAATCAGCATCTGATTGTTAATCAGCTTTGTATAGGTAATCTATTTCAATGTTTGCACAAAAGTGATCCTCAAGATTAGTAATCCAAATACATTGACAAAAGCTAATGTGAACAACATGAAAACAAGTAAACAAAAAGAGCAAAAAGATGAGCATTTTAGGAAGAAAAAATAGAAGAGATAGAAAAAGCAGAAACGCGTTAAGGAATAAAGCAGAATCATCGAAGATGGATAGAGCTCTCCACATCCACCCGTCATTACGTGAGAATAAGAAAAAAAAATGATAAATCATCTTTTTTATTTTTTCCCCACGTCTCCACTCAAAAGGAACAAAATCTTTTATTAATTGGCAGCATAAAATAAATTTAAAAAGCTTAACATTATAGTGGAAGATCTAGTTCTTTCGACTTGATTAGAACTGTTGCACCCTTATATATAAGTAACAATCAGTGGAGCAAATGCTAGCAAGGGAGAGTGATCTATCACAAGTTTTGATATTTAGTTAAGCCTCTGCTTGTAGACATCGTATTCGTAGTTTTCCATATGAAGGACATATGGTTGGGTTCCTTAATGATTTTGATAACGAGTTTGGCTGTTCAAGCCCAACTAAAAACTGGGTTTTACTCTTCTTTATGCCCAACTGCAGAGGCCATAGTAAGGTCCACCGTTGAGTCCTACTTCAACAAAGATCCGACCATTGCTCCTGGCCTGCTTAGGCTTCATTTCCACGATTGCTTTGTCCAGGTTTGTTATCTTACACTTCATTATTATTTTCGTCCCTGAAATTATAGAACGATGGCAAGTTGGTTCGTCATATTTAGAAGGTTTAATTATTGAGTTGGTCCCTGAACCGTTTGAGAATTTTCAAATAGGTCTCTAAACTAAAAAAAATTGTAATTCGGTACTCGAACTTTTATAAAGTTTTTAATTAGGTCCCTGAACTAAAAAAGTTTCTAATTGGTCCCCGAACTTATATAAAATTTTCAATGAGGTCCACAAAGTAGAAAATTCAATAGTGGAGAACTTTTTTCAATTTGATTAATGTGAAGAACTTTTTTCAATCTAAAAATATTTATACCTATTTCTTAATATAAGAGACTAACTTGCTAACGTCCTACAATTTCAGACAACAAAATCGAGATTCACTAGTTATTTTATTCTCTATCTTCCAGTCACATAAATATTAAATAATGTGCTGCACAATTTTTATTTGTTCCTAACTTCGTATATATTTATGATGACATAGAGATTATTTATTTACTCATGTCATGTGACATTGTTTCCCACAGGGCTGCGATAGTTCAGTTTTGATTGCAGGCACTTCTGCAGAAAGGAATGCATTGCCAAACCTCGGTTTAAGAGGCTTTGAAGTGATTGATGATGCAAAATCACAAATAGAGACCATATGCCCTGGAGTTGTGTCATGTGCTGACATACTAGCATGGGCAGCTCGTGATGCTGTCGACTTGGTATAAAATAAATATAATCTTTAATTCTACACTACCCAAAAACGTTCAACTATATGATAATGATGCATGAATATTGTTAAATGGTTTTCGTACCCATACCGGGTACCCATCTGGTTTCGGTAATTATTGGATATACATGAGTATTTACTCAACACACACATAATAATTAGGTTCTGTGATATGATCCAGATACAAGCCATCAATCCATACAAAATAAAGTTACTTGTACTGTTCAACAATAGTAGCAAGATACTCTTTATCACAATTCTATGACACACTTTCTATTATATTATATATGATTTTATGTGGGATTCAGTAAATAGAGAGTAGACACATATAATTTAGTAGGTCTCATATAAAATTTACTCAATAATAAAGATTGGGTTAAAGACTAACTTTTCTCTTACTGCTTTAATCACATTCATTTTTTAATTATTTTTGCTTATTTAAAATACTTTATAGAATTTTGTTAATTTTTTTATAAAAATTGTATTTATCTTATTATTTAATTACTTTATTATTTATAGTTTATATCTCTAAATAACATAATATGTCCTACCGTTACCCTAAGTCTTTAAAATCCGTACTAATAATGATACTCTATCCATATTATTTTTATTAATATTAGTTACTAATAATTAGGATTCAGAAAAAAAAAACTAAATGAATAATATAATGTTTAATCTATTTTTCTATAAATATATAGTTAATTTATAATATATAGTTAATAGTATATTTATATAATTATATTTAATATATTTAACAAATTTTATATTACTATACTTTTATTTTATTATTCATAATTTCATATATTCCATAATTTTTTATTTTTTTGTATACTACACTCTATCCAATATCCATATGCATGCTACTTCGACACACACTTACACAGACACATGGTCTTTACAATGATTTGTCTCTTCAGCTGGTAATTAAAAAGTAACACTTAAAAAATTGCAGACTAATGGTCCAAGTTGGTCGGTACCCACTGGAAGAAGGGATGGAAGGATTTCTTTATCATCTCAAGCCTCAAATTTGCCTTCTCCACTTGACCCTGTTTCTATCCAGAGGCAAAAGTTTGCTGCCAAAGGTCTAGATGACCATGACCTTGTCACGCTAGTTGGTATGCTTCAATCCTTTCCTCTCACATTATTTGATGTCTCTTAGAGGTGTTTGGTTTATAAACTATTTTATTACAGCTGTATTATTTGCACACCTGATTGAAACATCCTCTTTTAACATCTGGTTAATCACGTGTAAATATTTGGTTAATTCAGTTCATTATATGGTAAATGGGTCATGTGAAGCTTATTTTTTATTACCATGTAAATATTTGGTTAATCACATGCAAATATCTATTTAATTCATTTCTTTATATAATTAATGAGTCATCATGAATTAACCAAATATTTGCATGTGATTAACCATATAATGAACTGAATTAACCAAATATTTGCACCGATTAACCAAGGTGTCAAAAATAGGTGTCAAGTTTGGGTGTTCAAATATCTTTTCTTATTTTATTATGAAGTAAATTGTATTTTCGAGAATCTCATATTCAGCAATACTTCTTTCATACATTTATATATGGAAATAGAGTTTTTCACTTTCATTCACTAATTTTATTCCTGAACATTTTTAATGCTGAAAAATAATTTAATTTTTTAAAACATGTATCAAACATATGCCCAATAAAACTTCTCTCAAACATTACATTAATTTTCTTTTTTTTAATAGGTCAATGTTAGTAAATTAAAATGTTATATTAGTTTTCTCATCCTTGGACCTCTATCTTCTTAACACATTATACCATTAGTTTAAAGGACAAAACTTACATACAGTTCTATATATCTAGTCCATCTTGTTCCTATATAAAATATATCAAAAACTGTCAAAAACTGGTCCAAAGGTGTATTATAAAAATACTTCCTTACACCTTTTTAATGAAAATAACCGTTTTTTTTAGTGGAACACGAGGAACAATACCTAAAGTATTATATCTAAGTTTTATCCTAATTCAAACTATTTGAGCTACCCAATCCCTCCAACGCTACATTAATGATTCATATATGTGTATGGTAAAATTATGTATGTATGGGTCATGAATAATTCATGTCCGCAGGCGCTCATACGATAGGCGAGACAGAGTGCAGATTCTTCAGTTACCGCTTATACAATTTCACCACCACTGGCAACTCAGATCCAACTATAAACGAAGCTTCCTTAGTCAAACTTCAAGCACTTTGTCCCAAAAATGGAAGTGGCTTGAGAAGGGTCGCGTTGGACAAAGATAGTCCAGCCAAATTTGATGTTAGTTTCTTCAAGAATGTACGTGATGGTAATGGGGTTTTGGAGTCAGACCAGAGGCTATGGGGAGATTCTGCTACACGAAGTGTGGTAGAGAGTTATGCAGGAACTATAAGAGGGTTACTGGGGTTTAAATTTGATTATGAATTTCCTAAGGCCATGATTAAATTGAGTAACGTAGAGGTTAAGACTGGTACACAAGGAGAGATTAGAAAAGTATGTTCAAAATTTATTTGACATTGAGCTAAATTAAGAGTGGGTTAAGGTTTGGCTAGTTTGAAAAATTTATGTGTTCGATTTTATTTTTATCCTTCTTGTGCTCCATGTGTTTGTATTTAACAACCTTGATATCAGTTATGCTACTATTATGCCTGTTTGAAAACGAGGTAGAAAAAGCTAGAAGTTTTTCGAACCCATAAGCTACGATCATACTATAACACTACAGTAAATATTGTCTTTAGTGGCAATTGTTTAATGGCAATAAATAATTGCCAGTATTTCATTAATTAATTTGAAAATTTTGTGGCTAAACAGTATTAGCCACTAAATGAATAGTTAATAACAATTAGCAATACTAATTATCTAAAAATCACTTCATTCCCCCGATTTCTCTATTCACTTTATTCCCCAAAATCACTCCACCTCACTCCCAAAATCACCGTTTCTGAAAATCACCACCTCACTCCACACTTCTGCTTCACCTCACTCAGGTCGTGGTTCTTCCTTCCCTCATCCTCAGGTCGTGGTTCTTCAATCTCACCAAATTAGGTCATGGTTCTTCCTTTCCTTAACCATCGATCTTCACCAAATTAGGTCGTGGTTCTTCAATCTCACTTCAGATTGCTCGTTGTTCTTCGTGTTTGCGTTCCCTCTCTATTTTCGTTCACATTTTCTCTCTCTTTGCGTTGTGTCTGCAGAGCCGTACGTTGAAGGATTGATCAACTTCAGGAACACACAGATCTCATTGTCACAATATTGGTTAGTGATTCTCACAGATCTTGTTTGTAGATTACTGTAATTAGGGTGAGCTACTCTTATTATGCATGTTGTGTACTTATGGGTGGAATAATGCTAGACACACTTGTATATTGTTTTCACCTCACATTTGCACAGTTTTCACCATCTAATTACAGTCGATCCACATTTGCATAGTTGTTTTCTGCACATCTATATTCTGGTGCTGTCACCTACCCCCTGGTGCCTTCCCTAACACTGTGGTCGTTGCTGTTTTTAGTCTGCACTTGTCTGATGCTCATTTTTCTGCTTTCTGCTCAATTTTGCATTGCCCTCTGTTTATTTTAATTCGAATAGGCAAGGTTTATTAGACGGTCATGGACAATCCTAGAGGCAGAAGATGGATGGAATATGATAGAGTTAGTAAAGAATATTTGGATGGAGTAGAGAAGTTCTTAGACCATGCCTTTTCTCAAAATCATGGAGAAACAATTCCATGTCCTTGTAAACAATGTGTGCTACACTATTCTGTAAATCGGGCAATGGCATATGATCACCTTGTGGTTAATGGTATTATACCTTCGTATGATACTTGGTTTTGTCATGGGGAGTCAATAAATGTGCCAAATTGTACTGAAGAAACTAATTGCAGAGAAGAATGTTTCAGGGGTGATGATATGATAGGAATGATATTTGATGCTTTCGGAGGCTTTACCCAATTCATGGATGATAACAATACTGAAAATGTTGATTTGGAAGCAAACTTGGCAGAAAACACTACTCATTCATCAAGAGATCAACTTCATCCAGAGGTGGAGAGATTTGAACAATTAATGAAAGATGCAGATGAAGAACTATACCCTGGATGCAAGAAATTTAGCAAACTTTCATTTTTACTGCACCTTTACCATATTAAACGGTTGTTCAAATGGACAAATGAGTCTTTTAATGCTTTGCTTGGACTATTAAAGGATGCATTGCCTGAAGGAGAAAAGTTACCTCTTTCCTATTATGAGACTAAAAAGATAGTTGAGGGGTTGGGCTTAAAGTATGAAAAGATTCATGCTTGTCCCAATGATTGCATGCTTTTTAGGAAAAATATGGCTGATAAGGATGTTAATGAATGCTCAATTTGTGGAGCTTCTAGATGGAAAAACAAGGAGAGAAAAATTCCTGCCAAGGTTCTAAGGCATTTTCCTCTCAAACCAAGGTTGCAAAGATTATTTATGTCTTCAAAAACTTCTAAACTGATGAGATGGCATGATGAAGAGCGTAATAAAGATGGGACTTTACGGCATCCTACAGATTCTGAAGCCTGGAAAAGTTTTGACAATTATCATCCAGAATTTGCTAAGGATTCCCGTAATGTTCGCCTAGGATTAGCTAGTGATGGCTTTAATCCATATGGTACAATGAGAAGTGTTTACAGTACATGGCCGGTGATTTTAATGCCATATAATCTTCCACCATGGTTGTGCATGAAGCAGGAATTTTTCATTTTGTCCTTGCTCATTCCTGGACCAAAAGGGCCTGGCAATAACATTGATGTTTTTTTAGAGCCTTTAATAGAAGACTTGAATGAATTATGGGATGTGGGAGTAGAAACCTATGATGCCTTTGATAAGGAGACATTTCAAATGCGAGCAGCTCTCATGTGGACCATAAATGATTTTCCAGCATATGGTACTTTATCTGGATGGTGCACTTATGGTCAATTTGCATGTCCTTCTTGCAACATGAATACTCAATCTAGAAGGCTCAAACATGGTAAAAAGTTTTGCTACATGGGTCATCGACGTTTCTTGAAGCTGGATCATAAATATCGAAATGATGCAAAGTCATTTGATGGGACAAAAGAATCAAGACCTGCACCTTGTCCAATATCTGGGTCCTTGGTTCTAAATCAAGTTAGAGACATAAAGTTTACTCATGGTAAGTTGAGTCAAGTGGTAAGTGGGGTGATGAAAAACACATGGAAAAAGAAGAGTATTTTTTTCAATTTGCCTTATTGGGAATATAATCTGGTGCGCCACAACCTTGATGTGATGCACATAGAAAAAAATGTGTGCGATAACTTGATTTATACATTGTTGGGTCTTGGTAAAAAGTCAAAAGATAATTTGGAAGCTCGGTTGGACTTGATAGACATGAACATAAGACCAAGCTTATGGCCACAGCAACGAGCTAATGGGAGGACATATCTACCTCCTGCTTATTTTACAATGTCCTCAGAGGAAAAGAAGTTATTCTATGAAGTACTAGAAAATGCTAAGTTTCCACATGGCTACGTATCTAACATCTCACGCTGTATTCGTAAACGGAAAATATCAGGGCTGAAAACTCATGATTGCCACGTTATAATGCAAGAACTTCTTCCTCTTGCTTTGCGCGGAACAGTAGATCGGAAGGTGAGTTCTGTTTTGATTGAACTGTGCACATTTTTTCGGGTGCTTTGCAGCAAAGTGCTTAAAATGGAAGAGTTAAAGTTACTTGAAGAAAAAATTGCACTAACATTGTGTAATATGCCTCATGTGCTGTGGTATGAATGTTGGATTAGGGTGCTGAATTTGTTACAGGTTACTAAAGGATGTCTTTGAATGTATGGGACTGTTTTTACATGTACAATCACAGGGGCTGAGTGTCTAATAGTCATTTATTATAGTTTCTTTGCTTATAAATATTTAGCATTTAAATTATCTTTGATTATTTGTATATGAGTTTGAATATGCCATGAATTGTAATGTTGATTATACTCAGGATATGATTCAAGAAAAGTTGAATAGTGGTGAGACATCTAATCAACAATCTCATGGCAGTGTTGCTTGGGAAGGAGATGTGTATTCCCAAGTGTTGGGAACTGATAAAAGTGGCTATGTCCGTGGTTTAGGACTTGGTCCAACACCTTCTCTATTGTGGGGTAATAAATCTTCTCTAGGAAATATTGCTACAGATATGTCTAATGAGACAGTCCAAAGGTTAGAGAGAGAGATGAATGAGTTAAACAAAAAATATGTTGAAGAAATGAATTTGATGAAACAAAATCAAGCTAAGTTACTTTCAGAAGTATCTTTCTTGAGACAAGTTGTGGAAAAGCTTATTCCTCAAGGGTCATTTGTGCCTCAAAACTTTAATAGAAGTAGACAGGTAAGGTTTTCAAGCTTTTAAACTTTTTTCTTTGAATTTGATGCTATAAGGCATGTTTATCATTTTAAGTTTTAATTTTTACTAGGTATTTGATGCTAATAGTGGTCATGGATGAAACAACAAGTCTCACAGATGCCATTTCGATTCTCTAGTGCAGGTATAGTTGTTTAATCATTCTTCTTCCTAAAATATACTGCTTATTATTATCCTCTTAGATTATTTAGGCTGCTGATACAACATCTTTAGTTAAACAAATTCCTAGTGCCTTAGTACTATAATTATTTTGCTATAAAATAGGATCTTTAGCACCCTATACTTCAATGTTGCTACCCCCGCATCTTGTTAGCAATATGTATTTTAGCTTGAAAACACTATCAGAAACCTATGTATCAGTGCTTTGTCTGTGATAGGCATTTGATGTCAGTTACTTTTCTTGTGTAATTTTATATTGACTATGTCCATATTATAACTTATTACTGTCACTGTTTTTCAAATCTTAATTGACTATGAGAATCTAATTGACTGCTTTGTGTGATCCCTACTGTTAATTATGTGCATGAATATTTGTTGTTATTTTCTAATTTACATTGATAAACAATAATTGAATGACATTTTTTTCTTATGTTATCATTCCAGATCACATACTATTGCGGTTTCCAGAAAATGGCTGCAGAAGATTTCATCAAGGTTAAAAGTTGAAGAAATGTATATGAAATGACTATTATTAGACTCAAAATGACATTAGTTATTAGATATAAACAGTGTACTTTTTATCTTTTGTTGATGACATTTCTGAAGTTAGTACTTGATGGTTCTTATTTTGTGTTGTGGATTTAATGAAATATATTTTGCTTTTATGAAATGAATTTTAATGTGGTTTATTTGAAGTGTTTGTATATTATTATTTAAATTTTTTAGGATCAAATATCGTTGTCCTTAAAACTTTTGTTAATCAAGTTATGATTAATTTGGTTGACGAATAATCTTAACATATTTTGGCAATAGTAATGTCGGAAAAGGAAAATTGAAACTTTTAGTGGCAATAAAAAAAAGCTAGTAAATGAATTTGGATGACAATTCAAAAATTACATTTAATAGCAATTAAAATTACCGGTAATAATTGCCGCTATAACTTTCAACTTTTAGTGGCAATTAATTAGGTCTTTACCAGCACTCTTTACAATTGCCGGGAAAGCCTTTAGCGACACTGGATACGCCGGCTAATTGGTAAATTGCTAGTAAAAGTTTTAGCGGCCATTATTATTGCCGCAAAAAGTCATAAAAATTGCCGCTAAAAATGTATTTTACTGTAGTGTAAGCTTGTTGATTTGCGGTCTGGGTACATTGGTAATGCCCGTAATGGAACTGTACATGACAAGCAAAAATGGTTTTCCTAACAATTTCCTTAACACTTGTTGCATGATTGCATGATTAAAATAAAAAATAGAGGGAATTATACCAACCCTCCTTGAGTTTTGATGAAATGACAACCAATCCAATTTTTAATAAAAATAATACTTCACCCCATTTGACCTTTTGACTAACGTTAGGGTTAAATTACGCTAACAAAATATTCTTTAAATTTACTATGATTAACTTTAAAAAGTAAAAAATTACACTCCATCATTATCTTCAAGATTTTTAAAATAATGGCAAACCCCAAATTTTGACGATAAATTTCACTTGACCCCATTTTTTAGTATTGATTAAATATTGACTTAACATTGTCAAGTTACATAAAATTAAAAATGATTTATATATACTTAAAAAAAGGTTTTTAAATATTAAACTTATGCGTTCTTGTTTCCAAAATAAAGTTGTTGTTTTTAATTTTAAAAATGAAATATTTAATTTGAAAATATTATAAAAAGAATATAATTATTTTAAGCATTTTATTTTTTAGTTCTTTATATATTTAATTTACTCAAACAAATTATTTAGTATATAATGGACTGGAAAATAAATATATAATGGACTTGAAAATAATTTTACTTGTTTAGCATTTTATTTGTTTGAATAAAATAAATATATAATGGACAGGAAAATAATTTTCATTTTTTAAGTAACTTGATAATGTTAAGTTAATAAATAGTCAACACAAAAAAAAGGGGTCAAGTGGAATTTATTGTCTAAGTTTGAGGGTCAGTTGTTATACTAAAAAACTTAAAGGTGGTGGAGTCAACATACTCTTGTTTTTAAGTTCATTAATTTAAGGAATATTCTGTTCAGCATAATTTAACTCTCATATTAGTTAAAGGATCAAATAGGGTGGAGTGTTATTTTTAATCAAAAATGGAGTTGGTTGTCATTTTGTCAAAACTCGATGAGAGTAAGTGCAATTTACTCTAAAAAATATTATAGGTAAAACAAAAAAATAAGGGTCATGTTAACGAGTGCCTTAAGAGCATTGATTAATGAACCCACAAAATGAAATTTTGTATTAGGAAACTATCTAACACTTTTCAAAATGCTAAATGCTTCATCTTCCCATATAAATTTTTCTTTCTTGATTCCTTAAATAATACGCTAAAGAGATTCATTAGTATTCTCCTAAAAAAATAAAAATGTATTGAATAGAAAGCAAAATTTTGAAGTTATCATGTGTTAAATAATTTATTTTTTCATTTAATAAATTTTATTCTTTTCCTTATCTGACATTGGTTGGGAATATTAGTATGACAAACCCAAAATAATATTTTGTGCGATTGTATCTAAATTTGATGTTAAAGGAAAATGAAAATCGTTTTGATCATTTAGGGAGGTAGAAACTTTGTATCTTAATTTTTTCTTTTCTTTTCTAGATTACTATTCTTTATTTAATAGTAAAAGATTAATTTCTCAAAATATGATTACGTATTCAAGCAAGGAATCTTTCAAATAATATTTTTTTATACCCATAATAAATCTCAAAATCAAACTCTGAATCATATAGTTAAGATAATTTTGTAACAATCCTTATTGAATTTCTTAACAGAGAATATTGTAAGAATATACGTGTGCTGCTCTGTTGCCAAATACCAATGGTCTATTGGAGTTGCCGTAGAGGAAAAGGTAAGTTGAGCTATACATGAAGACGAAAGCGAAAAGTTTTTTTAACAACAAAATATGGTGTCATTCTGTTTTTTACGGTATATTTTTTAAATGCGTGTATATAAGAAGATAAAAGGTAGGTAAGAAATAGAGATAAATATATACGATGTCACATACGATGTCCAAATTTTGATGTTCGAATAACATAACTGAGACGAATAGTGTCTTGGTCACTCTCAAGGCGACCTTGTACTCAGTAGACACGACTGAACTACTCCCCCAGAGCAACCTCATTTGCTTAACTTCAAACTGTTTAAAGTTACAATATTATACAAATATAATATTACCTAAACTGTCGATTGCTTACCATACGATTAACTTATGTTCTTTCGTTACATTGAGGAGAAAATGGAATCAATTTTGCAGTTTTAAATATTTTAATTTATGGAAATGTTTTTTTACACTGAAACCTCACAAACAAGAGATGAAAAGTGTTTATGTATTACGTTTAACTTTCAGTCTTATATTGATAATTTTATCAAGATTTCATGAAAATCGTATAGGAGAGGTAGATTAGACCGATTGAAAGAAATCAATTTTGGACTTTTCGTCAGAGGTTATGTATCATCCATGTTTTAGGACCTTGTTTATATGCTTAAGATATATGTTTAAGTGTTTGGAAGCTTGCTTGAAAAGTACGTGATCGATCGGCTTCGAATCGGACGAGAACATAAATTAGGGTTTTTGGGCAGGCTGGCATGCTCAAGTGTGGGGATGCCACAGCTTGAGCGCCTAAAGGCCCCATCCATGTGTCAAGAGGTGATAAAGGGAGAGACATTTTGCAACGTTTCTTCGACGCAAAGTCGTTGACTTTGGTCAATGCTCAAGCATGGGATCTGGGGCGTTGGAGCGCCCAGACGCTCGAGCACTGAACACCTCCACGCTCGAGCACTAGCATCAGAAAAGAGGGAAAAAAAAATAAAGAAGCTTCAGGATAAATGGTAACTTAAGTGACCATTTCGTTCTAACATGAAAAGAAGACATAAAGAGAGAATGAGAGATAAGAGAGAGAGTGAAATCTTTTGAGGCTCGGTTTGATCAAACCATTTGTCCTATCACGATTCCGATTACATCACCGAGTTCGTGGCGACGATATCTTCTTAACCCCACCTTCCCTTTCTTGCTAGGGCTAAGGTAAGCCTATGTCCTTCTCATGCCGACATGCCATCGGTGACGGTATTGAGGTTTTCTCTTCGTTCAGTTATTGGTTTTACGTTTCGTGTTCATATTAGGGTTACCCATGACGTATGCTACGTCTACATGTATCCAAGTGAAAATTTGGAGCATTGGAGGTGCTAGAACCAGGCAAGGTAGATTCATGACAAATTGGAGAGGTGTTCGTTTCGTCGTCCGAGAGCTAGCTAGACACACCTCAGGTGGGAGAAAGAAACCACCTATCATCGGAAACTGCTAAGTAACATTTTATACAATAATTGTGTAGGGCGACCTAAACCCTACTAGTGGGCGAGTAATCGACAATGTCAATATCACATTGGCGACTACCCAACATTACCAATAATGATATAGGGATTGTAGGTTTATCGTTGTTAGGTTAAATTTGTGATACTCAGGGATGTCTGATTTTCTCATGTTTGAGCTACTTGTGATGTGTTGGTTGTGATAACATGCTTTATATGATGTTTTGTGATACATGAATATATTTTATTATTTTTTAATGTGCGTAACATGCTTTGTCTGATAACATGCTATATATATCTGCTATTATGTGCTTAGTTAGCATCTAGGCGATGATATATGTTGGTTGGGAGATATGCATGTTGGGGGAGAGTATGACATGAGACTTAGTTGGCCTAGCCTAATCAAATATTATTATTATTATATGTGTGTGTATATGTGTGTGTGTGTGTGTGATGAGATTGTATGATGTGACCTGAGAAATTATCTGAGTTGGTGGTGAAAGGTTGAGGCACTAGGTTATGACCTGATGCGAGTCGGTGAGACTCATATAGAATGCATGGTGTTGTTCACAGCCGTGTGGGTGGAACACACGAGGTCAGACTATCCGATTACAGATACAGGATATCACGGGCTAGTTCCCTAACGGGAATGTGGGAAACTACCGTGATACTCTTGTAGTCCTTGCCGAGCTGCTCTGTGTATCCTAACGGGAATGATGATACTTCTATATTGTGCAATTATTCCCTAACGGGAATGGGGGATAGTATCATTCTTTGAATGAGCACCCTAATGGGAATGTGGGTGTGCACCGACGTTTATGGATGCGCCGCTTGGATGACTAACTAACATCCCTAACGGGAATGGGGGATGGTGACTGGATTATAAGTGGCCATGTCAACATACAGGCTTAGTTGCATGAGAGTAAAGGTAAAGGATGATTCTGTAACTTGAGGATGATATATATATATGTATGTGTGTGTGTGTGTGTGCGCGCGCGCACGCGCACGCTATATATGTAATGCATGTCTATGTTCTGTTATTGTATATATGTTATGTATTCCTTTTCTGTATATGATGATATAATAGTTTCTTATCTCCTATTTCTATATATTGTATATGTTTTATTATGTCATCGTCGTGAGAAGATTCTGCGGAGGAGCCAGATATTGTAGAGCTTGATGAGACTCCTTACGAGCCAAATGCTGGAGGACGAGCATTGGATCCTAGTAGTTGAGTATAGTGTCTATGGCCAGTGTGTCTTCTTTTGAGATGTTTTATTTTCGGTTCTTTTGTCAATTTGTACTTTTGGGGCCCTACTCTGGTATGGTACCCTAGATCGTTGTTATGTATCTGTTATATATGTATATATATGGTGTGATGTTTATGTTTATATCTTTTATGTCTAAAGTTTTTAATATCTCCATTTTTCGTTATGTATGTTTAACGCTTATATCACGATTAAGGTTTAATTAATTAGGTTTTTCTTTAATAAGATATCGGGGTGTCTCGGGTTAAAATTATTTCTTTGATTAAATCATTTTAAATCGGTGAAAATCGGTCAAATATTGAACAGGATTAAACACTTGGTATTTGCAAGAAAAAAATTTAAATTTAAGAACTAAAAAACAAAAAAGGAAAAAAGTGATATATATATATATATATAACCTAATCGATTGGCTAACTTACTTATTTAAATTTAAATGTATTATTATTTCATGTTATAAAGAGCTACACTTTATCAAAGCTCAATCTTCTTTTTTTTTTTTTTTTGAAGCAATCAAAGCTCAATCTTAAAATTTATTGGTTAAATACTTCAATTTTAATTTAAAATATTTTCATAATATTCATTAACTAGAAAAAAAATATCCGAGCCATGTTTTGTCCTTCCTAGATTATTTTTCATATTTTAAGCTGGTTTTAACAGTTCTTATTAATAAAATTTTGAAAATAAGTTTTAAGTTCTTAATTGATAATTGATTATGAAATTAAGACCAAAAAGATTTGGTTAAGACAAAAAAAAATCCAAATAAATTACACCTTATTCGCGATGCTTAGATTTAGGAGACATTTCTAACAATTTCATGTCACGCAATCTATCTGGGGTCCACTAGTTAGCTATTTTCCCACTTAAAACCTGATATATTTAATAAACAAGCAATCTTAAGATGCTTATTTTAATAGATATGTTTTTTGAACATATGATTAAGGATATCATATGATGTCCCTTCTGTTTTTTCATGTATTCTCGAGTTATATGTATACAAAGATAATAAAAAGCGAGAGATCAAAATAAACACATATGATGTCTAAATTTTGATATTCAAATAACACAACTCTTATTCTAAATAAGCCACACTCATGTTGAATGTCTTATACCGAATGTTCAAAAATAATTTTACTATTATATAATAGTAGGTTTTAGCTAATAGAAATGAATAGAGTAAAGACGATAAACTTTCTTTGAAACTCAAAGTTTGAAAGGATCATGGATTACTTCTGTGTATCCATAAAAAAGTCAACATATATGCATAAAACAAAGCCCTTATCAACACAATTCAAACTTGAAAATTTAAATAAGGACTTAATATTTAAAATATGATATATCCACAAAGTGTAACACCCCCCTTGGGCATTGCTATTAGGGATGGCAATTTTACTCGTACCCGTGGATACCCGCAGGTAAAATCCGTAACGGATACGGGACGAGTATCTTAACGGGTACCCGCGGACAAAATAAACGGATTTTTGTGTTACCCATTTGTTAACGGGCGGGGGCGGGTACCCAGGTACTCGTGCCCGGGGGTACCAGTGCCCGCGGGTACCCATACCCGATGATTAAATTACATAAATGCCCATAAATTAACCCTATGTCCTCCACTTAGTCATTGTCTGGTCTTCTGTGCCGTCCAGCCCTCCCCCCATTTCTCCTTCAACCTTCATCCTTCATCTCACCATCTCACTTTGTGCCGGTCACCATTGATTTCGTCACCACTGCGAGAACGCTTCTCTGGCAACCCCTCTTTTCTCTTCCCACCTTGCAGCATCGTCATGGACCAGGAGCAGCGCCTCCCTTCCTCCGTCGTACTCCGCCGTACAACAGCGTCATCATGATTCATGAACCAGATCCACGCCCTCTCTTCCCTCTTCTCTCTTCCCCGTGCTCTGATTTTTATTTTTTTCCCTCTTCCCTCTTCCTTCCCTTTTTCCTCCTCCCTGTTCTCTCTTCCCTCTTCCATGTGCTCTGAATTTTCTTTTTTCTTTTTCCCTCTTCCCACTCTCTTGGTCGAGCTACATAGCTACACAGGGAAGCTTAATTTCTGTTACTGTGTATATCAAAATGGTTCTGTTTCTGTTATTGCTTAGATAATCACAAAGTTCAGTGTCCTTAGTTGCTGTTTATGTTATTCTGGTTCTGTATGAGAAAAGTTTATCTCGATGCCATTTTTGTGTTGGTTAGATAATCATAAAGTCCATCACACTGACACCCACGTTTCTGCATTGTTTGCTTAAACACTTATTAGAACTGTTAGATCATTTTCGGACATGTTTGGTTCCACGTCCGGAACCCAGGTCAAACGTGGCTTTGACTGAAAAGAAGGTGTTTCGCTGTATGTAGGAGAATCACGTTTGCATCTAAAATGGATTCTGGGAGGAAGCTGCTTCTCCTAGCTTTCACTTCTAGGATCCAAAATTGATTCTGAATTTTTTTCTCTCTACTGGTAATTTATCTCATTTACCCTTCATTAACTACCTTCAATGATCTCAGCTGTATCTTCTATTCGCTTCAGACCTGGTAGAACCCTCGCTGTCCGACGTTCACCACTCAGACCCAGACCCACCACAGAAAAGTAGCCGCCATCGGAGTTGCTGTCCCTCCACCATCCTTACCTAGACACAGTACGACATGAAGATAAAAAACCAACGAGTCTATTTGCAATTTTGGTCTGCTTGAAACAACACTTGCAATGGGGGTTCTACGCTACCTGTATATAGTTTTATCTTTTATTGACAAAATACTGTATATAGTTTTATAATTTAACATAAATTAAAATAATTAGTTTAATATATTCATTTGATTTGTTAATATATATGTATATATAATAAATAAATAAATAAAATGAAACATAAATCTAGTTAGAGTGAGTATATATTATATATATACATTAAAACCCATTTTGGTAATTGATCACCCAAAAGCAATTTTGATACAAACTATCCAAACAATAGAAATTGATAAAAATCACTTTTTCATGAAGGCATCCAAACATAATCACTTCACTCTCAACTCACTTTTAACCAAAATCAATTCTACAAAATCAATTTTATTCAAAATCACCTTTGTCTAACGCTCATCCAAGCACACACTTCGTAAATGTACTCTTAATTTATTTGAGGCATTCTTTAATTATGAGATTGATCTCGAAAAGTCATTTTGATGTTAACTGTGCCATACACACCAGCTGTTTGACAAAACGTGAATGCTGAATTTTGTTTGAATGTGATGTTGTAAGCACTGTAATAGATTTTCAATTGGTGAAATATTTCGCGTTCCAGATTAGCCAACTTGAAATTATTGAGATTTTAGTAATTATCCGTGGGTACCCGCTATACCCACAAATACCCGTGAAACCCGCTAAATACCCGCCCAGCAGATACCCGTGTGGGTGGCGGGCGGGGACGGGCACAGATTTATCCACCGCGGGCGGGGGCGGGGGTGGTGCTACCCATGCCTGCCCAGCCCCGTTGCCATTCCTAATTACTATGTAACACGTGCGGAATTAAATTAAATAATTTTGCTGGTTGCTTTCGGAAATTGATCTATTTTGATGTCGGAAAATCTGGTTGTAAAACAATTTCTTCCGAATACTTAGAACTGAACGTGCACAACACAATAGTGACAACCATATTATTCACGACAGAATTTCAAATCATATAAAGATTTTTAAAACACCTACACAACTTTCCCAAAACATATTACCCAAAGAAAATCCTAAGCTGGTCGCTCTACAAGACACTCACTGATAGGACCTCGTGATCATCTCTATGATCACACATCTCTTTCTGCAATCCAAACTTAAGTCTCCAAATGACTTAAGGAACTCTTCTGCAACATCTGCATTCGTGTACCAAGGTACAACAACAAAGTAGGAGAACATGTATATGCAAGGGTGAGTTCCAATATATGGATTTTAAAACGATAACCATAAGCACGACACACAATTAACATTTAACATGAATATTCAAAGATAAACAATTTATTTATTAAAGGGTTTCATACCTGACAATCTTCGTTGTTTTAAAAAAAATATGACACTTCAATATTCATCAACTAACTTTTGATACCTAATCTCCAAAGCTCCAACCAACCAATAAATGAGCTGATCAGGCTCTAATTGCTGAATAAGGCAGACTTAATACCAATAAGGCAGAGTTCAAATTTACCATATCACTGTCCAAAACAAGACACAGTGAGTACTATTCATAGTATATGGTTTCTTGTTCATATATCCATCAAGGCACAATGATGCAAACTGCATGAATACTTGCCATCAAGTATCCAAGTCCTATGCACATGTCTGCCCAAAAATGCATGTAAAACGTTTCGTTCTCGTAGTTTTCTTTGTGTTCATTCTTTCCTTTTCGAGGCTCAAAGGCTCACGACCAAACCAAGGTTTAAACATTTAAGTTAAACAACCATTCCAATAAAAAGGACTCCAAGTCCAAACCAATCAAATAGACTCCAAGTCAAAAATGTGCAAATCACGAAATCTAGACCCGTGCACCAGATTTAGATTCGTAGATGTTGGCACACAAAAATCAATATAGATTTTTATAGGACATATAGTCCATAACTTCACCTTTCGGACCCTGGGCCCATATCATAGAACATTAGATCCGACGTCTCGGTAGTTAGGTTCGTTTTCAACTTTAAACCATTTTCATTCGGTGAAACACAAAACAAAACCAAAGTTTCCTCAACTTATTTAAGTTGACGGAAATACCACCAATGTTTACCGAAAATCCTTTTATGTTGGAAATTCGTTTTGTAAAATCATTCAAAATCTCTGAAACTCATTTTCGTTCAAAAATCAATACTTTGAACCTGGAAATATCGTTTTAGACAAATTCTCAGTGTTACTCAATATTACCCTTTTTAAGAATACTTTTGTAAATGTTGACGGAATTGTCCGTCGTTTGACGTTTTTAAAACGTTTTAAGTCCAAAACAAGACTTTTCTAGTAAAATGATTTTTCCAACACTGTAATAAAATCATTTTTGACAAATCTTTTCTTAAAACACCATTTTCTAATATTTAGAAATTCCTTATGTGAAAATTAGCAGTGCTAAAATATTTTCACGGTTACGTCCTCATTATAACTCTTAAAACAATCATTTATCATTAAATCATTAAAATAATATTATTTTTCACTATTTCCCTTTTTTCACCAAATAATTAATTAAGTAATAATATCTTACTATTTTCCACTAATTAAAACTCATTATTTCATGAAAAGCTTATTAACGCTTTTAACCTCGTAATTAGTTGAGCACTGACCAATGTCAGGCTTTCCAATCCACAATCAACATCAACATCAAAAATCATTTCATGCCAATAATATAACAAATAGCAATTAATGGCATGCAACAACATATAATCACAATTAAATGCAGATAATTAAATAATTAAAAGCAGACAATTTAAAAGCAGTTATTTCTAACTGCTTAAAATAAAAAGTGCACCCAAATAAATCATATAGACCATAAACAAATTACATACAGCTATTGGAAAAATCCCTCAGGTACTCCCCTTACCTCTTGAAGATTTTTCCTTCTGAATTAAAGTTCCGTCAAACGTCTGATCTCCGTAAAATACGTACAAGATTCATACAACAATTTATCCTTCAACAAACCACAACAAATAATTAACAAACACACAATTAAACACACCTATGCTCCTATATGATAGGTTTGGTCCCTAAGGTTTTTAAGTTGGCTAGACATGATAAAATTTTGCAAGCTTTTAGATTAAGGATCCTTAAGCATTGGAGACACATAATCAATGATTATATTGCAAAAGTTAAAACAAAATCCTCTAACTCCACATAGAGCTAGGTTCGGCCTACTAATTTTAATTAGGCTAATGATGTTAAAATTTTACCAACTCTTGGATCAATGATCCTTAAGCAAGATTAAGACATAATCAAAGCTTACTTAACAATAATTGAATCAAACCATCTTAACCACAAAGTTAAGATTTTCGGCCGTATATAGAATTTTGGTTTAAAGTATGATTTGATCTTCTAAAAATGGATTAGAGATCTTAAGTACTTGGAATATATGATTAAGGATCAAAACACAAAGATTGAAATAAAATACTCCAATCCTTTAAGAACACTAATTTTGGCCATGAGTAAAAATATGGCTTAGAGGTTTTATTTTGATTCAACAGTCATGGATTCAATACATATATGAACTATAAGATTGAATCAAGCAAGACATGTACAAAAAATGAACAAAGCTCCCCCCCGAGTTAGGGTTTAGCCTCTTAGGATTAAATGGGAAGGAAATTTTTGTTGGATGCCTACTCTTGGATCTTGAATATAGAGAGGATACTAAGATCATAGAAATTGGTTTCATACTCATTGGATTTTTCTATGATTTACTATGAATTTTCAAAGTTCTAGATCTAAGAATTGAAAAAGATGATCAAGGCTTTAAAACATAAAACTAAATGAAAAACACGATGATGATTGAGTGAAAGGAGTATGGTATACCTCTTAGATTTGAAAAATGAGCAAGGAATCAAGTAGTTGCTTCACAAAAATGGCTTATGGAAACTTAAAGTTTTTGAGAAATGATGAACAAGCTTGATGGAGAAGATGAAGTGTTGCTTAAATATAAATGGAATGGCCTCCAAAGATGTGTTGGGCCGTGGGAATTAGGGGGGCTTAAGAGTCTAAGAATTTTTCATTTTAGGGACAAAGGTGTAATTTCACTTAAGGCAATTTTGTGATTAAAATCAATAATAAGGACAAAATGGTAATTTTGCCTAAAGTAATCATGAAAATTATGTGGTTGAGGTTGAAGGAGAGGTGGCTGATTTGTGTCCACAAATTGTGGGGCAAACTTGTCATTTCAATGAAAGTTCAAGGGTAAAATAGTCCAAGAGTAAAATAGTCTTTATACTAATTTGAAGAAATATCTAGAAATTTGTTTAAATGTAATCATGACCTTGGTGACTTACCCCTATGAATCACTACCCTAGGTGGCACCATATTTCAGCATCCGATGTCAGGTTTTGTCTCTGCACGTCCGTTGTTGACTCCGCCGATTACCTGATTTAGGGTTTTTACGCCCAAATCAAGTATAAAACCTGAAAATTTTCAAAATAACCTATATCGTTAGAAATGAGATATAAAATTTATTCATTTCGTTCTCGGGCCAAAATTAGGTTTTCTGATCAGTAAAATCTTACTGTCAGTGAAAACACAGACCGGGTTCTGTCTGAATTTTCAACCGAAACTTTAACCGTATACTTATAAAAATAAGTTTGATATGAATATGACTTTGGTTTTCCCAAAATCATTTTTTAAGTTTCAGATAAAAATATAAACGTTTATTTATATTTATACCGATCTTAGAAAGCAAAAAAATCGGGATGTTACACAAAGTCACCCTAACACGACTTTATTATGAAATGACGTTGGAAAATAAAAAAAGAAACACATCCAACAAACATAGTTGAAATCACAAAAAAGCCCAAGTTTCAAATGACTTATCCATATGATGATGGTGAGTTTGTAGGTAATAAATATAAAAAGATTTTGTTTAGGAAAATTATAGAATGAAGTTTTAAATTCTTATATAATACCTTTAAACATAACATGATTTTCTTAATTTCTTTTAATAGAAAATAAGTTAAGGATAATATAGATTTTTCATTTTTTATATGATATGATATGTTGGTTTATAAGTCACAACAGTAATGGTATGAATACTCATAGATCAAGATATGCGTTGGAAGATTTTTGAACACCGACGACCCTTATAATATTTAACAAAAAATACATGTACATTATGATAAACGAGTTGAACCGAAGGCATAGTCAAAATTAAACATCTACAAACTTTTTCATTACATTACATGGCATAATTGAAAAACTCACTCATATCATTTAAATAAAGGCCAATTTGTCAGCCGCTATAATTAAAAAAGACCAATTAACTTGAGTTTTCTCATTGTCAATTATTAAAGTTTCCAAGGTGCATGTTCCTTTTCTTTTCCAAGTTCCAGTTTTTGCTTTTTATTTGCACCGTTCGCAATTGTAATAGTATGTCATAAAATTTAACAAATGACTATTATGACATGAGTTATAGTATTTAATATTATACAAATTCCCAACTTGAATATATTTAATTTCTCGATTTAAAAAAATTAAGAAAGTTTAGAGCCAATTTATAGTTGCCAATTAATAAAATTCTAATTTAATATGGAGAATGCTAGCGAGTGCCCTTATGACACTCTTTAAGAAACCAAGAAAAGAAAGTTTCCATGGAAAACTAACTATTTCACCTTTTTCAAACATTAAATACATCAATTCCCCATGAAAACTTTCTTTTCTTGGATTCTTAAAAAGTGTCCTAAGGACACTTGTTAGCATCAACCCATTTAATATTTATCTGGACGTTTTAATTAAAACTTATATGGAATGTTATAATGTGTTTTAAATGAAAAATCAATTTGTAATGTCATAATTAAAACGTTTCAACAACATTTATTAGCCAGAAAACGTTTCTATAACAAATAAAAACTTTTCAAGAGCATTCATTAGTCAGAAATAATGCCTACTTAATTATGATAATTATAATTAAAAATACATGGAATGTTAAAATCAGATTTACATGAAAAATAAAAGATAGAAATATAATCAAAAACCGTTTGTCACATAATAGAAATACGTTTTACTAGTTCTTGCACCCGTGCGATGCACGTGCATATTTTGTGTGATTATTTTACAATATTGTTTATTTTTAAATTTTGAAAATTATAATTTAAAAGAGTAACAAATAATTATTTGTGTAGTATTTGAAATGAGAAAACATCGCATGAAATTTTTTTGTTTGAGAATTCTAAATTTGAAAACACTAATATTATTAAAAGTGGTGTGCTGCATGGGCGTATTGCTTACATTTTCATCAAGGAAAATCATCTCTATTGGTTGCCTTCTACCATGCTCCATCACAAAAGTTGGAGCAAGCTTGCTCCTTGTTGACCAAGAGTTTTAGTCCAACCATTTTGCCACAGTGGATACTCCTTTACTGTATTTATTGTATTGGTCAAAGCTTATTTAAAATGATGTATTTAGAACAGATAGTATGTATTTAGTATTTGTACTTATAGAAAAGTTATTAAAAAAAAAAAAACCATCTTCCCGAACCCCCTTCCAGATTCATCCCCTCCATCTTTGCATCGACCCACAACCAAATAGCATGACTGCCATGGACGATCGAACCTAATACCCTACCTATTTGCGCAGCACTGCTCCGCTAGAAAAGGACCACGCGTGCCTCAGCCCAGATCCGACCCCCTTCCGTTGTCCCTCATTTCGTCGTCACCGTTCCCGGAGTGACTATTCCTGTACGCTTAAGCCATCTCCACGCTCCGCCGTCGAGCTCCGCTAGCAGCACCGCCATCTCGAACCTCCCGTCAAGCTCCACAAGCCGCGCCATCGAGACCTCTGTCTTCTTAGATATGTTTCATTTCTCTTTCCTTAACAATGCAAAGACAAAAAACTCCAAATACAATAGGGTATTTACCTAAAATACACAATATAAAACATATACGTTTGACCAACAAAGTGCGGATGTGTCAAAATAAATACAACCTATTGGTTAGTCAAAATGGATCATAGTTACACTAATTTTATGCTGGCATAACTTAAGGTTCTTGAAGTCAAGAATTTTTCAAAGACAAATTACACAAATCAAATCTCCCAGCAATGTGACTAACTAATGTAATCCTTGGTGTCATCCTACAAATTCGCATGAAAAAAATATGCGCAAATATCTATGCACATAAGAAAAACATAAGTCAAATAAAAATCTACATCATTTTCACCTCTATGCCTTACTCCCCCTTCTTGTGGCGCTTTCCACCTTTGTCTTTGATTTGCAATAGCTCCTAATTTTGGTTACAGCAAGAGCAACATTTTTTTTTCATTATTGTTTATTACATAATAGAGAGAAGTATTTATTGTGTATATAAAATATTTTCAATGAAAAGGGCTTCTTTTTGTTTGGATAACAGAATATTCTTTCTTGGCGGATGAATTTATTTATACATTAAAACAATTTTTTTTGTCTCATTCTATGCTAAATATTAGTTATCTAATGTTATTACTATTATTTTTTTAATGCAGAAATAGTATAGATGGTTCCTGAAATTATACATATACCCATAAAATTAAATGACAATATGTGGGCATTTCTTTCTTGTTTACATAAACAACAATCAATCTCATACTTTTCTGAAGCAACAAATTAAAGTTTGAGTCATAAAAAAAAATTAGAAATAGACACTTTTTACAATAATATATCTATCAATTTACAGATGTGTAATAAGTAGACTAACAAACTCCTATTAGTGTTATTTAAATCTTCAAAATCTGGTTGCTATTTAATGGATTAATTATCTATTTATTTATGATAAAAGAAATGGTGAAGCTCAATAAATGCTGCTAAAGGAAGAAGGAAAAAAAGTGAATTGACAATATTATCCCATACTACCTTACTTTTACAAACTCCAAGTGATTTTACAAAATTGCCCCAGCCACCACCTTCCTTTTAATAATAAAGATATCCATCCTACGCTTAAGTGTATATACTAAAAAAATATACATTTGATAAAATAAATATATAATGATTAACTACTTAAATTGATTAAAATGCTCATTTTTATAATATTTTTAGTTATATGTTTCATTTTTTCGAATTAAAATCAATTTTATTTTGTAAGAAATAAAGTATACAATTTTTTTTGTTGTTGATAAAAATCGGAAAATAGAATTAAATTAGGTTTTGGGGTGGATTACCACTTACATCATCCTAAATGAGCATCTCCAACAAAGCCCAAGGAGACTCAACTATAGATACAGAAAAAGTTCCAGAAAGCCTTTTTTGGCTAAAGAGTCAGCACAAGAGTTGGCTGATCTAGATACATGAGACACCCTCACCTCCCAATCCCTCTTCCTCACCAGATCTAAAATGTCTTCAAGCAGGAATTGGATAGATGGGGTTTTTGCTCTTCCTTTATGAACTATATCCATCGCCACCATTGAGTCCGACTCCACCAGCAGTCTTCGGATCGACAGATCCCGAGCAAGCCGCAAACCTGAGAGAAGCCCCCACATCTCCGCCCAGAGGGCGTTGCTCTCCGTGACCTTGCAGTGGAAGTCCACTACCAGAAAACATGGATTTACCGACGGACAGTTACCGACGGCCGGATTTCCGACGGAAATTTTTGGCATTACCGACGGAAAAACCCGTCGGAAATCTGGATAACGAACAAACACAGATTTTTCCGACGGAAATTCCGACGGTAATTCCGTCGGAAAAGCGGTGGGAAATTTGCGCGGGATTTATTACCGACGGAAATTTCCGTTGGTAATTTACCGACGGAAAATTCCGTCGGAAATTCAGGGCGGCATATAGGTTACCGACGGAAATTTCCGTCTGTAAAGGCGGCGGCTCGGAGAATGGGGAGGGGTTACCGACGGAATTTTCCGCCGGTAAATTACCGACGGAAATTTCCGTCGGTAAGGGGCGGCGGCTCGAAGATTGGGGAGGGGGTTACCGACGGAAATTTCCGTCGGTAAATTTCCGACGGAAAATTCCGTCGGTAACGGCCGGCGGCTCGAAAATCGGGGCGGTTACCGACGGAAATTTCCGTCGGTACCGAAAGGGCGGGAAAACTGGTAATGTTACCGACGGCGGGTCCGTCGGAAATGCGGATCCCGCCGTCGGTAATTCGAATCGGTGCCTTCATTACCGACGGCGCGTTCCGTCGGTAATGCCTCTTCCCCATTAAAACCGGCTGTTTCTCCCCCTCCCCCATTTCTATGTTTCATTTTCTCTATACTACTCTCTTCTCCCTCTCTCCACCGCCGACCTCCGTCCCCTCTCCGGTAAGTGCCCCTTTCTTCCTCCTTCCTCTTCTTCTTCTTCTTCTTCTTCTTCTTCCTTTCTCTTCTTCTTCTACTTCCTCCTTCCTCTTCTTCTTCTTCCTTCCCCATTAAAACCGAACCCGAACGCCCCGTACCCAGCCCCGGCCGCCGCCGCCGACCCCGCCGACCGCCCTCCTGCGCCATGCCTGCAACTCAACCTTCACCGCCGCAACCACTACGTTAAGGTGAGCAACCACCTTCTCCTCCAACAACCACCAGTTTGGAGCACCAGCCACCGTGCCGGAGGAATTCCGGCTACCAAATTGAATTAATAATTAATATTTAAAATAAAAAATTAATTAAAAAATTAAAAATTAAAAAACGTTACCGACGGATTTTTCCGTCGGTAAATTCTGTCGGTAAGTTTCCGACGGAAAATTCCGTCGGTAACGTTTCCGACGGAAAAAAATCCGTCGGTAATCCGTCGGTAATCCGTCGGTAACATTACCGACAGAATCTTCCGTCGGAAACGTTACCGACGGAATTTTCCGTTGGAAACTTACCGACAGATCCGACTCGTCCGTCGGAAATCGTTTCCTACTAGCCGGATACCGACGAAATTTGGTCCGTCGGAAAAATCCGTCGGAAACGTGCATTACCGACGGATTTTTTTGCGTTTCCGACGGTTTTTGGCCGTCGGTAATCACGCTTTTTTTTGTAGTGGTCCTTCACAAAATCACCATTCTCGTTTCGCAAAATACCTCCACACGCAGATCCGCCGCTTCCCATTCCATGAGCACCGTCAATATTGAGTTTAACCCAGCCAGTCAGAGGTTTAACCCACGCTTCTGGGCTGAGTTGCCAATGATGGTTTCTGGACAACAGAGGATTAGCCAGGGTGTTTGACACAAAGTGGACTTGGTTGAGAATGGAAGACCATAACTCATCTCCTAGAGAGGATTTTGCTGAGAAGATTAGGGAGTTACGATCTCTCCAAAGAGCCCATATTGAGATACCAAAGGTAAGCTTCCAATCCCACTGAGAAACGCTTATGTTATCCCCGCTAGATAAATTCCAGTTCATCCAAGCCTCTAACCCTAGGCTGAAGAACCTACTCCATTGAGCTGGGTTTAAAAGTTTTGACCAAAATTCCTGGATTTCATCACAATCCCTAATTGCATGCATCACTGATTCAGGTTGTCTGAGGCATTTAGGGCAGATATCTGGTACTGCCATGCCTCTCTTCTGTCTTCCTTCGTTATTTAGTAATCTCCCATGGGCTGACTTCCAGAGAATTGCTTTGATTCTTGCAGGTCCCTTCCACTTCCAGACATGAGAAAAGATTGAAGATTGAGAGGGATCATTCTCAGGAGAAGCTAGCACTTCATAAGCAGACTTAAGGGAGAACTGTCCATCCTTTGCTGCATTCCATGAGGGGACATCGCTGAAGCCTGGGACAGGAGGATTGATATTTTCAAGTGCAGCTTGCACCTGAATAGGTAAAAGTCCATCTAGTAGTTGCCAATTCCAGTTTCCATTTGATGCATAAAAAGATACTGGAAAATTTAGTTGTTCAAAAGGAATAGGAATTTGAAAATTTTCTGTTAGCTTGCCAATTCCCTGGATCCACTGGTCCTTCCAAAACCTAGTGTTGTTTCCATCCCAGATAATCCAAGAGAAATTTCTATCCACAACAGGCTAAACATTAGTAATACCTTTCCATGCATTGGAGGCAATGTTTTTAGAAACTATATTAGGCGTACCATAGTTCCCACAACTATATTTAAACTTCATTATGTGGACCCATACTTTCTCAGGGTTGTTTAAGATTTGCCAAGCCAATTTAGCCATATAGGCTTTATTAAGGGTTGCCAGATTTTTAAAACCTAGCCCTCCTTGATCTTTGGGTTTGCAAATTTTCTCCCAAGAAATTAGGTGACATTTCCTGTGGGATACATTGCTACCCCAAATAAAGTTTCTACAAATTGCTTCCGCTTCATGGCAAATAGAAATAGGAATTGACATAGTCTGCATAACATATCCGGGCATACTAAAGAGGCATGATTGGGCTAGAGTAACTCTTCCCATAAATGACAAATTGTTTGATTTCCATGAAGATAATTTCTTCTTCATTTTTCCAAGAATAAAACTTACTGCGTGTTTGGAGGCTCTTTTATGGAGCATGGGAGCCCCAAGATACATGCCTAGGTCTTGAGTTTGGTCAATGCCAAGCTCATGGGTTAGCCTTCCAGCTTCCCTTTCTCTAAGACTTTTTGAAAAAAATACCTTAGATTTGGGAAGACTAATTTTTTGGCCAGAGACCTTACAAAACTCCTCTGAGGCCTCCTTAATAACCTGCACTTGGCTAGAACTGGGTTCTGCAAATAAAACAATGTCATCCACAAAAAAAAAAAAGAGAGACAAATTAGGGCTATTACCTCTACCAAACTTCAGAGGTTTCCAACTTTCATTAGAAACAAGATCCTGAATTTTATGACTTAGTCTTTACAAAGCAATCACAAAAAGATAAGGAGATATAGGGTCTCCTTGTCTTAAACCTCCAGAAGCTGAAAAAGAATTGGATTTATTTCCATTCCAATTGATACTTAGATTAGAGGATGAAATACAATTATAGATCACATTTCTCATATCAATCAGGATGTCCAGGTTATTTAGGGAATCAATGATAAAGTTCCATTCAAGACGGTCATATACTTTTTCAAGATCAAGCTTAATTATCATATAGCTCTTACTTCCTTTTAAATTATTAAGAGAATGAGGAGCTTCTTGCATAGTAAGAATATTATCAACAGTAGACCTCACTGAAATGAAACTACTTTGGTTCGGGGATATAACATAAGGTAAGAAGGATTTAAACCTTTGAGAGATAATCTTGGAGATAATTTTATAGCACACGTTGCACAAGGCAATCGGCCTCAATTGATTTACTTTCGAAGGATCATCACATTTAGGAATAAGGGTTAAAGTAGTTTGGTTCATGTCCTTAATTTTAGAAGGATTCATAAAACAATCCCTAACCAACTTAAAAATAGAGGTGCCAACAATCTCCCACTGATTTTTAAAGAAAATGGGGTGGAAACCATCCAGGCCTGGGGATTTATAGTTTCCCATGCTAAAAAGGGCCATTTTTGTCTCCTGGAGATATCAGCCATTAAAGCTATTCTGTCATTTTGTTTGATAGGAGGGAAGTTAGAGACAGTTTCAAATCTCTCATGAGGAAGGCCATCAAAAGCATATAAATTAGCAAAGAAGCTAATTACATGCTGCTGTAATTGAATGTCCTCATAAACCCACTGACCATCATCTTTTCGGAGTGCAGTAATTCTATTTTGTCTCCTTCTTTTTAAGGTTGATTGGTGGAAATATCTAGAATTAAGGTCACCCATAGTTACCCATTTACTCTTAGCTTGTTGATACCAATAGCACTCCTCATGAGAAACTAACATGTTATAATCCTTCCAAAGCTCATCTCTAAGGGAACAGGGGTTAGAATTAGGGCCTGAGAGAAGCACCCTATTAATGCATTCAAGTCTTTTTAAAATTCTATGTTTTCTCTTAAAGATGTGGCCAAAAATCTCCTTATTCCAGAACTTAAGATTAGAGGAGAGCCTGCAAATGTTTTCCTCCCAGGAGCTAGAAAAACTCCAAGAGTGTTTCACTTGGTTCCTAAAATCATGGTGATCCAGCCAGGCCCCAATAAATTTAAAGTACTGCCTATTTTGTCTTGAATTCCCATTATTCACCTTAAGCCAAAGTCCACAATGATCCGAGGAGGATAAGGGGACATGGGTTACAGAACTAGAAGGGAAGAGAGTTTGCCAAGAAGGACTACAAAGGGCTCTATCAAGTCTTGCCCTCAAATTCCCTTTGGTCCAAGTGAAAGGAGGGCCTGCAAAACCCATATCCATAAGGTGGCAATCTTCAATACAATTTCTGAAAGCATTGCAGGCTCTAAGATTAAAATTAGTAGCTTCGCCTTCCTTTTCATTACTGGAAAGGATAGAGTTAAAGTCCTCGGCAACACACCAAGGACCCTGATTGGAGATTCTAAACTCTCTTAACTCCTGCCAGGCCTCCTCTCTATGGCCAACATTGGGACTCACATAAACAATAGAAAGAAACCAAATGAACTATAATTCTCCTTCTTTCTGGTTGCTTTCTATTGTTTATGTGAGTCCCAATGTTGGCCATAGAGAGGAGGCCTGGCAGGAGTTAAGAGAGTTTAGAATCCCCAATCAAGGTCCTTGGTGTGTTGCCGGGGACTTTAACTCTATCCTTTCTAGTAATGAAAGGGAAGGCGGAGCTATAAAATTAATCTTTAAAAATTGCTTTTAGTATATAAAAAAAAATTATTTTATATAACTTTTTTAATAACTTAATAATGCTAAGTTAACTGTTAATCAATACTGAAAAATAGGATGAAGTGTAATTATAGTCAAATTTGGAATTTGTTATAATTCTGATAAACATAAAAAAGAGTTTAATTTCTATGCAATGTTAGTGTAAATAAATTTTACACAGACATCCAATAACATGTTGACAAGTCAACATCATTGTTATTTCTCTCTTAGTTATTAGAATAAAAGCATATATGTCAAAATATTAGTGGATGTCAGTATAATTTTTTTTACACTGACAATGTTTATTATTTTAATCCCTTAAAAATAATCAACATACAAATTTTTTACATTGTCAACAAAAAAATCATGGTATAAGTGACTTTTAAAATAATTAAAATAAGAGTCAAACATTTTATGTGTTAATTTCTGAATAATTAATTGATAGTTTTTTATATGGTGAGTTCTTGGATACCCCCTTAAATTTGGGGGAGAATTGACATTGCATATGTGGAACAATCTGTTGTTGCCATGTAGTGGCACCTCATTTAAAATTGACAGCTCATATCCACTTTGGTCAAACCTTCTTAAGGGTTGTTTTCAAAATTCAAAATTTAGTTATTTTTGTTTTTCCATATCTATCCCTCAGTAATCCCCCCCAGGGAACTTCTCCTTGCAGCAGATACGAAACCTAAGACCCACCACTCTTCCTCGATGAACCCTCCACCATCCCCTCCGACTAGAGCTGTCAATTCAGGTTGAACCTGCCCGGCCCATGCGGGCCAAGGTACTTTTAGGGCTGGACCGGGCTGGGCCAAAAGTAAGTCGGGACACTAATTTAGGACCAAACAGGCTGGCCCATGGGCCAATAACATTTTTTAAAATTTTATTGTTCTTGTATTTTAAAGTTTATTTTTTTAACTAGAAAATTCCATTCATATGGTTATAAATTAACATTTGACGTGTCATTCACTAAAAATCTCATTGGTTATTATAAATCTCCATGAGGATGAGGAATTTAGGATATGTAGCATGGTTATAATAAATCTACATCATCATAAAAAAGCATACATTTAAGTATTTAACCATAACACAAAAAGTATAGGATATGTACCAAACAAAATAACACAAAAGTATAAGATGCGGATCTCATAAAAAAAAAAAAAAAACACCATAAAAATGTCGAATCTAACAGAGAAAAATTAACCAATACCTCATTCAAAAAAATGCTATTTCAACTCAGATCGAAGAAAGAAGAATGATAATTAATATATACAATCGTTTTATATGTAATTTTATGAAGAAAGTGTGGATATGAAATGCTGGTTTCATTAGGCCACTTTGAAACTAGAAATAAAAAATACATATTTGATGAAAGATAAATTTTTTAATTTGAAATAGGTTCTGTGGGGGCAAGCTATAAGATACTAGCAGTAAAACTTAAGGCAAAATTAATCCCACACGCACAGAGATCAGTGGAGAATGGAGAGTAGGGCTGGACAAGAACCGACCACCCGACCAGGAACCGAAAAACCCGAAGAAAAAAATGAGTGGATGGGTGGATCGGATCGGTCTGACGGGTAAACGGGTTGAAAAATCGGTTTCCACTAACTCCATTCGGTCGGGCTCGGATTGCAAAAAAAAATTTCGCTCCCGACCGAGACCGACCGAACATGCATGTTTAAATTTTATTTGCATAGGTACTAGAATGTTCTCCTCGAGTAGTGGGTTTGCTGCCTCTCTGTCTTCCAGTCCCTTCCCTTCAGTCTTGTTTACTTGGGAAGATAAAAAGCTTCCTGTCATTGAATGTTTTTCCTCAGTCAACTACTCAACCATTTAAATTTTAAAAACTTTTTACTTTATAAAAAAATTGAATGTTTTTTTTTTAATCGTAAATGACTTAATAGAGTTATCACTCTTGAATGCTTTTTCTTTACCAAAATTTTGTAATGCTTCTAATTATCACAAGACTCTTTCTCTGTTACCAGACTCTTTGAACCCTCATCTCAGTCTCATTGCCACTCAACCAGAACTGCCCAAGTCCGTCTCCGTCCAGCATCGCCTCCGGCGCCTCGTTCTGTTCCGACTGGCGTATCACTATGTGGTGCCCGTGCCGTCCCGTCATGCTCGATCCGTCCGGTCACCGCCCCCTCCGGTCATCTTCCCCGGTGTTCTTCCTAGCTTCGCACAACACATATTCAGCTTTCTTCCCGTCGTTCATCGGTTCTTTACACAGATCTGCCTCTCATATCTGCCAACTAAGAAGCCACGATGGCCATCATTCGTTGGTTCATTACCCAGATCTGCCTCTCATATCTTAAAGTTTCATTACCCTCTCTCTTTATCGTTGATATTTTTTGTTTATGTTCTCTGATTTCTTCTACTTCTTCCCTTCCCTCTGTTCGCGATCTAATTTTTTTTTTCCACACAAAACCGAGTCAACCCAACCGACCAAAACCATGACCGGCCTAATCCGAACCCGCTCAAACCGAAGCTTCGATCGGACGGGAGTGGGTCACGTATTCTGATGTCCAAAACCGACGTGGGTCATCCGAAACCGACCATAACCGACCGATGTCCAGCCCTACTGGAGAGTGATAAAATAGGATCTATGATTTATATTTAACGTTACACTCATTCTCCTTTATAAATTTTTTTTTTGTTTTTGTTATAAATATTCTTTCTTTCTTTTTTTGTTACGCTGGAAGCCATTCGGGCTAGCGGGCTGGCCCGGCCCATCTCGGGTCATTCCATGATGGGCCAACAAATTTTCGGGCCGGCCTAAACTTTGTCTGGGCTCTATTTTTAGTTGCCTAGCCCATCATTTATATCGGGCCAAACGGGCTGGCCCATCGGGACGGGTCTGTTTTGACAGCTCTACCTCCGACAATGACTATACTAAGAACATAGGAACAACCCTCCGTAAAACACATTCGTCTCCCCCTGGTATAAACCCCCATCCCCCCGAAACCTTCAGTGACCCCTGGCATGAATTTGATACATGGAATCAAGATTAAATATATAATGAATTTAATTGGTTGTACTGGTAATATAAAAAGGTGAGTTCTTAGGGACGCCCTTAAATTTGGGGGAGAATTGACACTGCATATGTGGATCAATCTGTTGCTGGCATATAGTGCCACCTCATTTAAAATTAACAACTCACATATATTCTGGTCAAACCTTCTTTAGGGGTTATTTACAAAATTCAAAATTTAATTATTTTTGATTTTCCATGTCTGTCCCTCACAAAGATCAACCATGCTTGAAGGTGAGTGGATCCAAGTTTCAACACATTGCTATGACATTGATGATTGATATCAATATATATTAGACAATTTTTTTTTCTCTTTGAATAGCCTCCTGTTCAGTGAGCAAAGAAACCACAATATTCAAGATCTGAAAAATAAAAAATCAGTGTTAGTCTTATGTTAGAAGCTGATTATATGACATTAAGATGGTTCAGGGAGCTAAATGACCACATCATGTTCAATCATCTTGCATGGCCTCAGTCCTTTCAGTATACTTCTCCGGAGCGATTCACGATGGAGGACAACAGTGGAGGGAATCCCTGTCAACGACGACGGAAGCTATCGCTCTTCAACGAGGTGGAAGGGGTCACTGAAGGTTTCAGGGGAATAGGGGTTTATACCAGGGGGAGCCGAATGTGTTTTATGGAGGGTTGTTTCTAGGTTCTTAGTATGGTCATTGTAGGAAGGGATGGTGGAGTGTTCATCGGGGAAGAGTGGTGGGTCTTAGGTTTTGTATCTGAGGCAAGAAAAAGTTGTCCCTGGGGGGGGGGGGGGGGATATTATTGAGGGATAGATATGGAAAAACAAAAATAATTAAATTTTGAATTTTGTAAATAACTCTTAAGAAGGTTTGACCAGAAAAGATATGAGCTGTCAATTTTAAATGAGGTGCCACTACATGGCAACAACAGATTGTTCCACATATGCAATGTAAATTCTCCCCCAAAATTTAAGGGGGTACCCAAGAACTCACCTTATTTTATTGGAAAAAATAAAGGTGAATTCTCTAAAACCTCCCATAAATTTAGTGTAATTTTTACACTTCCTAAGTGACCCAATTAGATTGTGACACTTCATTTTTGGCTTTTTACAAGTCATTATTTTTTTTTTATTTTTTTAAAATTTTTCTCATTTAATTTTAGATTCAAAAGACCTATTTGCCCCTTCTACAATTTTCATCCTCCAACTACCATGACCATGACCATCACCTGCAACCAAGCTTCCATCACCGACCATCCACCACCAATACCCTCAGCACCTCCAGATAAGGACTCCATCGCGTGCCACCGCAGATACGTCCAACAACCAGTGACAAGAACTGATGAATCAGAAAACCGTCGCGCACCACCAACCCACGAACCAGAACGTAGGAATATTCAGCAGTAGATTGCAGGAGCAGCACGCAGTCCTCTTCGACCGTTTCCGCCATCTTCAACTCCACACCATACACCGTCAACGGCGGCCAACACGTCGTCCTCTTCGATTGTTTCTGTGGCATTCTCGACGACACCGTCGGTGAAGGAACCCACTTCCTCATCCCATGGGTCCAAAAACTCTACATCTTCGACATCCGAACCTGCCCTCACACCTTCTTCTCGGTCTCCAGTACCAAGGACCTCTAGAAGAAGACATGTGTGGCGGTGGCGGTGAGGTCGGAACTCCGCAACCAGATCTGGGTGGTGGCGATGGTGTTGAGGTCGAAGCTCCGACATCGATCATCACAATAAACTATTGTCCACGCCTTTTTTTTCCTGATCATCCTTGTTGTTAGATGCTCAAATAATAATACAAATTAAAGGTGGTTTTAATCATGAATTGTAAAGGATAATGGCTTGGCTAACGGGGGTAGCATTTTTATTTGGGAGGTTCATATATGGTCGACCCAACAATTGGACAGGATGTGGTCATTAGATAAAATCTATTTCTTGGTTGACTTGAACGCAAATATCCTATCTGTGCCATCCCGTTGTAGGGGAGTGGGGGTGGTTGTTGTAGGTGGCAGAGGGTGGGGGTTCGGCATTGGTGGAAATGGGCAGAAAGGTGGGGGATGAAAATGATAGAATGGGCAAAAATGTCTTTAAATTCTAAAATTAAATGAGAAAATTAAAGAATTTTATTAAAAAAATTAATGACTTGTTAAAAGCCAAAATTAAAGTGTGCTACATTAAAATTGAGGTGGCACCATTTAATTGGGCCACCTAGACCGTGTAAAAGTTATACTAAGGCTCTGTTTGGTAAAAACTAGCGGATAGCGGATAAGCTAGCGGATAGAGGATAGCGGAAAAAATAACTGATAGGAGATAACATATTAGCTAGCGGATTGGATTTAAAGTGTTTGGTAAAACTAGCGGTTGGACTAGCTGATAAATGTAAAATGACATAAAAGAATATGTTTGCATTTTTTTTAATATAAATTACATAAATATTATTTATATCATGTATTTTAAAATAATTATTAGCACTTTAATTTATTTTAAATTATTTACCATTTAAAAAAAATTAAAATGTTAATTTAGTTTCAATTATTTTTAATAAATACAATGGAATAATAAAAATAAAATTATATATTGATATGATTTTTATATAAATTTTATTTTTTATAGATAAAAATATATTTGCTATTTTTTTTCTTAAATATAAATTTAAATAGTCAAATTATTTCTTATTTATATATTGTGTTAAATGATTACTATTTTATTTTAATAGTTAAGGATAAGGAAGGAATTTAATTAAGATAGTAGAGATAAAAATAGAAGAAAAAACAATAAGCTATATGCTATAAGCTTAAACGCTACTTCAAGTAGCGTCAAGAAAAAATGCTATAAGCTAGTAAAAAGACACTATATGAGAAATTTAGAAATGTTTACCAAACGAAGTTATTTTTCTATCCGCTATAAGTTACCCACTATATGTTAGCGAATTTGGCAAACCAAACAACTCTAAAATTATGGGTGGTCGGAGAGAATTCACCAAAAATAAATACCATTATTTTAACATTTTCACCTATCTCTGTTTTTTTTTTTTTTGAATATTATTATTATTGGTGTGTCGCTTTTCCTTCAAGGTTACTGCTTCTTTGCTTCACCGTTACAAATTCATATTTTTCTCCTCTTTGCTCACACTCTATCATCTCTCTCTCTCTATTCTCCTAATACTTCATCAGTTGCTATCTAACTCGAAACCTTTCGTGCACTCAATTCAATCTTCTTGCATCATGTCGTCAATAACTTCACCACTTTCTCAATTCCAATCCCTCTTCTTCAAACCCCGAGTCCCATCACCTCCTCAATTCGGCTCCTTTTTCTTGCCCAGAAGGCCATTATCCATGGAATTTCACGCTCCTCCTCTTCGCGGGGTTATTTCTTCGGGAACGCCGACGAAGGCCGTTATCGTGTCGGCAGCCACAACGGAGAAGGCGAAGAAGCGTTACCCTGGTGAGTCAAAGGGGTTTGTGGAGGAGATGAGGTTCGTGGCGATGAAGTTGCATACGAGGGACCAGGCTAAGGAGGGTGAGAAAGAGGTGAAGGAACCAGAGGAGAGAACCGTGGCTAAGTGGGAACCAACGATTGATGGGTACTTGAGGTTCCTTGTGGATAGCAAGTTGGTTTATGATACGCTGGAGAAGATCATTGAAGAGGCTGCTTATCCTTCATGTGAGTTTTTTTTGTTCTGTTGTATCATTCTTGGGTTAACTTTTCACAATAATTAGTATTTGTGTTTTTGGATTTTTAACAGCTCAGTGGTGGATTGGTGATGTTTTAGTTTTAGGAGGATTTTATTTTGTATTTGCTGTTTTTGTTTTGATTAATTTTGGGTCCTGCTTGAAATATTTGGTATGGTAATTGGTAGGGTAATAATTATAAGGTCATTATAGGAGCTAAGTTGTTCTGTCCGAACTTCAAGGCTTTGCTCGGCTAAGTCGGAGTGTGGTGGCAGAGTGAGGGTGATACCTGCAAAGACATTTCGATGCTTAAGTAAGTTGGGGGAGAGGCATGGAAGAGAGTAAGCATGAATGAATGATAGATAGAAAACTCCCTGAGTATTCTCCTGTTTATAGGTGAGGTAGTGAGTGTGCCTGTCTATATGGTTGGTAGGGAAATGTATCTGCAGCCTCTCAATGATGATCAGCCGTGTGGGGATTGGCAGATCCCGCGTCAGATGGGTACCCTGTCTGTGGTAAGTTCCATATTGTGCTGCATGGCAGTGCAGGCGCAGGGCGGCGTGGCAGCTCAGAGCATAGCAGATTGGTGGCGTAGGTGTGGCAAAGCAGGTGCTGAGGTGGTCTGTATTAGGTCAAAGTCAGGCTGAGTGGGCCCAATTACTTGGCCTAGAACATAAGTGAATGTTTGAGTTAGAAGCTTTAGATTAATATAGAACAAATCTTGTATGGGCATGTGTCCATTAGGCAACAACCAATCAATCTCTTAAGATAACTTTAAAATAATTTTAGTAAGGCTTTGTTGTCTTTTTAAATTGTTATTTTAGTGATTATTGACGATCCGTGAGCAGTCAGTGTGATTTGATTTATTCTTGTTTGAAAATGATTCTCAAATCTTGTTATAGCTAGAACTGTGAGGCTTACCTCAAAGCCCTTTTCAAATTCAGTATCAGTTCTTTGACTTCCTATATAGCTCATGATCCATGAAAATGTTTCATCTTCTCCCCACCCTCAAACTACCACCTACAGCACTACTTGAAACTCATTAGTTTGGCCGAGGTACATGTCTTTTGTGATATGTTTTTATTAAACTGCTATTTTCTTATTTGGATAAACTTTGTTTATCTTTCATGCTTACCCCGATAAACATTTTTGCCTCATTTGTTGATTATCATGCAAGGTAAACCCTGTCTAGAATCATATCTATAAAATCACTGGCTAGAGACATTAGGCTGCTTTGAAGCCTGTCAGAGTTAGCTATATCTGGATGCAGCTCAACTTTGATGGTCCTTCATTTGTTGTGAACAGTATTCCACAATGGTTGCGTTTCCTTTTGGCTGTCTATTGATTCTTTTTAAGGATTTGTTGGGGGTTATAGCATACTGCTTCCCCCTGTGGCAAGGAAGAGTTGAAATTTGGCAAGCAACTAATTGCCAAAGCATTAGACATTATTCCTAACCATGTATCTTTAAGCTTTTTGATATTTTGGGAGTTGTTCGTTGTTGTTTCATTCACACTTCTGAGGGTTTGTTGCTGTTATCAATATTAGTTTTTTTTTTGTTATTTACTTCTTTATCACACTGACACACCACAACTAGTAAGTTGGTGTTCCCTGTTATATGTATGTTCTCAACTAATTGGATTGTTAAATTCTGAAGCTTGTGTTTTTCTGTGTAGATGCTGAATTCAGAAATACGGGATTGGAAAGGTCTGCAAGTTTGGAAAAAGATTTGGAGTGGTTCAAGGAGCAAGGTCATGCCATTCCTGAACCTTCCTCTCCTGGTCTTACATATGCACAATATCTTACAGAGTTATCGCAGAAGGATCCCCAAGCCTTCATTTGCCACTTTTACAACATCTACTTTGCCCATACAGCTGGTGGTCGAATGATTGGCAAAAAGGTAACCTGTCATATGCATAGAAAAAGGTTAAATTATGTTGTGTGTCACATTGATTATGCAGAAAATATTTGGTTTCAAGTGTCATATGTGGGCAGGAAAATCTGTTTTATGATTAATATGGTATATTCATATCTGGGACATGTTAAAACACAGTGAAGCTTTTGATGAACTAGGAGTATCTCGACTTTCTTTTACATGGAGTAGTCCACCTGTAGGCATATATTTACTGGACTTTTTGCAATGCCCACAATAGTTGTGTTTATATACAGATATTTGCAGAGTTGTGTCTCATATGTACTGTATGTTTTATTATCTCTTTGCATCAAAAACTTTGTTGTGTATCTATTAGTATGTGATGGTAAAATATCAATAGTACTAATTATTAGTAATATTCATTATATAAGCATGCATGTTTTGGATTAGCATAGCTTCCACTCTAAAAAGCTTTTCAGCCCAAAGCCCTCTGTGATGCATTTTGATTATATAAGCATTTTAGAAAGTAAAATAAGCTTTCCCAAACACAACTGAAACCTGACATGCGATCTGGTAGCAAAGATTCAAATAATGTCATTTCCAATTAATCAATAAGGGTAAAAGAGGAAGAATTGACTGGCCCGCATTTTACATGTGTATGATTTCCTACCACTTTTGGGTGATATGTTGAGGTTTCCAGGAGTAATTGCTTCTCACAAAACTGTAAGCTTTACTATGTTCTACATGTTTTTCAGTCATTTTAACCTGATGAGGTAAAAACTAATAATGAAGGTTACTTTATCCTCTCTATGATGAAGATCTTCCAGTATCTTAACCTTAACTCTTGCAGGTTTCTGGAGAGATACTTCACAACAAGGAGTTGGAGTTCTATAAATGGGACGGTGACCTATCCCAGTTGTTGCAGAATGTGAGAGACAAGTTGAATAAAGTTGCTGAAGTAAATTTCTTGAACCTTCTTATTAATTCTTTGCATGCATTTCCTTACAATCTTCTAAGGAATAAGCAATAGGTTGATTTTCACTGCAGCAGTATTCTAAGTAGCAAATGATAAAATGATAGGTTTCAAATTTTCTGAGTTAGGATGATGAATGCACCTTTTGGTATTCCTTTGTTGTTTTATCAGGAGTGGACTCGTGAAGAGAAGAACCACTGTCTGGAAGAAACAGAAAAATCATTCAAGTTCTCAGGAGAGATTCTCCGTTTAATTCTATCATGATAGTAATCGTCGTGCTATTTGTGTAATTATTAAAGTGCATGGCGCAAGTCAAAAACATTGTGTTACATGTATATTATTTAATTTTCAATTCGATAAGGAACAATAGTACTGACGTTTCAGCATTTTGTCGATAAACTTGATTTTTCTTGAAGTGCTTACAGTTTTCGGTTGATTAGAGAGAATTTTTAATTTTTCTTTTGGAAAAAAGAAGGGGTGTTGTTGGGTATGATGATTTTGGGCTGCAGCCTAATGGGGAGAAGCCTCTGCAGGTTTACTATCGAAAGAGAAAACGGGCAAAGAAAATAATTAATAGGGTTCAAACCTGTAACTGATTGTATAGGATATAGTTGAGTTAGTTAGTTGGTTATAACTGTTTGAATAGGGTGTAGATGAGTTAGTTATGTTTGTTATTAGTTTGTCTTAGGCTTCCTATAAATAAGCTCTCTTCTGAAGAAGAGAGGCAGACTGTTTTGATATTCATTTAACTGGACAATTTCCAGGAAGAAAAGGAGAGTGCTCCTTTTGGGGGAATACTTTGTATTCCTTGTTACTGTGTTGTGTGATCAATAAAGAATTCAGTAGTTTTTTCTCTCTGTGAGTGTGAGTGGTGATTAGTTAGGTTTCTATTCTCTTTATCTCAGAAAGAGATACCTAACAAGTTGGTCCGACCTGCCGGATCCAAAAGAAGACTCACGATGGAGAATCGGGTTGGGGCGTTAGAGAAAGCTGTCAGCGAACAGGGGGTGAAGCTGGACGAGATGAAGACAGATATGGATTACATCAAAACCTTGTTGTTGCAAATGAACAACAAGAAGACTCCTTCCGTTGAGGGGGACCATTCTGTAAACAAGAATGAGAAGAATTCGGAGGAAGAAGAGGAGACCAGCGAAACTGAGGAAGAAGAGGAGGTGCCACAGCGTTCTTGGATCAAGAAAGTGGAATTACGCACTTTCGAGGGACAAGATCCTCTAGGGTGGTTGGCAAGGGCAGAAAAATTCTTTGAGGTGCAGAAGGTCAAATCCTCAGAGAAGTTGAGGCTGGCATTCATTAGCATGGAGGGGAATGCTGTGCATTGGTTCCAGTATTGGCGCCAGAAATCCAAGAATCCATCTTGGAAAGAATTTTCAGAAGCTTTGATGAGAAGATTTGGAGGAAACGGGAGAGGAACAGTGTACGAACGATTGGCCTCTCTAAGACAAACTGGAGGAGTGGAGGAATATGTGCAAGAGTTCGAGCTTTTGGTCGCTCAAGCTAATCCTAGTGCGGAGGACCAAATGTTGGGCTACTTCTTGGCTGGGCTGCGTCAAGATATCAGGAGCTTGGTAAGACCCCATGACCCTAGGGACCTTACTCGAGCTATGGAGATAGCCTGCGACGTGGAAGAAGTTATGAAGCAGATGCGAAACTATGGGAGCACACAAGGGCGCGGTGCTAGTTCGGGATTTAGGTTCCAGGGAGGTGGTGCAATCATACCCAAGGCAGGGGCGTTTGTTGGCACAAACAGTGCTCAAGCGTCCAATGGTGGGACTCGCAATTCACAAGGGTCTGCATCTTCGGTGGCAAAACCCAATTTTTCAGGACCTAGAAACAGGGGAACTCGCACTATTCCCTATGCCGAGTATGTTCGAAGGAGGGATTCAGGAAGGTGCTATCACTGTGGAATGGCTTTTGGGCCAGGACACCGATGTCCTGAAAAAAAGTATGAGGGTGGTGATACTAGCTGAGGATGAGGAGGTTAATGAAGAAGGGGAGATAGCCGCTATGGAGGAGGAGACTGTAACTGAGGAACCAGTAGAGGAAATATCAGAGGTAGCTTGTCAGTGGATGGATCTTTCAAGGTGTTCAGCAGGGGGATTAACCCAACCTCACACTATGAAGCTAAAAGGTGAACTACGAGGACAAGAAGTACTGATCTTGATTGATAGTGGGGCAAGCCACAATTTCGTATCCAGCAAATTGGTACAGAAATTGGGGCTCAAAACTGAATCAACAAAGCCATATTATGTAAGGTTAGGAGATGGTAATCGAAAATCCACTCAAGGTTGCTGCAAGAACTTACAGGTGCAATTGGGAGCATATGTGATGGAAGGTGATTTCTTTCTATTCGACTTGGGAGGAGTGGATTTGATTCTTGGAGTGGCTTGGTTGGTAACCTTGGGAGAAGTTAAGGCAAATTGGAAGACTCTGAGTATGTCATTTGTTCATCAAGGTCAGAATATGGTTGTACAGGGGGATCCCAGTTTGTCCAAAGCTGTGATTTCTTCTAAGGCATTAAAGAAACTAGCCAAGAAGGAAGTTGACATGATGTCAATGCTTTGGGTGATGGAGAAACGTAATATAAAAGAAGATGGGCTGACAGCTTACCAATCTACACAGTTGCAGAAAATCTTGGGAGAGTTTGCTACGGTTTTTCAAGAGCCAAAAGGTTTGCCACCTACTAGAGAAGTTGATCATCGGATTCCAATTAAGGCTGGGCTAGATCCAATTAATGTAAGGCCCTATCGTTATCCTCACTTGCAGAAAAATGAAATAGAGACACAAGTAGCTGAGATGTTGGAATCAGGGATTATTAGACCTAGCAATAGCCCTTATTCCAGTCCAGTTATCTTGGTCAAAAAGAAAGATGGGAGTTGGAGGTTTTGCGTGGATTATCGGGCTTTAAATAAGGCTACAGTGCCCGACAAATTTCCCATTCCGGTGATAGAAGAGTTGCTAGATGAATTAAACGGAGCCATGTACTTCTCCAAGATTGATCTGAAGGCTGGTTATCACCAAATCAGGATGCATGAGCCCGACATACCAAAAACAGCTTTCCGAACTCATCAAGGACATTACGAATCCTTGGTTATGCCTTTCGGTCTAACAAATGCCCCAGCAACTTTCCAATGCGCTATGAATGCTACACTTAAACCATTTCTTCGAAGGTATGTTCTGGTATTTTTTGATGACATTCTAGTCTATAGTAAGTCATGGGAGGAGCATATGAAGCACTTGAGACAAGTATTGGCAAGATTATTAGAACACTCTTTCTCTGCTAATCAAAAGAAATGTAGTTTTGGCAAGACCAAGGTGGGGTACTTAGGGCATATTATCTCTAATGACGGAGTTTCAATGGATCCGCAAAAAATTGAAGCCATTTTACAGTGGCCACTACCTAAAACTCTTAAAGCCTTAAGAGGATTTTTGGGACTTACTGGGTATTACAGAAGGTTTATATGCAAATATGGCCAAATAGCTCGTCCCCTCACAGATTTGTTGAAAAAGGGGAACTTCAAGTGGGCCAATGAAAGTACTAAGGCTTTCACACAATTGCAGCAAGCTATCACCACAGCTCCTGTATTGTCAATGCCTGATTTCTCAAAACCCTTCTCCATTGAGTGTGATGCTTCGGGGAAAGGAATAGGGGCTGTGTTAACACAAGACAAAAGGCCAATTGCCTATTTCAGCAAAGCTTTGGCAGATTCCACACTCTCCAAGTCAGTATACGAAAAGGAATTGATGGCACTTGTCCTTGCAATTCAGCATTGGAGGCCTTACCTCTTAGGTCAAAAATTCACTGTGTTTACTGACCAAAAGAGCCTAAGGTACCTTCTGGAGCAGAGGATAACGACTCAGAATCAACAAAATTGGTTGGCCAAATTATTGGGATATGAGTTCGAAATTGTGTACAAGGTAGGAGCATCAAACAGAGTTGCAGATGCACTCTCTAGAAGGGATGAAGACAAAGACTTGCAAGGGATAACAAGACCTTTCTGGCCAGACATTGCAGAAATTGATGAAGAGGTCAAGAAGGATCTTGGTCTGGCTAAGATTATGGAGGACTTAAAGGCCGATCCTGATTCACATCCTCAGTACACTCTGGAGCAGAATAGACTGTACTATAAAGGGAGGTTAGTCTTAGCAGCTGATTCTGCATGGATTCCCAAATTATTGCAGGAGTTCCATACTTCTCCCATAGGAGGGCATTCGGGAATCTATAGAACTTACAGGAGGATGGCTCAATCCCTTTTCTGGATTGGCATGAAGGGGACAATAACTAAATTTGTAGCAGCTTGCCATGTGTGTCAAAGGAGCAAATACCTGGCCTCTTCTCCAGCAGGGTTGTTGCAGCCCTTACCCATCCCAAATGCAATTTGGGAAGAGCTTAGCATGGATTTTATTGTGGGGCTTCCCAAATCCAAAGGTTTTGATGCTGTGTTAGTAGTGGTGGATAGGCTAAGCAAATATGGCCATTTTATCTTAATCAAACACCCATATTCTGCCAGATCCATTGCTGAAGTGTTTGTTAGAGAGATCATTCGGCTACATGGAGTGCCCATTTCCATTGTCAGTGACAGGGATCCTACCTTCATGAGTCATTTGTGGCAGGAGTTTTTCAGATTGCAGGGTACTACATTAAACATGAGTACAGCCTATCACCCTGAATCCGATGGGCAAACTGAGGTTCTTAATAGAACTTTGGAGACTTACCTAAGATGTTTCAGTTCAGAACAGCCCAAATCATGGGCAGAATTCATTCCTTGGGCAGAATATTGGTATAATACTACCTTCCAAAGTGCAGCTCATTGCACTCCATTTGAGGTAGTTTATGGAAGACCTCCACCTTCTTTGGCTAGATTTGTACCCGGAGAAGCCTTAGTGGAAGCTGTGGCTCAGGATTTAATGAATAGAGATGAAGCTTTGAAGCAATTAAAGTTTCATTTGCAGAGGGCACAAAACCAGATGGCTCATTATGCAAACTTGCATAGAAAGAAATCTCAGATTCAGGCAGGTGATTGGGTTTACCTCAAGATTAGGCCTCACAGACAAAGCTCCATGCCTACCAAGCTTCATCCTAAACTGTCTGCTAGGTATTATGGACCCTATTTGGTTCTAAAACAAGTTGGAGTTGTAGCATTTAAATTACAGCTTCCAGAACAGTCACGCATCCACCCAGTGTTCCATGTTTCTCAGCTAAAAAAAGCTGCAGGTCATCATCCAGTTGAACCTGATCTCCCAGCAGAATTACAAGGTTCCACGGAAATTTATCAGCCTTCCCAGGTTCTAGGCAATCGGACAGTGACTCAAGCAGGTTCAGACATCCCACAGGTGCTGGTACAATGGCAAGGACGACCTCCAGAAGAAGCCACTTGGGAAGCTGCCTCAACCATCAACAAACAGTTTCCAGAATTCAACCTTGAGGACAAGGTTGTTTCAGAAGGAGGGAGTATTGTTGGGTATGATGATTTTGGGCTGCAGCCTAATGGGGAGAAGCCTCTGCAGGTTTACTATCGAAAGAGAAAACGGGCAAAGAAAATAATTAATAGGGTTCAAACCTGTAACTGATTGTATAGGATATAGTTGAGTTAGTTAGTTGGTTATAACTGTTTGAATAGGGTGTAGATGAGTTAGTTATGTTTGTTATTAGTTTGTCTTAGGCTTCCTATAAATAAGCTCTCTTCTGAAGAAGAGAGGCAGACTGTTTTGATATTCATTTAACTGGACAATTTCCAGGAAGAAAAGGAGAGTGCTCCTTTTGGGGGAATACTTTGTATTCCTTGTTACTGTGTTGTGTGATCAATAAAGAATTCAGTAGTTTTTTCTCTCTGTGAGTGTGAGTGGTGATTAGTTAGGTTTCTATTCTCTTTATCTCAGAAAGAGATACCTAACAAGTTGTTAGGTATCTCTTTCTGAGATAAAGAGAATAGAAACCTAACTAATCACCACTCACACTCACAGAGAGAAAAAACTACTGAATTCTTTATTGATCACACAACACAGTAACAAGGAATACAAAGTATTCCCCCAAAAGGAGCACTCTCCTTTTCTTCCTGGAAATTGTCCAGTTAAATGAATATCAAAACAGTCTGCCTCTCTTCTTCAGAAGAGAGCTTATTTATAGGAAGCCTAAGACAAACTAATAACAAACATAACTAACTCATCTACACCCTATTCAAACAGTTATAACCAACTAACTAACTCAACTATATCCTATACAATCAGTTACAGGTTTGAACCCTATTAATTATTTTCTTTGCCCGTTTTCTCTTTCGATAGTAAACCTGCAGAGGCTTCTCCCCATTAGGCTGCAGCCCAAAATCATCATACCCAACAGGTGTTGGTACTGAAGAGGGCAATGTTTACAATAAACATCTTAGAAATTTGGTTTGGATTTAACATGTTAAAATTGATCAACTCAAATCAACACAAACCAATTCATTTTGATTGGTTCAGATGTTTTCTCTCTCCCTTCAAGCCGTCCTATCCTACCCAACCTTATTAAGCCCCTAATTGCCCAGGCTTGATCTAATGTCAAGTCTTCTATAAGGGTGTTGCTGGGAGTAATACAGTGCAAAAGAAGAATGAATCGTGGTCATGCCTTTTGTACAATTCAAGGTTTTGAGTAGAAACAGACTTTGGAGGTTCCCCCTTTCATTGTTGGATATACACCATTACAACTTATGCACTTTATGCTCTGTGAAAGAAGGTCCAGAATTGCCTATGAGAAGAAAGCAAGATTGTTGTTTTTGGTTTTGAAGGTAGTCTGCTACTAAATCAAATAAATTAGTTCTTTTATGTCTGTAATGCCATGTAATAACGTGTCTAACGCGTTGGTTAGAAAGTCACTTCATTGAATCAGCCCATTGGACTAAACAGGTTGCCATAACAACGGCATGTTTAGTGTTTATAAAGCGATGAGCATAGTATGCGTAACATTCATCACTCGTGCTATCATAAACTCAACAATTTTACTTGTATCGGAGAATGAATAATCCTTTTCAATGCTACATTAAATTTCTCCCTAGTTCGCTTTATCTGATTATCATTAACTTTTTTTCCTTTTTTTTTTTTTTTGATTTGGAACCCATCCTAATTAGCTCTTTGGGCCTAGTGGGTCCACCAGAGTATCCTCACGGCTTAGGTCCTTTGGGCTCGTTATGGAACTAATCTCTGGTTCGGCTGATTGAGCAGTGTTTTACCTATGTTCTTAACCTCTCAATGGGGGTGACTCCACAAGGATTCGAACCGGGTTCACCAACACCCCATTGGTAGATTACTATTAACTTTCTACTACTAATATTTTGTCTTTTATGATGAAGTCCCCTGATTGATACCACTTGGTAGTAATAGCCAAACTTCTCCCATCATTGATAATCCGTTAGATCATGTGATTTTTATGTGCTTATTGAGTGGATTTTTGCTCCCAATTGTGTTAATTAATTGAGTTTTGTCCCTAAGTTTAGCTAGCTAAGCTTTTAATAAACTTTTATATATTTTAGTTTAATTTCATGTTTTTTATAGTCAATCTAATTTTGTTTTTATTTATTTACATGTGTAGGAAATGATAAATGGCACGGGCCTGTGAAAAATCCAATTCACATAAAAGATAATTGACTTGCTACAGTAGAGGACACTTGAAATAGGTGGAGCATTTTGAATTCCAACTTTAAATTGGAATTAGGTGGCGTTTGGAAGAGCTTATTTAAGCTCCTTTTGACTTATCTGATAACATAAGCTCTTATGCAGTGTGTTTGGCAGAGCTTATAAAAGTAACTTATGTCATCCCATAAGGAGTTTTTGACTTATTTTCATAAGTCACTGGAACAAGCTTATGGAATTTTAACAAGTGCTTATGACCCCTCTGTGTTTTTCCCCTTCGAATCCTCTCTTACCCCTTTCTTCATAAGCTCTTATGGCATAAGCTCTCATGCGATAAGGTCTTATGTGATAAGCTCTTAATTAAGTTATTTACCCAAACGCAGTCTTAGACCAGCATGAAGAGCCCACGTAAAACAAGTCATAATTTTGGGCAATTAGAAGATCAATTGGCATTTTTTGGAATAAAAAGAATTGATTGAGAAGAATTAAGAGAAGAAAAAGAGTCACGGCACTGGACAGTAACGCATACAGAGCAGCGTATAGTAATAGTAACGTTCAGAAGGCTTTTGGAATAGATAGGAATTGAAGGACTGTAACGCGGGGGCACACCAGCGAAAATAAAAAGAGCAGCAACGTGTGGAGCCTCACTGAGCAGCCAACAGCAGCGTCTAGAAGATAAAAGTAGCAGTGTCGTGCTTCATTTTTATGGTGTTTTCTCTGCACTCCTTATCTCTATTTGATTTTATTTTAGGATTTAGCATGTCTTGTTAAATTTCTTTTTGCTAGGGTTTTGATATAATCCTTTTATGATGAAGTTTTATCTGACAGTTTGATTATTTTATAAACAATTGGTTTTGTTGATGTGATGTTTACTGTTCTTACTGACATTTCAATGTTTGGCCATCATTCTTATGTTTTGAGGGTTCATGTATATGCTAGGAATAGTGATATTTGGACTTTGTCTCTTGTAAGCATTACTATTAATTGGGTTAATCTAGGAATAGATAACTGGATTAATGTAGACATTTCACAAATTTCGTAGAGCTTTTATCATCATGGCTTGTTAATTAGACCTAAGGAATTAGGGTAATTGTTGAGGTTTGGTAGAATTGATTCACTAAGGAATTAGGCTTCAATTAATTAAGGGAATTTGTCTTTCAACATGCCAATTGGAATTAGGATAATTAGAGTTTCAGTAATTCATAGGATTCCTTGTCTATGAGGAATCCGGATTCATAATTGAATGAAATCAAATCCCTAGCGTTTTTATTTCTATTTTATATCAACAAACAAAAATTCCAAAAATATATTATTGCTCTTTTACTTTATTTTATTTTGAGCTCTCTTCATACCAAATTTTAGTCTAGATAGTTATTAAACTTGTGAATTAGTACTTGGTAACTAATCCCTGTGGACGATATCCGGTTCTCACCGTTTTTATTACTTGCAGCGATCTAGTATACTTGTCGTGGTCGTCATCAATCATTGCTTAATAATTCAATCAAAATGCGATCCCATGGGAATACATTAAACTAGAGCGGTCAAAATGAGCCCAGCCCGATGGGCTAGCCCGAATAACCCGACATTAAGCATGGGCTGAGTTGATAAAATGCATGACCGAAATAATTTTGGCCCAACCCAGCCCGGCCTGAAAATTCATTGGCCCAATGTGGGCTAGCCCATGATGGCCTGGGCTGGCCTGCTGGCCCGAACTTTGAAAATAAAAAACAATATATAAATTGAACTGAAGCATTATATTTTTATACTTCACATTCTCACTATTTAGAAAAACAATACATTATTATTTATAAGATAGTAATTACCTCCAAGTGTTTTGAATAATATATTTTTAATAGTTAAATTTGTCAAAAAACTTAAGTAGATAACATTTAAAAAAAATATGTTGTCTTACTCTCTAAAAGAATAAAAGATGTTGTATCGTCCAACATACATTTCTCGGGGAGTTTTATCTTGATACTAAACAAATAATAAAACCTTCCTCCCAGGGCTCTTGGATGAAAACGTATAACTTAACACTCAACATGCACTTTTCTATCTATGCAGCTTAAATATATGCCTTTCGTGTTATGGTTAAACTTAAATGTATACTTTTTTATGATGATGGAGATTTATTATAACCAATTAACGATGGTACATATCCTCAATTCTTCACCCTCATGGAGGTTTATTAACCAAGGAGATTTTTGGTGAATAACATGTTAAATGTTAATTCATAACCATATGAATGGTGATGGAATTTTCTAGTTAAAGATATGATTTTTTTTTATTTTTTTTATTTTTTTATAGACAAATGTTAGTATGTTAGTTGTTATGTTAGTTATTTTTCTCCTTTGTCAGGGTTTGAACTCTGGACCTCCAACTCCTTCAACACCTTATACCCTTAGCTCAAACCAGTTGAGCTACCCCACCCCCCTAAAGAAATGATTTTTTAAAAACAAAAACAACAATTTAAAAAAAAAAAAAGTTATCGGCCCATGGGCCAACCCATTTGACCCGCAGCCCGCATAGGGCTGGGCCGGGCTAGGAAATTAGCATTCAGACTTGATTTTTGCTCAGCCCGGTCCAGCCCAAAAGTGTCTTGGCCCGAATGGGCCAGCCCGAATAGGCTGGGACAGCCCATTTTGACAGCTCTACATTAAACCACGGAACAATAATGAAAGAAAACAAAACTTTAATAGAAAATTGCCAATTACGACATTAGTTACACAGCTCAAAAGAACGATATAGGACCATGCTATTGTAGATCCCCACTCTCCTTTTCTATTTCTGCTAAAATTATTCTTGAAAATCCTAGGCCGACACAAGGGTCAAGCAACTAAAGTCCTTAGGCATAAAAAAAAATTATTTACGCTAGAATTTTTTTTTTTAAAAAAAATTCATTTCAAGAGGCCTCGCCTCAGAGTTTGCTTTAGGCATAAATTGGTGCTAGGTCGGCCATGTGAAAATCCAACGACGGATGGTTGTTCCTCTGGAACTTATCTAGTCCTTGGAACTCAGCTGACCCACCATTGTTGTTAGGCTTGACCTGTCCAATAGCATGGGCTAGGAGTGCCAATGCGTCAGCAATCGCCTGGTCGTTACGCCCTCTACCGGCCATTAGTTCCTGTACATGCCCAAAAACAACTTTTAGTACAGAACTTAATCGAGTAAAAGCGATAGGCAACTAACTTAAACATCATTATCGATAACAAGTATAGATAATCAAAACAAGAGTCACACAACAGACTCACGACAGACTCATACCACGTCCGAACAGGGCCGAACTGCTCTAATACCATTAAATGTGACACCCTTCTACCTCGCATGTTATAAGGCATTTAAAATAAAACAAATTAAATGAAAAATGCATTTACTGAATAATTTAAAACATTTGCCTATGGGTAGAAAAGTCCCACATGAATCAGTTCACAACCGCGGAAAATAAAATAAGTTTAAAACAATTAAAACATAACAAACAAATAACCCAACCCAGATGTCACAACTCAGAGCTGGTATAACCGTTCCGGAAACATATCCTCGGAATACAACTGAAATAAACTAACAAACCATAAACCAGCCCTAACTATGAGTGGCGGCTCCTCGGAATCACTCATCTCTGGGCTACTCGTCACCCTCTGCAAGGTGACAATCAGGCCAACAACAAACAAACAAACAAACATTGGGAGTAAGAATCATGTAAACATAATAGCAAGGAAGTAGGAAGTAAAGTAAATCATACAGACATGGCACCAACATAACATACATCAACAGCTTCAATATTCAACATGCTATGTAGTGCAATGCAATCCTACTCCGTTAAACCAACAATGCATGTGGATCCACTAAACTCGGGATGGACGACTTCAGAGTTAAATATCCACATGGAGAATCTACTCAACGCCGGAGAATCTACTCCTTGGATAGCCAATGCATCAAACCAACAAATGCCTCGTCACGGGGGCGCAAGGAGAATCTACTCCAACCGTAGAGGGCCAGATCGCCGTACTCTAGGACGACCTCCCCTATGTCGAACATCCCTAAACAAAAACTCCGATGCAATGCGTATGCAACACAACAACAACGGCAACGTCACCTCCATAACTCCAACGGAATCGACCGCAGATAACAGCGGAATCGACCGCAGCAACTACCTGAGGACTTTAGAGGAATCAACAGCAGCACCTGGGGTAAACTCTCAGTCACCAAGGTACACAACACCTTAGACCAAAACCGTGGGGCCAAGACTTCCTTGGCCAAAACGCACCAAGGCATAACTCATTAGCTTGCGGTACCCAATGGGCACCGATTTATCAAACTCAACACCTCACCATCTCGTCAACTTAATTATCTTTGGAGGACATTAGTCAAGTTGTCTAATCAACTTATTATTATTGGGGGAATGGGGTTTGAAACCCCTTAAAGTTCTTTAATTCTGATTCTGTCCAGGAGGGGTGAGCACGGTCGTGCTTAAACCCCAGCACGGTCGTGCTTCAGCACGTGAAGGGCGTGCTGCCACTTAAGTGAAGCACGGTCGTGCTTCCTATTGAGCACGGTCGTGCTCTTTGTCCTGCATGGCCGTGCTAAACAGTGCGGCCACTTTTCAGAATTCAATTGGGAGCACGGTCGTGCTCCCTGTTCAGTACGGTCGTGCTCATTGCACGACAGTGTTGTTCTGGGCAGGAACAATAACCGAGTTTTAACCAATTTTTAGGGTTTAATCTGTTAATCATCCTAAGTCAGTTATCAATATATTTTAAGGATTAAACTCATCAATAACATCAGCATCAACTCAACATTATCATCATGTTCATAGCCATTACAACAACATCAACACAAACCAATATTATGAACATAGGCATATAAGTAACATATTATCAATTACTAACATGTTATCAGAAAAATTAACAAATCAATCATACAAACAACCAAGGCTATGGGAACCCCTAACCCCGAGCCTATGATTACACTACCCTTCTCCCCATACCTGGATTGAAGGTAGCTCTCCCAAAACAACAACCAGCAAAATGGTTCCTCCTCTAAGGCGGCTCATGTAAGGCTCAATAACTTAGAGATTTTGATATATGACAAATATACAATTTAATGTGTGTGCAAGTGTTTTTAGTATCAAATTGCAAAGACAGGTATCAAGCTGTGAGTATCAAGTTCAGTAAGCAATCCAAATGGAATATCCAAAGAAGAACTTGAAGAAATCAAAGGAGCAACAATCAAGGACAAAGAACAAGGAGTCATCAAGACAAGAGCTTAAATAAGATTTAAGTCTTAGATGATTTGTAAGAGAAGAAATCTCTTATTCACAAATAGCTCATTTGAAAAGATGCATGAAGAAAATCATTTTACATAACCTACATTAAAAGGAATAAATTTTAATGAAAATGATTTTTAGAAATTACGAAAATTCTTTGTCAATACAGCAATGTATTTAATGGATGTATATCCTTTCCTGTAATTGACAAATGAACATAAAGTTCTTGATATTCAGTACATAGATGTACTACACCTATGAATAACATGAAATTAGATCAGTTATAAATGGTTAACTGAATACAGGCCTGCACATATGCTATGTACGCATGTATTCAAGTTTTTGGAAAAATCTGATGTTCATTAATACATAGATGTACTGAATGGGTGTACTGGTGGTACTGGTGGATTAACCAAGATCAAGTTTTTAAAAGAACTCGTACAGCCATGTATTACATAGGTGTACAGAAACTTTCAGTATGTAAAATGGTTAATACATCCCTATACTCAACCACTGTCCAAGAACTTGAATCAGTTCAACTGATTCTGATATCAGACCCAAATCTGTTTGGACTGATCCCAAACGGTTACAACTTGTTTTCTATATAAAGTGGGATCAATAGAATATTGATAACATATCAGAAACACACCAAATCAATTTGAGAGATCAATTGTGAAAATCATTCATAATCTTTCTTGAGCTTATTGTGAAAAGAGTGTTTCATTCTTGTTAGAGCTTCAACTTGTGTATTCAACTTTTGAGAGTTTAGAAATCAATCTTTCTGTACTATTTGATTGTAAGAGAAAGGGAGCCTCTCTGTGTGATTAGGGTGAGGAATCCTAAGGAAGAACATTGACTGAGGCTCTTCACAAGAGTGTGGTATCTCAAGGTGAAGGAGTGCTCTGTGGTGTAAAGGTTTTTCAAGCTACCTGGCTAAAGCTTGCTGTGTTAGTGTGTGAAAACCCATATGTGGAGTGGGGACTGGATGTAGGTCACAGTGGTGGCAACTGAACCAGGATAAATCTGGTTGTGTGGTATTTCTAAACTCAAAGCTCTTTAATTTCTGTATTGCGCATATAACTAAGTTCTTGATATTCATTGTTCAATATTGTTTCTGTTATGATCTGCAATACCTGATTGAACTTTGTGCAAACTGCAATCTAATCTGTGTTGTTCAAATCTATTCTTAAGGCTCAATATAACTAAGTTCTTGATATTCATTGTTCAATATTGTTTCTGTTCTTGATCTGTAAAAACCAGAATTGAATATTATGATATCTGAAATCAACCTTCAAGACTGAGTTGTATGATAAAGGAACCTGTTGGCTTAAGTTCAGTATCTAATCTGTGATCTATCTTATCTGAATTAATTCTTCTTATCCTCATCAATCAAATTCAAGATTACATAAAAAAAACCCCTTTTCTGTTTTAACTAAGATCCTGAGGTAGCAAACCTGAAACAGAAGTTTTGTGATAAAGTTTTGAAAACTCAATTCACTCCCCCTCTTGAGTCTTTGAAGCCAAAACAACAATTGGTATCAGAGCTAAACTCTTAAGTTTGGCTTAACAGCTATAAGAGTATGGCTTCCAATGACTGCTTAAATGAAGGAGTTTCCCTTGCACGCTCTCCTGCCTTCAATAGATCCGAGTATATCTATTGGAAGGAAAGAATGGTAATCTTTCTTGAGGCAGCTGGTGTTGACATATGGGATGCAGTAGAAAATGGACCATTTGTCCCCTCTACTGTGGATGCTAATGGTGCTCCAAGAAATAAGCCTAAAACTGAATGGAATGAGGATGATAAGAAGAGAATTCAATATAATGCACGTGCTAAGAACATTATAACATTTGCTTTGAGTCGTGATGAGTTTTTCAGGGTTTCAAATTGCAAGACAGCAAAGGAGATGTGGGATACACTACAAGTAACTCATGAAGGAACCACTGATGTCAAAAGAGCAAGAATGAACACCCTCACACATGAGTATGAGTTGTTCAGAATGAAACAAGGAGAACCAATGAGTGAAATGCAAAAGAGATTCACACATATTGTTAATCAACTTGCTGGTCTTGGTAAAGCTATATCAAATGAGGATCAAATCAACAAAGTAATGAGATGCCTAAGTAGAGAATGGCAGCCTAAAGTCACTACAATTTCAGAATCTAGAGATTTGTCCTCAATGACAATTGCAACACTGTTTGGCAAGCTGCAAGAACATGAACTAGAGCTGAACAGATTGAATGAAAGTGAAGAAACTGATAAAAACAAAAAGGGATTGGCTCTGAAATCACAAGCCAGAGAAGTAGAAGACGGTGATGATGATGATTCAGTACAAGAGGCAGAATCTGAAGAAGAGATGGGAATGTTAGTCAGAAAATTCAAGAAGTTCCTAAAGAAGAAAGGAAGCTTCAAAAGAAAGCCTTCCACTTTTCCCAAAAGAAACTTCAGCAAAGGTGATAATTCTTCCAACAACATCACTTGCTATGAATGTGGAAAGATTGGCCACATAAAGGTTGACTGTCCAAAACTACAAAAGAGGGACAAAACTGAAAAGTTTGATTCAAAGGACAAGAAGTGGAGAAAGCCAAGAAAGGCCTATATTGCTTGGGATGATAATGATGTAGATTCCACTGATGAGTCTGAATCTGAGGAGGCAAACTTGTGCTTGATGGCCAGCAATGACAGTGACTCAGAGAATAAGGTAAATTCTGATTCACAACCTACTTTTGAGGAATTGCAAGATGCATTTGATGAGTTGCATGCTGAATATCTTAAAATTGCCAAACAACTTGTCTCATCTAGAAAAATAATTGCTAAACAATGTGATGAATATGCATGCTTGAAAATGAAAGAAAGAGAACTAGATGCTAGGAATAAAATCTTGATTGCATCTAGCTCTAACTATTCTAAGTGCTGCTCACTGTCCAAAGAGGTTGAAAGACTGAAAAATGACTTAGCAAGATTCTCAAATGGTAGAGATAACTTTGAAGCATTATTAGGACAGCAAAAATGTGTTTATGATAAAGTTGGAATAGGCTATGAACCTGAGATACATGAAAAATCATTTAAGAAGTTTTTTGCTGCACCTAAGACATCAAAAACACCATTTGTTAGATGCTATTTTTGTGCTAGGAAAGGTCATACTGCTACAACATGCCATTACAGAAATTCTGCATATAACAAGTCTAAGTATGTGTGGGTTCCTAAAGGAACTTTTGATGGAACTAACCCAAAAGGACTCAAACAGCTTTGGGTATGTAAGACACAAACATGAATTCTGTTTTGTAGGTGTGTTGGAAGGCCAAGAATGTGAAATGGTACCTTGATAGTGGCTGTTCCAAACACATGACAGGAGACAAAAGCAAGTTCATCACACTCACTCCAAAATCAAGTGGAAATGTTACCTATGGAGACAACAATAAAGGAAGAATACTTGGCATTGGCAACATTGGAAGTGACTGAACAACAATCATTGAGGATGTACTTTATGTTGAGGGACTGAAACACAATCTTCTAAGTATAAGTCAACTATGTGACAAAGGTTTTAAGGTAAAATTCAATTCCAATAGTTGCTTGATAGAAAATCAGAATGATGCAAATCTGAAATTGATTGGACATAGGATAGATAACATCTATATGCTTGATTTAGATAATATATCTTCAAACACTGCATGCTGTCTTATTTCAAAAGAAGAAGAAAATTGGCTTTGGCATAGAAGAATTGCACACATCCACATGAGCCACTTGATTAAACTGATTTCTAAAGATCTTATAGTTGGTTTGCCTAAACTGAAATTTGTGAAAGATGGACTATGTGATGCATGTCAAAAAGGAAAGCAAGTTAAGGTCTCTTTTAAACCTAAAAACATTGTTTCAACATCTAGACCCTTGCAACTTTTGCACATGGATTTATTTGGTCCATCCAGAACCAAAAGCTTTGGTGGAAACTTGTATGCCTTAGTGATAGTAGATGATTACTCTAGATACACATGGACATACTTTCTATCTCATAAGAGTAATGCATTTGCTGCATTTAAGATAATGGCTAAAATTGTGCAAAATGAAAAAGACATGAAAATTATTTCTATAAGAAGTGATCATGAGGGAGAATTTCAAAATGAAGTGTTTGAAAACTTTTGTGATGAGCATGGCATTCAACATAATTTTTCAGCTCCTTGAACTCCACAACAAAATGGAGTAATGGAAAGAAAGAATAGAACATTAGAGGAGATTGCTAGAACTATGTTGAATGACTCTAGCTTACCAAAGCAATTTTGGGCAGATGCTGTGAACACAGCCTGCTATGTGTTAAATAGAGTTTTGATAAGACCTATTTTAAAGAAAACCCCTTATGAACTTTATAGAGGAAGAAAACCAAACATTGCACATCTTCATGTCTTTGGTTGTGAGTGCTTTGTACTTAATAATGGAAAGGATAACCTTGGAAAATTTGATGCAAAGGCTGATGAAGGAAATTTCCTAGGCTACTCTCTAACTAGTAAAGCATTTAGAATCTATAATAAGAGAACAGAAACTATTGAGGAATCTGTGCATGTTACATTTGATGAGTCTAACCCCAAAAGGTTGGGAAAGGATGTTGTTATTGATAATCTTGTAGATTCTATTGAGAAAACTGTCTTGGAAGAGCAACAAGGCAATGAAGGAAATGAAAGCTCCAAAGGAGAGATGCTGCAGCAGGAGCAAATAGAATAGCAATCTGACTTACCAAAGGAATGGAGAACTGTCAGAAATCATCCAATTGATAACATTATTGGTGAAATTACAAAGGGGGTAACTACTAGACAATCTCTTAGAAATGCATGTAATCATATGGCATTTATGTCTCAAGTAGAATCTAAGAATATAGATGATGCTATAACTGATGAACATTGGATGATGGCTATGCATGATGAATTAAACCAGTTTGAGAGAAATCAAGTATGGAATCTAGTGCCTAAACCCAAGAATAGTCAAGTAATAGGTACAAAATGGGTTTTTAGGAATAAACTAGATGAAAATGGCATAATTGTGAGAAACAAAGCTAGGTTGGTAGCCAAAGGGTATAATCAAGAGGAAGGCATAGACTATGATGAAACATATGCACCAGTAGCAAGATTAGAAGCTATAAGAATGCTACTTGCTTATGCTTGCATAATGGGATTTAAATTGTATCAAATGGATGTAAAGAGTGCTTTCTTAAATGGAGTTATTCAAGAAGTGATATATGTTAGTCAACCACCTGGTTTTGAGAATAATGAATTGCCTAACCATGTTTATAAACTGTCTAAAGCTTTGTATGGCTTAAAACAAGCTCCTAGAGCTTGGTATGAAAGGTTAAGTAATTTTCTAATTGAAAAGGTTTCAAAAGAGGTAAAGTTGACACAACTTTGTTCACTAAGAAAAAGGCACACAGCATTTTACTTGTACAAATTTATGTGGATGACATCATTTTTGGTGCTACTAATGAGCATTTGTGCAATGAGTTTGCAAGTCTTATGCAGAATGAGTTTGAGATGTCAATGATGGGTGAACTGAACTTTTTCCTTGGACTGCAAATAAAGCAAACAGAAAATGGAATCTTCATTAGCCAAACCAAATATTGGAAAGAATTGATCAAGAAGTTTGGCATGGAAAATGCTAAGGAGATGGCAACTCCAATGAGTACTGCTTGTTATCTGGACAAGGATGAACAAGGTAAACCTGTTGATATTTCAAAATATAGAGGTATGATAGGCTCATTACTTTATCTTACTGCTAGTAGGCCAGATATCATGTTGAGTGTATGCATGTGTGCTAGGTATCAAGCAAATCCTAAAGAATCACACCTAACAGCAGTTAAGAGGATAATTAAATATCTGTTAGGAACAAAAGACATGGGATTATGGTATCCTAAGGGAGCTACATGTACTTTAATTGGTTACCCAGACTCTGATTTTGCTGGTTGCAAACTAGATAGAAAGAGTACAAGTGGAACATGCCATTTACTAGGGAATTCATTAGTATCATGGTTTAGTAAAAAGCAATCTAGTGTGGCTCTATCCACTGCTGAGGCTGAATATGTAGCAGCTGGTAGCTGTTGTGCACATGTTTTATGGATGAAACAACAATTAGTTGATTATGGTGTGCAACTAGACCAAGTTCCCATTAAATGTGATAACACAAGTGTAATTAACCTAACTAAGAATCCCATAATGCATTCTAGAACCAAACACATAGAAATCAGACATCATTTCATTAGAGATCATGTTCAAAGTGGAGAAATTGTGATTGAATATGTTGATACAACAAAGCAACTTGCTGATATTTTTACTAAGCCTTTGAATAAGGAAAGCTTCTTTTTCATTAGAAGAGAATTAGGCATAATTGACCAATCCTATATCTGATCTCTGTTGAAAATGTTTATATGTTTAAATCTCTATGTAAATATGCCTTGTGATTGTGTGATTTGTCTCTGGAATGATCTATCTGTGTGTGGTTAGAAGAGAGTTTCAGTTAAAATTAGATTGATCAGGTACACCTATGTACTTAACCCATGAACATGTATAAAAATTGGAAATTTGTTTTATACATGGGTGTGATCAATAGCTGTATAGGGGATCAGGAATGAATCCCCTGTGTTTTTGGTCTGATACATCCCTGTGATACATAGATGTATTAAAACACTGAAACACAATTCCTGAATGCCATAAGTATACTGAGGTGTACTACAGGCATGTATGTTAAATCTGAGAAAGTCAGAATGCACAATCTTTAATACTTGGATGTATCACACCCCTGTACGTGAACATTATAAAGCCTGATATTTGAATTCATTTTTTTTCAAAATTTCAAATCCTCTCAAACCCATTCTCTCTTCACCTAATTCGTAACCCTAGCAGAGCTAAACCTCAGACATTTCTTTTCCCTTTCTAAACCCTAACATGGCAAGAACCAAGAACACTGGTCCTTCACCCTCAAAAGCTACTGAAAAGAAGAGAAAAGAAATGGAAATGTGAAAATCAGCTGAGAAGAAGAAAGGAGTAGAAACCTCTAAGACCCCTGAGAAGAAGAGAAAAGGAATGGAAACCCCAAAGAAGGCTGAAAAGAAGAAAAAGGAAGTAGGGACTTCCAAAGCTGCAAAGAAGAGTAAAGGAAAGGAAGTTGAGTCTCACATAGAGACAGAGGCTGCAGAGAATGGTGCTCCAACATCTTACATGGACAATGATGTTTTTCTCCAAAGGTATTCCCTCACCAGTAATCAAAAGGAGTTCTTTAGACAAAATTTCAAAGATAGAGGAATCCTAGAACCTTGGATAATGGATTTTAAGTATTTTGATGATAATGCTTTCAATTTTACTGAGATTTTAATCTGTCATAAAGTCAAGGAATTTCTGGAAACCCAGGTTGATTACTACCCATTTCTGATTAAGATCTTTTGCTCAAATTTTGAGATGAATGCTAATGGAATTAGCTCTGAAGTTAAAGGAATAAAGATCAAAATGTCATTAGAGGAATTCAGTAATCTTGCAAATTTACCTTTTTATGGACCTAGCATTTCTGGAAATGGTCCCCAAGCTGAATGGTATAATGAGTATGATAGGGAAATGGCTAGAGTAGACTTAGTTCTCTCTGATGAGCCTGAAGGTAGAGTCACCTACACAAGTGTGATGAGTGTAGAGGATAGGCTTCTGCATTATGTGGTATGCAGAATCCTGATTCCAAGAGGAGGAAATCACTCTATACTGCAGAATTATGATTTAATGCTAATGTGGGCAATGCTAAATGAAAAGCAAATCAGTTGGGGATATTGTGTTGCTACACACATGTTAGAGTGCAGGAAAAGCAAGATGATGCTTACCTACCCTGCATTGGTCTGCAAAATCCTAGCTCACTTTAATGTTCCTTTTGATGGAGAAGAAAAGAAATTTGGAAGAAAAGGAACTCATAAGTTTGGTGAAGAAATTGTGAGCAAAATGAGACTGAAGAGGGAAGATGGAAGATGGATAAGGAAAGCTGGAAACAAGGGAACTACAGCTGAACCATCTGATGCACAAGGAAGTATTACATCTGAATTTGCTCAACAGATATTGGTTATGCTAAGAAACATGGATGGCAGACAAATCAAGAGATATACAGTGCAATTGAATGCATTGACAAGTCTGAACTCGAGGATGACTAAACTGGAAAAGAGTGTTGATCAGATCAAAGAAGCATTAGGAATTGACTTTCCTAACCCTGCACCTCCTGCACCTGAACCTGAAAAATGTTAATATTGCTGAACTAGCAAGAGCTGCTCTGGAGGAAGCTGAGCATCAAAATGAGGACACCTCTTCTGAACCATCATTTCAAGGCCAAGGAGACAATTAGTTCTAGGAGTTCTTAGGACTTAGAACTTATTTTGATTTGTTTTGAAAGGCTAAATGCCTTGGTCTGTAATGGTTTGATGAATTCTATTTTTTTAAATTCTCCTGCACTATCCCTCTGTTATGAACATTTTTTTTTAATATGCTATGCTATGTTTGAACATCTTCTCTACTGTTTTTGAATGGTTATTTCTTTACCTTTTTGATAATGCCAAAAGGGGGAGGAAAAATGGATGAATATAGAGAAAGGAAACAAATTCAATAATGCATATGTTGAGGGGGAGCTTACATGATTCAGGTTGAGTTATCATATATAAATATTCTGATATGTTCTGATACCATGTGCTATTAAATGTTTTGATACCATGATTTATGAATTGACAAGAACACTTAGCTTCTGCTACACTTACACTCTGATTTAAGAATTTGTTAAAAGGTTTGTCATAATAAAAAAGGGGGAGTTTGTAAGACTCAATAACTTAGAGATTTTGATATATGACAAATATACAATTTAATGTGTGTGCAAGTGTTTTTAGTATCAAATTGCAAAGACAGGTATCAAGCTGTGAGTATCAAGTTCAGTAAGCAATCCAAATGGAATATCCAAAGAAGAACTTGAAGAAATCAAAGTAGCAACAATCAAGGACAAAGAACAAGGAGTCATCAAGATAAGAGCTTAAATAGAAGAATTAGATTTAAGTCTTAGATGATTTGTAAGAGAAGAAATCTCTTATTCACAAATAGCTCATTTGAAAAGATGCATGAAGAAAATCATTTTACATAACCTGCATTAAAAGGAATAAGTTTTAATGAAAATGATTTTTAGAAATTAAGAAAATTGTTTGTCAGTACAGCCATGTATTTAATGGATGTATATCCTTTCCTGTAACTGACAAATGAACATAAAGTTCTTGATATTCAGTAGATAGATGTACTACACCTATGAATAACATGAAATCAGATCAGTTATAAATGGTTAACTGAATACAGGCCTGTACATATGCTATGTATGCATGTATTCAAGTTTCTGGAAAAATCTGATGTTCATTAATACATAGATGTACTGAATGGGTGTACTGGTGGTACTGGTGGATTAACCAAGATCAAGTTTTTAAAAGAACTCGTACAGCCATGTATTACACAGGTGTACAGAAACTTTCAGTATGTAAAATGGTTAATACATCCCTGTACTCAACCCCTGTCCAAGAACTTGAATCAGTTCAACTGATTCTGATATCAGACCCAAATCTGTTTGGACTGATCCCAAACGGTTACAACTTGTTTTCTATATAAAGTGGGATCAATAGAATACTGATAACATATCAGAAACACACGAAATCAATTTGAGAGATCAATTGTGAAAATCATTCATCATCTTTCTTGAGCTTATTGTGAAAATAGTGTTTCATTCTTGGTAGAGCTTCAACTTGTGTATTCAACTTTTGAGAGTTTAGAAATGAATCTTTCTGTACTATTTGATTGTACGAGAGAGGGAGTCTCTCTGTGTGATTAGGGTGAGGAATTGTTGCCTTAAAAATAGTTATTCTTAAGCTTGTGCAAGTATACACAATTGCCTCAAGTAATATAGAACTTAGTTCAGATATCGTTCCCACAGGGATTAAATTGATGCAATCAAATTCAGTTCAGATTATATGTTCAACAGTTAGCAAGAAGTAACCAAATATTGTTGTATGCTAACATATTAAAATAAGGATGTTACCGCTAAAAGAAATAAACAAGTTACAACGTAAAGGTCACTTAAAACAGGTTGAAAAAGAGAAGAGATCTATGTAATCAGATAATTAAATCAGCTTCGGGTATGCTGTAGCATAATTCATGTTTAGCTATCATTATGCTCTAACTATGCTCTAGTATCTAGCTCCAGGAAGTTAAAGTTTGTTTTCCAACATTACAGGGTCAGATTCATTAACTTTGTTCTATTCATAGATTCAGATTAATTACGCCACCCTTTAGTTAAAGCTCGTTCCAGCTAGCTTAGAGGCATGAATAGCTATTCCTAGCCTAATCATCATCAATTAATTTTTCAATTAATGATTTAACCTCTATCCTTTACCAAGTTCTCACTTACCATTCAATCAAGTTGATCACTCTTAATTAAACAGCATTAAATACATGATAAAAGAAGATGCGAACACAGTTATGACATAACTCAGCTAAACATTCATCATAATTGCATACCCAAAGCTTAACGAGTTTAGCTCATAGTGAGCTTACAAAGAACAAATGTAGATAAAGAGCAAGAAATCATTACAATGTAGGAATGTAAAACACAGAACAGCAGCTCAGGAAGAAGAAGAAAGCTCAGTGTAGCTCTCAACTAAACAATTTGTGTAAAATCAGAATATTCCTCTCTACCCTCAATAGGGTTTCCTAGTTGCTTTTTATAGTGTACTAAACCCTATTCTCTTTCATTCCATTTTGGGCCAACAATCAAAAGTATTCATAAAATAACCTAGCCCAAATTCTAAATGATGTAAGGCAGATGGTCCTATGCGCATGTGTTTCCTTAAAAACGACAGTGTCAGCGCCCTTTAGGAGAGATGAAAAGTGTCCTTGTCAGCTTTTGTCCTTTAGTGCCATGCTATTGAGAAATGGTCCTTGCTGCAGCAACCAAGCTTTTGTATCCCCCAGCTTCAGCCTTGCTCCAGCAAGCTTCCTGCTCACCAAGACACATAATTTTTAGACAATGATAGAGCAATCAGGAGCAAAAGGCTATTATTCACTATACTGAACACCAATTTATACAAAGTAACATTTTTCCTAAGAAAGCAAACTTAAAACAATAATGATAGCAAAGAATCTCACTAAAAAGGATTTAAATAACTCTTCATTCAAAGAGTTATCATACCCCCAAACTTAAACCATTGCTTGTCCTCAAGTAATGAAAAAGAAACATACTAAGAACACCAAAATACTCCTAACTAATGAATGACATGCAAGTATACCCCAGCTTTGTTTCTGTTTCAACTCCCCATCCGGAAATCCACCTCTAACTCCCTAGTCAAACTGCTCTGCCTATTCTGCTCTCAACTACAACTGCTACACATTAATTCAAAAAGATTAACACATGCTGCAGCATATAACTCTCAGAACAGTTGGTTCTGCTTCTCACCATCTCATCAGAATTTCACTCTCACCACAAACATGCATCTCTGAAACTTGATAAGATTCTATCACAATCAAAACATCACAGAATTACACACAGCAAGAGGTCTTTTATGGTTATAACAGGGCTTAGGACAGGTAGGATTAAGAAATTTAGGTAAGTAGCTAATCTCAAGATAGAGCAAAAGGATGCTTTTCAATTCAGCTCACAATCCCCATTGTTTCTACAATCCACACACTTTTCTATGTTCTTGAGTCCTTTTCTTTTGTTACCCAGTCCACCATTTATTTGTGAACAGATAACATTCTGTGTGAAACTTATTTATTTATTTATTATTATTTTTTACATAACTTACAGGGCTGGCAGCTTCACATTTTCCACTTATGACTTTTTTTTTTAATTTGCCTGCTGCCTATCCCTAAGTGATTTATTTACAATCCTGCTGCAGCATACATATGTGTTGCAGTACAGCAACCCCAAACTCAAATTGGTGCTTGTCCTCAAGTCACCCCCAAACTTATCTCAGAACATAGCTACAAAAATATCTTTAAGCTCCACCTAGTCAGGTATTCTTTGTTTTTCCAGTTAAGGGCTTGTAATGTGCTAGTTTTCGCAATAAAGGGCTAAGGCTCAAAGGGGTAACACTAAGGACATATAGATTGAGAGGGTTGGCTATTTAGGCACTGGCAAAAAATATAAAAACAAAATAAGAAAATGCCTCAAGCATAACGTGTGTGCAGTCCTGTGCGTTCAGATCAAACAGAAACAAAGCAAGTCTTACAGAAAATGCATGAGTGCGGTGCATATGATTAGTGTAATTTTGTCACTCAGGCTCAATTTTATATGTTCATGCTGCAGCACATATGTCCTCTATTCTAACAACTGTGCAGCAATGATGGTGATCATAAACAAGTTGGTGCAGTAGATTAGACAGCCAGAGTTTCATTCTAAACAGAAAGATTTGGAATCAGCAAAGATGGCCAAAGGCCTTTTCCAATTAAACATTAATCATTTGGAATCAAAGACAGGGGTGGGATTCATGTACAATCATTCATTAATCAAAAGTCAAACAACTATGGCCTTAATGGCCCTACAGACAAACAAACAAAACAGGTCTTAGTGACCACTACGTTACGAATTCTTAAAAGAAAACAATATTAAACTGGGAATGGGGTGGAGAGTTTAGGGCATCATGATGTGGGATGCTGCGGCGAACTGCCGCATCCACAATGGCTCTGTTTCAAGCCTATGCAGCTCTGGTGCGCAAACTCTTCCTGGTGCCTTTGCTCTTGGAGGGCACCTTGGCTTGTGTTGCTCCAGTGACCTAGATTTCCTCCTCTTCTTTCTCTTCTTCAGTTTTTTCTTCTTGAGCCTCTGTCTCAACACTTTCATCATTCTCCTCATCAGCCTCAGTGCTTTCAGCAGCTCCTTCTTCTTTTTCTTCTTCTGTTTTAGCAGCACCTTCTTTGTCAGAATCTTCTACAGCAGCAGCCTTAACCTCTTCTGCCCTCAATGCTGCAGCAACCTTCTCCTTCTTAATCTTCACAACCACATTGGGCACAACCATCTTTAGCTTCTTGGAGAGAGGCACTGTGTCTTCCTCCTCTTCTTCCTCCTCTGCAACATAACTAGCAGCAATTTTTGTTATTGGGCTCTCCTTCTCAATAGCTGACTCTGTACATTTTGCTGGTTTTGATGTAGAGGGAGGATTTGATGCCACTGTAGTGGTGGTGGATACTTTTGCAGAGGCTGCAGCACGGGGTCTTTTACTGCTCCCCTGCTCCTGCTGTGAGGTTTTAGAGGCAGACTTCTTTTTAGAGGCAGGTGCCTCTCCTTCTTTTTGCTGCTGCTGCTTAGATAGGGCAACACCCATCCAATCTTCATCTGAAGCAGAACTGTGGGCAGGATCAATGTTGGCTGATTTTTTAGGGTTCTCAGGCACTGGATCTGAGGCATATTTTTGTTGTTGGGGGTGTTACAGGGATATCTTCAACAAAAGGTGGCATAATTTCTTAGGGGAACTGGGGGATTGGAGTCTCAAGCTTCCAACCATTGAGCTTCATTGTCTGTTTCTCCCATTGATACTTACAAAAGCAGTATTGCCAGAAAGTTTTCTCATGCTGCATATGTTACTGCAGCATGGCTGTCAATTCTTCGACTTTCTGCTCCAGCATCCCAAAACGATCCTGCTGCTCTAAGGTAGTGGATCTGGGAGGCTTGCTACCACTAGCAATGACTTTCTCAGAATTTGAATACATCCTCAACACACAGTTCATATCAATGGGGCATTTGTTCAGTTCTAGCCCCTCCCCAGGGTTATACTCTATCCCTTGCTCTAAACACAGATCAGTAATCAGACAGGGGAACATTAAGTTACCTTTTTGCTTCATTGCACAGAGTGTGATCTGAGTCTTGAGTATCTCCCCCACATTTATCTTTTTCTTGTTCAAGATACAGTGGAGTAAAACCAGGCGTTCTTTGTCCACAGTTTCCAGATGAGAAGTAGGGGAGAGAGAGTATCTGAGGAAGTGATACCATATTTTTGCAAGAGGTTGCAACATGGATCGAGGCAGTTTGAGTTGGCCTTCTACCTGTTGGATGAATTCTGCACCAGGAAGGGCTAGTTCTTTCTTCATTTGCTGCAGCTTGGCAGGTGTTGCAGCTTTCAGAGTCTGTAGATACTAGTTTTCAACTTCCTCCAATCCAAGATGTTGATTAATTGTCTTAGCAGAAAAAGACACCTTACCTCCTTTGATAATCACAAATGTTTGGGCGTCAGACGCAATATTTGCGTAAAAATCCCTAACCATTTGTGTACAAAATCCATCTCTGTCCTCAGCAAAGGTCCTCCATTTATGTGCATCGATCACACTTACAAGCTCTGGGAGCAGACCAAGTTCACTCCTTTCCCATATTTGAAACCTTTTTCTTGATGGAGACTGCGGTGGAGGGTTTCTTTTTCATACTTTTCTTGAGCCTCTTCACTAACCCAGCTGGTTAGGGTTTCAGTTGGGTCAGAAGAAGGTGGTGCAGTGTTCTTTACAGCTTTGTGCTTCACACGGCTCGATTTCTTGGCAGTCATAGTGGGTTGATTTCTTGAAGAATAGGGAGAGAGGATGCTAGGGTTACGGGTTGAAGAAGAAGAAAAGACTTTGAATGGGTTGAGTGAGGAAGAAGGGTGAGTGGTCTATTTAAGGTGTAGAATGAGAGAAAGATAGCGGTTACCGAGGGTGGCAGTCGTGGGAAAAGAAAAGAATGGAGAAGAAAGAGAGGTGGAGAACATGTGGTTGGGGGTTAGGTTTATGGAAGAAAGGTTTCTCTCTCCACATCTTTTAACATTTAATAAAATTCTAAACTTCTTAAATCTGTCCACTTTCCTCCCTCTCACAATGGACAAAAAGGCCAGCTGGTCCCCACAAATATAACTCTTGTAGCAGATAGTCCCCTTTTTTTTTTTTTTAAACTTTGCATTACAACCTGTATTTTTGTTTTATGCTGTAGCCTGACTCACTTTTGCCCTTACTTCTGCTTCTTTATTTAGAAAGGTAAATGCTTTATTTATGGGCTGCCTCTCATAAGCGCTTGGTTTACTAGGTCCTCAGCCAGACCTTGCTGCAACATCATTTAGTATCATCAAGATTCGTGGTGACCTTCATTCTATCTATAGGGTCACCAAAATAATGCTTGACTCTCTGACCATTAACTTTGAATTCTCTTCCACTACCAGTATCCAACAGATCAACAGCTCCATGTGGGTAAACCTTTGCAATTGTAAATGGCCCTGACCATCTTGATTTCAGTTTACCAGGGAACAGCTTTAGCCTAGAGTTAAATAGCAGCACTTGCTCTCCTTCATGAAAGGATCTGTGATGTATCTTCTTATCATGCCAGAGCTTAATTTTTGCCTTATAGGTTTCAGCATTTTCATATGAAAACAGTCTGTGTTCCTCCAATTCATTAAGCTGCAGCATATGTGCTGCTCCAGCAGATTGAAGATCAAAGTTCAGTTTCTTTGTTGCCCAGAAAGCTTTGTGCTGCAACTCTAAGGGTAGATAGCAAGCTTTCCCATACACCAGTCTATATGGGGACATCCCCAAAGGAGTCTTGAATGCAGTTCTATAAGCCCACAGTGCCTCATCCAGATGTGATGACCAATCCTTCCTACTAGTGTTAACCATTTTCTCCAGAATCCTTTTGATTTCCCTGCTAGTCAACTCAGCTTGACCATTAGTTTGGGGATGATAGGCTGAGGCAACTTTATGCTTAACTCCATATTTTGCAAGCAATTTGGAAAAAACTTGGTTGCAAAAATGGGTTCCTTTATCACTAATGATTGCTCTAGGGGTTCCAAATCTAGTAAAGATGTTTTTCTGTAAAAAATTTGTCACCACCCTAGCATCATTCTTGATTGTAGCCACAGCCTCCACCCATTTAGACACATAATCAACAGCTACTAGAATGTAAAGGTAGCCAAAGGAAGGGGGAAATGGTCCCATAAAATCAATACCCCATACATCAAAAAGTTCAATTTCCAAAATAGTGTTTAGAGGCATTTCATTTTTATTGGACAAGTTCCCTATCCTTTGGCATCTATCACAGTGTTTAACAAATTCATGTGCATCTTTAAAAAGGGTAGGCCAGAATAAACCTGATTGGAGAACCTTTGCAGCAGTTCTCATACCACCAAAATGTCTTCCATATGCTGTAGCATGGCATTGAGTCAGAATATCATGAAATTCTTCATCTGCAGCACATCTTCTGTTTAGATTGTCTGGGCACATTTTGTAAAGGTATGGTTCATCCCAGACGTATTGTTTGGCTTGATGGAAAAATCTCTTCCTTTGCTGAGAGTTCATGTCTGGAGGAACCACACCACTAGCAAGAAAATTGACTAGGTCAGTATACTAGGGTGTTGCAGCATTTTGGACTGCTAACAGTTGCTCATCAGGGAAAGATTCTTCAATGGCTATTCCCTTGTGATCTGCAACATCCTCTGGCAATCTTGAGAGGTGATCAGCCACTTGATTCTCCACTCCTTTCTTATCTCTGATTTCCAGATCAAATTCTTGTAATAGCAACACCCACCTGATCAGCCTTGGTTTAGCATCCTTCTTGTCAATTAAATATTTGATTGCAGAGTGATCTGTGTACACCACCACTTTTGTTCCAACAAGATAGGATATGAACTTTTCGAAGGCATACACTATGGCTAGCAACTCCTTTTCAGTAGTGGTGTAATTGATTTGAGCATCAATCAAAGTTTTGCTTGCATAATAGACTGGATGTGACATTCTGTTGTACCTCTGTCCCAGAACTGCTCCCACTACATAGTCATTTGCATCACACATAAGCTCAAAAGGCTTCTCCCAGTCAGGTGGAGCAATAATGGGAGCGGTGATAAGAGCAGTCTTGAGAAGTTCAAAGGCTTTCATGCATTCTGCATTAAATTCAAAAGTCTAATCATGCTCCAGCAACTGACACAATGGCTTAGATATTTTTGAGAAGTCTTTGATGAACCTTTTGTAAAACCCTGCATGACCTAGGAAGCTTTTAATTCTTTTAACTGATTGGGGGGGGGGGGGGGGGGCAGCCTTTCAATTACTTCAATCTTTGCCACTTCAATGCCATTTCTGGAAATTCTATGCCCCAGCACAATGCCCTCAGTCACTATGAAGTGACATTTCTCCCAATTCAACACAAGATTTGTTTCTTCACATCTATCCAAAATCTGTTCCAAATTTATTAAACAGGTTTGGAAAGTTTCTCCAAACACTGAAAAATCATCCATAAATACTTCTACTGATTTCTCAATCATATCAGAGAAAATGGCCATCATACATCTCTGAAAGGTTGCTGGAGCATTGCACAGGCCAAATGGCATTCTCCTGAAAGCAAAAGTGCCATAAGGACAGGTGAAAGTTGTCTTTTCCTGATCCTCTGGTGCTATAGCAATCTAGTTGTACCCTGAGTATCCATCCAGAAAACAATAATACTCCTTTCCAGCAAGTCTGTCCAACATTTGATCAATGAAAGGCAAGGGGAAATGATCTTTTCTTGTGGCTTTGTTCAACTTCCTATAATCCATACAAATCCTCCAACCAGTTATAGTTCTTGTGGGAATGATCTCATTTTTCTCATTGATGATGACAGTTACACCTCCTTTCTTAGGTACACACTGAATTGGACTCACCCAAACACTGTCAAAGATAGGGTAGATAATCCCTGCATCCAGCCACTTTATAATCTCCTTTTTGACTACTTCCTTCATGATTGGGTTCAGCCGTCTCTGACTTTCAATACTGTTCTTTGAGTTTTTTTCCAAGAGAATTCTGTGCATGCATATTGATGGACTAATCCCCTTTATATCTGTTATCTACCACCTTATTGCCTTCTTATGCCTTTTTAATGCTGACAACAATTGTTCTTCTTGCAGCAGCCCATTCAATGAAGCAGAGATGATAACAGGTAAGGTTTTATCTTCACCAAGGTAGGCATATTTCAGATGGCTTGGCAATTCTTTCAATTCGAGGGATGGAGGTTTAACAATAGAAGGAATGTTGTCCTTCACAGTGTCATCAATTACCTCCAATGATTCATATTTTCTGGTCCAAATATGTTTCACTGCCTTGCTGTCCTGTAGTTTATCAGAATCCTCATCAGGAAGATTTTCATCTTCTACTGATGTTGCGGCATCATATTTTTGGTTCTTCAGAAATTGTTGTTGCATTAACTCATCAAATGTCTCAATACGAGAACATTCTTCCATGCCCTCATTAGGATATTTCAGAGCACTGAAAACATTAAATGTCACATAATGATCACTAACTCTCATGGTGAGTTCTCCCTTTTGCACATCAATTAGGGTTTTTCCTGTTGCCAGAAATGGTCTCCCGAGGATGATGGGGACCTCTCTGTCTACTTCGAAATCCAGAATGATAAAGTCCACAGGGAATACAAATTTATCAACATTAATCAAGACATCTTCAATTTTTCCTTCTGGGTAGGCAATGGATCTATCAGCTAACTGAAGTGTGACAGATGTAGGCCTTGCTTCTCCAATTTCTAGCTTCTCGAAGATAGACATGGGCATAAGGTTGATACTTTCTCCCAAGTCACACAGAGCTTTACCACAGTAGGTATCTCCAATAGAACATGGTATGGTGAAACTTCCAGGATCTTTCATTTTCCTTGGCACCTTGTTCTGCAACATCATGCTGCATTCTTCAGTCATAGCTTGTGAGGACATCTTTCATGAACTTTGTATAATTGGGCATCTGTTGCAAAGCTTCTACCAACGGTATGTTGATATGAAGCTGTTTTAGCACATCCAGAAATTTGTTGAATTGTTTCTCTTGGTGGACTTTCTTCAATCTTTGAAGGAAAGGTGGTGAAGGCCTTTCTGGAGTCAATTTGGGCATAGCAGATTGTGCTGCAGCATCAGGCACTTTCTCAACAACTGCAGGTTGCTCTGCTGCCACATTTTCTTCTGATTTTTTCTTGTCTGAATCTGAGTTATTCACCTTTTGTTTCTTCTTTGGTTCTGCAACTTCTACATCTTTACCACTTCTCAAATGGATTACCTTGCATTGTTCTTTACCTCCTCTAGAACTTGAGGATTTAGGTTCTTCAGTAGATGCTGGTAGTGAACCAGCTGGCCTTAAATTGATTGCATTAGCCAACTGTCCCACTTGGGTTTCTAAGTTCCTCATTCCTACTTTGGTTTCTGTCATGGATGCCTTCAGTACAGCTTCTAATGATGAATCTGGAGCTTTCTATTGCACTTGAAGTTGCTGCTGTTGATTGTATCCCGAGGGTGGATTCAGTGTATTGCTATAGTTGGAATACCTCAGATTAGGGTGTTGCGGCTACTGCCATCTTGTATTTCCAAATGAATTATTGCCTCTGTAGTTGTTGTTTCCCACATAGTTGACAGCAGCAGGGTTTGCTGAACAATTTTCAAACAAATGATCTCCTCTACAATAAACACATGATACAGCATCTGCCTTGTAGATTTGTTCAGTCACCATCTCTTCAGTGATTATGGGTGGAGCAAAGGAATTTCCTTGATTTACTATGGTCATCCCCCTAACCATATTGGTTAAAGAGGTCATTTGAGCTGACAGTGCTGCAACTTCACTTACTTCATATGCTCCTACTGTAGTATTACTTTTCCCAGAAACTTGTCTTGATGTTGGCCATTGATAACTGTTAGCTGCTATACCTTCTATCAGAGCATGGGCCTTATTGTAGGATTTAGTGAGGAGACTGCCTCCAGCCGAAGCATCTAACATCATCCTTGAGCTAGGTAAAACTCCATTATAGAAGTATTCCATTTGAATACAAAATGGAATGCCATTGTGGGGACACTTCTTAATGAGTTGTTTAAATCTCTCCCATGCTTCAAATAGGGGTTCATCTTCATGCTGCTTGAAAGAAGTGATGTCAGTTCTCATCTTTGCATTCATAGTTGGTGGAAAGAACTTGGTCAGGAATTTCTCAGCAAGTTTATTCCAAGTATCAACTGAATTTGCATCCAAGGAATTCAGCCAGTTTTTAGCCCTTCCTCCCAAGGAGAATGGAAATAATCGCGTCTGAATGCATCATCAGTGATTCCTGGGATTTGAAGTTACTTGCCACATCCAGAAACTGTTTGAGGTGAAAGTGAGGGTCCTCTGTTGCAACTCCATTAAATTGACCAATTGTTTGCAACATTTGAAACATCACTGGCTTAAATTCAAACTGAGGTGTAGTGATGGGTGTCCTCACTATCCCTGTGTTCATGGCTTCAGGGTCAAACACTGCATACCCCCTGATGGCACAATTTTTTTCATTAGCCATAGTTGAGGTGCTTCTTCTGCCATTTCTGATTCAGCAGGGGACAATGTTCCAGAAGAGTCAGGTATGGAACTGATTGAATTATTCAGAACCAACTCAGGCACAGTCTGAGATGTTTGACCTCTTCTACGCCTTCTAAATGTCCTTTGTAACATCCCTGGCCGCTTTATGGATTGATGACTGTCCCCACAAACCAACACGGGTCTTTTCAGCGTGCTTTGTCCTCACTCACACGCTTCCTGGGAAAACTTCCCAGGAGGTCACCCATCCCAGAATTGTTCCAAGTCAAGCACGCTTAACTGTGGAGTTCTTAAGTGATGGGCTACCGAAAAGAAGATGCATCTTGTTAGTATAGGTAGTACCAATCAATTCATATAAGCCTTCCTCAACTGTATAGTCCCATACCTACACAGTCTCAGGATCCCTCTCATTCAGGTGTGTAATCGGTTCATTCATGTGTCCCTCCGCCTAGAAGCCTGCCAGGAGTCGCTCCATGTCCATGCCTTCTTGCACCGGCGACCACTCCCCGCCCTCGTCGGCACCCGGGTGTTACATGCCCACCAGCTTCCGCTTGGTTCGTCCCCGAACCACACCGTACTGGGAGAGGTGTCGCTCTGATACCATTTGTAACATCCCTAGCTACTCTATGGATTGACGACTGACCCCACAGACCAACTCGGGTCTTTTCAGCGTGCTTTGTCCTCACTCACACGCTTCCCATGAAAACTTCCCAGGAGGTCACCCATCCCAGAATTGCTCCAAGTCAAGCACGCTTAACTGTGGAGTTCTTAAGTGATGGGCTCCGAAAAGAAGATGCATCTTGTTTTCGGTAGCCCATCACTTAAGAACTCCACAGTTAAGCGTGCTTGACTTGGAACAATTCTGGGATGGGTGACCTCCTGGGAAGTTTTCCCAGGAAGCGTGTGAGTGAGGACAAAGCACGCTGAAAAGACCCGTGTTAGTTTGTGGGGACAGTCGTCAATCCATAAAGCGGCCAGAGATGTTACAAATGGTATCAGAGCGGCACCTCTCCCAGTACGGTGTGGTTCGGGGACGAACCAAGTGGAAGCTGGTGGGCATGTAACACCCGGGTGCCGACGAGGGCGGGGAGTGGTCGCCGGTGCAAGAAGGCATGGACAAGGAGCGGCTCCTGGCAGGCTTCTAGGCGGAGGGACACATGAATGAACCGATTACACACCTGAATGAGAGAGATCCTGAGACTGTGTAGGTATGAGACTATACAGTTGAGGAAGGCTTATATGAATTGATTGGTACTACCTATACTAACAAGATGCATCTTCTTTTCGGTAGCACATCACTTAAGAACTCCACAGTTAAGCGTGCTTGACTTGGAACAATTCTGGGATGGGTGACCTCCTGGGAAGTTTTCCCAGGAAGCATGTGAGTGAGGACAAAGCACGCTGAAAAGACCCGTGTTGGTTTGTGGGGACATTCGTCAATCCATAAAGCGGCCAGGGATGTTACAAATGGTATCAGAGCGGCACCTCTCCCAGTACGGTGTGGTTCGGGGACGAACCAAGCGGAAGCTGGTGGGCATGTGACACCCGGGGCTGATGAGGGCGGGGAGTGGTCGCCGGTGCAAGAGGCATGATCAAGGAGCGGCTCCTGGCAGGCTTCTAGGCGGAGGGACACATGAATGAACCGATAGCACACCAGAATGAGAGGGATCCTGAGACTGTGTAGGTATGGGACTATACAATAGAGGATGGCTTATATGAATTGATTGGTACTACCTATACCAACAAGATGCATCTTTTTTTCGGGAGCCCATCACTTAAGAACTCCACAGTTAAGCGTGCTTGACTTGGAACAATTCTGGGATGGGTGACCTCCTGGGAAGTTTTCCCAGGAAGCGTGTGAGTGAGGACAAAGCACGCTGAAAAGACCCGTGTTGGTTTGTGGGGACAGTCGTCAATCCATAAAGCGGCCAGGGATGTTACATCCTTTCTATCTCTGGATCAAATCTGTAATTAGGTGATAAGAATCTGTGCATACAGTTGCAGTACTCTGTGCTACAGCAAAGCACTAAGAGTATTAGTATCACTAACTACAGAACTAATAATCTAGAAGCAAAATTTTTAGTATCAATCATAATCCTCGGCAACGGCGCCAAAAACTTGTTGCCTTAAAAATAGTTATTCTTAAGCTTGTGCAAGTATACACAATTGCCTCAAGTAATATAGAACTTAGTTCAAATATCGTTCCCACAGGGATTAAATTGATGCAATCAAATTCAGTTCAGATTATATGTTCAACAGTTAGCAAGAAGTAACCAAATTATGCTCTAACTATGCTCTAGCATCTAGCTCCAGGAAATTAAAGTTTGTTTTCCAACATTACAGGGTCAGATTCATTAACTTTGTTCTATTCCTAGAGTCAGATTAATTACGCCACCCTTTAGTAAAAGCTTGTTCCAGATAGCTTAGAGGCATGAATAGCTATTCCTAGCCTAATCATCATCAATTAATTTTTCAATTAATGATTTAACCTTTATCCTTTACCAAGTTCCCACTTACCATTCAATCAAGTTGATCACTCTTAATTAAACAGCATTAAATACATGATAAAAGAAGATGCGAACACAGTTATGACATAACTCAGCTAAACATTCATTATAATTGCATACCCAAAGCTTAACGAGTTTAGCTCATAGTGAGCTTACAAAGAACAAATGTAGATAAAGATCAAGAAATCATTACAATGTAGGAATGTAAAACACAGAACAGCAACTCAGGAAGAAGAAGAAAGCTCAACGCAGCTCTCAACTAAACAATTTGTGTAAAATCAGAATATTCCTCTCTACCCTCAATAGGGTTTCCTAGTTGCTTTTTATAGTGCACTAAACCCTATTCTCTTTCATTCCATTTTGGGCCAACAATCAAAAGTATTCATAAAATAACCTAGCCCAAATTCTAAATGATGTAAGGCAGATGGTCCTATGCGCATGTGTTTCCTTAAAAACGACTGCGTCAGCGCCCTTTAGGAGAGATGAAAAGTGTCCTTTTCAGATTTTGTCCTTTATTGCCATGCTACTGAGAAATGGTCCTTGCTGCAGCAACCAAGCTTTTGTATCCCCCAGCTTCAGCCTTGCTCCAGCAAGCTTCCTGCTCACCAAGACACATAATTTTTAGACAATGATAGAGCAATCAGGAGCAAAAGGCTATTATTCACTATACTAAACACTAATTTATACAAAGTAACATTTTCCCTAAGAAAGTAAACTTAAAACAATAAAGATAGCAAAGAATCTCAGTAAAAAGGATTTAAATAACTCTTCATTCAAAGAGTTATCAGGAATCCTAAGGAATAACATTGACTGAGGCTTTTCACAAGAGTGTGGTATCTCAAGGTGAAGGAGTGCTCTGTGGTGTAAAGGTTTTTCAAGCTACCTGGCTAAAGCTTGCTGTGTTAGTGTGTGAAAACCCACATGTGGAGTGGGGACTGGATGTAGGTCACAGTGGTGGTGACTGAACCAGGATAAATCTGGTTGTGTGGTACTTCTAAACTCAAAGCTCTTTAATTTCTGTATTGCGTATATAACTGAGTTCTTGATATTCATTGTTCAATATTGTTTTTGTTATGATCTGCAATACCTGATTGAACTTTGTGCAAACTGCAATCTAATCTGTGTTGTTCAAATATATTCTTAAGGCTCAATATCTGAACTGAATCTTGTAATCAAAATTGAGTTTATCAAATCTGTTCTTGATCTGTAAAAACCAGAATTGAATATTGTGATATCTGAAATCAACCTTTAAGACTGAGTTGTATGATAAAGGAACCTGTTGGATTAAGTTCAGTATCTAATCTGTGATCTATCTTATCTGAATTAATTCTTCTTATCCTCATCAATCAAATTCAAGATTACATAAAAAAAAACCCTTTTCTGTTTTAACTAAGATCCTCAGGCAGCAAACCTGAAACAGAAGTTTTGTGATAAAGTTTTGAAAAGATTTTAAAAAGAGGAAAGTTTTGAAAACTCAATTCACCCCCGCCCCTCCGCCCCCCCTTTTGAGTCTTTGAAGCCAAAACAACAGCTCAACCTCAAACAATACCTTAGACAACGAAAACATAACTTTATTAGTTTCCAAATCACAAAACGAAAAGGAAACCAACAGGGAAGAGGGAACCATTACCTATAGACTGCCACAGACCAACTAGCGTCCCAACCGGCTTCCAAAACTCCACTATAGCACTAGGAGAAGTGGAAACAAGGAAAGGATGAGTTCTGGTTGCAACAAGGTAGCAGCAGCCGTCACAATTAGGGTTATGACGTTAACCCTCGGTTCTGTGCACGTTTATAAAAATTCGGACCTGAGCACGGTCGTGCTCTTCATCAAGCATGGTCGTGTTGGACTTAGCATCTGCGAGACGCGGTCCACACAGTGAGCGGCGTGCTCAACTTAAAATCAGAAACACGCTTCTGACTTTAAGCACGAGCGTGCTGGCTAATGAGCGGGCGTGCTGGCTAATGAGCACGGGCGTACTCATGTACTAGAAAGGGACTTTTAAGCCAAAAGTCCCACTAAGCCGTCAACCAATAATACCAACTTAATAAAACCAGCTTTATAAAAAATACTTCCGAAAAACGGGGTGTTACAATTCCACCCCCTTATAGAAAATTTCGTTCTCGAAATTTACACGTACCTCAAGGGAAAAGATGCGGGTACGCCTCCATCATCTTGCTCTCCAGCTCTCAGGTAGTACTCTCCTCAGTTGCCCCACTCTAAACCACTTTGACCAAAGGAATCTCCTTGCCTCTTAGCTGCTTCACCCTGCTATCATCGACTTGAAGAGGTAACACCTCAAACGTCAAGTTCTCTTTCAACTGTATAGTGTCGGGTACTATCACGTGACTAGGGTCATGAATATACTTTCTGAGTTGGGACACATGAAAAACATTGTGGAGATTTGTCAAAAACGGGGGTAAGGCTATTTGGTAGGCGACTTCGCCGACTCTCTTAAGGATCTGGTAAGGACCAATGAACCTCGGAGTAAGTTTCCTCGCCTTCATCACTCTACCAACCCCAGTCGTCAGGGTAACTCTCAAGAATACATGATCGCCTTCCTGGAATTCGAGCGCCTTCCTCCTTTTATCATGATAGCTGTTTTAACTACTCTGTGCAACTCTCATCTTTTCCTGAACCAACCAGATCTTTTCTATTGTTTCTTGGACTATCTCTGGCCCTAGCACCACACTATCACTAGGTTCACTCCAACACAAGGGTGTCCTACATCTCCTCCCATACAAAGCCTCATAAGGTGCCATCCCAATGCTGGAATGGAAACTGTTGTTGTAGGTGAACTCTAACAGGGGCAAAAACTTGTCCCAACTACCAGAATGTTCTAGCACACAAGCCCTCAACAAGTCCTCTAAGGACTGGATGGTCCGCTCAGACTGCCCATCGGTCTGTGGGTGGTAAGCTGAACTAAGCCTAAGCTTTGTCACTAAATCCTCTTGCAAACTATTCCAAAACCTAGAGGTAAATCTTGGGTCTCTATCTGATACTATGCTAGAGGGTACACCATGAAGCCTAACTATCTCTTTGATGTACAGCTTAGCCAACTTCTCCAATGGATATTCCATATTCATCGGAATGAAATGGGCAGACTTAGTCAGTCTATCCACAACAACCCATATAGCCTCAAAACCAGCTGGAGTCCTAGGGAGTCCAGGCACAAAATCCATGGAGATGCTATCCCATTTCCATTCTGGGATACTCAAAGGTTGCAACTTACCTGAAGGCCTTTGATGCTCTATCTTGGCCTTCTAACAAACTAGGCAAGCATACACAAACTCAGCTACATCCCTTTTCATCCTAGGCCACCAAAACATCCTCTTAAGGTCCTAATACATCTTAGTGGCACCTGGGTGCATACTCAATCTACTCCTATGTCCTTTTTCAAGGATCAACTTTCTAAGCTCAGGAACATTAGGTATGCATACTCTATCCTCAAACCTCAAAATACCATCACTTCCAACCTTAAAACTTAGGTCTCTACCCTGAGCGACCAACTCTCGTTGGTCTAAGAGAAACTTATCTAACTTCTGACCTTCTCTAATCCGATCCATCAAACTATTGGTAACCTTCAGGGTTCCAAGCCTAATACTCTTAGGGGTCAACTCACAAGCTAGACTAAGACCTTTAAATTCCTCAATCAGATCCATCTCCCTAACCATTAAAGCGGAGACATGCAGGGTTTTCCTACTCAAGGCATCGGCCACCACATTGGCCTTTCCTGGATGAAAGGTCAGTTCGAAGTCGTAGTCCTTTAAGAACTCCATCCACCTACGCTGCCTCATATTCAACTCCTTTTGATCAAAGAGGTACTTCAAACTCTTATGATCACTAAAAACCTCAAATCTCGCTCCATACAGGTAATGCCTCCAAATCTTTAAGGCAAATACCACAGCTCCTAGCTCTAGGTCATGGGTAGGGTAGTTCTTCTCATGGGTTTTTAACTGCCTAGAAGCATAAGCTACTGCCTTACCACTCTGCATCAGCACACCACCTAACCCTTTCTTAGAAGCATCGCAGTAAACTACAAAAGGTTCACTAGGATCTGGCAAACTAACACTGGTGCTGATGTCAACCTATCCTTAAGGGTTTGGAAACTCTCTTCACACTTAGAGTCCCACACAAACAACTGTCCCTTCTTGGTGAGACGGGCTAAGGGTAAAGCTATCTTAGAGAAACCTTCTATGAACCGCCTATAATACCCGGCTAACCCCAAGAAACTCCTAATCTCGGTTACAGACCTTGGCGCTTCCCACTGGAGCATCGTCTCTACTTTAGCTGGGTCCAGTGCTATGCCACCCTTAGAGACGACATGTCCTAAGAAGCTCACTTCCTCTAACCAGAACTCACACTTCGACAACTTAACGTACAACTGTTTTTCCTTAAAGGGTCTGCAAGACAACCCTCAGGTGTTCCTCATGTTCCTTCTTACTCTTGGAGTACACTAAGATGTCATCTATAAACACCACCACAAACTTATCCAAGTAAGGGTTCAAGGTCTTGTTCATGTAGTCCATGAAGACCGCAGGAGCATTGGTCACACCAAAGGGCATAACCAAATACTCATAGTGGTCATATCGCGTCCTAAACGCTATCTTCGGGATGTCCTCAGACTTAAACCGAATCTAATGGTACCCTGACCTCAAATCTATCTTAGAAAAGACACAAGCACTTATCAACTGGTCCATAAGATCATCAATCCTAGGGAGGGGATACCGATTCTTTATGGTCACCTTGTTGAGCTGCCGATAGTCGACACGCAACCTCATACTACCATCCTTCTTCTTCACCAACAACATAGGCGCTCCCCACGGAGACACACACGGCCTAATGAACTGCTTCTTCATCAGGTCCTCCAACTGTTCCTTCAACTTAGCCAGCTCTAGAGGAGACATTCTATAGGGTGCTATGGAGATTGGCCCGGTGCTAGGCACTAAGTCTATGGTAAACTCAACATCTCTCTCTGGGAATAAGTTATAAACATTCCCCGGGAATACATCAAGAAATTCCCGCACAACAGGCACGCTGGCGACAACAGGAGGGTTGCTCTCTACTTCCAGGGAAGCTAACATCATGTATACTTGGGCTTCGTCTCTCATCGAAGCTTAAACTTGGCTGCCAAAGAGAAGGTCCGGATCCTTAGACTCCTTTGGAGTTCCAAAAATCAAGGTTTTATCAAAACAGTTCAGGAGGACATGGTTGGAAGATAACCAGTCCATGCCCAGAATAATATCCAGGTTTTTCAAAGGTAAACATACAAGATCGGCAACAAAAGTTTTATCATTTACGACTATATGACAGTTCTTGCATGCATAAGAAGTGGAAACAGGTTTATTTGTGGGTGTAGAAACCAACAAATCAAACTCAAGAAAAGTGACAGGCAATTCAAGACTCTTGACCCTATCATGCGATATAAACGAGTGAGTAGCACCCGAATCATACAATACATTTAATTGAGTTCCATCAATAAAACATGTACCTTGGATCAAGTCATCAGATTCAGAGGCTTCGGCTCCACTAAGAGTAAAGACTCTTCCAGTGGTCTTCATTCTGTTGGCCTGAGACTTCTGATTCTTGCTGGCGCTGGAAGGCTCGGCCTTGGCACCTTCACACTCACGGCTGATGTGTCCAACCTTTCCATATCTGAAGCATTTGACTTGTGTTTCCATGCACTGAGACGAATAATGGTCCGCTGCTTGCCCTTGTCTCTCTGATCAGTCCTCTTGCCACTATGACTATCCGATCCCCTGGAACTAGCAACTCTGAACTAACTGGCATCCTCATAAATCCGGCATTTGTTGCCGAGAATAGGGAAAACTCTGATCTCCTGGTAGCTGATGGCCTGCTTGATCTCAGGTCGGAGTCCAGCCTCAAACTTCACACACTTGGAACGATCATCTGTCTCATGCTGGTAAGGAGTGTAGTACCTAGCCAGCTCCTCAAACTTGGCTGCATACTCGCCAACTGACAATGATCCCTGCTTCAAAGACAAGAACTCCATCTCTTTCTTGTCCCTGATATCCGCTGGAAAGTACTTCTTCAGAAATCTCTGTCTGAACACAGCTCATGTAACCGCTGTGCCCTCAGCCTGCATCCTTGTCTGCAGTTATCCCACCAATTCTCCACCTCCTCGGTCAACATGAAGGTAGCAAAGATGAGCTTCTGCTGATCGTTGCAATCCATGGCTCGGAAGATCTTCTCAGTCTCCCTCAACCATAGCAAAGCTCCTTCCGGATCATACGCTCCCTTGAACGACGGAGGGTTGTTCCTCTGGAACTTATCCAGTCCCTGGAACTCAGCTGGCCCACCATTGGTGTTAGGCTTAACCTGTCCAATAGCATTGGTTAGGAGTGCCAATGCGTCGGCAATCGCCTGATCGTTACGTCCTCTAACGGCCATTAGTTCCTATACATGCCCAAAAAACAACTTTTATTACAGAACTTAAGCGGGTAAAAGCAATAGGCAACTAACTTAAACATCATTATCTATAACAAGTATAGATAATCCAAACAAGAGTCACACAACAGACTCACGACAGACTCATACCACGTCTGGACAGGGCCGAACTACTCTGATACCACTAAATGTGATACCCTTCTACCCCGCATGTTATAAGGCATTTAAAATAAAACAAATTAAATGAAAAACATGCATTTACTGAATAATTTAAAACATTTGCCCATGGGTAGAAAAGTCCCACATGAAGTTTACAACCACGGAAAATAAAAAAAGTTTAAAACAATTAAAACATAACAAACAAATAACCCAACCCCGATGTCACAACTCAGAGCTGGTATAACCGTTTCGGAAACATATCCTCGGAATACAACTGAAATAAACTAACAAAACATAAACTAGCCCTAACTATGAGTGGCGGCTCCTGAGAGTAAGAATCATGTAAGAATCATAGGGAGTAAGAATCATGTAAACATAATAGCAAGGAAGTAGGAAGTAAAGTAAATCATACAGACATGGCACCAACATAACATACATCAATAGCTTCAACATTCAACATGCTATGTAGTGTAATGCAATCCTACTCCGCTAAACTAACAATGCATGTGGATCTACTAAACTCGGGATGGACAACTTCAGAGTTAAATATCCACATTGAGAATCTACTCAACACCGGAGAATCTACTCCTTAGTTAGCCAACGCATCAAACCAACAAATGCCTCGTCACGGGGGCGCAAGGAGAATCTACTCCAACCGTAGAGGGCCAGATCGCCGTACTCTAGGACGACCTCCCCTATGTCGAACATCCCTAAACAAAAAATCCGATGCAATGCGTATGCAACACAACAACAACGGCAACGTCACCTCCATAACTCCAACGGAATCGACCGCAGATAACAGCGGAATCAACCGCAGCAACTTGCCTCGCAGAATCTACCTGAGGACTTTAGAGGAATCAACTGCAGCACCTGGGGTAAACTCTCAGTCACCAAGGTACACAACACCTTAGACCAAAACCGTGGGGCCAAGACTTCCTTGGCCAAAACGCACTAAGGCATAACTCATCAGCTTGCGGTACCCAATGGGCACCGATTTATCAAACTCAACACCTCACCATCTCGTCAACTTAATTATCTTTAGAGGACATTAGTCAAGTTGTCTAATCAACTTATCATTATTGGGGGAATGGGGTTTGAAACCCCTTAAAGTTCTTTAATTCTGATTCTGTCCAGGAGGGGTGAGCACGGTCGTGCTTAAACCCCAGCACGGTCGTGCTTCAGCACGTGAAGGGCGTGCTGCCACTTAAGTGAAGCACGGTCGTGCTTCCTATTAAGCACAGTCGTGCTCTTTGTCCTGCACGGCAGTGCAAAACAGCGCGGCCACTTTCTAGAATTCAACTGGGAGCACGGTCGTGCTCATCGCACGACAGTGCTGTTCTTTGCAGGAACAGTAACCGAGTTTTAACCAATTTCCAGGGTTTAATATGTTAATCATCCTATGTCAGTTATCAATATATTTTAAGGATTAAACTCATCAATATTATGAACATAGGCTTATAAATAACATATTATCAATTACTAACATGTTATCAGAAAAATTAACAAATCAATCATACAAACAACCGGAGCTATGGGAACCCCTTTACTTTACCCTAACCCCGAGCCTATGATTACGCTACCCTTCTCCCCATACCTGGATTGAAGGTAGCTCTCCCAAAACAACAACCCGCAAAATGGTTCCTCCTCTAAGGCGGCTCAACCTCAAACAATACCTTAGACAACGAAAACACAACTTTATTAGTTTCCAAGTCTCAAAACGAAAAGGAAACCAACAGGGAAGAGGGAACCGTTACCTATAGACTGCCACAGACCAACTAGCATCCCAACCGGCTTCCAAAACTCCACTATAGCACTGGGAGAAGAGGAAATAAGGAAAGGATGAGTTCTGGCCGCAACAAGGTAGCAGCAGCCATCACAATTAGGGTTATGACGTTAACCCTCGGTTCTGTGTACGTTTATGAAAAATCGGACATGAGCACGGTCGTGCTCTTCATCAAGCATGGTCGTGTTGGACTTAGCGTCAGCGAGATGAGGTCAACACAGTGAGCACGGGCGTGCTCACTGTTGAGCACGAGGGTGTTCAACTTAAAATCAGAAACACGCTTCTGAATTTAAGCACGGGCGTGCTGGCTAATGAGCATGGGCGTGCTCATGTACTAGAAAGGGACTTTTAAGCCAAAAATCCCACTAAGCCCTTAACCAACAATTCCAACTTAATAAAACCAGCTTTATAAAAAATACTTCCGAAAAACGGGGTGTTACAATGTAGGACAATGCCTATAAACAATAACAGTATTTTGGTAACAGTATTTTGGTTTAATGTGGTTTAATGAAACAAACTAGACCATTTTGCGAAAATAATGGTATTTTGGTAACTGCATGATGCATAAAACTATCAATAGAGAAGAAACAAATTTAAAAAAAAAAAAGTTATTGTTAGGGGTGGACACAGGTCCAGGTTAACCCGATGACCCGAACAACCCGACCAATCACAAACAAAAAATTCCAGGTTGGTTCGGGTCATCGGGTTTGTTTGGATTGTGCAGTGCTAAACCTAAGCAATCCGGGTCGGGTACCAGGTTGGCACATTTGGAACCCGAGTAACCCAACCCTTAAGTGATAATTCTAGTTTTCCTAATATTAGACCCTTATTGTGTTGAGTTTAGGGATTTTAGAAAATTTCCTTTTCTCTCCATGACACGCGTGTTAGGGGTCAGGTGCCCTAACTAGCGGCGGTCTCGTTCATGGCCCCACTCCTTGTCAGCTTGTCTCCTCCTCCGATCTTCCCTGTGCTCGTCTTTCTCTCTACTCTATGCTCTTCTCCAAAGGATCAAGTGCTTACCACTAGGCTAAAAGCTATAGCTGTTAGTAAAGGCACAACTTTATTTCCTTAATCACAGGTCGGGCGGTTAGTTTACGGCCAGTTACGTTCTCCCAAATCAAGGGGTGGTGATGACCCCCCATAAAGGTCAACAATCACCCCCCAAGCACCAGCCTGGGAGTTAATTACATTAAAATTAAAATTTAAACTACAAATAAAATTTAAAAATTAATTAAATTAATAATTAAAATAAAATAAAAACATAAGACAAATACAATATCGATCCATACATAAATCCGTACAAAATAACCCTACAACTACAAAACCCTACAACTATAACTATCCTAATAACCCTCATCATAATACCCATCATCGTCGTCCTGGCGGTGGGAGTTCACCGGCGTAACGTGACCATCAGGCTGCAGATGAGAAGACACATCGGCATCCTATTGCTGCGCAGGTGCCTCGGTAGTAGTAGAGGGTTGACTGGTCTGGAGGACCCCCTGCAAAGCGGTGCGCCTCTCAGGTGGGAGCACATCGAGCAAAGCAGTGACCACCGTAGAGAGTGCCTCCATCCGCTCCCTCATGCACTCATTTGCCTCCCTCTACTGCTGCACCTCCTGTCTCACCTGTTGCACCTCCTCCATTCCTGTGAGCTAGAGGATGCAGGCTCCCGAATCGTCAAGCTCGGCATCTCCCGACGGATGGTACGAGCTAGACTCCCAGTACTGTAAATCCACCCCTTCGTCTTCCCGTCGGCCACATAAACCTACATCTGGGTCTGTAGTCTCTCTGCCTCGGTAGGGTCCAGCTGAGAAGGATCCGAGGCACCAGATCTAGAGGCAGCCTCAGACTTTACCTGACTATACCTAGCAGTGAACTCCTCCTGTGATCAATAAAAAAAAAAATTATATTATTAAACTATAATAATAACAACATGTAATATAAAAGTAAAAAAAATATAAAAATCACTAAAGCTCACCACAATATGCTTGGACCTCTCATCAACAAACTCGCTGCTGTCCCCGTGTATATGGGTCTGTGTAAAGACCGTAGGGACAACAATCGATCGCCCAATTGCTCTTGCCTGCAAACGACACACGAATAAAATCAATTAATTATAAAAGAAATTATTAATAAAATATAAAGTTTATAAATAAAATTATTTACATACGTATACCATGTTAATGGCATTCTGGACGTGGTTAATCGAACCACTCGTGTGTAGGCTCCCACCTTCTTGGAAGCTCGATTCCTCTTCGTCTGCTAACACTTCAGCCTGTAAGCTGGAGTGTCCCAGTGCACACATAGCTGGGCCCAGATGTTGGGACCGATGTAATCTGGAGATATGCATGCAACTCTCCCTATGCTCCGAGAGCATGTCCCTCAGTCTATAACCTACCCTATCCTCAAAGATCGCATGTATCTATGAGGTATGCTCCGGGTGCCAGCGCACAAGGTCCTGTCAACAAGAAAAAAATATAAAATTATACAATAAAATATATAAAATGCATGAAAAACAAATATAAAATTGCAGGAAATAATAAACAGCTTACCCCGAATTGTCTAAAGATACGATCTCTATCGTCTAGCAATATCTTCCCCCATGATGGCTAGAAGTGATGTAATGCTGCATGATGGAGAACGTAACATTCCTCGATCCCACTTTTGATGGGATAAACCTGAAAAGTTTATAATTTTAAAAAGTCAACAATATGACAAACAAAAAATTTATTGAATAATAACTAAAATAATAATTGTTATAAAACATTGAATTAAAAAACACTTACGCTCCACTAACAGGCCGGATCCATGGTCGCTCCTCAGGTGCCGGAATCCTGGCCCACTCAGGCACGACCTCTGGCGCGGCCGACTGCTACACGGACGATGATCTGCCATGATCATACTGAGGCACATGTGATGAGAATGGAATGGCCGTGTCCGGATGTGGCGTCATCCCGGGAGTAGGCATAAACGACAATCCTGCTAGCTGTGTGACCGGCGTAGCAGATGATGGTGGTGGTGGTGGAGGGTGTGGTGTGGGTACAGTAGGGACGGCGAGTAGCTGGCAAGTGAGTATCGTGGATGGAAGCGAGTGGGTGCAATATGGGTCGAGGATGTGTAGCGTGGGTCAAGAAGGGTGTAGTATGGGTCGGGGAGGGTATAGAATGGGTGGGGGAGGCTCATGTAGGGGTCGGGGTAGGTATAGCTAGGATGGGTGGATAAAGGATGGGGGTGGGTGCGGAAGAAGCAGCAACAAAAGCTAGCACGGGGTCCTTGATGATGTATCATCCCCGTTTAGCCTTCCCCTTCCCGTTATCACCGCTGGACGGTGGGGGGCGGGGCGGCTATCCTCTTGATGCTGACATATCTATTTTTATGGGAAAAATATAAAACAATGCAAAAATACTAAATCAAACGATATCTAGCAATTAATCAAAATACACATATAATTATTAATATCTAACATAAAAATTGTCACGTCTTACATTTAAAATACAATAAAAGTACTTAGCAGTAAAGTTCCTATTCAGACTCGGTATCATCATCTGATTCTAATTCCGACTTTTCATCTTCTTCCACTGAGTCATTTCGATTTCTTCCTCTGATGATGCATGCATCGATGACTGATTACCAATGACCACTTCTTCTCCATCAGCTTCAGAGCCCAACATGCTAGTAATACGCTCGACCTCAATTACTTCATTGACATGTGATGATTCATCCGCCTGGAAGGGCGTCTCATCCTCTGTACGTAAACTCCACTACTAATTGTCATTTTGCCCACGTTCCATTCATCAGTGTGGAATTTGTACCCATTGATTTGTCACATTTAATGGTTGCTGATACACCTATGAATATTTAAGTCATATTAAATAATTAATTTTTAATTAGCAATAAAGCTTGGTAATGTTTTCTAAGTTATATGATACTTGTTGCTTGAACCATTCAGGAAAATCTGCATGTGTACGAGCAGAAGCATCTTGTTCACTTGTTTGATTAATTTGCAGGAACACACTAACAAATAATATGTGTACGATGTATTGAGACAGAAATTGATATAATATATGATAGATTATTTCAACAATAAGTCGTTGAAACTTATTCATGGTATGGTTTCACCTCGGTGCAATTTATCAAGACATGAACATGGGCCGATGCATACTGCTCATCACTTAATGATGAGTATGATTTCACATTATAATTCATCATCATTTTGCATGTATTTTCATGTAAATTAGGCATTTTTATCTTGTTATTTGTTAGTTTTTCCTTTGGAACGGGTAAAGTGGTTTTGTGGTGTTTGTGTGCAGGAATTCATGATGAAAATGCTTAAGTCCAGTTGATTTGGAGTTTGCTTGAAGATGGAAATTGAAAAGCATGAAAAACAAGCAAGGTACAAGCCATCACGGCTTGGGGGTGATGGCCATTATGGCCATGATCACGCACAATTGAAGAAAAAGAAGAATCCAGCAATCAGAAGCTGTCACTGCCATGACAGGAAAGAATGATGAGAGATTGAAAAGTCAGAAGTTGTCACGGCCTGGCTCTGACAGCCGTCACGACCATGACGTGACAGAAACAGAAAATTTATCTTCTTTTGATTTGATTTGTAATGGGCTTTTATCCCAAGTTGACCTACACTATAAATAGGATAGTTAGGCTCGAAAATAGGGATCATTTGGCTGCTACATTGGAAGCTTTGGCTTGATTTAGGATTACTCTCTTCTTCTTCAATTTCTTATCTCTTTCTCTTAGGATTTTTATGTTGCTTTTGATCAAGATTGCTATCACCATGGCAATGCTTGAGTAGTTCTCTAATTTCTAGGAATTGGGACTATGCCCAAGACTTGTCTTATGCTATGAATTGATGTTTTTCCTTTGTTAATTTCAATTTGCTTTAGATTTAATTCCTATTATATGAATTACTTGTGAATTTGGTGCGCACTTATTTGCACGTCATAGATACTCTAAGGATGAAATGAGAAGTGAACTTACCTATTGGGTCTATAGGGATTGAACTTAGGACTTAAATCACGAGAATTAGAAGCGGTCCTTCGAGGGTTCATTAAATACAATTATCATAAGAGTAGGGGTCGGTTTAATTGGGCACGGTTCTTGGATCTTGAGAGGGAACTTTAACTATATTAGGATAAATTCACCTTCAAAGCATTTTGATAATTAACAAAGGGGCAGTCAATTTAGTAGCATGAGCGGTCTTATTGGTAACCCAATTCTTGGAAATCTTCTTTTGATTTGAAAAACAACCGATTTGATTTACTTTCCAATTCTTTTTTATTGTGATTTTTAATAAATGATTTGTTAGTTAATTCTAATTTCAAAACCGAGTCTTTCCTTGTTTAGTTTAATTGATTTAATAATTAACTGTTGTTCAAGATCACGGTCTCTATGGATTCGATCTTTTTATTACTTGACGACGAAGTCGTACACTTGCGGATTCACACTATCAAGTTTTTGGCACCGTTGCTGGGGACTGTGCTTTCTTGAATATCAATTTAATTTTTAAATTTACTTTTATAAACATATTTTTTTTCCCTAGTGTATCTATTTCTCTATTTGCAGGTGATTTTTCTCTTTTATGCGAAGATCCCAAAGTCTTGGAACTCTTATTGAAGTTAATCCCGAGATCGAAAGGACTTTTCATAGACGTGGAAGAGTACAAAGGCAAAGAGCGAAAGAGGAGTTGATCCCCATTCCACTCATGGCCAATCAACCGGATACCAAACCGCTGAAGGACTACGCAACCCCAAATGCTAGAGTTTTGTGAACTGGGATTTCTAGGCCAGAAATTGAGGCAGAGAACTTTACTATACCGCCCCAATTAATTGGCTTGATTAGGCAACATCAGTTTGGAAGATTACCCTCGGAAGACCCAACTGATCATGTGGAAGCATTCTTGGAATTCTGTGATACAACGAGAATTCAAGGTGCCCCGGTTGATGCTATCCGCTTGAGGTTATTCCCCTCCTCTTTGTCTGGAAAGGCAAGAGTTTGGTTGAAATTAGTGCCTGCTAATACTTTGTCAACATGGGACCAACTGGAGCAGGCAACTTGGAAAAATATTTCCACCCTCCGAGACTGCTTATTTACAAACTCAAATCACCAATTTCTTCCAAAAGGACGGAGAATGCTTATCTGAAGCTTGGGATCGTTACAAAGGATTGCTAGAGTCTTGCCCACATCATGGGCTCGAGAAGTGGCTATTAGTGCCTACCTTTTACAGTGGATTGGATTATTCTTCGAAGGTGTCACTTGACTCCTCAGCTGGTGGAGCATTGATGAATAGACCACTAACTGAAGCATTCAATATCATTTAAAGCGTAGCCACCAACTATCACCAATGGGGTTCAGAAAGAGGTAATAACCCGAAAAAGCTTTCGGCAGGTAAGTTTGATGTAGACGGTGCATATTTGATTATGTCTAAGTTTGATACATTGAGTAAGCGCTTTGATAAGCTTGAAAAGGCTAATGTGAGTTCAATAGGTGCTACTAGTGTTGCTTGTGAGATTTGTGGAATGCAGGAACATGACTTCGTAGAGTGCCCACAGGGTGGTGCTCCTGGATTAGGTGCTTCGGGTGAACAACTAAATTCATGTCACAATTTTTGTGACACGAACCCGAAGTTGCCAAACGAAGTTCCCCCAAATTCTTACAACCAAGGAAGGAAGAACAACCCTTATCTCTCCTACCGGAACAACAATAACACGTTGAACCACGAATTCCAAGAGGGCCAAGGTAATATGAAACCCGCTTCGGGGTATCCTCAGGCACAAAGTCTAAACTTGAGTCTCTTTTGAAATTTTTTATTGAAACTCAAACAAAGCAAAATGAAGAGTTTAGGCAACATGGTAGGACTATGGGCGAAGCCATTAAGGAACTTGCATCTAAGGTGGATAACTTAGCCATTCACCATAAGATGCTAGAAAAACAAATAGCCCAACAAGCTAGTACATCTTCTAGGACTAAGGGTACGTTTCCGGGATAACCCGAAGTTAATCCTAATGAGCAATGTAATGCTATATACTTGAGGGATGATAAGCTTGGGGTATTTGAAAAGGGTGTGGAATGTGAGGGGGACATGAGTGAACAAGAAGAGATTGAACCAAAGTACGTCCCTCCACCACGTTACCAACCCCCAATACTTTTCCCACAAAGGCTAGTCAAGAAAAAGCAAGTAGAAAAAAGACTAAGGGCTTAATTGAGGAGCATGATGAAGTGGTAAAAACTAATATGCCTCCTAAACTTAAAGATCCAGGAAGTTTCTCTATTGCTTGCTCAATTGGAGAAGTTAAAATAGACCATGCCTTATGTGACTTAGGGGCTAGTGCGAGTTTGATGCCACTTACCATCTTTGAGAGGTTAGGAATAAAGGAATTGAGACCATCCAAGTTCTCTTTACAATTTGCGGATGGCTCAACTAAAAATCCTCTAGGTATACTAGAGAATGTCCCCATAAAGGTAGGAAAATTTTTCATTCCTATTGATTTCATGGTGTTGGATATGAACGGGAATTCTAAATTCCCTATCATTATTGGAAGGCCATTTTTGGCCACAACTGGAGCAATAATAGATGTAAAAAATGGTAAGCTCTCTTTGAATGTAGAGAAAGGTATGGTAGATTTTGATTTGACTAACTCATATAACAACCCTCCTTTCGAGAATCATGTGTGCAGGATTGAGATAATGCCTCTGAAGGTGAAGGAAGAGCTTAACATGGAAGCAACTCCTAAACTTTGCATGACAAATGATGGACCAAATAATGATGAAGTTGGAGTTACTCAACACGTGGAGTTAAAACTTCCGCCGGGAGGAAGCAAGGCCATGAAACTCAAGGTGAAAAGAGCAAAGCGAAAGCGCATGTAGCCATATGAACACTATAGGCTCATTGATGGACTTCCTTGGAAGAGAGGTGTTCTTTCACTTCCAAGCCCAGCTGATCCCAGTTGATTGAAAGGAGAATGGTCAAGCTTACGACAAAAAATAAGCGCTTCTTGGGAGGCAACCCAAGCTTTCTTTTTTGCTATTTTGTTTTTGTTTCGAATAAATTGAGAAGTTTAGAGGAGAAAGATCGCCATTTGATGGTTTTGCCAACTGTGTTTGCAGGTAGGAAAAGTATGAAGTGCAAAAAGGCATGGAAAATGATGTCAGAGGAGAATATGGCCTGGCCCTGGCAGGCATCACGGCCGTGAAGGAAGAAAAGTGAGAACACAGTGGTGTTCACGGGTAGGTCGTGAAAGGTGTTTTAAAAAAAAATTAGAGGTCAGTAAAGATCACGCCCTACCCGTGATAAGGTTCACGGTCGTGACGCGAAGCGTGGCAGAAGGATCAGCGTAATAACGCCCAGGCCATGAAAACTTTCACGAGCTTGATTAGAAGAAGCCCATGCATTGCAGTATCAACCATAATGAGTTCCTGCTCAAGTTTAAAACAAATTTCACCTTTCCTCTCTGGTCAATTCGCCCACCACCACAGTGAGTTGTTCCATTTTTTCTCATCTCTCCGACTTGATTATTTATATTGGGGACAATGTAAGTTTTTAAGCTTGGGGTAGGGGTTTTATTTTGCATTTTGGCATATTGCATTCTTCATGTTGCATTCATTTACGCGTGGTTGATAAGTCTCTGGCTCATCTAGTTTTATAGCTAGTGAGGCCATGGTTTTTGTGCTAATTGTTCGAGTTTAATCTCATTTTCGCCCAAATTTAGCTTTAATTGTCCTTTAGCAATATTTTGAGTCTTTTAATTAGTTTTTAGGATAATTTAGTTATTTTTTGAGCCAAAAAAGTATTTGATGCTAATTTATATTTTCAGGTTAAAAGTGAAGCTCAAGGAAGCTAGGAAAAATGAAGAAAACAAGCAAAAAGGCAAAATTGGCCATTCGCCTCACGAACAGACTCTCGCCCCGCGAGCCAGAAGAACAGATTAAGCAATGTCAGCAACTATTCAGTCTCGCCTCGCGAGGACGTGTTCGCCTCGCGAGACAGAAACAGGGAATTGAAGATCATTCTGTCTCGCCTCGCGAAAGATCCAAATTTGAATGCGCGCCAACTTAAGATTCGCCTCGCGAACCTATGTTCGCCTCGCGAGCGCGCGCAGATCCCAAACTTTATAAATAGCTTGTTTTAGGTCAATTGAGGAGCTTTTTGATAGAGATTGTAATCCTAGTTTTCTTAAGGGCTGTGTAGTGAGTTTTAGTTTAGTTTCATAGAGGATGAATGCGTTATATACTTTGTTCGTTGTTATCATCGCTATGAGGAACTAATCCTTATTTCTAAGGGAACGATGAAGCCACCATTGATGGCATAGTGATTCCAAGTAATATTTTCTTATACCCTTGTCTCTTTTCTTGTTTCTTAATTCTGATTTGTTTGTGTTAATCATATGCACACATGGTTAATTAGTCTAGTGCGTTGAGGCTGGCAGGCAATTCGTACTTAGGACTTGAATTAAGAACACCGCTTGAATATTGCTAGGCATAGAATAGGAAAACGGTGCAATTGCTATAGGGAACCAAGAAGGTAATAAATCTAATCGTAGGTTGAATAGATTGGCAGATTGACAACTTACAATTTGAGATATTTCCTCTTGAAAATCGGCAGTGACATTAGGATAATTGAGGGTTCTTGATTGACAAAGAAATTAAATTGAGCATAGGGATAAGGAGATAAACACTTGGGTAACTTGCTTGATAGGGTAGGTGGATTTGTGACCTTAGAAGCCTTAATCTAAACCAAATCTCATCATAATATTTTAGGATTTTTAATTACTTGTTTTGATTTAATTTTGATTTGATTTTCTCTCTCTTCATAAAGATTTCCCTTTTACTTGGTCAAAAGATTTGAATTTCTTAAATTGGTTAAATTGGTCTTCCAATCCTTGTGTTCGACCTCGGTATTTACTTACCGTGTTTTTATTACTTGCAACGAAATGGTACACTTGCCGGATCGTCAACAAGTTTTTGGTGCCGTTGCCGGGGATTGGCACAACTAATTTTCCTAATTTTTAGGAAATTCAATTTTCTTGATTGAGCAATTTTTTAATTTAATTTTATTTTTCTGCAATTTTTTATCTCTTTTACTTCTTTGATCCCACTTGGTCTTGCCTTGTTTTTGTGTATGCGAGGTACCCTTTCACAGGAAGACTTGCTATACGATCCAGAGATCACCAGGACCGAGAAGAGGTACAGGAAGGAACTCAGAGAGAAAAAGAGGCTTGAAGCTAACCAACTCATCAATCTTGAAGGGATGGCGGAAGCAGATCCTCCAACCTACAAGCCTCTTTATGAGTACAATCTTCCTCACTTGGACGATTGTGCTTCAAGTGTTGTTAGGCCTCCTATCGAGGCCCCTTCTTTTAAGATAATGGAAGGAACTCTGCGTGTGGTGAAAGACAATCAATTTGATGGAAGTGCATATCAAGATCCTCATAGGCATATTACTCACTTCTTGGAGAATTGCGACCTGCTCAAAACTCCAGGAGTTTCAGATGATGCCTTTCGTTTGCGACTATTCCCTTTCTCTCTCCGGGATAGAGCACGCGATTGGTTAGACTTGCACTTGGATCGTGCTAGCATCACTACTTGGGAACAAATGGCTCAAAAGTTCCTCACTAAATATTTTCCTCCTTAGAAAGCGGCATAGTTGAAGATAGCCGTCACTTCTTTCAAGCAACATGATGATGAGTCCTATAATGAAGCTTGGGAAACGTACAATATGCTTTTGAGAAGATGCCCTTCATCCTACTTTGACTTAGTAACAAAGGCACAATACTTCTTTAATGGCTTGAAGGGTCTGTGGATGTATGCCTTGACAGGTACATATATTTTGATGAATGACAAAAGCAATTTTTAAGTCTAAAGGACTTATTTGCAAAAAGCGTGAAAAAGGCCAAACAAGCAGTCAAGATTAGGCAAAGCAATCAAGAGGGGTAAAAAGGGAATTTACTACTTGTATTGGTTGTTTTAGAATAATCTGTAAATGGTAAGTAGGGTTTTCAATTTAATATGGTCACTCACACACACACATATTTAACATGTGCTTTAAAAGATAAATCATGTGATTAAATAAATAATAACATGTGATTAAAACTGACAATTAAAATTGAGCTTAATTGGGCAATCTTTCCTTAATTGTCAAGTTTTTTGAAAAACCACCTGATACGCACCATAATCGATTATGGAAATGCTATAATCGATTATGAGTCGTGGTTAAATGGCTTTAATGAGTGTTAATGAGTAATTATGATATTAAAGCCGTTGATTTCAAATTTTGAAATATAATAATCGATTATTGAAATTGGATAATCGATTATGACCTTACTGACTTCCAACGTGCTACACCTGAAACCCTGTAATCGATTATGTAATCGATTATAGCATTTTATTAAAGAGTTAGTAACATCATAATCGATTAAGGCAATCGATTATCTTCTTTGGTGAAAAAGCAGTGAACACATAATCGATTATGGTAATCGATTATGACCTTTCTGTCCAGACGCGCGCTTCATGAAAACACATTAAATAATCGATTATGAGTTTTATATAATCGATTATGCTGCGGCAGAAATGCATTTTAAGAGGCTTGACCTAATTTCACATTGAACCCTAACCTATTCTCTATAAATAGGAAGCTTGGCAGCCTTGGAAAAATGCCCCATCTACTACTCTCTTCTATTCTCTATTGTGCTTAAACTCTGATTACTATTTTATTTTACTCTTGCACTCACGTGATCATATTATTTTGAGAAACTTATACACCATATAGGTGTTACTATTATTGTGCTTCAAGTTGTATTTCATATCTGCACTTTTGAGTGCTTTCTCATTGTAAAGCTTTTACAATTTGTTTTTTAAGTGAGTGTGATCTCACGAACGATTTCTTGAGGTTCTTGCACAAGGGATAGTACGTCCTGTGATTGTGTTAAGAGTTCTCTACTTTGTAAAGGTTCTAGTTTAGCCTGTTTTAAAAACTATAGTTGATTGAAATCCCTTGGTCGTATTGCCTTGGGGACTGGACGTAGGCCACATGGGTAGTTGTGTGGCCGAACCAGGATACATCGCTATGTCATCTTCTTCCCTATCTCTTTATCTTTATCGCAACGATTTTATCTTTTCATACGCTTTATTTCACAACGTTTTATTATTAAGTTATTGTTTATCAAAACAAGTTTTAAACTTAGTTTAATTTGCTAAAAGTTTTCAAAAATCAATTCACACACAATTCACCCCCCTTTTGTGTTTGAGGTCACTTGTCAACAAGTGGCATCAGAGCTTAACTCTTGGATATAAAGGACGAAACCGTCTCAAGAGGAAAGATGACTTCAAACAGTTTTCGTAATGAGGGTAATTCCATAAACAGACCTCCATCGTTCGATGGTGAGGGGTATGGTTATTAGAAAGAAAGAATGCAAATCTTTTTAGAAGCATCTGATATTGATATTTGGGATGCTGTGGAAAATGGTCCATTTGTCCCCAGGCACGAAGTTAATGGTGCTTCGATGGATAAACCAAAAACTCTTTGGACCGACGAGGAAAAGAAAAAGGTCCAATACAATTTGAAAGCTAGGAACATCATCACCTCAGCTTTAAGCTACGATGAGTTCTATAGGGTCTCAAATTGCAAGACCGCTAAAGAAATGTGGGACACCCTTGAATTGACCCATGAAGGTACTACCGAGGTCAAAAGGGCTAGGATGAACACATTAACCCATGAGTATGAGCTATTTAGGATGAAACAAGGTGAAAGCATACAAGATATGCAAAAACGCTTCACCCATATAATAAATCATCTTAGGGCTCTTGGGAAGGTGTTTAATAATGAAGATTTAATAAATAAAGTTCTTAGATGTTTAAATAGAAGTTGGCAACCCAAAGTAACTGCGATTTCCGAATCACGTGATTTAACATCTATGTCTTTGGCAACTCTATTTGGTAAATTGCAGGAACATGAACTTGAGTTGAATCGCCTCATAGAAAGTGAGGAAAATGATGAGAAAAAGAAAGGGCTTGCTCTCAAAGCAAGTATAAGTGAAACAAATGAGGAAGATATTGACTTTGATGAACTTGATGAGCTTGGTGAAGGAGATGAGAATATGAGTCTAATGGTAAGAAAATTTAAGAAATTTATGAGGAGCAAAGGGAAAACACAACCAAGCTTCAACCCTCAAAAGAAGGTTGATGGAGAAGGAACCACATATGTGCCAACATGCTTCAACTGCAAAAAGAAAGGTCACATAAGGCCCGAGTGTCCTCTAAGTCAAAAGAAGAATGACAAATTTGAAAAGAGGCCACAAAAGGACAAAAGAAGAAGGAGAGCATACATTGCTTGGGAAGACAATGACATGGACTTCTCCGATGAATCCGACAATGAGGAGGCAAACCTTTGCCTCATGGCCAATCATGAGGACGACGAGGATGAGGTAACTGATAATGAAATTGAAAATGAATTGTCATATGATGATTTACTTTGTGCATGTGAAGAATTGAACAATGAAAGCATGCGTCTTAGGAAAATCATTTTATCTTCAAAGAAAACCATTTCTAGTCTTGAAACAAAAATAGGTTTATTAAATAAAGAAATGGAGGCTATCAAGAAAAACAAATTCTTTCAAACAAAACCTCATCATGCTTATCATGTGAGAACAAAATAAATGAAATTTCAAAATGCAATGAATGTAATGTTTTGAAAAACAAAATCGAGGACTTGTATGATATTCTTGCAAAGTTCACAAATGGGAGAGACAACCTCAATGTTTTGTTAGGAAATCAAAAAGGAACCTATGATAAAGCTGGTTTAGGTTATCACCCTAAATTACATGAAAAATCCTTTAAAAAGTTTTTTAGCCCAACCAATACTTCTAGTAGTCCTTTCGTAAAATGCTTCTATTGTGGTAGAAAGGGACATACTGCATCTATTTGCAATGCTAGAAAGAATATGAATGTCAAAGGGAAGAAAGTATGGGTTAAAAAGGGCAATATGCCCAAAGCTAACTCTCAAGGACCCAACATGACTTGGGTACCAAAAGTTAAAACTTGAAATTGTTTTGTAGGTGTGCTTGAAAGCAAGGAACACAAATTGGTATCTTGATAGCGGATGCTCCAAGCACATGACGGGAGACAAAAACAAGTTCTCCTCTCTCACACCCAAAAAGGGTGGATTTGTTTTCTACAGTGACAACAACAAAGGTAGAATCTTGGGAATTGGAACGGTTGATAAGAGTCCAAATCCCATCATTGAAAATGTTTTGTATGTTGAAGGTTTAAAACACAATCTTTTGAGTATTAGCCAACTTTGTGATAAGAACTTCAATGTTGTTTTTGATAACTTAAAATGCACGGTCATAGATTCTAAAAATCAAACCAAGTTAATTGGACAAAGAATTGGAAATATCTATATGGTTTGCTTAGATGACCTACCTTCAAATGATGTATGGTGTCTAATTAGCAAAGAGGATGAAACTTGGCTATGGCATAGGAGGATGGCCCATATTCACATGGACCATCTTAATTAGTTGGTTCACAAGGACTTAGTAATTGGCTTACCAAAGCTCCTTTTTGAAAAAGACAAAATGTGTGATGCTTGTCAAAAAGGAAAACAAGTAAAGGCCTCTTTCAAAACTAAAAATGTTATTTCTACAAACCGGCCTTTACAGCTTTTACATATGGAATTGTTTGGTCCATCTAGAACCATGAGCTTTGGTGGTAATTACTATGCACTTGTAATTGTGGATGACTATTCTCGTTATACATGGACATTGTTTATTTCTCATAAAAATGACGCTTTCGGTACCTTTCGTAAACTTGCCAAGGTTATTCAAAACGAGATGGGATTAAACATTGTAACTATCCGAAGTGATCATGGTGGTGAGTTCCAAAATGAGGCATTTGAGGCCTTTTGTACTGAAAATGGAATCGGGCATAATTTTTCCTCACCAAGTACTCCCCAACAAAATGGGGTGGTGGAAAGGAAAAATAGGTCTCTAGTAGAGCTAGCGAGGACGATGCTCAATGAGACCAACCTTCCTAAGTATTTCTGGGCAGACGCGGTAAGCACCGCATGCTATGTGATGAATAGAGTCCTTATAAGACCTATTATGAAACAAACGCCCTATGAAATTTACAATGGAAGGAAGCCTAACATCTCCCACTTTCACGTATTCGGATGTAAGTGCTTTGTTTTAAATAATGGTAAAGAAAATCTTGGTAAGTTCGATGCTAAAGCTGATGAAGGTATATTTCTTGGATATTCCAATTCTAGTAAAGCTTTTTGAATATATAATAAAAGAACTATGACCATTGAAGAATCTGTGCATGTGTCTTTTGATGAGACTAACCCTAAAATTGTAGTAGAGGATAGTGTTGATGATGTTGCAGAAATTCTGGGAAACACTTTTCTTGAAGAGAAAAGAACTCAAGAGGAGAACATTATTGATCAACCACCTCCACAAGAAGAAGAGACACCCCTTCCCGATCTTCCAAGAGAATGGAGAACATCAAGACACCATCCTCTTGACAACATAATAGGTGATATATCAAAAGGGGTAACAACTCGAAACTCTCTTAATCAAATATGTCATTATATGGCTTTCGTTTCTCAAATTGAATCTAATAATGTTGATGAAGCCATAGTAGATGAACATTGGACACTTGCCATGCAAGAAGAATTAAACCAATTTGAAAGAAATGATGTTTGGGAATTAGTCCCTAAACCCAAAAACCATTTAGTAATTGGAACTAAGTGGGTTTTTCGTAACAAGCTAGATGAAAATGGAATAATAACTAGAAACAAAGCTAGACTTTTTGCTAAGGGCTATAACCAACAAGAGGGCATAGACTTTGATGAAACCTATGCTCCCGTAGCTAGACTAGAGGCTATTCGTATGCTTCTTGCTTTTGCTTGCATCATGGATTTTAAACTTTTTCAAATAGATGTCAAAAGCGCCTTCTTGAACGGTTTTATTCAAGAAGAGGTTTATGTAGATCAACCTCCGGGTTTTACAAATTATGAATTTTCAAACCATGTTTTCAAACTGAAAAAGGCTTTATATGGTTTAAAGCAAGCCCCTAGGGCTTGGTATGAACGCCTAAGCAAATTCTTACTTGAAAATAGTTTTCAAAGAGGAAAAGTTGACACCACACTTTTTATCAAAAACAAAAAGCATGACATCTTACTTGTGCAAATATATGTGGACGACATAATTTTTGGTGCCACTAACGAAGCTTTGTGCAAGGATTTTTCAAAAATTATGCAAAGTGAATTTGAAATGTCAATGATGGGGGAGCTCAACTATTTTCTTGGGTTGCAAATAAAGCAATCAAAGGAAGGAATCTTCATCAATCAGTCAAAGTACTGCAAAGAGCTTCTTAAGAAGTTTGGGATGAACAATTCAAAAGAGCTATCAACTCCCATGAGCACATCCTGTTACCTCGACAAAGATGAAAATGGTAAATCCATCGACATAAGTAAGTATAGAGGTATGATAGGTTCTCTTCTTTATCTTATTGCTAGTCGCCCTGATATCATGTTTAGTGTTTGCATGTGTGCAAGTTTTCAATCAAACCCAAAAGAATCACATCTCGCTGCGGTAAAACGCATCATGAGATATCTCATTGGCACACAAAACATGGGTTTATGGTACCCTAAAGGGGCAGATTGTACCTTAATTGGATATTTGGACTCTGATTTTGCGGGTTGCAAATTAGACCGAAAAAGCACTAGTGGAACTTGCCACTTACTAGGAAATGCTTTAGTTTCTTGGCATAGCAAGAAGCAAGCAAGTGTGGCTTTATCCACCGCCGAAGCGGAATACGTTGCGGCGGGTAGTTGTTGCGCACAAATCATTTGGATGAAGCAACAGTTAAATGATTATGGAATTAATCTCAACACTGTTCCCATAAAATGTGACAACACAAGTGCCATAAACCTCACTAAGAATCCTGTGTATCACTCAAGGACTAAACACATTGAAATTAGACACCACTTTATTAGGGATCATGTTCAAAAAGGGGATTGCATGATTGAATTTGTTGAAACAACCAAACAACTTGCAGATATTTTTACAAAACCCCTATCAAAAGAAAGCTTCTTTTTTATAAGAACTGAATTAGGGATTTTGAATGAGTCATGCATTTCTGCATAACACACCTTGTTATTTGCTAATATGTTTATTAAGTGTGCAGGCAGAAAGAGCATAATCGATCATCATAATCGATTATGCCAAAATAAAAGTTTCAGTCCACAAAACAGAGAAGTCATAATCGATCATCATAATCGATTATGCATCCACTGTCTCTTTGGGCAGCGTGGACAGGAAGACTATAATCGATTAGCACAATCGATTAGCACCACAAAATCAGAAATCCAGTAGCAGACTAATCGATTACATAATCGATTAGTGTTCTTCAATGTTCATCAATAATCGATTCTCTGACGAAGAACCCAGAAAATAATCGATTACCTAATCGATTATTGGAAGCTGTAGGATTGGCGCCAAAACCACACGAGTAGGATCCAGCCAACCAGGTGCTGCCACGTCATCAAAATAATCGATTATGAGGGTAACATAATCGATTATGGCGCGAGTTTATAAGGTAAATCCGAACCCTAACGTCATTTGTGCTTAGTTTATCACTAATTCTGCGCCCCCACTATCATTATTCTCTGGTTTTTTGTTCCAAAACTCAAACTTCTTCAAAACTCCTCATCCCTACTCAACTCCTATCATCGCCATGCCTCCTAAACGCCAAAGAATAGCAGCGATCAATCCGGGTCCACTTACACAAGAACAAGTGGATAAGTGGTTCACCAATGGGGATCAGTTGGCAAACTATATGAGCACCTACATTGGGAAAGAGATTCAGAAACCTCGCTTTCTGGACATTGAATGGATGCGGAAGAGCAACTTCAAATTTTTGGAGTATCTGGACCATGCAGAAATAACTGAGTTTCTGTCTCAATCAGAGGACATCTACCCAGACTTGGTCAAGGTATTTTACTGCAACCTTAGGCTAGTTGATGGAGTTTTAATGTCTGAAGTCTGTGGGAAACCCATTCGTCTCAATGATGAGGCGTTTGGAAGAGTAGTTGGCTTGCCTTCTGAAGGCACCTATGCCACTGCCGAGGGTCCTGCTGCGGAACCCTTGGTAAAAGAATTTGCTAGAATTCAAGCGATCAGGGATGTCCTAACTGAGCCTTCTGATGCAATTGATAAAGAAATAACTGCGGGTCAGATGAAAGTGCAAAGCAGGTTGTTGCACTATGTGGTAGCTAGGCTTTTATTTCCTAGACGCCATAATTTTTCTCAGTTATTAAGAATGGATGTTGTTATTCTGTGGCTGCTGGAAAAGAAAAAGAGAGTGAACTGGGCTGAATTAGTCATGCAGCATATGTATGACAATAGGGGTGGTCCTGACTTGCCCTATGGTCATCTGGTGACTCGGATCCTTAAGCATATTAGGGTTAACCTCACTGGAGAGGTTAAGTTGGATTATAAGAAGTTCCATGCTATGATGAAGGAGGGTACTATCAATCAGATGGGCATTGAATTTTATGTTGATGATTGGGAATACAAACCCAAAGGATGGAAATGGCGTACAACTGAGCAAACCAACACCGGTGGAGCATCATCTTCACAGGCACCTCCTGCTACAGCCTCACCAGAAATGATGGCTTTACTTGAGAGTATTCTAGCTGAGGTTCGGGTGAATACCACTGAGATCCGAGCAAACTCTACGGCTATTCGTGAGCTCTCATTGGAAGTAAAATCCTTGGAGCGTAGAGTCACTGCATCTGAGGCCACCCCACTCCGTGGAGCACCACAGCCTCAGGTTGACTTGGACAGCAGCAGCAGCAGCACTGATGATGGCACTGATGGTGATGATGGTGATGGTGATGATGGTGATGATGATGGTGGTAATGATGATGGAGGAGATGGTGGTGATGAGTACTATATATAGTACTATTTTATATTAAGTTTATACATTTCACTACTGTTTTTTTTGGATGACTGTATATTCCTGGCACTTTAGCTTCCGTATGCACACTCTTTAAATTATCTATGACTATGATGTGTGGTTTACTATTTATATGCATGCCATGGCTAAATATGTCTCATGCTTGAAATGTTTAAATATTGGTGGATGTATGCCATGTAGTATTTAACTTGCTTTTCCCGCTTTTTGATAATGCCAAAAGGAGGAGAGATATTTGAGTGCATGCTTAAGGGGGAGAATTTTGAGAATTTTAAAATATTGCATGAAGTGAGGGGGAGTTGAGCAAACGCTTTAAAACTCAGATATATACACTCATTGCTCTAACTCTATATTTTAGAAATTCCCTCATGAGATGTTTGTCATCATCAAAAAAGAGAGTTTATGGATGTATGCCTTGACAGGTACATATATTTTGATGAATGACAAAACCAATTTTTAAGTCTAAAGGACTTATTTGCAAAAAGCGTGAAAAAGGCCAAACAAGCAGTCAAGATTAGGCAAAGCAATCAAGAGGGGTAAAAAGGGAATTTTACTACTTGTATTGGTTGTTTTAGAATAATCTGTAAATGGTAAGTAGGGTTTTCAATTTAATATGGTCACTCACACACACACATATTTAACATGTGCTTTAAAAGATAAATCATGTGATTAAATAAATAATAACATGTGATTAAAACTGACAATTAAAATTGAGCTTAATTGGGCAATCTTTCCTTAATTGTCAAGTTTTTGAAAAACCACCTGATACGCACCATAATCGATTATGGAAATGCTATAATCGATTATGAGTCGTGGTTAAATGGCTTTAATGAGTGTTAATGAGTAATTATGATATTAAAGCCGTTGATTTCAAATTTTGAAATATAATAATCGATTATTGAAATTGGATAATCGATTATGACCTTACTGACTTCCAACGTGCTACACCTGAAACCCTGTAATCGATTATGTAATCGATTATAGCATTTTATTAAAGAGTCAATAACATCATAATCGATTAAGGCAATCGATTATCTTCTTTGGTGAAAAAGCAGTGAACACATAATCGATTATGGTAATCGATTATGACCTTTCTGTCCAGACGCGCGCTTCATGAAAACACATTAAATAATCGATTATGATTTTATATAATCGATTATGCTGCGGCAGAAATGCATTTTAAGAGGCTTGACCTAATTTCACATTGAACCCTAACCTATTCTCTATAAATAGGAAGCTTGGCAGCCTTGGAAAAATGCCCCATCTACTACTCTCTTCTATTCTCTATTGTGCTTAAACTCTGATTACTATTTTATTTTACTCTTGCACTCACATGATCATATTATTTTGAGAAACTTATACACCATATAGGTGTTACTATTATTGTGCTTCAAGTTGTATTTCATATCTGCACTTTTGAGTGCTTTCTCATTGTAAAACTTTTACAGTTTGTTTTTTAAGTGAGTGTGATCTCACGAACGATTTCTTGAGGTTCTTGCACAAGGGATAGTACGTCCTGTGATTGTGTTAAGAGTTCTCTACTTTGTAAAGGTTCTAGTTTAGCCTGTTTTAAAAACTAGAGTTGATTGAAACCCCTTGGTCGTATTGCCTTGGGGACTGGACGTAGGCCACGTGGGTAGTTGTGTGGCCGAACCAGGATACATCGCTGTGTCATCTTCTTCCCTATCTCTTTATCTTTATCGCAACGATTTTATCTTTTCATACGCTTTATTTCACAACGTTTTATTATTAAGTTATTGTTTATCAAAACAAGTTTTAAACTTAGTTTAATTTGCTAAAAGTTTTCAAAAATCAATTCACACACAATTCACCCCCCTCTTGTGTTTGAGGTCACTTGTCAACAGGGTCGCTACCAAATGAACTTAGATGCCACAGCTGGCGGTTCTTTCTCTTACAAATCAGCAGAGGACGGTTGGGCCTTATTAGAGAAAATGTCCAGGAATGATTATAACAACAGCACAGGCACTTCTAATGCTTCCGGAATCAGTACCGCATCACTGGAGACTATTCTTGAACAGAACACACTCTTAAAGAAGCAATGTGAGGCATTGTCTAGCAAGCTCAAGGTTAATGCAGTGCGAGAAGGCTCGCATTCGAGGTGTGATTTTTGTAATGGTGAACAAGCCAGTGAGAGTTGTCCCATGAATTTTTCATAGGAACATGTGGACTCGTGTCACAACTTTTATGACACAGTGCCACAGAACAATTATCAGAGGAATAGGCAGAATGACTACAATCAGAATCGGGGGTACATTAGGAGAGACCATCCGGGTTTCACTTGGAGCAACACTAGTGGTGGTCTAGCCGGGCAACAACAACAAAATCAGAGGCCAAACTATGGAATTCAACAGCACAACACCCAACAGGCCCTCCCTCAACCTACTCAATTACAAATCACGGATGGTGGGAAGCATACTTGGAAAGTGGCCTTTGAGAAATTAGCCAATCATACTAGCACGATCATTGAGAAGCTGACAGTGCATATTGATACCTCCATTGAGAATTTAGCAACTCACACAGGGTCAGCAATCCAACTCCTGGAAACTCAAGTATCTCAGCTAGCCAAACAAATGAATGAGCGTCTTCCAGGCACTTTTTCGGGCAACACAGAGAACAACCCCAAGGCCCAATGCAATGCCATATCCACTAGAAGTGGTAAGGTGTTGGAACCGAAGGGGAATCCCTTGAAGGATAATGAAGGAGAAACACCATAACAACCACAAGAGGAGAAGGAGCAAGCTAAGGAAGATGAGGTAGATAGTGAAAAGGTGCCGGAGCAAGGGGTAAGGCTGAAATTAGTGGATAAAGAATTCCGAAAGAAGAAGTGGGTTGAGCCCAAAGATCTTCCCCCCTTCATGAAGGTACCATATCCAGAGAGATTGAAGAAACCCTCGCAAGACAAGCAATTCAACAAGTTCCTTGTTGTTTTCCGCAAGCTTCAAATCAACATTCCTTTTGCAGAAGCCTTGGAACAAATACCATCCTATGCTAAGTTCATGAAGGAGCTTCTCTCCAAGAAGCGGAAGATAGTGGATGAGGAAACGGTTGCTTTGACCGAGGAGTGTAGTGCAATTCTCCAAAGGAAACTACCTCCAAAGTTGAAGGATCCGGGCTCTTTTAGTATACCATGCACCATTGTAGAGATGACTATTGGGAAGGCACTATGTGATCTAGGGGTGAGCATCAACTTAATGCCCCTATCCATGATGAAGAGGCTTGGTATTAAATAGGTCAAGGGCACAAGGATGTCACTCCAACTTGCGGACCGATCAATCAAATACCCTTATGGGGTGGTAGAAGATTTGCTAGTAAAGGTGGGCAAGTTTATTTTTCTTGTAGATTTTGTGGTACTCGACATGGATGAAGATGCCAATATTCCACTCATATTGGGTAGACCATTCCTGGCTACCGGAAGGGCTCTCATTGATGTTCAACTAGGAAAGCTCACTCTTCGGGTGCAAGATGAGAAAGAGGAATTTGATGTCTTTGAAGCTATGGAGCATCCAGTGGAGAAGGCTAAATGCTATAGTGTAAATGTGGTGAAGCCTCTTGTCAAACCAACTCCTATACGTGAAGCAATTGGTTCAACACTAGAAGGGGTGTTGGTAAAATCCTATACTTTTGAAGATGGCATGAAAAAGGATGACCAAAGCAAGTTGGATGGGAAGCCACAAGAGTATCATGAGTCACTCACTAAAGTGGCTGGAGCAAAAAGGAAGCTAGATCCAATCAAGCTTAATGAAATCTGATTGAGAGCTTATGAGAAAGATCGAGGCAAAGAGGGGCCACCCAAGGTTCGGATTGATGATCCATTTGGCACGAGAAAGAAGTCATTTCCGGACCAAGTGAAGTCTTGTTGGCGAGTGAAGGTTAGGAAGAAAACAACTCTTCCTCATGATGTTTTTAAGGAAGGATACAAAGAGCCCCGGGAGACATTTGATGATAATGACCAAGGATTGAAGCTGCTTTTTATGGAAGAAGAAGTTGGAGGCCATCTTGTTGAGTTCGCAGTGACTTAGCCCTTTAGGGCTATGACCGTCAGGCTCGAGACGTTAAACAAGCGCTTCTTGGGAGGCAACCCAAGTAGTTATATCCTTTTATTGCATTTAAAGAGTCATAAAAATACAAAGTGTCTTCATATAGGGTCCTTAGTTAGAAAATTGCATTAGAAAAGCATGTAGGACTTAGATGCATTTAGGAAAAGAGGGGCAGAATTCTTCTCTGGCTCGCCTCGCGAGCAATAGTTCGTCCCGCGAGCCTGAGGGATGTCAAAATCCCTACATCTGGCTCGCCACGCGAAAAGGGCTTGGCCAAGCGAGGCCGAAAAGCAGAAACTCAGAGGTGGGCACCTCGTTCTGCCTCGAGTCGCGGACATATGGTTCGCCTTGCGATTCTGGGCAAGAATGAAATTACTAAAATCCCATAATGGCCTCGCGAGACGCCTCTCGCCCCGCGAAAAAAAAAACAAAAAAGAAAACAAAAAAACAAAAAAAATGAACAGTTTTTGATGCCTCGGTTCTTCTGGTTTGCTAATCCTGGGGACCAGGATCCTCATCCAGGAGGGGGCGAGTCCGAGGCAAATATTTGATGATTTTCAGGTAGATAGAACTCCAAAGGAGGAAGCCACAAAGACTAGTGAGCTGGAAGGAGAGGAAGAGAATGAAGAAAGGATGAGCACCAACGAAAGTTTGGGGTCCTTAACAATTTCTAAACCTTACTCTTTTCTTTTTTGTTTCTTCTCTTTTTGCTAATTGGTCATGTACAGTCATATGTGTGTTGAGTTTTGTGTTGGTAAGCTTGAAGGGATTTTATTGACTTTAGCATAGATGGATTGCATGATAAATGTTGATTTTTGATGATTTCCCCTAATGAGTTGAAACTTGAAAATTGATCCCCATGATAAATTGAAAAATAGACTTTGAGAAATTTTATTGTAATTGCATGATTTATGACAAGTTTGGGGTGAGGAGGTGCACACACTAGGGATGTATCTCTGTCAAATAATTTGCTAAAAATGTCCAGGTGAGGAAGTTAAGCCTCCAACATTGTTTTTGAATTGAGTGAATCACTTTTAAGTTGTATTTTCCCGAATTTGCTTGAATCTCCTCATGGTTTGCATGTTTATATGTTTGCATCAAATGATTTAGGCAATTTTCTTTGAAATAGCTACTTGGCCTAAACAGAACCACCCTAATGCATGTTTCCTAGTTAGCCACATTGAGCCTAATAGCCTGTTATTCTTGATGACCTTATAACTGACCTTATGTTATAAGCCAAAAATCCGGAAAAAACCATGTTAACCCAATATTAGGATTAGGAGAGCATGGAAACTTAACATTGTAAGTGTTGTTTGGAAACTAAGTTTGGGGTGGCTACAAAGGTTTATTATGTTGTTTTGGGGTTGAGAAAAAGAAAAATAAAGGTTGAAGCCAAAGACAAAAAGGAAAAAAAAAATAAGTACAAAAATACCAAAAAGGGCAAATAAAAAGGTTATCAAAGGAAAAAGGTTTGTAGCCACCCAAAGCGAAAAAGAAAAATGGAAAAAGGAATTATAGTGAGAATAAAAGGGTGAAATGTTTCATGCTCTCTTAGTTCCTAGGGTCTTAGCCTTGTACATTTAAATATCCTACCTTTAGGCAGGCCTCATTACAACCCTTAAAAGACCTTTTGATGTTGCATACATGTTTCCGTGAGAACTATTTTTGAGATGAAAATCAAATTCATGGAAAGTGCTCTTAAAAATGTGAAATTGAGTGAAAATTGATAACCTAGACAAATGAGTGAAAGAGTGAAATACAAAATGCCCTTGTGAGGAAGGCAGTTGTTTGAAATTGGTGATCTCCCTTTTGTGTGTAACTTGGATCCTTGACTTAGATTAATGATTGCGTGAATGATTAGATTCTCAATTGTTTAAAGTAAATGAATGTGGGGATTACATTGATGAAAGGGGGAACATTGAATTAGAAAATTGAATTGTTAAAATTGCATGAAATTTGTGCGAAATAAATTGAGTCCATTGAGCTTACCCAGTTTTGAGTCTTTTTAAGTTTTAGTTTGCTTGGGGACAAGCAAAGTTTAAGTTTAGGGTATTTTGATAAGCCTCTGGCTCATCTAGTTTTATAGCTAGTGAGGCCATAGTTTTTGTGCTAATTGTTCGAGTTTAATCTCGTTTTCACCCAAATTTAGCTTTAATTGTCCTTTAGCAATATTTTGAGTCTTTTAATTAGTTTTTAGGATAATTTAGTTATTTTTTGAGCCAATAAAGCATTTGATGCTAATTTATATTTTCAAGTTAAAAGTGAAGCTCGAGGAAGCTCGGAAAAATGAAGAAAACAAGCAAAAAGGCAAAATTGGCCATTCACCTCGCGAACAGACTCTCGCCCCGCGAGCCAGAAGAACAGATTAAGCAATGTCAGCAACCATTCAGTCTCGCCTCGCGAGGACGTGTTCGCCTCGTGAGACAGAAACAGGGAATTGAAGATCATTCTGTCTCGCCTCGCGAAAGATCCAAATTTGAATGCGCGCCAACTTAAGATTCGCCTCGCGAACCCATGTTCGCCTCTCGAGCGCGCGCAGATCCCAAACTTTATAAATAGCTTGTTTTAGGTCAATTGAGGAGCTTTTTGATAGAGATTGTAATCCTAGTTTTCTTAAGGGCTGTGTAGTGAGTTTTAGTTTAGTTTCATAGAGGATGAATGCGTTATATACTTTGTTCGTTGTTATCATCGCTATGAGGAACTAATCCTTATTTCTAAGGGAACGATGAAGCCACCATTGATGGCATAGTGATTCTAAGTAATATTTTCTTATACCCTTGTCTCTTTTCTTGTTTCTTAATTCTGATTTGTTTGTGTTAATCATATGCACACATGGTTAATTAGTCTTGTGCGTTGAGGCTGGCAGGCAATTCGTACTTAGGACTTGAATTAAGAACACCTCTTGAATATTGCTAGGCATAGAATAGGAAAACGGTGCAATTGCTATAGGGAACCAAGAATGTAATAAATCTAATCATAGGTTGAATAGATTGGCAGATTGACAACTTACAATTTGAGATATTTCCTCTTGAAAATCGGCAGTAACATTAGGATAATTGAGGGTTCTTGATTGACAAAAAAATTAAATTGAGCATAGGGATAAGGAGATAAACACTTGGGTAACTTGCTTGATAGGGTAGGTGGATTTGTGGCCTTAGAAGCCTTAATCTAAACCAAATCTCATCATAATCTTTTAGGATTTTTAATTACTTGTTTTGATTTAATTTTGATTTGATTTTCTCTCTCTTCATAAAGATTTCCCTTTTACTTGGTCAAAAGATTTGAATTTCTTAAATCGGTTAAATTGGTCTTCCAATCCTTGTGTTCGACCTCGGTATTTACTTACCGTGTTTTTATTACTTGCAACGAAACGGTACACTTGCCGGATCGTCAATAGTAGTTTTGCATAATCACATCATCAGATTGCCCCTTGTTCTGAATTTGCATCCTATTGTGAGAAATTGATGCCAAATGAATTGAGACAGTGAATTTTGGAACCCAATTTTTGTATTCTTATGATAGGCTAAAAATTAAAATGCTAGAGATGATCTTTTGATGGTTGTTAATTAGCATATGGTTCCTTGAATCTGTGTTTCTCATTGATTTTAAACTACTAAATGTGAGATTTTGAGCCAAAAAGGGGTACTTACTAAATTGGCCCCATTCTTTGTGATTAAGTGTTTTCTTCCTCTTGGATTTTATCCTCCAGAACTTGACTTGAAACCGTTTTGAAACTTAGAAATTTTTCAAAATATATTTGAAAATGATTGAGGCATTAGGTATTTTTCTGGCCTTCTGAGCTTTGAATGATTGAATGCTACCCCTTAGTTGCCCAATTTTGAGCTAAAAAATTGCTTTTCTTGGTACCTTGATTGTTTTTTATAAATGATGTGCGGTATGATACCATTTAAAGTACTGCAAAAAGGGCATGAAGGTAGTTTGAAAAGTTGTGGGATAAAAATAAAAATAAAATAAAATAAATATTTCTCTAGAGTTGGAAATCTCCCCTTCTCCAAATTGATGAAAAAGTTAAAAAGATTAAAAAAAAATGGAAAAGGGGATGTGAAAAAGAAAGTGAGAAATAAATGGAAAAGAAAAAAAAAAGAAAAAAAAGAAAGAAAGGTGGAAAAGTGAATTAAAGCCCCAAAAATGTATTTTAGAAAGTTGTCATGCTTTCCATTGTTTGATATTTTGTTTAGCCTTCTTGAATTTTCCTTGGTTTCCCAACCTAACGATTAATCCCTTGGCCTCATTACAACCAAAATGAAGGACCTCTTGATTCTTATGTGTTTTCATTAATAAAGTAGAGATTTTGGTTAATAGTCAAGCTTATGGTAGGGTACTTTCCTTGAGGAAATTGAGCGGATTGTCATATGTCCTTAAACACTTGAGTGAGGTGAGAAGAGAGCCCAAATTAGTGAGAAACATGAATTTAGGGAACCTAAGCTGAAGTTGACACAGGCAAACACCAGAAGGGGGGTTGAATTGTGTTTGCTAATAATTTTCGAAAACAACCTTTTTTAAAAACTGTTTTCTCGCACAAAGAATAAAAGGCAGAAGCACACACACAGAAAAAAGATCCTTTTAATGACTTAACAAAATCAAGTTCAAATCCCCACAGTTAGTATAAACAAATAAAACTGAAGAGATAAGGGATTAGAAGATTCACGCAAGTGTTTTATCCTGGTTCACTCTCTTCCAACCAAGAGCTACATCCAGTCCTTTCTACGTGAAGGTTTTTCTCCACTATTTTTCCAAATAGATTACAACAAGTATTCAACACCTCTCCAAGCTACAAGTATTCCTTTCTTACCAAGCTTCTTCAGGCTCTAACTCTAACAAAAAGATTGATTGCTTTTGATCTTCTAACTCACTATGTGTGAGGATATGAAAGTTTAAGATCAGTTGAATATTACAACAATATTCAAGCTAAGGAATTACAGACTTTTACTCTTGAAAGAATAAAATATTTTGAGCTTGTAGAATGACAAGCGTTTTTCTAGAAAGGTTTCCATATTTGCAAAAGTTATTTCTTTAGAAGTTGATGTCTTCTATTTATAGTGACCTTTTTCTTCAGTTGAAATTCTTCAATGGTTGTTTCGAATTTTCCCGTTTAGAGATAGCATCAAATGAAACATATCCGTGAGACTGGAAGCTTGAATGCGGCCATTGTGAAATGTACTACTGGTTCTCACTCTTGCACAAAATGGTCACACCTCTGAGCAATTGTAACTTGAAAACTGTCTTGCCTCCTTTGTATAAATTCCAGCTATTCCAGTGATAAAGGTGACAAGATACAAGGCGTTTTGCATTTCCTCATTGTACTATTTTGAATTTCCTCGATGTACTATGTTTCTCTCTCAAAGAAACAAGGCAATAAAACAGTTAAAGCAAATAGGAAGGACCAGCATTCATTTGAAATAAATATCAATCATTTGAAATAAATACTTCTAAGTGATCGAGGTAGCATTTATTGAGCATATGAAAGACTCGTAAAGAAAAAGAGCTCGACTACTTAAAAATATACGTCTACACACTCAATTAAGCTTAAAAACTCTTTTAGCTCGTCTACTGACGTGGCATATCCTCTCGTCTACTATCAAGCCTTTGGACTTGCTATATATCAGTGAGTTACTTTGATCTCCGTCTACTGACATGGCACTTAAGCTCGTCTACTCATAGGAATTAGAACTCCCGTCTACTTAGAATATTATATTTTCCGTCTACTCAAATAAATATACCAATCGTTTTGAACAGCTCGTCTACATAGGAGGACCCGGATATTAAGAAACTCTTTCAAGGTTTCCATAACTTATTAAATTTTGAACATTCCTGCAAGACTAGATAGAGCATGTTAGATCTCAACGAAAACTTTGCCATGCAAATTTAATCCTTTTTGTTAACATCAAAACTCAGAGATAATTAATCCAAATTACTTTGGTTCCAACATAAGCTTCTAATTGGACTTGAAATTGATTGTCTCTGGGTTACTTATTTGGATATGCCTGTTACTCGGATTTGTTACTCGGGTTCTTGATTCATTATCTGTGCTCTAACTGTTTATCTTGTCTGGCCTTAGTTATTGCTTGAGGACAAGCAAAATCTTAAGCTTGAGGTAGTTTGATGAGTGTGATTTCACATTATAATTCATCATCATTTTGCATGCATTTTCATGTAGATTAGGCATTTTTATTTTTATTTTGTTGTTTGTTAGTTTTTCCTTTGGAACGGGTAAGGTGGTTTTGTGGTGTTTGTGTGCAGGAATTCATAATAAAAATGCTTAAGTCCAGTTGATTTGAAGTTTGCTTGAAGATGGAACTTGAAAAGCATGAAAAACAAGCAAGGTAGAAGCCATCAGGGCCTGGGGGTGATGGCCATCATGGCCGTGATCACGCACAATTGAAGAAAAAGAAGAATCCAGCAATCAGAATCTGTCACGACCTGACCGTGATAGGAAAGAATGATGAGAGATTGAAAAGTCAGAAGCTGTCACGGCCTGACCCTGACAGCCATCACGGCCATGACGCAACAGAAACAGAAATTTTATCTTCTTTTGATTTCATTTGTAATGGGCTTTTATCCCAAGTTGACCTACACTATAAATAGGATAGTTAGGCTCGAAAATAGGGATCCTTTGGCTGCTACGTTGGATGCTTTGGCTTGATTTAGGATTACTCTCTTCTTCTTCAATTTCTTCTCCCTTTCTCTTAGGATTTTTATGTTGCTTTTGATCAAGATTGCTATCACCATGGCAATGCTTGAGTAGTTCTCTTATTTCTAGGAACTGGGGCTATGCCCAACACTTGTCTTATGCTATGAATTGATGTTTTTCCTTTGTTAATTTCAATTTGCTTTAGATTTAATTCCTATTGCATGAATTACTTGTGAATTTGGTGCACACTTATTTGCATGTCATAGATACTCTTAGGATGAACTGAGAAGTGAACTTAGCTATTGGATCTATAGGGATTGAACTTAGGACTTAAATCACGAGAGTTAGAAGCGATCTTTCGAGTGTACATTGAATTGTCATAAACCTCAACGAGTCTAATTTAAATACAATTACCACGAGAGTAGGGGATTGGTTTAATTGAGCACGGTTCTTGTATCTCAAGAGGGAACATTTACTAAATTAGGATAAATTCACTTTCAAAGCATTTTGATAATTAACAAAGGTGTCGCAACCAAAAATCACAGCAGGGACAACAAAATATTGTTTTAGAAAAAAAAGAAAAAAGAAAAAAAGAGTAGAGTCGCCACCAATTTTATTTATTTAGGTAAAAATTGGAAAAACCTAAAAAATGGTCATTGGAACCAAGTCGAGTTCGGAAGTCGATTGTGCATAGGGAAGGGTAGGGAATTAACCCCACAACACCCCTAATGCACCCTTAAAAAAAAAGGTTACCCAAATTAATTGTGCAAAAGTTTAACAAATTTCAAAGTATTTGTCTTACCCATTTAATAAATATTTAAAAGCAAATTATTATTTTTGTATGTAGAAACTAAAGAATATATTTTTTTAAAAAAAGGTATTTACCCTAGATTAAAAATATAAATAAAAAAATAAAAAAAAAAAAGAAAAAGAAGAGATTGAATCACGTCAGTAAGGCATAGTGGTTTTATAGCATGGACATCAAGTACTCATGGCCAACAAGCATATGAAAACAATATTAAGGCCAAGTTACAATATCATTAATCCCTTCATTGACACACAAATTTATCATATTCTCATAAGCATGTAAATACCAAAAATCATTCTAGAGGATTACCAGCAAAGACAAATTTTCATGGTTTCATCAAATCAAGTCTATAACACTGCATTCTTGTACACTAAAAAAGGATAACTCACTCAAACTTTATATCAAACACATGGGGTACAACTAGTAAAATACATAAACTTGTATGCCTTTTAGCATAATTGCACCAGAAAACAACATCAACTAAACATTAACCCATACTCATATATGTGCTCATACTGATCAAAGAAAAGAGAAGAAAGAAATTACATGAAAGATCATAATACATACACAGTCTATACCGCAAGTAATTGAAATGAAAAAAAAAAATCTGGTACTCTATACTCTTCAACTCTCACAAATCCTCTCTACTCGTTTATGGTCTCTCCACTCTCTGTTTTTTTTTCTTTCTTTTCTCTCTATCAGCGTTTTCTGCTCCTCTATTTGGTGTTGTTATTCGAAAAAATCCTCCTCTATTGCTGATCTTTTACGTTTTACTTTATAGAGCCCAATCTGCACATTCGCTGCCAATCTCGCACTAATCTGCGAAAATATCAAAGAAAAATATACAAGTAATTTATTGAGGACCGAATAAAGCAAGAAACGACGCCCACTATGATGACCATCGCTAGAAAGGAAAGAAAATCACGTGGGATTCGTGGTGTGAGACGCGCATGTGTGGATAAGAAAGGAAATAATGGATTCAACTATGATGATGGTGGTGTGTGGGGCGAAATTTCTGTACCAAGAAAGATGATTTGAGGCTAGGGTTCAGAATTGGTGATAAGAAGATGAGTGTGGCTGCTAGGGTTACAAAGAGAGGAGGAAGAGTGTATCTGATAGTATAGAGAATGGGTTAAAATAATGTGGGTCTGGGTCATGGGTCAAATGGTATTGGGCTTGGCTGGTTTTCATCTAATAAAACTAAAACAAACTAAAAGTATAACATAAACTAAAAATTAAAAATCTTTTTGTGATTTTCTTTCTTTCTTTTTTAGATAAAAACAAACATCAAAATGACAACATTTTTGTAACTCTCTTTTTTTCATTTTTTTTTTTTTTTGCAAACTTTATTTTTTTTTAGATTTTAGTGAAAACTAAAAAAAGGACCCGGTCAAAATAGGGTGTTCACAAAAGGGTTAGTCAATTTAGTAGCATAAGCGGTCTTGTTGGTAACCCAATTCCTGGAAATTCCTTTTTGATTTGAAAACACCCAAATTGATTCACTTTCCTAATTTGTTCTTGATTTTGTTTGATTGTGATTTTAATATTTGATTTATTTCTTGATTCTAATTTCTATAAAAACCAAATCTTTCCTTATTTAGTTTAATTGATTTAATAATTGGTTGGTGTTCAAAATCACGGTCCCCGTGGATTCGATCTTTTTATTACTTGACAACGAAGCCATACACTTGCGGATTCACGCTATCAAGTTTCTGGTGCCGTTGCAAGGGGTATTATTTTGCATTTTTGCATATTGCATTCTTCATGTTGCATTCATTTACGCGTAGTTTTGCATGATCACATCATTAGATTGCCCCTTGTTTTGAATTTGCATCCTATTATGATAACTTTGTGCCAAATGAATTGAGACAGTGAATTTTTTAACCCAATTTTTGTATTCTTGTGATAGGCTAAAAATTAAAATGCTAGAGATGATCTTTCAATGGTTGTTAATTAGCATGTGGTTCCTTGAATCTGTGTTTCTCATTGATTTTAAACTACTAAATCTGAGATTTTGAGCCAAAAAGGTGTACTTGCTAAATTGGCCCCATTCTTTGTGATTAAGTGTTTTCTTCCTCTTGGATTTTATCCTCTAGAACTTGACTTGAAGCCGTTTTGAAACTTAGAAATTTTTGAAAACATATTCGAAAATGATTAGGGCATTAGGTATTTTTCTGGCCTTCTAAGCTTTGAATGATTGAATGCTACCCCTTAGTTGCCCAATTTTGAGCTAAAAAAAAAATGCTTTTCTTGTTACCTTGATTGTTTTTGATAAATGATGTATGGCATGACATCTTTTAAAGTATTGCAAAAAGGGCAAGAAGCTAGTTTGAAAAGTTGTGGGATATATATATATATTTCTCTTGAGTTGGAAATCTCCCTTTCTCCAAATTGATGAAAAAGTTAAAAAGATAAATAAAAAAAAATGGAGAAGGGGATGAGAAAAAGAAAGTTAGAAATAAAATGTAAAAAAAGAAAGAAAGGTGGAAAAGTGAATTAAAGCCGCAACAATGTATTTTAGAAGGTTGTCATGCTTTGCATTGTTTGATATTTTGTTTAGCCTTCTTGAATTTTCCTTTTGTTGGTTTCCCAACCTAACGATTAATCCCATGGCCCCATTACAACCAAAATAAAAGACCTCTTGATTCTTATGTGTTTTCACTAATAAAGTAGAGATTTTGGTTAATAGTCAAGCTTATGGTAGGGTACTTTCCTTGAGGAAATTAAGCAAATTGTCATATATCCTTAAACACTTGAGTGAGGTGAGAAGAGTGCCCAAATTAGTGAGAGACATGAATTTAGGGAACCTAAGCTTCTAATTGGACTTGAAATTGATTGTCTCTTGGTTACTTATTTGGATATGCTTGTTACTCGAATTTGTTACTCGGGTTCTTGATTCATTGTCTGTGCTCTAACTGTTTATCTTGTCTGGCCTTAGTTATTGCCTGAGGACAAGCAAAATCTTAAGCTTGGGGTAGTTTGATGAGTGTGATTTCACATTATAATTCATCATCATTTTGCATGCATTTTCATATAGATTAGGCATTTTTATTTTGTTATTTGTTAGTTTTTCCTTTGGAACGAGTAAGGTGGTTTTGTGGTGTTTGTGTGCAGGAATTCATGATGAAAATGCTTAAGTCCAGTCGATTTGGAGTTTGCTTCAAGATGGAACTTGAAAAGCATGAAAAACAAGCAAGGCAGAAGCCATCATGGCCTGGGGGTGATGGCCATCATGGCCATGATCACGCACAATTGAAGAAAAAGAAGAATTCAACAATCAGAAGCTGTTACGGCTAGCCGTGACAGGCGTCACGGCCATGACAGGAAAGAATGATGAGAAATTGAAAAGTCAGAAGCTGTCACGGCCTGGCCTTGACAGCCGTCACGGCCATGACGCTACAGAAACAAAAATTTTATCTTCTTCTGATTTGACTTATAATGGGCTTTTATCCAAGTTGACCTACACTATAAATAGGATAGTTAGGCTCGAAAATAGGGATCATTTGGCTGCTACATTGGAAGCTTTGGCTTGATTTAGGATTACTCTCTTCTTTTTCAATTTCTTCTCTCTTTCTCTTAGGATTTTTATGTTGCTTTTGATCAAGATTACTATCACCATGGCAATGCTTGAGTAGTTCTCTTATTTCTAGGAATTGGGGCTATGCCCAAGACTTGACTTATCTTATGAATTGATGTTTTTCCTTTGTTAATTTCAATTTGGTTTAGATTTAATTCCTATTACATGAATTACTTGTGAATTTCGTGCGCAGTTATTTGCATGTCATAGATACTCTAAGGATGAAATGAGATGTGAACTTAGCTATTGGATCTATATTAGGACTTAAATCACGAGAGTTAGAAACGGTCCTTCGAGGGTTTATTGAATTGTCACAAACCTCAATGGGTCCAATTTAAATACAATTACCACGAGAGTAGGTGTTGGTTTAATTGGGCACGGTTCTTGTATCTTGAGAGGGAACATTAACTATATTAGGATAAATTCACCTTCAAAGCATTTTGATAATTAACAAAGGGGTAGTCAATTTAGTAGCATGAGCGGTCTTATTGGTAACCCAATTCCTGGAAATATTCTTTTGATTTGAAAAACAACCGATTTGATTTACTTTCTGATTCTGTTTGATTGCGATTTTTAATAATTGATTTTTTATTTAATTCTAAGTTCAAAACCAAATCTTTCCTTGTTTAGTTTAATTGTGTTCAAGATCACGGTCTCTGTGGGTTCGATCTTTTTATTACTTGACGACGAAGCCGTACACTTGCGGATTCACACTATCACTTAACCAATAAAGAACCTCCTTGCCAGCATGACGGCTAGGAAGGTTAAATACGGATAACATATAAGGAAACCCTGCATTATCAGTATCTACCTCGTTCCAAATATTTCTTGATGCCAACATGAAGTTATTGAAATAGTGGGAACAGAAATGGGTTGTCTCACGGTGTAAGTAAGACGCACAGATTGATCATTCAACCCTAGCCTTGTTTTTAACAGATTGTTTAGAGTCGCCCATGAATCTAAGTAATAAAAAACATTAGCGACAAGTCATTATTCAAGGGACGCTGATTATTTAAATGTGCAAATGTAATAATATTACTTTTCAAACGGATACATCCACCTATATTGTACAGGTCCATCAAGCCTTGCTTCATATGCAAGATGGACACGGAGATGTTCCATTGAATCAAAATAACCTGGGGGGAATATCCTCTCCAACTTGCGCAGAATTATTGGAATGTTTTCTTCCATCCACCTCAGACCATCCATCCTTAAAGTTGCAGAGCATAGATCTTTGAAAAAATGACTGATTTCTATAAGCGGGATCAAAACATGCGGGGGCAACAAATTGAAAACAATAGGAAGCAAACACTCCATGAATACATGACAATCATGACTTTTCATTCCCATGAAGCCTCCCCGTTTTTACATTAGCACATCTTGCCAAATTAGAGGAATAACCATCGGGCGTCCTAAGCTCTTTTAACCACAGACAAACAGACTTGGCCTCATCGACAAGCTTTTGATTTGACCATTTTTCTTCGGCTTCAGCTCCAAGTCCTTTCATCTACAGTACAGAGCTATGTCTATCCTTGCCTTCTCATTGCCCTTCGTCTTGCCAGCCACATTCATAACTGTGTTAAAAATGTTGTCAAAGAAATTCTTCTCAATGTGCATCACATCAAGGTTTTGTCTTAAAATATTATCCTTCAAGTGCGGTAGTTCCCAAAAAATACTTTGTTTTGTCCAGTTATGCCATTCTCCATACCCTGGTAATTTTGACACACCAGCATCAGTGACTTTTGGAAGATCGCTAATCCGACCCCAAATTTGTTCAGGAGTCAACAAAGGCGGTGGACCTTTTTCTTCTGTCTGATTCTTTTTGAATGCTCGGATATTCCTTCGGAAGAGATGATCACGATCTAAGAACCGACGATGAGAATCAAACCAGAACTTTTGCCGCCATATCTGAGGGTAAAAGCCTTTCCATGTTCCAAGCAATACGGGCACGACAATTTACCATGAGTCCCCCAACCAGAGAGCATGCCATATGCAGGAAAATAATGGATAGTCCACATCAGTGCCGCCCTCATCATAAATTTTCGCTTCTTTGAAATGTCATATGTCAACACACCAGCCCAGAACTTCTTCAGATCATCGATCAAAGGCTGCAAATATACATCAATCCCAGCATTCAAATTAGATGGCCCCGGTATGAGACAAATCAGAAATATATACAGTTTTGACATGCACATCTCGGGAGGAAGATTGTACGGTGTAACAATTACTGGCCAACATGAATATAGCGAGGCTGACGCCTGAATGTACAGGGTAAAACCATCTGAGCACAGTCCAAGTCGGACATTGCGAGGGTCTGATGCAAAATCTGGGTGTACCTGATTGAAGTGCTTCCAGGCTTCACCATCAGAAGGGTGGCGTAAAACTCCCGTACTTCTTCTATTTTCAAAATGCCACCTCATCTGTCCTATAGTTTGCGTTGATGCAAACGGTCTCTGCAACCTTGGAATTATTGGCAGATAGAACATTGCCTTCGGAGGAATTGGTTTGTCCTTACTATGGTCACTATTTTGAATACGGTACCTGGGTGTCTGACAAAATTTACATTCTTCCAATGCGCTATCATTTGTGCCCGAATCACTGTCACTATAAAGCATGCACCCGTTCGGACTATAATAAATCTTCTTAGCCCCCAATCCCAGTTTCGACACCAATCGCTTCGCATCATAATGACTTTTTGGCAACATCTCTTTGAGGGTGTCACATCTTGAAGCATTTTATAAAAAAATTCCAAACACTGCTCGGGGACATTCCTATTGGACTTGCAAGCTAAAAGCCTAACACAAATTGATAACTTTGAATCTGACTCCCCTTCAAACAATAGTTTATTTGTCTCTAACAATAGATTGTAGAATATCTGTACCGATTCATTAGAAAGCTCTTCCATGTCATCAGACTCATTCGCCTCAAAAGTCCCACGTTGCCCGAGACAATCATCCACCATCCACTACATTGACTGGAGTTGTTCGACATAGTTGTCGTGTAATCCACTGCCTGATGCACCCATGTCGTGATTGTCACCACTGACTTCATTTAGATCAATATCCGACAACTCCTCACCATGATCAGTCCATATCCAATAATTAGGCTTGAACCCACATCGGTATAGGTGTACCTTCACTTCATCATCACTCAAAACCTTTGTATAATTTCACTTTAAGCACGGACATCTAATCCCCCCTCTTCGACATAATCACAATGTTTTTGGATATAAACTCCTCAACTCCAACTACGAATGATTGTTTCAGACACCGTCTTCCAGACTCGTTCCTATCATACACCCAACTACGACTCGAGGGATAATATTTCATCCTTCTGCATTTTCAGAAAAATTGACGTATATTTAAACATGATTGTATGATGCAGAATCGCTCCCTTTCTTTAAAATATATGGCCCTATCCCATTCGATAAAAAACTTTTTCACCACTGTATTATATTACTTACTTATTACTTCTCATGTCTTATAGCTGACGAAATTTCAGTAACATTTCCCATCGGTCTCCAAGTGCACAACTTGACCATGGTAAGGTACCACAATCAAGTATGGACTTGGAAAACAAAAGGAAATGTATCGAACCAAAATTCCATCAACTATTTAACATATGAGAATCAACGAGTAATTAGTATATCAGTAGACAAAAAGTTTCTTCCCAAACTGTCCCAATTAGACAATTCAAGATTCAATAAAATGAACGATATCATGATCACGAGTACACATGCTCAATAATATTGAACCTCGAACGGGAAACTAAGGTTTTTTTTCAAGTACGTCTTAATTATACTCTAAAATAAAATAAAACTTTTAGTAATAGGGATAATTTGCATAAAGCTTGACGATATTAGCAAACAATTTAATTAAGCAACCATCATAAACAAAGCATTGTAAAAAAAAAAATTCGCATAATTATTCTCCTAACATTTTATTAAATCATTTATTATTAAATTAATTTTAATTATTAAAACATTTATTGAATTGGTTAATTACTTATGTTTGTTTACTTGACTGTTTAAAATTCAAGTTTTGAAATGTATTGTTAGTATTAGTAAACTGCTTGCTTAAATAATTACAAAGAAATTAGTTAGTTAGATATTTTTTTAATTCTTCCCAATTATTATGTTACTTGACTATTTAAAGTCCTATGATGTCAAGTCTTCAAACTTATTATTAGTATATTAGTTAATTACTTAAATAATAATTAGTAATTCTTCCTATAAGATTGATTTATTCAAATATTTACATTTTTAAATAAAATTAAAATTATTTTTAACTATTTTAATTTGGTATTCAAATTTTTTAATCTCCAGCTTCTTTAGTAAACACTGGATTTCGTGCATGTTTCCTGAAGTGCATGAGCTATCGTTGTAACCACTGCTTCTCAACCTAGGTAAGTTATATCTTGAATCAAAGTGATTCACCTTTAAAACTAATCTTTCTTTTGATACCAACTATTGTGGTTTTTTTTTATTATCAATAAATTATTTAAAAAAATAAATTATTTAATTATTGAAAATTGTTAAAATTTAAAAGTCTTCATCTATTAAATTAAAGATCTCCAAATGATCAGAACAACAACAACAACAACAACAACGAGGAACAAAGATATGAACATATATTGGGCAAACAAACATAACATAAAATAAAATAAAGAATAAAACAGAATACATATGAACAAATTAAATAGAACACAAGCAAGCAAAGCATGCATACATATACAAAATAAGCATAAGCAAATATACAATATACAACATACAACAATTGAATAAATTCAAAATTCCAGAACTCATACTTGTCGCCGAACAGAGAGACACAGTGATGATAGCTCAGGCAGAGGATTGGTGGCTGCACAACACAGACAAACAATAAGCAAAAAAAATAAAAAATAAAAAATAAAAACGCACAAATTGAAAATTAAAAATTGTATAAACATAATGGGTAGTGTGGAGCAAATGAACGGATTAAATCCCATATTATATAGATTCTAGGCCAGTAGGAACATCTCAGCAAAACAACCCAAATGGGTGTGTGTGATATATGCAAACCTTACCGCCATATAGCACACCAACTACTTCCAGAATCAAGAACAATGATTTTAAATTTCAAAATCCAGTAACTAACCTCCCTAATGCAGCAAATCAGTATTATCAGATAAGCACACTTGGGTATATTCCAAATTCCAATCCAAAAAAATTCTCAATTAAAATTGGAGCAAATGAACAGATTAAATCCCATATTATACAGTTAAGAATTGAAGGAAAATGTACAAACCCGAGGAGGAAGTAGGGTGCACAGTGGTGGCTCCTTTTTTGGTGCTCTCTGTGCGGTGGTCGACCGGTTGAGGCGTGGTGGTGACAATGAGGGTAGAAAACAGAGAGAGAGAGGGGAAGGTGGTGAGGAGAAGCAGAGAGAGGGGAAGAGGGTGAGGGTGCCGGAGGAAGGGGGTGAGGTCGGAGGTGGTGGGGGGTGGGGTGGGGTGGGAGGGTGGGGGGGGGGGGTGAAGGGTTTAGGTGCTGGTTTATTACAAACTTTCCGACGAACATTAAAGGTTTCTGATGGCTTTATCCATCGGTAATGTAACCTAAACTTTCTGACAGACATTCCATCGGTAACTTCGTCAACGTTTCCGACGGAATTTCCCTTGGTAAGTCTCGCGCCATAAATATCCCCTTCCCGCCTCCATTACCGACAAGATTTAGCGATGGAATAGCCGTCGGTGGTCAATCCGCCGGTAACGTTGGAAACTTTCCATCTTCATCATTTCCTACGGCTATTTCCGTTTGTAATGTCTTTATTACCGACAGCAATGTCTTCCATCGATAAGTAGGCCTTTTCTGGTAGTGAGAATACTATAACCCTCCCAACACTACAACTGAATTGATCTGGATCCAGACCTTGTTGATTAAACTAAAGGTCATCACCACTATTCCAATAGTTTTCTGTGACAATATAAACACATTTGCTCTATCCCACAACCCAGTGGTTTACTCAAGGACCAAAGATATGGAGTTGACCTATTTTTTGTTCAAGAAAAGGTCCTTAACAAAACTCTGGTCCTGACTCAATCCCTAACCAAAATCAGATAGATGTTACAAAGCTTCTATCGCAACTTAGATTTGAAGAACTACAAAGTAAACTCAGGGTGTTTGACCAGTTCTCTCAGGGTTTAAGGGAGGTATATTAGAGTATATGGTAGATTAGAGTGCACAACTATTATGGTGTACCTACTGTTGACTCATTAAGTCAATAAAACTGTTAGAATTCTATTTAGGCAGTTGGCTAATAGCAAGCTACTGCATGTTAAATGGATTTTCCTCACTATAGATTCATTCAATAATAAAATACAAGTCTATATTCAGATTCTCTATCTCTCTCACACAAACTATTAGGGTTTGTGGAACAAGAAGCATGAAATACACCATTAAAAAAAGGACGCTTCTATGGTGCCATTGATAATTTGACTACATTTGTGCAGTTTTGATCATGGTTTACAAAACCGAACCGGCCGGTCCGACCGGTTTAACCGGGACCCGGGACCTAGAGCGGTTCGGTTGGTAGGCAAAACCGTCCCTGTGTTGAACCGGTATAAGAACTGCAAAACCGGTTCAAAACCGGTGAAATCGGCCAAAACCGGTCAAGGGGCGGTCTGGTCCGGTTCGTGAAATCTGCATTTTTTCAACAAAAAAAAAAAGGACGCTCATAAAGGAGACACCAGAGCAAGGAGCGGCGCACGGCGGAGCAGCAGATTGAACAACTCGCGACAGCATGTGAGAGGGAGAGATGATGAAGAAGACCCAAAAATGTGAGAGAGATGATGAAGAAGACTGAAAATAAGAAGCAGGAGGAGGGCACAACTTTTTCCTCTGCGGCGCTAGGTTTTGGTGTATATAACTGGGCCATCCTTTGCATAGCAGCAGCAACCCACGGTTATGAAAAGTTGGGCCATCAGATTTGGGCATTTGGCCATCAAATTCTCTTAATATATATATACACACACATACACACACACACACGTATATAAATATAAATAAATAAAGTATAAAATTGAACCCCACTCCCCACCCCACCGCACATATCATGTTATTTTTGGTTTAATTAATATTATATATATATATATATATATATATATAATATTTAAAATTTAAAAAATATTATTTAATTAATACCGGTTCAACCACGGTTCATTCATTGAACCTTGAACCGGTACCTTCACCGGTTCTATGACCGGTCCAATTTGGTAAACCTTGGTTTTGATATAAGCCAGTAAATGAAGGGTAGCATTTAATAGTTAGATATTTGTCATTTATTATTCAATATATTATTTTTCTTCATTTACAATTATGTCCTTCTTCAGTCAAACTATTTTTCACGCGCCCCTACACCTACAAGCCACCCAAGGTCCTGCTGTTGCTGCTGCACGGGCCTCTATGTCCAAACTCCAATGTCCCATGCGAAATTCATAAAATTGAAAGACAAAACGTAGCAGCAGGGATTCGAGCACTAGACCTCAAGGAACAATCAAGCTATCATGTTTACTTGCTATTTGTTTTACAAATTTTTATATATATATATATATATATATATATATATATATTCATCACAAAACCTATGAATTTATACCATGGAGGGTGTCAATCACACTTAAGGAAAACAAATTTCATATTATAAAATAATTTTAAATTGCCCATTAATTTTAATATTATTATTAACTAATCAATTGTCTTCTAAAAAAGTTTTAAATAATTTTAAAAAAAAAAAGAATGAACTTCCAAATATCCTAACTCAACCTTAATAACCTTTAACCCTACATTTGGAGTGAAAAATAAAAACTCAAAAATTCATCTTGCCGTACAGAAGACTTAGTTGGGTCATCCACATTCCACTAAAATAATTGAATTTTTTTAGAAGACAATGTGATTGTCACTAAAGGTGTAGTATAGTCGAATGTGGATGACCCAACTAAGTCTTCTGTACGACAAGATGAATTTTTGAGTTTTTATTATTCACTCGAAATGTAGGGTTAAAGATTATTAAGGTTGAGTTAGTATAAAGGTTATTAAGATTGAGTTAAGATATTTGGAAGTTCATTTTAATTTTTTTAAATTATTTAAAACTTTTCTTAGAAGACAATTGATTAGTTAATAATAATATTAAGATTAATGGGCAATTTCAAATTATTTTATAATATGAAAATTGTTTTCCTTAATAGAGTGTGTTTAGGAAAGCTGGAAAAAAAAGATTATGCTGATAATCAATTTTTGTATAATCGATTATTGTGATAATCGATTATAATCAAAATCTATTTTTGTTTAGGTCGGTTTGCTGAAAAACAATTTTAAGATAATCTATTTCGTTTGGGTGTTGCAAAAAAAAATCACTTTTATATAATAAGGGCCCGTTTGTTTAAGATTAAAAAATAATTGATTTTGTTATAAAATAATTTAGTGATTATTTTTAGAGATTTTTAAAAAAGCAGAAGCAGATTTGTGTTTGTTTACAATCATAAAAATCACTTTTTTTTTTAAAGTAGTTAGTTATAAAAACTGATTTTTTTCCAGAAGCAACTCAAAGCTGCTTTTCATTTTAACCCCAAAAATGATTTTTTTCTACTTCTGATTATTTTCAGAAGCAAAAACAAACACACTAAAAACATAAAAAAAATCATTTTATGGTTAAAAAAATGATTTTTTTAACAAAATAAGCAATAACAAACGGGCTCTAAATTACGAAAAAGGGTATGGAGTTATTTGTATAATTTAATAATATTTGTTTAGAAATAAGTTTTGTAAGGGTAAACATGGAAGAGTGTTTTGAGAATTAAAAATAATCAAATCACAATAATTTTAAGCTAGAAAAAACCAGATGGCATAAAACAGCTTTTTTCCCTTAAAAAAAGCTTTTTTATTAATTGAAGTAAAATGCCAAACATGTTAGATTATCTATGAAACAGCTTTGAAGCTAAAAAACAGCTGAAACAAGGGAAAATAATCTTTCCCAAACACACTCTAAATAAATTAAATGACCACTGTCTGTCATCTGTCACCACTCTCTCGTCTTCTCACCTCCCTTACTTGCGTCGGTGTAAATGCTTATGCCTATACTACTTTCCACTACCTTTAGAATGTGTTTGGAAATACTGAAAAAAAAAAAAAAAATTATACTTATAATCAATTTTTGTATAATCAATTATTGTGATAATCGATTATAATCAGAATCTGTTTTTGTTTGGGTCTGTTTGCTGAAAAGCGATTTTAAAATAATCTATTTCGTTTGGGTGGTGCAAAAAAAATCACTTTTATATAATAAATTACAAAAAAGAGTATGTAGTTATTTGTATAATTTAATAATATTTGTTTAGAAGTTAGTTTTGTAGGGGTAAACAAGAAAGAGAGTTTTGAGATTGAAAAATAATCAAATCACAATAATCTTAAGCTAGAAAAAACTAGATGACATAAAGCTTTTTTTCCCTAAAAAAAAGCTTTTTTTATAAATTTAAGCAAAATACCAAACATGATAAAGTATCTATGATACAGCTTTTAAGCTAAAAAATAGCTGAAATGAGGGAAAATATTCTTTCCCAAACACACTTGTGTGATTGACCCCCTCCATGATATAAATTCATAGGTTTTGTCATATATATATATATATATATATATATATATTAAAAATTTGTAAAACAAATAACCAGGAAACATTATAGCCTGGTTGTAGAAATACTTTGATTGTTGCTTGAGGTCTAGTGCTCGAATCCCTACTGCTACGTTTTGTCTTCCAATTTTATGAATTTCACAGCAACAGTTGAAAAAATTGAGGGACAAAATATGCAATTAAAATTTTTTAGGGATCAAAATCACACAATTAAAAAAGTTGAGGGACAATATGCAATTAAAATTTTTGAGGGACCAAAATCACATAATGGAAAAAGTTGAGGGACGATAGGTGTAATTAAGCCTCCACACTTTGTATGTCATTGTTTCCAAGATATAGCCATTGACACTAGGCCACCCTATATAATGATTTACTTTACAAAAGAGCATCAATCCATTAGCTATTACTAGGTGAAAAAATTCGAATAAAACTCTGCATTCTGTATGAGAGGTTTTAAATTTCCCTTCAACTAGTAATTTCACTTGATGGTCACCCATCCTTCCATGCGTAAGGAGTTCCCCTATCAACCAAAGACGTCTTGCATCTTTGCAACTTTGAGAAGTAATATTCTGCATAAACCTCTACTTACTCCTAAGATCCCAGAGATTTAAACAAGATTTCACTAATATTACCCACCAAACAAGTTTCAATTGCGAACGAGAGCAAATTCGGTATCTTACATATTACGGTTGATACATTTTACAATACACAAGCTGTTAATTCCAGATAAATAGCTGAATGCCTAAGAACAATTTAACATATCTACAAAATCAACTTTTGAATTGCAATCTCTTTAGCAGAAGTTACTAATCTGAGGAATACTTTGAGATTGTGCCCTACCTTCTCCTGAGAAAACAAGCAACCATCATGTAAGAGCATGGAAGATACATTTGAGATTTCAGAAGTATAAAACAGATAGCAACACCATCAATAAACGCTAACATTTGTCTAGAGTACCAAACCGGATAACCTGAATTTTGATATTAATTTACTAGCCAAGTAGTACACCTGACTGACAAACCTACGGCAGGTCTGGCTCAGAACAAAAATGATAGCACTAATTAACACATGCCTCAGTTTCAATAACGATGAGGCATGGTGAAGACTGAAGAGGGAAGGGGACATTAATACCAATTACACAAGTTACAATTACTCAGATGAAGCTGATCTAACAAAATAAAAAATATGCTAATCAATGTCAGACAAGGAGGATTCACAAGAAGTTTAGGATTAAGATACACACAGCCTAGCAAAAGCAGGGAAGATGAGCATTTTCCAGTCTCCGACGAAGATTTACGTGCATACTAACATTATTCAATTAGGGAAAACTTGACTCCTACCAAGTAGAAAACAAACTTGTACATAACTTACACATGTAACTAAATACTTGTTCATTTTCTTGAACTGGAGGTTGTCAATAGGGGTGGGAATATGCAAGGCCGCTAGTCGGGAGCCTATAACCTAGTCTATTTAATAAAAAAGTCAAGTCAAAGCTTTTTAGGAAGCCTATTTAAGACACACGCACGCGCGCGCATGCACACACACATATATAACCCAATATATTATATATTATAATAGTATAATATGTTATTTATAATATTTGTAATATTTGAAAGTAAAAGCCTATTGGCATATTTAAATGTAGATGCCTACTTGCATATTTATTTATAAATGCTCAGTGTTCTATTTATCAGTATAGGCCTACCGACATTTTTATCATTAGAGGCCTACAAGCCTATTTACAAGTGAAGCCCTAAGACCTATTTATAGGTGGATGTATATTTAAATGTATTGTTGAAAATTAAGCTTTTAAATAAGCTTTTAGATCATGCCAGGCTGTGAAGTAGGCCAGGGCTCAGGCCTTAAAACTTGGCCTATATAAGGCTAACGAGCTAGTCTCCGGCCTTAAAATGGAACACAGGCCAGGCCTATTTATGTCAAGGCCTACCTCGGCCTGACCTATTCCCACCCCTAATTGTCAAATATCAGTTCAGCATCAATGATTATAAGCCCTGAACTGACAATCATCGCAATGTTAACAAATGTTAAAAAATAGTTGAGACTCATACCTCACTTAGTAATTCGAGTCGTTTAAGGGTTGGAACAAACTTTCCACATAACAAAGCAATGTCCTGTTTTGGATCATACTTTGCACCATATGCAGATGTTTTTGTGGTCAAGGTAGAATCAGATCCAATATAGCTGCCAAAAATACAAAGATTAGCCTAAACAAAAAACATTAAATATCTACCCTGTAGGCTGTAGTGTAAGTAGGAAATGTAGGGATACATATAATGACAACATAACAGCTCATTGTTTAAATTAACATAAAAGGGTTGGCTTCTTTCGTTCCACTCTTTGGCAATAAAAGGTTGATCTTCAGTAACATAAGGTTGTATATGGATTTTAGTGTTCTATGTACAATAACATTCTGACTAGTCATTACCAGAATCAGAAACTTAATGCCTTACCTCTCTTGAAGATGGATGAGGATGATATTTAACACATGTTCAGAGAGTGGGAGTAACAAAATGATTAGCTGATCCCGACTAGCAACCACTCGACACATTTCTACCATTGCAATGTATCTCCTGTAAAACAGATGTTTTAAAAACCATAAAAGACATATCATAGAAAAACGAAGAAAGATATTAGGAATTTGGCGATCAGGATAATATACAAGTAATGTGTTACATGCAATATGTGAGCGGTTATACAAAGCAATTAGTGATGAAAATATAAAATTTAGGCCTTTGAATAAATGAAATGAACATCAGCTTATAATCAGCAGAGATCCTTAAGATACATTAACTACACCTGAATCATAACATCTGTTGAAAATATGATTATAAACTGTCATTAATGCATAGGTTTAGGCATATCATATCATATCTTGTAAATAGGAATAGAATCTTCTATATTCATTGTGTAATTATTTCATTAAACATATATAAAACAGACTCTGTTATGTAGTTGAAACACATGGTTTCACCATCTCTATTACTCTGTTTTCTCCCTTCCAACATGTTATCTAGAGCCAGACAGAGGCAACCCTAAAACCGTGCTTACCCGGTGGACCCACCATTCTCCGGTGAGAAAATTTTCTTGGCAAACCGCGTTCACATTCCGGTTTGCCCCTTTTTCACTGTCGTGACGTCATTCTGACACCTTCGGTCTTTTTTCCCTTTGCCACCGCCAGCCGCCACCTTTTTCTGCGACCTTTCCGACCGACCACCCCGAGACCCACCTCGCATAGAACTGCGCTGTCCTGCGCGGCCCACACCACGAGACCCAGCCCCAACAAACGTCTTACACGCTCACGCGCATCAGGAAGCTTCAGCGCACAGCTCCTTCCGTTGGCGCGTGGCAGTGCCGCTCAGACCGATTTTTGCAGCGCGGTGGTCGCCTCTCTCCAGTGGTTCCAACGCCACCACTTCCAGGCCAATCCGAGCACTTTTGATACTGACACATTGTGCACATGTGTTGTTTCAGGTTTTTCACGTATCGCGTTGTCGTCGTTTTGGACATTTGTTACTGATCTATGGCTTCCTTTACTTCCAAAGATTCTCTTGAGACCATGGATCCTCCTAAGGCCTCTCCGGCTAATTATGAAGATTTTCTCCGATGGTTTGAGCATCGACAGTCTTGCAGATCCACTGCTTTGGTTGCACATACTGGTAATTCATCTGCTCACCCTCCCTTGGTCCTTGGGTACTTGACTCTAGTGCATCTGATCATATCTCTGGTGATAAGGCTCTTTTCTCCTCTATCACTACATCAAGTTATTTACCTATTATCACTTTAGCTAATGGTTCTCAAACCAAATCCCAAGGTATTGGCCCTGTCAGTTAATTCTGTCCTTTATGTCCCTGGGTGTCCCTTTAATTTACTCTCTGTTAGTCGTTTAACTCGTTCTCATGATTGTTTGATTACCTTTACTATAGACACTGTTATAGGAGTTCAGGACGGACGATTGGCACTGGATGTGAGTCTCATGGCCTTTACCAGCTCTCCACCCCGTCCCAAGTTTGCTCTGCCACAGATTCCCCTCTTACCATACATGTTCAGTTGGGTCATCCTGGTCTCCCCAAACTCTAGAAATTGGTGTCGAGTCTTTCCACGTTATCTAGTTTGCATTGCGAGTCGTGTCAACTAGGCAAACACACTCGTAGTTAGTTTCTCGCTCGAGTCAATAAATGAGCTTCATCCCCGTTTGCTAAAGTTCACTCAGATGTCTGGGGTCCTCCTCAAACTGTTCCACTTATGGGTACAAATACTTTGTTAAGTATATTTATGATTTTTCGAGGTGTACATGGTTATTTTTAATGAAAAACAGGTCTGAATTATTTTCAATTTTTTAGCAGTTTTATCAGGAGATTAAAACTCAGTTTGGTGTCTCCATTTGCTCTTTACTTAGTGATAATGCCAGAGAATATTTGTCCCAACAATTTCAAACTTTTGTGGCTTCCAATGGCATTCTTCACCAAACATCTTGTGCTCATACACCTCAACAAAATGGGGTTGCAGAAAGCAAAAATTGGCATCTCATTGACACCACTCTGACCCTTCTTTTTCATGGCAATGTTCCATTTCAATTTTGGTGGATGCGGTTTCGACAGCTTGCTATCTTATAAACCGCATGTCCTCTTTTGTCCTTGATGACCTCACCAAGTCCTTTTTCCCCATATTCCTCTCCATTCACTTCCGCAACGTGTATTCGGGTCCACATGTTTTGTCCACAATCTACCACCTGGTCTTGACAAACTTTCGAGTCGATCACTCAAGTGTCTTCCATGGTTATCATCGGACCCAAAAAGCTACCGTTGTTTTTCTCCTACTCTTCGATACTACCTTATATCGGTCGATGTTACCTTTTTCGAGTATGTCCCTTACTTTGAGTCGACTCCCTTGCCTCTTGAGTAGCTCTTTATTGTTGTTCCTCTTCCTTCGGCTATTGCACCTCTGAGTCTGTCCCACCGACAATTCCGCCTGTGGACCCTCCAGCTGCTTGACCACTGCAGACTTATCACCGTTGCCCACCACTCACCTTGGTGCACGTCCCCGCCGCTCCTCCTGCAACTCCTCTTGATCCTGAGGCCTTGATGGATTCTTCCCCGGCACCAACTCCGTCACTGGATCCGGCCCGCCGCCTGAACCAGACCTTCCCATTGCTCTCCGTTAAGGTATATGATCTACTCGTAACCCGTCTCCCTATTATATTGCTCTGAGTTATCATCGTCTTTCTCCTTTGCATTATGCTTGTCTTTCTTCTTTGTCGTCTGTCTCTATTCCTAACTCTCCAGGTGAAGATTTATCTCACCCTAAATGGCGGCAAGCGATAATTGATGAGATGCGTGCTCTTCAAAGAAGTCGTACTTGGGAATTGGTCTCTTTACCTCCTAGGAAGTCTTTAGTTGGTTGTCGTTGGCTTTATACTATGAAGGTGGGCTCTGATGGTAAGATTGATCGATTTAAGGCCCGTTTGGTGGCCAAAGGCTACACTCAGATATTTGGGCTTTGATTATGGTGATACTTTCTCTCCCGTGGCCAAAAATGGTCTCTGTTCGACTTTTCCTCTCCATTGCTGCAATTTTTCACTGGCCTCTTCATCAACTTGACATTAAGAATGCCTTCTTACATGGTGATCTTGAAGAGGAAGTCTATATGGAGCAACCACCTGGGTTTGTTGATCAGGGGGAGTCATCTACCATGGTCTGTCAGCTTCGTAGGTCACTTTATGGTCTTAAACAGTCTCCTTGGGCTTGGGTTAGTAGATTCAGTACTGTAGTGCAACGGTTTGGTATGGCTCGCAGCGAAGCTGATCACTCTGTATTCTATCGTCATTCAGCCCAAGGATGCATTTATCTGATTGTTTATGTGGACGACATTGTCATAACTGGTAGTGATCAGCATGGCATACTACAAGTGAAACAACATCTCTTGCATCAGTTTCAGACTAAAGACCTTAGTAAGCTTCGTTATTTCTTGGGTATCGAGGTAGCTCAATCTAAGAATGGTATAGTGATTTCACAAAGGAAATATGCTATGAATATTCTTGAAGAGACTCGACTATTGAACTCCAAGCCAATTGACACTCCTATGGATCCAAACGTCAAACTAATAAGGAGGGGCCATTGTCAGATCCAGGAAGATACAGAAGATTGGTTGGGAAATTAAACTACCTCACAGTCACCCGTCCAGACATTTCATTTGCATTCAGTGTGGTAAGCCAATTCTTAAATTCTCCTTGTCAGGACCATTGGAATGTCGTGATATGGATATTGAAATATATTAAAGGTGCTCCAAGAAAAGGTCTTATTTATGAAGACAGAGGACATACTCAAATAGTTGGTTACTCAAATGCCGATTGGGCAGGCTCACCCATTGATAGGTGATCTACTTCTGGGTATTGTGTACTTGTTGGAGGAAACCTGCTATCTTAGAAAAGTAAGAAACAAAATGTAGTTGCAAGGTCCAGTGCAGAAGCTGAATACAGGGCCATGGCATTAGTGACTTGCGAACTCATTTGGTTGAAACAGTTACTCAAAGAACTTCAGTTTGAAAAGACTGCGAATGATGCTAATATGTGATAATCAAGCAGCATTGCATATTGCCTCTAATACCGTGTTCCATGACAACCAAACATATTGAGGTAGATTGTCATTTCGTCAGGGAGAAGAAGATCCAATCAGGGGACATCACCACTAGCTTTGTTAACTCCAATGATCAACTGGCAGATGCCTTCACAAAATCTTTAAGAGGTCCTCGTATTATTTATTTATGTAACAAGCTGGATGCATATGATTTATATGACACACCTTGAGAGGGAGTGTTGAAAATATGAATATAATCTTCGTCATTAATGCATAGGTTTAGGCATATCATATCATATCTTGTAAATAGGAATATAATCTTCTATATTCATTGTGTAATTATTTCATTAAACCTATATATAACGGACTCCATTGTGTAGTTGAAACCTGGGTAGTCAATAGCGGGAAACAATGCCACTATAGCGCCGGAGCGGCGCGGAGCGGGGGGTGGCTACTATCTGGAAGCAGGAGCGTCGCGTTTTCTCGTCGAGGAAATAGCGGCCGCGATTACAGCCCAAATCGCGGAAATAGCGGGAGAATCACCGCCATAGCAACCGCTACTAGTTGCTGGAGAAAAATCTCGAAGTTACCCTCCCGGATTCGCATCTAACGGTAAAAAACGGGGGCAGTTTCGGATTTTCAGACATTGGGTGCTATTTCACTCCTCTTGGCTGTCTGCTCATTTCGTTCGAACCCTAATCACTGAAAGGGATTCCAAGTTCGAACCCTCACCACCTCTCTCGGCCCTTCCACTCTGCTCTGCCACTCGCCGGCGTCGTCCTTGCTAGCCAACCCAGTTTCCGGCCAACTTGTTTCTTCTGCACAAGTTCGTTTCTTCTTCTCTTCCTCCTCCTCCTTCTCTCTCCCTCATTCTTCTTATTCTATGTTTCTACTCGGTTCCTTCTCCTTCATCTTCTCACCCTTTTTCGGTTGCTTCCCATTTTCTTTTTCAGACTTGAGTCATGGCTGCTACCACTCGACCTTCAACTTCAGTGACTTCATGTGGTCTGGTAAAGCCTTCTGGGGATAATATTGATATAGCATGGAAATGGAACAGTTTGAAGGACATAAAGGATCGAATGAGTGTAACGTAATTTCTATGGCAAAACCTCCACTGGTGGGATTACAAGAGCCAAAAGGCACCAGATGGGAAAGATGGGTGATGTTAATGCTTGTGCAAAAACTCCAGCTGATGTTAAGGCCCTCCTCAATGAGATGGAAGCAGTGCACCAAATTAAGGATATCAAAGCTGGGAAAAGGCCAGCTGCTCCTACTGCAGCTGCGGCTCCTACTGCAGCTGCGGCTCCTAAGAGGGTGAAACCAATAAAAGGCCATGGATTCACATCTTCTTAAAAAACCAGAAGATACCATTCAACTAGGAAAGCCCAAGAGGCAATCTACCATAAATAAGAAAGAAGCAAGGGCTCTGACTAACCAGTATATAACTTGGTTCTTATGTGGGAATGGAATACCCTTTAATGTTGTGCGCTCAAAGAGCTTCAAGATGATGGTTGAAGCCATTGGCAACTTTGGGCCACACCAGAAGCCTCCAAGCTATCACAAAGTTAGAGTTCCGGGAGTTAAAGGGGAATTGAAGTACACAAAGGATCTATTGAAGGGTCATGAGCTAGAAAGGCAAATGTATGGATGTTCCATTATGTCGGATGCATGGACGGATAGGAAGAATAGGACCTTAATAAATTTCTTGGTGAATTGTCCGTTGGGGTCTATGTTTGTGAAGAGCGTTGATGGTTCTTCTTACATGAAGACTGGTCCGAAATTGTTCGAGCTATTGGACAGCTTTGTGGAGGAGATTGGAGAGAACAATGTCGTGCAAGTGGTGACTGACAATGGAAGCAATTATGTATGGGCTGGTAAGAACTTAAACTACCCTAATGTACCCTCCTAAATTTAATTCTTAGTTGTTTGTTGCTGATTTTAGTTAATTTAATTTGTTCTTAGGTAAATTGTTACAAGCTAGGAGATCAAATCTGTATTGGACTCCAGGCGCCGCACATTGTGTGGACTTGATGCTAGAAGACATAGGGAAAAATTGCTCGAATTAAAAGAGCAATACAAAGAGGCATCGCCCTTGTAGGGTTCATTTACAACCATACTTTGGCTTTGAACACAAGTTCACAAGCAAGACTGAATTGGTTAGGCATGGAGTCACAAGATTTGCAATATGTTTCCTCACACTACAAAGGCTGTATAAACAGAAAAGCAACTTGAGAAAGATGTTCATTTCCGATGAGTGGTTGACAACTAAGAGTGCTAAAGAGGCCAAAGGAAAAAGAGCAACAGATACTGTACTTATGCCCACCTTTTGGAATGACGTGGTATACTCTCTTAAGGCCATGGGGCCTCTAGTGCATGTTCTTAGGCTTGTAGATAGTGAAAAAAAGCCAGCAATGGGTTACATATATGAAGCTATGGATAGGTCTAAGGAAGCTATTCAAAAAGCTTTCAATGGAGATGAAGATAAATATAAGGAAATTTTTGCTATAATTGATAGAAGATGAGAGTGCCAACTTCATCACCCATTGCACGCAGCGGGCCACTATCTTAACTCGGAGTTGTTCTTTAGCAATCCAAGGATTGATTCAGATCCAGAATTATTGGAGGGCCACTACAAATGCATTGAGAGGTTGTCTACAACACCAGAAGAGAATGATAAATCATTAGACGAGTTGTCAATCTATAAAAGAGCTGGAGGCATGTTTGGTTTGGATGGTGTTAAGAGACAAAGGAAGACAAAATCTCCTGGTAAGTAAAAGTTCATTTGATAAGTTTAATTACATGCCAATTCATGTAAATGATATTAAGTTATTGCATTCACAGCTGAGTGGTGGAGGAGCTATGGAGCACATTGTCCGTATTTGCAAAAAATTGCTGTGAAGGTGTTGAGCCTAACTTGTAGTTCATCCGGTTGTGAGCGAAATTGGAGCATCTTTGAGCATGTAAGCAATTGTTGACTAATTTTATTTTTTTAAGTTTCAAACAGTTGCTGAATTTTGTGTAAGTAATTGTTGGCTGATTTTTATTTTTTACTTATCAACTAGATCCATTCAAAGAAGAGAAACAAGCTAGAGCACCAAAAGTTGCAAGACTTGGTTTACATTAAGTTGAAACACACGATCTCACCATCTCTATGCCTCTGTTTTCTCTCTTTCAAAATTCATACATAAGTTTAAGCCTGTGAGTGGTGCAAATTGTTCACAAAACTGAACCTAATATACTGAAACCATAATTGTCGTTCTAAAACCTGAACCAAATTGTTTTGCTCTTATCAAAAACAAATGCCACAAACCAGTTTATCCAAAAAAGTATCTCGTAAAATCTTTAGTATATCTTTAGAATATTTTAGAAAATCCTAGATGATCTTAGTATTCATTTCTAATTAAATACTCTAATTTATTTCCTTTTTAATTTAATTTGAAGGGGAGCCTTGGCACGATGGTTGAAGTTGTGACAAGAAGAGCCCACAGGTTCCAGCTGTGGAATCAATCTCTTGCAAATTGAAGCTAAGACTGCCTCCCGTTGACCCACATAGTGGGCCCAACCCTTCCCTGAACCATGCACATATTGGGAGCACAAAGTTGCCCTTTATTTAATTTAATTAGGACCAAGATTTTACCATTAATATAAATATAAATAGGATTGTTAGGTTTATCACATTATTATATATTATATTATTGCATCAAATCACTACCAATCCAATATTTTACCAAGTCTCTATTCTCTCTTTATGTGACCTGCCCTGTCACCAAGTTCCTGGATATCTATAACTCTGATTAGCCACCTCTCCTTGTCGTGACGTCTTTCCGGCACCTTTCCCATCTCAGATATTGTCCCTGCCTCCATTGACGTTTTCCAGAAGCATCCCGGGCCAGCCATTCTACTAATCAAATGTGTCCCCCAAGAAGCTACTCAACATGCTCTCACATGCTCCTCTCGTCCTTAGGGCATTGCATCACACGTCTCTTGCATCGGCATGTCCGCCACCATCTCCGATTCCATTTGTTCTGCAGTACTCAACTTCCTCCCCTCTACCCATATCAATCCTAGTCCGTCTAGATCCAGTCACTACAGTGGGTGTTTGGTGGGGGTGTTTGGTGACCCACATCCAAAGTTTATTGAATCAGTATCGGATTGCCGTGTCATTTGCGTTTTTCGAATATCTAGCTACCATGTCCATGCTCGCCACACCATACACATGTATCTGCCTATTTGGCTCTGTTAAGGTTTTGTTCTCCCATGTTTGCCACTCAGATCAGATGTGCTTATCTTACCTTCATCAATGCCTACTTTTCTCATGTTGTTCATTTCCCTCTAATGGATCATATTAGCGGCTTCCCTTCCGACAAACGATCATTCCGGTGTGGCTCCTCTCCCATAGATGAATCATATTAATCGTGACTTCTCTTCCTATTGATGATAATCCAAATGGGGACTTGCGTTGGTTATAATTCACACTAGCCCCGTTTTCGTCCCATATGTTCAAGCTCTAGACATGTGTCTGATGCATCGGCCCCATCTCTGTCCCTAAAGCAGACGCCAACCTTACTTTCAATTTGAAATATTTTGGGTCTCCGACATTGTTGTTTGAAGCTTCCAAACACGGTTTACAGAATATGGGACCTTGCTATGCTGAATTACTTGTCAAGATATTTTTGTTAGGTTGATGATCATTCCAATTGTCTTGATATTACCTTTCCAGTTATTCTCATCTTTCCGGCATCTACAGCATTGTTGAGTAACCAAAATTTGTGGTGTCTAGCTTTTATTTTTGTAATTTTTCATTTTGAAAGATAATTTGTGACAAGCTTACAGCTTAGTGAGCTTTACCTTGAGAGGAAGTGTTAGAATATCTTAAAAGTATTTCATAATATATTTATTATGTCTTAGAATATTTTAGAGTGTCCTAGTTAATCTCTTAGGATTTATTTCGTATTTATATTGTCTGATTTGTTTTGTTATTTAATTTAATTAGCATTAAGATTCTACTCCTAGTTTTTTTTTTTATAGGCAAATGTTACTAATTAGTGTGAAATGTTAGTGAGGGAGTTGAACCCATGACCTCCTTATCATTCCAAACCCTATGTCCCTCCCCCAAACCATCCCATCCACTTTTAACTCCTACTATTAGTAAAAATACAACTATTAGGTTATGTTATATCATATTATCATCACATCAAATCAATCTCAATCTCATATTTTACTAAGTCACTATTCTCTCTGTTGTAAATATCTAATATGTAATTAGTAGCTTTTTGTATTAGGCCCATTAGTTAGAGCTTAGCCTATATATTCAGATTAGTGATGTACTCTTTACACAATCAATAATATTGAGAATACTTTTTACACATGGTATTAGAGCCTATCCTAGATCCGTTGTTGGGTTGCCCACATCATCCACGCTCCAAGCCCATTGGGCCTGGGCGTGAGGAGGTGTGTTGGAAAGCCGCCTTAATTGCGGTTCGCCCCTAGTCGCCTTAATTACGGCAAGTTTGGGCTGCCTTCTTTGCAGCCTCCAGCACCTTCATTGTGCTAAGTGTGAGGGGTGTATTTAGTCCCACATCGCCTAGAGATATGGCCAAAGTAGTGCTTATAAAGCTTGGGCAATCCTCACCTTACAAGCCGGTTTTGTGGGGTTGAGTTAGGCTTAAATTCTAATATGGTATCAGAGCTCCCGATCTTAGGGGTCTTGCTTTCGCGGAAAAAACCCTAGCCACCTTCATTGCGGCCCCTCTTAGCTGCCTTCATTGCAGCGTTTGGCACTGTCATTGTGCCCTTATCAATCACAGGTGTCATCACGAATTACTGCTCATTAGTACTGTTCGCCGTTACTGTTTACGTGATTACTGTTCATCGACCACTGTTCATCACCGTCACTGTTCATCAGTGCTGTTCATCGCGGTCGCTGTTCACGCAGCACTGTTCATTGATGTCGCTGTCCGCGTGGACACTATTCATCAGATTGATTTTTCTCCTTTTCTATGGCAGAAACTGAAGCAAAAATCTGTCAAAATGACTTGGATCGTTTGCGGACCCTTCTTGACTCTATCAGTAAGTCTTCTGGTTCTTGTTCTCTGGCAATGACTAGTAAGAGTTTTTGCTCCCGCTCCTTTACTGCCTCTGGTACTATCCCTAAGGATGCTTGGATTCTTGACTCTGGTGCCACTGATCATATGACCTTCCATTCCAAATTGTTCTCCTCTTATACCTCACCTTCTAGTATTCAATCTATTACTGTTGCTGATGGTTCTCATACTCATGTGGTTGGTTCTGGAAATATTGAATTTCAATCTTCTTTAAAACTGGAAAATGTGCTTCATGTTCCCAAACTTTCCAATAACTTGATCTCTATTCAGAAACTTACTTGAGACCAAAACTGTGCAGTAACCTTTTTTCCCTTCTCATTATGTTTTTCAGGATCTTGCCACGGGGAGGACGATTGGAGTTGCTAAGGAACAGGGAGGGTTGCTAAGGAACAGGATGATTGGAGTTGCTAAGGAACAGAGTCTCACTCTCCTGCATCACAGGTCTGGCTTCAGTACAAGCGTCTTGGACATCCTCCATTTTCTCTTATTAAATCTATGTTTCCGTCTTTGTTTTTACAACAATCTGTTGAGTCTTTTAAGTGTGATGTCTGTCAGTTTGCTAAACACCATCGTGATTCTTTTCCTTCTAGTTTTAATAAAAGTGCTGAACCATTTGATCTTATACATTTTGATGTTTGGGGACCTGCCCCTATTTCTAATATTTCTGGTGCGAGATGGTTTGTTTCCTTTATTGATGATTGTACTCGAGTAACTTGGATTTTCTTGATGAAGGATAAATCAGAAGTACCCCAGCTTTTTGTTCATTTTTATCATATGGTCCAGACACAATTTGGGAAAGGCATTAAAAGATTACGTTCTGACAATGGGAAAGAGTATGCCAATCATAGCCTTTCAAGCTTTAATAGTAAACTAGGCATCATCCATGAATTTACATGTGTTGACACCCCACAACAAAATGGGGTTGCAGAAAGAAAAAATCGCCACTTACTGAAAGTTGCTCGAGCCCGTATCTTCCAAATGTCGGTCCCAAAGTCATATTGGGAAGAAGCAGTAATGACTGCTGCCTATCTGATTAATCGAATACCATCTCATGTTCTAAGTGATGTTAGCCCTGTTCAGTTTATGCTCTCACACTTTCCTTCTGTTCATATCATGCAGAGTCTTGAGTCCCGGGTATTTGGTTGTGTTGCCTTTGTTCATGTTCATAAGCAGCATCGAACTAAGTTGGATTCTCGTGCAGTCAGATGTGTCTTTCTGGGTTATGCACTTAACAAAAAAGGGTACAAGTGCTATCATCCTTCCAGTGGTAAGTATTTTGTCTCTATGGATGTCACCTTGCATAAACATGTGTCGTTCTTCACTCGCCCTCAGCTTCAGGGGGAGAGTAGTAATTTGGAATCTGAGTCCGAATTTCTCATCCTTGGTCCTTATCCTCCTAAGTCACCTGCTGCTCAGTTACATGTTCCTCAGTCACCTGTTTCTGAGTCACCTGTTTCTGAGTCACCTGCTTCGGAGTCTCCTGTTTATGGTTTTGTTCCTGTTCCTCCTTTGGAATCTGTTTTGCAGGAATCAGCACCTTTAGCACCAGTAAAGAATAAAGCTAGTGAGCCAATATTGGTGTATCAAAGGAGACAAAAACCCAACCTAGTCCAGAAACAACTTCAACTGTCCGAACCGGAGGTAAGTATTGAAAACAATTTCCCCACTTCTGATTCTCATATTTCTGATACACTTGATCCTAATCCGGATGACTTACCAATTGCTTTGAGAAAAGGGAAAAGGTCGTGTGCCAAGTATCCTATTTCTCAATTTGTCTCCTCTAAACATCTTTCCCTGCAGCATCAGAGTTTTATTACAGCTGTTGACTCTGTGAGAATCACAGCATCTGTCCAAGAGGCACTAAAGGATGTAAATTGGGTCCAAGCTATGGATGAGGAGATGAAGGCACTTGAAAGGAATGGAACGTGGGAAATTGTTGAGAGGCCAAGGGGCAAGAAACCAGTTGGTTGCAGGTGGATCTATACAGTCAAGCACAAGTCAGATGGCATTCTTGATTGATACAAGGCAAGACTAGTGGCAAAGGGATATACTCGGACCTATGGCATCGATTATGAGGAGACGTTTGCTCCAGTTGCAAAGATGAACACTATTTGTATTTTACTTTCTCTTGCTGCCCATTCTGGGTGGGAACTACACCAGTTTGATGTCAAAAATGCTTTCTTGCATGGAGACTTAGAGGAGGAGGTGTACATGGAGATTCCCCCAGGATTTGGTCCCACAAGTGGAACAAACAAAGTGTGCAAATTGAGGAAGGCTTTATATGGGCTGAAACAGTCTTCCCGAGCATGGTTTGGAAGATATACAAAAGCAACGGTGTGTCTGGGCTACAAGCTAGCTTTTGGGGTTGAGTTAGGCCCAAGCCCAAAATCTAATATGGTATCAGGGCCTATCCTAGATCCGTTGTTGAGTTGCCCACATCATCCACGCTCCAAGCCCATTGGGCCTGGACGTGAGGTGTGTTGAAAAGCCGCCTTAATTGCGGTTCGCCCCTAGTCGCCTTAATTGCGGCAAGTTTGGGCTGCCTTCTTTGCAGCCTCCAACACCTTCATTGTGCTGAGTGTGAGGGGTGTATTTAGTCCCACATCGCCTAGAGATATGGCCAAAGTAGTGCTTATAAAGCTTGGGTAATCCTCACCTTATAAGCCGGTTTTGTGGGGTTGAGTTAGGCCTAAATTCTAATACTCTCCTTTCTCCTTTCTCCTTTCCTACCTAAAACCCTCCAATTCGATACGGTTACTCTGGCTCTTCACATAATAGTTATATGGACTCAAAACACAAGATCAAAATCTGATGGGCATCTTACTCCATACTAAAAGCTCCCTTTGCTGTCTATTGCCATTAATGGCGGTTGTTGCAAGAGCTTTCATGCTGGACAGACTGATGATCTTCTCTCTCGAATTCAAGTCATTGACAGCTTCAAAAGTTCAACGTGATGCATGGAGAGGAAGCAGCAAGTTCAATCACACAGTTCTGATCGTATAACAGTTTTCACAGAACTGGATTGAATAGAAACGGTTATAAACTATCTGGCAAGTATCTGTGCTTCTGAATCAGTTCCAACTAAGATGCGGAAAATTGGGAGTTTTATTTGCACTGGATTATTCAGTTAAATACACCACTTTTAAATATAAAAACTATTTCAGTTATTAAACTGGTTTAGAAAAACCAGTTCTTGCTGGTACAAATTCAGTTCAGCTACCAGATCATTTTGGTTCTTTTAGATTTTTTGCACAACCCTTCCTAAATTATGCAATTAACACTTCAAGTGGAGCACAAAATACACAACACTGCAAAAATATGCAGTTGCAGCCGTTTTTCTTGAGAACGGACATTCTAAGGATTAGGAAGCAGCTAGACCCATTCTTCTAGTCACATGTCATGCATTATTTCGATGTAATAGCCAGGTGAACTAAATCATATGACAAAATAGCAATGCAGAGAACCAATTGCATATAGATGACTCAGCAATCATATGATACTAGCTACTTAATTAACATCACAATAAGGAAAAACACGTTATAACTCCCACATGGTACACTCTAGAGCATACAAAAAAGTCTCAGCAATCTGCATACGAAGGTTATAAGTTAAAAGATATGTTCACAAAGAAGAACATCATTATAAGTAATTACTTGAAGTGCAAACCATTTTAGCTATAGAGTTGTGCAGTTAGTCCATTCGCTTTAGAGCAACAGAAAATGTGTTAGTAGACTCCCAATAGTTAGTTATGTAGAGCTAGTTAGTTAAAGCAAATAGCAAGACAAAAATAATAAGTGAGATAGAATAGAGAGACGGTTTTGGATTTTGGGAATAGGAGTTGGGAGGGAGAGCCAGGACTCTCAAATATCCTGGGGCCGACAGATTTAACTCTATTTATTTCTGTTTTCTACTATTTCTGGTCCAGTACCAATCAACATGTTCCCCTAAAAAATTTACTTGGAGTTGTAAATAAATGCAAAGGAAAAATATCAACTTCAGTGAATGCATTTTGCACATTTAAATATGCCAATCTTTCTTGGAATTATAATCAGAAGACACTAAGGAACTCTTACAGGCCAATACGATTTTAACTTTGCGGATTTCTTAGTTTCAGGGATATGTTCAATTTTGGAATCCTAGGAAAGCAAAGCATTATGATTAACCTTTTCTGTATGTTGTCTGAAGATTGAACAGTGTCTTGCCGGACACACATGTCGATGACTTCATCCACCTCTTGTCTTGACAATTCATTTATGTCTCGAATCTGAAAAACCATATGTTTGATGTTGCATATGCATCAACATTAACCAACCAAAACTGTAAATCAAATCAGAATGGAGAAGCCACAGAGAACAGTTTCTTTTCCAGTTTCACCTTATTCAATAGTAATGATTTCTCCTCAGCGGCCCTTTCAAGTGCAGTTGTAACAGAAGTAAGAAGAGAATTAAGCAAGCTCAATGTGGGTTGTTGAAGTTCAACGGAAGTAGGGTAACTAGAGGAGGCATCTGAAGACTGAGAGCATATTACAAGAAAAAACAACTTAATTGTTTCCCAAACATGGAAAGAAATGCAGATATGCTAGATGAAGGGAAAAGAGATCCAAGTCATTAACAACTGGCTTTTATTATACACAATCTACCTGCAATCTCAGGGATTTCTTTGTGACTAGAAAATATAAGTAAGAGCTGAGGCTGAAGCATAACTTAAACATCTGTAGTTCTGAATTCCTCTGATTCTGATCAGTCATTCAGCAATTATCAACAAGAGATTAGGATCAGCATGTATGCATAATGCAAGGATGTTTTAATTTGCCATAACTTAAACATCATTTAAGAAAACTGCAAACTCACCTCAGGTGATACTATCGATTGAGCAAAACTAGGAACCTTCGATTCACGCGAGAAAAGAGCATGCATCATACCAAAAAGCCCTTGAACAAAACCATATTCGTCGCTCTCTTCATATGGCCAAATCTATATAGCAAACAAAACACAAAAAGTAAAGCAACAAAAAGAAAAGACCCTGGTTTACTAAAAACTAGCATTATTATGTCAACAATGAATGTTTCGGAAGGTTGGAAGTATGCTGCCATGGTCCATAGAATAAAAGACAATGCTGAACCAATAAAAGGTAGAGTTCCCAAAGCATTTGACTACATATTAGTTTATCAAATAAAAATTGAATAAAGAGAAACAAATTAATTGAAACATTACCTTGCTAAGAATACCGACAACTAGATTGATCTGCTCCATTTTTAATTCATCTGCTTCGGCAATGTCGACACGGAGAATTTGATCAAATAGTGGTTGATGCCCTTTCACAAAATCAATTACTTCACGAACAATTTTATTCTTCACCTATATTATAAACAAATGGCAGAGACATATATCACAATTTTCATCAATGCAAGGAAAACTAGATTTCCTTATCTTTTTGGATAGGGAAGAGAATTAGAAAGAAAAGACAACAGAAATTTTAAGAATTGAAAATGCTTATCTATATGGTGATGCAAATTCTCACAACAGCAAGGTCCGTTCAAGACTGAAATAAGCTGTTGGAAATTTTAAAAAATAAAATAAAATCTAGAATACCACAGGCCATGAAAGGTGAACATGTAATTATTGGCAGGAAATGGTGATTATTTATTCAGAAAATTGAACTTTTATTTCTGCTTCTAAAGGTAAGAAGACATGCAAGAGCTGCATATCTAGAGTTACTAATGCTCAAAATGGCCTACGACTATACTAAAACAAGTATCTTGTAAATAGAATTAAATCAAAATTGAGAGAAGCGTAAAACCAATAGGGAATCTGGTAAAATGATTTTCTAGTAGGGGAGCAAGAAAAATTAATAGAAGATAACATTTCAAAAATTTGTAAAAGAAAAACAAAAGCCAACCTCCAGAAAGTCTGATGTATCAATCAAGGAAGTTAATGAAAAGACTAATCTCAAAGCGGGAGTTACAATCATCCGTTGTCTATCAACGTCGACAGCCATATCTCTTCTAAGTCTTGTCTCAACCCTCCTTAAACCTCCCTGTAGATTCTTTAGCTTCAGTAAAGGTTAGCCGAAATAAAAGGGGCATGTGGTGTGAACAAGGAAAATGCTCCCTCACCTGTAAATTGATTACCCTGCCTGAAGCAAGATGCTCCAATATACCCATAGAAACTAGTACCTGTGCTCCTGATTTCCCATACTTGTGACTGATTCTTAGTAGTAAAGCAAGTTCAGCCTCAAAGGTACATGCCCTCTGCAATGAGTCCAGTGAAAGACCACCATCCTTGCACCAAACAAATAAATCAGAACCATTATAGATTTTATATCCATGAGATAGGAAAGTTTGATGACTAACACATCTGAGTAGTGCTAGAAACATGAGATCCTGAATTTCACTTTAAGAAACCTTGTACAGCTGACAATAAAAATTATTTGGCTTATCTCTTCCAAATGTAATTAAGCTAATTGTAATCTTTGTATTTATTACATTACCTCTATATAAACAAGCATCCACTGTAGTGGTGTTCAAAAGCTCACTAACCCATCCCAACCTAAAGCTAATTGTAATGGGTTCAGGCTTTAGAAATTAAACCCGATTTTTTTTAGCCATGTTTGGGTTATAGTCAACTCATCCCAACCCAGCCCAGTGTCCCACATTCTATTAAAATTAATATTTTTGTTACAGTTATGTATAAGCAATAAGATTTCTTGACTTAATAACTTTTTTGCATATCATGATAATCTATTTATATTAATACTATTTGTTTTGAAATATATCATAAAATATACCTTAGTTTTACCTTATACTTATTTAAATATATGATTTAGCTATCTATAATGTTCAAACTTATACATTATGCCAACACTATTAGGCCATAATAGGGTTGGGTTCGAATCCAAGCAAATGACCCTAGCAAATAGTCGGGTTTGGTTCCTGTCCCAACCAATCCCATGAACATCCCTACTCTGTTGTGCCACCGACTTTTTATGCTAATTAGCATATCCAAGACCAAGTAAAAAAGATGAGAACTCAAATTTGAGCCATTGTTGTAAGGAAATCTTCTGCGACCCCATCATGATCCCATACTAGTTTTAGCTCCATCATACATGATATCTTTGATTGCTCGAATATAGGCAATGCCAACTCTTTCTTCTTCAAAGCCTTCCACAAAAACCTCTCTTGGTTACATTATATATATTTATTAATGCTCAATATGTTAAACTTAACTGATTGAACAAACAAATAAAAGCTTATCTCTACAAGATTCAATGAATTGATGAACCCGATGGGCTTAAGATACTGTCTTAACTCTAAAAAGAGAAGGTAAAATAAATTTTGACCAATCATCAATTAAATGAAATTACTTCAAGAAAATGAAATTGCATAATGATACCGTCAGAACCAAAATAAACAAAAGATTAAATGATGTACAACCAAAATATATATGGAGGTTTCAAAGTAGAAGCCAACAAACACCTGATTCGAAACATTGCTTATGGCTGTAATGCAAGATCTTAAAAAACCCCTACTTTGAAGCTGGCTCAAGAAATATCGCTCATGATCTATACAAATCAATGCATCAAGTACATAGAGTGATATTGTCTTTCCAGGTTCGCTGCCTTGGGTTGCATCTTTTATAACCTACAATTTCAGATCGATTAAAACTGTAAATAGTTGAAGTCAGAATATTTATATAAAAATAAACATAAAAATGAATCTGAATTTAATAATAAAACTGACTGAAGCATGACATTCATATGATATGGAAGCAACAAGACATACCATAATATCTAGTAGATAAGGTAGATCCAATAAAGTATTGATGCTTTGGTAGTCTAATGAGAAGAATATAGAATAATAACTCACAATTTACAGAGACACTTCAGTATAACGCAAAAAGAACATGTGTTGTCAATTTAATCAAAACAGTATAGCAGATCAAATGCATGTCACTGCTATTCTGACCAGTACAAACAAATACAATTTTTACAATTTCCATGCCCCGTGCTTCGTAACCCCTCCCAACTAAATCAATAATTGTATACTAACATAAGACAGGGTTTTTAGGAAAACAACCACCAATCTTCAAGATTAAGAAGCAGGGCCGCTTTTCGATCCCAAAAGCCACAAGCACATCAAAAAAAATTAAATAAAAATGCAAGCTGATATTAATGCATATAAAACACAGAGAGAGTAATAAATAACCAAATCCAAGATGCTCTGAGCCTCTTTCCTTAGAGTAGAAAAATTTGCACGAGCCTGTTCTGCCTGTTCTTTGTCAATCTGGGGGAATTTGAAGACAACATGCAACAACCAGGAGTTAATCTGTCACTCGATTAAAATATTGATATGGCAAGTTATTTGCATAAAATTAAACAAACTACACCTTTGGTAGATCAATACATTCATTATCTTCTTCACTGAGCAGCAAGAATTGAAGAACTGTGGTTGGAACATCTGGATCAACCACATTCTGACAATACTGGAAATAACTAAGAAGCAGGGCATATTGACTGCATAAATACATGCCAAAGTAAGTTAACCAAAACAGTATACAACCATACAACCAGAATCAGTTACTGAACTAGAAACGTACCGTCTCCTAAGAGCTTCTGACGATTCATTTCTAAGAATTGCCATAATAAGCTTAAACAATATGGTCAGACAAGCACCATTCGGTAATTGCTTCACGACAATGAGATCAAGACATGTGATATTATCAGAACTGAGACTGCCAGGGAACAAAAACCTTTCATCTCGAAGTTTAGCCATGCATGTCAATGCAACCTGAGGGAAATTCCACGTATGCACATATAAACCAAAATAACTGGGAAGGTTGCATATGAAACCGAATAACTTGCATAGTTGAAGACTCCATCAACATATCTTGAAAATATAAATAATGATAAATTTAACTATCTACCTGTGATAGTATGAATGCCATCTTCAATGAACAGTCTGGAGAAGCAGAAGCACTAAGAGATGCATCAAGGAGCCTGGCAATGAAATGTAACAGTTACAAAGAACACAACAATAATGAGAAGAGCCACAATGACAACAAATGACTACTTTGTTTTTCAGTAGTGCAGGATAGTAGCAACTCACTGAAATAGAATTTCAGATCGATCTTCAAGCATTGTTAATCTTCTAGAAGCTGACACCTTTTTAAAATAGCACAAAGTTAGAGAGAATAGATCATAAAACATAAGTATAAGGAAAGAAAGATCCATACCTCAACAATCTGAGACCAGGCAGTCAACATATGTAGCTGTGCAGCTTGTTCCTCAAGATTTTTATTGTATTTCCACCCCCATCTCAGCAACTGCTGAATTGAATCTCGTACATCATTTAGCTCAACTTCGCTGCTGACATTACTCACCTGGAGATATGCAGAATTATATTTCTGAAACAAGAAAGTAGATTAAATTTCTTATATACATTAACCCAAAAAGGAAATGAGAATTGCAAGACTACAATCCCAGAAATACATATAGAAACCAATTACAAGTTTTTAGAAAGTGAACTAACCTGCCAAAGTTTGTCATGGAAGGAACCTAGGTCAATTAGCCGGTCATTTCTCTCAGAATAGTAGTAGACACCACCCTTTCCAGAATTTCCAGGATTTCCAAGTATCTCTTCTGCCTAAAATTATATCCGAGTAAGAATAAGTTGATTGATTAAAATAGTCGATAACTATCATCAGCTGGTGCATGTATTCCATACTTGAAATAAGCCATTTTTAAGAGAGTTTGGGGGAGATGAGGAGAGAAATGTAGAAGTAATGTGGTTTAAGGACTAGTATCTCACCAGCAAATCATACTTCATACCAGCCACAATATTTGATAGCTTAGTAGAGGTATCTGGACATCTAAACTGGATGATTTCAAGCAATTCTAATACCTGAATTTTAAAAAAATAAAATTAAGATGATACGTGATGAAGCAGCTGTGATAGTAATTTTTTTAAAACAAAATGATAACAACATTGTATTATGGAAAATGTTCTACTTTGCAATCATAGGTGTCAACTATGAAGAGTAATAAGAGAAAAGAGAGACATGATGAAATCCGTGTCTCAACTACACAACAGAGGCTCATTTTCATAGGCTTAATGATATGATTACAAAATAAATATAGAGGATTTTTTTTCATATTTGCATGACATGATACGATACTATATGCCTATACAATAAATCTACATATTAATTACAAGGATTCTAACAATATTATGTTTAATTATTGTTAGAATAAGTAGGCCCAACACTCCAAAAGCTATCTCATAGAGGAGGGTTGTCCAAATTATTATAACTGGTCCTTTGCTCATATACTCAACCGATGTGAGACTTTGACACTTAGCACACACCCCTCACGTGCACTATTGCACATCTAGATTGTGAAGTTTGCAAGATTGTAAGAATAAAAATTTGCGGGTGACCCAACATCGTGGTAGGCTCTGATACTATGTTAGAATAATTGGGCCTAACTGCACTCCAAAAGCTAGCTCATACAGGGAGGTTTGCCCAATTATAAATTGTCCTTTGTTCATATCACATAAAATCATCAAATCAACACATTGCTATCATATCGGCTTCTTGATTCACTAACCCCTCAACCAATTTCTCTAGCATGGTATCAGAGCCAGAGCCAAGCTCCGTCATATCCATTGTTTATTCCCTGTTGTGGCAGGCATCTATGAAAGGAGAGTTAGAAGTCCCACATTACCTGCCTCAAATCCTTAGGTTCAGTTTATATACCTGTTAGGAATCTCTACTTAACACCGATTGGCTTTACGATGAAATTTAACAATCATAATTGTCATTTCATGTTAAACCTTATTGTGAGAAGATCAACAATAATAAAATTGAGTTTGCGACAAAACTCTGACAAAAGGAAGACACACAATATATCTCTTACAATACTTTTTGTATCATTATAGATGAAATCATTTTGTGATACTTTAGAATGGGGAGAGAAGCTGTATTCATTTAGACTTAAGCAAATGACATAAATGTAACACATATATAACTTGTTTATGAATACTAAATCTGGCATTATGCACACCCCAAATAATTTATTAACTAGACAAATAATTTAGGTTGTAAACCTCTTCCCATCAGGAGACAAGTCTTCTCGGAAGTCAGAATAGAGATAGCATGATGCAACATCAGGACGAAGCAAGATACTACTCATCAAGAGATTAAGAGCTCAATCCTTGTATCTAGAGGACCAAAACTTAATGGGATAGAAAGAACTAGAAAAAAATTTGTGCGATCACTTCAAAATACCATCACATGACAACTTATAATGTGGAAATTGACAAACATTTCATAAAGGAGTGTAGAAGGAGCGATCTGCATGCCTTTTGTTCCGACAATACAACATACCGAAATCCTAAAGGACTCCAAGGCCATACTTTGAACTTTTGATGAGCAGGTGGCGGATAATTGATATCTACGCACCAACTTGAAGGGGAGTCATGAAAGTTAGCAGTTACTTTGTGAGGACTAGAATAAGGAAAAGCTTTTTTCTTTTTCTCCAGTTTGATTTTTTCTGTTCCGTTTGATCATCTGAGGACTTTAGATATTTGTGGAGATATCTTCTCTCCTTTCTGCAAATTTTTAGTTATAGTTTCTTCTGAGAATAATATATGCGAAAATTCCTCCACATTCTTATCCTTACTTTCTATATTAACTTCTGTTAACATAAAAGCCTATTCCTCTGTTCTGCCTTCAACAAAGGGATTTGCCAAGATGTTTCAATTACCCTTTTGTTTCTCCCTCATTCAGTTATCATTTTAACTCTCATCATTCCCTTTTGTCAGGAATGAGTCAATATGATGTGCCCCCTTTTCCCCAACAGGGTATGGGTTATACGGCTATCGAACATGACCAAAGTAATCCAACAATGAAATTTCAGACATGCATTAGCATTTTACAAACTCAGTTCTACATTAATGACAATGAATTTAAAATATAGTAAACAATTTGTAAACCAAGATGCTAGAAATTTAACCAACCCAGTTCAACTTTGATGGCAATCCATTTAGTATATAGTAAACAATATAAAATCGAAGATATGTATGTAATAAGTAAGCAAAGGAATCATGAAACATTCAGTGTATAACAGTACCTTACTCTTACTGACAGTTCTTATAGTAGCATTTTCATAAGTATCTTGTAGCGAAAATGGAGACATGGCCTGGTCTCCACCTATTTCAGTGATACCTTGTCCAAAAAGATGAGAAAGGATTGTGTGACATGCTTCTCTATGTTTGGAGCTTCTAACGTCACCAACATGCAGTTCAACAGCCAAAAGTTTTAAGAGCCATGCTCTCTGCGAAAGGCAAGCAAGGGAATAAAACACCCATATCAATTATAGCTTTGATAGTAATACATGCTCTCTGGTGTGTAGTTGAATAGTAATACTATCCTTCCCAGGTAAATAGCGTTGAGACAAAATGATTCAAATACAAACATAAATAATCTGAATATGCAACACTGCATCCAGAAGGTTCTTAATAAGAATTATTCAGAGGGATATTTTATGCGTTGCTACACATACAAAGATTAAAAAAAAAGTATCTTTTAAAGCCAATTATAGCTAGAGAGGTGTCAACTTTGTTATGCTACCATCATAAAAAAAAGGTATCAAACATGAAATATTGTTCACAAACAAGTTGACTAAAAATTTGACTAAGGTTGATCTCATTAACTCTAATAGAATTGTCATTTTCTTAAAAAAATATCAAATGCCATGCATGGATTTATCTTGAATGTGCTCCAGAATTCAATATATATGAAATGGCATGTATCAATCATGCCGATAAGCACTTTCAATTACTGGAATGTAGGGAAAATGCTAACAATTTAAAGTGTTATTTGAGTTGCAAGTGCTTATCGGCAAACAAAACAGATATCATAATAACAAAGAGGGTTTGTACGTCACATAAAGCTCTCTGCATGAATCTGTGTTTGGTGTAGTTCTAGTTTGGAAACAACCACCCACTTATTTTCGCATTATACCACAGCCACTTCTGTTTGGAATAATTGTCTGAAATTTTTGGCAAATGTTGGGCGCATCCTTCAAGTTTGAACAAGTTCTCATTAACTTTCTTAAGTTTTGGGCTTTATAGGCCTAACTCAACCCCACAAAACCGACTTGTAAGGTAAAGATTGCCCAAGCCTTATAAGCACTACTTAGGCCATATCTCTAGTCGATATGGGACTCTCAACACATCCCCTCACGCTCAGGACTGGACATTTGAAGCGTGGACTGATGCGGGTGGAACAACAGAGAACTCAACACACCCACTCAGGCCCAGGACTGGACACCTGGAGCGTGGACAAATGCGGGTGAAATAACAGAGATCTTGGCCCAATAACAGATCTAGGATAGGCTCCGATACCATCTTAAGTTTTGGGCTTTTTAGGCCTAACTCACAAAACCTGCTTGTAAGGTGAGGGTTGCCCAAACTTTATAAGCACTACTTAGGTCATATTTCTAGCCGATGTGGGACTCTCAACACAGCCCCTCACGCTCAGGACTGGATATCTGAAACATGGACTGATGCGGGTGGAACAACAGAGAACTCAACACACCCACTCAGGCCCAGGACTGGACACCTGGAGAGTGGACAAATGCGGGTGGAATAACAGAGATCTTGGCCCAATAACAAATCTAGGATAGGCTCTGATACCATCTTAAGTTTTGGGCTTTTTAGGCCTAACTCAACCCCACAAAACCGGCTTGTAAGGTAAGGGTTGCCCAAGCCTTATAAGCACTACTTAGGCGATATTTTTAGTCGATGTGGGACTCTCAACAAACTTCATATAGGGTTATAGGTTGAAATATTTCAAATAGAAGGAAGGGTGCTATGCTATCTTTACTGTTGGTATGGGATTAGTTTTATAACATCTTGTTGCTGTGTCCATGACTTCTTTAAGGAGCTTTTTATCTGACTGCTGTCTTTTAACTCAGTTAGCATTTCTTCTTTTATCACAAAAAAACAAATAAACAAATAAATACTGGCAAGTGATAGTATGACAAACAATGTTGTCAAAATCGCAACCTAGACCGTATTGGTGGACTGTTCAGGATCTCTGTGCTGGCTCCTAAAATCAGTGTGTGTGTGTGTGATTCCTGGATCTTCTTTTTCTAGTTGGTGGAGCAGGTTTCAAGCCAAAAAAACCCAGCCCAGCCTATTACCCAATAGCCAAAATCCCTATCCCCTGCCTCCTGCTAGACTTGCACCAATAACCCCATCTTGTTACTGTGAGACCTGCTACCACTCGGTGCTGTGACCTGTGAGTGGTGGTGCAACATTGGCTTGGTGGTGTAAGAGTGTCTGGGTGGTAACTGGGTTGAACAATCAACAGCAACCATGGGACAGGTTGTGCATTTGCTATTTTTCTCCTTAGTATGACCATTATTCTATTTTGTTTGTGACTTCTGGTTCTGTTAATAATAACAATAACAACCAAGCTTTTTCCCAATAGGTGGGAAATCTGAATCTGTTAATGTTGCCTTTTTTCTTTGGTCCACATTTTTGAGCTGCTTTGCAATTTTTGAAATCTCTTCTGACTGAGACTGGGTTTGGGTCTGATCTAGTGCTGAGTGTCATGCGTCTAGGTTTAGATCTCGTCTATTGTGTGAATTAGGATGGCCTTCAGTTTGGGTCTAGTTATTGTCAACCTTTGTTTATGCATTTTCAATTAGTGTTTAATAATTTAACATCCTAAGTGATTTTAAGGTTATAATTATATTGTCGATTTAAATGTAAAACATATGCTTGAATATAATATTTTTAAGGTAGGATCTTGCAATTCATGTTACGATCTCATGTTTGAGTTTTTTAATCACCCTCTTTGATCCTGGGCAGTATCTCAATTTTGAAAGCTGACAAAGCCCAGTACTTACCCAGTTCACTAACAGAGAGTGCAAAGATGTCAGAATCATATATGGGAAAATCAAGAAAACTGATGGTTTGCTTACAAACCTGATGAAGTGAACTGATACGAAGTGGCTGGTTGCTACTCCGTTTAGGAAGTTGAGCAATACCAATTGTATCAAGGTGCTACGTTACAGCAAGGGAAAGAGTTTCAGAGATAAAATTCTCAAGGATTAACCAAATATAACCACAAAAAAGAACTAGAAACAAAAAGGGTAACAAGCTCAAATACATTAAAAACTGTTTACCTTAATAAAGAATTGGTACTTTTTATTTGACAACAGATCCATTGTAGGTATACATGTTAGTGGATCTACACACAACTCATAAAGGAGCTGCACCAAGCAAATAGTCAAGATTTCTTCAAGAAATACATATATAAGTTATAACTGCAAATGACTGAAAAAAAAGCAAAAAAACTGACTCTCCACTTTGTTAGATATGTTAAGCACTAGATCAACTGTGCCTGACCTGAAAACCAAATTCATGAAGTAATGCATTTACATCAGGCTTCAAAAGCTTCTCCAGGATATCAAGAATAACCTTCATGCAACTGCAAATAAAATAACAAAGATTAAGGACACAGTTGTACTTACAAGAACCAAAATATTAAGTACAAGCAGAAAACAGACAAAAACCTGTAATAGAACTTAGGCTGTAAAATTGTCCGCTCAACTGGCATGTCTAGATCAAATCTAAGTAGTAAATGAGTGATATTTGGAGCTGGCCTGCTGATGTTGTCAATTAGAAGCTGAAAACATGTAGAAGGTACATGCAAACAGTAATTTACAAAGATTAAACACAGGGAGAGAGGAAACCAAAACAAACAGTTGGCAAGACGAATACTAACTTGCATAATTAGAATGCCTGGATCATCGGTATTATTTTCAACAGTCTGAGACTCTTCTGACGACAACTCGAGGCAGGCTGCATAATCTTCTATCAAGCTGTTTGCAGCATTAGATTTTAGCAATAGTTGAACAAGCCCAACCATGCGAGAGCTGTCACCCCAAAACAAAAATATATCACATACCCATTAAGCATGATATCCTATTTGCAAAATTCATCAAATTACAAATCAAGAATAATAAAATGAAAAGGTATTTAGATTGCCTTAAAATACTCATGATTTTGATAGAGGACTGCTGAACTTTAGGCTGAAAATCATATCGGACATACTCCAACAAAGTCACTATTTGATTATGATCGTGAGAGAGTATAATATCCAACGGCTGCATGCAGATTGTCACGACGAACGTTGTGTCTTAGTGAATGGTTAATTTCTCATCAAAAATAACAGTATCTATGTCCAAAACACAGTTAGTTCAGGCCAGAAAATGAATTTTAACAACTTAATAGAGAAATGCTAAATCATCTATACATGGAGCAACTGACTGCCTTGACAATGCCTGCCGACAAAACATACCGCTAAGCAGTAAGTGTTGTTGAAACACATGAACAAAACAAGATGATGAAATAAGCAACTTCAAATACATAATTTGAATACAATGTGATGACTAATCTGTTGAGAAAATTAAAAGAGTTACCTGGTACAGAGGGCGCCAATAATCAGAAAGAAGTAAATCCTTTTCAAGCACAAGTATTATAATTTCCAGAGAAAGCTGAACTGCATTCTCTAAAAGCTGCCCATATATTTGACTATTGCGTTCAGCAATGATGGAATTCACCCCCGGCAAAAGAATACCCATTATGTTCCGAAAGGCAGTCTTACCGCTCATGAAATCCTGAAGCCAATCAAATAATTTAATACATCAAGTAACTGGCAAACTTAAACATTGAAAACTAGAATACATGAAAGTAATTGATCCAGTATAAAACTCATAACAGGATAAAAAATTGTGGGGCTTGCTCAAAATGTGTTCCTCACTTGTTCTTGTATTGTTCTGCTGCAGTATGTTTATGGAACTCCTTATTGATGCATGTTGGGTATGTTGTAGGTCATTGGACGAAAATCTTGATTACTACCTTTCATAGTTTCGGCATAAGTAAAGCGGATACATTTTGTTGCATTCGGCTGGAGTCAAAGTTGTATTTTAAAAGAGGTTTTTTTGCACATCACTTCATTTGGGAGATAAGATTAGGATTTTGGCATCTATTTGGTGTAAAACGCGTAGCCATTTTAATGGAGGTTAACTGATAGATATGTTGAAGGATTGGGAAGCTTTGTTCCATTGATCTTCTCATTTTTCTTGGTTATTTTCTGATTTTCTTTTTTGTTTAGGAGGATTCCTTATCATTCATTCTCTTTGCAATTTTTCTCTAGGACCTAATATATTTCTTTTTTATCCCAAAATAAAGTGTAGTTGATAGTTACTCATTAAGCATATGTACAGAACCATCAAGTTCAGAAAGCTCCAAGATCTATTATTACATACAGCTTACAAATTCAAAATCAAGGATAACAATCATTAGGAAAACATTTTTATGTAACAGATAACACATGCCCACATACTCAGAAAACCTGAACAAAAATATTAAAGCACATACTTTCAGTAACTCTAAAACAGGAAGTTGCGTCTGAAGTGGTGATGATTCTTTATTTGTTGAAAGTCGTGACTGATCAACTACACCCTCAAAGTCCTCATCCTTGACGTCATACATGTTTAGTATCCTGCAATATTAAATTACATTATTCAACATTCTCCATCTGTAATCAATAGCTCATACCGGAACATGTTCATAGTTTGAATTAAGAGATCAGTTTCAATCAATTAAAAATAGAAACGCCTGTTAGCCTCGCAATGCAACAATAATAACAACAAAACCTTCTCCCACTAGGTAGGGTCGACTATATGGATCCAATGGCACCATAATGTCCCATCATAAATCATATCTATAGAAAAACTATTTAAAGCTAACATCCTATATTAGCCTCTCAATGCAAGTCAGATAAATGAGGTCAGAAAAAATAAACAATCTAATTACCAGTTAAGAACTACATCAAAGACAATAAAGGCGTAAAGCCAATTATTTCTCAAATCACAGAAAAAGAACCACTCACATGTGAAAATGTTGAAGGCAAGCACCAACCAATTGCCACTTTTCACACGGATCAACATAGGCTCTCTGAGGAAATGGCCCAAAAACATGATCATAGATGAATCTAAAGATGCCAATAAATCTGGAAAACAATAAACAATTTATTAGACATTAGAGTGCAAGCAAGAAAAGGTAAATAAATTTTAAAAAAAATAAACAAAGAATAGAAATGCATTATAAAATCACTAGTACCTTCGCCCTCTATCACTCAAATCCCTTTCTTCTGCAATAAGAGCATTTATCAAATTAAGGAAAGATATAGTTGAAGGATATTGCTCTCTCCTTGCTTCAATTTCATTTAATTCGAATTGCATATCATAAACCTGTCAGAATTACAAGTTCACTTCGACATGAGAAAAACAGAAAGTAAATAATATGAGAGCATAAATGGGGGATGGGGAAGAGAGAGAAAAAAGTCGAGCAAGCATACGAATAAAATGATAGACCTTAGGAAAATAGGAAGATTAGGGGTCTTATTTTACTAGCGTCTGTCATTGTAGATCAAATTATTTTCAATATCCTTTATAGTAATGCAAATGTGACTGCAACTGAAACTAAACAGTTCTAAACTTTGAGGAGATATAACTCTTGACATGGTATCATAGACCAAGTTGTAAAGGCTCAGGAGATATAAGGACTCAGGACCAAGTTCACCCAACAGCTTAAACTTTGAGGAGATATAATTTTTGACATGGTATCGTAGACCAAGTTGTAAGGGCACAGGAAATATAAGGACTCAGGACCAAGTTCAAAGGCTTTCACATGAGTGGATGTTAGAGATATATAAATTTAAATCATTCTTGAACTTGCACCTAACAGCTTAAGCTTCTAAGAGAATTGGTTCTTGACAGTTTTGATGGAAATAATTTCTTAGCAGGTGAGAAGGCATAACTTATTTATAAGACAGATATACCAACCTGAGGAGCCATGGATTGTGGACTGTTCTGGACATCAGGCCCGACAACTACTGGCAGATCATATTGCTCAAGATAGGTCCAGATGCTATCCTTCAACACTGGAGAGACACGAATAAATGTGGCTATTGCATTCCTTAGAGCACCCTATATTCCCATAACAAATCTTGTTTAGAAAAACATTGCAAAAATTTCTCTTGGAACTAAAATCAAGAATCAAATTATACTTTTAACTTTACAGCCATCATACCTTAAGGTATGGGGGTACATTTTCGTAACTAAGAAGCTTGAACAGTGGTTCAATATCAGGAAACCAGTTTTTCCTTTCTATTGGGTTCCCATTTTCCACTACCTATATATACAAGACAAAAAACAAAGTAAAACGCATTGTTCCATTCAATTGGAAGTAAAATGAAAATGCAGTCTCATACAACAATGACAAAATAGAATCTGAATAAAATAACTTTAAAAAAAAGGATTTCTAGCCAGCATGCAATAGCAACAGGCAATGACATATGTTTCAGAAAAAAACTTTATTATACTTCAACACAGCTAGTCAAAAACTCAAAACCATCAAAGTTAAAATCAATTAGTGGAGAGCCTGTATAGAAAGACCTGTAGCAGAGAACAATTAAGTTTAGGTAACAAAAACTTGCAATTAATGTAGCCCCGAGAAGCAAGCATTGAGGGAAATTAGAATAAGCCCAAAGTTCAGAGTTACCCATGTTGGACAGATATAGAAACTTGACCCGGCATGTCATACAGAGAGGAAGGCAAAACTGGCATATTATCTCCATACAAAAACATTAATTTTTATCAAGATTTAAGGTGGCAACTGACAATCAAGTTAACCCCCATTAACTGAAGGAGCACTTAATTATATTATAAAATGAGGAAGCTCCACAAAATTTTCAGACCAAGTGTTTTAATACCCTCGGCTTATTTTTCTTAACTGTGAATGAATGCAGGATTGAATAAATTGGTCCAAGATCAACAGTCAGCTATCATGCCCTTTCCACCAAGCCTAATAAATTTATCTCCCAGAATTATATACCTTACATTAAGCAAGAATATTGAAAGGTCCACCTATCACAGACACTTCTCACCATAGCATACTATTTTGACCTTGAGAATTGATAGCTTAAAAGCTTTTAAGAACAGTGAATGAGCCAACCTGTTGCAACATTTTCCTTTAACTACTTTTACAGTCGACTATCATCCCAGTTGTAAAAACAAAAAAATAAACACTCCTACATGGCAGAAACAGCACAAGACTAAAAAATAAACATAAAACAATCGAGTAAAATGGTATTTCAGCCTTTAGAAAGGCAAATGATTCTTGAGCATCAAAATAGAGACATCGTATGGTGTCTTTTGTTTTTTTATGTATTTTTTAAATGCGTGTAAACAAAGAAGATAAAAAGTAAATGAGAGATAAAGATAAACATATACGATGTCAAACATGGCGTCCAAAATTTGATGTTCCAAGAACAAAGCTCTTTAGAAATGTATCTTGTTCACAATTTAGTCCATGATTTAAATTATGTGTCTCATTCAATCCTTGAATTAATCGAACTTATTTCATGTTAGTCCTTATCAGAGATAGCAAAAGGAGTAACATGAAACAAGATTGAATAATTTAAGAACTGAATCATAATATAAATCCAACCAGCGGCCGAATTGCGAGTGAGGTATATTTTAAGGGACCAAAATGCATTACTCCAAAATAAGCCGATATAACCTCCGTCACTTTATCGAACCTTCCCTTCTTCATTTTGTAATTGTTAAGATCCCACATCGACTAGAGATATGGCCAAAGTAGTCCTTATAAGGTTTGGGCAATCCTTTTCTCTTGAGCTAGCTTTTGGGGTTGAGTTAGGCTTAAATCCCAAATTTGGAGATAATATCAGAGCCTATCCTATATCTGTTATTGGGTTAGTTATTACACCCGCATTTTTCCATGCTCTAGACGTCCACTCCCGAGCATGAGGGGCGTGTTAAGATCACACATCAACAAGAGATATGGCCAAAGTAGTCCTTATAAGACTTGGGCAATCCTCACCTCTTGAGCTAGCTTTTGAGGTTGAGTTAGGCCTAAAGCCCAAATTTTGAGTGTAATTAATGAATCACCTTTAATTTTAGCCATGGCAAGTTTAGGCATAGGTGTAAAATACAACTGATCCAATATAAGCTAATATAACAAAATAGGTGAAATTAAACCTTTTTTAGAACATTTAAGTATGCCACAAGTGCTTTTGCATCCCCCTCGGGAATTTCAGGTAACATTGCTCCAGCAGTCTGAAGAGACTGTTTGAATTTCTCATCATAAATTGTTAAGCATTCAAACAAAGTGCTCCACCCAATTGAGCGGAATGCTTTACCTTGCAGCAACTCATAAACCTTTGAAGCACCTTCTTGACTAGAAGCCTGAAATGGAGTGTCCAAAAAATGGCAGAATGTAAAAACAAGTTGCAGAGCAACATCAAGATATCAAATTTAAGTTTTAAGACAATCTGAAACTTCCTTACCAAGGTGCTCAGCATATTCAAGAAAGCCACAAGCGTTTGGAAATTCGTCTGGTCCTCTCCAGCAAAGTTTACAAATGTCCACAACACATCATTGCCAGACAAGAGCTCTGGTTCTTTCTGATAACTTGAGACAATATTCAAGGTCATGATCGCAAGAATAAGACATGAAAGCCAAGCACATGATTTCAATGCGATTTAAATTCTTTGAAAAGAAAATAAGGCCCCCAAAAGCCTATCAACTACATAACTTCAATGATTTTTCTAAACAGCAAATAAATAGAATTAGGGTAATTATTTGAATCTTCAGATCTTATTCAAAACTTGCACTGATTGCTTCATACAAGAATATAAATATTACATATATCTTGTTGCCATCTGGTCAAACAGACCTGATAAATTTCGCTCACAAAGTCCAAGATTGAATTAAATGGTAAAGGACCCATTTCAGTGCCAAGTTGAGAGCTTGAGCTACTGTCCTGTGCAAAATCATGTGATCCAACAACTCTGTATGGACTAAGCACACTCATAGTCCGCTCCTTGGATTCTTTTATCTGCAAAAAGTACACACATAAACATAAGTTGCAAAACATCTCTTTCAAAGCAAAGGATAAACCAGAATAAAAGCTTATCTTTTGCAATTTAGAGGATCTTCTTTAATAAAAAAAACAAATGATCAAATAACTTTTACAATAAGCATCTATATTTCACTAATGTAAAACAAAACAAATGTAATTGAAAGAGCTGACTTTTATTACAAAAATAGAAATTATTATTTAATAATTTAATAATGATTTACAAAGCCAAGTCAACATTAGGGGGAAATGCACAAGACGTTTTAAAAATTAGAATCACAGACATACAACCAGCACTAAACTATTGCTTGACGAGAGACGAGGTAGGAAAGATCTAACGATGCATTTGATGTCCAGCAATCATATTATTTTAAGGCGAAGAGTAAAATATAGTCTTTAGCTTAATACCCTACCCTTAAAAAAAAATAGAAAAGCAGAGTAGTTGCCATTGCATCCTAAACCCAAATCCTTATATTGGAACCAGATACAAAATTGAGGAATAACCCAAACTACAATAGGAAAGAACATTTCAAATTTCAATGTCCATTTATTTTGAACGAAACAGAAATGCAACTGATTTCTACTGTAGCATACGGAGGTAATGGGAATGGAGGCAGTATTGAAGTTTGAAATAGCACAAAAAAATTGGAAAATCAACAGCTATATAAGAGAAAAGAGGCTAAATACAGCAATTAAAAACGATGTAGTTTGGCAACCAAAACCAAATCCTACCCAGAGTTGGACATTTAATGCAACAAATCAGCTTGTTCTATATGGAGATGGGGGGGGATCAACTGACCTTGTCTCTCGCAAGTGGGTTCGACAAGAAGCAACTAATCAGCTTGTGCAGATAAGCATTGTACATATAGATCATATCTTCATCTTCATTCTGTAAGACAATAAGCAGTTATCTAAGAAGTATGCCAATGAAGTACAATCACGAAAAGCTCAATTCAATAAAAAATTAAAACATTTATACTCAAAGTGACATTGCACATGCAAATCTAGATTACACCACTTGAAGATATTAAATTTTTGGTGTATAGTAGCAAAAACAAATAACTAATCCATCCAAGACTTTCAAAGTGGGATTGGAAACTACACCCTCGCAAAGACCAGAACATGAATTACGTTAAAAAAACCTAATTTGGATAATATAACTTAATAGCACTTAGCAAGTTAATTTCAATAATTCTGCGAATATAATTTAATATTCCACTGATTCCTAAAATGCTAAAGTTTTACTTCCGATACAATCCTAAAGGCAAAACTATAAACAAAAACTTGATCAAAATAACAGTGCCAAGCTTCTGAAGAACATGATCTTACTATTTTCATGCACAACATGGTTTGATGGTACTTTCGTGAGTTTTTTAAGATCGTTGCTAACAAATTACACCTGAACCACTTTTCCATTTCAAACACCCGATTTGAATTCAAAATTTGGCATATTTCCATCATTGCCCCCACAACTATGTAAGATGGAACATGGGTAAAAGTGAGTTAAAGCAAAAGTTGGTATTGCTGGTGACAGGATGAAGGTAATTTCTTAAAGGTTTAATTAATTTGTAGGTCTCTTATCTATACATTAAAAGCTTGTAATTGGGTCCCTAAGCTCGTAGAAATTTGTGATTTGGTCCCTCATACCCTTTTCTGTTAGGATTTCGTTAGGGTTCCAATAAGCACAATAACCTATTTGAATTTTCATAAAAAGTATTGGACTTATTTGAATTTTTCCAAAAAGTTCATGACCCAAATTTCACGAGAAAATGGATCACTTAATGGAACCCTAACGGATACTTAACACAAACCTAACGGAAAAAAATGTCTGAGGGACCCAATTACAAATTTTCTATGTGTTTAGCAACCCAATTACAATTTTTAAAAAATTTAGAGACCTAATTGAAAAAATTCTTAAATAGTTCAAGGACCTATAGATTAATTCAACCTTTAATTTTCATTCTTCTCTCTCTCCTCGTATATACGTTAGTAGAGACGCTTGAGGAGCCTTTCCCAATAAACTGGAGCTTTACCCGATGGCCGTTACTCCTATTCAGGCTGACCCAAAAGAACAGTGTTGAAATCCGCCACACGCACCCACATGTACAGCCACCACAAACTATCTTTCCGGACACGCATCGGCATGGAAGCACATGCACGTAATGTTCGCCATGCCCTTTCTATGGCTTCTTCTCCGACGTGTTTCCAACCACTTTTGGGCTTTTTTGCGCGATATCTAGCCTCTTCCTTCTGAGATGTTCTTCTCCAATTTGGTTTACTATGCATCCTGGTTTTATGTGCACCCTACAGCCCCAACATTGAGTATATCTCTCCATCTTTACTTCAGGTTGCAAGTTTCAGCTCTAATGGGAGGGGTTTATCAAATCACTGTTGTTGGGTAGAAACGCATCTTTCTAATTGCTTTCCGCTTTCAGGGAAAAAGCCTTGCTCACCTCCCCTTCCTTCATAGGTTGCTTTGAAATTGAAGGGAAAGTGTTTTTTGTTTTTCTAGCTAGGAACAACAAAGGATATATTAAGATCACATAGTTCTTTAGCAATGGCATGAGGAACACGGCTTTTGTACGAGGGCAGCTTATGGGCAGGATGGAATCCTTTTGGGAGGGCTTTATCAAGTTAGTTGGAGGCAGCCCCATCAAAGGCTATTGAGTTATAATCCGAAAAAAATGTTCTACAGCACTGTCACAAGCAGTTTTAAGGAAACAATCTTATTAAGATGTTAAGTCTAGAGGCATTGAGGAAAGTTGTGTCCAAGGTTGTCAAACTCGAGATCCCACCTAGGATTGTTTGGGGGAAGAAAGATCGTAACTCATGGGATCATAACACGGATCGTAAGATCCCACCAAAGAGACAAAATGATATTTACTTACTTATATATACATATAAAATAATATAAATAAGAAAAATAACCTTAAAATATCAAAATAACCTTAACATAACAATGTCATATCCAAGTGTCAGGGTATCTAATTATGATTTTGAATCATCTTTTCCATCTAAAGATGATTTGGAGTAAAATTTTGAGATTGGAGTGTCTGATGAGGATGGGTTGCTATTTGATAATCTGCACAGGCTTTATCCGGATTTGTCAAAAGATGGCAGTGATCTTTCTGAGCCTGAATCTGAGGTTGACTTGGCAGTAACTCCTCAACTCCTTTATCAGGCAGATGGGGAAATGAAGATTCTACTTTTAATCTTGAAGTTAGTTAATTGTGCTAAGGACGTCTATGTTCAGACTCAAGTTTCATCTAATCCTGGGAGTAATCCTCCAAGTTTACCTCCTCGTTGTTCAAATTTGTCTCTTGCTTTTGATAGTCTTTCTCTTTTACCTCCTTTTTGTGCTTAGTCTTCTATGGTCTTTTCAAAGTGACAAAATTGAGATTTTCTCTCAAACAAACGATCTTTCGTTCCAATGCCAAACTCTACTTCTAGATTGCACAATTATGCCAAAGGGGACACGGTTGAGGAAATAGTCAAAGTTCCTAGTTACAATGCCAATGTTAAGGATTACTTGGTGTCTGTTTTCTTTATTTCCAGTTTCCTGTTTTCAGAAATAATTGCAAAATCGACACCTTGTTTTCATTTTGTTCCCGTCTTTCAAATATTTGTACAAGAAATACTGGAAACAACTTTTTGTTGTTTTTACTATTTCCTATACAAATCTTTGAAAACATGAAATAAAATGAAAACAATGTGACAGTTTTGCAATTGTTTCTGGAAACAAAAAATGGAAATAGGAAATAGAAAATTAAAAACAAAGCAAACAGACCCTTAAGCTCTCATTGGCAAATGGATGGATCGGATGGATTTTGATTCGGATTGCAATGGATCGGACCAAAATAATCCATCAATCCATTTCGATCCATTAAAAATATATTAAAAAAATCCAATCCATCCATGATCCGTTTAATAAAAAACCATCCAGCCCATCCATTAGTCATTTTTGTATGGATGGATATCCAACCCATCCATTTAAGAGTATTTTTTACACCAAAATTTTATTTTAACAATTTTTACATACTAAATATTTTATCTACTCTACTAAAAAAATATTAAATATTTTTTCTTTCTCTAGAATTTTCAGGACATTAATTAAATACATGAATTTTAGACTAAGCCACCTTAAGAAGAAATTAGCAAATTTTAGGCTCACTAACAGCATAGTACGTCAACTAGTAGTAGTAATCTCTTATTCAAGCAAATATAAAAGGTAGAATTTTAAAAAAAAAAAAAAAAGTGAATATAAAAAAAAAAAAGAAAAGAAATGGACATATTTGAAGTTACGGATCTAACGTGGTTGAGTTTGCTTTGTAAAATATGGGAAGTAATGAGAATGTGTTGACCATGACTGAAATCATTATTACATTCATAATAAATCAAAGAAACACAAACAACTTTATATATGAAGATCTTAGTTTGACCCATGGGCCAAATCTCCTATACTCTTTGAACCGAAACTTTAGGGAACTAAACAAAACTATTGGTAGGAACTAGGAAGAAAGAAGAAAGGAATACCTTGGGCTGTGATTCGTGAAAACCGTTTCAGTTTGGACAAAAAAAAAATTTTTGAATGGATCATAAATGATCCATTTCCTTTTTTTTGTTTGATTCAATGAATTAAAAAATATATCGGATGAATCATTAACCATCCATTAATAAAAACAATCCAACCCATCCAATCCATTTAGTTTTTTTTTTTTATTGGATGGATTTTACTGTGGATGGACCGGATGGATAATTGATCCACCAATCCTTTTGCCAGGCCTAGCTCTTATCCTTTAATTCAAGTGTTGGGGGTCAAGGTTGCCAATCTTAAGGGTAGGTCTTCTTCTTTAGTTGACTCTTTGTTAACTTATGTTCAAAGAAAAAAGAGAGTGACAAGGGAACTGAACCGTTTGACCTCTACCATTAACTATGGTGCAAGGTTGGTAAGCAAGAGGGTAAGTTAATTAATGAAGATCCTTAACTGGAATGTTAGAAGGTTAGATAGTTGTGCAAAACGTAATAGGGTTACAAAGGTTATCTTTAAAGCAACAATTGACATAGTTCTAATTCAAGAAACGAAGCTTGAGAACAAGGACAATTTTCTAGTTAGGAACCTTTTGGGATTCTAGTTTTAAGGATTGAGAGTGTTTTCCTTCTCTCGGGGTGTCGAGAGGTATGGCAGTCATTTAGGACACTACGTTTGCCTCTAAGGTTGATTATTTCCATAGTAACTTTTTTGTGTCGATCTTGTTCGATATCAAGGGGAAAGGTTCTTGGGGGATTTTCTTATTTTATGGCCCAAAGAATCCTAGGCAGCGCTCTTTATTTCTAGGAGTTAGGTTTTTCATCTACTTTCTGTAGGTCACATTGGTGTTTGGATGGGGACTTAGGTCCCTAGTTTTGAAAAGCTGGGTGGGAAGCATCCCACTTAATCTATAAGGGGTTCTGATAGCTTTATTAGGGAGTGTAGTCTTAGGGTTATTCTATTTCCAGCACTAGGTTCCCTTGATCGGCTAGGAGGCAATTTATTGTTGCTTCTAGGATGGATAGATTCTTGTTTACTTCTAGTTGGAAGGATGCTTTTCCCGATCTTGTGCAAGGGAGTTTGTCTCGCTCAATATCTAACCACTTCCCTATCATGTTTAAATCGAGTAAGGTGAAGTGGGGTCCTACCCCGTTTAGTTTTAAGAACATCGGGCATAGTCACCATTCTTTTATCCTTTTTGTTAAGGAGGGGGCTTAGTCACCATTCTTTTATCCTTTTTGTTAAGGAGGTTTTGAATTCAACTGTAGTTGATAGCTGGGAAGGTTTTAAATGAAGGGAAATGGATTAAATCTATTTTTAGGGAAATTTGAACTAGAAAGGAAACTATATCCACTTGATAGGTTGGAACTAGAGTGTAACCTTTCAAAGATTTTGTGTGCAAGGAGGCAGAAGTTAATTTAAGATCTAGATGAAATTCTGACAAAAAGATGAAATTTCAATGAGCTAAGGATGGGAATGCTAATTCTAAGTTATTTCATAAGGTGGGTTCTAACAGGCATAAAAAGAGCTTAATCAGAGTTAGAACTTGAGGGTGATAGTATTACTAGAGACATTGTGGTCATTTCTTCTGAGATATCTAGGTTCTACTCTGAGTTGTTCATCGAGGATTTGCCTTTTAGGCCTTTCATTGACAATTTATATTGGTGTCCAGGAGGATGAAATTCATAGGGTTGTGTTTAGTTTGGGGAAAGACAAAGCACCTGATCCTGACGCCTTGCCATGTGTTGATGACTTCTAGTTTTGTTTAAGCCCACACAAAGAGAAGAAACCATTTGAAACAAAAGACAATAAATGATGTTGTCTTTGTGATGACTAATTCAAAATTGCAAAGAAGCTCCTAGGAAAGCCTTGATGATTTATCTGCAGATGACGATTAGATTGTGAATCATGGTGAAGATGGAGAAGGTTTGGACCTTGACCACTTGGAGATTCCAAATGAAGATGACTTGATTGTGGTTCCGTGTTGGTGGCCTTCTCCTTGTAGAAGACTTGGAGATTCCAAGTTTTGATGATGAAGATATACTTGATGACCTAGATGGGGATGGAGTTGGGATCCTCTCCATTTACCTTCCATTTAGGATAGATATAGACACAAAGGAGAGATTTTTTTCTCAATTTTTTATATCATTTTAAAAAATTTAAATCATTAAAAATTCTTTGTATCTATCTCTCTCCTAAATGGATGATAAATGGAGAGAACAAAATGGAGAGGATCTCCACTCATTATAGATATCTAGTTGGGTATTTGGGGGCTTTTTTTTGTACTGTTTTAGACTCATGGTTTTATATTATCTGCTGTTAGTGTCATGAACTTCATAACTATTAGTCTTCAAATTATGATTTATATTAGGCTTGTAGCCATTAAAATAAGTCTTTAACTTGATCTTAGTTGTGATTTTGAGTCCATGTTTTCCTAATTTCTGTCATTTTAAATGCGTGTGTGTATGTCTAGATATAAATTTACATTTTTCGTACGATCTTATGATTTGAGTTACAATCCCACGTTTGACATATTTCTGCCCCACCAGATCTAAGGTAAGATCTCGATTTTGACAGCCTTTTATGTATGCCTTCTGTTCCTACAACGCACCAAACTGTTGATATTCTTAATATAGGGCAAGCAAAATCACATTTTGAATATTTAAAAAAGCAAGTTGGATATGATGGATATTTATGCACCAACTTGAGGAAGAGTGACAGAAGCTAGAAGTCTCTTTGGATAAAGATAGATTAGGATTAGGATTTTTATGTTCAGTTTTCAATAAGTATGAGTTTATTCAGATAAGCATAAGGATTATAATAGGATTGCTTTCTGTTTAAAGTGATATTTACGTGAAAGAAATCTTCCATAGCTCAGCCTATATATTTGTAATTCCTATTAACATTAAATAACATAAAATTATATTCCCTACTCTTAGAGTATGTTTGGGAAAGATTATTTTCCCTGATTTTAGCTGTTTTTTAGCTTAAAAGCTGTTTCATAGATAATCTATTATGTTTGGCATTTTGCTTAAATTTATAAAAAAAGCTTTTTTTAGGAAAAAAAAGCTGTTTTATGCCATCTAGTTTTTTCTAGCTTAAGATTATTGTGATTTGATTATTTTTCATTCTCAAAACTCTCTTCCCTGTTTACCCCTATAAAACTACCTTCTAAACAAATATTATTAAATTATACAAATAACTCCATACCCTTTTTCGTAATTTACTATATAAAATTGATTTTTTTTTGCACCATCCAAACGAAATAGATTATCTTAAAATCGCTTTTCAACAAACAGTCCCAAACAAAAACAGATTCTGATTATAATCGATTATCACAATGATCGATTATACAAAAATTGATTATCAGCATAATCTTTTTTTTCCAGCTTTCCCAAACACACTCTAAGTCTATACTCTATAGTAGTATTGAAGCATTAAATGCTAGCATGGGAAATTGAGACAGAAGGACCAAACAATGTTTTCTAAATCATGTAAAATTAAGTTAATATACCCTTACTCAAGAAAATTAATTAAAGTCTAACTCTTTCAAAGGTGCACATTTACTTTTTATGGGGTTTCCGTAACAGATATGCACTATGCAGAGGGACAGACAGCTTTACTCTATTCATGTTTTGACTTATTATTTGCAGTTTACTTTCCCATTTTTTAGGAACTCTTATCCTACAAAGCCCTAGTAATTTTGTACTCTTCATCTCAATGAATTTCTTCTTTAATCAAAAACAAAACAAAACAAAAAACTATAAAATATAAACAAAAATATGGCATGGCAAACTAACCCGGAAGGCAGCAGTACGAAGAATTTTATCCAGCAAAAACTGAAAAACATTATTTGAGAAAATAGCTTCCAAACATTGACTAAGATAACCCATTTCATTTGATGAACCACTTGAAATAGTCTCCCTTGCTGCAACAACATCTTGTATTAACATCAAATGTACCACCCAAGCAAGCCTGATGCCGCCAATGAAGCCCTCAACAAATGGATCATTTCCAGTGGCCATTACCTTAAGCATGAGTGGATGTCAATAATATCCCAAATTGACATCAAATACTTAATAAACAATCAGTACACAAAAATCAAAGTAATCATCTTTCATCTTACAAGTTCATGAAATTCACGTCTGAAGGAAGCATTAGAAGAAAGGACAGATGCTTTATCCGGCACTGTACTCAAACCATCTGAAACGAATGCAATCACAAGAGCAAAAAGAAGACTAAAGGTAATCTGCAAAAAACAAAGTGTGACAATTGTGAGAAAGCAACACAAACTTTAGTTGCAGAAGACACCTGAGTCAGAAAAGCTAGTGCATCTTGATACTCGTGTGGCAGCTCGTACACCTCGAATATTCAAGTTTAACCCTTTCAGAAATTAAACTAATCTTCATTCTTAAACAACCAAAATCAAAAAAAAAAAAAAAAAGAGTATGCATCCAAGAAGTTATTATTCTTTTCACCACGACTAATCTAACTGTAATTTTGACCTAGAAAATATAAAATATTAGAACAATAAATTAGACATGCAGTTATAGCCAGTGTTATGAAAAGGCGGCCATGGCGGGGCGGTTTTTGAGTGAACTGTGATTCGCCACCAATGACGTTGTTACCCATGTTACCTGTTTCGGCTCCATCACAAGTCCACCATCTCAGGCTTTCTCAAAAACATGTTCTGCCGTGTTACCCATGATTGTAAAACCTATTCCGTCATGTTATCCGTGTTTGCCAAACCCATTCCATCATTTCAAAAACATGTTTTGCAGCCATTCTCTCTCGAATCTACCCACTCGTTTCTAGCGAGTTGAGGTGTTATCCAGCAAGCAGCAGTGTTTTCCGGTGACTTCCAGTGACTTCTAGCTTCTCTGTTCGTTCTTCTACATTTATGTTGTTTTTTCTTCTCTCCTACTCTCTGTTGCATACCTTTGCATCCTCAACCAATTATTTTTAATGTAGAAAGTGATTCCATTTAAGGAATCACTTGTAATTATTGTGAATGCTTAGAACTTAGACTAGTAATTAAGTTACATTGGATTTGAATGTTAGTAACAAAGACAATGAATTTTGATTATTAAATATTCTTTAATTCTTTAATTCTTTAATTTTGTATATTTTTCTACTTTTGAGTATTTATATGTGTATAATGTAAATTATTTATATTGTTTTCTAATCTTCATTATAGCAGCCATCCTGCTATCCGCTATCCCGCTTTAGAGGTCTTAGGGTCAGCAGCTTCATCCTGCATCCGGGATTGACTACCTAGGGTATACCATCTTTTCAGTGAAAGAAAACTCAGAAAAGGCAGAATTTCAAAAGCATGTCTTTGTTTGTACCTTTCTTGTCTGCTTGGTGTCTGGATTGTGCATGGAAATGGAACTTGGAATTGAAACTTGGTATTGGGCAAAGAATTGGGACTTGGAATTGGAATTGAGGCTTGGAATTCTATTTTTTATGTTTGAAAGCCCTTTTAGAATTATAATCATAACTCCATATGAAAATTCCCCGGAATTACAAATTAACTAGCTTAACCCATTTCCAATTCTTAATCAATACCCTAAGAATTCCAATTCCACACAACTAAGTGTGCATTTGATGCACATTGAGGGACAACACAAGCAAAACAACATGAAACTATTACCACCGCCACTAAAAACATCGTCGCTGCTGCTGCCGTCGCCACCACCACTGTCGCTGCCACCACCACAGTCTAGGAAATTGAATTTAGAATTATAATTTTACGTTCTAATTCTTTGCACAACACATAGAATTATGATTCTGGACCAATTCCAATTCTGACAGAGTTCGAACTGGAATAAAAATTCTGAAATGCAATTTCAATCCCAAGCGCCAAACGGACCCTAAGGGAAATGCTTGTTTGAGATTATAAATGAAGTTAACACCGAAGAACAATATGAGCTCCAGTATGCCACACAGTGCACCTCACCACAGAGCACAAACCAAAAAGACGAAGACAAATAAAGTTTATTGCTTGCATAACTTCTTACACACATAAAAAATGTTTGACTGTTACAATTTTTACGAAATTACAGTTTTAAAAACAATAACTATAATGCTCCAAACAAAAGGGGAAAAATTCTCAACAAAAGAGTACAAAAATGTACCTGATGTTTCACGGTGGCATTGCTCTCACTAACTTCAGAAGCACTATCTTTTAAAACAGAAAAAATATCTTTCACATCCTTTGGACCTGAAAACAGAAATTGTCATAGCCCTTTCACTCCTAATACTAATTAAAGTATTTAGAAAACACAATCTGCCATAGAATAGTGGAATGCAACAGTAGACCATGTAGTGTAGGACTTTAGCAGTACAGTCCCATTAACTAATCGATAAACAATCAACAAGAAAAGCTACTATACATACTTGTCCGAACAACCAAAACCGAAAGGACAAGGCAATGTCCTAGAATAAGTCTTTCTCTAGAGACCACTGCCCGCCGCTCCACTAGAGAACCTCTTGAATCAAGAACATAGCGCTCACACTGAGGACCACCCAAACCAGAAGGTTCTTCTCTATTTAGTTCCTACATTCAGAAAGTAAAGTCTTCAGCAAAAAGAAAATTATGGTTCAAGGTCAAATATAGAAAGGTCCTTCCACTATATCATACATAATCTAAATGTTATATATACAGTTAATATATACAGTTAACATAAATCAGAGATTCCAGTGAAGATAAAAAAATGAACAATCACTGCTTTCAATTATTAGATTTTGGGCCTAACTCAATCCCAAAAGCTAGCTCATAGGATGAGGATTGCCCACTACTTATAAGCTCTCATTAGATATTATCTCTAGTCAATGTGGGACTTGGGTTTTTCCCAATACACCCCCTCACACCCAACACTATTGGGTTTGGTGCGTGGATAACATGGTCGGTGGCCCAACAATGGATCTAGGATAGCTCTGATACCATATTAGATTTTGGGCCTAACTCAATCCCAAAAGTTAGATCATAGGATAAGGATTACCCACTACTTATAAGCTCTCATTAGATACTATCTCTAGTCATTGTGGGGCTTGGGTTTTTCCCAATATCAATGGAAGTGAAAACTTGGCAATGCTATGCTTTAAAAAAATAAAGCGTATTAATCATGTTATCTGAGAGATACTTATATAAGTAATGCACATACTGCATCAGGGACAAAGCAACCAATGAATATGTGCCCAATGTGTGATTGTGGATGAGCAGCCAAACTCAACGAAGAAACGATTGAGCATTGATATCATTTATTAATTAGTAATTAGCAATAGTAAGGCAATGTCAAGAATTATGAATGTGCATTGATAATACAAGCAGGAATTCATCCTAAATCAGAATTTAATCTGCAAGGCAAGCAACAAAATAATAACTTCTCAAAATGCAAACCTTGATAAGAGAAATCAACCGCTGTCTAATTCCAGAATTGATAAGATCTTCCAGATATTTCTGGATGTCAACCAATATTTCATCTTCAAGTCCCTGATCAAGCACCACAGCCTGTAAAGGAAACAACACAAAGCTGTCATAAGCAAACCAAAAACTAAAGAGCCAAAGTAATGACCTGATGAACCTGAATGATGGCCTGGATAGGAAGAAAATACCCTTAACAGCAAATGGAGGGATGTTATCAAATCTCTTCTCTCAGTGTACCAGAGTCCCGCTGCAAGCCGTAGAATTTCTAGTGGTTCCCTTCCCATTAAGCCCCACTACAGTTTAAGCAAAAGTAAATAATTGAAAAATATAAATATAAATATAAATATAAATACATATATATTTATATAGGTGTGTGAGCGTGTGTATAGTGACAACAGCCTTCATGGTCTCTCAGACTCTCACCCTAATAGATAACTATTTTCTTCAAAAATTACAGTTTCTAGCTCAGTTTTCTTTCAATTTTCATTCAAATTAAAAATTAAAAAAAATTACCTATCAAGCAATCAAGTATTAAAATTAAAATAATATATATAATATAAATATATAAAAAGGAGCAGCAGAAGTCTACCTCTTGATTAGCCGATACAAGCAAGCGAACGCAATCTACTTCATTGAGATGGAGATCATCACTCAATTTGAGTGCCTATGCTTCATAAAAGCGGATATTAAAAAAACTGAAAAAAAGGGGGACATACGTATGCACATGTATAATGGTTTAGTGTAACTGTACTAAAACTCAGCACCACAACGATCACATTTATCTCCAATATAAACAATGTTACTCGAAGTAAGAATGATATCTGTAAAATTGCAACAGTCAATATAATCCTAAAGAAAAAAGAAGCCTAGGAAACCAGAAATAAAAGAAAAAGGCTATTTGACTTTGAACTAAAAGATGCAAGACAAGATAAAAATAATTATTGTTTATACCTATAGCCCACCATTTCCGACAATATCACCATGATAATTGATTAAAGCTTGAAATGAATTATACCTCTTTGAAGTTGAGAATGAAAAAATGATGAATTATTGCATGTAGAGAATATTAAACTCGTATATACCAGGCAAGCCTTAATAACTTATTGTCAACCCCATTAATATTTAGTATTTACATATAAAACCAAATTTGATTTGACAAAGAATTAAAACTAGTGTTAAGAACATCAAGAAGCTTAAACTCACAAGCCAGAGATGAAAAAACCAGCAAGGGATTCTACTCCGTTTCACTCAATTCTCATTCATATTATAATTCTATCTTTTTATATTGATGAAAATCCATCTCCATAAAGTTACTTTACGCATTAGTTGTGACTTTTGTATTTATAATCTGTCCGATTTGGATTTGCACATATAGGACAAATACTGCAATACCACGTCATTTTAAGGAAAGTAAAGATAACGAACACATGTCTGATTTCCATTATTACTCACACACTAGGCATCAAATTTAACACAGATGTGCTCATGGGCATGAGTGGCAGTGCAAGCAAAAATTCAAAATAATAGATTCATTTGCGGGATAACATTTCAATTATATGCATTTAATGATTCACTTAGAAAAGAAAAGGCATAGGTTGCAAGTAGTCACAGTCAAATATTATCATAAGGGGTTTCCAATCTGTTGTAAGAAAGCATAAATTGTTATTGCACATAAAAATATACAATACATATATGCCTGTCACTTATAAGCCTAGATTTTCCATCATTTGCTTCTCATGGTCCTAGTTTTACAATTAATATTAGGAAAATGATTTCTTTCAGTCTTGATATATGTCCACAGCTTTTTTCACTTTTCCATTTTTATGGTCAAGGCACTATCTCATACACACAACAAAAAGAGGCATATAGCAAGCATTCAGCTAATACGTTCCTTTATATTATTCACAACTGCATGGTTCTAAATTGCGGTTATGGTGCTAAAATTGTGGACATTGTGGTCATATCAATGCAGCTTGCGGCTGTTGCAATGCAGTCCAATGAAGCTGCATTGGAACCACACTGCTATTGCAGGGTGCCACAACCGCAATTTTTCAGCTGCATCAGGTGATGCAATCCTTAATTTAGAACCTTCTCACAAGCAAACAAGCTATGCACTTGTCCTATACAGCTATACAACTATTATACACAAACCATGTCAATTGCGAAAAGCGTAGAAAAATAGAGAAAGGAAACTCACAATTTGGACATCCTGGTCATCAAGAGAAATAGGCGGAGAATCTGGAAGCCTAACTGATTTTGACTGGACTTGACTTCGATCAGAGGGCTTTGGGGGCTAGAATCACACGCAAAGAGGGGGAAAAAACAAAAATAAGGTAAAATAGCATTTAAATAAATTCAAACAAAACCCCTATTAACTGAACAAAAAATAATAGCATATGAATTAAACTTTTTTGGAGCTTGAAAATGAAATGAATAAATGGAATGGGAGTACCGGATAGGATAGAAGGGATTGGAAGGAACGGAAAGAAGTGCGAATAGCGTGCAAGAGTTCGACTCGTTGCGCCGCGGTTGGACGCGTAGGGCCGAGAAGCGTTGATTCGAGGGTGGCTAGGAGCTGCTTCGGAGAGACCATAGTGCTGATGAAACCCTAGAAGAGATCGAGAAAATGGGAAAATGTATTGGGCGCTCGCGTCCTAGATGAAAGCTTCAAGGGTTTATATGTCCACCAGGGCGGGAAATGAGTAGGGTTTTTAGGTGAAAAAAAGAAATCTCAGATCAGAGAACTGGTAGAAGAGGTCGGAACGTTAAGAGGATGTTTGCTTGATATACGGGTAAGTTACTCTTTTGGTCCAACATTATTTTAAAATATTCAATTTGCCGGTTAGTTTTTAAAATATTTATTTTGGTCCCTTAGCCTGTGTTTGAAACTTGAGAAAGATAGAGAAAGGAAAAGTGAAGTTGACACAGGTAAACACAAGAAAGGGATTGAATTGTGTTAATAATTTTCGAAAACAACTTTTTTCAAAACAGTTTTCTCAAACGAGGATTAAAGGCAGAAGCACACACACAGAGAAAGATCCTTTTTAAAGATTTAACAAAATCAACTTCAAATCTACACAGTTAGTATAAACAAATAAAACTGAAGATATAAGGGATTAGAAGATTCACGCAAGTCATTTTATCCTGGTTCACTCTCTTCCAACCAAGAGCTACGTTCGGTCCCTTCTACTTGAAGGTTTTTCTCCACTATTTTCCAAATAGATTACAACAAGTATTCAACACCTCATCAGACAAAAAGGTAAGAGAAGTGGACCATTATTGTCAGTAAAGAATAAATCAAAAGAAAGAAAACTTATGAAGATGGAGGAGGTGGAGGAGGAGGGTTTGCGTTTGGATTTGGGTTTGGTGGAGGGAGAGGGATTTGTGTTGCCAGATTCTGACATTGTTGAAAGCTTAGCATGATGTTCTTCATCTAGTTCATCATCACATTAGTTGGAGCCAGGGCTTCTGCAACTTGTTCCCTCACTTGCTCCTTGACCTCAACCTTTACTCTCTCCTTAACAATTCTTCCAATAATTTCTTCAAAGTTTGGAGGCAGTGAGAGTGTTGGTCTTGAACTTTCAACACTTTCCTGAGCAGGAGCTGGACTTGACAGAGTGTCCAAAGCTCTTGAAGTTTGAGGTTGCTCTGATAGATGAATTACTGTCAGAGCCAATGGCTGAGATGATTTCTTCTCAGAAGTGCTTGGCCTAGATTCAGACTCGGCAACTTCTTCATTCTCAACAGCTGGATGAGCAGATTCAATCTCCATAGTAGAATCTTCTACAATAATCTCTTCTTCAGTATGCTCAGAAGGTGGAGGTGAGTCAGTGATTTGCACAATAGGTGGGGGCAGCTCTTTAGCCTAGTGGACTTCTTCTTCTTCATAGATAGGACTGATGGTAGGAACACCTAAAATGTCCTTGTAAATGAAGTGTCTGAAATTTGACAGTCCACACTTGCCTCTGACCTTGGGAATGAACTTTTTCTGTTCTGAAGTTAAACAAGATGAAGATGCTTCTTCTGTGCATTTCACTAAGTGAGCTCTCCAGATATCAACTGCCACGTCTTCCCGAATGTCCTTAATAGGTTGTGCCAGCCAGTAATCAATAATATTCTGATCTGTGTCTTTGACATCTTCAGGGTTAATTATGCAAGATTCAGGAAAAGGCATCTTTCCAGCATTCCTTTGCTTCTTCCTGTCCTAGTCCTTGTTCAGATCTATCATTGGAAGTCTTGGACAAAGCATGTCGGGCTCGATTCCAACCTTTGTGTCCTTCAAGGTATGTCTCAACCACGTTAGAGGCACAAAGTTAGAAGCCCTGACAACCCTGAAGAGCTCAAATTCTGACTTCAGCATGGCATACATAATGTGATCAATGATGTCAGATGTTTTGCCATATTCCCTTAGATGGATGAAAGTATTCCACTTTGTCTTGTTATCCATAATGATGGGAACGTGTCTGTAGGGTCTAGACCTTTTGTATATGACATCTTGCAGGTCTTTCTTAGCTGGATCCTTAGACCAGTCAGAAATTATGTGTCTCTCTACACCATCAGTGAAGCGTTTGAAAGGAGGATATTTAACAAGGTTTGAATAAATTTTTCTGCGAGGAAATTTCTGTTGTGGTAGGTGAGTAATGAGAGGTCCAAGTCTATTGAAAAGTTTGGATAGAGGAGGGTCAGGTGGAATGTTATGGTGAGGTCTATAGCAGGGTTTGACAACTGTTTCTGGTTCATACTCATATTCAGGCAGGGGGTACCAAGGCCTGTTTGAGATAGGTTCTGGTTCATGAGTATGGTATAAAATTCTCCAATCCCTCTTTACTTTGGCTAATGATTCAGATTTGCCATCATAAAGTTCAGAGGGGGGAGTGTATGGAAATGGTATATTTTTCATCTTAGGGAAGGGGGCACCAAGGATAATGCCATCATTTGGTTAGTTAAACCAGGGATCATCCTCAGGTATCAGAGGTGGTAATTGTTGGTCAAGGTTAGTGTTTTGTGGTGAAGGTGGTGAGGGTACATAAACATCATCAAAACTGTCATGTTGATTTACAGACACATCAGGTGCAAAGACTATATCCATTCTATCTTCTAGGCTAGAAACTAAGGCATCTACTGCTAATTGAACAGGATCATTAGTAGGAAGAGTTACCTCAGAGGTCGTAGTAGCCTTGGCTTTCCTTTGAGGTTGCTGTCTTCTTGTAGGAATGGCAGCACCAGCAGCTTTTTGTTTCTTCAAAATAGCACTTATGGGAACTCTGTCCTCATCATCTTCATCATCTTCATTATGAGATAGGACCAGGTTCCTTGTCCTTTTCTGAGTTCTGGTAGGTTGAGGGACCTCGGCAGTAGGTTCCCTAATAACAATGCCAACAGCAGGCTTCTTAGAAACTCTTGTCCTAACAGCCACAGTTTTTCTCCTGAAAGTTCTCTTCACACCTAGAACTTCAGCATTGTTCTGCTCAATTTGTTCCTCTTTGACTTTGAGCAATTCTTCTTGCTTGGCTAGGGCAATTGCAGTGTAAGTACTTAAGTTCATGTTGGCAATGTTCATTTTGCCAAATATAGCAGTTGACATGCCCTTCTCTGGCAGAATCCTTTCTTGTTCTTCACTCGGCTTAGAAGAAATAAAATCATATAGTACTTGTGACTTGAAGATTTTTTTACAGAAGATGACAATAAGGAATTCCAGAGAGCTTTCTTCTAGTTACCACAGCATCTCTAAATCTTCCATAAAGAATTCTGGGAAGATTGATTTTTGTCTCTGTAATGAGATGGCAAAGGCAAAACTTGTGTAGAGCAGGCAAGTTATCCTTTGACCCTGTTTTATGAAGAACAACCTTATTCAACATCTGATGAAGGATGCGGATGTCATCCTTCATTTCTACTGACTTCCATGAATGATTTCTCATGGTGTCTTGTCTCATTAGCAAAGCAGATATCACTTCTGAGCCACCAAGTTCCTTCTCCCAAGTTTCAGTAATCATTATTCCTTCTTGAGCTCAATTTATTGCCTCAGAGATGGTCTTTTCAGAGACTACTGTTCTTCTCCCAAGAACAGTACAAGAGATTTCGGCGATTGTTACCTAAGGGTTCCTCCAGAAGGCCCTGATCAGGTCAGGGTAAATAGAAACCCTTTCTACGAACATACCGTCCCAACCAACGGCAGAGATGTTCTTGCTTACATCTAGGTTGAAATCCTTCAATATCCCTAAATCAAAATGATGTTCAATGCCAAGTTTCAATTTTTCCACATTGAAATTTGCAGAAGCAGAAGCCATTGTTGATGAAAGAAGGTTAGGGTTTAGGAAGAAGAAAAACAGAGAGTTGAAGTGAGAGTTCGAAGATGAAAGTTATGCGAAAGGTTTCCTCAGAGGGAAGAGTTTTGGTTTAAAGGTTTTGAAATTCAAAGGTTTTCTTTTGGAAATAAATCAAAAAAGAAAATGTTTGACAAGACATGTCATAAAAGATAACACGACTTTGTTATTTTGAAAAGGCAAAAAGATTTAGATGGAATTACTGACTCAGCAGAGAGAATACATGATAAATTTGTCTTAGAGACAAAATAAATGCAGTTAATAAATAATGTATAGACGGATCAAGCACCAAGCAAGCATGGACGCGACATGTAGTGGACGCGGCACAAAAACAATGGACGCGGTATGCAATGGACGCGCATTAAAACCATGTAATGAACTTGTAGTGCTTACATACATCAATAACAAAATTTCTCAAGGCTGAATAACATAATCAATCCACACATAGCATGTTGAGATGTTTTCTAATAGAAATAAATCTGTCCTTAGCAAGAGGTTTAGTAAAGATATCTGCTCATTGATAGTCAGTATCTACAAATTGTATATCAATAACACCTTTTTGCACATAATAATCTCTTATAAAATGGTGTTTAATCTCTATATGCTTAGCTCTAGAATGCAGTATTGGATTCTTAGATAAGTTAATTGTAGCAGTATTATCACATATAAGTAGAATACTACTTACAAACACATTGTAGTCCTCCAATTGATGTTTGATCCATAGAAGTTGTGAGTAGCAACTAGCAGCTGAAATATACTCAGCTTCAGCAGTTGATAATGCAATGGTACTTTGTCTTTTGCTTGACCATGAGACAAGATTAGCTCCAATGAAGTGACATCCTCCACTGGTACTTTTTCTTTCAATTCTGGCCCCAGCATAGTCAGCATCACAAAAGCCAACTAATCTGTAATCTTCATTTTTCTTAAAGCACAAACCCAGATTAGTAGTACCTTTCAAATATCTAAATATTCTTTTAACTGCTGATAAGTGAGATTCTCTAGGATCAGATTGAAATCGAGCACATAAACAAACATTGAACATTATATCAGGTCTAGACGCGGTAAGATATAACAGAGAACCTATCATACCATTATATACCTTTTGTTCTACCTTTTTCTCTTTATCATCTTTGTTCAATATGGACGTGAGATGCATAGGAGTATTCATTGGTTTACAATCATCCATTTTGAACTTCTTAAGGAGTTCCTTTGTATACTTGTTTTGATGGATGTACACTTCGTCCATAGCTTGTTTAACTTGAAGTTCAAGAAAGAACTTGAGTTCTCCCATCATGCTCATTTCAAATTCTTTCTGCATTAATTTAGAGAACTCTTTGCATAGAGATTCATTAGTAGCACCAAATATGATACATTAACATAAATTTGCACTACTATAAAATTGGATTTAATGGACTTTCTAAACAAGGTTGTATCAACCTTTCCTCTATTAAAGCTAGTTTCCATTAGAAATGAACTTAACCTATCATACCAAGCTCTAGGGGCTTGTTTTAGGCCGTATAAAGCTTTCTCAAGCTTATATACATGTTCAGGTTGGGTTTCACTTTCAAAACCCGGAGGTTGCATTACATATACTTCTTCATTAATAAAACCATTTAGAAAAGCACTTTTTACATCCATTTGAAACAGCATTATGTTATGATGTGCAACAAAGGATAGTAGAATCCTAATTGCTTCTAATCTAGCAACAGGTGCAAAGGTTTCGGTGTAATCTATACCTTCTTCTTGAGAGTAACCTTGTGCAACCAATCTTGCTTTGTTTCTTACAACCTTACCATTCTCATCAAGCTTGTTTCTGTAGACCCATTTTGTTCCTATAACAGATTTGTCTTTAGGAAAAGGTACCAGAGTCCAGACATCACTTCTCTCAAACTGATTTAGTTCTTCTTGCATAACTAGAATCCAGCCATTATCCAGCAGAGCCTCGTCTACTGTCTTTGGTTCCAACTCAGAGACTAGTGCAGTATCTTCCTGCTCTCTGAAAGTTGATCTAGTTCTCAGCTTATCATTGGGGTTTCCAATGATTTGATCTGGTGGATGATAATTCTTGAAATGCCAAGATCTCTGAACATTGTCTTGTTGAGAGGTAGATGTTTCTGGTTGAGGAGGGTCTTCCACTTAATCATCAGCTTTTACCTCTGTTGTCTCTCCTGAGATGTTTAAATCGAGATCTGCAAAAGCTTCATCTAGCTCTGATAATTTCTTATCAGGCTGCTTGTCATCAAACTTGACATGTATACATTCTTCTACTACTAGAGTTCTAGAATTATATACTCTAAATCCTTTTGATGTTTCAGAATATCCTAACAGGATTCCATTGTCTACTCTTGCATCAAACTTACCAAGTTGATCTTTAGTATTTAGAATATAGCATTTACAACCAAAAAGATGAAAATATGAAATGTTGGGTTTTCGTCCTTTCCACAATTCATACGGAGTCTTATTCAAGATTGGTTTAATGTATATTCTGTTCTGAATGTAGCAGGCAGTACTAATAGCTTCAGCCTAGAAGTGTCTAGGGACAGAGTTGTCATTGAGCATAGTTCTAGCCATCTCTTGAAGAGATCTGTTCTTTCTCTCTACCACACCATTTTGCTGTAGTGTTCTAGGTATTGAGAAATTGTGAAGAATATCACTTTCTTCACAGAACTTATGAAATAGCTCATTTTCAAACTCTCCCCCATGGTCACTTCTGATTGAAGTGATACACATGCCTTTTTCATTCTGTACTCGTTTGCAGAATATAGAAAAGACCTTGAAGGACTTATCCTTGTGAGCTAAGAACATAACCCATGTCCATCTAGTGTAGTCATTTACAATGACTAGACCATATTTTTTTACCACTGATAGAAGCAGTCTTTGTTGGACCAAAAAGATCAAGGTGTAGCAGTTCTAGTGGTCTATTGGTACTAACAACATTCTTAGATTCAAAAGAACCTTTGACTTGTTTTCCCTTTTGACATGCATCACAAAGAGCATCAGATTTGTACTTAAGGTTTGGTAGCCCTCTCACGAGGTTATGCTTATTTAGCTTTGAGATTAATCTCAAGCTTGCATGACCTAGCTTTTTATGCCAAATCCATCGCTAATCTTCAATGGACACTAAACATGAAACACTTTGATTTGAGAGGTCCTCCAAGTCAATTTTATACAAATTGTTTTGCCTCTTAGCAGTGAATAAAATTGATCCATCATTTTTCTTGACTTTACACATGTTCTTATTAAAAGAAACATCATATCCACTATCACATAATTGACTTATGCTTAGCAGATTATGTTTTAAACCATTCACTAAAAGAACATTATCAATGGAGGGAAATTTACCAATTTTACCTATACCAGTGATCTTCCCTTTCTGGTTTTCTCCAAATGTCACCCAGCCAAAATCTTTATGTCTTAGGTCTTGGAACATACACCTTTCTCCCGTCATGTGACGTGAGCATCCACTGTCCAAGTACCAGGATGTTTGTTTCTTTCATGTTGTTAAGCAGATCTGCAACAGGTATTATCTTATCCTTAGGTATCCAAACTGACTCGGGTCCTTTCTTGTTAGTTTTTATTGGACGCGAATGTTTAACATGCTTATTATGTATGCATCTATATGTATCATGCTCACTTTTTCCACACACTTTGCAGAAGGGGTTGGACTGGCTTGACTTAGCTTTAACATATTTAGTTGGAGATTTTGAAGCTCTATGTTGTATATGTGGTTTTGACTTATTATGAGATGCCTCATGCTTCTCCTTGTCATAACCAAGGCCAGATTTATCATATGGTGACCTAGAGTACATTAGAATAAGACTGAGCTTATCTGAGCCACCTACAAACTTTGACAGAGTGTCTGTCAAATATGTTACATCTTGTTTCAATGTTGCAACTTCAAAAGAATTGTTAGGCTCACATTCTAGTTTGTCAGTTAGACTGACATTCTCTGATTTTAGCTTATCATTTTCTTGTGCTAAGTTTTGTTTTTCAATGCAAACTCTATCATACTCTTTTGTTAATTTTGCAAACTTCTTTTTAAAACTTTTGTATTCATAAGATAGTATGGATGATTCATGCAATAATTCATTAAAGGCATTTTTAAGAGTGGACGGGACAGAGTCCATTACCTCATCATCAGTGTATTCACTCTTTGATGATGTGTCAGCCATGAGACAGATATTTGCCTTTTCCTCAGCTTCATCTTCCTCATCAGATGAAGATAGGTCTAAATCCTCCCAAGTTGCCATTAAGCCCTTCTTTTTCTTAAAGAATTTCTTCTTCTCTTTTAGATCAGGGCAGTCAGCTTTGAAATGGCCAGGCTTCTTGCATTCAAAGCATAAGGTGGACCTTTTTCCTTGGAGTCTGATTTTAAAAAGCTCATACTGATGAACCAGCATGCTTATTTTTGACTCATTCACTTGAGATGAACCTTCATGAGCAAGAGCCAGAGTATCCCAGATGTTTAGCCTTTTGATCTGCAGTCCAATCTGCTCTAGCAATGGCTGCTCCATTTTCACCTCTTGGCTCAGTATAGCCATTCTCAATCAATTCCCAGATGTCTAAGTTTTGTGCATCCAAGAAGGTCATCATCCTCTTCTTCTAGTAGTCATAATCAGTTCCATCGAAGAGAGGAGGTCTGTTGATAGCTTGTCCTTCTGCATCCATGGTTGTTGGATCGTATTCCCTCAGCACTTGTTAGATGCTCAACCCTTTCGAGGCTGAGCTCTGATACCAACTGAAGTTGACATAGGCAAACACAAGAAGGGGGGTTGAATTGTGTTTGTTAATAATTTTCGAAAACAACCTTTTTCAAAACAGTTTTATCAAATGAGGATTAAAGGTAGAAGCACACACACAGAGAAAGATCCTTTTTAAAGACTTAACAAAATCAAGTTCAAATCCCCACAGTTAGTATAAACAAATAAAACTAAAGAGATAAGGGATTAGAAGATTCACGCAAGTCGTTTTATCCTGGTTCACTCTCTTCCAACCAAGAGCTACGTCCAGTCCCTTCTACTTGAAAGTTTTTCTCCACTATTTTCCAAATAGATATCAACAAGTATTCAACACCTCTCCAGGCTATAAGTATTCCTTTCTTACCAAGCTTCTTCAGGCTCTAACTCTAACAAAGAGATTGGTTTCTTTTGATCTTCTAACTCACTATGTGTGAGAGTATGAAAGTTTAAGATCAGTTGAATATTATAGCAATATTCAAGCTATGGTATTACAGACTTTTGCTCTTGAATGAATAGATAATATTGAGCTCATAAATGGCAAATGTTTTTCTAGCAAGATTTCAGTATTTGCAAAAGTTCTATCTTCAATAGATGAGGTCTTTTATTTATAGTGACCTTTCTCTTCACTTGAAATTCTTCAACGGTTGTTTTTGAATTTTTCCGTTTAGGAATATAATCAAATGTATAATATCCGTTGTGACTCATAGCTTGCTCGTGGCCATTCTGAGAAGTACTATAGGTTATCATTCTTGCACAAAACGGGCATACCTCTGAGCAATTACAACTTGAAAACTGTCTTGCCTCCCTTGTACAAATTCCAGCTATTCCGACGTTAAAGGTGACATGGTACAAGGCATCTTGCATTGTACTATTTTGTTTTTCCATTTCCTCATTTGTACTATGTCTCTCTCAAAGAAACAAGGCAATAAAACAGTTAAATCAAATAGAACGGACCAACATATACTTTAAATAAATATCAATCATTTGAAATAAATACTTCTATGTGGTCAAGATAGTTTTTCTAATCATATGAAGGATTCACAGTAAAGAGGAGCTCGTCTACTCAACATAGTGCGTCTATACGATCATAGTTAGAAACTCTTTTTAGCTCGTCTAGTGACGTGGCAAATTATGCTCGTCTACTATCAAGTCTTTGGATTTGCTATATATCGGTGAGTAACTTAGATCTCCGTCTACTGACGTGGCACTCAAGCTCGTCTACTCTTAGTAATTGTCGTTTACTAAGACTATTATGTATTTCGTCTATTCAACCATATTAACATAAATAAATATACCAGTCATTTTGAGTAGCTCTTCTACATGGATGGACGCGGATATTAATAAACTCTTTCGAGGTTTCCATAACTTATTAAATTTCGAATGTCCCTGCAAGACTAGATAGAGCATGCTAGATCTTAACTAACACTTTGCCATACATATTTAATCCTTTTTGTTAACATCAAAACTTAGAGATTATTTAATCCAAATTACTTTGGTTTCAACAAAAAGGATGGGATAGAAAACACAATTTCTAAGAATGTTTCCCTTGTTTGGTTTCTAAAGAATGGGGATAGGGAAGAGGAAAAAAAAAACATGGACCCCACCAATATTATTTTCCCCCCTAAACAGGCAGAAAACACACAGATCAAGGCCTTCACAAGGACCAAGGCACGGGAATGAGAGATTGCTAATGCTGTTACGCGAAATTACCGAAATCAAATTTATTTTTATTTTAAAAATTATTATATGAGGATATTTTGGTTATTTCAAAAATATGTTTTTTCTTTCCTTTCACTTTCTATTCAACCAAACGAAGGGAGAGAGAAATTTTAGTTTTCTTTCATCTCATTTTCTATCCTATCAAACAACTAAAAAATCATCTCATTTTCTACTCTTTTTCTTTCCTCTCTCTTTCTTTCCTCTTACTTCTTCCCTGAAACCAAACAAAGTGTTAATTAATTCCTAATACTTATTCAAATAGGTCATTTCGTCAAGTTGACTAACGGCGACGTCATACCTAATGCCACGTGGCATTAAATTTAATATTCTAATGCCACATGGCAATTTCGGGAAAAAATATTTTTTAATTTTTAATAATTTTTTTGGCTAAATTACTCTTTTGGTCCCCAAGTTATCTTAAAATGTTCAAGTTGGTCCTCAAGTTTTTTAAATGTTCATTTTGGTCCCTTGGTCAACTTGACGTCGCCGTTATTCAACTTGATGGAAGGACCTATTTAAATAAGTTTTAGGAATTAAGGTACCAAAACGAACATTTTAAAAATTTGAGGACCAAATTCAACATTTTAAAATAATTTAGGGACCAAAAGAGTAATTTAGACTTTTTTCGGAGAGTAAGAAAATTAGTTTTTGGTTTAAGTTAATTGGAAAGAAATCATATGTCTCTTCTAGTATGTCACACTTTCTTTCCAGCTAATAAAACAAGTTATAAGAATTTAATTGGTATGCACTATCCGTATAAGGACATTTTTTTACAAAGTAAATCAATCAGAAATTATCACATAAGTTAAAATGTTTGCCTCTTATTCTAACTACCTTTAAAGTCACTCGTACCATGATTTCTGATTGATTGATGGTGTAAAAAACTTTACACTGATAATACATGGAAATTAAACTCAAGTTATAATGTAACAGATTTTTTAAGAAAATATTTAAGAAAATAATTCTAAGAGAAAAATAACATGTCACTTTTTTTATTTGAAGCAATGTTTTAATTGGATAGGATAGTAATTGGTACAGAAAATTGAGATAGAGGATTTGTATTCCTTTGAAACTTGATGAAAATCAATTAGGACCATAGAGATCACTCAAGGTAGATAAGAAATAAAAACCAGAGTTTTTGCCATAGGGGTAAAATCTTTTTTTCAAAAATAAAATAATTATAATCTTTAATTAAACTAAAAAATAATTGCAAATTTATTTTAAAATTAAATTTTATTATATTTTAATAATTGAAAATATACTATGATACAAGTATAATATATGTTTAATAAAACAGATGATATCCAAATCTATAAAATTGAAATTGATAGCAAAAATACATCTAAAACAAAACAAATATAATAGATGTTAATTAAAAAAAACAAAGTAGCAGGAGAGTTTAGTTGTCAAACTTGTCACAACTAAAATTATATCACTAGAATAGAACTTACATAGACAAAACTAAACATCATCGGTAACAGAATTAGTTCAGAGATTTTGTTAAAAAAAAAGACTCTAGGCAAATTTGGTTTTTGCATATATCTTTGTGGATGTTCAATGCTCAATTATAGTTGAATGGCGTGTCTCAAATTAGGTGGTTAGCTATGTAAAATGATAACCATCCCTTTATTATGTATCCTTCTAACAGTCTTCTTTGAACCCATATAAATTTACAATGAAATTCTCTTCTAGAATCGTCAAATATGGTGCAGGTACCCACAAGGTGTGGTTCAAGTTACTTAGCTTGGGCCCTTTAACCATATGTTGGGGGTTCGAATCATGGTGATGAGAATTGTAACACCCCAAAATTCATCCTTATGTTTATATGTGTTAGTTTTGGCATATATATTTTGTTATATGTTTGATATGTTCAATCTTTATGCATATGTGTATGTTTTAGGTAGTTTAACCTTTGGGGGATCTTAATAGTGAATTCTGGTCTGCTGGGATTCGCCCGGCGCAATTAGGTTCACCCGGCTCAAAGAGCAGAAAAATTCACGTTCTTAACTTCTGCAGACTCCGCTCGGCCTACGTTTTCTGAGCCCGGCCTAAGAGTTTGAGCCCAGCCTAACTTTCCTGAGCCCGGCCAAATGATGCTGACAGCATTGTGTTTTCAGCCTAGTTGCACCCTAATTCGTTTTAAACCTCTAAATCACGCCCACACCCTAGTTTACACAACTCTAACACTCAGAAACTGCCTCCCACTCTTCTCTTAGAGTTTCCATTACTTTTCTCTAAAAACTCTCTCTAGGGACCATTCCGTTCACCGTTCTCCGCCGTTCTTCAATTGGGGAACACCGCTGCGAACACGTGTTCATTGCGTTTGTTGTTTGGATCTCTAAACCAGGTAGAATTCGTGCACCTTGTCACCCCTTATGTTTAATCTCCTTTCTTCTTCTTAAATTGAGGATTAATGGTTTCCCTTTTAATGTTTTGACCAAGGCTTGGGGAACTGGTCGAGCCGTTCGAGGGAGCCACACATAAGATTCGCTCAAGCATAATAGTAGTTAAATCTTCATACCAGGTATGGGGAGAAGGGATTAGTATGAACATGTAGGCTTTGGGGTAGCGTAAGACGAGGGTTAACATATGACCCTATTGCAAGTTATGTTGCTTGTAATGTATGTTTGCTAATGTGATTGATAATAACGTGATCAAATTGTCACTATTATATGAGTGATTGATGATAATATGTTACAACATGATTGAATGTTATTTGTTAATGATGATGGTGATATGCCTTGGTTATGTGTATTGATGCTTTGATGCTATGAACTACCATTTTGTGGTATGAATATGTTAATTAAAGACGTAGGGATGTTAGTAATAAAACAAGGATTAAGGATTAGTTCCCTATGTTCATATGACATGAAGATTAGTAAAGAGGGGCGAGATAAATGCTCAATGGTATAGTTTAAAGATAATAGGATTGATCTATGAGTGCTCTAGGGAGTTTGACGAGGATTCTTTAAATTTTCTGCCCAGATCGTACGGCCGCGCTCCAGTAAGCACGATTGTGGTCGAGGAAAGCACGCCTGTGCTCAATGTCAACACGCTGTGCTGGGAGTTAGCATGACTGTGCTCCCCAGCCAGAATGTGATGTTAAGTGGAAATTGAGCAGCTTCACCCAGATTTTCCCCATGATGAAGCTAGACAATAATTAAAGTAAAAACAAGAGAGATGGTCCAATATTACCATAAGTCTTAACAAAGATAATTAAACATAAAGATGCTAAAATGGTTAAGACGGTAATTATAAGTTGCCATATGTTGATAAACTTTGATGCTTATTCGTCAAGGTGTTGTTTTTTATAAACCTTGATGCTTATTGGTCAAGGTGTTTATGGTGTTAAACTTTGATGCTTATTGGTCAAGGTGGAGGTGGTGGTTATGATAGTTTGTTGTTAATGTACATGCATTCATGCATTGGAGTTGTTAGTGGGGGAAGTTACGACATAGGGGATTTCGTCCGAGTGTAAGGCGAATTGACCGTCCGCGGTGATTCATCTACGTGGATCGTGCACATCCATGGTGGTGCATCCTAGAGTACGGTGCATCGGCTATCCAAGGGGTTCACCCATGATTTCGTGGACTGTTGGTGTTGGTGCTTATTGGCCAATGTGGATATGTAACTCTGAAGTCGTCTTCCTGGGATAGTTATGGATCCACATGCATAACGGAGTAGTGGAGTAACACTGCATCGTATAGCATAAGTTGTTTGATCGCATGAGACATGTGTCATCAACGGCCACGCTCGAGCGTAGGACACTAGCACGCTCGAGCGTGCTCAAGCGTACTCATCAGCGAACTCCCACTGACGGGATGGATACTACATCTCTAGAAACGGGAAACACTAAGCAAAGCGGTACGGGCCGATGATGGTAAAGTAGGGATCTTGAGACACCCCGATGTCCCATTAAAGAAAAACCTTAATTAACTAAACCTTAATTCGCATATTAACGTTAGCGTGCTTTATTATAGTCGAAAATATTATAATATTAAAAACTGAAAATGAATAAAATAGTTTAAACATACACAAGCGATGTCATGCACACATATGTACAATATATATACAGCACGTCCATCAGAGTATGTTAGATCCCAACAGAGGAACCATAAACCTAAGGTAACTATACAGACTCGAAAAAAGGGAAACTGAACATAGATAGATTGGTCACAAAAAAAGAAAAGATCCTAAAAATACCCGGCCCGCCTCTCAAAATATACACCAAAATATAAAACAAGGCTCACAAAGGCTCACAACCTAATAGACTCATTCGACCAAATCCATATTACAGCCGATAGGGCGTTTGGAGCTACCCTCTCCCTCGTCGAAGCGATGACGGTAAACTCTGGCATCTCGAGCTCTCAGCTCCTAAACTGACTCATCACTGCTCATCACCACTCGACGGTGACGGTAATGATACATCATCTAGACGCTCCCCTGTCTACGACCTCTCTGAGCCTTGCCCACATGACTCCTAGGCTCAGACCTATCCACCATCCATGGGAAAGGAAGACACTGAGAAATCCGGTACGGGCCGTCCAAGTGAAAGTAAGGACCTCCTCCATAAAGAACATAGAAGCTGACAAGGCCGATGTATATCACGAAGAACTGTGAGTGGTCGACTACCACCCACGGTCATCATGATATACGATCTCAACATCTCTGGAGATCGGGATCATGGGAGGGATCCTCTGCAAATAATATCTTAGATGGTAATCTTGTCAGACGGCTATCCCCGTCCTGCTGCTGCTCATCTATCGTATATACATACACATAAAAATAGAGGAAGAAGGGAGATAAGTAACTCTAACAGCATCATAAAAAGGGGATGGGGACACATATAATAGAAATTATACATACAAAGTACACCCAACAAATAACAAACATCTTCCGAGTCACCCAACACAATACATCCTAAAAGTTCACTCTCAAATCATTTCTCTAAGGAGTCTCACTCCTATGCTTGTCGGTCGATATCTTCCTTCCGGGTTTCAACCCCAAGACATTCTCCCTACCGAACCCCACTGCTCAGAGAACGTCAGTTAGTTTGTCCAGGTAACCCTTCCGCTCGTCGTGACCAATAAGAGTGCATCCCCTATGAGCTCAGCTCCATTAGGGGTATCTTGGTCACCTCGAAACGTCCACCTACGACGTGGATACACAGGGTAAAGTCGGGAAAAGCAGGCTATATTGGGGTACACGACACATTAGGAGCTACCTAATGGTCACTGCGAGCCTCCTAAGTCCGATTCGAACATTCCCAAGGTATCTTCACAGACTGGCCCTTCTGTAATCTATACTCGCACTCGAGTACAACTAACCCATATGATTCCCAGTCATACAGCTCGCCACTTGGCAATATGCAATGCAACAATCATCCTTCAGTTAACACCGAAACCTTCTTACGCATTCACAGTCGCACAACCGATGTCTATACATCCCAGACCTCAAAGCCACAATCTCAAGGCCTTTACCACGGTGTAACTTTCAAATCATCCATACAATCAGATAATCATCCAATCATCAACCAATCATCAATAGCATATTATAATAATAATAAAAACATAACAGGTATATCAAACAACATAGCATCAACATATAACAACCAATCACATAGCATCATGCATATCAATCAACCCCAATAAGCACAATTTATGTAACCTAGGGTACAATCGATAAACCTATAACAACTAAACCCTAAACAACATTAAAATATTATTTAAATAGAGTTTAGCCATTGTCGATTATTCGACACACTAGTAGAGTCTAGGGCACCTTACACACATGCATATATAATATCTACACTATGCTGGCCTCCCCGACGATGTCGGTTATTGTCTCCCCACCTTGACTTATCAGCTACACTTGCTTGAGCTTAGAAACACGTTCCCCCTTCAACCACAGTGGCTGCCACGTACACTCCAAGGCTCCTCGAAGCTACCAAATTTGCCCTAACACAGACAACATCTAGACATAGTCATAAACCCTAATCTTGCTCGAAATCCATAATCGATGCAATAAATAACGAAAGGAATAGGGAAAATGACTAAGAATACTTATGTCGACGTGTCAACGTGTCAACGTGTTAGGTATTCGGGCATCTCAATTTTATCGGAGAATCGAAGGTCGATACTCGTAGTATCCGTTGCCCTGATCACAGCTGCGTAGTCGGAATCACGATCTGAAGAACGGATTGTTCCCGGTTTGAGTTTCTCTCTCTAAGAACCTAGAGCCTCTCTCTACCTTTTCTCTGCATTCTTCACGAAATGAAGAAGATGGACCGACAAAATTTTTGAAGGAAAACTTTAGTTGGCTGGCTGCACTGTGCACGCTCAAGCATGTTAGGACTCCAAGCTAGAGCATTCCAACGCTCTAGCTTTGGGTGGCCTCCTTCAAAGCTTGAGTGTTCAAAACCCACGCTAGAGCATGCCAACGCTCTAACGTTGAGTCTGTCAACGTCCAAGCATGGTACCTTCTATCGGTATCCGATTGTCGTGTGCTTCGGTATGTTCTGAGTTCGTTTCAAGTCTGATTGGTCTCAAATTTGAAACACAAGCTCATTAGCACATAATGAACAAGATTAAGCCTTCAAACATGCTTAATCCTTTTACTCATACACTAATTGAGAAAATGCGGGGTTACAGACCTCCTCCTAGACGTACACACAGACTGATTGGGCCGATATAAGTCATTAAAAATTGTGAGTGGTCGACCTGGCACCCACGGTCGTCCTGATACATGATCTCAATATCACCGAGGATAGGGATCCTAGATGGGATCCTTTGTAGGTAGTGCACTGGGTGATAGTTATGCCATGGCGCTGTCCACGTCCTGCTGCTGTTGCTTATTTACCGTATCGATATACATACACAAAAAGATGTAGAAAAAAGGGAGATAAGCAACTAAACAACTTCATCAAAGGGGTTGGGGCACAATACAACATGTTAACAAACATCACAGATATGAAACGACAGTTATCTCTTGAGTCATTCTTTTACAAACATCCTCAATTGTACATCTAGGATCAATCCTCTAAAGAGTCACACTCCTATGTATCGATCTCTCTCACAGGGAATACTGATTCCCAGACATTCTCTTTCTCTTTCTCGTTCTCGGGCCTTCCTTTCCCAGAGAATGCCAGTAGGTTTGTCCAGATAACTATTCCGCTAGCCGTGACAAACAAGGGTGCTTCCCCCCTATGTGCTCAACTCCAATAGGGGATCTTGGTCGCCTTGGAAGGTCCTCCTGCGACTGGAATACTCAAGGCCAGACGTCAGGATAGCCAAGCCTCCATGGGGATCACGGCATAGTGGGTGCATAATGCAATTCACTAGTCATTGTAGATCGTTCCAGACCGGACAACATCCTCACGGTTCCCAAAATCATCCCTCTCCATATTCTGTACTGGCACCCGGGTACACCAACCTCGCATGAATCCTCGTCACACGGCTCGCCAATTTGGCACCTATGCAAAGCACAATCATCCTAAGTTGACACCGGTATAAATCTCACACTTAAACATTTCACGATGCCCGAAGCATCAATAACTCATCTCGGTGCCCATACACCGCCATCTCAACACAAAACCATTCAGCGTACCCTTAGGATGTCAACTAGGGTTTCGAACACAATCATGCAATCAACCTCAACAACATCATTTATACTATTGGTGTGGCTTCAAGCACTCAAGAGGGGGTGGGTGAATTGAGTTTTCTAACTCTTTCAACACTTAAAACTTTTACAAAAACTTTGCCTTAGGATCTTTATAAAACAAAAAACTTGTTTGATAATTCTTGAATTGATTAAGAAGATAAGATGAATCAAGAACAGATTTGATACAATTCAGATCAAGTGCTAAACTTATCAAAATAGATTATACAAAATCCAGGTCAAACATTAAAGAACAAGAACAAAGATTTGCGTATATAAAGAAAAATAATGGAGATTGAGTTTAGAAATAACCACACAACCATGTAGGTTTTCACCACCTCTTGTGACCTACTTCCAGTCCCACTCCACATGTAGGTTTTTTCCACTATATCAACAAGCTTTACGCAGGTGCTTGTAAACCTTCACACCACAAAGCACTTTTTCACCTATGGGATACCACACCCTTATGAAAAAGCCTCAATGATTGTGCTTTCTAACCTTAGGGATGCCTCACCCTAATCACACACAGAGAGATTCCCCACTCTCTTACAATCACAAATCGAAACAAAGATTTGATCTAAAAACTCTCAAAAGTCAGATTTTTCAAGTTGAAGAACTTTGAGAAGAACACTCTTTGTCTCAAGATAGCTCAATGAAGAATGAAAAATATTTCGTGTTGATCTTTTCAAAGTGCTTTCAGATATGCTTTATATGTTCAAAGTGTTCTATCAATCCTTCTTTCATAGAAAATAAAATATGAACGTTGGGATTAATTCAAAACAGATCTGGATTGATAACATAATCAGTTATTGAGTTCCAGGTTTCTTGAACATGGGTTATGTACAGGGGTGTATTAAACCAAGATTCATAATGATAACACTAGTACATCTATGTAGTACATGGCTGTAACTATTTTTCAAAAATTTGTTCTTGATTTAACAACCGGTACACCCATTCAGTACATCTATGTATTAATGAAACTCAGACACTTCACAAACATTGAATATACGCGTACATGGATTATGTACATGACTGTATTCAGTTATCCTTTTAATAAGAGATCTGATTTCATAAAACACAGTGGTGTAGTACATGTATGTACTGACTACCAAAGTTCTCTTGTTCTATTTGTCAGCTCCAAAAATGATATATACCAATTAGGTACATGGTTGTATTAACAAGGAACTTTGTTAATTTGTAAAAATCATTTTCTTTTTAAAACTTATACTTTTTGCATGGTTTGAAAATGATTTTCTTTATGCATTTTCAAAGAGCTATCAATTGAGTAAGAGAGGTTTTCTCTTACAATCATCTAAGACTAGATAAAACTAATCTTCCTTTGAGCTTTGCCTTGATGATTCCATGATCCTTGTATTTGATGGTTCTTCCTTTGAATATTTCAAGTTCCTCTTTGAATACTTCAAGTTCCTCTTTGAATAGCCCTCATTAATTGCTCATTGAACTTGACTCATATAGCTTCATATCTGTCTTTGCAATTGGATGTCATTCATAAAAATCAATTGTTCATTAAGTCTTACATAAACATATCATATATCAATAACAAAACATATAAACATGTCATCACATATCAACCATCAAGCAACCAACTAGAAATATCATCATATAGCATATACATTATGCATCCTCAACCATAATTGTCTAACCTAGGGTTTTGCCCTAAAGCCGATAAACCTAAATAACCAAACCCTATCAAGCATTTTAAAACCATTTTCACTAAGGGTTTAACAATTGTTGACTACTCGACAACTAGTAGGGTCTGGGGCACCCTACACACACACACACATTCTCTCTCTCTCTCTCTCTCTAAATATAGTATTATGCTTGCCTCCCCGATGTGTTAGATACTTTGTCCCCACCTTGTACAGACTCATACGCTTGCTCTGAACCTCGAAAACCGCACCCCATTCACAGTACAACTGTTGCCACATGTCCTCGGGAGCTCCTCGATGCTCGAAAATTTGCCCTAACACACAGACAACATCCACACATTGTCATAAACCCTAATCTTGCAAGATATCGGTAAAAAAAGTGAGAAATCATGCAAGAACAAGTAAAAGAACGAAGAACAACAATGTCGACGTGTTAGGGAGTACCTTGGCTAGTCGACGAATAGATTATAGAAATATGGAGTATACATAGCGCTGATCACAAATACGAAGTCGAAATCGAGATCGAATGTACAAACGTCGCTAAAACCAAGCTTTTTCTCACTAGAACTTCTCCCTCTCTCTCTCTAAATGCCCTGAATTTCGAAGAAGAAGAACCATGCAAAATGAAGAAGAAAAAGAACTTTGGGGGACTTTCAGCACCAGCACGCTTGAGTGCGTTGCACCCTCATACTCAACCATGCCCATGCTCTAGCGTGGGATCTCTCTATGCTCGAGCGTGGAATCTGCTTCGCCATGTCTTCGCCACGCGTCAACTTCGCAACGCCAAGTGTTCAATACGTGTCAAGGTGCCTCCCATGATTGAACGTCCATCTACCCCACGCTTGAGTGTGGAAATGCTCAAACGTTGGGCTTCTCCACGCTCAAGTGTGGTGCCTGATGCCGATAGTGTCTTTCGCGCATTTCGGTGCGTTCTAAGCTGGTTTCAAGTTCGATTGAACTCAAATTTGAAACACAAGCTGGCTAACACCCAAGGAACATGATTAAGCCTTCCAACGTGCTTAAACCTTTCCCCATACACTAATCGAGAAAACGGGGTGTTACACAAGTTCTATATCATAAAGCCAAGTTCATTACTTATGTTATTTCTCCCCTTTTTGGAATCAGCAAAAAGGAAGATAGACATCAGAAAAGCAAATAAGACATATAACATAAGCATTGACAAAACAAACAGATATATCAAAAACTGATTTTATTAAATCATCATTGGCTTGTATAGATCAGTTTTACAAATGGCCTACAGGTAAGTACTAAACAAAACATAAAAGGAATCTATTCTATCTTCTAAAACAGCCATAACTCTTCTTTCTGCAGTCAAGTCTCTCAGAGTAGATTCTAGTAGAGTTCTCAGATTAGTCATCTCATATTGCATAGCCTGGAATCATCTTCTGTCAACAGTGACTGTGTTGTTAGTTGAAGCTCCAGAATCCTCAGAAAGCCATGGAAGAGCATAGACTGGTGGGGCGCTGGGAATATAGAAAGGCTCATGGACTCCAGGAAAGAAGGACTGATGGATGTTCCTATGCAAAATAAAAGGCAAAAAGGCAAATCAGTGAAAGACAGGTCTGACTCTGACAGAGTCTTCCTCAGGAGAAGGGAAAAGAGAGAAAAGAGGGTCAGAAAGAGAAGGATGAGTAATGATGATAGGTTCAGGTGGGGAAGAGGACTAGCTTCAAAATAAACAGGGAGATGTATCAGGTTATCCATATACTCTATGAAAGAGATAGGCCCTTTGACAAGAATAAAAAAGGGTTTTGAGGGAGAAGGTAACATGACCACAGAAGGGTGATAAATGAAGTGTGGGTCAGGATGTTGGATATAGAAAGAGCACTACATTTATTGGTTATGTGAGGTATAGGAGGAGGGATGACAGACAAGTTTAAGAAACTTGCAGTAAGAAGGGTCTACAAGTTAGACATAAAAAGAGAAGATGATATGCCATTTGTTTCTCTAGGGGTTAAATCCATGTGAACAGTGTTGTACTAACATACATTAGACACAACTGTATAAGATGGGGTTTGGGTTATGTGTGAAGAAACAGGTGATGTAGGAAGTGTGGCATGGGCTAGAGGTGGAATGAAAAGAGGTGGTGGAGAAGAGATAAGTGGTTGGGTTATACCTTGTTGTAGAGGAGAAGATGGTGGTGAGGGTATAGATACTTTATCCCCAGCTTCTTCCTCGACTGGGGAGGGTTGTTTGGATTCAGCAAGGGGTAGATAGTAGTTGTTTGTGCCTCCACAGACTGGTCTTCTCCTTACTACATCAGCAGGAGGAGGTTCAAGAGCAAGTACTCCAAATTTTCTCTTTCTAGGGACCATACCCAGAAATAGAACTTGCTTCTCCTTGGGCTCCTATATGGGCTTCTTAATCTGTTCCCCTTGAGCAGGTAATTCCTCCCTACTAGGCTCACACATGACTTGTCTGGCATCAGTAGAGGCATTTTTCAGCTTCTTCTTCTTTTCTGGTTGAGCGGACTCAACCTCACCAGTCTTTCTCTTTGGAGAGAGTTTTCTCCTTCTGAACCTGAGAGGTCTCTCACTCTCAACAATTTCAGCAGATGCAGAGGGCTTCTCCAGATGAGGTCTCTGATCTTGTTTGGCTACCTTTGTAGCAAGTTTCCAGATGCATTCTAAGATAGAAATCTCAGACTCGTCTGCTGGTTCTACAGGAACCTTCTTCTTCTCCTCAACATCTTCAACATGCAAAGCTAAGGGAATGCCTGAGATCTTCATCACAGACAGGATCTTTGATAACTCTTAGAAATAAGAGTTATCTACTCTTCATTAGCTTGAGTGTTCGTAATCTTTGGGTGTTTTATGTGTTTTAGCTTAGCTTAGAGTTTTATGCGTCATTGTGTGAATTTGCATGTATTTCTGTTTTTGAAACTGTTTAGGAGTTTAATTAATGTATTTTTGTATTTAGATAGATTTTAGTTAAAGTGAAGACAAGTTGCTGGAAATGCTCTGGAAATGTTGCAGCATCTGGGCGCGAACTCCTTATCTCCTTATCAGAAAAGGACAAAACCGAGACCACTTTCTCTCTCATGATGGGGCGTCCTAAAAGCCGAGGACGTGTCCCTGTCACATGCCTTGGGTTTTGCGCAGGTGCAATTAATGAAATGGGCCGAAGCCTTTATTTTAGTATTATTTTGATGGCCCAAAAGTAGGAGAGAGAAAAGGGGCCCTTGTAAAACCCTAAAGGGGGATATTCCCTTACATTTTAAGGGGTCTTCATATCAGAATTTCATGACCCAGGACAGCAGCAGCCAAGGGGTCTTCTACTTCCTCTCCATTGTTCCATTTTCGTTCCTCCATGTAATGGCTTCTTCTCCCATTTTCTATTTTGGTTTCCAGATTTTGTAAGCTCATTATGAGCTAACTTGTTGTAGCTATGGGTATTGTGAACTTGTATTGAATGTTTAGTTAACGTTATGTGATGCTTTGTTTTTGCATTTTCTCTTAATCTGCGTTTATATGTTGTTTTATTTAAGCTTGGCCACCTTAAGTAGAACTTGAGCTTGCTGAACTTGGAAAAACTAAGTAAGTGGACATGTTTAAGAGATAAGGGTTAAGCCTCTAATTGAAAAATCAGTAGATGTTGAATGTATTAGGAATAATCATTCAAGTCCTTAAGCTAGCTGAAACGTGCTTCATAATAAGAGGGTGTAATTAATATGAATCTAGGAATAGAACACATTTAATGAACTTTATCTTTCAAGTGTTGAAAAACACAACTTTCATTTCGTGGAGCTAAATGTTGTAGCATCACAGAGCATAACTGAAGCTAAACTGAAATTACAAGGGATTCATCCATTTTTGTTCACAAACCCTTTTTATTATCCCGTTCTCTTATTACTGCCTTTGTAATATTGTTCTTTTTAAATATTGAAAATTAACACTTTCATTCACTATTTGGTTACCCTTTAATCTTAGCTCAACAGAAATATAGATTTAAGTTTTGGCTAATTCATACCATTCTAATCCTCGCGGGAATGATATCTTACTTACTCTTTACTATTTGTTGCGATTGTGTACACTTGCACATACTTATCACACCTATTTATAAGGAAACAATCTTCTTATCTATGGACTGAGCCATGGTGATATGATCAAGGATTCACCAAGCCAAAGGATCCCAAGCATAGAAGACATATATGGACCAATGACAAGATCAAGGCAAAGGAGAGTCCAAGATGCATTGCAGGATGTGGGGGTCAACCATATGACTCACAAGCAACCATTGGAAGAGGGAATTACTTTGAACCTCTATTGTATAGAAGTCATTGACCACTTAGATTAGGAACGATTTGTATTAGAATAGGACTATGTAATAAAAGTGCTTCTTCAATAGGCACTTAGGGTAGTTTAGCCTTTTGGGCTTTTACTTTTGGGCTTAGGATGATTGGGCCTCTTGGACCAATTAGCGCAACATGTAGTTAGGAATCATTCATTAGGCCAAAGTAGGCCAAGAGAGGCCCACACTTGGCATAGGAGGCACAAATAAGGGCTAGAGGATGATGAGCTTCATGCTCTCATCTATAAATAGGTGACTTGTAAGCAAAATTCAATACATTTGCAAGATTTCTCACACTTGAGATTCTAAGAGAGTTGAGAGAGTTCTCCTATAAGTTGTTCATGAGTTGAACCTTTGATTCTTATCTTGAACTTCCATGTTCAAATGGTGAATCTTCACATGACTTATCAATTCAATCTCTTCTCCAAGAGTTGATTGTGGCTCCTTCTTCCATTTCTTTTCTTCTCCATTTTTCTATTTCAATTGTTTCTTTAATTGTTGAGGCCTCAAAAGTCTGAAACATACTTGATGTGTAAATTCTCTAAAGTTTTGATGATTTCAAATATATTAAGTATGGTTATATTGAACCATATGAAATTACTAATGAGACTGGTCAAGTGTGTAGAAAAATAGCTTTAAGCTCACACGTCTAAAACTGACCCGTCTAAATTTTCCAAACAAGCAACTTCTCAGACTTGTCTGTAAAACCACCCGTCTGAAAAAGGACAGCTCAGCTAGAGACCAAGTTTGCTCAAAGTAAAAGACCTGTTCAAGAAGATGATGTGGCAAAGATCAAGACCTGAAGAACCTTCAGTGGATCACTCGTCTGAAAAAGGCTTGCATACTTGTCTAAAATCTGGATTAGTACACTCATCTAGAAATTAACTCTGCTGCACCTATCTACTGATCAGTTGTCAGAATAAAGTTCAATTCAACATCCTTGGATCACGATGCTTCTTTTGAAGACCTCGAAGACTTTTGGACAAAAGCGCCAAGCATGAAGAACAAAGAAATTATCCTTTTAAGTTTTTAAGGAATAAACATGATACCTCTGCACAAAATCAACTGCTTTTCACTATTTAAAGTACAAAGCAAAAGTACTTTTCAAAAGGTGAACTAAGTGTTGCACTGAAATGGGAAAGTTCTCTGCTGCAAGTACAAAAGCACTGCTGCTACATCTTTGAAACAACAACTTCTCAGAACAAAGTGTACTCTTAGTCGCATATGTCAAAGTTCAACGTCCCCAAACATTTAATGAATACTCAGAACGACTCTTTGGCATTAATGGCGTCCAAGAAGTTTAAGTTAAAGAAGATCACTTTCTAAAGCTGTCTCTAACGAATCAATTGAATAAAGCCTTTAAATAGAGCAACCCATGAAGATGAAGATAAGAGATTATGAACATATTCAAGAAGCATTTACTCTGCTCATTTACTTCTTCATTCCTTCATTGATTATCTCTTCAATCATTTGATATTAATACGCAGTCTTTCATTCTGATATTTATTTCACTCTCTCGGTGTTACCAGAAAGACTAGCATGAAATAGACAGCTATAAACACGAGAAGGGGGGTTGAATTGTGTTTATCAGAAATTAAAATAAAGTTAAAAACTTTTGCATGCAGAAGCCAAGCACAGACGGGTGTAAAAAGGTTACACAGACAGGTCACCTGTCTGTTGTAGTTTTCGCAGAAAACAACACACGTATAAAACAAAAACAGTCTTGATAAAAACAGTTTTAACCCCTTAGTTAGAAAGCAGATGATATATAATCTAAACAACTAAAGAGATTAAGGGAAGAGAGATTAACACGGAGATTTATCCTGGTTCACTCTTCAACACAAAGAGCTACGTCCAGTCCTTGGCAGCACCAAGATTTATCCACTATAACTGATCAGGTTACAGACTCCAAGTATTGTTTGCACACCTAGCCTCTTCAGGCTCCAACACAAGTATTCTTTGCACACCTAGCCTCTTCAGGCTCACTCAGATTTGTTTGAGAGTTTTGTTTGTAATAAATACACTTACAGACCTTTCACTAACACTCAGAGAGTGGTTTAAATATAAGGCTTTAGGAAAGTCTGCGTAATAACTTCAAATGATTGAAGAATACAGAATGAATAAATGAACAGAGTAATGGCTCTTTAATGCTTTGTAAAAACTCTGATTTTGTTCATCTTCAATGACTTCTGTATTTATAGCCTTCAAACATTTAATATCCGTTAGAGACATTCCTTGCAACTATGGCTTCAGGCAGAGCTTCATTAAATGCAATATAGTCGTTCTGGGCAGCCATTAATGCAATGAAGACGTTGGTTGTACTCTAACATGAGGGATAATAGCTTTATGCATCGTGTAGACGCCAACTCAGAGTTGTGCAGAGTGCTTTTGTACTTTTGCAGAGTACATTTCCCTTTTTGTGTAATGACTGAAAGTACTAGGGAATAAAGCATGTTGGAAATGTTCTTTAACTGGAAGTTTATCTCTGACTTCCTTGTTTGCTTGAGAGAGAGCACTTCTGAGTTTCTTGATAAGCGTGAGAGAGTTCTCAGAGTATTCTTCATGAGGGGACAGCTTGCAAAAGCTTCCTGTACTTCGAGTTCCTTTAACGAAGAACCTTAGACAAGTTGAAGGGTACAGACAGGTTGTAAAATCAGTTTGCACATAATCAACAATCCTAGTCAGCAGACAGGTTGACTTCTTGGCTACTACAGACAGGTGAGACTTAGGTAGACAGACAGGTGAGTTTTGTAATCTTCTGATCTGTACACTAAGTAGACAGGTTAGCAACCACAAAATAGGTTAATTAAATCATTACCCAATGTTTAGTTTTCATCAAAACTTAGGAAAATGCACGCAGACATTTTAGAGACTTAACATAGCAAAGTTGTATTAAATACACAAACTTTTTTACCCTTTTAGTTTTGAGCCTGAAGAGGCTAGGTAAGAAAAGAATACTTGTTTAAGAGTGAGCCCGAAGAGGTTAGGTGTGAAAAGAATACCGGTACTGTAATATGATCAGTTATAGTGGATAAAGTTGGTGCTTGCTGCCAGGAACTGGATGTAGACCTGTTGACATTGGGGTGAACCGATATAAATCTCTTGAGTGATATTCCTTTCCCTAATCTGTTTATTATATTAAGAGTTTATTTATTTTTAGCATTTAAACTGGGGATTTAAATTGTGAATATCAAATCTGTTTTAACCTTTCTCTGCTTGCGCGTGTGCTGTTTCTAAATTAGATGAGTCACTCATCTAATTTTCTTTTCATTACTTATTGCTTGTTGTGCCTGCGAAAATATTTTCGAAGTTTTCTAAAAAGTTGGTAAACACAATTGAACTCCCTTTCTTGTGTTAACTTTGATTATTTCATTAATTTCTTGCAATTTATATTTCTTAGATCTTGATTTACTTTCTTATTCTTGTCTTTCAATTCATATATGAAATTACTTCTCTTCTACTCGTTTGTTTCCTCTTGGATTCTCACTTGAGAATCAAGATTTCTATCAATTGTTCTTGTTTTGTTGTTGATCTTGAATTTTAGCAACCTGAAATCAAAGAATGATCCTAAACTCTTAGTGATCAATGTTAGATCATATCCTATGGCCACAAAGGCACCATCACCAGGGACAAACAACTTGTTTCTGAACAGCCTCGTCAAAAACATCCCATAACGGAAGGTGGAAATGTTGGATCTTCTGATCATAGACTCCATGTGCTTGAACAGAAGATCGTTTAGATCAACCTTAATCCTGTGGATTAGGTGATAGAGAGCAAACTAGTCCCTTTTATAGACATTGTCTTTGGATCCCTTCTTAGGCATCACACACTCTTGCAGCATATTCAGCAGAAACTTGCACCTTGCAAAGATAAACATACATACTTCATATATACATAACACGTACAAATGGTCACCAATGGATCCCAACAGAGGGACCCTAAACCTAAGTAAACTATACAGACACTAGAAAGATAAAAAGACACATATAACTGGTTCTAGAAAAGAGAAAGATCCTAGAAATACCTGACCCGCCTCTTAAAATATACATCCAAATATACATCAAAATATAAAATAAGGCTCTCGGAGGCACACAACCTAACAGACACAATCGACTTATCCATATCACAGATGATATGAGCGTTTGGAACTACCCTCACCCTCGTCGTAGTGATGACGATAAACTCTGCCATACCTTTCGGCTCCCAAACCGACTCGTCGCTGCTCATCATGACTCCACGACGATGGTAGTGGTACATCATCTGAACACTCCTCTGCCTCCGACCCCTCTGAACCATGCCTACATGACTCCTCGCCTGTGATCTGTCTGTAACACCCTTCTCGGGCGCTACATCGTAAGTGACATTTTAAGGCCGAAAAGTAGGTTAATTAAAATTTGCTATAAAAGAATGGGGTAATTTTTTTTTTCTTTTTGCAAGTCGTAAATATAACTACTTTGTTTTAAATGAATGGATAATAAAACATTCCATTATCACATTTAGGGTCATAAGTTCGCAAATGAATTACATAATGCCCAACCCGACACATAAACAGAAATCATAGAATGTACAGACTCAACATAAAGCTGTGGAGACGTAGCTCCTAAAATATAAGATTCTTGGAGTCACAGCTCCATAGACAGTTACATTAACTCCCAAACATACCCAGCTGGCCAAACTAAAATATAAAAGACCATCCTTTCTCGTTCATCGTGAGAAGGACAACCCATCTGACGAGACCTAGTGGAAACTTGATTTGAGTTCACTACCGACGTCGTCACAAAAGACTCTACTGGAGTTACTACAACAGTAACTCTCGAACCAAACCCTTTCCTCTTCCAAGAGGAAAAAGATGGTCTACGAACCATCGACAGTATGAAAAGACGTCCACTAGAAATTCCACCGTAGCATCCACAAGCTCGAACCTCAATATCTACGATGCGTCAGCCAAGCGACATCTTGACGTCTCAATCTTCTGAAAAGAATACAGAAGGCACATAGCCAGCCGACATAGGCAATATAAAAATAAGGAGGTGAGGTTTCCATTTATCTTACACATAAGGTAGACATGCAGTGGTACGACTCTCAGGTACGTACAATTAACAATTATCAATCATATCTACACTCATAACAAAACAATAATGTTTCACAGAAACATGACCACAGCACCACGTTTTCCTAGATAGAAGACATCTAAGACTTGAGGAATGACCTCTGAATTCCTATACCATGGTTTTTTGAACAGTCGGAGAGAGTTGTTCGGAGGATTGTTCCGGAGTCTACCAGCCTTGGGTAATAAAGAATGCATCAATAGAAGAGGGCGTGCAGGTCATAGGCTTTTTCGGGAACATCCTACACTACCAGAAAACACGTAGTGTCCAGTCGAGTATGTCGGTGCATTTCAAGATCACCACGCCACAGAGGAGCTACCAACTGGGCCTATGTGAGTATTTCATAGCCCGATACCCACTATGAATAAGCAGTATTCGCCACTACAGAATTCGTACCCGCATTAAAGTGTTAGCTCTTCTCCTAGGCACAACGGCCTTACAGAACATAGTTTCACTATGTGTTTAGGCAAAATTGCCGGAAAATGCGTTCTTCTTGTCTTTCCATCGGATGACATCTTGATTCCATCGGAATTCTTTCAACGTGCTTTCTCAGATGCTAGATGTTCTTAACATCGAGCGGAAGTTCTCAAGTAACCTTTCATCTTTGTGTAAAGATATCTTAAAACACTTGATTAAAAGTCCTAACGCATTATGAGATTGGAATACAAGTCCAATTATTTATTTCTCTGTACTTTTCTAATTGAGCCTTTTTCGTTGGCTTCCAAGAAAACAAATCATTCTAAGTCCATTAAATTTTATGGAATATGGATAATGAATTATCCATACTTTATGACATAAGGTCTTGCTTCACCGTAAGTCATAAATCATTAAGTTCATATTTTCACTAAGTCATTCATGACTTAGGTTTTGTTCTTTAATGTAAATACTTGTCTTTGAAGACTAGAACCCTTTTGATCTTAAAACCAAAATCTTTAAATGAAATCAAATCATTCTTTAAAAACCGTTTCCATCCAAGATACACAAGTATCAATTTCTCAAAACCTTTCTCTCGAAAAATCTTTAAAATTGCTTAACGACGGTTCCGCCGCTTTTTACTGAATCTAGGTCCAAAAGCCATACTTTTGAAAACTTGGTTCTTCGCCTCAAATATATTACTCTCCTAGGTTATATTGCTCACATGAAAATGTTAAAACACTGATTTTTCATCAAAAGCTCCATTATACAAAATTTCTAAGAATTTGACCGAACGTCGTTAATTTTATAAATCGCGTAAATCCTTTTTCAACGATTTTACACTCTAATAGTTCAAAACTCATTTTGAAGTTTTGGAAGAGTTTGATAGGCATGAAAAACAGTTTCTAACTGTCCAATTACATTTATTTTCAAAACTTGTAGTTTAGTCCCTAAACTTTCATTAATTACAAAAAGGTCCTTATCCACTTAAAACCTTATAACTTTTTATTTATAACTTCAAATCACACCAAACCAACTTCTTTAGTTTCATCTCATAAATTATTTTCCAGTTACCACGAAAATTACAGAAATGACGTTTCTGTCCAATATTTTCAATATTTGCAAATAGGTCCTTGTTTACTAAAAAGCTTATATCTTTTTATATATAAATCCAAATAACTTCAAACCAATTTCTATAGTCTTATATCATTAAGGACTACAATCACCATACTTAAAAATATAGTTTTCAGAACAGTCCCTGAAATTCTCAGTAATTGCATATGAGTCCTTATTTCTTTAAAAATCCATAACTTTCAATATAATTAACCAATTCAATTCAAACCAATGTTGGATAATTTAAAATAGGATAAGACAGTCCTAAAAAAAATAGGACAAGGCAGTGTATATTGTCCTAAAGACAGTTTTGCAACTTAGTGATTTTTCTTGGTTTTGTTATTCTTTAAAAACTTGAAATACTCATAAGATTTCATGATTTTAATCATTAAGCTTTTCATACCAATTTTCTCATCATGGCCGAACCATGACCATCACAAATGAAGATTTTCTCTTCATCAATCAAGCTCACAAAAAATCATGCGTATTCATATATAAATACAAGAAATCATGGCATGTAAACATATTAAGCATACTTGCAAACATATTAAGCATACTTGTAAACATATTAAGCATATTAATCATGAATTTTCATCACACAACATACACCATATAATTATTACCCCAAGTCCTCTTAGAGGATCACATACACTTTTAGGGTTTCTAGACAACATAAAAACAATATAAACCACATACATATCTACATTAAGGTAGGATAGTGGTAATCTTCCCCATACCTCTTGTAGACCACTTGAAGATCAAACAAACACAAGCTAAACCAAGCAAGGTAGGCCACGGTTTTGTCCACCAAAACCTAGCCATGAACAACCAACATAAAAACAAGTTAAAGAATGAAGGAAATCACCTAAACCCATTTGAGCATAGGTTCGGCCAAGTCAAGAAGAAATAGGTAGGGATCTCTAAATTTTTCAAGCTCTTGGATGATGAAAATAGAGATCATAAATAGATCATAGAAATTGGTTTCATATTTTTATGATTTTTCTAAAATTTCTAGAGTTATTTGAAGTTCTAGATCTAGAAATGGAGATTTGTGAAAAGTTGATGAAAGTGAAGATTTGATGCTGAAGCTAAGATGATGAGGAAGGGATTCCTCACCTTGTAATGAAGAGCTTTGATCAAGAACTTGAGAAGAAAATGAAGAACTATGATGAACTAAGCAAGAACACTATGATGTTCTTGGTGTTTTTGGTGAAGAAGATGACTTAGGAAGAGAATGAAATGTCTAAGTGTGTGAGTGGTGTGGCAGCCACGAAATTGAGTGAGGGAGTGAGTTGTTTAATGTTAAAATGAACCAAGGTTAGGTTAATTGACATAGGTTAAGTTTAGAAAATAATATAATAACTTAACTATGGTTATAATAACCTAACTAAAGTTAATTTGTAATCATGGTTTGATTAAAATACTTGGTGGAGAATAAAGGGAGGTGTGGATGATTTTGGGCCACATATTATGAGTCATCCATGACTCATCGATCCAATCCCTTCACGGTTCTCGGAAATCTCGTACTCAGCTCCGTCATTCACTTGATTTCGGTTTTTGAGAGGAAAATGATGAAATGAAATCAAAATGAAATAAGTTTGGTTAAGTGGAGGGGCTGCACGAAATTGAGTAGTTTTAGAGGGTATTTTGGTCAAAAATTCACTTAGGGACACTCTTGGAATTTTACTTAAAGTCCAAGGGCATTTTGGTCTTTTCACTAGAATAAATATCATGATATTTTGGTGTCATCATTATGCCTCATAAATGCTAGGTGAGTCACCCCTATGACTCACCACCATGAGTCATCATCATTGTGCTCATCCACCCGGCGTCGGGTTTTGTCTCTGCACCTTCGTTCTCGATTCCGTCGATCCTGATCGTCGAGTACTTGCCCGATTATCGTATAATAACCTATTTATTTTGAAAATTTTCAAAATAACCACTATGGTTGGAAATAAAATAAAAATCTAAACGGTTTCGTTCTCTGGTCAAAACTAGGTTTTCTGATCAGTAAAATCTTACTGTCAGTTAAAACGCAGACCGGGTTTCGTCTGAATTTTAAACCTAAAATTTCACCGTAACTTTCTACGATAAAGTAGAGTATAAATATGATTTTGTTTTATTAAAATCATTTTCTAGGTCTCGGATAAAATATAAACAAATATATGTATATATTTACCGATAGTAAAGAACAGTAAAAGTCGGGGTGTTACACTGTCTACCATGTTCCACATGTCATTGGGAAACTCCCTCTGACGAGGTGGAAACCATATGTCTGAAAAAGGCAGCCTCTGGGAAATCCGATATGGGTCAACCAGATGGAAGTAAGGACCTTCTCCAATGCATATGTAGAAAATAACCAGGCTGATATGCGTTATGAAGAACTGAGAGTGATCGACCTGCCACCCACGATCATGATGGTAGACTATATCAACATCTCCGATGATCAGGATCCTAGGAGGGATCCTCTGTAGGTAGTGCCTGGATTATAACTTGCCAGGATGCCGTCATCATCCGACTGGAGCTGCTCATCTAATGTATGTACATACACAGAAGAATAGAGGAAGAAGGGAGATAAGCAGCAGAATATAGTCATAAAAAGGGGATGGGGACACATAGAGCAAATATTGTACATACATAACACATACAACAAAAAAAAATCTTTCATGTCACACCAACACAATACATTCTCGAAGTTCACTCTCATATCATTCCTCTGAGGAGTCTCACTCTTATGCATGCCAGCCAATATCTCTCATCCGGGTCTCAACTCTGAGACATTCTCCTTACCGAGCCTCACTGCTCAGAGAATGTTAGTTAGTTAGTCCCGGTAACCCTTCCACTTGTCGTGACCAATAAGAGAGCATCCCTTTATGAGCTCAACTCCATTAGAGTCATCTTGGTCGCCTTGGAATATCCACCTGTGACGTGGATACTCAGGGTAAAGTCGGGAAAACCAGGCTATACCGAGGTACACGACGCATTAAGAGCTACCTAATGGTCACTGTGAGCCTCCCAAGTCCAGTTTGTACATCCGCAAGGTCTCTTCGTAGACCGACCCCTCCATAATTTGTACTCGCACTCGAGTACAACTAACCTCGTATGACTCTCAGTCATACGGCTCGTCGCTTGGCAAAATGCAATGCAACAAACATCCTTGAGTTAACACCAGAACCTTCTCCCACAGTCACAAACTCACAACGGATGCCCATACATCCCTGGCCTCAAAGTCACAGTCTCAAGGCAATACCCAACTTATCCAGATCATCATACATTCATATCATCATCCAGTCAGCAACCAATTGTCAACAACATATTATAATAAAAAAAAAAACATGACAAGAACATCAAACAACACAACATCAACATGTTATAGCAACCAACTGACAATAGGCAAATTAGACAACCCCAAATAGCAGGATTTTTCTAACCTAGGGTTTCAAGGCTAGAGTCAATAAACCTACAACAACTAAACCCCAGACAACATCAAAATATTATTTAAGTAGGGTTTAGCTATTGTCGATTTTCGACATCCTGGTCGGGTCTGAGGCACCCTACACACATGCATATACAATAACTACGCTATGCTTTCCTCCCCGACGATGTCGGTTACTTTCTCCCCACCTTGAACGTTTGCGTAAGCTTTCTCAGCACCTTGAACCACGTGTTCCTCTTCTTCCCATTACTGCCACGTACAACATAGGACTCCTTGGAGCCCTGAAATTTTCCCTAACACATAGACAACATTCACGCATAGTCACAAACCCTAATCTTGCTCGAAAGCCATAATCGATGCAAGAATTAATAAAAAAAAGGGAAAATGACTAAGAATACTAATGTCGACAATGTCGACGTGTTAGGGATTTGGGCATTTTCTCATTGGTGTCGAAGAATCGAAGGTCAATACTTGATGTACTCGTCGCCCTGATCACAACTGTGTAGTAAGAATCGCGACCGGACGGGCGGATTTTCCACAACCATGCTTTATCTCTCTTCAAACTCATTGTCTCTCTCTTATGTTCTTAGGTCGCGTAGGAAATGAAGAATATAAAGCCAACTTGAAAAATTATCAAAACTTAAGTGTGATGCTGTATGACGAGCACACTCTAGCATACTGGGACTCCATGCTAGAGCTTTCCAACGCTTTAGCGTTGGCTGTTCCCATGTTAGAGTGTGGTCGCTGATTGCCACATGTTTCATTCAATTGACGTGTGTAATCGACGTGTCTGATGCCCTCAAATCTTGAGCATCCACCCACCCCACGCTAGAGCGTTCCAACACTCTAACGCTGGGTCTCCCAACGTTCAAGCGTGGCCCTGATGTCGGTACCCTTTTTTGCTCGTTTTGTCGCGTTCTGAGCTCGTTTGAAGTCCAATTGACCTCAAATTTGAAACATAAGCTCATTGATACCCAAGGAACAAGATTAAGCCTTTAAACATCCCTAAACCCTTCCTTAATCATAAATGGAGAAAATGGGGTGTTACACCAGCCCCAATCCTTGGGTAGTTGGGTGTTGTCTCTATTGTGTTGAGGTTGAACTGGAAGGTGTAACGCCCCGTTTTCTGGATTAGTGTGTGAGGAAACGATTAGGCATGTCCTAAGGCTTAATATTGTTTCTTGGGTGCTAATGAGTATGTGTATCAAGTTTGAGGTCAATCGGACTTAAACCGGGATGAGAGTGCACCGAAATGCGCGAAAATCGACAACCGACAGTAGAGAGAACGCTCAAACATGGCTTAGGGAATGCTCTAGCATTCTGGAGTCTCTTACACGTAGCATCACGTGTCAATTGCATGGGCACATGGTGAATCAGGTGCCACGCTCTAGCGTGGGTGTAACACCACGTTTTCTCGCGTCTTGACTGTTAATTATATTCTGTATTTTATTGGGGATCCAGAAAATGATTTTGAGGAAAACAAAATCATAGTTGAGAACTACTATATCGAAGGAATTTATGGTTAAATTTTTTGTTTAAAACTCAGATGGAGCCCAGTTTGCATCTTCGTAGACAGTGCGATTTGTAGGGCTGGACAAACAGGCCCAACCCAGCCCGAAACCGAACAGCTAGAAAGAATAAATTGCTAAACAGGCGGGTGAATTCGGGTCAACGGGTCATCGGGTCCAAAATTCATTTTAGATGGCTTTGTTCGGGCGGGTTCGGGTGGACTTAAAAAAATCCGTCGGAACCTGTGTGACACCCTAACTTGGTATCACATGGTTACCCGTTGCGGAATTAAAATTTGTTTAAATGCTGGTCGCTTTCGGAAAATAAACCTTCTTTATAAATTGTATTACTGAAAATAGTACTTAAAAAAAAATCTCCCTTTTTTTTTGAAACGAAAGAAGAAGTAATGAACACTCAGAACATGAACTGAAACAACACACATATATAACTGTCCCAGTAGGACTAAATTTTTGTACAAAATAGGGCCTTAATCAATCTGGCCAACTTTACTGAAACAGGAACAAAGAAACAGATAAAGCATCAAACTGGGAATGGGGAAATCTGGGTACTAAACTCAAAAGAAGGCTCTAAAAGCCAAGGACAACAGACTACCCAAAAACCGACGACAAACTACCAGTGCCTCCTGCACTCTGAGTGACCGCAAACACTTCCGCCAGATGAGATGTCAGATTCCGGGTCGATTACCTCACCATCATCGTCGATCGGAACATCCTCCTCACCGGGGTCCTGGGGATGGTACTCTGCCTCTAGCTCGTCCTCCCCCCAATCCTCTACCACCTCGAGAGGCTCCTCCTCCGGATCCTCCTCGGGATCCTCCTCGGGCTCTTCCTCCATGGGCTTTGCCGGCTCGACGTGTGGATGGAGAAGGCCAGCTAGCTGTAGTGTATGAAGATACAACCAGGGAGGTGGAAGTGTCACTGTCCGAGTCTCAACTGAGTGAATCCTCCGGATCGGCTCTCCGTTGGCGTTAGACTCTGTCGTCGTAATCGGTCCTCTATACGTAGCTGTAGTCGCGTCATCGCTTACTGTCCAATTCCCCACTCGTCCAGCCTCGTCGAACTGCTCAGACCTCGTGATCGCGGGTACTAGAGGAACAAGGGGTTCCATCTAAGGCATATGCATACACCGATACAAGAAGAAGAAAAGAACATATAGATATGCAAGAGTGAGATACCGTTATAAGATATATCCCACAACAACCATATACATGATACATACAACACGTAATCAGTTTAACAGTTAAGTCATGCAAAATCATAATATAACAGTGTTATATCAAAGGGATCTCAAGCCCGCACAATCAGTTTTTTTTGAAAATATGCATGACACTTCTGTGAACACCCAATTTTGTCCGGTCTATTTTTATTCAATTAATAAAAAGGAATAAACAAGAAAAATAAAATAAAATAAAAAGGATAATGGTGAGTTAGTTAGAATTAGTTTGTTTGATAGAAGGTGATTCAAATTAGAACTAGTTTAGATAGGAAGAGATAATGATCTTGTTGTTACTATTAGATAGTATAATCAGATAGCATAAGGATTATGATGTTGATATCTTTTATGATAACATGCTAATCTGATCTTGTATCTTGTTACTTCAACTGAGGAATTTGGGTTACTCTAAAAATAACGGGTTCTGATTTTTGCTCTGGAGAGAGTGGTTTCTTCCCCCTTTTTTCTCAATATTATTCTTCATCCTTATCTTTCTCTTACCTCTCCCACACATACCATCTTCATCTCTTCCGCCATCCCATTGACCCATCTGTCCGCCATCGCCATCGTGTCGGACAGACGCTGCGGCAACCACTACTCAGACCTCCGCCGCGTCCAGCCACCACGCAACACCTCCTCATTGCAGCCGCACCTCTCTGCCATCACTAAACGGTGTGCTTGTGTCGCACCTCTCCTCCGCCGCGTCTAGTCCAGTACGTCGCCGCCGTCACTATCCTCCATACCAGAAGCACGTGCAGATCTAGCTATTACAAACAGCTTGACTATGTCACCTTCGCTGATCAGTCACTTTCCTTCATGCAGCGCCGTCTCGAGCCATCACCGTTGCACTCTGCCGTGCTCCGTCGTCTCCAACATAATAGATCTGCCTCTTCATCCTTGAATCATCACATCGCGTCGCATAAGCTCCGCTGCGCCACTGTCAGGTCCGACTCACAGTGCGAATCGCCGCCCAGAAGCCGCTGTGTCTGCTCGTTGGTTGCTCCCCCTCTTTCTGCATTACCACCAATTCACCATTGTTGTTCCGTGAGTAGATAAACCAGAGCATTCTGGTTCAATGATCCTTTCTTTGGTTTAAATGGTTTTGTTGCTTTTGGGTCTAATAAGAAATGGGCTAAGTTGTTGGGCTTGTTTTGTGTCAATTCAAACTAAAAATTCTTTCCCCAATAAAATCTGAAAAATAAAATAAAATAAAAAATATTCTTTTTTTCATAAATAAAAGTAAAGATTCAAATTTCTTTTCAAAATAATAAAATTTTTTTTTTCATAAAAGTAAAAACCGCTAACCAACAAATATTTTCTAGAAGAACTACGTAGCTTTGAATTTCCCATTGCACCCGGGAATACGTAGGAGCGGAAATAATAATTCCGTCAAGCCAAAACTAAAATTTTCCTATTTTTTTTGTGTTTATTTTCTTTTTATTATATTTTTGGGTAAAATAGATATTTTTTAAAAGTTATTAACAGTTTGCTCAATTAACTTGAGGTACCGTCTTAGGACGGGCGGTGTAGGGTGCTAACACCTTCCCTACTCGTAACCGACTCCCGAACTCAAATCTCAATTTTTAATAAAAGACCAGTTTCCTTTAATATTTGGTTTTTTCCAAATTTTTCCTAAAATTAAATTTGGTGGCGACTCCTCTGTTTATTTTTTCCAATCGCGGCTCCCGGACGGGACGGTCGCGACAGCTGGCGACTCCACTGGGGACTTTTTGAGAGTCAGGCCTATTATAGTTAGTTGTGCAAAATTTTAATAACTTTTATTTGTTTGTTTTACCCATTTTACATTGTAAATATTGTTTTATTTATTTATTCTACATATATATATTCTTACAATTTTTCATGTTAATTCTAGGGTAGATTTAACTTTTAGGGTTGTATAGGTTTGTATGTTCTCTCCACACACTACACTTACACATTGAGCACACACTTATGAGTGAGGCCCTATACCCGGGTCTTGGTAACCCTAAGATTAAGAAAGAGGTTGTGTAGTGGTAGCCATTTTGGGATATTCATCCTATCTGGGTATCATGAAAACCTCGGCTAGAGTGTAACCTTTTTATGATGTCCAATGTCTGGTAGATCTCCTACTGTCTTGGTCAACATCATGAATTTGGATCTTAGCTCTAGTGGCCAAAGAATATTGGAATTGTAGAACCACCTTATGCGAGGTCACCGATTAAAGATCCATAGCCCATTAGGATAGAGTCCAATGAGGTAACCTGATTTAGGACACAAAGTGAGTGTACTTTCTCCTCACGTTCTTTTTAATTATGCATAAAATTCACCATTAATTATTTTTCTACAACCTAATATCTTTGGACGAGACGTTCTAGGAATGGTTAGTTAAATATTTATCATTTAAAACCTTTGAACGAGACGTTCTAGGAATGATTAAATCAAATATGTTCACACTTAACACCTTGGAACGAGACGTTCTAGGAATGGTTAAGCAAGAATATTCACCAAACTAAGACATTTGAATGAAATGTTCTAAGAATAATTAATCAATCTTCATTCGATCATGTGGTACAAATACCGGTTTAATTAATAGTGGCCATGCATGATTTCATGATAGGTAAAATAATCAATATAACGAGAAAATCGCTACACCCTTATCGTACTCGATCACAAGCCAAAATAATGGATGAACAAGAGCAAGCTCAGAAATTCATAGAAGATATGGGTCAACTCAAGGAACAGGTGGCTCAAATAATGGAGATGATGCAAGCCATGCAAAAGGAAAAAAATACAGATGAGAATCCTCCAGCCTCAACTGAAGCACAGCCAACTGAACCTCTTCTCACTCAGGGCTTCAATCAACAAGGGATCACGATGCCCCTTGTTGTTTACCCGAACAATCAAACTCATCAGTCATTTGACCCAAACAATCCCCCATATGGTCTTCCTCGAGGGTTTGTACCACCAGTGGCTCCTAGTCCGCAAGATGGCTATCCAGGTTCCCAAAACACTGCCCAAACACAAATCCCTACCAATGCTGCTGAGATACAACAAGTGCAAACCACCAATCCGCCAGGTGGTAATACCCCGATAATGGTACAATTTGCTAACCCGAATACTTCACCATACACACTTCAAATTGATGCCAATGGGACCCAGGCAACACATAATTTTGCTCCCCTACAATATGTTCCTGTTAATCAGACGGGTGAGAGTCCTCAGTCCAAAGAAAAATTGGAAATTCTGGAGGAAAGACTGCGGGCTATTGAAGGAGTAAATAGTTATGGTCTTTAGACTGCCTCAGAACTTTGTCTGGTACAAGATGTTGTAATCCCGCCAAAATTTAAGGTGCCTGATTTTGACAAGTACAAGGGAATCACTTGCCCTAAAAACCACTTAACCATGTACGTAAGGAAGATGGCATCGTATGCCCATGATGATAAACTCTTGATTCATTTCTTCCAAGACAGTTTGACTGGGGCAACTTCAAATTGGTACACACATCTTGAGCGGGCCCATATTCGATCTTTCAAGGATCTAGCAGATGCATTCTTGAAACAATACAAGTACAACATTGACATGGCTCCGGATAGAATGCAATTGCAAAGTATGTCAAAAAAGAATACAGAAACTTTCAAAGAATATGCCCAACGATGGAGGGAATTAGCTGCTCAAGTAGAGCCCCCATTAGCTGAGAAAGAAATTGTAGCAATGTTCATTGATACACTTCAGTCACCCTTCTATGACATAATGGTTGGAAGCGTGTCATCAAACTTTTCTGACATGGTTATCATCGGAGAAAGAATTGAAAGTGGGATGAGAAGCGGTAAGATTGTTGAAAGTTCTGTGGTAGCTGTTGAAACAAAGAAAGCTCCATTTGTCAAAAAGGAAGGAAGGAGAGACGCATACTGTGGCGTCAGAGCAGAAGATTCCTGAGCATTGGGTATCAAACCAAATTCCTGTCAACTCCCAACCATCTTTTCAAAACACCTACATCCCATTTTATCCACCACATCAACAGCCTAACCATCCATATATAGCCGCCACCTCACAAATTCCAACCCAACCTTATCCTATGATGATATCATATCAGTCATCATATCCTACCCAGCATCAAACCTTTCCTACTGTACCACCTCAACAAAAGGCAAAGCCCATGCAGTTTGACCCAATACCTATTACTTACACTGAGCTATTACCGAGCCTCGTCAACAAATCTTTGTTGGTCCCAGTCCCGGCTAAGGCAGTACAACCCCCATACCCAAAATGGTTTGACCCAAATGCTAAGTGTGATTATCATTCAGGAGTGATTGGTCATTCGACTGAAAATTGCAAGACCTTAAAGTACAAAGTGCGAGATCTAATCAATGCAAATTTGCTGAGTTTCCAACAAGATACTCCTAATGTAGGAGATTCTGGAGTCAACACCATAGAAGGCACTGTGAAGCATGACCTTTGATTCTTGTTAGAGTAATTCATTAATGTTATTCCTTTAGCTTTGCCCAAGGCTTTAGGAAATCTCGAATAATGGGCTTACCTGTTTCCATTTCAGTATGAATAAATGAATGCATTGAGTTTCCTTGATGTTTCTTCATCTTTTGACTTTACCTTACTTTAGCCTTATCTTTTCATTCCTCCTGAAGTTGTCCAGATCTGAAAATGATTCTCTAAAAAAAAAAAGAAGGTACATGCTAGCATCTCATCATATGATTTTGATCACCCCATTAATCAATTTGACAATAGAAAAATCCTCGTCGACTTATATGATCAACTGAGCCGAAAGCACCAAATGACTATTTTTGCAATGATTGAGGCAATCAAAAGGTACCTTTAGTGAAGTAGAGATACTCTCCTTGAAGAAGAAAAGCCCACAGATTAAAGTTAGATGCTTTAAAAAAAAAAAAAAGAAAAAAAAAGGAAAGAGAGAGACCACTTATTTAATTTGGTAAGTACTATTATTTTTGTCTTTTCATTAAAATTTTTGAAAATTAACAATCATGATTTAAAATGAAGAATGGCCATGTTTCTCTATCCTTGACATATTTGTGTCATCCGTTGTTACCCCTTTTGAGCCTAAAAGAATTATTTTTCAAAGAACCTTGGGCAAGGATCACCCCTACACTGGGGCTAATTTGAGTTAAATGCGGATTGTTGAAAAGTAAAAAGAAGAAGAAGAAGAAGAAGAAGAAGAAGAAGAAAGGAAAGAAAATAAATAAATAAGCTCACAAGAAAGCCAAAAAAAAACGAGAAGTGGGCAAAGGAAATATAATATTGATACAAGTGGTTGATGCAAAGTAAGAACAAGGATCCTTGACCCTTTCAACCCACAAACACTCATTTGGGCCTCATTCCTTTTCTTCATATCCCTTAACCTTGGCCACATTACAAGCTTAAAAAAGTCCATTCTGATCAATGAAAGATTGTTATCATTTTCATTAATTTTAATTTTGAGACAAAAAAAATATGTGCTCTTTAATATATCACTCTCGAAAATATAATAAAAAGAATAAAAAAAAGCAAGAAAAAGAGAGAGAAGAAAATGGCTCGCTGGGCTGAAAACCTGAAAGGGCGGTCCAGGCAAAAATTAGAGCGTCCCGATGAAAAGATCCATTGAAGAGACAAACTGGGGCAGTTTGAATTTAAAGGTAGATCACGAAGTACCCCAATAAATGAAGAATGGGGCAAGTCATATCTTTGAAGCTGATTGAATTGGTGCTCGAGACCAATTGAAGAAATACAAACTTCAAACTGGGGCAGGTTGAATTTAAAGGCAGATCATGAAATGCTCCCAATACATGAAGACTGGGGCAAGTAATATCCTTGGAAACTGATTAAAGTGGTGCTCGAGATCATATGCATGAGAGGCTAGCACTAATTATCCTAAAGAGTATCATTTGAAGAAATGCAAACTTCACATCCTCATCGTTCCCTTATAAAGACATCTCCAACCCCAATATCATTATTTTTCTCGCATCCTTATCACCTTTCACATATTGTTATCACCTTTTCACTCTCCATCATTTTTGGTACCCCCTCTTATTGCCATTTACCATGGACTCAACATGCATTTTTATACTGGAGTGTGAAATAAGTGTCAATAATAACATTTTCTCTCAAGATTTCAAAGGTCATGGAAAGCATAACTATCTCTTAACAAGGGGCAACGATAAAAAGGGGGCAATCAGGCACTTTCATCTGTTGGGATCATCATATCTCTGGTAAGAAGCAAAGCATCAATAAAACATGCAAAGGACTGGTCAAATCAGCAAGTTTCGCTCTAGTTCATCCAAGATTTGGCTATGGTCAAAACTCAAAACCTTAAGGGGCCAATGATAAAATGTGATTAAAAGCAAAAGAAAAAAAAAAGAAAAAAAAAGGAAAAAAAAAAAAAACAAAAGCAAAAATAAAAAAATAAAAAATCAAGCTTTACAAAATGTCTCTTACATCATGCACTGTTGCAACATTTCAAAAGCAAAACTCAACATCATTGCATCACACTTGGGCATAGGGCCTGTAAGTTGTATTTCAGTTCGCTTCCGCTGGCATAGGGCCTCTCAAGCTTTCTTTTGTTTTTGTTCAGCTTTAACGAGCATAGGGCTCATAAGCTGTCTTATAGGCTTTAGCAGGCATAGGGCCTCGTAAGCTTTCGTCTTCTTTCCAAGTTCCTACGGATACCATCTCCGTGAACTTGTCTTATATTTCCTTTCGAGCTTCTGCGGAAACCATCTCCGTGAGCTTCTTTCCAAGTTCCTACGGAAACCGTCTCCGTGAACTTGTCTTATCTGTCCTTTCGAGCTCCTGCGGAAACCATCTCCGTGAGCTTCTTTCCAAGTTCCTGCGGAAACCGTCTCCGTGAACTTGTCTTATCTGTCCTTTCAAGCTTCTGCGGAAACCGTCTCCGTGAGCTTCTTTCCAAGTTCCTGCGGATACCGTCTCCGTGAACTTGTCTTATCCTTCCTTTTGAGCTCCTGCGGAAACCGTCTCCGTGAGCTTCTTTCCAAGTTCCTGCGGATGCTGTCCCCGTGAACTTGTCTTATCTGTCCTTTCAAGCTCTTGCGGAAACCGTCTCCGTGAGCTTCTTTTATCTCTCGTTTTAAGCTTCTAAGAAAACTGTTTCTGTTAAAAAAAAAAAAATCTCTTCCGAACAAAATCTCGGTTCATTTCTTTACTTGCATCTTATAACGATAAAAGGCTAACTATGGTTAACCTGTTATCTAATAAGAAACTAGTAAAGAGGGGCAGCTGTGAACACCCAATTTTGTCCGGTCTATTTTTATTCAATTAATAAAAAGGAATAAACAAGAAAAATAAAATAAAATAAAAAGGATAATGGTGAGTTAGTTAGAATTAGTTTGTTTGATAGAAGGTGATTCAAATTAGAACTAGTTTAGATAGGAAGAGATAATGATCTTGTTGTTACTATTAGATAGTATAATCAGATAGCATAAGGATTATGATATTGATATCTTTTATGATAACATGCTAATCTGATCTTGTATCTTGTTACTTCAACTGAGGAATTTGGGTTACTCTAAAAATAACGGGTTCTGATTTTTGCTCTGGAGAGAGTGGTTTCTTCCCCCTTTTTTCTCAATATTATTCTTCATCCTTATCTTTCTCTTACCTCTCCCACACATACCATCTTCATCTCTTCCGCCATCCCATTGACCCATCTGTCCGCCATCGCCGTCGTGTCGGACAGACGCTGCGGCAACCACTACTCAGACCTCCGCCGCGTCCAGCCACCACGCAACACCTCCTCATTGCAGCCGCACCTCTCTGCCATCACTAAACGGTGTGCTTGTGTCGCACCTCTCCTCCGCCGCGTCTAGTCCAGTACGTCGCCGCCGTCACTATCCTCCATACCAGAAGCACGTGCAGATCTAGCTATTACAAACAGCTTGACTGTGTCACCTTCGCTGATCAGTCACTTTCCTTCGTGCAGCGCCGTCTCGAGCCATCACCGTTGCACTCCGCCGTGCTCCGTCGTCTCCAACATAATAGATCTGCCTCTTCATCCTTGAATCATCACATCGCGTCGCATAAGCTCCGCTGTGCCACTGTCAGGTCCGACTCACAGTGCGAATCGCCGCTGCGTCTGCTCGTTGGTTGCTCCCCCTCTTTCTGCATTACCACCAATTCACCATTGTTGTTCCGTGAGTAGATAAACCAGAGCATTCTGGTTCAATGATCCTTTCTTTGGTTTAAATGGTTTTGTTGCTTTTGGGTTTAATAAGAAATGGGCTAAGTTGTTGGGCTTGTTTTGTGTCAATTCAAACTAAAAATTCTTTCCCCAATAAAATCTGAAAAATAAAATAAAATAAAAAATATTCTTTTTTTCATAAATAAAAGTAAAGATTCAAATTTCTTTTCAAAATAATAAATTTTTTTTTTTTCATAAAAGTAAAAACCGCTAACCAACAAATATTTTCTAGAAGAACTACGTAGCTTTGAATTTCCCATTGCACCCGGGAATACGTAGGAGCGGAAATAATAATTCCGTCAAGCCAAAACTAAAATTTTCCTATTTTTTTTGTGTTTATTTTCTTTTTATTATATTTTTGGGTAAAATAGATATTTTTTAAAAGTTATTAACAGTTTGCACAATTAACTTGAGGTACCGTCTTAGGACGGGCGGTGTAGGATGCTAACACCTTCCCTACTCGTAACCGACTCCCGAACTCAAATCTCAATTTTTAATAAAAGACCAGTTTCCTTTAATATTTGGTTTTTTCCAAATTTTTCCTAAAATTAAATTTGGTGGCAACTCCTCTGTTTATTTTTTCCAATCGCGGCTCCCGGACGGGACGGTCGCGACAACTTCAATATCAGGCTCTAACTTAATCTCATGAGATAACAACACCGTTTCATCGTAGAAGTAATAAAGAGTTGGTCAAGCTCTGATGCCCACTGGCAAGTTGCCACCATAACCTCGTGCACCAAGGTCTCCGGATGCACAACGTCTCGAATGCCTCCACTGGGCCAATCGGACTGACCCTCAGATACCACCTTGTATCTGGTTTACTTAAGCACGTCTGCTGAGGGGAAATGCATATGAATAAAAACTTTCCGTTATCAAGGTTTTGCTTTGTGTATACTCTTTTTCGCTGTCGAAGCTCAAGGCTAACGACTATTCACAATTCCCCATCACTTGAACTTGAAGAAACACAGGACACACAGTCCGAGTGCTCAATCACAACGCCTTAGACCGCGGCCGCAGTCAAGGTTTGTGGTCGTAGAAATCACTTATGATTTTATCCATGTCTTATTTAACATGATAAGGACACCTAGTCCGCAGCAATGAAATCAGAACGCACCGTTCTCGATTCCGAGTTTTGGACTCTCAGCCCATAACATCATGAATAGGACCCTTGGTCCATAGTACTTGACACGGATCCTAGATCACGTGCGTATAACTGAATACTAGAGGCGACGTCTCGCAACTAGATTCTCTTTTGCATGTACTTACTTTTCGCTCGGTGAAAATCAAATCCAAAACAAAAACCTCGGTCACTTATCCAAGTAACCGGAATGTTTCTAAATCATTTAGGAGAAAAATCATTTTCCTTTGCAAACTCTTTTATAAAACTTTTAAGAAATTCGCTTACTCTTTGAAATCCTTGATGGAATAAAGTCAAATATTTTGAAAGGGCTTATCCTTCATAAAACACACAGTTCGAAAATGTTTTCTCTCGTACCAGACGTTTGCTCATAAAAAGATAGTTTCTATTGACTTGAAATCACTTTTCTGAAAACAAGATCTTATTCTTCTGAAGTAAGCACTTTAAGCAAGGAACTGTTATAAATGAACCCGAAACTTTCAAAGTTCTATTCAAGGCTTATTAAGGCTTTTAATCCTTATAGTCATTGGGCACAGACTCAAGTCCGGCTTCTCAAACTTCAATCAACAATAATATATTCTCAACAATAATATCGCAGTCCATGACAGTTCATCACATATATGCACAATCCTTTAAAGCAAGTAAGATTCAACTTCAAGTAATAATCACAATAGTTCAAGTAAACAAGTCATTCAAGTATCGGTTCAATATCATAACAATATTCAAATCATTCAAGTAAACACATACACATATGCATATAGTCATTGAATATCTCTAGGCAATCCCCTCTTACCTTCCGTGAAGTTAAGAGGTTGGATGCTTGGAAAGGGTAATTCACGAACGTCCTCGCTTACTTGACGATAGAGGTCTAGGGTTACAAACACAAGATTATAAGTTAAAAATCAACAAAGAACACTAAACCACAAGGTATTAGGTTCGGCCAAGACAATAAAGTAAGGTTAAGGATTCCCGAAAATTATGCAACTTATGGATTTATGATCCTCAAGTGCTTAGGAGTTCATAAACAATGATCATTTAACAAAGTTAAATCAAAATCCCACTAAGTCATAGACTTAGGGTATTCGGCCAAAGCTAGAAAAATAGGCTAGTATTCACTATACTTTCCAATCTCTTAGGTCTAGCATCCATATGTATTAAGGAGCTCAAAACCATGATCATTTTGGAAGAATGAAAACCATATATCTTAGGCTCACAACCCTTAAGGTTCGGCCTTGATGGGACTTCTAGGCTAGGAATCTTTAAATCATCCAATCTTTTGGGCATAGCATCCTTCTACATTAAGGAGATTTAGTCCATAATCATTTTGGAAGAATAACACATCCTAGGTCCAAAAACACTAGTTTCGGCCATCATAGGAAATCAAGTTAGAAAGATTTAAACTTTCCAATCTCTTAGACTTAGCATCCAAATATCTTATGGAGCTTATGTCCATGATCATCTTGGAAAATGAAAGGAGTTACATTCTAGGTTTTACAACATAAACTAAACAAGTTAGAAGTCTTTAAACTTTCCAATCACTTAGACTTAGCATCCTTCTATATTAAGGAGCCTTAGTCCATGATCATTTTGGAGAAATGAAAACAACATATCCTAGGTTCACAACCATCATAGGATGAATAGACTATAAATTCTTTACACTTTTCAATCACTTAGACTTAGCATCCTTCTACATTAAGGAGCCTTAGTCCATGATCATTTTGGAGGAATGAAAACCAAACCTTCCTAGGCCACTAAGGTATAGTTTCGGCCATCATAGAAAGAATAGGTTAGAAATCTTTGTTTGATAACAACTCTTAGGTTTAGAATCACAAGGTATTAAGAGTTCTAAATCCATGATCATACTTGGATAGATGAAACATAGTACCCTAGGCCTACTTATTCATATTTTCGGCCATCATAGGAACAAGCTATCAAACCTTCCAAGATTTATAGGTTTAAGATCAAGGGATAGTTAGAAACTCAAACACATGATCATTTTCTCAAAAGTTGAAACAAAACCCACCTAAACCATATTACATGGTTTCGGCCTCCTTAGAAAGAAAGGGCTAGGGAGCTTTGTTTTACACAACCTTCTAGTATGTTAAAATACAAGTAAATACAAGACTATAGAAAGTGGTTTCAACTCAAAAGGAGTTTTCTACCATTTTTAAGAGATTTTTGAAGTTTAAAGCTTAATAAGAACACATAAAGCAAATAATGAAATAAAGTGATAAACTTGTAAAGAAATTTATATGAGAGCATTACCCTTAAGAAGAGGAAGAACTTTAATGAAGAACACAAGTGCAAAAGACAAATAAAAATGCAAGCTTTAAGTAGTTGAAAATAAAGAAGAAGAAGTGTAAGAGTGAAGAAGTGATGAAGAAGAAGAAAAAGTGAGGAAGTGTAAATGAAAGGGGTATATATAGGGGGAGAGGGGAGAGGCCACGAAATTGAGGGAGAAGAGAGGGGTTTGGAGTGGCTTGTGGAGTAAGTTTGAGAGTTATGGCTTGATGGGATGGAAAGAGGAGAGAGAAATAACTTTTAGATTAGAGTAGTATTATAATTTGAAAAGTATAATGATTATACTTTTGGAGTGTGTAACAGTCTCTCCCATCATGTCACCTCAAGTCACTTCATCCCTCTTTGTGCTCCATTTCATACCCGGTTGTATTCCCGATCGTAATTTCCCGACGTTTTCGCCCGAATAAAATATTTTATTTTATTTTTGAACGAAAATTTTCAAATTAACCAAAGTTGAAGGAAACATGATAAAAATACTAACCGTCTCGTTCACGGGTCAAAATTAGGTTTTCTGCTCGGTAAACGGATGCCGGCAGTGAAAACGCAGACCGGCTTCCGTCTGAATTTTCAACCGAAAATTTTACCGTGACTTCATATGAGATAACAACACAAGAAAATGATTTTAGTTTAATTAAAATCATCCTCTTAGTTTAATCTAAAATAAACACATTTAAATATGTTTATACTGCTACAGAAAGCATAGGAAAAAACAGGGTGTTACAACCTGTACCCAACCGACCCTGACTACTTTATTACTGAAACGACTCTTTATTCATTCATTCTCAGCCCAATTCATTTGTACTCACTGTCCCACCTCCTCTGCAAAACTAAAAAACCCTAGCTTTGTGCCTCCTCCTCTCTCAATCTCTCCCTCCATAACTACTCAGGTATTCTACCACCCAACCAGAACCAAAGATCACCACGAGCTTCTCCACATCGTCTGCCCTCAAAATCACAGTTCAACCACTTACAGTTTTCTGGCGACGCAAAGCCATCCGGGATGGCGCCATTCTCGGAGGAGAGGAAGAGATCAAAGGCTAAGATTTCTCACTCCGACACTCAGATCTGACCCAACGGAGAAGGAAGAGATCGCAATCCTACTCCACCGCCTCGAGACACGCATGGTCTAGCAGCAGCTGCGACATTGTATGCCGTGATCCAGAACCACCTCACCAGTTGCGCACGTTCAGATCTGGAACAAAGAAGATGAGGATGTGCTTTTTGTAGAATGTTTGGCAATTTTTGTTGGAAAAGTTTGATCCTTTTTGTAGATCTAGAATGAACAAGATGAAAGGTCTCTGTTCTTGCTTCATTTTGATGGTTTTTTATTGTTTGAAATGAAAATCTGTTTGTTAATGTTCTCTCTTCTCCATCAACTATTTTCTTGTACAAAACCGTTGCGACCTGACCTTTGACCCGACTAACCCGCCATCTACCTAATTCGAGGGCAAAAATGGTCGGTAATGGGCCAGCTTTCTTCCTGGTCGGTTTGGCTCGGATTGGGCCGTTTGGGCCCAAATTCGACCGAACCCGACCATTTTTCAGTCCTAGCGATTTGTACCAGTAGAAACCCTAATTTGACCTTAAACTTAAAAATTTTAGATTTTACCATTATTTTAGTGATAAAGTCTATTTTAAAAATGTTCGCTCAAAAATAAAATATTATATTTTATTCGGGTAAATTTTCGAAAAAGTCTTGAGAAAAATCGATCGGGTAAACATTGGAGCCGGATATGGAGGTGCAGAGGTGGGCCGGGAGTCGGGAACAATAAGTCATCACCTACATGAGTCACCATGGTGAGTCACCACCATGACTTATCAAAGTAATGATGGCAAATGAAAAAATCTTATAAAAATGTATAGTTTCCAAGTAAAATGACCAAAATGCCCCCAGACTTTTTTGTTAATTCCTTTCATGTCCTACAATTTTTAGACAAATTTGCCCTCCCCTTACTACTTGAAAACTTGGCAAAGACTCCACAAAAACCATCCATTCACTTTATTTCACTAAAACACCAAAGTTGTCAAGTTTTTAAGTCTTCAAAGATAAAAACTTACAACTTTCTTTTCTCTCAAATGTTCTTAGCCTTATTCTTCATGTTCATCATCCCATAAGTCCTAATTGATCCATGATCTCAAGTACTACATGGCCAACACCCCCCTTCCACACACTTCATCTTCATTCATTTCTAACTTATCATCATTATTCATAACACAAAATCCTTTCCTTCCTTCCTTCATACTCAAATTCGGCCACCACCCATAGATCACCAACCATTTGGTTGTTTCAAAAACCAAGAGTAGATCCTTGATCCTTTCATCATTATAAACCTAAGCTATCTTACAAGATTTTCCATTTTGAGCATGTGTGGGTTTCTAGATCTAGAATTCGGCCAACACCTCTGGTTCATCAACAATCCAATTGTTTCACATATCCATCATCCTCTAGTCAATCTAGACATAAGCTATTTCACACAAAAATCCATTTTGATCCTTCTACAAAAATGGGTTTTTTCTAGGCTTATGATCATTCATTCTTGATCATCCTTTCATTTCACTTCAAGTAAGGATTTTACTCTGATTTATCCTTCTTGGTTATGTCTAAGTTCATGTGTTTAATCCTTTTAGTTTGTTGTTGGTTTTTGCTAGGTTTTGAGGGCCAAAATTGTGGCCACCACTTGGAGGATTCACCTCCATCTAGCTTGTTTTAAAGTGATCTACAAGAGGTATGGGGGAGACTAACCCACCATCATACCATATTGTGGGTGTGTGTGTGGTTTAAGTCATTTTGTGTTGTCTTCAAATCCTAAGTGTGAAATTATGTGTTTATGTTCACGTGATCTTCTAAGAGGACTTTGTATGATAATTGTGTTGTGGTTGTGGGGTGGTCATGATTATTGAGCTATGTAATTGTTGATGTATGTTAGCTTGAAAAAGATTAAGATATGCTCACTTAGTCATATATAACAAAGCATGCCTAAAATGATAAAATGTATGCCATGCTTTGGAGTATTAACACATTGAAAGGTATATGAATGATTATGAGTTATTGTATGCTTACTTGATTAAATAATGTTATTGAGTAAAAATCATATGCTTGGCTTGTTTAATCATGAATAGTAAAGTATGCTTAAAATGTTAAAGTATATGTCATGTGAAATAGACTACTATAAACACGAGAAGGGGGGTTGAATTGTGTTTATCAGAAATTAAAATAAAGTTGAAAACTTTTCGCACACAGAAGCAAAGTTCGGACAGGTGTAAAAAGGTTACACAGACAGGTCACCTGTCTGTTGTATTTTTCATAGAAAACAACACAAGCATACAGATGAAAACAAGCTTGATAAAAACAGTTTTAACCCCTTAGTTAGAATGCAGATGATATATATTCAAAACAACTAAAGAGATTAAGGGAAGAGAGATTAACACAATGATTTATCCTGGTTCACTCTTCAACACAAAGAGCTACGTCCAATCCTTGGCAGCACCAAGATTTATCCACTATAACTGATCAGGTTACAGACTCCAAGTATTGTTTGCACACCTAGCCTCTTCAGGCTCCAAGACAAGTATTCTTTGCACACCTAACCTCTTCAGGCTCACTCAGATTTGTTTGAGAGTTTGGTTTGTAATAAATACAATTACAGACAGACAGATCTTTCACTAACACTCAGAGTGGTTTAAATGTAAAGCTTAGGAAAGTCTGCATAATAACTTCAAATGATTGAAGAATACAGAATGAGTAAATGAACAGAGTAATGGCTCTTTAATGCTTTGTAATCTCTGATGTGTTCATCTTCAATGACTTCTGTATTTATAGCCTTTAAACATTTAATATCCGTTAGAGACATTCCTTGCAACGATGGCTTCAAGCAGAGCTTCATTAAATGCAATATAGTCGTTCTGGGCAGCCATTAATGCAATGGAGACGTTGGTTGTACTCTAACATGAAGGATAATGGCTTTATGCATCGTGTAGTAGCCAAATCAGAGTTGTGCAGAATGCTTTTGTACTTTTGCAGAGTACATTTCCCTTCTTGTGTAATAACCGAAAGTACTAGGAAATAAAGCATGTTGGAAACATTCTTTAACTGGAAGTTTGTCTCTGACTTCTTAGGTTTCTTGAGAGAGGGAACCTCTGAATTTCTTGATAAGCGTGAGAGAGAGATTCAGAGTCTTCTGCATGAGGGGACAACTTCCAAAAACTTCGTGTACTTCGAGTTCTTAACAAAGAACCTCAGACGAGTTTGAGAGCAGAGCAGAGACAGGTTGGAACCACTTTGTACAAAGTCAACAATCCTTGTCAGCAGACAGGTTGACTTTTTGCTTATCCAGATAGGTTGTTACTTAGATAGACAGACAGGTGAGTTTTCTATTCTCTGATCTGTACACTAAGTAGACAGGTTAGCAACCACAAAATAGGTTAATTAAATCATTAACCAATGTTTAGTTTTCATCAAAACCTAGGGAAATGCACACAGACATTTTAGAGACTTAACAATCTCCCCCTTTTTGATGATGACAAACATTCAGATGATTTAATGAACCTTAGAAAATATCAACTTATAGAATAACAGAAAGTAGACAGGTTGAGATTTTCTATATGTGCAGACAGGTGCATTTGAGTTCAATTAATAGTATCAGAGCAATATGCAGCAGTCTTAAGTTCAAGATATCAGAGTATCAGAGATTAAAAGTTCAATTTTAACTATCTTAATTTTCTCCAGATTTGAACATATGACCACATAGCATTTAACCATCTCATACATTTTTCTCCTAATCATTTTACATTTTTCTCCCCCTTCTGTCAGCAACAAAAAGGGACAGACAGATAACAGTAAAGAGAAAAGAGACAGTCAAGAGATAAAGTAAAATTTATTTTTATTCATCATAAGCTTCTCATTTACAAGGCAGTTTCTACAAACATCTACCTAGACTGATTAAAAAGAGGATACAAGGAATCAACTTTCTTCTCTAACAGCAGCCTCACATGCCTTTCTGCAACCAATTGTCTTCTGACTTCTTCTAGCTCAGCTTTAAGAAGATTGAAGCTATTTAAATCCACCATCTAAGAGGAGGAGGCTTCTGTAGACAGGCTGGTTGAAGCAGCAGACGGGTTTGGATACCAGGGTAAGGCTAATACTGGAGGTGCCTTAGGTACAGAGAAGGGTGAGGAGACACGAGGAAAGAAATACTGATGAATGGTTCTGAAATAAAACAAGGGAAGAAAAGCTAATTTAAACAGAGGTTTGATTCTGACTAGGTCAGTATCAAGAGAAGGAAAGACACAGGAGAGTCTTTCACATAGAGACAGACGAGTGACTCTAATTTGAATAGGAGGGGGAAGAGGTTGATTAGCTAAGACAGATGGAGGTAAGGGTAAGAGAGAGTCTATATGACAGAAAAACGAATTTGACCCTGTTATCAAAAGAAAGAAATATCTAGACCTAGAAGGTAACAATACAACAGAGGCAGGATAATGAGATCCTTCCAATGTTCTAATGAACACAACAGTAGGGGGACAAAAGAAAATTTCCCTACAAAAGTTAAGAATATGAGGTGGAGGAGAGGGAATGATAGATAAGTGAGAGACACTTGCAGTCATCAGATATTGCAGATCACTCACAAACAGTTTTGATGATATGCCAGATTGTTCTTTGGGAGTTGAGTCCCTGTGAACAACTGTGTACTGACATATATCAGACACAACATCAACATATGTTTGGGTTGGGTGAGAAGAGACAGGTGAATGAAAAGGGGAGGCAACTGACAAAGGATTAACAAAAAGGGCAGAGGGGGAGGAAACAACAGAACTTGGAATACCTTGGTGAAGGGGAGAGGGTGGTGCAGAAGGAAAGGTGAAAAACTGATCTTCAAAGAGTCTTGTCTTCTTCCTTGAAGGGGACAGAGAAGCAGCTTCAGGATGATCAACTGTCTGAGTCCCATCAGATAGGTCAGCAGAAGTTGCAGCAGCAGCAGCAACAATAACAGGTTCTTCTGCAGGGATTTCTTCCCTTCCAGCAATGGCCAACAAAGGCATGGGGTAGCCTGACCTTCTTTTTCTGGGAATGATTCCCAAATCAAGTGGTTTGATCTCCCTTGGCTCTTCTAAGGGTGGAGATGTCTGCTCCCCCTGAGCAGATGCTTCCTCTTTACTAGGTTCAGACTCCACTTGTCTGACCTTGGTAAAGGTCTTCACCAATCTTCTCTTCTTGGTGGGTTGTACTGGTGCAGCACCAGATTTCCCAGCCTCACTTGTCTTCCTCTTGGGAGAGGGTTTCTTCAGCTTGAATCTGAGAGGCTCAACAGTCTCAGCAGATTCTTCAGAAGCTGAGGGTTCCTCAGGCTTCTGGTCTTGTCTGGCAACCTTTCCAGCAGGTTTCCAGATCCTCTCAGAGATTGGAACCTCTGATTCACTAGTGGAATCAACTGGTTCCTCTACTTTCTCCTTCTGCTTCTGCTCAGCAGCAGGCTTTTTCTTCTTCTTCTTGTCTTCCTCTTCATCCTCCAAAGATTCCTTCAATCCCCATCATAGGCAGGACCTTCTTGTCTATGGGCAGAGCCATGTCCACTAAATGGACATCAGTTGGAACAAATAGCTTGTTCCTGAATACTCTTGTCAGCAGCATTCCATATGGATAGGTAGGCATGTTTGTCCTTCTGATTGGAGACTCAAGATACATATAGATAAGGTCATTGATGTCTATCTTGATTTTGTGAATCAAGTGGTACAGAGCAAATCTGTCCATCTTGGTCACATTGTCTCGTGATCCTTTTATTGGCATCACACACTCTAGCAGCAACTTGTGCAAGAACCTGCACTTAGGCACCATGCAGACAGGCTTCTTGTTCTCAGGGTTGGGAACTCCATACACAGCAATATTTACATTCTCAGCTCCTACCTGATCTTCCCAGTCAGGTTTGAAGGCAGTTCCAATCCTTGGACATCTTGTTGCTAATTCCAGAGACCCAATAGGGAAAAGGAGGGTTACTTCAGATGACATTTGAGCCTTGAAGTTCTTGGTTCCATCAATCACACTGGTGATGACCACAGCATTCCTCCAGAAGTCTCTGACAAGCTTGGGATGAACAAGCTCCTTGATGTCAAAGAAGGCTGTCCACTTAGAGTATTCCAACTCTTCAGTGACATCCATTCCCCATTTCTTCATCTGTTGAAAATCAACAGTCTTACCAGGAAGAATCTTCTCAACATCAGCTACCCTCATCTCGTATTGCTCAGCAATTTCTTTTGGGGACAGACGCTTTGAAGATGCCATTTTTCAGAGAAGAGGTGACGAGGGTTTTGGAAGAGAGAAGGGTTTGAACGAGAAGAAGACGAAGATAGAAAGACTTTAGGGATTTTGAAAAAGATAAGGTTTGAAGTTTTATGAAAAATTTCATTTTAAAGCAATAAAGGCAGGAGAGAGAAATAAAACATTTTTAATTCAAAACGGCACGATTTTTGTGGGGAACTGTAGCGCCCAATGAAAACATGGTTTCAAGATAAAAACTGCCGTGCTCATGATTAGCTTCAGATTAACAAATGGTATTAAATAAATAATAACCATTTTAATAAAACTGTTGAGTTTCAGCATAGTGACTCAGCAGAGTCAGACAGGTAATCACAGACAGGTGATATAAAGCTATAAGACAGGTAGCATAGACAGTTCAAAACCTCAGACATTTTATTCAACAATGCAATGCATGTTTAAATTATCTCTAATAAATAAGAATCTTTCTTCTGCTAAAAGTTTAGTGAAGATATCAGCCCATTGATTTTTAGTTTTAACAAACTTAATATCAAAGATACCTTTCTGAACATAATCTCTTATGAAGTGATGTTTGATTTCTATATGCTTAGCCTTAGAATGCTGAATTGGATTTTTAGTTAAGCAAATAGCACTGGAATTATCACACCATACAGATATATTATGCTAAAAAATAGAGTAATCCTCAAGTTGATGTTTTACCCATAAAAGTTGGGAGCAACAACTAGCAGCTGAGATATATTCTGCTTCAGTAGTAGATAGAGCAATAGTTGTCTGCCTTTTGCTTGACCAAGAGACTAAATTTGCTCCAATGAAGTGGCATCCTCCACTGGTGCTTTTTCTTTCTATTCTGTCTCCAGCAAAGTCAGCATCACAGAATCCCAATAATCTGTATTATTTAGTTCTCAAATATAGCAAACCAAGATTAGTAGTCCCAAGCAAATATCTAAATATTCTTTTAACAGCTTTAAGATGAGATTCTCTTGGGTCAGATTGAAATCTAGCACACATACAGACACTAAATTGAATATCAGGTCTGCTTGAAGTTAAGTACAGTAGAGATCCAATCACACCTCTGTAGACAGTTTGGTCTACCTTTTTACCTTCATCATCTTTACTTAATTTTGCATTGGTTTCCATGGGAGTCTTCATAAGTTTAGCACTTTCCATTTTGTACTTCTTAAGCATTTCCTTGATATACTTTTGTTGATGGATGTAGATTCCATCACTTATCTGTTTGATTTGTAAACCAAGGAAGAACTTTAACTCTCCCATCATGCTCATCTCAAATTCTGCTTGCATCAGCTTTGAAAAATCCTTACACAAATTTTCATTAGTTGCTCCAAAAATAATATCATCAACATATATTTGGACTATAATGAAGTTCTCTTTGGAACTTTTCTTAAACAGAGTAGTATCTACTTGTCCTCTTGTAAAACCATTTTGCATGAGAAAAGAACTTAATCTATCATACAATGCCCTAGGTGCTTGCTTTAAACCATATAATGCCTTTTTAAGTTTAAAAACATGATCTGGTTTATCAGTATCTTCAAAACCAGGAGGTTGTTTAACATAAACTTCTTCTTCAATTATTCCATTGAGAAAAGCACTTTTCACATCCATTTGAAAAAGGGTGATTTGGTGTTGTGCAGCATATGACATTAGAATGCGAATAGCTTCTATTCTAGCTACAGGTGCAAAGGTTTCAGTATAGTCAATACCTTCTTGTTGGTTATAGCCTTGAGCTACTAACCTTGCCTTGTTTCTGACAACTTTGCCATCCTCATCCAACTTGTTTCTGAAGACCCATCTTGTTCCAATGATAGACTTGTTTTTGGGCTTGGAGACAAGTGTCCAGACATCATTTCTGGTGAACTGGTTGAGTTCCTCTTGCATAGCAAGAATCCAGCTTTCATCATCAAGAGCTTCTTCAATGTGCTTTGGCTCTATTTCTGACATAAAGGCCACATTGCTTGATTCTCTTAAAGTAGATCTGGTTCTCACTCCTTCTGAGGGATTTCCAATAATGAGATCCTTAGGATGATGAGTTTTGAATTTCCAGTCTCTTTCAAGAAGATGTTGACTTGTCTGTTGACTTGTCTGCTCCACTTGTCTGTTTGGTTCAGCTTCAGGTTCTGACTTGGTTAAGTCAGGTTGTTGATTTTCTGACTTGTTTATATCAAGACCTGCAAGATCATCTTCTAGATCTGATAATTCCTTATCAGTCTTTAAGCTATCATTGAATTTGACATGAACAGATTCTTCAATAACAGATGTTCTAGAATTGTAAATTCTAAAAGCTTTAGACATTTCAGAGTATCCCAAAAAGATACCTTTGTCTGTTTTAGAGTCAAACTTTCCAAGTTGATCCTTGGTATTAAGAATGAAGCATTCACAACCAAATGCATGAAATTAAGAAATGTTGGGGCTTTTTCCTTTCCACAGTTCATAAGGTGTCTTCTTTAGAAAAGGCCTAATGAGTATTCTGTTTTGTACATAACAGGCTGTGTTTACTGCTTCTGCCCAGAAGTACTTAGGGAGATTATTCTCATTGAGCATAGATCTAGCCATCTCTTGTAGAGATCTGTTCTTTCTCTCAACCACTCCATTTTGTTGAGGAGTTCTAGGTGCAGAGAAATTGTGAGAGATTCCATTCTCCTCACAGAACTGTCTAAACTGCTCATTTTCAAATTCTCCCCCATGGTCACTTCTAAGAGTAGAAATACAGAAACCCTGCTCATTTTGTACTCTTTTACAGAATACTGAGAAAGCCTTAAAAGACTCATCCTTGTGGGTTAAGAAGAGTACCCATGTATATCTAGAATAGTCATCAACTATGACAAATCCATATTTCCTTCCAGCCAAGCTAGCAACACTAACTGGTCCAAACAGATCCATGTGTAACAACTGAAGAGGTCTAGAGGTTGATAGTTGGTTTTTAGATTTGAAACTTGATTTTACTTGTTTACCTCTCTGACATGCATCACACAAAACATCTTTCTTAAAACTAATATCAGGCAATCCTCTCGCAAGGTTATCCCTTTTTAATTTTGAAATTAGTTTCATACTAGCATGTCCTAGTTTCTTATGCCATAACCATCTTTCATCCTCTTTAGACATCAGACAGGTTACACTTTGATCTGAGAGATCAGTCAGTTCAATCTTATACAGATTTTGTTGCCTTTTAGCTGAAAAGAGGGTTTTGCCACTGAGATCTTTAACTATACATAAATCCTTGGTAAAGGAAACATCAAATCCACTGTCACATAATTGACTTATGCTAAGCAAATTGTGTTTTAATCCTTTAACCATAACAACATTTGATATAGAGGGAAGAGGAGGTTTACCACCAATAGTACCAATTCCTATAACCTTCCCTTTCTGATTTCCACCAAATGCCACATGTCCTCCTTTCTTAAGTTGGAGGTCTAGGAACATAGACCTTTCTCCTGTCATATGTCGCGAGTAACTACTATCCAGGTACCAGCAGTGGTGTTTTCTTTGTGCTATTGAGGACATCTGCAACAGAGATTATTTGATCTTTAGGTACCCATAGTTTCCTGGGTCCTTTTCTGTTAGTTCTAGGAGTCTGTGAAGACTTCCTTCTTTTCTTATGAAGACACTTAGATATAACATGTCCAGTCTTTCTACAGAAATTACAGACAGGTATGGATTTAATAGAAGTAGATGTAGCAGACACTTTAGAGTTTTTAGTTGATACTTTATAATGTGTCTGATGGACATATCCAATACCTTCTTTGTTAAGGGAGTGCCTCTGACAGCCAAGCAGCTTGGTCAGATTATCTCTACCATTAACAAATTTGGCAAGATCAGAAGTGAGCTCTTCCACTTTCTGTTGAAGTTTTTCAACTTCTTCAGACTGTGATGTATCTTTAGAGATCTTAGCTTCATTAGACTTTTCAGTCTTCAGCTCACTGTTCTCTTTGGCAAATTTCTCACACTCTAGAGATTTCTGTTTATGCTCATTGAGGAGCTTAACATGATCTCTCTTGAGGGATTTGAAAGCCTTAGATAAGCAGTTGGATTCCTCCAGCCATTCCTCATAGGCATCAAGTAATTCCTCATAATCAGAATTTACCTCATTATCTGAATCTGAGTCAGTGTTGGCCATTAGACAGAGATTTGCTTCTTCCTCTGTCTCTTCATCAGAAGATGTTGACTCCAGATCTTCTCAAGTAGCCATCATCCCTTTCTTCTTCTTTTTGAAGAACTTCTTAAAAGGGGCTTTCTTGAGTTGAGGACATTCTGCTTTGATGTGGCTAGGCTTCTTGCACTCATAGCAGACAATTGAGTTCTTGTCTGTTGAAGTGGATTCTTTGAAGTTCTTGTCCTTGTTGGAATGGCTTATCCTTTCTGAACTTCTTTTTCTGTAAGAGAAGCTTTATCTTTCTGGTTAGGAGAGATAATTCTTCATCACTTTCAGAATCCTCGGGTTCAGACAGGTCGACATCACTAGATGACTCGTCTGCCTTCAAAGCTTTAGAAGATTTTGAAGACTTTTGATCAGCCTTCAGAGCAATTGACTTGCCCTTCTTTGTTGAGATTTCATCTCCAAGTTCTTGCTCATGAACAGTGAGTGTACCAAGAAGTTCATCCATAGTCAAGGTGGTAAGATCCTTGGCTTGAGAGATAGCAGTTACCAAGGGTCTCCACTGCTTAGGCAGGCTCCTTAGTATCTTTCCAACCTTCTCAGCATTAGAGTAAACTTTGCCAAGAGATTTTAGGCCATTGATGATAGTTTGGAATCTTCCTATCATCTGAGCAACAGATTCTCCTTCCTCCATGAGAAACAGTTCATACTTTCTGACAAGTATGGCAATCTTTGATTCTTTGACTTTGGCTGTTCCTTCATGTGTGACAGCTAAGGTGTCCCATATTTCTTTGGCAGAATCACAGGCATAGACCTTTTCAAACTCATCAGGACTGAGAGCACAAATGATATTGTATCTGGCTTTGTGATTCAGGTCCCACTTTGTCTTTTTTGCAGGGGTCTACTGAGCTTTTGGCTTGTCAGTGTTGTCATCATTTTTAGGAATGAAAGGACCATCTGTGATGACATCCCCGAGATCAGAGTTTGTAGATAGAATGAACCATTGAAATCTATCTTTCCAATAGTTGTAGTTTTCTCCATTGAAGAATGAAGGTCTGGTTAAGGAAGCTCCTTCAGTCTGGTGACTTCTACTAGCTCTAGCAGTCATGTCTATTCTTTAGGATCTTTTGCCTCTACACTGTTAGATGCTCAACCAAGAGGCTGAGCTCTAATACCAACTGAAATAGACAACAATAAACACGAGAAGGGGGGTTGAATTGTGTTTATCAGAAATTAAAATAATGTTGAAAACTTTTCGTACACAGAAGCAAAGTTCGGACAGGTGTAAAAAGGTTACACAGACAGGTCACCTGTCTGTTGTATTTTTTTATAGAAAACAACACAAGCATACAGATGAAAACAAGCTTGATAAAAACAGTTTTAACCCCTTAGTTAGAATGCAGATGATATATAATCAAAACAACTAAAGAGATTAAGGGAAAAGAGATTAACATAGTGATTTATCCTGGTTCACTCTTCAACACAAAGAGCTACGTCCAGTCCTTGGCAGCACCAAGATTTATCCACTATAACTGATCAGGTTACAGACTCCAAGTATTGTTTGCACACCTAGCCTCTTCAGGCTCCAAGACAAGTATTCTTTGCACACCTAGCCTCTTCAGGCTCACTCAGATTTGTTTGAGATTTTGGTTTGTAATAAATACAATTACAGACAGACAGATCTTTCACTAACACTCAGAGAGTGATTTAAATGTAAAGCTTAGGAAAGTCTGCGTAATAACCTCAAATGATTGAAGAATACAGAATGAATAAATGAACAGAGTAATGGCTCTTTAATGCTTTGTAATATCTGATGTGTTCATCTTCAATGACTTCTGTATTTATAGCCTTTAAACATTTAATATCCGTTAGAGACATTCCTTGCAACGATGGCTTCAAGCAGAGCTTCATTAAATGCAATATAGTCGTTCTGGGCAGCCATTAATGCAATGGAGACGTTGGTTGTACTCTAACATGAAGGATAATGGCTTTATGCATCGTGTAGTAGCCAAATCAGAGTTGTGCAGAATGCTTTTGTACTTTTGCAGAGTACATTTCCCTTCTTGTGTAATAACCGAAAGTACTAGGGAATAAAGCATGTTGGAAACATTCTTTAACTGGAAGTTTGTCTCTGACTTCCTAGGTTGCTTGAGAGAGGGAACCTCTGAATTTCTTGATAAGCGTGAGAGAGAGATTCAGAGTCTTCTGCATGAGGGGACAGCTTCCAAAAGCTTCGTGTACTTCGAGTTCTTAACAAAGAACCTCAGACGAGTTTGAGAGCAGAGCAGAGACAGGTTACAAAATCAACAATCCCAGTCAGCAGACAGGTTGACTTTTTGCTTATCCAGACAAGTTGTCACTTAGATAGACAGACAGGTGAGTTTTGCTATTCTCTGATCTGTACATTAAGTAGACAGGTTAGCAACCACAAAATAGGTTAATTAAATCATTAACCAATGTTTAGTTTTCATCAAAACTTAGGGAAATGCATACAGACATTTTAGAGACTTAACATCATGGACTCATGTATTGATACATGGACATGTACATGTGATCATGTTATAATTTTTGTGTTTTAAATGAGATTATTATATTTCAAAATGATAATTATTTATACTTTCCACATATTATCTGCCCGTGCATCGCACGGGTCCATCCTCTAGTTATCTGTATTAGTAATGTGTTAGTATTAGTGTTTAAATATATTACATTGGGAAATGATTAATTAGCTTGAAATGAAGTTGTTGCACAATAGTGTTTGAATATATCTTTTTTTTAAATTATATTTTTAATGCTAAAATTGTGTAATAGACAGTATGTACTTACTATTTACACTTACGAGTTATTATCTTTATTATAATATCAAGAATAATTATTGAGTTAATATTTGTTATACTTTGTGATCAAAGGTGAAACCAAATAGTTTTTTTTAACAATTTTTTGTATATAATTCGCCACAAAAAATGTTAATCCAAAAACATGAAATAAACTATTACATATTTTTTTTTTGTTGATAAAATCTGAAAAAATAGCATATATTCCCCGTACATGGCACATGTTCATACACTAGTTATTAATATTTTATATTACTTTCTTTTCAAGGATAAGATTGCATGTAGTCTTCAAGTAACTATTTAGATCAATTTCCAACATTATTAATTTATATTAGGAAGTTAAACAAAACTAAGTTATTTGAATGATGACATCGCATATGATGTATTTCTATATCAAACACTTCTTAATTCTTATACACAAGCAATGGTTAACCGAGAAAACCAAGTAAAAAGAATAAGAAAAAGAAAAACAAGAAGTTGCAAGACAGAGAAGAGAACAGGAGAATATCAACCAATGGCAACCACTCATGCCTTGAAAACTACTCTAATAGTGCTTTTGACTCGGCCCTGAAGGTGGGACAATGCCCTTTGAAAGAAGTGCACGATGAGGGTGCACCCTAACTTTATCATTATTCCAATGGTTCCAACCTGAAGAAGGTAAGGTGCCAAAACTAGATTTTTCACTTTCACTGGCTAACGAAACTGAATGGAATGGCAATGCAGAAATGCTATTCAAAGCCAATATTATAAACAAAACTGCAATGGAATAGGAAGAGGGACAAGAAGAATATGTATATGTGGCCATTCTGATTTTTAATTTCTTAATTGTCTTGCTACTTCTTAGCTTAGGCACTTTATATAATGGTTTTAGTCTTTACAAATGGCGCATATTTCGTGCATGTTGCGGTATCGGGTATTCCGGCGACACATTGTTTGTTTACTTTTGAACGATCCCCGTAGAATTTAATATAACTTTAATTATATACAGTTGGGGAGCTTGGAGAAAAATATTAAGGGAGCCAAAATATAAAAGGATAAAGTAAGATTATAAATATTGTTTTTCAAGTTTTGAAGAGAATTTTTTTAATTATTAAGAAATTACACATCATAAGAGGAAAAAAAAAGAGTTTAAACAAAGTTAGAGTCAAATTAAAAACATACTGGCATTTCAATATTAAACATGGATCCATGTACTATTTACATAATTTCCTTTTTCAACTCATTTACACATTCAGTATAAAGTCAAACAAAAAACTCATTTATCGGATCCCTAACTTTTTTCATACAGGCTACATTATTTGGCATGCTATAGTTATTTCTCTTTCTTAATTCTTATCAGGGATGGAGCCACGTTCTCCCTAAAGGGGCGCTGGCCTCCCTTAATTTCCCCTTTAAATATATATGAATTTCCCCTTTCTATAAAAAATCGGTTGTGTCTCTCGCTGCAAAAGGATGAAGGCTAGAAGTGAAGTTTGGCTTGTTCTACTGAGTTGTTATGCTCCATTTTGCTTCATTATTTGTGTAGAGGGCAGTAGGAATTCTTTAGAAATTAGTTGCACCAATTTCTGGCTCTATCTTTTAATTTTATAAAGGATTCATAGTTCAATTGGCTACTTTTTTTAATACAACTTAACATTTAGGTGGTCTTTTTATTAACCTTAGTGTTATTATGTATATGGACAAGAGTGCCCCTAATACTCTTATATATATAAAAAAAAGTATAGGAACCATCCAATATATTTGTTGGTGAGTAGTTTAAAATGAAAACTATTGAAAAATTTAGTATAGATTTAATTATAGATGATTTTTTATAAACACAATCATAGATTATTTTTGTGAGATGTAGGAGAGACATTTTGTGTTTTGATAGATTATTAATGTAACTAACAAGTATAACTATTAATATTTTGTATGAAATTTGATGCGTATATATTTGTTGCGTGAAATTTAGTTTTATTAATTGGCCTCCCTATGATCCAAGTCTGGAACGGTCCCTGATTCTTATGCTCTAGTTGCACTGGTATGTCAATATTAATACTTTCATTTGTCTATTCATATTTCCCATTGATTTTTTTTGTTAAAGAGAAAACTAAAATTTTAATTAATTATTAAAAATAGATAGTTAGTCTCTGACTCCTTGTAAAATATTTTTCTAGTATTTTGTCCTTGTAATATCAAAAATTTTGTTTTCGGTCCCTACTGTTTTCTCTTTCTGTTAGTTTCTGATGTGGCAAACGGAATGTCATGTCATGTCGTCCATGTGATATTGGCTTGGCATGACTGACATGACATTCTTTTTGTCATATCAGTATATAACAGAGAAAAGACGGTAGGGACCAAAAACAATATTTGTTAAATATAGCATTAATATATTCTCCAATAAGATATGATGGTAGGGACAAAAACGAAAATTTTGAGAATACATTAATGCTATATACTACAACAGATCATGACAATAATTTATAAAGATTGATTCTTGCTTTGCTTTTTTCTCAATGTTTATCCCAATCAGTTGTTCAAGATCTTTAAGGATGATAGGTGTTGATTGAACGTCGCCATGGTTTGTCAAAGTGGTGATAAAATCTTTTGGAACAAAGCAGTGAAAGCACGTTTCCTCCGAGTACAGCTTCTGTTGAACAAAGGGAGAAACAACCAGAGCATGTAAATCTTCAGTTGGAGGAGCTGCCGATCATTTTCCTGCAACAATTAGCAAAATATAAGACTTGGATTTGAGCATAAAACAAAAAAAGAAGGAAACTTTTGGAGTAAACTGTCAACTTCATTTTACGGGTGGTAAATCATGGGGAGAGTAGCTTGTTCATTTCTTCCAAATGTCCACTAAAATACAAAAACTAATTTTAAAATACACCAAAACAAGTGGAAGAGAAAGGAAAAAAACAGTATGCTTTGTTTGGTTTACAAAAAAAAATAAAAAATGGAAAGAGAGTAAATGGATAGAGACATTATGAGTAGAAAGAAAAAGGTGAGAAAAAGAGTGGATTTTAAGGATTGTTCCGTCTACCAGCATTTGAACCCTGGCCAATATGGAGTTTGTTTCTAAGCAATTACCATATGGACCAAGAATGTGAGTTAAGGATTGTTTGATATAAGAGAAAGATGAAAAAAATTAACAAAAAATGAAATGATGTATAAAATGACGCAAATGTCTGTGGATACTATACTATTTTTATGTTATACCTATACCTATATCTATCTCTATCTCTATCTCTATCTCTCTCTCTCTCTCTCTCTCTCTCTCTCTATATATATATATATATATATATATATATATATATATATATCTACATCTATATCTATAAATACAATTCTATCCCCTATGCAATGTTGTTTTGCCATGTGTCATATGACAAGTGTCAACACTACAATTTTTCGATTTATTATTGTATTTATAAACTTAACAAAAAATAACACACTAAAAATAAAAAATATATCTATCTATCTATAAATCTATATCTATCTATAAACAATATAATTCTATCCCTTATGCAGTGTAATTTTGCCATGTGTCATCTTCCATATGCATGAAATGTTGCCATGTGTCATATGCCAAGTGTCAACACTACAATTTTCCGATTTATTATTGTATTTATAAACTTAACAAAAAAAAACACTAAAAATAAAAAATAAATGAAAATTATCGAAATTGAAATTGAAATTTAAAGTTTAAATGTAACTAATCTTATCTAATTATTTAATTTATCTCAATTTTAATTTCAAATTTAAGGTCATACAAGTTGTATTTACGTAAATCTTATCAAAGTTGAAATTAAAATTGAATAAATGTATCGAATCTCACTTTTTAAATAATTCAGAAATGTATTTAAATTATTTTTGTAACACCCTGTTTTTACAGTTTTTACCGTTTTGCTGTTTTTACTGTTTTTCAATCATCGATAGAATTTTAATTGTTCATAATTTTTATATTATATCTAGAAAATGATTTTTAATAAAATAAAATCATAGTTATACTCTACCTTATGGTAGAAGCTTACAATAACAATTTGGGTTTAAAACTCAGACGAAACCCGGTCTGCGTTTTCACTGATAGTAAGATTTTACTGGTTAGAAAACCTCATTTTGACCCGTGAACGAAACCATTTAGGTTTATATTTTATTTCCAACCATAGTGGTTATTTTGAAAATTTTCAAAATAAATAGGTTATTATAAGTTATTCGGGCGAATACCCGATGATCGGGGATCGACAGAATCGAGGATGGATGTACGGAGGCAAAACCCGACGCCGGACGGATAAGACCAATGAGTCATTTGTGATGACTCAAGGGGGTGAGTCATAGGGGTTAGTCACCATGCATTAAATGCATGTAATGATGACTAAAATGTGAAAAACCCAAATTACCTAAATCCTTCTTTTTAACTACAAATTTGCCATGACAACATTTTACCTTATTCTCCCTAGCAAATCACGGCCACCACCCTTTAAATAGGCTATCTTCACTTCATTTTCTCCATTTGGCTCAAGTTCTTCAACTTTCACACAAAAACACCTAAGTTACTTACACTTGATTTACAAAGCAAGTCTAAGTTGTGGTTGGTTTCTTCAAATTCCAAAGGTAGATTCTTGTGATTCATGATCATACCTTCCTTTGCTTTCACAACTTTTCTTCATATCTCAAGTTTTTACAAATTTCAAATTTCTAGATCTAGAACTTCAAAAATCTCTAGAAGATCATAGAAAAATCCTTTTAATGTGATTCCAATTTCTATGATCTTCACATGACTTCTATTTTCATCATCTAAGAGCTTGAAAAATTTAGAGATCTCTAGCCTATTTTCCTTGACTAGGCCGAACCTAGCTCTTAAGTGAGTTAGATGGTTTTCTTTCATTTTTAACTTGTTTTCTTGTTGATGATTCATGGCTAGGTTTTGTTGGTTCAAACCTTGAGCTCTAGGTGAACATCATCCTCTTGTTTCTTGATCACCAAAGGTATGGGGGAGATTACCATCATCCTACCTTAGGGTAGATATGTTGGGGGTTTATTAGTGTATAAAGTCTTGTAAATTATAAATATTTAAATTGTGGAAATTATTGATTTGTGGGTGTGTGAAACTCTAGGAGGATTTGGTTGATGCTTGATTTTGATATATATTGATTTTGGTTCAATGATTTCTAATTGGATACTTGATGGTTGTTTATTTGATTTAACATGAAAAATTGCCTAACATGATAATTTTTGGGCCATTTGGCCTTGAATGGTTATATGGGTTCCATATGGATTTAAATTGTTTGAATAATTTTTATGAGGATTGTATGATCACATAAGAATATAGAAATTGGTTTGGATTGATTTGGATGTGTATATTGAAAGTTATGATTTTATGAGTCCTTAGGGACTAAATTGCAATTTCTGAGAATTTCAGTGGCTGCACTGAAATTCATGTTCTTGTATGTTAAGATTGTTGTCCTTGATGAGATAAAACTATAGAATTTGGTTTGGTGTTAATTGGATTAATACATAAAAAGTTATAAGCTTTTTAGTGAAAAATGACCTTAAACGTTTTAGGGATTTTCGAGAAAATGCTTTGGAAAAATTGATACCTAAGCATCTTTAAGGGAAATTACTCTTGAAAATGGATTTGATTTTATCTAAAGGTTTTGGTTTTAAGCCAAAAGGATTTTTGTCTTCAAAGACGAGATTTTACTGTAAAATGTAAAAACCTAAGTTAATAATGACTTAGTGAAAATACGAACGTAATAAATTATGATGTGGGGTGGAACACGACCTTATGTCATAAAGTATGGATAATTCATTATCCATATTCCATAAAATTTAATGGACTCAGAATGATTTGTTTTAGTGGAAGCCAAAGAAAAAGGCTCAATTAGAAAAGTACAGAAAATAAATAATTGGACCTGTGTTCCAATCTCATAATGTGCTAGGATTTGTAATCAAGTATTTTAAGAAAAATTTGCACAAAGATGAAAGGTTACTTGAGAACTTTAGCTTGATGATTAAGTACCGGTGATTCGGACTTAAGAACATCTAGCATCTGTTACGATACGGTGAAAGAATTCCGAAGAATCATGATGTCATCCGATGGATGGACGAGAAGAACGCATTTCCGGCAAAGTTTGCCTAAACACATAGTGAAATTATGTTTTGTAAGACCGTTGTGCCTAGGAGATCGAGCTAACACTTTAATGCAAGTGCGAATTTCGTAGTAACGATCTATGGATGCTTGGGGGTGTTGGGGTATTACTCATATAGGCCCAGTTGGTTGCTCTTCTGTGGCATGGTGATCTTGAAATATACCGACATACTCTACTAGACACTATGGATTTTTTGGTAGTGAAGGATGTTCCCGAAATAGCCTATGTGCACCATGATGACTGTTGACGCATTTTATTACCCAAGGCTGGTGGACTCCGGAACAATCCTCTGAACCACTCTCTCCGACTGTTTGTTAAAACCATGATATAGGGAATCAGAGGTCATTCCTCGAGTCTTAGATGTTTTCTATCTAGGGAAAATGGTGCCCTATGATTATGTTGTTGTGAAATATTATTATTTCAGTTGTGGTGGATGATATAACTGTTTGTTGATATTTGTACGTACCTGTGTGTCCTACCACTGCATGTTTGCGTTAAGTGTAAGATGAACGAAAATCTCACCTCATTTCTATATTTTCTGGTTTGTTGTTTTCTATCTTGCATTGAACGAAGATGACGACAACACTGTTTCTCCATCATACCCAGCTGGACTTTGAGAGTACTTGGAGACATGGACACAGTCTCGAGGGCTTTAGTGTAATGGACATTTTGTCTTTGTTTTGTATCTGGTCAGGCTCGTGTCTATGTTATATTTTGCGGAGCTATGTCTCTAAAACTGTCACTATTATTATAAACCTATTTCCAGTAAGTTGTTGTTGTTTATGGGCGTTGGTATTTCCGCCTTCTTTATGAATATGTATGACTAATGGTACTTGGAACACGGCTTGTAAAATACTGATATATATATATATATATATATATATGAGTGAATGGTGCATGTTAAAGAATATGTATGGTATCATTTGTGAAAGAAAAAAAAATAAAAAAAAAGTAAACCCGTATTTTTGGTAAAAGAATTATTTTCCGCTTTACTCGGTCTTATAAAATAGAAATGTCACAGACAAAGTAGCGCCCGAGAAGGGTGTTACATTATTTGGTATCAGAGCTAGCCAAGTCTGTTAGGGTCTGTGGTTTAGGTCTGTCTTTGTTTGTGCTGTGTGTTTTTGATATTATTTCTAGAAGAAATGATATTGTTTGGGGTGAGTTTATTGTAATCTTCATGACTAATTGATTTTGGTCTTGTAGGATTATAATGGCTCGTGGCGGAGGAACTACGGTTATGAATGCAGCTGTGAGAGCAATGTCACAAATGACTGCCGCGTTTGTTCGACGCGAGGAAAGGGGAGCTGAAAGCAGAGGACTGGATGAATTCCTGCGTAGAAATCCGACTGAATTCAAGGGAGAGTTTAAGCCTGAGAAAGCTGAGCTGTGGATTCAATCGTTGGAGAAGATTTTTGCTGCTATGAGGTGTACTGATAACGACAAGGTTACTTATGCTGCCTATATGCTGGTGGGCGATGCTGAAAATTGGTGGAGAGGAGCTCGCCAAGTGCTTGAGCATGATCAACAAGCGGTGAGCTGGGAAGCTTTTTGTAGGAAGTTTCTGGATAAGTATTTTCCAGCAATTGCCAGAGATGCTAAAGAAATGGAATTCCTGCAGCTGAAGCAAGGCAATATGACTGTGGCTGAATACGACGCCAGATTTGAAAGCCTGTCGAAGTTTTCAGCCTATCTAACTGACAATCCACATGAAGGGTGGAAGTGTCGCAGATTCGAAGGAGGATTGCGATATGAACTGAAGGAGGTAGTAGTTCCAATGGAAATATCTGTATTTCCGAGGCTGATGGACAAGTGTAGACAGATTGAGGATTTGAGATACTAATTAACAGAGTTATGGACCATCTAGGTTCAACAGGGGAAACTACAAGAATAACAATCGATTCCAGAGGAAGCCATACAATAGGCCACAAGGTCAGTAGCAGTTCGAACAACGATCTTTTGGTGGAAGCAGTGGAGGTGCTGGTTCATCTAGGAATGTTCCACAGAAATGCATGAAGTGTGGCATGGGTCATGCAACCAAAGACTGCAAGATTACAGAAATCATTTGCTTTAAGTGTGGACAGCCTGGACACGTTGCTAGGAATTATGGACGATCTAACACGGCTGCAAGGCCTAGAGCTGGAGGAAGAGTTTATACAATGAGTGGAACTGAGGCCTCTCACAATGATGATCTGATTTAGGGACAGTGTGTCATAGGAGGTAAATCTTTAACTGTACCGTTTGATTCGGGTGCAACACATTCGTTCATTGCTTATGAATGTGCTAAATCGTTAGGATTATCTGTGTCTTCTTTACCTTTTGACTTAACTATATCTACTCCTACTGCTGAAACTGTTTTGACTACTACAACTTGTTTGAATTGTGTTATCTTTATAGAAGATAGGAAATTTTTTGGTTAATTTAATCTGTTTGACTCTTTCGCAAATAGATGTGAGACTAGGAATGGGTTGGTTATGTTCTAACCATATCCTATTAGACTGTGCCAATAAATCCTTAATTTTTCCTAAGGATGAGATTTCTGGATTTTTGTTTGCTGGCCGAGTAAAAGCTTCTTTGAGAGAGGGAGCTCAAGGATACATGTTACTGTTTTCCTTAGACGTCAAGAGTGAGATTGACTTACAGTCCATACCTGTCGTCAATGAGTTTCTCGAAGTTTTTCCTGAAGATGTACCTGGACTACCGCCTATTCGAGACATTGAGTTTGCGATTGATCTGGTACCGGGCTCTGGATCGATATCTATGGCACCATACCTTATGTCGCCATCGGAGCTAAAGGACTTGAAGAAGCAAATAGTGGAACTGATGAGGAAAGAATTCATAAGACCTAGTGTATCACCCTGGGGAGCTCCAGTTTTGCTTGTGAAGAAGAAGGATGGGACTTCTCATTTATGCGTAGATTTCCGTCAGTTAAACAAAGTGACGATCAAGAACAAGTATCGACTATCGAGGATAGACGATTTGATGGATCAGTTGCGTGGAGCAGCAGTTTTCTCAAAGATAGATTTACGATCTGGTTATCATCAGATTCATGTGAAGGTGGAGGATATTCCGAAGACAGCGTTTCGAACACGCTATGGGCATTATGAGAACCTTGTGATGCCATTCGGAGTGACGAATGCACCTGCTATATTCATGGATTACATGAACAGGATTTTTCGTCCTTATCTAGATCAGTTTGTCGTTGTCTTTATAGACGACATTCTAATCTATTCTCCTAATCCAGAGAAGCATGCTGAACATCTCAGTATGGTTCTCCAAATCTTAAAAGAGAAACATTTATACGCGAAACCCGAAAAGTGCGAATTTCGGTTAGATGAAGTTCAATTTTTAGGACACGTTATCTCGAATGAAGGTATCGCAGTGGATCCGTCAAAAGTTGAAGTTGTTCTAAAATGGGAGAGACCAAAGATGGTAACAGAAATTCGTAGTTTCGTGGGTTTAGCTGGATACTATAGGAGATTCGTTGAGGGATTCTCCAAAATAGTAGGACCTCTCACCCAACTAACACGGAAAGATCAAGCGTTTGCGTGGATTGAAGCGTGTGAGGAAAGTTTCCAAGAGTTAAAGAAAAGGTTGACTACTTCACCTGTGTTAGTGTTACCTGATCCTAAGGAACCTTTCAAGGTATACTGTGATGCTTCCCATCAAGGGTTAGGTTGTGTGCTAATGCAGAACCGGAAAGTGGTAGCTTATGCTTCAAGACAATTGAAGATTCATGAGAGGAACTACCCGACGCATGACTTGGAGCTAGCGGCTATAGTTTTTGCACTGAAAATCTGGAGGCATTATTTGTATGGAGCAACGTTCAACGTTTTCAGTGATCACAAAAGTTTGAAGTACTTGTTTGATCAAAAGGAGCTCAACATGCGACAGCGACGTTGGTTGGAATTTTTGAAGGATTACGATTTCCAACTACAGTATCACCCTGGAAAAGCCAATGTGGTAGCGGATGCCTTGAGTAGAAAATCAATGCATGCGTCTGCAATGATTGTCAAAGAACAAGAGTTGTTAGACAATTTCGAGATATGCAGTTGACGATTGAAATGTCACCAGGAAAGCTTTGCTTAGGTATGATTACTGTTTCCAATGAATTGATGGAACAGATACGAGAGAAACAAGAAAGTGATCAGTACTTACAAGAAGAAAGGGAATTGGTGCGACAAGGAGCAATATCAGAATTCAAAAAGGGAACCGATGGAATCCTAAGATTCGGAGAAAGGAATTGTATACCGGATGATTCCGAGCTCATAAAGTTGATTCTGGAGGAAGCTCACAAGAGTAAATTAAGTTTACATCCAGGAGCAACAAAGATGTATCAAGATCTCAAGCGATTGTATTGGTGGTACGGGATGAAGAGAGACGTGATGGAATATGTCACTTCCTGTTTAGTTTGTCAAAAAGCTAAGACTGAACATCAAAGACCTTCAGGAATGCTACAACCTTTGAACATTCCAGAATGGAAATGGGATGGTATTGCAATGAATTTTGTGATGAGTTTGCCAAAAACCCGAAAGGGACATTATGCGATATGGGTAATAGTTGATTGACTAACCAAGTCGGCTCACTTTTTGCCAATCAACATAAAGTATTCAATGGAGAAATTGACTCAGTTATACATCGGGGAGATTGTTAGATTACATGGTGTATCTTCGAGTATTATTTCTGATCGAGATCCGAGGTTTACGTCAAGATTCTGGTACAGTTTGCAAGATTCACTAGGAACAAAACTCAGATTGAGTTCTGCATATCATCCACAGACGGATGGACAATCAGAGAGGACAATTCAGTCACTGGAAGACTTGCTGAGAGCTTGTGTGTTGGAGCATACCGGGAGTTGGGATGAATTTCTACCATTGATAGAATTCGCACAAAAACAGTTTCCACTTAAGCATAGGAATGGCACCCTATGAAGCTTTATATGGTCGACGATGTAGAACACCTTTGTGTTTGTACCAAGATGGAGAAAGTTTAGTGTTGGGACCAGACATCATGCAACAGACAACAGAAAAGGTGAAAATGATTCAGGAGAAAATGCGAACAACTCAGAGTCGACAAAAGAGTTATGCGGACAAGGGACGACGACCTCTGGAGTTTGAGGAAGACGATCATGTGTTTTTGAGAGTCACGGCTATGACTAGGGTTGGCAGGGTAATTAAATCTAGGAAACTTACTCCTAAATTCATTGGACCCTACCAAATTCTTCGTCGAGTAGGTCCTGTAGCTTACCAAATTGCCTTACTGCCTTTTCTTTCAAATCTTCATAGTGTTTTCCATGTGTCTCAATTACGCAAGTAAATTCCTGATCCTAGTCATGTTATAGTACCTGATACAGTACAATTGAAAGATAACTTAACCTATGAGGCATTACCTGTGAGGATCGAGGATCAAAGAGTGAAACAACTAAGAGGGAAGACAATTTCATTGGTCAAAGTGATCTGGAATGCAACGTCAGGAGATGCTACATGGGAGTTGGAGGACAAGATGAAGGAACAATATCTGCATTTGTTTTAAGGTAACTTGAATTTCGCAAACGAAATTCTTTTTAGAGGGGTAGTATTGTGACACTCTGTTTTTACGGTTTTTACCATTTTGCTGTTTTTACTGTTTTTCAATTATCGGTAGAATTTTAATTGTTCATAATTTTTATATTAGATCTAGAAAATGATATTTAATAAAATAAAATAATAGTTATACTCTACCTTATGGTAGAAGCTTACGGTAAAAGTTTTGGTTTAAAACTCAGACGAAACCTGGTCTGCGTTTTCACTGGCAGTAAGATTGTACTGGTCATAAAACCTAATTTTGACCTGTGAACGAAACCGTTTAGGTTTATATTTTATTTCCAACCATAGTGGTTATTTTGAAAATTTTCAAAATAAATAGGTTATTATAAGTTATTCGGGCGAATACCCGATGATCGGGGATCGACAGAATCGAGAACGGATGTGCGGAGAAAACCCGATGCCGGACGGATAAGACCAATGAGTCATTTGTGATGACTCAAGGGGGTGAGTCATAGGGGTTAGTCACCATGCATTAAATGCATGCAGTGATGACAAAAATGTGAAAAACCCAAATTACCATAAATCCTTCTTTTTAACTACAAATTTGCCATGACAACATTTTACCTTATTCTCCCTAGCAACTCACGGCCACCACCCTTTAAATAGGCTATCTTCACTTCATTTTCTCCATTTGGCTCAAGTTCTTCAACTTTCACACAAAAACTCCTAAGTTACTTACACTTGATTTACAAAGGAAGTCTAAGTTGTGGTTGGTTTCTTCAAATTCCAAAGGTAGATTCTTGTAATTCATGATCATACCTTCCTTTCCTTTCACAACTTTTCTTCATATCTCAAGTTTTTACAAATTTCAAATTTCTAGATGTAGAACTTCAAAAATCTCTAGAAAATCATAGAAAAATCCTTTTAATGGGATTCCAATTTCTATGATCTTCACATGACTTCTATTTTCTTCATCTAAGAGCTTGAAAAATTTAGAGATCTCTAGCCTATTTTCCTTGACTAGGCCGAACCTAGCTCTTAAGTGAGTTAGATGGTTTTCTTTCATTTTTAACTTGTTTTCTTGTTGATGATTCATGGCTAGGTTTTGTTGGTTCAAACCTTGAGCTCTAGGTGAACATCATCCTCTTGTTTCTTGATCACCAAAGGTATGGGGGAGATTACCATCATCCTACCTTAGGGTAGATATGTTGGGGGTTTATTAGTGTATAAAGTCTTGTAAATTATAAATATTTAAATTGTGGAAATTATTGATTTGTGGGTGTGTGAAACTCTAGGAGGATTTGGTTGATTCTTGATTTTGATATATATTGATTTTGGTTCAATGATTTCTAATTGGATACTTGATGGTTGTTTATTTGATTTAACATGAAAAATTGCCTAACATGATAATTTTTGGGCCATTTGGCCTTGAATGGTTATATGGGTTCCATATGGATTTAAATTGTTTGAATAATTTTTATGAGGATTGTATGATCACATAAGAATATAGAAATTGGTTTGGATTGATTTGGATGTGTATATTGAAAGTTATGATTTTATGAGTCCTTAGGGACTAAATTGCAATTTCTGAGAATTTCAGTGGCTGCACTGAAATTCATGTTCTTGTATGTTAAGATTGTTGTCCTTGATGAGATAAAACTATAGAATTTGGTTTGGTGTTAATTGGATTAATACATAAAAAGTTATAAGCTTTTTAGTGAAAAATGACCTTTTTGCAATTATTGAAAATTATTTGGGGCAGAAACGAAATTTCTGGAAATTTGAGGGCAACTGAAAAATATTTCTAAAGAAGTTGGTTTGGTGTGATTTGAAGTTATAAATAAAAAGTTATAAGGTTTTAAGTGAATAAGGCCCTTTTTGTAATTAATGAAAGTTTATGGACTAAACTGCAATTTTCGAAAATAAATGTAATTGGACAGTTAGAAACGGTTTTTCATTCGTATAAAACTGTTCTAAAACTCCAAAAATGAGTTTTGGACTATTAGAGTGTACAATCGTTGAAAAAGGATTTACGCGATTTACAAAATTAACGACGTTCGGTCAAATTCTTAGAAATTTTGTATAAATAGATATTTTGATTGAAAATCAGTGTTTCAACATTTTCATATGAGTGATATAACCTAGGAGAGTAATACCTTTGAGGTGAAGAACCATATTTTCAAAAGTTTGACTTTTTAAGCCTAAATGTAGTAAAAAGCGCCAAACCATTGTTAAGCGTTTTAGGGATTTTCGAGAAAATGCTTTGGAAAAATTGATACTGAAATATGAACGTAATAAATTATGATGTGGGGTGGAACACGACCTTATGTCATTATGTATGGATAATTCATTATCCATATTCCATAAAAATTGATGGACCCAGAATGATTTGTTTTAGTGGAAGCCCAAGAAAAAGGCTCAATTAGAAAAGTACATAAAATAAATAATTGGACCTGTGTTCCAATATCATAATGTGCTAGGATTTGTAATCAGGTATTTTAAGAAAACTTTGCACAAAGATGAAAGGTTACTTGAGAACTTTAACTTGATGATTAAGTACCGGTGATTCGGACTTAAGAACATCTAGCATCTGTTACGATACGTTGAAAGAATTCCGAAGAATCACAATGTCATCCGATGGATGGGCGAGAAGAACGCATTTCCGGCAAAGTTTGCCTAAACACATAGTGAAATTATGTTCTGTAAGACCGTTGAGCCTAGGAGATCGAGCTAACACTTTGATGCAAGTGCGAATTTCGTAGTGACGATCTATGGATGCTTGGGGGTGTCGGGGTATGAAATACTCATATAGGCCCAGTTGGTTGCTCTTCTGTGGCATGGTAATCTTGCAATACATCGACATACTCTACTAGACACTTTGTATTTTCTGGTAGTGAAGGATGTTCCCGAAAAAGCCTATGTGCACCATGATGACTGTTGACGCATTTTATTACCCAAGGCTGGTGGACTCCGGAACAATCCTCCGAACCACTCTCTCCGACTGTTTGTTATATTGTTGTGAAATATTATTATTTCTGTTGTGATGGATGAAATAACTGTTTGTTGATATTTGTACGTACCTGTGTGTCATACCACTTCATGTCTGTATTAAGTGTAAGATGAACGGAAATCTCACCTCATTTCTGTATTTTCTGGTTTGCTGTTTTCTATCTTGCGTTGAACGAAGATGACCACAACACTGTTTCCCCATCACACCCCGCTGGACTTTGAGAGTACTTAGAGACATGGACACTGTCTCGAGGGCTTTAGTGTAATGGACATTTTGTCTTTGTTTTGTATCTGGCCAGGCTCGTGTCTATGTTATATTTTGTGGAGCTATGTCTCTAAATCTGTTACTATTATTATAAACCTATTTCCAGTAAGTTGTTGTTGTTTATGGGCGTTGGTATTTCCGCCTTCTTTATGAATATGTATGACTGATGGTACTTGGAACATGGCTTGTAAAATACTTATATATATATAAGTGAATGATGTATGTTAAAGGATATGTATGGTATCATTTGCGAAAGAAAAAAAAAAGTAAACCCATATTTTTGGTAAAAGAGTTATTTTCCGCTTTACTCGGTCTTATAAAATAGAAATGTCACAGACAATGTAGCACCCGAGAAGGGTGTTACAATTTGAATGACTAATTTTAAATACATTTTATGTTAGTTACGTAAATCTATATTTACTTTATTTCAATTTTAATTTTTAGTATGGTAAATCTTTCTGTTTTGCTTCAATCTTATCACTTTTGTTTTGTTTTGGGTAAATTTTCTAATCTCTGTCCTAATCTATATAGTTCTTCCTTTAAAAAATAACTGATTCTAAGTACTTACCTTATTATTTTTTTTTTTTTTATCTTTTTTTATAAAACAAGTAACACTGTAACAGCTTATCTAGAATAATTATTTGTTTATAGTTTTGATTTCAAATTTTGATATTTGATTTAAAATGCATAATAAATACAAATTTTGATATATAAAAAAGATAATTTCAAGTCTAATGTTCTAGGTCGGAAAAAAAAAATTCTAATGTTTACTTTTTTGTTGAAATTAAATTTAAATTACGTGAATTAAAATTTTAAAATTCAAGAAGCATTTGATGAGTTATTAACAACTCATCCATTCTGTCTCATGAATATAAAGTTCTTAAAAGAAATTTTCTAAGTTGACTAACGAGTATGATAGAGTTTGCATGGAAAAGCAAGTCTTGTTAATGAAAACAAGAAGCTTAAGTCAGAGAATATCAATCTAATTGACAAACTCAAAGTTGAGCCTGATGTCCCTTGTGAAGTTGCAAAACTGAAACAAGATGTGACACATCTGACAGACAGCCTGTCTAAGTTTGTAGGTAGCTCTGAAAAGTTAAACTTGATACTAAGATACTCTAGATCACCTCATGATAAATCAGGCTTAGGCTATGACAAGGAGAAGCAAGAACCATCTCATTAAATATCAAAACCACATGCACACCACAGAGTTTCTAAAACTCAAGAACAGCATCATAAAACAAAATCTAGCTCGTCCAACACTTACTGTAAAGCTTGTGGTAAAAGTGATCATATCACATCTAGATGCATACATAATAAACATGTTAAACGTGCTCGTCCAGTGACTACTAACAAGAAAGGACCCAAGTCAATCTGGGTACCTAAAAAAAGATTATACCGTTGTAGATTTGCTTAACAGGAAAGAAACACGCATCTTGGTACTTGGACAGTGGATGCTCACGTCACATGACGGGAGAAAGGTGTATGTTCCAAGACCTTAGACATAAAGATGATGGCTGGGTTACCTTTGGAGGTAATCAGAAGGGAAAGATCATTGGAGTAGGTAAAATTGGTAAACATCATTTTCCCTCCTTAGATAGTGTCATATTAGTTGATGGTTTAAAACACAACTTACTAAGCATAAGTCAATTATGTGACAGTGGGTATGCTGTTTCTTTTGATAAGAACATGTGTAATGTTAAGAAAACTGATGGATCACTCTTATTCACTGCCAAGAGGCAAAACAATCTGTATAAGATTGACTTGGAGGACCTCACAAATCAGAGTGTATCATGCCTAATTGAAGATGAGCGATGGATTTGGCACAAGAGGCTAGGTCATGCAAGCTTGAAATTAATTTCAAACCTAAATAAGCATAACCTCGTGAGAGGATTACCAAACCTTAAGTTCAAATCTCATGCTCTCTGTGATGAATGTCAAAAGGGAAAACAAGTTAAAGGTTATTTTGAATCTAAGAACATTGTTAGTACTAATAGACCATTAGAGTTGCTACACCTTGATCTCTTTGGTCCAACAAGGACTGCTTTTGGCAGTGGCAAGAAATATGGTCTAGTCATAGTAGACATAGTAGATGACTACACTAGATGGACATGGGTTATGTTCCTAGCCCACAAGGATGAGTCAGTCATGGTCTTCTCTATATTCTGCAAACGTATACAGAATGAAAAAGGCATGTGTATCACTTCAATCAGAAGTGACCATAGGGGAGATTTGAAAATGAGCTATTTGAAAGGTTTTGTGAGGAAAGAAGTATTCTTCACAACTTCTCAATACCTAGAACACCACAGCGAAATGGTGTGGTAGAGAGAAAGAACAGATCTCTTCAAGAGATGGCTAGAACAATGCTCAATGACAACTCTGTCCCTAGACACTTCTAGGCTGAAGCTGTTAACAATGCCTGCTATATTCAGAGCAGAATATACATTAGACTTCTGAATAAAACTCCTTAGAATTGTGGAAAGGACGAAAACCCAACATATCTTATTTTCATCCTTTTGGTTGTAAATGAATTATACTGGATACTAAAGATCAACTTGGTAAGTTTGATGCTAAAGTAGATAATGGAATCCTGTTAGGATATTCTGAGTCGTCCTAAGGCTTTAGAGTTTACAATTCTAGATCTTTAGTAGTTGAAGAATGTATACATGTTAAGGTTGATTGATATGATACTAGAAAGAAACATATATAATTTTCGGATCTATCCTTGAGTGACCAACCAATATTATCGAAGAAGATGAATACAAAAATGGATAAGATAAGGAATGGAAGGTAAGCGCCCCAATTCCAAAGGAATTGATAAGCCAAGGTGAAGATCGCCACAAGGGTCTTGGACTCTTGATAAGATCAAAGGGTTGGTTCAATGAAGAACCTAAGAGAGGCTAAACACTCTCACAATTGGAATCAAATCCAAAATGAACTCAAAGTTATCATTCATCATGTTTGGGGCATGTACAAATAGTAGTGGGGCTGCCAACTCTTGGCTTACAAAAAGATACCATAACCCCCCTAATAACTCACATAACTAAACCACTAATTGGTGTAATAGATGCTTTTACTACAAACAATTAAGTGGCTGCCTAATATTAACTCTCCTACTTAAACCAAATAATAAAATGACTTGTAACATATCTAACTCCTTTCGAAAATAAAAATAAAAATAAAAGTTGTTGGTTTTGCTTTCGGAAAAATTAACTTATTTTAAGTCAGAAAACTCCGGTGTAAAAAAAATTTCTTTCTGAATACTTCGGAAAAGTGATACACACGTCACAAAAGTAAAATCACATTATATTTGAATAAGGATCTAGAATTTTTACAAAAATTTCGACAGAGTCTCCTCTGTAATTCCAACATCCCAAACAAAAACACCTGCTAATATATTTATATTTTCATCCAAAAGAAAGGCTCTCCGAGCCATAAATATCCTGTCCAAAATAGAGGCTCATCGAGCCATAAACATACATACTATCCTAAATCAACAAAGTCTTAAAAAATCCTAAGCTGGTCGTTCTAAAAGACATTCATAAACATAAAAGTAATCCAATAAAAGACTCTCAGAGTCGTAATCCAATAACTATGATCTTCTCCAAATAAAATTGACTCGATAAACTATGCTGGTCCCACTATGAGACTCTTACTGGAAAAGACCCCATGGTTATTCCGGTAAATCAACTTTCTTCAAAAATTGGGACCAATCCCTCTGAGTGGGACATAGAGCCCCTCTGCATCATCTGTACACTAAAAACAGAATACCACAAAAAGAAACAAAACCGAAATAATGCAAATGTGAGGAAAACATTAATTCACAGTCCCAATTGCATAAAACAAGTGTTAATTTCACACTTTGAAACTGAAATAAAAAACTTAGGGTTAGGGTTTCAAAATCAAATTGGGGAATTTTCAACTAGAAGAGATTATGGTGAAGCACTCACCTAAGATGACAAGGAGAGAGGACATGGTGGCTGTAAGGCCAACCAGCACAGCGGCAGGTGGCGGAGCACGGTGGCGGCACGACGGTGACACGGTTTCTAGGACATTCATGAACACAATGAATGTGAAACTCATGGAAGAAGAGAAAGGAGATCCAAACAAGAACAAAGAGGGCGGAAACTACCATCAATGGCGGCTTAGGGAGCTTACCGGGCGGAGCTCCGGCGGTTCGAGTAGCGGAGAAGACGAACCAGACGTAGAACAATGGCTGCACGTGCGGGACTCGAGGCACGGTCGTCTCCTCCTCGTGCGACGGCTCCGAGCGGTGGACGACGACTGGTACAGGGGCGGCACCGATCTGATCAAAGGAGGGAGGGAGATGAAGTGAAGAGGGAGAGAAAAAGAAGGAAGAAGAAAAAAAGAAAAAAAGAAAAAAAGAAGAAGGAAGAGAGTTTGGCGGGGGGGGGGGGGGGGGGTTTCGTGTCTCAGGATAGAAATAAGACATAGGAAATTGTGTTTTTAACTTAATACTTAGTGATAGGTAAAAAATGAGTGATAAATATTAAGTCTAAAAATAAACACGTTTTTAGCTTTTTCAGTCTAAAAATAAAGGGTGACAAATATATACTTTCAAAATTTGAAATAAATTAGAGATTGATAGTTGAATTGATCAAATAAGAAAATCTACGGTCCAACATTTAATCTCCGACAACCCAATTTTATTTTCAAATCTAAAATTACATAGAGTAAAATATATAATAATTTTCTTTCAATCATATCATTTGAAATATTTTTCTAAATAAACACTAATAGTGACAATAACATAATATTATTGTCTAGTAAGCGTGCATACACTGAATAAGGCGGTGTTAACGCACTCCATAAAATAATTTTAAAAGAGGAAATAAAATTACTGTAATACCCCAAAGTACATTAGGATACTAGATACAAAACATAAGATACACTGAAATTAGCTTTTCGCTAAAGATCTCATATATAATATATAAAAATATCTCATATTTTCAAATTATACTTAGAAAGTAAACAATGACGTTATGACTCTTAACTCCGATCCGGTGACATCTTCCATAAAAGAGACAGCTTACATTGGAACAACTGCCAAGTATTTCCGGGGATACTTCACAGTTCTCCAACATAGGAGGGATTAACCTGAAACAAAAGGGTGAGGGGGTGAGATATGAAATCTCCCTGAATTCCCTACAAACAGAGCACTCAGTCCCACACATATACATATATTAGTAAACTTATACATATCATCAGGTATAAACATCATTGCTGCCCCCCACGCACCAAGGTACTTAAGAGGGACTAGCTTTGGGTTTAAGCCTAGTATCATCATGTCATTCATAATATTTGTGAACCACTCATTTGGACATTCCTTTTTTAATTTTGTCAGTGAAAAACATTGTTGTTCCCCGCACACCGAAGTACTTAAGAGGAACTAACACTTCGCTGCTCCCCGCGCACCGAGGTACTTAAGAGGAACCAGCTCTATACTGTAAGGCAGGACATACGTCTATGACCACAAGTGGCGTCCCACTTGCTTTGCACTTACTTGCTTGCCTTCCAAAATGAAAGGACTTATGTGATTGCCTTCCAAACGGGAAGGACTCTATACTTGCCTTCCAAACTGAAAGGACTTCTATACTTGACATCTGTAATGTCATTGATAACCATTCTAATTCGATTCATGAGTAGAATTAGCATGGTTACTACCTTTGAATGCCAAATGGTGTTTCCCATTCATTTCATCATAACATTGAATAACTTAACTCATATATCAATCAATAGCTTAATAACTAATGACCTAAAACAAACATATAAACCATTCGCATGAACATTATATAATCTCTCAATTAGATTACAATACTACTATTAATAGGAAATTCCCAGTTAAAATCACAGTATTACAAACAACACGTAAGTTCCACCCTAAGGTCCCAAAACCCAACAATCAACATGCATTAGCAACATATGCAGAATTCCTACAGTTTTCAGCCAACTTCGATGAATTTATTAAAATACCAAACGAAGTCGGATTTAGGCAAAAGACCCCTCCCTGGAAAGATAATCAAGTATACTTTATGAATAAAATTTAACTTTTGGAAAACAGTCTTCCTAAAATTACAGTTTTGATCGAAGAACCCCTGCACTCAGAAAACAGGACACACTACAAAAAAAAGGGTGTTTAGCGACCGAAGAAATCGGTCGCTATTCACTGAAATTCGGTCGCTAAATGGATTAGCGACCGAATTAGCGACCGAATAGTGTCGGTTGCTAAAACCCTAGTCACAAACAGGTTTAGCGACCGAATTTGGAATCGGTCGCTATTAGCGACCGAATAATTCGGTGGCTAATTTATAGAAATCGGTCGCTAAATTGGTCTCTAACACTTATTATAGAACCAATTTAGCGACCGAATATTCGGTTGCTAATTCGGTCGCTAAATTGGTCACTGATTTTTAAAAAAAAAAGTCACCAAATTGGTCCCCAACACCTATTTTGGGGACCAATTTAGCAACTGATTTCTTTAAAAAGCTTATAACAAACCATTTTCTACAACAAATAATAACTTCTTTATTGTTGTTGTTACTGTTGATTAAACAACCTGAACATATATAAGATAAAAATATAAATATAAACCATAACCAATTCATAACTATCAAAATCAATATAAAATAAGCATCATAGTGTTCAATACAAAAGGACATATGAACGTGAATACAAATCAACCTGAGAAAGTATTGAATCTATGTAATGAAAGTAAGTGAATACAAATCAATTAAAGTGACTCCTACATAATCTATTCCTACAACGGACAACATTATCAATTTTACAAAGGTTCCCCTATGCAAACCACAACCAGCTGTACCAATCCAAACTGCATACAAAACCAAGCTTGTTAACCAAGAAATCCAGCTTCCACAGCGAAACCGCTGCAGCACACAAGAAAAGGAAGATCATGCCAATTTATATATACAAATGACACAAATGAGTTTCACAACCACACAGATCAGGTGTGCGATTTTCTTGCACTGAGCAAAGTGAAAATAAACACATGTAGGGGTGGTCTTCCACAAGGCCAGACAATTGACTTACAATGTATTCGATTTCAACATGCTCTGTTTTTGTAAAGCCTAGTAACCTAAAAATAAACAAATAATAAGCCAATAAGCTACTCATAGAAAGAACAGAACCAATAAGTTAATAGAAGTACTTATTACAATTAGTAGGCTAACAATTATCAATAGCATGCTGTGTATAGAACTTTGACAAAATAAGTTTCAAATTCCCCCACTATAATGCTCTTTTATGTGATGTGCTTGTCTTGAGTTTTAAACCCCTTAATTACTATTCTAATCTAAATAATAGTGCAAAGTGAAAGCTACAAAATGGCTATTCTAATCTAAATGCTCGCTGCTTCCTCCTCTTGCATGCAACATCCATGATATTGTGTCACGAAATCCATACATATATTGTAAGTTGTAACTAAGAATATATAAGACTTGCTAACCTGGTAAATCCAAGAACTAAAGGTCTGATGAACCTCACCAACTAGTGGTCAGGGATTACCTTGAAGGGTACCTCTATTATATAAAATAAATCAAAATACATCTATCGAGATAACAAATATAGTGCAAGGAAATTAGAAACTTAAAAAAGAGATCTAGTGGAAAAATGAGAAAGAAGACTAGCAAATCCAAGGTAATTTGTGACTTTATTTACTAATAGTATTATACACTTTCATGTTACTTACTAAAGTCCTAAAAAAACTGAAATATTTTAATCTAAGTTAACTGAGTAGAGGAAGAAACTTACTGATCTTGAAACAATATGTGGAGATCCATTAGGGCACCTCATATGTGTTGGCATTGACCAAACCAAATGGCTGCAAGAGAATGAAAAAAAGAAAAAAAATAAATAGTAGTTAGCTTCAACGAAGAAATAGAGTACATATTTATTGAATAGAGTCTCTAAAGGTTTCAAATAATGAAAGAAATAAAAGAAAGAAGAAAAGAGTAGTTTATATTCCCAAAGAAGAACAAAAGGAGAGAAAAAATTAGGTCATAGAAAGATTGGGATGGTATTACAATTAGTGCTAGATCATTAGGTCTTGATTAGTCACAATAAGAAAGTGTCCTAATGTTAGGCCGAAGAAAAGTTAGGAGTACATATTTATTGAATAGAGTCTTTTACATTTGACAATTTAACTTAATATAAAGCAGAAAGGGGCAACTTCATGTGAATATAAATCTGATTGTTTAATAGTAATGAAGTATGATAGTACTTAAACATGAGTCCTCACACTCAAAAGGCTGTCCTTGGGAAATACAGGCAACAAAAAGTCATGGTTCATGGAATTCTGCTATGGATGACCTAACCAACACAGATTATGATCACAAGAAAAACAAAAATCCAAACATAAACAGAGCCAATTTGAATTACTTAAAAATCATGAAATTTAATTTATAAATCATTAATTGAAAGTCCTAATTGCACTAAATCATAGTTAATTTCATAAACAGAGCCAATTTCAACAAGTCAGATTTGGGGTTTAGGGTTCCTAAACAAGATTTGGGGAAAATTCATTCTAACCAGATGACAATGGAATTGGCTTAGAGAAACATAAATTCATAGTCTCAATAGCATAAAACAACATTCAATTTCAAGATTATAATCTGAAATCAAAGGGTTTGGGTTAGGGTTACAAAATCAAATTTGGGGGTTTTTGAATCTAAGGCACAAGAGAGGTTTTTGACTCACCCAAGGAAGAAGAAGATGTCATGGTGGTGCTATGGTGGTGAACGGCGGCAGTGGCAGCTCCGGCACGGTGGGGGCGCGGTTTCTGACCAGAAGAAAAGGGTTATGTATCACACTCCAAAGGGAAGAGAATGAACAAACAGAACTGACCGGAAAACTTACCACGACGGCGAGTTGTAGGCGGCGATGGCTCTTCGCCGGCAGCTGGACGACGGCTGGACAACGGCTGGACGCGAAGCTTCGTGCCTGTGGTGGTGACGAGACGCACAACGAGGAGCACGAACCAGACGCGTGTGGGCTCGAGGCGCGACGGCCTCCTCACGTCGGCGGGCGGCCAGTGGCGGTCATAGGGGCGGCGCACGTGGCTGGCGCAAGAAAGGAAGGAGGAGGAAGATGAAGTTGAAGGGAAGAAGAAGAAAAGAAAAAAAAAAAAAGAGAAGAGAGTGAGAGGGGGGCTGGGAATCGTCGAGTGTGAGGGATTGGGAAGAGATAAAAAGAACAACTTTTTATTTACTTAGTAAATAGGTATAAAAATGTGTGATAAATATTGAGCCTAAAATTAAATATGTTTTTAGTTTTTGAATCTAAAAATAAAGGGTGACAAATATATACTTTCAAAATTCAATTTAGAGTAAAGATTGATAGTTGAACTTATCAACTAAGAAAATCAACGATCCAAAATTAATCTTCGATTAGTTTCAAACCAGTTTATTTTTAGTTTTAGCGACCGAAATTTTCGGTCGCTAAAACGGTCGCTGGTTAAAAATAAAAACTTAGTCGCAAAATCGGTCGCTATTAGGCCCCTGTGCTTTTTCATAATCACACTTTAGCAACCGATTTAATATCGGTCACTAAAAGGATAAAAAAAATTAAATCTCTCAAAAAATCAGTTGCTAAATCGGTCGCTAACTGGTCAAAAATGTTGACTTTTAATATTTTAGCTTTAGCGACCGAATTAGCGACCGTGACGAATTGCGACCACTTAGTCGGTCGCTAATTCGGTCGCTAAACACCAGATTTTGACATTTTCTACAAATCAACCAAACGGTCGCAATATCGGTCGCAAATAGCGACCGAAAAGTTTCGGTCGCTATTTTCGGTGGCTAAACGAGACTTTTTTTGTAGTGACAGCTGCAAATACCCTAAATTGTAACAGGTTTTCCTCCATCAATACTCAATGAAAAACAGTAAAATCAATGTCTAAAATGTAGCATTTCGAGTCTGCTTTCTAACAAAATAAGAATCATACCAAACAGAGCCCTATAGAAATAGTTACAAGTAAAATACTATACATATGTCTATACGGGTTTTGCTTGACCAGCAACATCTTTTAGGACTTTTAACAAACAGAACACATGCATGTAATTTTAATAATCTACAACATAATTCTACACTCATTTAGACCATATAATCAACATGCAATCAGAAATCAAACAATAAAAATCAAATTTAAAAAAATTCCTAAGCTTGGATTTATGGTTACCAAGCACTAACTAAGGAAACTCACTCTATTTGGTTGAAAATATGAAGGAGACATTGAGGTCTTGCATGCTGCCCTAGCTTCTTTCATTCTATTCCCTTTCCTTCTCTTGGTTTCTAGGATCTCCAACTCCCATCTACTTATCATGGTTCAAAGTTCCTTGATCTCTTTTCTCCCTTCTTCTTCCCTCTTCTCTCTTTTCTCCTCTTCTTTCCTCTTCTCTCTTCTCCCTTCTTCTTTCTCTTTTTCCTTCTCTTCTTTTCCTTTCTTATTTCTGAACGTAAAAAAAACAAAGGGAAGGAGCCAACCCTTCCTTTTTATTTCAATTATTATTTTGCTTATTGCCCACTTGGTCCCTTGATTGTTGTGTATTTACTTCTTCTACCCTATAGAATTTCTTATAATTCCTTGGACTTATAAATAAATGTTTATCCCTTTATACATTTATTATTTTAATTTACCTTGGATAAAAGAGGTTATATTCCTATTACCCTACATATTATAGACGGGTTTCACACTCATTAAACCCACAAATAACTAGCTCAAAAATTCATAATTCATACATTTGTATACTTATGAGATGTAAGGAATTAAATCACACCCATGATCACAATCACAATGAAATGACTAAAATACCCTTGGGGAAGGATATTACAATTACTCAAGATTAAGCATCATAAAATAAACCAAAATTAATGTCTATAATAATTATTATTCCAATAAAAATAATATAAACTGATATATTTAACCGATATTGAGAAACGGTAAAAAATGGGGTGTTACATTACTACCCCACTAAAAAAAATTTCGTCCTCGAAATTTCGTGACTCGAAACTGAACAGGATCTTGTAATTACATCTTAATCCCGAGATTCTACATTATACTGCCCGTATTCACTTTCCTTTAGATGACTTTTGTAACTAACTAACACATTTCATACCTATTCTTCATTATACTGATCCTCAAAATTTAATCACTTATCCTCAATTAACAATTTTATCTAAATTTTCCACACATAACGATATAATCAAAACTTAATCTCTTCTTCCTTTAATACTAGTCCATTAGAAAAATTTTCCCTCAAAACATTGTCCGACCTCAACACTTTCACTTTTATTATTCGTTCTATTTATCCTCCAAAAATATCCATCATTACATTATTTCCACTATCCTCAACATTTCACCTTATTCTATCACACTTGAAGGGCAAAATCAAGACTTAATCACTTCTTTCCTCAATATTGGTTCACTAGAAAATCTTCTCCAACATCTAACGTTCACAACTAACACCAAAGTCAACACTAACTTTACAGCAATATGCATCAACTCCCTACTCAAAGTATCCAATTGTACTCTTAGCCCCTCTAAACGTAGTCTACTTTTCCAGATTATATCCAAATCACACATTTCAAATATCCAACCAAAACATCATAATACTTCTTAAGATAAACTGAAATCAAAAGGAGCCACGTCGGGTAGGATTATCTAACTCATCAACTTTGAATTTCTCTAACAAACTTAAACAACATACGAGTTTATCTCTTTCGATTCGAATCAACTTAGGTGAAATTTCTATAAATACTTTCCTTTTAAAATTTCCAAACTCATACAATTAATCTTAACTACAAGCATCTGATCATTACTCTAGATTCTTTTAGTAACATTCTATCTTAAATCATGATAAGATCTATTGTAATCATCTTACTTAATGACGTTGAGCTTAGGGCTCTCATCTTACTAGTCACATCTACACCTCAACAAATTCCTATCACCTCTTGTTTACACAAAAATAGGGATGATCGTACTTAGGTACTACACTTACTCCTTATCCACCTTCTAAGGATTAGATCATTCCTTACTTTCCCATCTAGTTGAGGGTAATCAGTTGGACTTAGTCTCAACTTGGCCCTCAACACTTAGAGCGAACTTTACCGATAACCGTTGGTAAACTTCGAGTCTTCATTTGAAACGATACTTGCAGATACTCCATGAAGTCTGTTCAATTCTCTGATACATACATGTTTGCTTCTCCACTGTATAATTGATCTTAACATATAAGTAGGGTATCAACTTCATCAGTCTGTCCACGATCACTCGAAACAAATCAAAAATCATAGAGGTCTTCGGTAAACTCATAACGAAAATTCATTTTGACTTCATCATCATAACAAGAAAGGTCTCAACCTTCAAGTTATCTCTTCTTCACCGTACTTGACTAACTCTGACATCCTGATATGAATCAGATACCCATCCTTATTACTCATGAGATAGGTCACACGTCAATGCCATTTGGAAAAATACGTAGGGTAAAGTTGATCAAGGTTGACAAGTCCTTTCGAACCACAATAAGACATGATCTTAAAGATTACATAAATAAATTTTCAAGAAAAGAAATTTTCTTGATTTCACTTTCACAAAAGCATAAAGAAGAATTTTATCAATTTGAAAGATACCGGAACATCCAGTATGGAAAACGATTCTTTAAATAGGTTCGTGAGTGTAAAAATGCATAGTTAATACATGTTTACAACCATGACTCTAATAAAGTTCCTCCTTTCACAAGAACTTCCAGCGGATTCAGGAAATCAAAGGATAAATAGTTCCTAATCCCAAGAGGATTTATTCTTAGTACAAAGAATTTACAAAACGATGATTTTAAAAAGGAAAACAATCTGGCCAAAAATCAGACTTGGTCACCTCTACCAAAAGTAGAAGCGATTAGACTAAGTTTCATCAAGAAACTTCTATTATCACGAAGTTATCGGTGTTACAACTCAAGAAATTGTCATAATAAATTCTTTCAACGAACCGTGAAAATATCCAGGCCAATGAATATTACCAAATCCATCCACTTGAATGTCTAATACACTGAGGGTTATTCAGAAATGTGAGTACAAATTCTCACATACAAGAAAATCCATTAGGGTGAATTAAAATTACTGACTAGCATGACTAATTGCTAAATCATGATAGACTTTAAATCAAGATTAGAAAATCAGTTTTACAGGTACGAAATTGACCATAGAGATTGTCTAATACAACCATCAGAATTTGAGGAACAATTGTCGATTTACAAGTTCATAAAGGAATGAACAGTACAGATAAGAGTTTCCTTAATCACGAGACACTCACCCAAGGTTGAAGATTCAAATCATTTTGCCTTGGTTCCAACAAGCACACAAGTCTTTCCAAACACGCTTAATATGGTCACTTTGAATCGGGCACGCTCACAGACAACTTAGTCAGTCTCTCAGACATGTGAAGAGTTGATCTTTTCTCATAAGCTGAGTCAACGATGCAAAAATCTTTGATAGGTCCTTATTCTAATCTAGTGACAACTCGTCCTCAAATCAATTTTTGAGAAGGCGACAACTCTTAGAAATTGATCTATCAAATCAACTACGCACGGCAGAGAATACTTGTTCTTAATCATTTCTTTATTGAGTTGTCAGAAATCCACACGGAGTCTCGAACCTTCACACAACATTGGTGCTTCCTACGGAAAACACTCGGTTTAACAACTGCTTAGACTACAGATCTTTCAGTTGAATCGAGTCGTCTAACTTGATTAACTTTGTAGGCGACATCCTACACAAGGAGATTAGAAATCGGACCGAATATAGAAACTAGATCAATCGAATACTCAATATCCTTTCGCAAACGGTAAACCTGGAACATTCTTAGCGAACATTCCTAGAAAATCTACCTTAATAGGTATACTATTCAAATGTCAGATACAATCCAAAAGGATAACCGAATATGTCATACTTGGACCAAAATACAACCTACATACCATTGTTACCTATCAAGAAAACAATACTTATAAGCCAACACACATTGCTTCGACTGGGAAGCAATTCAACCAAGATCCAACAAGAGATCACACAACAAAAAAATAACAGACCTATTCCCTAAGTTTCACGAAAGACTCGACCAGCTCTGATATCACTAATGTAACACCCCCCTTGGGCGTTACATATCTTACTCCTTTCGAAAATAAAAAAATAAAAGTTGCTGGTTTTGCTTTCGGAAAAATTAATTTACTTTAAGTCAAAAAACTCGGGTGTAAACAAAAATTCTTTCTGAATACTTTGGAAAAGTGATAGACACGTCACAAAAGTAAAATCACATTATACTTGAATAAAGATCTAGAATTTTTACAAAAATTTCGACAGAGTCTCCTCTGTAATTCCAACATCCCAAACAAAAACACCTGCTAATATATTTATATTTTCATCCAAAAGAAAGGCTCTCCGAGCCATAAACATCCTATCCAAAATAGAGGCTCTCCAAGCATAAACATACATACTATCCTAAATCAACAAACTCTTAAAAAAACCTAAGCTAGTCGTTCTAAAAGACATTCATAAACACAACAGTAATCCAATAAAAGACCCTCAGAGTCGTAATACATATAACTATGACCTTCTCCAAATAAAATTGACTCGATAAACTAAGCTGGTCGCACTATGAGACTCTTACTGGAAAAGACCCCATGGTTATTCTAGTAAATCAACTTCAAAAATTGGGACCAATCCCTCCAAGTGGGACATAGAGAGCCCCTCTACATCATCCGTACAATAAAAACAGAATACCACAAAAAGAAACAAAATAGAAATAATGCAAATGTGAGATACCAATATATGAGTTTTATATAGCAGCCATATACACGACTCACAAACAACAATGCATGAAAACAACAGAAAAATATAACATATAACATAACACAATTGTTTCGCGTTGGGTCGGCATCTCTTGGGTCTGATCCCCAATTGTTCTAGGGTATCGCATCTCACCTAAATAATACAGAATAGTTCCTGATTGAGTACATTTCGAGCAGGGTAACCGAGTTCCACCACTCGAGATTGCTGCCTCGAGTATTTCATGGATTTCAAACCCGAATGTCTCTGAAGACCCGAAAACTAAGGAATAGGTCTGTGGTCCGTAACTATTCAGTTTATCAGTTCACCCTTTGTGAAACTATAGCTCGTTACACAATGGCACGTCTGCCACAACGGCATATGAGCTAGACTATGCATGTAAAACATGGTTTTCGTTTTATTTTCTTTTTCATATCATTCTTTCCTCGTCAAGGCTTAACGCTCTCGACTGTTCATTCAATTATTAAATAAATTTTAATACTAACTCAGGATTTTTAACAAAATCCATATTTCGAAAATCTCCTTCACAATCGAACACTAGCCCGACGTCTCGGAAATCTAGGTTCTTCTCAATCGGAACACTAGCCCGGCTTCTCGAAAATCTGAATCCAGCCTATATCTCGGCAATCCAGATTCAGCCCGAATCTCAGCATCGGAAATCTAGGTCCTATCCTTTCCTCAAAACTTAAAACACGAACTCTAGCCCGTCATTTCGGTAACTAGGTCCTACCCTTTCCTCAAAACTCAAAACAGGAACTCTAGCCCGTCATTTCGGTAACTAGGTCCTTTCCATTTTCATCTTTTCCACTTGGTTTTCGTTCGGTGAAAACTAAATAAAAAATAAAATACAAGAGTTTCTCACTTTGTGTCCTCGACACATTTTCGTTCTTGGAAATACACGTTTACTTAAACTTTTTCTTTTAGAAATCCAATTTCTAAAACTTAGAAAATCATTAAAATCTTTTCCTCAACTTTGAACCAAATATGAAATTCTTGTAAATAGATTTAACAAAAAAAAAGAGCATTTTCTCTTGATCTTTCCATTTTTAAACAACTTTTGTAAAACCTAAAAGGAAACCCTTGTTTTCAAAAGACTTTCACTTTAAAAATTCTTTTAAAACATTTTCATGAATTTTGATGTTTTCCATTTTCATTTTCTTTTCCTAAACTTTATTCTATCTTCACACTTCCATCATTAGAATTTTCTTCTCACTTCCAAAGAAACAGAACACCACTTTTTCAATCTCTCTGAGTTAAGGTATTTTAATGTCTTAATCTTTATTAACAAGTAATGACCAATGTCAGCCCTCAGCCAATCACAATCAAGCAATAAATCTCAATCAACATCATCAACAAACAATAACATTAAAACTCCAATCAAACTCTAAACAATTCAAGCAAGACATCATTATAAAGATTAAAATTAACATACATTCAAACACAACAATAAGTATGTGACAAACTAAATCTCCTCAGGCAAACTCCCTTTACCTTTGAAGACCATAAAATATTTTCTCTTCGGTCTCTCAACTGTCAGCTTCCTTCTGAGTGAAGCTGCACAAAGCCAAACTCCAACTAATAACCCGACTGGACATTCCAGTTTTCTCTAAACTGCTTCTATCAACTCCCGAAAAATGTAAAACCTGTTTCCCCAAGCAAACACAACCCCGACAGCATCCCGGAGAGGGAGTCAAAACAATTTCAACCATCATACAAATATAACATTCAATCATTCTTCATCAAACACTTACTCTAAGTTGATTTAAACACTTAATTTCGCCAAAAACATAACCAATTTCAAATAAGATCAGATTGGGACTTTAGGGTTCTTAAATCAATTTGGGAAAAACTCATTTTAACTAAAGAATAATGAAATTGGTTTAGAGAAACATTAATTCACAGTCCCAATTGCATAAAACAAGTGTTAATTTCACACTTTGAAACTGAAATCAAAATCTTAGGGTTAGGGTTTCAAAATCAAATTGGGGAATTTTCACCTAGAAGAGATTATGGTGAAGCACTCACCCAAGATGACAATGAGAGAGGACATGGTGGCTGTAAGGCCAACCGGCACGGCAGCAGGCGGTAGAGCAGGGCGGCGGCACAACAGTGACACAATTTTTGGGACATTCATGAACAAAATGAAAGTGAAACTCATGGAAGAAGAGAAAGGAGATCCAAACAAGAACAAAGAGGGAGGAAACCACCATCAATGGCGGCTTAGGGAGCTTACCGCGGCAGAGCTCCGGCGGTTCGAGTAGCGGAGAAGACGAACCGGAGGTAGAACAGCGACGGTACATACGGGACTCGAGGCATGGTCGTCTCTTCCTCGCGCGACGTCTCCGAGCGGTGGAAGGCGGCTGGTGCAGGGGCGGCGCCGATCTGATCAAAGGAGGGAGGGAGATGAAGTGAAGAGGGAGAGAAAAAGAATGAAGAAGAAGAAAAGAAAAAAAGAAGAAGGAAGATAGGGGGGTTTCGGGTCTCAGGATAGAAATAGGAGAGAGGAAATTGTGTTTTTAACTTAATACTTTGTGATAGGTACAAAATGAGTGATAAATATTAAGTCTAAAAATAAACACGTTTTTAGCTTTTTGAATCTAAAAATAAAAGGTGACAAATGTATACTTTCAAAATTTGAAATAAAGTAGAGATTGATAGTTGAATTGATCAACTAAGAAAATCCACGGTGCAACATTTAATCTCCGATAATGTCAAACCAATTTTATTTTCAAATCTAAAATTACATAGAGTAAAATATATTATAATTTTATTTCAATCATATCATTTGAAATATTTTTCTAAACAAACACTAATAGTGACAATAACATAATATTATTGTCTAGTAAGCGTGCATACATTGAATAAGACAGTGTTAACGCACTCCATAAAATAATTTTAAAAGAGTAAATAAAATTACTCAAGATTAAGCGTAATAAAATAACCAAAATTAATGTCTATAATAATTATTTTTCCAATAAAAATAATATAAACTGATATATTTTATCGATATTGAGAAACGGTAAAAACCGGGGTGTTACATGACTCATAACTAAAAAGGAGTTACTTTAGGCATGCAAGCCAAAAGATTCCCTCCCAACAAGACTAATAAACTCGTGTAAAAATTCATTCATAACTGCCACCATTATGTTTACCATGATAGAAGCTGAATCTGGTCAAAAGGCATGAAATACATTTTGTAGAAAATTCCTTAGCTTTTCAACGCACCAAAGAATACATCAATCGGAGATCCGTAGGTCAAGATATAGCCAAAACAAGTCAACTGGTTCATTACTAATGAAAATAAAATTTTCATCAAAAATCAATTTGGCCTTAGATTGTACATCATTCTTGGTTTTCATCATTCCCTCCCTCTTGAAGAGAATTCGACCTTGAATTTATTGCCTTTGGGAATCGTGTTCATCCTCCGGGTTCAAACACAACTCTTTTGAATCCATGGGGCACCTCTCTTGGAATTACTTCTTCAAATTCCTTCAAAATAGAATCATCACCTCTAAGCAAAGATAGGAACATCACCTTGATAAAGAGACTCTCAATTTTGTTTTCAACCTTTGCCTCACTCTTTTTTTGTTGCTCTTTGCTTTTTGTGGTTTGGCCTTCACTATTCTTTTCTTCGTGACCTAGGGGAGAAATGTTAGACAAAGTAGAAGAATCCAACCATTTGATTCCACAAACTAATCTAGAAGAAGGTATTAGAGTAAAAGAGGGCCATGACTTCCCAAGTGAATTTGAAGATGTATTCTCATCTTTAGGGGAAGGCCATTATCTAGTTGTCTTCATCTCCTTATCTTCCTCTTGCAATTCAACTCCAGTTGATTGTTGGCATTCTTCCTTTGGAATCACATCTTCAATTTCATTGATTGTCTTGCAAGCTTTCTTTGGAATCACATCTTCAATTTCATTGAATGTCTTGCAAGCTTTATTTGGTGGAAAACCCTTCTCCAAGCGTCTTAGATATCTCTACATTTCAAATGATAGTGTTGCCATGATAGGTGGTGGGAAGAAGAAATTTTATTTTTGGAAAAAAAATCGAAGAACAAGATCAAAAGTCACTCTAGGAAGGATGGCTCTAGTTACCAAATGATATGATCCTAAGAAAGAACATAGAATTTTCGGATCTATCCTAGAGTGAACAACCAAAATTAGAAGAAGAAGAACACGAGAAAAATGGACAAGGTAAGGAATGGAAGGTAGGCGCCACAATTCCAATGGAATTGATAAGCCAAGGTGAAGATCGCCACAAGGGTCTTGGATTCTTGATAAGATCAAAGGGTTGGTTCAATGAAGAACCTAAGAGAGGCTAAACACTCTCACAATTGGAATCAAATCCAAAATGAACTCAAAGTTATCATTCATCATGTTTGGGGCATGTACAAATAGTAGTGGGGCTGCCAACTCTTGGCTTACAAAAAGATACCATAACCCCCCTAATAACTCACATAACTAAACCACTAATTGATGTAATAGATGATTTTACTACAAACAATTAAGTGGCTGCCTAATATTAACTCTCCCACTTAAACCAAATAATAAAATGACTCATAACTAAAAAGGAGTTACTTTAGGCATGCAAGCCAAAAGATTCCCTCCCAACAAGACTAACAAACTCGTGTAAAAATTCGTTCATAACTGCCACCATTATTTTCACCATGATAGAAGCCGGTCAAGAGGCATGGAATACATTTTGTAGAAAATTTCCTTAGCTTTCCAACGCACCAAAGATTGTATCAATCTGAGACCCATAGCTCAAGATATAGCCAAAACAAGTCAACTGGTTCATTACTAATGAAAATAAAATTTTCATCAAAAATCAATTTGGCCTTAGATTGTACATCATTCTAGGTTTTCATCATTCATGATATGATCCTAGAAAGGAACATATATAATTTTTGGATATATCCTTGAGTGACCAATTAAAATTATAGAAAAAGATGAATACAAAAATGGATAAGATAAGGAATGGAAGGTAGGCGCCACAATTCCAAGGGAATTGATAAGCCAAGGTGAAGATCGCCACAAGGGTCTTGGACTCTTGATAAGATCAAAGGGTTGGTTCAATGAAGAACCTAAGAGAGGCTAAACACTCTCACAATTGGAATCAAATCCAAAATGAACTCAAAGTTGTATTTCATCATGTAATAGGCATGTACATATAGTGAATTGGGGCTGCCAAGAGAAGGCTTACAAAAGGTCATCATAAGATGACATAACCCTAGCATAACTAAACATAACTAATGCATTAATGGAGTAATAAAAACATTTACTACTCAATAAGTAGCTAATTAAAGACTTAACTCTCCACTAATTGGAGTTACTACCATACTTAAGCAAAATAATAAAAATGATCCATAACTTCTAAATAGGAGTTACTTAGGCATGCAAGCCAAAAGTCACCCTCCTTTGAAGCTCAAACTCGTCTAAATAAGCGTATTAAACTTCCAGCCCGTTTTTCACCATGATAGAAGCGGAATCAGGTCAAGAGGCTTTAGATGTGATTTGTAGATAATTTCCTAAGCTTTCCAACAAACTAAAGAATGCATCAATCGGAGATCTATAGCTCAAGATACAGCCAAAACAAGTATACGGGTTCATCACAATGAAAATAAAATTTTCATCAAAAATTAATTTGGCCTTAAATTAGATATCATTCTTGGTTTGCATCATTGATGATCAGTCTGATAAGAAATTATCAGAGCTTGATGAAGCTTTTGCAAATTTCAATCATAAAGCTTCAAAAAATCCAGTAAATATCAAGACTGATGATTCAATGGACGATCAATAGCAACATGAGTCAGGAGCTTCAACTTTTCCACAAGTTTACACTCAAAAGTCATGGCATTTCAAGAATTACCATCCTCAAGAACAAATCATTGGGAGTCCCAGTGATACGCGAAGAACCAAATCAACCTTCACAGAGTAAGTTGATTCTGCTTTTGTCTCTGAGTTGGAACCAAAGACAGTAGACGAGGCTCTACTGGACGAGGGTTGGATTCTGGCCATGCAAGAGGAGCTGAATCAATTTGAAAGAAGTGAAGTTTGGACTATTGTACCTTTGCCAAAGGACAAATCAGTTATTGGAACTAAATGGGTTTATAGAAACAAGCTTGATGAAAATGGTAAGGTTGTAAGAAATAAAGCAAGCCTAGTTGCTTAAGGCTATTCTCAAGAAGAAAGTATAGATTACACTAAAACCTTTGCTCCAGTTGCTAGATTAGAAGCAATATGCATCTTATTATTATTTGTTGCACATCATAATATCATGCTTTTTCAAATGGATGTGAAAAGTGCTTTTTTGAATGGCTTTATAAATGAGGGAAGTGTATGTTATACAACCTCCGGGTTTTGAAAGTGAAACCCATCTTGAACATGTATATAAGCTAATTATACGGCCTCAAACAAGCTCCTAAAGCTTGGTATGAAAGGCTGAGTTCATTTTTAATGGACAATGGATTTAGTAGAGGAAATGTTGATACAACCTTGTTTAGAAAATCTAACAAGTCCAGTTTTATAATTGTGCAAATTTATGTTGATGACATAATCTTTAGTGCTACTAATGAATCTCCGTGCAAGGAATTTTCTAAGTTAATGCATAAGGAATTTGAAATGAGCATGATGGGAGAACTAAAATTCTTCCTTGGACTTTAAGTAAAGCAAACAGTGGATGAGGTGTACATCCATCAAACCAAATATACAAAGGAACTCTTAAAGAAGCTCAAGATAGAAGACTGCAAACCAACGATTACACCAATGCACCCCACATCCATACTGAACAAAGATGACAAAGATAAAAAGGTAGACCAAAAGGTATATAGAGGTATGATAGGATCTCTTTTATATTTTACTGCGTCCAGACCTGACATTATGTTCAGTGTTTGCTTATGTGCTCGATTTTAATCTGATCCCAGAGAATCTCATTTATCAGCAGTCAAAAGAATATTTAGATACTTGAAAGGTACTACTAATCTGGGTTTGTGCTTTAAGAAAAATGATGATTACAGGTTAGTTGGTTTTTGTGATGCTGATTATGCTAGAGATAGAATAGAGAGGAAAAGTATCAATGGAGGATGTCACTTCATTGGAGCTAATCTAGTCTCATGGTCAAGAAAAAGGCAAAGCACCATTGCCTTATCAACTGCTGAAGCTGAGTATATATTAGCTGCAAATTGCTGCTCACAACTTCTTTGGATCAAACATTAATTGGAGGACTACAATGTGCTTGTAAGTAGTATTCCACTTATATGTGATAACACTATTGCAATCAATCTATCTAAGAATCCAATCTTGCATTCAAGAGCTAAGCACATTGAGATTAAACATCACTTTATTAGAGATTATGTGCAAAAACGTGTTTTTGATATACAGTTTGTAGATACTGACCATCAATGGGAAGATATCTATACTAAACCTCTAGCCGATGACAGATTTATCTTTATCAGAAAGCATCTTAACATGATATGTGTGGATTAATATGTTGTCCAGTCATGGCCGGGTACTATATATTAAATACTCGTCCAATGAATATCCCATCCAATGCCTGTTTGCATGTGCTTAACTGACTAGTCCATACATTTAGTTATTATCTACATTTATTATGTCTCAAAGACATATTTAATTCAAATTCTCTCTACTGAATCAGTTATTTCCATCATTTGTAAAATTGCATTTTACGGTTCCAAGAAACCAACGCCGTGTCAGCATTAAATGCATGTCCTCTCACACGTTTTTTTTTCTTTTATTTTTATTTTCAAAAAGAAAAAACTCTTCATCTCTAAAACCTTCTTATTGTTTCCCTCTCTTTCTGAAAAACCCTTCACTTTCTCTTGAAACCTAAAATCACTCTCTGTGAAAAAGAATTCTTTTGTCTCTCCAAACCTTCAACCTTAACAATGCCCTCCTCAACTACTACTGGTTCTTATAATGTCAATGCTCTTGAGATTGGAATAGAGCATCATTTTGATTTTAGCATTCTGAAGGAGTATAATGTCGATGTAAGTCAGTATGTCAAAGCTGCTGGGTGGGAAGGTTAATTCATAGAGAAGGTCTCTGTGTACCCATACCTTATCAGGGCTTCCTGGAAGAAACCCAAGGTTACAAAGACAGAGGTTACTGCTACTGTGCTTGATACTAAGGTGGTTTTATATGAAGCAACAATCGCGACTGCGATTCACTATGCTAGGGAAGGTCTAACCCTAATTGAGAAGTGGTGTAACACCTTGTTTTTCAGAATATTTTAATTAAGCTGGTTGTATTAAGTTGGATTTATCGTTTAAGGGCTTAGTGGGATTTTTGGCTAAAAGTCCCTTTCTGGTACATGAGCACACCCGTGCTCATTAGCCAGCAAGCCCGTGCTTAAAGTCAGAAGCGAGTTTCTGATTTTAAGTTGAGCACGACCGTGCTCAACAGTGAGCACGCCCGTGCTCAATGCGTGGACCGCGTCTCGTGACGCTAAGTGGAGCACGACCGTGCTCAAGGGTAAGCACGACCGTGCTCAGGTCCGGAAGTTATATACGTGAGCAGAATCGAGGGTTTAATGTTTTAACCCTATTTTGGTGAGTGCAGCAGCCTTGAGTGCGGCCAGAGCAGAGTTTCTTCCTCCTTCTTGAGCAGTTTGGTGGACAGTGGAGGCTTTGGGAGACTGTTGGATCATCGGTGTTAATTTTTTTTAGGTAATGTTCATTCCCTCTCCTTAGTTTCCTTTCATTATTGTGAATAGGGAACTAACCTTTGGTATTCTGTTGATCCAAGGTTTGTTTCGGTGTGAGTCGCTGTAAAGGGAGGAGCTGGTTCGTTGTTTAGGACACCGAAAGAGCTACCTTCGATCCAGGTATGGGGAGAAGGGTAGTATTTACATGGGTCTGGGGCTAGGGTAAAGTAAGGGGTTCCCCATAACCCCGTTATTATGTGATATACTGATTTATGACGTGGCTATGTTCTTGATGTATATTCTGACTGTTATATGATTGTATGTTAAATGCTTCATATTGTTGTAATGGTTTTGTGTTGAATATGAGCATGATGTCGTTGGTTAATTGTTGAGATGAATATGATGTTTGGGTTGATACCAATATTGTAGTTGATGCTGTTTGTACGATGAGTTTTAATGCCTAAAACGTATGATAATTGACGTAGGATGATTAATGGTTTCAGTTCTTGAAATTGGGAAAAACATTGTTACTGTTCCTGCCCAGAACAGCACTGTCGCGCGTTGAGCACGACCGTGCTGAACAGGGAGCACGACCTTGCTCCCAGTTGAATTCTGGGAAGATGGCCGCACTGTTGAGCACGGCCGTATAGGACAAAGAGCACGATCGTGCTGTTGAGCACGATCGTGCTGTTGAGCACGACCGTGCTCATTAAGAAGCACGACCGTGCTTCACTTACAAGGGAGCACGCCCTCACGTGCTTTAGCACGACCGTGCTGGGTTACGAGCACGACCGTGCTCAACCCACTGAGACAGAATAAGATTAAAGGACTTAAGGGGTTTTTAAACCCCACTTCCCCCATGATGATAACTGATTAGACAACTTGGTAAATGTTACTAAAGATAAATAAAGATGATGAGAGGATGAGATGTTAAGTCGATACCCTTTTGGGTGCCGCAAGTTGATGAGCTGTGCCTTGGTGCTTTTTGGCCAAGGAAGCCTTGACCCCACGGTTTGGGTTTAAGGTGTTGATGTTGCTATGTACCTTGGTGGCCGAGAGTTTGCCCTAGGTACTGCGGTTGATTCCGCTTAAGTCCTCAGGTAGATTCCGCGAGGCAAGTTGGTGCGGTTGATTCCGCTGTTACCTTTGGTCGATTCCGTTGGAGTTATGGAGGTGGTGTTGCCGTTGTTGTGTTGCATACGCATTGCATCGGAGATGTTGTTTAGGGATGTTCGACATAGGGGAGATCGTCCTAGAGTATGGCGATTCGGCCATCCACGGTTGGAGTAGATTCTCCTAGCGCCCCCGTGATGAGGCATTCGTTGGTTTGATGCGTTGGCTATCCAAGGAGTAGATTCTCCGGCATTGAGTAGATTCTCAATGTGGATATGTAACTCCGAAGTCGTTCATCTCGAGTTTAGTGGATCCACATGCATTGATGGTTTAGCGGAGTAGGACTGCATTGCACTGCATAGCATAATGATGATGTTGATGTTTGATGTGATGCTGCTATGCTTGCTGTTTACTTTACTTCCTATCTCCATGCTAATATGTTTATACGATTCTTACTCCCTATATATGTTTGTTGTTTGTGTTTGGCCTGATTGGCACATTGCAGAGGATGACGAGCAGCCCGGAGAGGAGTGACTCTGAGGAGCCGCCACTCATAGTAGGGCTAGTTTATGTTTTCTTAGTTATTAGTTCAGTTGTAATTCCGTGGATTTTATTCCGGAACGGTTATACCAGCTTTGTATGTGACATCGGGGTTGGGTTATTTTTATTGGTTTGTTATGTTTTCGCTATTAAAAACTTATTTCATTTCCGCGTTGTAAACGATTCATGTGGGACTTTTCTACTCATGGACAATTGTTTATTTTATTCAATAATTGCATGTTTTCCTTTAATTGTTTTTAAATTAATTGGCTTTTAACATGCGGGGTAGAAGGGTGTCACAAGTGGGAAGAAGAATTGGGTGGTGAAGAAACCATCACTAAAATTTTGATAAGAGCTGATAAAGTAAGGTCTCATTCATGGAAAGCTGTGGAGATGAAAGATGAAGCTCGTATCCTTCATCAGACTCTGAATAAATCTGTTCTGCATAAGGTTGGGTCAAAAGATAACCTCTCTGCTCTTCACAAGTTTTTCCTATGCCATATCGTAACTGAGACTCAAGTCAACTTGCCTCACATTCTGTTCAATAGATTCAGAGAATATGTTGTTCACAGGGAGAAAGCATCTGCCATACCCTTCTGCCATCTGCTGTCAAAGATCTTCAAGTCTCACCAAATCTATGCAAAGCTTCAAGTATCCTGAGGAACAATATGCAATCCTTATGGAAAAGAGCATGTCCCTTGCTGTGTTTGGTAAGACGAATCTAACCAACACGAAGCTTAGTCCAGTAATTCAAGTGGAATTGGCTAAGAAGGAGGAGCTGATGAAAATCAAAGAGGAGTAGATTGAGCCAAATTGAAGAAGAAGCCTACTGGACGACGAGTTAAGTCAACTTGTCTAGCTGCTGCTAGGAAGCCTACTACTGGGGTGGTCATTAGGGAAGCAAAGACTAATGAACCACAAGCTGCCCCAAGGCAGAAAAGGGCAAGAAAAGTGATCCTGCCACACAATGAGGATAATCAACCTATTGACTCTGTATTGAAGAAGCAAGAGCAAGCTGCTCAAACATCAGTTGCTGTTCCTACCAGGGCTAGGCAACCTGCCAGGAAAGCCAAGTCCTTTAGGACTTTTCAGGTAATCTTACCTGTAACTGACCCTGTTCAAATTGTTATTGATGCATTGGTTAAAAGTTTCAATGTACCTGTTAACACCACACCACCACTATCACAATCAGACATATAAAACCAAACACTTCCACAACAACCAAATCAACCAACTTCACTTGTCCAGAAACAACTAATTCTACCCCAACATGAACCAACATATGAACCACACTCCTCACCACAACATATAGCCTCACCACAACATTCCCCTGCACACTCATCCATTCAAACCTTTCCAACCAGACCTCAATTTCAACCTATCATCCCATCTGATGATCCCTGGTTCAATTAACCAGATGAGTTTGGGATCAATCTAGGTGCACTTCCTAAGATAACCTTTCCCTACACTGACCCCTCCACCTTATATGATGGCAAAGCTGAAAGCTGGGCCAAAGTGAAAAGGAATTGGAGAATCTTGCACCACACTCACCAGCCTGAACTAGAATCAACCAGACCCTTCTATCCCCTGCCAGAATATGAGTATGAACCAGAACCTATCTACTACCCTTGGCATGTACCTATCCTATATGAAGGAGAAGGTCCCCTTCCCTCGGCTTTGTACAATGCAAATGGACCTCTTCTTACCCACCTACCTCTAAAGAAATTCCCTCCCAAGAAAATCTATCCAAACCTTGTCAAGTTTCCACCCTTTAAACCCCACACTGATGGTGTTGACAGAGACATTATTCCTGTCTGGTGGACTGTGCCCTCCAAGCTCAAAGAAACAGAAGTTCAATTCCAAAGATCAAGAACTCACCACTACAAAAGATTCATTCTTGATAGGAATGTGAAGTGGATAAAGTTTGTGCATCCAAGAGAGTATGGGGCTTATGCTGATGTGTGTGATCACATCATGTATGCCCATCTCAAGGCTGAGTATGAACTGCCAAGATACATCAGAGCTGCAAACTTTGTCCCTCCTACTTGGCTATTTCACTCATTCAGAACAAGGGTCGGCATGGTACCTCCAAGAATTTGCCCAAGGCTGCCCATGCTTGATCCGAATAAAGATAAAGATGGCAAGTTTAGACTGCCTCATCAGACAATGCCCATGCCAAGCTCATACATTTTGCAGCCAAATACAAAAGATCATATAGATGAAGAAGTCATGCAAATGATTATGGCTGAGCCTGAAGAAAAGCGCTTTAACCTTGAAGCTGGTGGATATTGGGAAAGTCATATCAAAATGTGCAACAGACAAGCTTCCTCCTCTGGACTCAGTGATGCTGACAAGGAAACCATTCCTACTGTTAGAGGAAGATATGGTTTCTCCTCTGTTAGATTCTATATACATGAGGACACTCTTGGCATACCCCTCAGAAGCTCCACATATGAAGAAGATGAAGTTCATTGGGTTCCCTATGTGCCCACACCTGAACCCTCACATCAAGCATCTACAGCCTCTTTAGAAGAGTTGGAGGAAATCATTGTGGAAGGTCCTGAGAAGAATTACCAAGCTGTGCAGATTGAGCCTGCGCAAGAGGAAGTAGCTGAATCAGCAAGCATGCAAGGCACCTCTGGCAAGCACTCTTCACAACCACTTGCTTTAGCTATTATTCTTCCAGAAGCTCAACCCCAGCAGTCTCAAGCTCTTAGCGTCATGCATGGACAAGGTCACATGAATGCCACTGCTGAGAGTTCAAGGTCTTCTCTGCCACTTGACTTGGGATGAAATTATCACCAGAAGGGTAGAAGCTCAAGTAGAAAAGTCCTTGCAACCAACAAATGCTCTCATCAACCAAATGCTTCAACTACTCATAAATTTTCGGCAAGTCCATGGTCCACCTGTTCCACTTCCACCTCCTCAGAATCCTCCTCCTCCACTGCAAATCCTTAGTTCATCTCTCTTTTTGTCTTAGGTTTAACTGACAATGATGGTCCCTCCTAACTCACCTTTTTGTCTGATGACAAAAAAAGGGGAGAAGAAAAGGAAGTTTTGATAGAAATGAAATTTGAACAAAGTCTTTTGGAAAATCACATGTGCATATGTTCATTTTTGCTTGATTACTACTACTCTTTACTTGTTCTGATATGCCTGTTTCTGCTTGATGAATTATCTATTTGCTTAAGATTCACTTAAGTTTATATATGCTCTAATATTGTGTATATTTGTATATCTGTTTGATGAATTGCCTTGTTAAATTTAATTTTCCTGATGCTTTGTCTTAGGGGGAGCTGTGTAGCTCTCTCAGACTTTGCTCACTCAAATTTAATAAGTTTTTGTCATCATCAAAAGGGGGAGATTGTTGGAACCAAAGTGGTTTTGGTTAAATAATCTCTTAAGTTTTGATGTTAACAAAAAGATTAAATTTGTATGGCAAAGTTATGTTAAAGGACTAACTCGTCTATTCTAGCTTGCAGGATTGCTCTAAGTATCGCTAGACGAGGAAACTAAGTCTAAGTTCCTTAAAATAGCTTTAAAAGAATATCGGGTCCAAGTCTCACTCGCTAGACGAGCCTTTAAAATCATATGGTAAAATTCTAAGTCCATAAGGTTATCGCTAGACGAGGCGCTGAAAATTAACCAAGTTTATATAAAGGCATTAGACGAGTGTATAAGTTTACCTCTCTAAGAAGCGGTAGACGAGCCATTAAAATCTAACCAGAAAATAGCAAGTCCAAAGACTTGTAACTAGACGAGTAGATAACTGGACTAGCTGACTAAAACAAATCTAAAGTTAGTCAACTACACGCCAAATCAGTAGACTACCCTGTTTTCTCTTCAAAGTTAATATATGTGCATCAAAAAACATACTAGAATTGAACCCGTCTAGTCAAACATATTAATTTCAAATGATTATTTTTTTTAATACGAATGAATTTATGTCGCTTTCTTGTGTTGTTTGAATTGTTTAATACTTTGTTTCTTGGTAAGAGAAACATTGTACCATTGAGAACACAAACCTTTGTACTCTGACACAAAAATTGTTGTAAAGTTGAACCAAGTACAAAGAAGGAAAGTCTGAAAGCAACCTTTGTTACAACAGAGAAAAGACAGCACCATTTTGAGCATTCTTCTGATAACCAAGAGCACATCTCGTAGAAAGAATATCAAGTTATTAGTATCAACGGATCATGCTATCTCTAAACTAATAAAATGGAATCGAAGCTCTGATATTCAAAGTGCCAAAACTCTGCTCAAAATTCTTATGAATACTTTCATTTGTAATCACTAATGATCTTAAACTTTCATACTCTCGCACATAGTGAGCCTGTAAGATCAAACTTTAAATCTCTTTGTTAGAGTTAGAGCCTGAAGAGGCTTGGTAGAGAAAGAATACTTGTCAGCCTGAAGAGGTGTTGAATACTTGTAAAGCTATTGGTTTATAGTGGAGAAAACCTTCAGGTAGAAGGGACTGGACGTAGCTCTTGGTTGGAAGAGAGTGAACCAGGATAAATCTCGTGTGAATCTTCTATCTTTGTCATTTTACAGCTTTTGATTAATACTTTCTAAAACTGTTAAGAAACACAATTCAACCCCCTTCTTGTGTTTCCCTGTGTCAACTTCAGAAATAATGTCATTAACGACCAGTAACCTTAAGGAAGCAATTAGTAATAAATTTCATTAATGAAATAAGTTTTTGTAGGGTGGAAAAAAATTCAAGATTCAAAATAATAATAATAGAGTAAACAGTTTTAGAAAGTATTAACACCAATTGTTCCATAATTGGTGTTAATACTTTCTAAAATTATCGAATTTTAGAATAATAATAATAATAACTTACCTAAAAAAATTTTGGAACAATTATTGCCGAATTATAAACCACTCTAGATGCATTCTCTCCATATTTTTGAAACCCTTTCTTTTTCCTTCTCCTCCTAACTTTTCACTTCCCCTATCCTACTCCACCGAAGAACACTGTGTATTCTTACCTCTCTGCATCTCTCTCTCCACCAGTGAGACCACCACCTGCCACCAACCAGAGAACAGGGAAAAAGGTAAGGCTCCATTCTCCTCTTCATTTTTGTAACACCCCTTTTTTTGTGTTAAGCCTTTAAGTGCTTATGTGTATGCTATATATGTTAAGTTTGACCTTAGGAGTGTTATGAAGGGCTAACTAGGATGTTGAGGCTTAAAATCCCTTTCTGATACATGAGCACGACGATGCTCATGTCCAACACGTCCGTGCTTGATAGTGTGCTCAGTGGCTACTTGAGCCACGAGTGAGCACGACCGTGTCGGAAAAAAGGGCGTTTTGACGTGTATCTTGCTGACCCCGTGCATAACGTGAGCACGCCCGTGCTCAGGGTCTGACAGCTTATATAAGTGAGTTTTAGGAGGCTTACGAGTTATAACCCTCATTGGACACTTTTGACAATCCTAGTGTGGCAGAAACCTCTCCTCTTCCCTTTCCTTTGAACCCAACCAAATTCTTAGTGTTCTTGCTCTAGTTTGGGAGAGACGTCACACACGCTATTGTCGAACGAAAGGTAACGTAGTTATACCTCTTTAATCTCCTTTTCCATTTTTCTTAAATTGGAGATTAATTGGTTAATCCTCTTGTGTTTGGCCAAGGCTTGGGGAACTCGTCGAGCCGCTCGAGGGACCGTGTTTAGTTTGCTTGCGTCGTCGTTGTTGGGGATCTTTATACCAGGTATGGGGAGAAGGGATAGTATGAACATGTAGGCATTGAGGGTAGCGTAAGATGAAGGATTAACCAATGACCCTATTTGTTTGCTATTTGCTTAAATGATATTTGTTTGTTATATGACTATTGTCAATGTTCTCTACTTGTTGGAATGCTTTAATTGCAAACTGTTATGATGATGTTATTGCCATGAATGAATGATGATGTTGTTATGTTGCGAATGTAACATTTTCATCAGTTACAAAACTGATATATTATGGTCCATATGTTACATTCTTTTAGTGATCATTATGGTCTTAAATGATCTTTGAATGGCCATAATTGGGAGTGGTAACAATTCAGCTCATTCTTGATGGTAGAATGGATATAAAAACAGTTTTTGGTCGCTAAGCCTCTCTCTGCGAATTCTATACGAATATACACCATCTGTGAGTGAGAGTTAAGGTTTGGAAGAGCCAAAGACAGAGGAGGCTCACTAACGCAGAGACCACAGTGACAATGGCGGGAGGTACGTCACGGATCCATTTATTCCACATTTGGTTTATTGATCTTTTGTGTTTCATTTTTGATAGCAGGAACATGTTTAGATCAATATAAATGTCTTACATTTGGTATCAGAGCCTTGGAATGCCTCTGCCTTGTATGGTTTCAATTTTTCCGGTTTTCGGTATTTTTAGGATTTGTTTTCATTATGCGTTTTAGAGTTTTTTGTTGCAAAATATGATTAGGAATCATTAGTTTGTTTGATTTCTATGTTATCTGTGATAAAAAAAAAACGTATAAAATGGTACCCAAATCATATAGAAACACAATAAATAGTACCACAATAAAATTAAATTAAATTAAAATGTTCATTTTTGCAGGCACACAGAATCGAACCTGTAACCATGCAAGACAGAGGGTCACAAGCTGCAGTGCCTGACCACTGCGCCAGAGCACAAGTTTTGTTATTTTGGTCGATTTATTTTATTATATTGCGTTTTTGTTCTTTTCTGTTCATATATATTATATGATTTTGTTAATCTATGTGCAATCTGGATTAAATGCTCTTTTATGCATGAATAAATAATGTTATGTGCTGAGCTTATTTTGTGCATATGATTAAATTATGTGCATAATATTATGTTTTAATTATGCAATTTTTGTGAGGCTTTTGTTTATACACAATTATATCATTAAGTTTTGATATCGCTAGAATGTGTATAATTAAGATTATTCTCATAAAACTTAATTTTATTGTCTACCGATCCTTATAATTTTAGTTAATTATAGAATAGCCACAGCATCTTTAATTAATTAAAATTATATATTAAGTTTTATTTAGGATCACATAAGGAATTAGACATAATATTGTGATTAATTATATTTAGTATAATAAATTTTGTGCGGAGGAATTTTTATTATATTAATATAATTAATCAGGATAAAGTGTCAGATTATTTTCATAATTTACCCACAGGAATTATGAATTGGTACATAAGTTGATAGTTTTATCATAAAGAAAAATATTAGGGATAAAATCAAATTATTTTGTACTCACAAAGTATGAAATTAAGTAAATAATTTGATAATTCTCTCATGAAGTACAATTGGATCTACTTGAATTAAAAGTTTAGCCCACATGTAATTTTTACGTCACAAGATTCATTTCTTGCATGTTTACATTGGTGAAACATTCAATTTAGTTTCATATGCCACAATTTTTGACATGAGTCTTTGGATTTTATGCAGTTTCTCAACCTGCTAGTGTTTTTTGATATCCGATGTGATATTCCCGTATTAAGGGGTGACAATTATAAGGATTGGAAGGAGAGAATTCTTCTCCATTTGGGTCTGATGGAGATTAATTATGCTATTAGGAACGATGAACCACCTGGTATTTTTGAAACCAGCCTTCCAGATGCCGTTGACCTTTATGAGAAATGGGAGATCTAACTGTCTCTCCATGATGTTCATAAAGACCAACATATCTGCTGGTATCCGTGGTTTAGTTGACCAGCATACTAAAGTAAAGGATCTTCTGAGGACGAACAATTCGTCACTTCTGGTTTAGGGTCTCAAGCTAGTCAGAAGGGGATTTGCAGAATACCACCCCAAGCTGGCATTAAGAAAGAAGTAAAGTGTTTCTTCTGTAAAAAGAGAGGACACATGAAGAAGCAATGCCTTAAGTTCCAAAATTGGCTTGAGAAGAAAGGTAATTCAATCTCGTTTGTTTGTTATGAATCTAATATGGCTAATGTTAATATTAACACCTGGTGGATTGATTCTGGTTCAACAATCCATATTGCAAACTCCTTGCAGGGTATGCAAAACCTAAGGAAGCCAGTGGGAAGTGAGCAAAGCATCTTATCAGGAAACAAGATGGGCTCACATGTGGAGTGTTCCTGCTGAGATCCGACTTACTGGAATCTCACCGTGAACGTCAGACCAAGAATGAACAATGGGGTTGTTTTAGATTATGGCTTGACAGAATACTATTGTTTCGGTCCTACGTATCCCAAAGGGAATCAAAGGCAGACGTAGTTTTGAGTTCAACCCTTGGCCATGTGGTGCTGGAATCCCTTAATCTTGTATCCGATGTGCACCAGCGGGCAAGGACTCTTTGATAGTCTCTTGGTAGCAGCTGGGACCTCTAATACGCTTAAGGGAGAACACCTAGGTTAGTCAAAAGTGATCTCTTCTCTTAGGATCCTTCTCCTTTTATAGAGGAGTCATCCGATCCTTTTTTCTAGGATCTGGTTTATCTTTTCTTATCACTTATCTCTTTTAGCTAAACTCCAACTTCCTTATCTGATAAGGCTTACCACTTATCTGAGATGAGGTTGTTAGTTGAGTTCTAGATAAGTGTTATCGTTAATCAGTTAGGTTTCCGACCTCAATGGCTGAGCTTGCCACCTCGGCCAGTACACAAGCCCCCCAAGTCGAAGAAGTTTTCAAAGGAGCGAAGAAGTTTTCATGACAGAAGTCGAGCTTGGCCTTTGAAGATTATTTTGGAGAATCTAGGGCTCATGATTTAGGTTTTTTTTTTTTCCTTTTTACCATAGTTTCAGTGACCGACCTTGCACTTCGGCCAACATCTGAGTTCGGCGATCTCAGTTGGTCGAGCTCGCCATTCAAGTCAATAAAGTAGGTGATCGAGCTTTACGACTCGATCCATATATATTTCAGCTTGGTAGGTTCGGTGGCCGAGCTTTACACCTCGGCTCATACACAAGTCCCCCCAAGCTTTGAGCTCCAAAGAGCGTGAAAGCTTTATTGAAGGAGCTGAGCCTAGCCGAGACAGGAGCGGTCATTTCAGTCTTGTACTGTGACATCAATTTCTTAGTTCCCGAGATGAAAAGAGACGTTGCTTTTGTTATTAAGATGAGTCTTGCTTGTGATGCGTGGCCTTTATGGCGTTATTTTCGAGGCCTGCTCTGCGGCTACGTATTCAAATTCTTAGTTGTTGCGGCGTTATTCCGATGTCTTCGCCACATGTTACTCCACCATTAGTGTGCCAAATTTGCTCAGACTTGAAGAGACGTTTCTCTTCCCTCACACGCAACTATCATCATTACTTTTGAAAAGTAACATTACAAAATTGTTTCTTCAAACGTTGCGGTCTTTGCTATAAATTGTCGTAAACTCGCCTTCTGAGGTTTACTTGTTGTCTTCTTCCTTCTAAGTTTCGTCTTTCCAGCTTCCTCCTTCCAAGAATTTCTATAGTTTCTACTTTTTCCAGGTACGCCATTCATTCTTCTTCCTCCATTTTTATTGAGTTCTGTTTCTTCTCTACTCAACCATCGAACCCTCATTTGAGGTATCTCAAAATGCCTCCTCTGAGGTTCAAATCATAGAACACGAAATAAACCCTATCGGGGGCTCTCCCCATTCTTCACCTCCTCCTTCGAAGGGCGATGGAACTAACCCTAGGGCTTCTTCTTCCTCCTCTTCTAATGAGAGTAGATCTGCTACTCCTGAAGCCGTTACTGCCCCTAAATGCCGCAAGCGTGCTTCTAGGATGCCTAGGGTTCCCTATCCTGAAATCACTATCCCCGGGTATTTCTGGGTTAAGTTAGATGTTGGAGCCTTTTTTTTTCAATTTTAGGACCCATGGATCTCTTAGAGCTGTTAAACCCAAGGTTTCTACTTCTCGAGGGACTGTTCGCAGCTTGCCTTGTTCAGACACGGTGCATGTCTTTCTACAAGCTTTTCCAGTTGAAACACATTTCACTTATGTATATAAAACCTTATTTGAGTAAATTGGTGTCACCCTTCCCTTCACCAAATTTGAGTGTGATGTTTTGAAAATTATGAACGTTGCTCCTACTCAATTGCATCCCAATAGCTGGGCCTTCCTGAAGGTTTTCCAGATTCTTTGTGGGCAAATAGGAATGGAGGCTACTGCTCCCAAATTCCTTTATTTTTATAAAGTTAGGTTTGGGGACCGAGTTGGTTGGATCTCCCTTAGTGGAGTTGAGAAAAGAGGTATCGTTGGCCTCTATAAGAGCTCCTATAAATTTTTCAAGTTGGACTTTTTCAAAGTCCGACCTACTGAGGGGAACGAGTCTATCTTTTTTGAGTCGGGTGGAATCCCCAAGTTTCCTTTATATTGGCAACCCCATCCTTCCAAATTCTCCAGTTTCGACCTAGGTTCTATGACTGCCCAAGAGCGGGCCGATGTTGAGGTTCTGGAACTTTATCCTCGGTCGTTGCCTTGTGGAAGGCTTTTAAAATTCCTCACCTCTTCCACTCGGCAAGCCGATTTTGAATGTAAGTAGCTTTTTATTCAAAGGTATCTTAATTTACCTTTTAGCATTGTACTTGTTATAGTCTGACCGATCTCCCTCTTGCAGTGATAATGGGGAAATTCAACTACAAGGCTTTGTTAAAGAAGTCGGCTCATTAGGATGCTGGTGCTTCAGTTCCTGCTTCTGACGCGAAGGGAAAGAAGAAGAAGATTGTTGAAATTTCTGACCCCCGACACCTGTCTCCCTAAGCGGGCTCGGGCCAACGTTCAACTAGAGGTACCGAGGAGGAGTATCTCTCCTTTTTCAGTAACCCATGAGGATCGTAATGCTGAGAGGAGGGCTGAAAAAAACACCTCATGTGACCGATCTAACAGCGGACACTAAGTGGTATAATGGCCACTATAACCCAGGCATTAGCTCACTCTGGAGCAATGCTTTCAACCCCAGTTCACTCATTGATGGCCAAGTGCTCAAACCCTCCGATGGTCGGCTTTTGCTGGAGCAGGGTCCTGCTGCGAGTATGGAGGTTGTTGCTGCTGCTTATGCCCTTCGAATTTCATCCATCATTCGCTTCTAGAGTAGTGAACTATCTAATAATGTGAAGAAGATGGAGGCGATGAGGGCCGAAGCTGCTCGTGCTTTGCTGGTGCGGGATGAGCTATCTCAAGCCGTAACCAAGTGTGAAGAACATGCTCGGTTTATTGGGCAACTGAAAATGCAGAAGGCCGAGCTGGAGAAAGCCAACTCCTCCCTCCAAGCTGAGCTGGACAAAGAGAAGACTGAGAGGGTTAAGATTCAGAAGGCCGCCGAGAATTCTCAAGCCGAGAAGGAGGCCAACCTTAAGCTTCAAAAGTCCCTTGATGCTAAGAAGGAGGCCAACCTTAAACTTCAATCTGATCTGGCTAAAGCCGAAGCTACCATTATGAAGGAGCACATCAATGGGTTCTTCCGAGCTGTGAAACAGCTTCAACGCTTCAACCCTGACACCGACTATTCCCGAGCTGATGTGGACAAGGACTTTAACAAAGATGGGGTCATGGTTCCTTTGTCTGAGCTTGAGGATGAAGAAGAAAAAGAAGTCCAAGAAGAGGAGGAAGTTGAGGGGGGAGGAAACGGCGAAGGTGGAATGGTTGTACCTGATCCATCCTTGGTTGTTCCACCACACAGTGAAGACGTCCTTAATTCTTCTCCTGCTGAAACTGTTGCTCATGGGGATGCCCATGAGTAATTTTAGAATTTTTTTTTATCGTCTATTTTATTCCTAGGGCAATGCCTTCTTTCCTCTGGAACCTTTTGTACTTTGGGTTTTTCCCTTTTTGAGTTATGATAACTATGGGTTTGTGTTTCTGGAACCCGAGTTGTTTTATCTTTAAAACTTAGAAAATCTCGGATTTTTACTTGTTGTTTTCAATCGTGTATTTGAATTTACACAGCTAATTTCCTTAAGTTGTTATCGGCTTGGACTCGGTTCTTTAACCCATTTAAGTTTCTAACTTTTTATGAGTTAGTACTCGGCCTTTATGCTTGGCCTGTTAACTCAGCCTATTTGAGCCTTTTGAGCTAGGCCCTTTTAAATGAATAAAAACTCCTTAGATTTTGAATACCATAGGTTTCAAATTAATTCTTTTACCACTTAGGCTCGGCCTTTCGACTCTAATCTGGTCGATTTTAGCTTGGCTACCTCTTTTTAGTTCGTGCTTACCTCTTTAGGTTTTTATTTACCTTTCTAGGTTTTTGTTTACCTTTCCAGGTTCAGCCTTTCGATTTTAGCTCTTTCGGCCACTGTGGCTCAGCATTTCGACTTTAGATCGTCCCACCTTTTTAGGTTTTTAGTTTTGGCCTTTTTAGGTTCGGCATCTTGACTTCAACTGGGTCAATTTCAGCTCGGTCAACCTTTATAGGCTCGACATTTTTAACATTGCCAGCATAGTTCGTTCTAAAAAATAAATTCTTAGCCATATAACAGTACTCTTGCCAAATAATGCCACTGAAATAAAACTTTATTTATTTATTTTCTCAGATGTGCCTCATTAAAACCTTCCTGGCCAAAACCTCGTGGGAAAAAGACCAGGGTAGGAAAAAGAGTACATCACCTGCTTTCATAACTTTAACTAAAATAAAACTTATGGTGGGAAGTGTTCTATGTTCTTGGAATAGCCTTTCCTGACAATTCTTCTAGCCTATAAGCACCATTTCCTAAATTCTCAACTATCCGGAATGGGCCAGACCAATTTGCTGCGAGCTTACCCTTATTGGAGTCTTTTCTTGCATTGTTTTGCAATTTCAACACTAAGTCGCCTTGCACAAACTCTCTTGACTGCAACCTTGAGTTGTACTTCCGAGTTGCTTTCTGCTTGCATAGTTCTTCCCTAATTTTTGCTTCATCTCGGATTCTTCTACCATGTCAAGCTCAGCTCGGATTTCTTCCTCACTTTTGCTCTGGTCATGATGTTGCCTTCTGAAAGAGAGCTCGTCGAGCTCAACAGGAATCATTGCATCTATTCCATAGGTTAACCTGAATGGTGTTTCCCCAGTCAATGACTGTGGTGAGCAATGGTAAGACCAGAGGATGCTTGGTAGCTCTTCAACCCATGCTCCTTTTGATTTGTCTAACCTTTTCTTGAGCTCGTTCAGGATGACTTTGTTGGATGCTTCGGCTTGGCCATTCGTTTGTGGATGTTCGACCGATGTTACTTTATGTTTGATTCCGAGGTTGGAATAGAATTCTTTAAGTCCTTTATCAGTGAATTGCTTTCCATTATCAGTGACAATTGCATAAGGCAGGCCATGTCTGCATATAATGCTCTTCCATACAAAACCCTGAACCTTTTTAGTTGTTATGGTAGCTAATGGCTCGGCCTCAATCCACTTAGTGAAGTAGTCCACTCCCACTGACAAGAACTTCACTTGACCTTTGGCGACAGGGAAAGGACCAACAATTTCCATTCCCCACATAGTAAAAGGCCAAGGTAAGGACATGGAATGGAGCTCTTCACCTGGTACTTGTGCCACATTGGCGAATTTCTGATAGGGATCACACTTGTTAGTCCAGGCGGCACAGTCTGATCTCATGGCTGGCCAATAAAAACATGCTTGCAGAACTCGAGCTGCTAGAGATTGGCCTCTGGAATGCATTCCACAGATTCCTCGATGCATCTCATCCATTACATACTCGGATTGCTCCTTTGTTATGCACTTTAATAAAGGCATCGAGAATCCTCTTCTGTATAACTCTCCATCTCGGATGGTGTAACGATAAAACTTCAGACGAATTTTCTTTGCCTCTTTGGGATCGTCAGGAAATTTGTTAGAGGCTAGAAACCCCAAAATGGTGTCATCCAGCCCCGATCATAGTGCTCGGTCATCAATACCTCGGCACTTTTTATGCTCGGCTCAAGGAGATTTTCCTGAATGAAAGTTCTTAGCTGGCCAGCTTTTTTGGTGCTAGCCAACTTAGACAACAGATCTGCCCTGGAATTTTCCTCACGAGGTATATGTTCAATAGTAAAATTATCAAACTCTAAAATTAAACTATTGACTTTGCACAAATACCTGGTTAATTAGGGATCCTTTGTTTGATAATCCCCCGAGACTTGTCTGGTTACAAGTTGTGAGTCACTTCGGCACTTCAATCCTTTGCCTCAAACCTCTTTAGCCAGTACCAGCCTGGCAATAAGGGCTTCATATTCTGCTTGATTGTTTGAAGCATCGAACTCGAACTTCAAGGATTGTTCCAGGACTAGATCATCTGGACCTTCAAGAATTATTCCGGCTCCGTTTCCTTTTAAGTTAGATGAACCATCCACATACAGAAGCCAAGTAAAGGATTCTTAATTCGGCTTTGAAGAGAGCTCGACAATGAAGTCGGAGAGACATTGGTCTTTCATTGGTCGCCTCGGTTCATATTGTAAACCGAACTCTGACAATTCCACTGACCAAGCTATCATTCGTCCTGCCAGATCGGGTTTTCTAAGCACCTGCTTTATTGGATGATCTATTTTGACTATAACTTGGTGTGACTGGAAATAAGGTCGTAACCTCTAAGCTGCCATGACCAGAGTGAGGGAGAGCTTTTCAATTACTTAATACCGTGTTTCTGCATCTTTCAGGATTCTACTGACATAATACACTGGCATCTGTTGGTTTTCTTCCTCCTGGATGATTACTGCATTGATTGCGTAATCATTGACAGATAAATACAAATACAGATCCTTGCCGAGCTGTGGCCGAGTTAGAATCGAAGGGGAGGCTAGAAAAAGTTTCAACTCTTCAAAAGCCTTTTCACATTCCTCAGTCCAGATGAACTCCTTTGGTTTTTTAGAAGTTGGAAAAAGGGTCTTACCTTTTCTGCTGACTTTGGGACAAATCGAGATAGGGAAGCTAAATGACCAGCCAGCCTTTGTATCTCTTTCACACTTTGCGGGCTCCGCATTTCTATAATAGCTTTGCATTTATCGGGATTAACTTCAATTCCTCTGTGTGTTAGCATGTACCCCAGGAACTTACCTCCTTGTACACCAAAAGAACAATTTTCTGGGTTCAATCTCATGTTGTACTTTCTGAGTTGGCCAAAAATCTCCTCCAGGTCGGCAGGGTGTTGCTTTGGGTCATCGAACTTTGCCACCATATCATCAACATAAACTTCTAGGTTCTTTCCGATCTGATTGACAAACACTTTGTCCATGAGCCTTTGGTATGTTGCACCAGCATTTTTAAACCGAAGGGCATTACTCGGTAGCAGTAGTTTACCCCATCGGTCATGAACGCCCTTTTTTTCTTCATCTGGAGGATACATCCTTATCTGATTATAACCGGAATATGCATCCAAGAAAGTCAAGATTCTATAACCTGAAGCTCCATCCACCAATCTGTCAGTGTTGGGAAGAGGATAAGAATCCTTCGGATATGCTTTGTTGAGATCAGTGTAGTCGGTGCACATTCTCGGCTTGCCATTGACTTTTCTTACCAACACAACATTGGCTAGCCTAGTGGTGTACTTCACTTCTCTGATGAAATTTGCTTTGATCAGCTTTGCAGTCTCCTCGGCTACAGCCTTTCGTCTTTCTTCGCCGAGCTTCCTTTTTCTCTGGGCTATGGGCTTGGCCTCAGGACATATAGATAGCCTGCGGCACAGAAAATTGGGGTCTATGCCAGGCATATCCGATGTCTTCCAAGCAAACAAGTCGGCATTCTTCTTTAAAACAGTTTGAATCTGTTGCTTGAGCAAGGGGTCGAGCTGACTGCCAACTTTTGTGTACTGCTCGGCTTGGGCTCCCAGTTGAAATTTCTCCAAAGATTCTGTAGGTCCACTTCTGCTTTATCATCTTTAGCACTTTTTGTGATATCTGGCTCTCGAGTTACCTTCAAACTATCCGCGTAACATTGTCTGGCCATCCTCTGGTCAGCTCGGACAGCGACTACCTCTCCCGAATCAGCTGGAAATTTCATGGTGAGGTGGGGTGTTGAGACAATTGCCCCGAGCTCATTCAGAGTTAGTCTTCCGATGAGGATGTTGTATGATGTGTTGGCATCCACGATAACATACCTGACTGATATGGTTCGGGCGAGCTTGCCCTCACCAAATGTTGTCAAGAGGTCTATGTAACCTCGGGTATTTACCTACTCTCCGACAAACCCCACTAGCTTGTCCTCCTTTTTTTTATCAACTTTTCTGGAATTCCAAGTTTTTTAAAGGTTGCCAAGTACAAAATGTCAACCGAGCTACCCTGATCAACAAGTGTTCGTTTGACCGAGTAGTTAGCTAACTCTACTATTATCACCATCAGGTCATCTTGATTAGGATCCAACCCTTGGAAGCATCATCTGAGAAAGTAAAAGGAGGTCTCGGCCTTACAGGTTTTCCAAACACCAAGTTGACAGATCGGATAACTTTCACGTAACGCCTCCGAGCTGAACTCGTTGTACCTCCTCCTGCGAAACCTCCTGAGATAGTATTAATGACTCCTCTGACTCCAAATTCTGCCTCATAATTAGGGGGTCTCTGGTTGTGCCCCCGATCTCCGTTCTGGTTGTTACCTCGCTGATTTTCATCTCGGTTACGATTATCATAACCTCGCCATCCACGTCTTCGACCAGCTCGCCCACCTCCAGCATCTTCTCGACGAACGAACCAGTCAATCCGTCCTGCCTATACCAAGTCCTCAATTTTATCTTGAGCTATTCTACAGTCTTCAGTGGAGTGGCCATAATTTTGATGCCACTGGCTTCAAACCATTCATGACGGTATAAAGGCAGAGTTACGAGCTTATGTTGGGGATTAAAACTTGTTGAGCGCTAAAGCGAGCCATATAGTCTCTAAGTGATTCATTTTTTTCTTGCCTAAAATTCACGAGCGAGAGCGATTGCCTTTTATACCTTTGGCTCGCTGCAAATTGTGCAGTGAATTTAGTTACTAGCATGTCAAAAGAATCTACTGACCGAGGTGGAAGATTCGTGAGCCAAGTCAAGGCAGGCCCTTGCAAAGTAGTTGGAAAAATCTTGCACATGATGGCTTCCGAATCGGTTACCAAGTAAACAGAAGAAACAAAGGATTCTATACGTTCAGTTGGATCAGTGGTGCCATTATACTTAGCAATATTAAGAGGTTTGAAATGTCTAGGCATGATCACCTCATCAATGTCATCAGTGAAGGGCAACCTCGATCGTATGTCTCTTATCCTTTCTCTCTGGAGAGTCTCCTCAGTACGAGATCTGACCCCTGAATCCTCAGTGCATATGTGGGGTCTTCCTGGCTATCTTCGGGTGAAGACTGCTCTTCTCGAGAGGCATTGCCAATCTTGCCCTTCTCCGAGCTCTTAGTAGCCTTTGATTCTATGCATGAATCTCCTCGTTTTCCTGATGCAACTGTTTCAGCTGTGCTGTAATCTCTCCCAACTGAGGATTATCTTCATCGAGGGGTGGAGGCGGGGGATTGTCAAGGTTCTGGTTAGAGTTTGATGCCTCATGATCTACATGATTCGCACTGTGCGCCCCTCCCCTCGGTCTGTTTCGTGTAGTCACCATTAAATCTTCTTATGGAACTGGGGAAAGTTTTTCCTCGGCCCCACGGTGGGCGCCAAATGTTCCTGCTGAGGTCCGACTTGCCGGAATCTCGCCGTGAACGTCTGACCAAGAATGAACAGTGGGGTTGTTTTAGATTAAGGCTTGACAGAATACTTATGTTCTGGTCCTACGTATCCCAATGGGAATCAAAGCCAGACATAGTTCTGAGTTCAACCCTTGGCCATGTGGTGCTGCAATCCCTTAATCTTGTATCCGATGTGCACCGGCGGGCATGGACTCTTTGATAGTCTCTTAGTAGCAGCTGGGACCTCTAATACGCTTAAGGGAGAACACCTAGGTTAGTCAAAAGTGATCTATTCTCTTAGGATCCTTATCCTTTTATAGAGGAGTCATCCGATCCTCTTTCTAGGATCTGGTTTATCTCTTATTATCACTTATCTCTTTTAGCCAAACTCCAACCTCCTTATCTGATAAGGCTTATCCCTTATCTGAGATGAGGTTGTTAGTTGAGTTCTAGATAAGTGTTATCGTTAATCAGTTAGGCTTCGGAGCTCGGTGGCCAAGCTTGCCACCTCGACCAGTACGTGGAGGCTATTGGAATTTGCATTTTAACTTTAAGTAGTGGTTTTATTTTAAAATTAGAAAGGACCTTTTATGTTCCAAGTTTCTCGTGAAACTTGATTTCAGTTTCTAGACTCGTACCATTTGGATATTCCTTTAATTTCGAAGACACATCATTTAGTTTATATCATAATTCTGATTGTGTCGGGAATGGTATTTTGTCTGATGGTCTTTATCAAATTTATTTGGAAAATGACGCCAGTAATTGTTTTATACATGTTCACACTGGTACTAAGAGGTGTAATATTGATGAGAATTCCTCTATGTTATGGCACCGGAGATTAGGACATATCTCCATAGAGAGAATTAAAATATTAGTGAAAGATGGAGTACTTTTTAGTACACTTGATTTTACTGACTTTGAAACTTGTGTGGACTGCATTAAGGGAAAACATACCAACATACATGAGAAAGGTGCTAATAGGAGTTCGAACATATTAGAAATAATTCATACAGTTATATGTTGTCCAGACATGGACGCACATGGTCAGAAATATTTCATCACCTTTATTGATGATTACTCACGGTATATGTATGTTTATTTGCTTCATAATAAAAACGAAGAATTGGATGCCTTCAAAGTCTTTAAGGCTAAAGTTGAGAACCAATGTGGAAAGCAAATACAGATAGTGAGATCAGATACAGGTGGGGAATATTATGGTAGATATACTGAGAGTGGACAACCACCTGGTCCCTTTGCTAAGTTTCTTCAAGAACATGGGAATGTTGCCCAATACACCATGCTTGGTTCTCCGGACCAGAACGGTGTTCCAGAACGAAGAAATCAACATTATTGGACATGGTGCGGAGTATGCTTAGCAACTCCAATCTTCCTAAATCTTTGTAGGCTGAAGCACTAAAGACGGCTATGTATATATTAAACTAGGTTCCAACCAAGGCTGTTCCAAAGACACCCTTTGAATCATGGAAAGGTTGGAAACCGAGTTTGCGACATATGAGCGTTTGGGGTTGTCCATTTGAGGTGAGGATTTATAGCCCACAAGAGAAGAAATTGGACCAAAGGACCATTAGTTGGTATTTCGTTGGATATGTCGAAAGGTCTAAAGGTTACAGATTTTATTGTCCATCTCACACTACTAGGATTGTGGAGTCCAGAAACGCCAAGTTTCATGAAAATGACTTGTTTAGTGGGAGAGATCAATTCAGGGACTTAGTTTCTGTAAATGATCATATAGAGTCTATACCTTCCACTTCGAGTGATATATTGGTTATTGTTCATAACACCCCTCAAGTTCAAATGGATGTTGAACAACCAGTCATTGAGATTCCACAAGCTGTTGATAATCTAGTTGATCAAGTTGAACATCAAATACCTGAAATTGATGAACAACCAGCTGGACAACATGATCCACAAGAGAATGTTGATCAAGCATTAAGGAGATCTACTAGGGAAAGAAAATCGGCTATTCCTAGTGATTATGTAGTGTATCTACAAGAATCTAACTATAATGTTGGAGCTGAGAATGATCCTGAAACTTTTGCACAAGCCATGAGTTGCAAAGAGTCAAGTTTATGGTACGACGCCATGAAAGATGAGATGAATTCCATGAAAAGCAATGGTGTCTGGGACCTTGTAGAGTTACCTAATGGAGGAAAGGCCATTGGCTGTAAATGGGTCTTTAAGACCAAGAAGGATTCATAAGGTAACATTGAGAGATACAAAGCGAGACTCATTACTAAGGGATTTACTCAAAAGAAAGGAATTGATTACACAGAGACTTTTTCTCTAGTATCTAAGAAAGATTCTCTTCATGTCATCTTGGCATTAGTTGCTCATTTTGACCTTGAGTTGCAACAAATGGATGTCAAAACGACCTTTCTTAATGGTGATCTAGAGGAGGAGGTTTATATGAAACAACTTGAAGGTTTCTCCTCTAGTGATGGTGAGCACTTGGTTTTCAAGCTTAAGAAATCCATATACGGTTTAAAGCAAGCCTCCCGTCAGTGGTATCTTAAGTTCCATGGGATAATTTCTTTGTTTGGATTTGTTGAAAATCCTATGGACCAATGTATATACCAGAAGGTCAGTGGGATTAAAATTTGTTTCCTTATTTTATATGTGGATGATATTTTACTTGCAACCAATGATATAGGTTTGTTGCATGAGGTGAAACAATTTCTCTCTAAAATTTTTGATATGAAGGATATGGGTGAGGCATCTTATGTCATTGGCATTAAGATCCATAGAGATAGACCTCGAGGTATTTTAGGTCTATCACAAGAAACCTATATCAACAAGGTTTTAGAGAAATTTCGGATGAAGGATTGTTCACCAAGTGTTGCTCCCATTGTGAAGGGTGATAAGTTCCATTTGAACCAATGCCCAAAGAACGATTTTGAGAGGGAACAAATGAAAAACATTACTTATGCTTTTGTTGTTGGAAGCCTTATGTATGCTCAGGTATGCACAAGGCCCGACATTGCATTTGCTGTTGGGATGTTAGGAAGATATCAGAGCAATCCAGGTATTGACCACTGGAAAGCTGCTAAGAAGGTGATGAGGTACCTTAAAGGAACCAAAGATTACATGCTCATGTATAGACAGATGGATAATCTATATGTGATTGGCTATTCTGATTTAGACTTTGCTGGCTGTGTTGATTCTCGCAAATCAACATCAGGATACATTTTCCTGATGGCCGGTGGAGCTATTTCTTGGAGAAGTGTTAAGTAGACATTGGTTGCTACATCTACTATGGAAGCCGAGTTTGTCTCTTGTTTTGAGCCAACTTCATATGGTGTATGGCTTAAGAGCTTCATTTATGGTCTTAGAGTTATGGATTCTATTTCTAGACCATTGAGAATTTTCTGCAATAATTCAGCTGCTGTCTTTATGGCTAAGAATAACAAAAGTGGAAGTCGAAGTAAACACATAGACATTAAGTACTTAGCCATTAGAGAACGTGTAAAAGATAAGAAAGTAGTCATTGAGCACATTAGTACTGAGTTGATGATCGCTGATCCATTAACTAAGGGCATGCCACCAATAAAATTTAAGGATCATACAGAGGAAATGGGACTTGGTTCCGCTTTATGATTGTATGCATTCACTTTTGAATGAAACTCTTATGCATTGATGTTTTCTCATATTTATGTGCACTTAATTTATTTGAGAAAATATATTTATTTTGGACCAAGAATAAACATAGGGTTTATTCATTAAGTTTTTGTTACCACATTAAGTATACACTTGAGAAATAAAATACGTTGTGATACATGGATGATAATACTCGCTCTTAGAGAAACTATCGCTATGATTCACGTGCTTGTTTCTAAAGAAAGTTGTTTTGATGACTCATTTAAGTCGTTGAGTTAAAACATATGGACCAAGTGGGAGAATGTAACATTTTCATCAGTTTCATCAGTTACAAAACTGATATATTATGGTCCATATTTTACATTCTTTTAGTGATCATTATGGTCTTAAATGGTCTTTGAATGACCATGATTGGGAGTGGTAACAGTTTAGCTCATTCTTGATGGTAGAATGGATATAAAAACAGTTTTTGGTCCCTAAGCCTCTCTCTGCAAATTCTATATGAATATGCACCATCTGTGAGTGAGAGTTAAGGTTTGGAAGAGTCAAAGACACAAGAGACTCACTAACGCAGAGACCACAGTGACAATGGCGGGAGGTATGTCACAGTTCCATTTATTCCGCATTTGGTTTATTGATCTTTTGTGTTTCGTTTTTTATAGCAGGAACATGTTTAGATCAATATAAATGTCTTACAGTGAATGAGTGTTTGGTTGTTAAGGCTGTTATGCCAACGTTGATGTTAATAAGACTCTAATTAAATAATAGGGCTTATTAATGATGTTAAGACATTAAAAGATGTTAATAATGATGAATGAAAGTAAGGGGATGTTTCACAAATGTTCATAAGACATGAACCGTAGTAAAGAGAAGCGAAACTATTGCTCAAAGGCTTAGTTAAGACCCTATGATTGATTCTTGAGTGTTTAGGGACATTAATAATGAAGCTGGAATTAAAGGATTAATTCCCCAATAAGTACAATACACAAAGATTAATTAAACTGATGTGGATGGTTAGTAAAAGCCAATAGGAAACTTTGCAAGGGTTCTTCAACCTTTCTGACCAGAAACAGTACCACCATGCTCTAGTCAGCACGGTCATGCTCAACAGTCATCACGACCGTGCTTGACTTAAAAGTCAGCACGTCCATGCTGGGGGAAGCACGACCGTGCTCCCCTAGACAGAACATAACGTAGAAACAGAAACAAGGGCGTTTCACCCCAAATGTCCTCGACGATGTAAGAAGACACCAAACAAAGTAAAGACAAGCTAGATAACTCAATGAAGTCTCAATGAAGATAAATAAATAACAAACGATAAGATGTTAAGAGGGTAATGATGTGTTACCGCACGTTGTTGTACCTTTGTAGCCTAGTAGCCAAGGGGGCCTTGATACTTAATGGTCAATGTGTTGTTTATGTTGAAACTTGGTAGCCTAGTGGCCAGGGTGGCCCCGATACCAAGTGGCTGAGGTGTTGATCTGGTTCTTATTGGCCAGAGTATTAAATCAAATTAAAAGATTAAAGACTCAAAGATAATGTTGAACCTTGGTAGCCTAGTGGCCAAGGGGCCCTCTATGCCAAGTGGTTGAGGTGTTGATGGTGATAAAACTTGGGTCGCCTAGTGGCCCAAGCGGAGGTGGTGATTGTTTGATTGTGTGCTGTGTTGCTCACGCATTCACGCATCAGAGAGTAAGGTGTGTCGGCTATCCAAGGGGTTCACCATGGTTTGGTGGGCTGCTGGCGTTAGTGCTTAATGGCCAATGTGGATATGTAACTCCGAAGTTGACATTCTGAGGTAGATTGGATCCAAGTGCATAACAGAGTAGTGGAGTAATGCTGCATCGCATAGAATGCTTTGTTTGAGATGATGAGAATGACATTGATATGCTAGCTGTTATTATGTTTTGATATGCTATGTATATGTGTATATGTGATGTATGCTCATCTTGCTAACTGCTTCCATGTCATTATGTTTTATACATGTTTCTTACTCCCCGTCTTTGTTCTTTGCTTTGCATGTATCTTTTTGGTTGTCAAATATTATAAATAATATGATAGAGAAATATATTTTCTAAAAATTATATTGTATAATATTTATTATTTGTTACTATTTTTTTTAGAAATTATTTATTTATAAAACTAAATAATCAATATTTGTAATATCAATACAATTTAACAATTGTGAACTCCATGTCTACTGTTCCTGTAACAATGATAGTTGTTGTTGACAAAGGTGAACTCTTTCTTGGTGAGGTGGTGTATGTCATGTTGCGAAATTTTTTATATTATTTTATTATTTACTTTTTAAAGTTTATAATTTTTCTATATAATTAATAAGGTTGAACCCCATTTTTACTGTAGCATAATAGTAAAGGGTAAATGTCTTGCTGTGCAATTTTTCATATTATTTTATTATTTACTTCTTCAGGAAAATTTTAGGCGTAAGACCCGAAACAATAATTTGATCAAACCGAAAATCCAAACCAAACCAATTAAATTGGTTTGGATTTTCTTGTGTTCAGGTCCGAACCAAACAAAACTCGACGGTGATTAGTTTGATTATCGGGTTCAAGGATTTTAAAATGCATCAATTACTTTATTTTAATATATATATATATATATATATATATATATATATATATATATATATATTATTTTTTATATATTTTTTAATATTTTCGGGTCCAAACTGAACCAAATCAACCGAACCCGATAGTGATTGTTTCGGATTTTTGTATTATTTTATTATTGACTATTTAAAATTTAAAATTATTTTTGTTTCTAAATTTTTTTAAGCCAGGACAGATAGTAAAGCTACCATGTTCTTCGGGAAAGTTTAGGAGTGTAGATCTGGACCAATAATTCGATGAAGTCAAAAATCCGAACAGAACAAATTAAATTGATTCATATCTTTTTGTGTTCGAGTCCGAGCCGAACTGAACCCAACCCGATGGTGATTGATTTGATTATCAGATTCAAGGATTTTGGAACCAAACCAATTACTATATATATTTTAATATATATATATATATATATATATACACACACACACACACACATTAGGATTTATTATATTTTAATATTTATACCTAATTTAATAGTTTAATATTTTAATATTTATTATATTTTATTTATATATACACACACACACACACACACACACACACACACACACACACACACATATATATATATATATATATTGGGTCCGAAAAGAACCAAACTTTACTTTTTAAAGTTTATAATGTTTTTAAAATGTTTTTAGCCCGGAAAGGTCGCAAAGCTACCATGTTCTTCGGGAAAGTTTAGGAGCGTAAGACCCGAACCAATAATTCGATAAACCCAAAAATCTGAACCGAACCAATTATATACCAATTAAATTGGTTCGTAAGTTTTTGTGTTCAGGTCCGAACCGAACCGAACTAAACTCGATAGTCATTGGTTAGGTTGTTAGGTTCAAGAATTTTGGAACCGAACCAATTACTATATATTTTAATATTTAATATTTATTATATTTTAATATTTATATATAATTGAATAGTTTAATATTTTTTTATTTTTTTATTTTTTTATATATATATTTGTATATATATACATATATTAATATTTTCGGGTTTGAACTGAACCAAATCGAACTAAACTAATTTTGATTCGTTCAGATTTTTCTCCCACCTAAAACTGAACCAAACCAACCCGTTACACCCGTAGAAAAGTTTATCTTCAGTGTACATAAAGCCACTTTTCTTGTTTGCGTTATACTTTCTTTTCATAAAGTTGTGGTAGAGTAGGGAATAGTTGAAATAGTACTATCTATCAATCCCACTTTTCTTTTCTGCATTACACATTCTCCCCCTCATATATTCTACTATCTAAAATTAATTCCGGTGCATTTCAGTTTTTCTCTCTCAAACTTTTCTCCCTGTTACAGTCACATTCGCACACTTTTCAATCTCTCATTGGGAAATGCTAACGCCAGAGAAGACAGAGTCAATGCTAGTGATGGTGATCCCTCCGCCGCAGATTCCACTTTTCGTGCCTCTCACACGCCGGAGGAAAATTTGGCATTGTGCGGTTTATGGGGATGAGATCTTCATTGTCTTTACCATAGTTGTGGAATCAAATATATTTTTCGAGAATACGTAGAGTGAATTTAGAGCTTTTGCAATGTCCTTTCATTTTTTTTATGCATTGTTCTTCTGTGCCTTGCTATAGGAGGATGCCTTTTCATCCACACACACACATTCATTGAATCTTCAAGAAACCTGTTTAAGATTGAAAACTACTAAATGCATTATATTTTAATTGTTTACTATATCGTATTGGTTCTAGGTTGCTTGACTGCATGTACTAATAATGGACAAACTTAATGGAAAGATAATGTCTCACTCTTGCAAGACGGCTGATGTCACGGATGAAGGCTGATATCACGCTAATCCTTTTATACAAGTTGGTCCTTTTAAACATAACTTTTAAGGATCCATAGGTTACCTTTTGACAAAATGACGCTGGCCTTTTTATTGGGATTTCATTAAACCAAAAACATGTTGGGCAAAGAAAGGGATTGAGGCCACAACATATTTTAGAAAACCTTATATATATATATATATATATATATATATATATATATATATATATATATGTTATATTATATCTGTACTACACTACTACCTATCAATACAGTGTAACAATATAAATATAAGACTTTGTTGTAGGTAGCTATATATATATATATCCAATGCAAATGTCAATAAAAATATATAAATAAAAAAATTAATATTTGGTTTTGGGTAGGGATGTAAACGAGTTGAGCAGAGCCGAGCACTTAAAGCTTGAGTTTGGCTTGTGAAAAAAATGGGAAGCTCAAGCTTAGCTCATTTATTTAAACGAGCCTAACTAAAAGCTTGAGCTTGGCTTGTTACAAAAAAGTAAAGCTTGAGCTTGGCTTGTGTAGCTCATTTGTAACTTAACTATTTTTGCATTTATGAAAATTTTCCTTAACAAAAAACCATGCATAGTTCCATAATATGAAAATTTTGCGGTTAGTATTTAATTAAGAATTTAACAAAAAAAAAACTTCAAAAGTAATTTTAACATTCATTATAGTTCTACATATTTCCATAATATAAATAACGAAAACTATTAAAATCATTATCATCAATTTATTTGTAGAATAATCTCTTTCCAAATGTTGTCCACCTGAGTACACAAAAATACAAATGGTGTATTTTAGTGCCTTTTTTTTGTTGCTTGTAGTTGTAGGTTAGTAACTTAGTATTATAGTAGGATATAAATGTTTTTCTTTATATTAGATATTTATGAGTAGGCGTTGGAAAGACTTTTCATTAGGATAATAACAAAAAAGTATTGGAAAGTCCATCCATCAACAATTCGTTAAGAAAGAGGAAGCAAATGAAAAATGCAGTAGTATTAGTATATATAATATATTATTATATATAATTTTTTTGGTCATGTTATTATGAGTTTAATTGTTATACATTGACAATATAAAGTTTTTTACACTGTCAACCAATTAGAATTCATGATATGGATGAATTTTAAGATAGTTATGATAAGAATCAAACATTTTAGCTTATGTAGCAAGTTATGATGGTTGACTGTGTCTTTACACTATCAGTGCATACAATATATATATATATATATATATATATATATATACACACACACACACACACGAGCTATTCACGAGCCTATAAGGCTTGGGCTTGGCTCATTTAAATAATTGAGCTCACTCTCAAGCTTGAGTTTGTTTATTTAATTAAACAAATGAGCTTCATCGAGCATTTAACGAGCCGAACCCGGATAGTTCACGAATAGCTCAGCTCATTTACACCCCCTAGTTTGGGGTGCTTCATTTCATCTAATTTTTCAATTCACGTGATTTACAAGTTCCTTCCACACCCATTAGAATTATGAAACATTTATTCAATTTGTTTTAAGAAAAAATTGACCCGTACATACGCACAAGTGAAAAATACTAGTTATATATAAAACTGCAACCCCCAACCCCAGACGTTATCCCCTCCCCCCAACACACTTGTTGTCTCTGCTCCCCTCTTTTTTTAAAAAAAAATATATATTTCTCCCACCCACCATCCTATGTAACTGCAGAGTGTATTTTCTTAGATCTCAAATGACGGATATGGTGCATTAAAAATTTGCAAAATAAATATTGAATGTGGTTTATTCTTGGGACCTCTTCCATTGAATGTTCCCACATCTCATCTTCCATTTTTTTTGTACGGCAGAGAGCAGCGCTAGGCAGTGAGCGGTGGTCTCACACTGTTCCGGTAGCAGAGTCAGACAGCGTTAGAGCTATCAACGTGAGCCAACCCGACTCACCAGGGTTGGCTCACCATGGATTGGGGCTAAAGTGAGCTGGACCGAGTTGACTCACTTTGTGACACCCTACTCCCGGGTCATCACATGGTTACCCGTTTGCGGAAAAATAAGATTTTATTTGCTGGTTGCTTTCGGAAAATATTAATTTCTCAACGTGAATCTCTTATAAATTTGGTGATAAAATTTTCTTTTAACTCCCTAACAACGACATAATCATAACCATACTTAGATATACAAGCATATACAGAAGTCATACAACTATACTACCTCGTAAGTTTCACACTTAGATCTTTTTCAACACATGACATCACATAAAAAGAACCTAAGCTGGTCTTAACTAATAGACAGTTATTGAGAATACCCTTATGGTCATTCCCACTAACAGATACTTCTCCAAGCATCTAGGAGTTAAGTCCTCGAGCGACTTAGTGAATCCCTCTGCTTCGTCCATGCTAGTATACCAAAGGAATACGATAGACTAGAGTAACCTGTTATATTGTAAGGGTGAGACGCCAATATATGGATGTAACACAATAACTAAAAGCGCGACTCACAAAACAGCATATACACACATACAATTATAGCAGCATACATTCTCATAACTAAACAAGTACTTTATCAATGGGTTTCATACCCCAAACATCAACGTTTGAAAACTATGCATGAACACTTCAATATATAGTTTCTACATTTCGCTAAATCTCCGGAGATCACCCAACGTCGTATGAATGAGTTGATCAGACTCGATTGCCAAATAAGGCACGTCGTTTTTACCATAGCCCATTGTCCAACAAAAGGCACAATGAGAACGTCGTGTATGGTTACCATAGCCCATTGTCCAACACTAGGCACAATGAGAACGTCGTGTATGGTTTTCATTGACCACCAAGGTACAATGATACGTCGAGACATGAATATCGCCATGATACCATGATTAACAGATATGTCGAGACATGAATATCATCAAGATACCATGATTAACAGATACGTCGAGACATGAATATCATCAAGATACCATGCTTAACAGATACGTCGAGACATGAATATCATCAAGATACCATGATTAACTTTGTAGGCACGTCTGCCGATAATGCATGTAAATCATTTTGTTTTCGTCGTTTTTCTTCATGTTCAGTCTTTATTTGCCGAAGCTCAAAATGGCTTACGACTACTCGTGATTTTCAACGTATTAACTTAACAACGTGTTTAGATCTTTCAACGTCAACACAGGACACGAAGTCCGAGTGCTCAATCACAACACCTTAGACCTTGCAATCAGCCTTGGGGTTTGTGGTCGTAGAAAACAACATTTACCTTTTACAACGTAACCCACCACGTGGATATACAACGTGAAAAGGACACAAAGTCCATAACAACGTAACTCATAACATGGATACTCAACGTAACACGGATCAAAGATCTTCGTGCTTAAATTAAAGAACACTAGTATATCGACGTCTCTGATACTAGGCTCATGTTTCAACGTAAACACCATTTTCGTTCTGTGAAAAACAAATCCAAAACAAGGTCTCCGCAACTTATCCAAGTTGACGGAAAATAACACGGTTAGAAAAACTCCTTTATAAAATCATCGATTACTTGAAATTCTTTTCTATAACGTTTATGTGCCAAAAAGAGAATCACGTGAGGCTCAAGTTTGTCTAAAACACGTACTGCCGCTTTAAAAATATTTGTCGTCGACACTTTTCCAATTTGCCGTCAAATTACATCTTTTAGCTCTTTCCACTTAAACAATTTTCTAAAATCATACTTAAGTTATTTTTGAAGATTAATTTCATAAAATAACTTTTTATAATATTACGGAATTTCTCACGTAAAAATTAGCAGTACTAAAATATTTTAACGGTTGCGTCCTCACTGTAACTCATAGTTGACTTTTTATCAATAAATCATTAAAATAATAATATTTCTCAATACTCATTATTTTTCCCAAATAATATTTTCCACTACTATTATATTCCAACATTTCCCATAAAACATTGAATATATTGTATATAGCTTATTAAAGCTTTTATCTGATTAAGTCGGTTGTGCATTGACCACTGTCAGGCTTCACAAACAACACTCAACAACATCATCAGAATTATATCACCAGGCAGATCATGCATCATAGCAATATAATATACAACTACAGAGAATTAAATAAATTACAAGCAGATAAATCATCGAACACAGATAAACACAGATAAACAACACAACGTAAACAGCATAATCAAAGCACCACAGCCACATATCAAGTATATAGACCACACTAAAACTAATAGTTATTGGGAAAAATCCCTCAGGTAAGCTCCCCTTACCTCTTGAAGAACTTAGCCTTCGATTAAGAAAGTTGACACGGCTCCGAATAACTTTGACACGGCTCCGAATAATCGGTGACATATGTACGTGTCACGAAACACTAACCTTCAACAACACATCCAAACAACCAATCAAAACAAGCAAAACAAACAGCTAATCCTTTTTAATAGGTCACGGCCTCCTTAGGGTTTTGTGGCTCAAAATCACTAAACTTGCTTAAGTCATGGATTAATGATTCTCATATACTTAAGGAAATGGATTAGGGCTAAACAACAAAGTTAAGAATCAAAACCATCCTAACCCTCTAAATGGTAGATTCGGCCAAGACATGTTCATGAGGCTAGGGTTTTTAGTTTAATGAACAAACTAGGATTCAACATGTATACATGATTATAAGAACTTAGGAAGTGGTTTCAACATCATAGGATTTTTCTAGAATTTGTTATGGATTTTCAAAGTTCTAGATCTAGAAATGAGAAAATATGATTCATGGCATAAACATGAGAAACAATTGAATATTAAAGCTTAGATGATCAAGGAGTTGAGCTTTTACCTCTTGAAGATTGAAGAAATGAAAAAAATGATCAACCAACACTTATATAAAATCTGGACAGTTTGAGGGTGTGTTGGTTTTGTGAGTATATCTCATGATATACTCATCCAAAAATTACAAACTTTGGCTTATTGGAAAGATAAGAAGAAAAGGAACAACTTTTGTGTTGAAGGTTTCATTTTGTTCGGATCATAACAGGGGTGAAAAGGGCCTTCTTTCTGCTGTCTCGCATGGATCTGAGGATTCTGGGCAGTTTCTGTATTTTGATTATAACTCTCAATATACTCATCCGTTTTTGATGATCTTTGGCTCTTTGGAAAGAAGAGAGAAATAGAAACAACTTTCATGTTGAGAGTTTTTCTATTTTCAGAAAGAAAGATGGTCATAATTTCGGTGCAAGTTCGGTCAGTTTAGGACATCCATAATCATTTTCATGAAAAATGAACAAAAGTGCATCCCCCCACATGAACATAGGTTCGGCCTAGGCATGAAACAATATCTTGGATTATGATAGCAAGAATGATTATAAGCACATAGAAATTGGTTTCACTATTTTAGGAGTTTTCTATGATTTATGGTGATTTTTCAAAATTCTAGATCTAAGACTTGAATCATGCATGAACTAGATGATCAAAGCTTTGAAATGAAAATCTTTATGAAGAACATACTATTAAATGATGATAAGGAGTAAGAATCACCTCTTAGAAATGAAAACAAGTAAAGGAATCACCAACTTCCTTTGAAAACTCAAGCTTTTGGAGTAAGAAAAAAATGGAGTTTTTGAGAGTTTGGAGAGGATGAAGAAGAGTGTGGAAGAATGGAGAAGCTCCTAGCTTCTTCAAGAGCTTATGGCAGCCACAAGGAGGCTTGGGCCATGCGAAATTGGGCTTGGCAAAAGCCCAAGTCCATTACCAAATTTTGCAACATCAAAAATGCTTAAGACTTCAATCAAAAACCTAGGAAATTAAAAGTAGGAAATTGGTTTTCATGGAATAACTCTTGGCCACGAAATTGGGGTCTCAAAATTGCAGCCTAACATGATTTGGATGAGTGAAAAATTGATCCACTTCACTTAGTGTATCATAGAAACTAGTTTAGGGACCAAAGTGCAATTAAGAATAAGTTTAAGGACCAAAAATGCAATTATTAAAAATTGCTAACACAACCCTAAGCCACATCAAACCACTCACATGGAAGACTTAATCCTAAGAGAATTTAGGATTTATCCACTTATCGAGTCCCGAATATCCCGTTGTTAGCTCCGTCGTTCGCCCGATCGAGTATTACGCCCGTAAAACTTAAATTATTTCACTGTAAATGAAATAATTCTAAAAACACACAATCATAGGAAATAAAATAAAAACCTTAAGTTTTTCGTTCACGAATTAAAATTAGGTCTCCTGATCAGTATAAATATACTGTCAGTGAAATTCGCGGGCCGGGATTCGCCTGACTTTCAAACCTAAATTTTAATCGTAGCTTCCTACGTTCAAGTAGGATTGAGTGATGAACTCCGTTTATTTAAAATAATTTTCTAACACTCATATAAATATATAAACATAATCGTCCGCATTTCGATTATTTTGAAACAGTGAAAATCGGGGTGTTACACACTTTTTCAATAAGCCATGAAACAACCAACTCGATTCGACTAAGGGTGGACACCAGTCGGTTTCGGCCGGTTTCGGTCCAAAAACAGTAAACCCGAAGAAAACCGAAATAAAAATATCTAGGCCCATCTCCACCCGTTTGAAGCTTCGGTTAAGTCGGTTTCGGTTTCGTCGGATGTCGGTTTGAATGGGTGGGTTGCCACGGGTTTGCATTAAAAAAAATTAATTTTTTTATATTTAAGACTCAAAGAAGCAAAAGCAAAAAGACCAAAAACATCAGCATATCATTAACCAAACTTGAAGCATCAAACTTCAACATAAAAAATAAACAAAAAATGCCCTTAATCATTCCAGAAACAAACTCAGATCCACAAAGTGAGTATTGAGATGTGGTTTGCAACTTAAACAAATCAATAATGTGTATTAAAAAAGAAGCAAAAAATGAGTTATGAGAAGAACACCACCCCCAACACAACTTAAGATAGATTTGGCGCAGTGCTAGTTGGAGGCGCGTGTGGTGGTGGCATATCGGAGCCATGATGCGACACCCCGTTCCCAAGGTATCACATTTACGTAACGTATTATACAACTCAACTTTAATAAAATCATAAATTTGCTGGTTTCCTTCGGAAAACAACTTACGTTTACTAATTACTTATTCTTGTCAAAAAGGTGATAGAATTTTTTTTTTCTTTTTCTTTACTGTACATACACCGAAAAACTAGTAATATAAGATACATATATATATCATACATATGCATCAACGTTTTATACAAGACCTTTTTCCTATCAGGTCACTATCTACTGTCACACCTATATCACATCAACTGAAAAAAAAAAAAAAAAAACATAACTATATCATAGTGGGAGTCTGAAAAACACTACGCAAAAAGATTGGCTCTCAGTAGCCAAACAGTCAGACTGTCTAAAATCTCACTCTACCCAAACAGACTACATCCTACAGCTGGTCACCACTACAGAAACCCATTGGAGAGTCCAATGTAGACTTCCCCACCTCCAGGAGGTGTATCAGGAGGGGATGCTTCATCTCCCACCCCAACATCCAGGACTACTCCATCATCCTCAGGGACATAGTCCGGATCAGCTATCGGATCCTCCTCAGGATCTTCCTCCATCTCCTGCGGTGCATCCTCCGGAATCAAGACTATAGGCCCTGGAGGAGACTCCGGGGCTACCTGCTGTAACGGCTGTACATGCGGAGGTGGTTGATGCTCCAAATCCCTGTGGCGTACCAAGTGCTGTAAGATCATCCAAATGGGAGGCAGTGAAACCTCTACCGTCTCCCTAGTATGTATCAACTGTTGGGGTCCATCTGCTACGGTCCCTCGGAGCGTCCGCATTGGACCCATGTAAGTAGCACTCCGAGCTCCTGGGTTGATCACCCAGGCGTTCCCTTGATCAGCATTGTCGAACATCAGGGCTCGGACCCCCGAGTAATTCAGATCCACCGCATCCGGATCTATCTGAACGTAGATATATATATATATATATATATATATATATATAGATTCCACATACATAGAAGAGAAACAACAAAACAGATGTGCAAGGGTGAGTTACCAATATATGAGCTTTAATAAGACAACCTCATGCACGACACACAAAACAGCACTTTTTTTTATATTAAATCTGTTTCCTCTTTTTTTTTTTAATTTCAAATTAATTTGAAAAACACTTTACTAATTAAAAGCTCAATTAAAAGCCATTTATCCAAAAGTATCTTTAATTAGTTTTTAAATGGTGCAATCAATTTCAATGTATAAATTAATTATCAATTCAATTAATATTGAAATTCAACTTTCAAACGGTGCATTTTCTTTTTAATTAGTTGAATCAAAGGATTTCTTTTAATGACCAAAATAATAGTACATTATTCTTTACATATATATGTGAAACTTGGGTGCAACGTAAAGCTTTCCTTTTGTAATTAAATGATATTGATCTTGAATAAAGAAAGCTTCAGTGCGTGAAATTGGAATTGGAATCTGTACGTATATCTCATGAACCAATTTTAACATGTGAAAATTGTTTTTAAACCACCCAATTGATTTACACATTAAATTTAATGATGCAACGGCTAGCTTTATATGAGATAAAATTTCTTTCCGGTGCAACGGTCATGTATTTTTTTATGGGTATAAAATTGAGTTTCTTAGTGGCAAATTAATCAGAAGAGAATACTAGAAAAATACATTTTGATCTGCAAATTATTTGTGAGCCAAACATGTTAAAATCATCATACTCGTTGTGCTTCAATTTGTATTATCATCTGCACCATATAGAGTGCTTCAAATTCTTTTACTCTGTGTCAACTCAGAAATAGGGTGTGATATCGCTAGGTAGAGGGTGAGGTATCCCTCTGATTAGAAGGTGAGACATCCTTCTGTTGTAAAGGGTAGGGCATCCCTTTCGTGTACAACTCTAGGCTCAGAAGCGTGGGTGAGGTATCCCGGGGATGCGAGGGAGAGTGCTAGAGGTCATTGAGGCTCTTACACGTGGTGGGTGAGGTATCCCAGGAGGCGTGGTTAGGGTGCTCTGTTTTGTACAAAGGTTGCAAGCACCAGTTTATAAGCTTGTTTATTAGTGGAAGAAAATCCCACAGGTGGAGTGGGGACTGGACGTAGGTCACCAGTGGTTGGTGGCTGAACCAGGATAAAATCCGAGTGCAAGTATTCTCTTCCCTATCTCTGTTGTTTAATTCATATTATTATTTCTCACATATTCATATTTTGTTTATTCCTTATTATGTGATTTAGTATTTTATATTGAGAAAATCATTTTTGGTAAATTAATTTAGAAAATTTTAAAATCCCAGTTCACCCCCCTCTTGGGTTATGGTTGCCAAGGCCAACACATACCATATAATTACAGTATACAGAATTGTCTAAACAGTAGAATAATTCAAAAGGGTTTCATACCCGACAGTCATCGTCATTTTATAAGAATGCATGACACTTCAATATCTCGGCTCTAATTTGGTACCTAATCTCCGGAGATCCCACAACTTTCTATTTCGTTTTGAGCAGATCAAGCTCGCACATGGCACATTGTAAAAACGAAATAAAACAATGCCCAAGAGAACACATAACACACTGGCAACTCTCCAACGTACCAAGGTTATTGTTCAAAAATGTAACTCATTGGTCTATACACACAGAACCCAATGGTCACTGCGAATAATGGAGTTTATTGTCCATAACCTATTGCATCACTCAGAACCTTAATAGTTATCGCATAAAGTTGGACACTCAGCCCAGTAAAATACATTGGTTCACACAGAAACCCAATGATTCAAATGGAAACATAGTCCATAACAGATATATTGATCCACTCAGGACTCAATGATCACATGGCACATCTGCCAAAAATGCATGAGAAAAACTTTTATTCTCGTTTTGTTTTCTTTGTCGTAATAATCTTTCCTTGTCGAAGCCCAAAGCTTACGACCATGCTTAATTTTTTATATTAAGACTTTTCACTTTAAACAAACACAGGACACACAGTCCGACACACAGTCCGAGTGCTCAATCGCAAAGCCCTAAACTGATGCACCAGTCTTAGGCTCGCGGATATGGAGCTCACATTTTCCACATCAAATTTAGGACACACAGTCCACAAAAAACATTGCAGGACCCTCAGTACAATGGCACAGATCCCTGATCTACGTGTCCACAGAACACTAGAACCCCGACGTCTCGGTTCCTAGGTTCGTTTATCCTTGGTAAAACATTTCGCTCAGTGAAAAACAAATACAAAAACAAATCTCCAAAAACTTATTCAAGTTTAACGGAATACTTTCACTGAATAAAACTCTTTACAGAAATTCTTTTCTGTTTAAACGTTGATAAAACGTGAAATCATAGATAAATTCTTTTCTGTTTAAATTATCATTTCTAAATTTTGTTCTTAAGAAACATCAACTTTTAAAAAGTCTCATTTAAATAAAATTAATAATTCTAAAATATAAACCTTTTTCTCAAAATTTTCCATAAAAATCTTTTTATAGCGTAAATGACTTTTCTAACACGCGTAATTATTCTAACAGCTATATTACGTTATTTTCGTAACTTAAGTACTTTAAATAACATTTTATAATAAAATTGAATTTATTTTGGAAAAACTAGCGCCTGTAAAAAATTTCACAGTTTCGCCCTTACTGTCATATTATTGATATATTTTCCACAAAAATATTATTAAAATAATATTTTTTCACTTTTTCTCAAAATTACACAAATTAATCACTGATTAATTATTCAAGCTTTATTAAGCTTTTATCCTCAATTTAAAATTGAACACTGACCAATGTCAGGTTTCTCAGTCTATCACTCAACAGCAGATAATTTTAGCACAGAATAGCATGACACATATCAATTCATGACATGCATCACAATTATAATATAACAAAATAATTATAACCAGATAAATTCACATATCACATAACTCAATTACTCAAGTAAACAGATATTCAGCAGATAATCAATCTAACAATTAACAGTAGATAATTGAAAACATAGTAAATTACTACAGACAATACAGAAGACTCCAACAATATAGCATGTGGTTATCTTAAACTCCTCAGGCTTACTCCCCTTACCTCTTGGAGAATCAAACTAACGTTTTCACGAAAACTCCTGATTCGATCCGGTTTCCTCCGTCGTCTTTAGTTTAACTCAATTCGATCGATTCCTTCATAACGAATTGCAACCAAAATAAATCAAAATCAAACAAAAACATACTCATTCTTGAGGTCTAGGGTTCGGCCTCTTCTAAAAATCTTGGTTAGGAATCCTTAAAATTTTCTAACTAATGGATTTGTGATCCTTAAGTAACTTAAACATAATTAAGCACTTAATCCATGATCATGAACTTAAGAACTTTGAATGAAGCTCGTCTAGTTCCAAGAACTAGGTTTCGGCCTTGACACAAAAAGTGGGATTAAAACTTCGCTTGATTTCCATCTCTTGGATTTAACACAAACATGTGGTATGATTAGATTCAAGTGTTACAAAACAACTTTGAATCAAAAATCTTTCCAAAAATCCAAGCTAGGGTTTCGGCCCTCTAAAGAAATTTTGAGTTGAGATTTGATTTTAGATCTTCTAATCACTTAGATTCATTAACCATAAGGATTAAAAGATGAATCATGGAGTCATTCAAGTAAGTTGTTAAACAAAATCTCTAAACACCCATTTTGAGGGGTTTCGGCCTAGCTCAAAAAAATAGGGAAGAAATTTCTCATGATCACATGCTTCTAGATGATGAATATAGAGATGATTATGAGATTATAGAAATTGGTTTCAAGTCAAAAGGATTTTTCTACAATTACTTATGAATTTTTTGAGAAAGTGTCATGAACTTGAAGCAAAATGAAGAACATGATGATCAAAGGCATAAACTTGAAAAATTTGTGAAGAGAAAGACATAGAATGACAAGATCAAGAGAGGTTACCTCTGTATGATCAAAGAACTTGATGATTTGGATGATGTTCTTCACAAAATCTCTTTGATGTTCTTAAGGTGTTCTTAGGAGAGAATATGAACTTAGAAGCAAAGAAAGACATGAAAATGGAATGAAATTTGCCTAAGTGTGCTTAATGAGAGAGGGAGCCATGGGTTTAGGGATGTTTTGGTCCAAAATTGCAATGGCAAAGCTTGAAAAAAATTATGTGAAGCTAGGGGCAAAATTGTCTTTTCCTTACAAAAATATCCTAACGTCATAAATGCGCCATTATGGCCATTATGATACGGATATGATCGTCATAAATGCTAGTCATATCAGTTACATCAGTCATCTGAGCTCCGTTGCTGACCCTTTTAGTTCATCTGACGCGAATTTCCTACAGACATTTCAATGTATTCACCCGCAGCAAATATAATATTTTATTTTTTTGCTAAAATTTTCAAAACTTCCAATATCGAAAAAAATATGATAAAAATATTTTTCATCTCGTCCACGACTTAAAATTAGGTCTCCTGAGCAGTAAACCTTTACTGTCAGTGAAAACGCAGACCGGGCTCCATCTGTATTTTCAACCCAAAATTTTATCGTAAGCTTATAATATTAAGCATAACATGGAAATGACATTGGTTTATCCAAAATCATTTTCTAAGTCTCGGATAAAAATATAATCATTTATATATTTATTACCGATATTAGAAAGCAGTAAAAAAAATCGGGGTGTTATATTACTACCCCACTAAAAAAAAAAATTTCGTCCTCGAAATTACGCACTTGTAAAAAGTTCAGGATATTGTAATCTCATCTTGTCCTCAGCTTCCCATGTTGCTTCTCCAGTCACTTCATCCCAAATAACCTTGACTAAGGAAATCTGTTTTCCCCTGAGTTGCTTAATCAACTTATCTTCGATTCGTATTGGCGAAGTCTCATAAGACAAGTTTTCTTTTAATTGTACTTCGTCAGGTTCGATTACGTGAGATGGATTAGGAATATACTTCCTTAATTGTGAGACATAGAATACATCATGAATGTTTGAAAGAAAGGCGGCAAAGAAATTTGATAGGCTACTAAACCAATACGACGAAGAATTTGGTAAGGTCCAATGAATTTAGGAGTGAGTTTTCTGGACTTTATAACCCTACCTACCCCAGTCGTTGGTGTGACTCTCAGAAATACATGTTCACCTTCTTGAAATTCGAGAAGTCATCTCCTCTGATCCGAATAACTCTTCTGCCTGCTTTGTGCTGTTTTCATTCTTTTACGGATTTGTTTAACCTTTTCCGTTGTCTGCTGCACGATTTCATGACCTAAAATCATGCTTTCTCCATCTTGGTACCAACACAAAGGCGTTTGACACCTTCTTCCATACAAAGCCTCATAAGGAGCCATCCCTATGCTTGAATGGAAGCTATTGTTATACGTAAATTCAATAAGTGGCAACAAATTATCCCAACTTCCACGATGGTCTAAAACACATGCTCTCAGCAAATCTTCTAACGATTGAATCGTCCTCTCTGTTTGTCCATCGGTCTGAGGATGATATGCTGAACTTAACCTTAACTTGGTTCCTAGAGCTTGATGTAAGCTTCCCCAGAAACGTGAAGTAAACTTTGGATCTCGATCTGACACGATACTTGAAGGTACTCCGTGAAGTCTGATCACTTCCTTGATATATACATCAGTCAGCTTATCCACGGTGTAATTAATCTTAACAGGTAAGAAATGTGAGGATTTCGTTAACCTGTCAACAATCATCCAAATAGAATCAAAACCTTTGGAAGTTCGCGGTAAACTTACCAAAAAATCCATGGATATGCTTTCCCATTTCCATTCTGGTATATCTAATGATGTAAGCATACCCCAGGTCTTTGATGTTCTACTTTTGCTTTCTGACAAGTCAAACATGATGCAACATACTCTGCTACTTGCCTCTTCATGCCAGGCCACCAAAATCATTGTTTTAGATCCTGATACATCTTCTTTGATCTAGGATGAATACTTAGCTTACTCTTGTGTGATTCGTCTAAAATCATCTTCTTCATCTCCGGATTATCAGGTACACATACTCGTCCATTGCACCTCAAGGTTTGGTCTGGTCCCAAACTAAACTCTGCAACTTTCCCTTGTTTCATTAAATCTTTCTTTTCTTGAAGAAATGCATCCAGGATTTGTTGTTCTCGGATCTCATCCAGTAATCCACTAGAGATCTTGATCATTCCCACACTGATCTTTTCCCTACTTAATTCCATTACTAAATTGAGATCGCGGAATTCCTCAATCAACTCAAATTCCCTTACCATCATAGCTGAGATATGAATGGCTTTCCGGCTAAGTGCATCAGTTACAAGATTCGCCTTTCCAGGGTGATATTGTAACTTGAAGTCGTAATCTTTCAAAAATTCCATCCAACATCTCTGTCTCATATTGAGTTCCTTCTGATCAAACAGATACTTTAAACTTTTGTGATCACTAAAGACATCAAATCTTGCCCCGTACAAATAATGTCGCCATATCTTTAATACAAAAACCACCGCAGCTAACTCCAGATCATGCGTCGGATAATTTCTTTCATGATTCTTTAATTGTCATGATGCGTAAGCTACAACCTTCCTATGTTGCATTAACACACAACCTAAACCTTGATGCGAAGCATCACAATATACCTCATAAGGTTCATTCGGTTCAGGTAGTATTAATACTGGTGAGGTTGTCAACTGTTCTTTAATCTTTTGGAAACTCTCTTCGCATTTGTCTGTCCACACAAAAGGTTGATCTTTTCTTGTAAGTAAAGTTAACGACGTAACTATTTTGGAAAATCCTTCAATAAATCTTCTATAGTAACCGGCTAGACCGACAAAACTTCTGATCTCCAATCGAACCCGCCCGCGTTAAACCGTCTGGAACTGAAGAGCTGGCCCGATGACTCGTATACCCGCCAGCACCTGCCCATATGCTTGTTTTTTCTGCCAAATATCTCGGGTTACGGTTGGGTCGCGTTATTTTGTCCACCCCTAGGCTCGACCCACCACGGGTTGGTGGGTTAAACAGGTTGGCTCACTTAGAATTAGAAAATAATAAAAAACTTAAATAGAAAAAAAATGAACATTCAAAGTAGCAGCCCCTGTTAAAATGCACATCCAAATTTTAACACAAGTCCAAAATCAGGTCCGAAACCAAACTAACAACCCTTGATTGTTTACGTGGGTCGTGTGTACGACATTCTCAGTCGGTGACATTTGTGGATCGGTGGCATTATAGGTCAGTGATGAAGGGGAAATGGGCATTCGCGTAATGGAAAGGTGATCAGGTCCAATGCAAATGTAAATAAATATATATAAATAAAAAATTAATATTTGGTTTTGGGTGCTTCATTTCATCTAATTTTTCAATTCACGTGGTGTACAAGTTCCTTCCACACCCTTTAGAATTATGAAACATTTATTCAATTTGTTTTAAGAAAAAATTGACCCGTACATACGCACGAGTAAATAATACTAGTTATATATAAAACTATAGCCCCCCAACCTCTGACGTTATCCCCTCCCCCCCAACACACTTGTTGTCTCTGCTCCCCTCTTTTTTTTTTCTTTTTTAAAAAAAATTTCTCCCACCCACCATCCTATGTAGTTGCAGAGTGTATTTTCTTAGATCTCAAATGACGGAGATGGCACAAAGGCAGTATCGTCGAAGAGGGGTAAAAAAGTGGTGCATTAAAAATTTGCGAAATAAAAATTGAATGGGGTTTATTCTTAGGACCTTTTCCACTGGATGTTCCCACATCTCATCTTCCAATTTTTTTTTTTTTTGGTTACAAAATACCCCTTCACCTTCTTTTCCAACCTTCAGCCAAGTCAGCCCACCCCTTCAGTCTCGGCAGTGCGACGATTGTTCTTGGTGACTCGTATCTGTAGTTGTACGGTGATTCCGGTCCAAGTGAAGCGGTTCCATGTGGAGGATCTAGGGTGTAACGGCGGAGCTTCGCAGTGGCAATGCTGGAAACTGGATGATGTACAGTGGAACATGGTGCTAGGCAATGAGCGGTGATCTCACACTGTTGTGGTAGCAGAGTCAGACACTGTTAGAGCTATCAAAGTGAGCCAACCCTGCTCACCAGGGTTGGCTCACCACGGATTGAGGCTAAATTGAGCTGGACCGAGTTGACTCACTTTTTCAATGAGCCAAGAAACAATCAACCTGGCTCGACCCACCACGGGGTGGTGGGTTAAACAGGTTGGCTCACTTTGAATTAGAAAATAATAAAAAACTTAAATAGAAAAAAATGAACACTCAAAGTAGCAGCCCCTGTTAAAATGCACATCCAAATTTTAATGCAAGTCCAAAATCAGGTCTGAAACCAAAGTAACAACCCTTGATTGTTTACATGGGTTGTGTGTACGACGTTCTCAGTCTGCGACATTTATGGATCGGTGGCATTGTAGGTCAGTGATGAAGGGGATATGGGCATTCGCGTAATGCAAAGGTGATTAGGTCACTAAAAGTGAAGGGAAAGTTGGGTTGGGATTGAGTCTTAGACTGCTTGATATAAGATTAGGAAGAAAAAAGAGAACCCGCGAGCTAATCCGGCTCACCACGGGTTGAACCCAGCCAACCTGTGGGTTAAGTGAGATGGGTTAAAATTATCCGGGATCAAAATGAGCCTATTTTTTATCAACCCACCCCACCGGTGAGCCGGGTTAGACCGGGTTGGCTCACGGGTTCCAACCCATTTTGACAGCTCTAGATAGCGTCTTGGAGTTGTTGGAGTGAAGCGTCGTGACTTGCACTGCGGGTAAGTGCGACCCTGGTTTGGAGGCTGACAACGGTGGAACAGAGGAGGTTATGTGATGACGGAGGAACAACGATGGAAGAAGGACGAGACACGATGGAGTTGCTAATGTATCCGCGGGTCTGGCAGTGCATGGAGCCCGACTTGGTAGTTGTGGTTGTTCCTCTGGGTATTGGTCTTTTTGTGTTTGGGTTGATCTTTGTTTGTTGTTGAGTGGTGGTCTTGGTTCTGTTTGGGTGGTGAATATGAAGGAATATTGATGGAAATGGGTTTTTTTGTTTTTTGTTTTTTTTGTTTTGTTTAGGAAGTTGAAATGTGAGAGGTGTGTTGGATGGGCATGGGTGACTATGGTTTTGCTGAAGGTGATGGGTTTGGTATGGTATGGTGAGAATGGAGAAGGAAAAGGTAGGGTGTTGTTGGGTTTGTAATAGGCGTGGAAGGGGGAAGGATAAGGGAGAAGAGGAAGAAGGAAAAAAATAGGGTGGGGGTATTTTGGGGAACAAATTAGAAAAAAAAAAATGGAGAAAGGAGGTGGGGGATTAATTGATGGAGTATTAAAATCAACGTTCAAATTGAATTAGTTAAAAATTTATTTCACAAAGGAAGTATGGTGCAGTATGAAATATTTATAAGTTTGTGCATTAAAAATATATAAAACTGCACCCCCACCCCACATGTTATCCGGCAGATTTGGATCCTCTAATTTTAGGGTAGTTAAGTCACGGTAACTTTGTGTCTATAGAGAAAAGAGAATGATGATTAAAAATGGGTTGGGGAGATAAGGATGAGAGAGAAAATGAATAAATAGAGATAGAGTGAAAGGTATGTGACATTCCCACTATAAAGTTAGAGGATCCAAATCCTTATCCGACCCCCATTATGTGGGCTTGTCATGTTTGCTGTTAAATGATTTGAGTGGGGTATAAGGCTATTAAATTTCCCACTTCCCATATTAATCCACTTACCTCCTTTTTTTTATCCTTTTTTCCCCTAAATACTCCTCCCCTCCCCCTCTTATTCTTCTTCCCTTTCTTCTTCTTTCTTCTTCTTACCCCTTAGGGTATATTTGGATTGATGGAAGGGGATGGAATGGAATGGAAGGGAATGGAATGTCATAATGTTCCATTGTGTGGATTACATAAATAAGCATGGAATGGGATGGAACCCAATGGAATCCATTCCATCATATTCCGCTATCTTCCCTTATTTTTCTTCAATCCCAAATTGGGTGGAATGGGATGGAATGGAAAACTTGATAATTTAGGGTCTAATTGCTTTGTTTCAGGATTCCTGTTTTCATTTCCTTTTTTTTAGAAATAATTACAAAATTGTCACCTTGTTTTCATTCCGTTTCCTGTTTTCAAAGATTGGTACAGGAAACACTGGAAACAAAAAGGAAAAAAAAAATTGTTTTCAGTGTTTCCTATACAAATATTTGAAAACAGGAAAAATAAAATGAAAACAAGGTGGCAGTTTCGTAATTATTTCTGAAAACAGGAAAAGAAAACAGAAAACAGAAAACAAAGCAAACAGACCCTTATAAAATTATGAAACTACCATTACATCCTACCCATATACATCTACTCTTCTTCCTATTTCTCCTGAACGCATGTGTTGGTCTGCGATTCCATCTAGTTGTCAGGATAGATAATCCAATGATTACTTGAAGATTAGATAAATGACTTTTGTCAACTGAATAAAACTTGAGTGTATCCTTTCTAATATGTGTGAGGGCTTCTGCTACCGTGAGCAAGTTAAATAAGTCTCTTATAATGAGAGATCTACATCTACCAGCTGTAGTAGGTAACATCAGGTAAAAGCTAATTTTTAATAATTTTGTCCTCCACGTCGGCCTTTAAGCTCCGCCAGTTCCGACGACTCCACACAAGAAAAACCACCGCGACACAAGGAACACACCCACACACTCTCTCTTGTGTTTGTTTTCTTTTTCTACTCCCACACCCCAATTTATGTGGCGACTCTCTTTCTATACTTCTCATCTGATATTGGATCCATCTTCTTAATCTTCTCTCAAAAGGGTATCCAAATCTAGGGTTTTTTCTCCGATTCCATCTCTTTCTCTCTCTCTTCATGCAATCTCTCTCTCTCTCTCTCTCTATAATTGTTGGTTGGGTGGCTCCTTTAACTTGAACAAGCGCCATAGTAGCCCAACAACCACAACATCAACCTCAATCTCACCCTCTGCACAAGATGAGGCCTTGAAGAAGAACATTGATTGCGTCTACTTTCTTCCATCTCCTCTCACATGCAAAAATGTCACTTCTTTTCACCCGATTCCGACCTTTTTTTGTTAAAAGAAAAAACCCCTTTTTAATTTTTGAAACAGGGTCTTTTTATGCAAAATTTACCTTTTAGGGTTTCGAATTTGTGTGTTTATGTTTATTGCAAAAGGGAAAAAAAAAACACATATTTATGAAGAATTTTGTTTGCAAAACTTCGAAGAAGACTTGATATATCATTGTTCTACCTTCATTTCTACCTCCGGCGACCAGTAGCCTCGTCTTTGTTTGTGCGTATTTTTTTTCACCTGAACATGAAGAAGACTCGACTCTTGAGGTTTAACCTAACCTGAAGAAGATGGCAATAAACATATACTGTTCATTATCGGTGGCATTTTAAAAAAAAAAAACTAAGACAACTGGTTACCCACAACTAATCCTATCCATCCAATATTTATTCAATAAATCCAATGGTCAAATATTGTCTCCCACGGTGAGTAACATTACCAAGTCACTCACCCTAGAACCCGCCTATGTGTGAGTGTGACAAAAAGTAGTGAACTAATAAGCTTTTAAATGTAAATATAAACATATTAATATTTTGTAAATAATTATATTATGTTCATTGTCTTATATACTAGTAACATGTGGGTACTATATATTGTAAAAATTTAAGTTATGATGGATATGGTTTTGGTTTAATTGACTACTTGTCAGTCAATACTTTAGCTTTTTATCATTTTACTTAAATAAAAATTATTAAGGGTGTTTTTTAAATCAAGAAGGCATGTAAATGCATCACAATAATGCAAAGAATCCCAACTAGGTTGGCACCCCAAGCATTACCTATCATCTGCAGCACACCTTAAATTTATTAAAAATCAGAAAAAAGAATACAAAAAGGATCATGGGGGGACATGTGCCGAAACCCATGAAAAGAATAATCTGAATCTAAAATTAGGAAGACCTACCTTATTGCGGTAGAAATCTTCACTAATAAATCTAGGAATTAAATCCCATTAAATGAATCCCTGTACAGATATACCAAAATTTGCTAACTTATCAACACATGTATTACCTCAGGACCGTGTCTAGACATTTTGGGGCCTAAGGCAAAAATATTAGAGAAATTTAATATAATTTAAATTATTAATCATTATATTATTCTTATGGACTTTTGAGGTTCAAAATCATTTATCAAATTTTATATTCAAGTAATTCTAACATTTCACTCTCAATAGATAGCATGACAAACATATTCAATCTATCTTGTATCATTATTGATCTAAAATAGGATTTGGGTAATTTTAATTTGGAAAACCTTCTTTCAGTAGTAGCAATTGTTACATATATTGATAATAATATTTTATAAACAATGCATAGATTTGGAAAATAATCCAATCTTTTGATATTTCTATCGTTGTATTAATTTCTTTTGCTAATTGCTATGCATAAATAAAAACTCTCTCACATGTTGTTGGACCTTTGTTATGCTTGATGTATATATTACATAATATTTTAAAAACTGGACCGGAACCGGCCATGTCTGCGGTCCGGTCAGGCCTCCAGAACCGCTGGTCATGTTGAACCATCAAAAACCCGTGTTGAACCGCCAAAACCAGAATGAACCGTTCGAAATGGGGAACCGGAGCGGGTTTGTGGAAACCGCTCGGTTCAAAAACCTGCCCAATTTAATTTTCAGAAGCCTTGCAGCCGTGCGAGCCATCGCGCCATATCATTGTAGCCGCGCGAACCACCGGGCCTTCCCGTGTTCCCCCTCCCTCACTGCGTCCAGCAAACCGCCTCCGCGTCCTGGTCCACTGTTGAGTTCCCCTGGTCCATCGAGCTGCGCCCACATGCTCAGCTTAGTCTACCATGGTTGTACACGGTGTTGTTGTTGAGCTTCAAGTTCAGAGCTCCTCTGTAGTCTGTACGTGCGGCGCAAATGCAAGAAGAAAAGAAGGTTCTGCCACTAGGGTTTCTAACATATATTTTATTAACACTTGGATTTGGGCTTTATAAGATTTTTTGGCTGAGATCTCTCGAGTTATGAATTGTTGAGTTATAAGTGTTTTTTTATTGGGCTAAGATCTTATAATGGAATTTGAATTAAAATAGGCTCAATAATTGATTTCACTAATTGGTTTTTATTAATAAAATGGTGGTATAAGATTTTTCCCCCCTAATTTTATCATCTATACACATATATTTATGTATTGTTTATTTATTTATTTGTCCTCCAGTTCAACTGTTGGTTGAACCGTAACATTTAAAAAAAGGAAAATAGAATGCACCTCTGTCTCGCAACTCGCCGCCGATCACCACCTCCTCCTTACTGCTTCCTCACTGATATCCCCTCTTCTCCATGCAGGTGTGTGGTTGTTGTTGTGTCTAGCGCTGAGAAGAAAGCAAGAAGCAGTGGAAGTGTCTCGAGGTGAGTCTCGGTTGCAGAACAATGAAGGGAAGTGAGGAGGAGGAGGTGGGCAAGAAATAGATGGTTGACAAGAAGAAGTAGGGTTTGTGGTAGTGGGTTAGTGGGTGGTTAAGGTTAGGGGTAAAATTGATAAAGTATAAGAAATTTTGGTAAATGAGAGGTGATAATATTCAAATGGGAGGTGGGAAAATCAAATCCCCCATTTCAATTTCAATACCAAAAAAAGAAAAACTTTACGGAAAATCCATTTGGAATTGCATGTGTACCAAAGAAAAAGAATAGAGAAAAACCACTAAAAAATCCCATCCAAAACAGTTACATAACTAGATTTTTTAAAATAAAAAAGAAAAAAAATATAATTCTTGTTCCGAAAGTCACTCTTATGTTGACTATGTCCTTATCTTTTAACTGTTTCCTTTTCTCTCTCATAAATTATATCTGAAATTTTCTAATGACTAAAAGAGCATCCACAATTGTAGAACCACATTTTGGTTCTTACATATCATTTTGTGGGTCCATAGATGCCACATGGGATATAAGAACCCAACCATTTTTTCACTCCAATGAAAGAACTCATTTTGTTCTTAAGTGGATCCCACAATTGACCCCACTTATATTTATATTTATACTTCTATTTATATTTATTTTTACTTCAATAAAAGTTTTTTGGCAAACAACTTGTACTGGCCGAGGTGTCAAGCTCGGCCGCCGAGCTCGGAAACCTAACTAACTTAATGATACACTTATCTAAAACTCAGCTAACAACCTTACTTTAGATAAGTGATAAGTCTTATCAATTAAAGAGGTTGGAGTTAGGCTAAAAGAGATAAGTGATAAGTGATAGAAGATAAACCAGATCCTAGAAAATAGGATCGGTTTACTCCTCTATAAAAAGAGGAAGAACCCAAGAGAATACTCACTTTTCACTTGACTTAAGCTTGGTGTTCTCTCTTAAGCGTATTAGAGGTCCCGGTTGAGATCAAGAGACTATCTAAAGGTCCTTGCCCACCGGTGTACATCAGATACAAGATTAAGATATTGAAGCACCACATGATCAAGGGTTGAACTCAGAACTACGTCTGACTTTAATTACCATTGGGATACGTAGGACCGGAACATAAGTATTCTGTTAAGCCATAATCTAAAACAACCCATCGTTCACTCTTGGTCTGACGTTTACGGTGAGATTCCGGCAAGTCGGATCTCGGCAGGAACACAACTTTTTTTTTTGCAAGAATGGTTCTTGTATAAGAACCGTTCTACATGGTGGCATTTAGGAACACCCAGGTCATCCATCTCCAATGGGTGAATTCTTAAGAACCAGTTCTTACAAATAAGAACTCGTGTAAGAACCATCATTGGAGATGGTCTAATAAATAGATTTTTTATGAATTAAGAGAAAAACACAAAAAATGGTACAACAGTCGGTCATAATTTATGTATAACTAAATGATTAAAGGGACATTTGTTACAAATTATTTGATGAAAAAAATACTATTTTTAATGAGTTTGATAGTGTTTGTTTAAGTTTTTCATAAAAAAACTATTTAAAAAAATCATTTTTACGGTTAAAATGAAAAACTACTTTCATTAGCTTTTGAAAAAAAAAAAAACACTAACTACTTTTAAAGAAATGATTTTTATGATTATAAACAAACACAAAATAGTCAGAGGCGGCCTTACACTTATTTAGGCTTAAAGCGGTCTTTAAGGAGGTCAGGTCAGGTCAGGTCACCTTAAACGACTTTTTTTAAAAAAAAAAAAAACTATAGCATAGTCAGGCGGGCGCTAAATATTTTTTATAGTGTCAATACATTTTTTGAGACCTAAAGCAAGGGCTTTAGTTGCTTTGCCCTTAGCCTGGCCCTGAAAACAACCTAAGTTCTTCTTTAAAATCCATGAAAGATATCTCTAAATTATTTAATATCAAAATTACATTTTTTTTTAATCCGTAACAAACAAGTCCTAAATACGCAATAACTATCTCAATTTTGGTATTTAGCGATCAGGAGCAACACTGAGGACATGCAGCGGAATAATCCTTGATTCCAAATCAACCTTAATTATAGCGGATCAAACGTTCATGCATACCAACAATGGACAAACATTCGGAATTTCGGATAGTTAAACTGAATTTAGGCAGCAACACATAATAAACAAAGCATTAAAAAGGAAAAATAAAAGTACAAATTCTTATGAAGCTGCAAATAAAAATTGAATTCAAATAATTATCAATTTTTGAAACAATTAAAAAATTCAAGTGTGTTATTTTATTTATGCATTTGAATGTCAGGAAATCCCAACACATTTCCCCATTACTAAGATCCTAATGGATTCTTTAGTTTCTTCCATTATAGCCTTCTTCGGACCAAATTGTATTATTTGGTGAGTAACTATATTAAACACATTTTTTACACATCTCAAATTTTTTTTCGGTACATTAATTTTTCCCATATATTTTTTTTGTCTTTATATTTTAAATATCTCATTATTATCACATTATTTTAATTTCCTTATTTCTTGATCACTTATAATCATGAGTCTCTCCCCTGTTGCTCGTTGTCAATATGGGATGGCATATATATATATATATATATATATTGTGTGTGTGTGTGTGTGTGTGTGTGTGTGTGTGTGGGATGGCATCAAAGCCAATCCAACATATTTTTAGGTTTAAAGCAAAATTTTGTTTTTTAAGGGAATAAACTTATATCATTGATAAACCAACAGAAGTTACATTACAAATGGAAAATGAATGAAAAACATAGCTACTAGGGAAAGAAAGTGCACCACATGCAATAGCATGGGCATCCCCATTTGCATGTCTTTTAGTAAAAACAACGCTACTATTTGGACAATTGCTAAGTAGGTCACGGCAGAAATGGATGATTGAACCAAACTCAGCAGCTTCTACACATGGTCTGTTGAAGTTATCCACAACCACTTTGCTATCCAGTTCAAATATCACATTAGTTAAGCCAACTTGAGCTACCCATCGCAAAGCTAAAGCCAAACCCATGGCTTCACCTTCACGTATAGAAAGAAGGTACGGTTGCCACGCTGACTAGTTAAGAAGAAAGGTGCCAAATTCATCCCTGAGGCAAAGGCCAAACCCAGTCTTGTTCTCCTTGTTGAAGAATGAGGCGTCAACATTGCACTTTACAAAACCTGGTGGGGGGTGTTACCAAGAGACAACACTGCATGGGACTGCATTCTGCTCGTCCAAGTTGTCCCTTCTCGATACATGTTCCATCTTCCTTAGCAATCCACAGCAGTTCATTCCGAGCCTTCCAAATGCCCCACAAGCCACAAGTTCATGGCAAATGAACTCCTGGACTCCTCGGGTAAGTCTCTGCACACCCGAAAAAAGATATTTGGGAACACATCACACTCCATGAGGAGAGGCTCTATAACATGCCAAAGATTATGCTTCTACCAAACATCAACTGCACGATGACATGTGAGCAGTGATAAAAGAAGGACAGTGATTAGGTTTTCCCACTTCGAGAGGGGAGGTCTCCTAGAAGAATATAGAGAGAGTTGATTAATTTTTTGCCTGCTTTTCTTCATTTCATTGATATGATTATATATGGATTCCTTACAATTTTCTGTTTCCTTGATTATAGGATCAAAGGACACCTGTACTCAACTACCTATTACATCACATGTGACTAAAGGACAATAAAGGGATTTAAAGATAAAAGCTATTCCAGAATGTTCTATGACTAAGGCTCATCTCAAATGTAGTCATTTAAGAAAGCTAGTCTCTGTTTGTTCCTCTTGGGCCTGTCGTGGGTGTGAAAGCCCAATAGCTTCATTTACTGATTTGGGCTGTGTATCATTACCACCGTCTCTCAAAATGATCTTGTCCTCAAGATCAAACTCAGGATACGTGGCTTTGAATGAAGTGAGTGGTTCCCAAGTGGCTTCTAACTTGTCTTGTCCCTCCCACTGAACGAGTATCTCTGTTCTGGAACCTGCTCGAGAAGAGAGCTCGCGATGGCCAAGAATGGACGCGGGTTGCAACATAGGGTACGGATCGGTGGTTTGCGGTGGCAAAGGAAGGACCTGGGTGGGCAGAGCTTCAACAGAGAGATATGGAAGATGGGGTGAATGCGAACGGCGACCAGAAGTTCGAGCTCGTAGGCGACTGAACCCAAGCGGCGGAGGATGCGGAAGGGCCCATAGTAGCGTTTGGCTAGCTTTGGTGATGAACGGCCACGCACGGAGAGCTGTCGATACGGTTGGAGCTTCAGGTAAACCCACTGTCCAACCGAAAACTCCTTCTCAGTTCTCTTTTGATTAGCTTGCCGAGTCATTCGATTTCGTGCCCTATTGAGGTTGAACTTCAAAAATTTCAAAATTTGTTGTCTTTGTGCTAGGATCTCATCTAAAGACTCGATTTTGGAGCTCCCTGGAGAGTATTGAGGAATAGAAGGAGGAGATCTGCCATAGAGAGCCTCGAAAGGTGTCATACCAATGGCCGAATGAAAGGACTAGTTGTACCGGTATTCGGCTAAGGGTAAGAACCGTGTCCACTGAGTGGGTTCTTCACTGACGAAACAGCGGAGATACGTCTCCAAGCAGCGGTTAAGGACCTCGGTCTGGCCGTCGGTTTGAGAGTGATAAGAGCTGCTGAAGGCCAAAGTTGTACCCAGGGCTTTGAACAGTTCGCGCCAGAACTTGCTAATGAACACTCGATCATGGTCACTGACTATAGTCTTTGGAGCACCATGAAGACGGTAGATTTCAGCAAGGAACACAGATGCCAAGGATGCAGCAGTGAAGTTGGTTGGCAAGGCCACAAAGTGGGCAAATTTAGTGAGGCGGTCCACCACCACCCAGATAACCGTTTTGTTGGTCGACATCGGTAAATGGGTGACGAAGTCCATGGAGATATCCTCCCAAACACGGCTAGGAATAGGAAGGGGTTGCAAGAGTACAGAAGGAGATTGAGTGCTGTATTTGTGGAGTTGACAAGTGTGGCATTTATTGACAAAATCCTTCACTGCTGTATACATTCCGGGCCAGTAGAAGGTAGCTGACAAGCGAGCAAGAGTTGCTTTGATACCGGAGTGACCACCCAAAGGAGAACAATGGGATTCAGTAAGAAGTGAGGGAATAAGCCCTGTATCCCGTGGAATGAAGACCCTGTTGTTGAAATAAAGCACCCCAGTTTTAAAGGTAAATTTACTTTGCATATCTGGTTCCTCTTGGACCCTTGTTACAAGTCGTTTGCCCACTGGATGAGACAAATAAAATTCTTGCAATGCAGAGAACAGAGTTGATATTGGTGCACTGATGTTAGCAAAAATGGTCTCCGATGTTGGCTTAGTGATGCGGGATAGAGCATCCGCCACGACATTTTCTTTCCCAGGTTTGTAATGTATTTCATACGAGTACCCCACCAATTTTGTTAACCATTTCTGTTGTTCAGGAGTTTGAATGTTTTGAGTCATCAAACTCTTCAAACTCTTATGATCTGTGAAAATATGGAAAGTGTTCCCTAACAAATATTGTCTCCATTTCTTAACAGCTTCTGTGATAGCAAATAGTTCCCTGACATAAGCAGAAGATACACAGAGGCGAGGACACATTTTTCTGCTGAAAAAAGCAATCGGATGCCCGTTTTGGGACAAGACAGCACCTACAGCAGTGTTGGAAGCATCAGTAGTGACATCAAAGGGCTTGGAGAAGTCAGGCATGGCCAAAACAGGTAATGTAGTCATTGCTATCTTTAGTTTTTCAAAAGCCTGAGCAGTTGTATCAGGCCACGAAAATGTAGGAGACCTCAGTAAATCAGTTAGAGGGCTGGCAATGGCCGCATAAAGTAGGACAAAACGCCTGTAGAACCCCGTGAGCCCTAGAAAAGCACTTAGGGTAGTGAGGGAAGTTGGTGGAGGCCAGTCAAGTATAGCCTTAAGCTTGTTGGGATCAGCTTGGACACCTTCCCCTGATATCACATGACCTAAATAATCCACAGATCTTACCCCAAAATTGCATTTAGAAAGTTTAGCATAAAATTTATGATGCAATAGAAGTGATAGAATCTGTTCTAAATGCAATAAATGGGCAGACCAACTAGGACTGAATATAAGAATATCATCAAAAAATACCAGGACAAATTGCCTTAAGTACGGTCGTAGGAGGTCATTCATGGCCGCCTGGAAGGTAGACGGAGCATTTGTCAAGCCGAAAGGCATGACTAGAAACTCGTAGTGGCCATCAAAAGTTCGGAACCCCGTCTTAGGAATGTCTTCCGGCACCAAGCGGATTTGGTGATAGCCGGAACATAGGTCAATTTTGGAAAAATATGTAGCTCCTTGGAGCTCATCCAACAACTCATCAATAGTGGGAATGGGGAAACGATCACGGATTGTGATAGCATTAAGGGCTCTATAGTCTACACAAAAACGCCATGAGCCATCCTTCTTTTTAACCAATAGGACCGGAGATGAATAGGGACTAGTGCTAGGCCTTATGATGCCTTCTTGAAGCATATCTGCAATCATTTTTGTCATTGCCTCTTTTTGAAAATGTGGGTATCTATATGGCCTAGTATTGACGGGTGTGGAGTTAGGGATAAGATGAATGTGATGATCATGTGGCCGGGTTGGGGGAAGGCCATGAGGGAGGGTGAAAATGTGGGAGTATTAGTGTAATATGTAGGCAAGGTCAGGGGGTAGGGAGTTTATGGTTTCTAGCTCTTCATGGGTGAGGGTTGGAAAGTCGGAGGGTGGTTCTTGGTTATGTGCAGTGGCTACCATGGTTATGGCATGGAAGGTAGCCACTGAATCAGTGTGTAGCATGCGGGAAAATTGGTGGAAAGTAGTGGGGGAGATAGTTGGGGCAGCAGCTCCCTTAAGTATAACTAGGGAACCCTTGTCATAAAATTGCATTGAAGGAATAGTGTAGTCCGAGGCAAAAGGTCCAAGGGTTTGTAGCCATTGAACTCCCAAAACAATATCAGCTCCATGAATAGGGAGTAGGTACAAGGATGTGTGGAATGTGTGTTGCTCCACAGTGATAGGAACTTCAAGGCAATAACCAGAGCAATGTAGTTGAGCTCCATTGCCTACCATGACCGCAAATGTGGGTAAGTGGTGAATGGGTAGGCCAATAAAAGAAGCAACTCTAGGTTGGATTATATTATGTGAACTTCCAGTGTCCACCAAAATGGATACTCGGTTACCAAGTACAGTAGCTTGGAAACGTAGGGTGCGGGGTGAGGGATCACCTTGCAGGGCATGTAGGGAAAGTTGGAAGTGTTCAGGTTGGGTGGGTGGAAGGTCTGAGTCAGGAATTTGTAAGGAATGCTGAGTTAGAAAAGAAGAGGGAATGGGGGGTTCGGGTGGGGTTTGGGCTGTGTGGGTTGACAAAGAGGCAAAAAATGGGTTGTCAGAGTCATCCTCAGTCATTAGGAGGAGGAATTGTCCTGATTTGCAACGATGGCCAGCATGCCATTTCTCACCACAGTTGAAACAAAGGCCCTTCGAATGTCGGGCCTGCATTTCTGTTGGAGAAAGGCATCGGATAGGAAAGGGTGGCTTAGGATTGATGGGTGCTGGTAGGGCTAGGCGGGGAGGAGGGGCTAGTAGTAATGGTGGTAGAGGAGGTGGGTGTTTAGATGGTGCAGGCCGAGAGGGTGAGGGAAGGTAGGTTCGGGTGGCCTGAATTTTAGATTCCATTAGCTTGGCCATCCCAATGGCTTGGGAAATAGTGGTAGGTTGTAAAAGTGCTAATTCGTGTTGGATGTCTAGCCTTAGCCCTGAAATAAAACAATCCAATATGGCATTTGCAGGGAGACCAACCACCCTATTACAAAGTCTCTCAAATTCTTTTTGATAATCAGCCACAGTAGAAGTTTGTTGTAATTTGAAGAGAGCTTGTTGGTGATTTTCAAAAGCAGAGGGTCCAAAACACAGCTCCAAGGCATGGGTGAATTCCTCCCAATTAGAGAGGAGCCCATTGTGGTGCATCCATTGATACCAACCAAGCGCATCTCCAGCCATGTAGGGAGAAATATGAACCAAGCGCTGGTGAGGTTGGATTGCATAGTGGCTAAAAAATTGCTCAGCTTGGAAGATCCATTCCAATGGATTGGAGCCATCAAAAATCTGGAGATGTAATTTGGGAGGTTTTATGGTGGGTTCAGGTGGAGGTGGTAGGGTAAGGTTTTGGGATTGTAGGACTTGGAAGGTTTGGAGGTAGGATTCATGTCTTATGTCTTGGGAAGTTTTGAATTCAGCTAGGGTTTGGGTAAGGATTTGAATGGTTTCTTGAAGCTGCTGAATGTCATTTTTTTCTGTTTGTGAGCGGTCATGGTTACAGTGATGAAAGCACCAGTGATAAAAGAAGGACAATGATTAGGTTTTCCCACTTCGAGAGGGGAGGTCTCCTAGAAGAATATAGAGAGAGTTGATTAATTTTTTGCCTGTTTTTCTTCATTTCATTGATATGATTATATATGGATTCCTTACAATTTTCTGTTTCCTTGATTACAGGATCAAAGGACACCTGTACTCAGCTACCTATTACATCACATGTGACTAAAGGACAATAAAGGGATTTAAAGATAAAAGCTATTCCAGAATGTTCTATGACTAAGGCTCATCTCAAATGTAGTCATTTAAGAAAGCTGGTCCCTGTTTGTTCCTCTTGGGCCTGTCGAGTGGGTGTGAAAGCCCAATAGCTTCATTTACTGATTTGGGCTGTGTATCAAGGATATGCCAGTAATTCTCCAACTCAGAAGCACAAAGGACACACGTTGAAGGACAGTTAATCCCGCGGCTTTGAAGTTTGGTCCTAGTTGGTAAACAATCTCTGCAAACTTTCTAGAGAAAAGTTTTGATTTTTGGAGGAATGTCAAGTTGCCATAGGAAGTTCCAATCACCACTGCATTTCAATTGCTGAAGACCACCTCTAGTAGAAATAAATGAATGATAAGTAGATTTTACAGTATAATCTCCATGAGTAGTGGGAGCCCAGACTTGCCTATCCTCATTAACTCAAGGGAAAAGAGGTGTCCTGCAAATATTGTTAGTCACATCCAATGGAAACAGAGCATGAATAAAATAAACATCTAATTCCTTTCTACCAGAAATCATAATATCATGCACTGTTAGGGCAGAAACATAAATACTTGGGGCACTACCAGCAGCACAAACACCTGAGGCTCTAATCCAATTACCAGACCATAATGGAATTTTTGACCTATCACCAATAGACCAACGAAAGCCATCACCCAGCAAATTAATGGAACTCCAAATGCTACGCCAAATGTAACTTGGATTATTACCTGAAGAGGAATCCAAGAACTCACAATTTGGAAAATATTTAGCTTTGAAAAACCTCGTAACCATAGCATTAGGATGTGAAATAAATTTCCATCCTTGTTTCCCAAGCATTGTTAGATTAAATGCATGAAGGTCTCTAAAGCCCAGACCACCATCTTCTTTTCTAATTGCCATTTTTTTCCAAGCTAGCCAACGAATGCCTTTATCTTTTGCACCCGACCAAAAAGAATTCATCATTCTCTCAATTTCATCACAACGAGAATTAGGAAGAAGGAAAGCACTCATACAATACGAAGGGATTGCTTGTTAAACTGCCTTAATAAGAACTTCACAACTTGCATAAGATAAGAATTTTTCACTAAAAGAATTGAGCTTACTCCAAACCCGATCTTTAATATACCTGAAAGTATATTTTTTGCTCCTGCCGACCATAGAAGGAAAACCTAAAGATTTTCCAGTTCCAATGACTGAAGTCACCCCCAAAATAGCAGCAATAGAATTCCTCATAGAAACTGAAGTATTCTTGCTAAAACAGACCTCAGATTTTTGCAAATTAATGGCTGGACCAAAGGCTAACTCATAGGTATGCAACACATTTTTAATGGCTTCACCTTCCTCTTCTGTGGCCTTAAAGAACATGAATCACTGTTGGGGACCGAAAAAAGGTTTTGGAAATATGATTGGGCTACATTACATAACCCTTCTCGGTCAACTACATCCATTCCATCTTCATTTCTAAGCTTCAGAATTTTATTCCTGCGCTTCCTCATAGTTGCCATGGCATGGAAGAATTTTGTGTTCAAATCACCTTCTTTGTACCATTGAACTTTATCTCTTTGGTTTTAGTCCCTGCCGTCAATCACCCTCCGTTAAGTGCTGATGTGACTAACAGAGTACCACATCAGCACAGCCACATCATAAAAAAATATTAATATTTTATGCCATGTTGGCTGCCACTATGAAAATAAATTTTGGTTTTAGTCCCTGAAAAGTGAGTAAATTGTGGTTTTAGTCTTTGTATTTTTTTTCGTTGGTTTTGGTCCCTGTAAATTTAAAACTGTTGATTTAAATCCTCGCTGTCAGTTATTAAGTGTTGATATGGCTAACAGAGCATCACATTAGCATTGTCACTATTTTTAAATATATTAACATTAATTATTATTATATTTAACCATTATATTATTTTAATTATTATTATTATAATATCATAACTATTTTTTCTTATAAAACATGACTGTCATTTCTTTTTCTTCTTTCTCCATCGTTCCTCCTTCATTCTGTAGTAATCTTGCTTCCTCCTTCTGAAGCGTTTCTCCATACAATCTAATACATTTTTTCTACGTCCATTCAGACCTGCGCTTTACTTTTTCCTTTACTAGTGTTTTCCGCTTTCGCTCTCTGCAATGAATTTTCAAAGTTGCGACCATGATGCCCTCAACGTAAAAGAGTATAAAAATTGATACAATGAAGGAGGAAGCAAGACTGCTGCATAAAGATTGTTGTCGTGACAATGCTGACATGGAGCTCTGCCATATCAACACTTAGCAGAGTTCATTTTCAGGGACTAAAACCAAAGTTTACTCACTTTTCAGGGACTAAAACCAAAGTTCATTTTCATACGTGGCATATTTGCTGACATGCCGGTACTGACGTGGTATTCCGTTAGCCACGTCAGCACTTAACAGAGGATAACTGACGGCAATGACTAAAACCAAAAGTTTTAAATTTATAGGGACCAAAATCAAAAGAAAAAAAGTGCAGGGACTAAAATCAAAACACACCTACTTTTCGGGGACCAAAAAGTTCATTAAACCTTTCCAATAATTGTCTTCCTGTAGCAATAAAATTGCTAATTTCTCTTTAGTAGCATTATACTAGGACATCGAGTGCTTATCTCGCAAATGAAATAAGCTGGATAATTTGTCCTTGCACCGATTTATGTCCAACCGAAATTGACATCTAATATTGCGACCCCACACATTCAAGTCAGCTGCACATCCATGCAATTTCGTTATTAAACATACTCTATCCTCCAACCCATCTTCAAGGAGCCAGGCATTCTCAAATCAAATCTTTTTTATTAGGATGGAGAAGCAATTGATTTTTGTAATTCAACAGGATTGGAGAGTGATCCGACATAGTAGCAATTAAATTGGAGAGCTTAGCATGAGGGAAAAGAGAATTCCAAGCAGAAGTAACCATATATCTATCCAGTCTTTCCTCCACTTCTCTGACTGAACCTTACTACACCACCAAGTGAACGGATATCCTTCCAATTGAAGGTCAATGAGATTGCATTCGCTTGCTGCATTCCGAAAACCATCAAATAGCCACTGAGGAAGGTCCACTCATCCAATTTTATCTTCTACATTCAATAAATCATCAGTGATACACCATGGAAGGTCAGAGTCAGCTGCTGACTGCCTAAGTAATCTCCAAGAATCCCGCCTTTGGCTCTGCTAGGAAAGCCATAAAAGCCTGTTAATCTCCATCTACCATGATTAGTATCATTGACCTCCAAATGATCAATAAAATTAGATGGTAAGAAAGAACCTGACAATTAAAATCCTGCTTCTAAATTACAGCCACACTACCTCCTCTACCCTCTCTATCAGCAGCAAAACACCCATCAAATTCAATCTACGTTTTATCTCCTCAATTTTCTAAGCATGCACCCTAGTTTCAAATAGAAAATAACATCGGCTTTGTGAGTACGGATGAGGTCCCTAATGGTAGGAATTGCACGCAGGTTACCTAGGCCTCGGCAGTTCCAACTTAAAATACTCATTGGTCCTGGCAGGTTTGGGATATAAGACATTTTTAAAATTAATAATAATATTTTATTAAAAATATTATGATTTTATTTAAATTCTATTTTATAAATTTTCATATTTTTAAGGTGAAGTTACTATGGTTGATGGAAATTTTTGTTGTGTGGGCGCATGCAACCACATGTAAGATTTTCTATAATTTGTGATTTAGGATTTTAAATTATTTTTCTTGTTAAATTTGAGTAAACAAAAATAAAATTGGAAGCCTAAATTTGGAAGTCTAAATAACTAAAAAAAATTTGGAAGCCTAAAACCCAAACTTTAGTAGCTTGGAGGTCTGGCCAACCTTCGATAACACATTGAGCCCCAAAAAATTTGCTATTCTAGCTGGATTAAATTGGTTGACAAAAAAAAAAGGTGAGTTAACTGGTAACAATATTAATTGCTAAATACTGAAGGATCATAATGTGATAATTTTTTATGATAAGAAATTCAATGGAAAAAATTTGGTTCTTAGTTCATGCAAAATGAACTACAAATTGAATACAATGCTTGCGAGAAGAGGGAAATATTTACAATTAACAACATGAAAGAAAAAGAAAAGGCAGAATAAAAATTTCATGCTATATACTAGCTACAACAAATTCATGACAAGTTAATTTATAAAGATTCATTCTTGCATTGGTTTTTTCTCAATGTTTATCCCAATCAGCAGTTGAAGATCTTTAAGGGTGGTAGGTGTTGATTGAACATCGCCATGGTTTGTCCAAGTGGTGACAAAATCTTTTGGAACAAAGCACTTTTCCTCCGAGTACAGCTTCTCTTGAACAAAGGGAGGAAAGAACCAGAGCATGTAGATCTTCAGTTGGAGGAGCTGCCTCATTTTTCCTGCAACAATTAAAAAAATATAAGACGTGGATTTGAGCATAAAAACAACCAAAGAAGGAAATTTTTGGAGTAATTAAATTGCCAACTTCATTTTAGGGGTGCTAAATCATGGGGAGAGTAGCTTTTTCATTTCTTCCAAATATTGTCCAACAAAATACTGAAACTATATCCAAATACACCAAAACAAGTGGAAGAGAAAGGAAAAAAAAGAAAAAAAGAAACAGGTATTCCAGTTTCCTAGGATAAGGACAAATTAAAACATAGATAAAGTTTTTCTTAATAAGGTTTAGTGTTGTTTTCCAATAAAAAAAAAATGTATAACATGTATTATTTTCTTATGATTCATTATTAATTAAAAATAATAATTAAATGACTAAAAAGTAAAAAACGTCTTATTGGAGTTATAAGAAAAACCACTGGAAAGTTCCATCCAAAGCAGTTACATAACTAGGTCTTTTTTAAAAAAAATAATAATAATAATTCTTGTTCCGAAAGTCTCTCTTATGTTACCATGTCCTCATCTTAACTGTTTCCTTAAGTCTCTCTCTCTCTCTCTATATATATATATATATATATATATATATATATATATATATATATATATATATGTCTCATGAATCATATCTGACTTTTTCTAACAACTTGTATATAATTTTCTTAAGAATTAAGAAAGGAGGCAGGAATACCAATATATGTAGGAGCATTGAGCAAAGAGAAAAACACAAATGGTACAACAGTCTGTCATAATTTACATATAACTAATTAATTAAATATGCAATAACTATTTCAATTTTGGTATTTACCTATCGCTAACAGGAGCAACCCTGAGGACATGCATTCCAAATCAACCTTAATTATAGCAGATCAAACTTTCATGCATAACAATAACATACAACTAATAATTAATTCTAAGCTGGTCTTCAAACAAATGATCAAATGGACAATGAACAAACATTCGGGTTGTTAAACTAAATTCCGGTAACAGCACACATAATAAATAAAGCATTAAAATGGAAAAACAAAAGTAAAAATTCTCAAGAAGCTGCAAATAAAATAGAAATACTATAAAATAATTAAAATTCAAGTGCATTATATTTGTTCAACTCCATTATTCCTACACCTAACATATAAATGGGGCACTCAATTTTGGAACAGGCGCACCGGTGTTTTTATTAGATTTTAAATTTAGCAGTAAACATAAAACAATTTTCCTTAATTAATTGTTAGCCATGACTAAGAAGTACATTATATAATTTGTATTATTCATCAGACATGAAAGACATATAAATGAGACAGATGATTTTTTTCTATCCGATTAAGAATGTGGGAAGAAACTGTTACCTCGTGTGTCTTCATAAGTTCAAGCATCCCAACTTGGGCTTGAAGGTACTTGACATACTTGGTAGCTGCATGCAGCATCTCAGCTGTGTTCATCTTAGGTCCACCAGGTACCAACTTCCCAAGCTCTTGTGTCTTCTCAGTGATCTTCCTCCTCCTCTCTCTCGCCGCTACGCTCTGAGCCGAGATGGTTTTCTCCTTAGTTTTCTTCTGACAGTACTGAAGATCAGCATTTCCAACACGAGGTGGTGGAAGCTGTGGAACCTGGAACTCTGGCACTTCAAAGAAGAGTTCTGGAAGTTCACATTGTGGAAAGGAAAAAGGATCATTAGGCACAAACCCATCAAAGAAATTCGATAGTATCAGCTCCTGCATTGAAGAGTGCTCGAGTTGTTCTTGTTCTTCATGGTAGCATTTTTGGCGTTTTGGGCATGGAAGTGCAAGATTGTAATCTTCTTTTGGGGAAATGTCAGATAGTGACATGAGAGGGTCATAAGAAGAAGTGCAAGAAAGGAGATGTGAAGGGTTGATCTCTGGGAAGAGAAAACCAGTTGGATCAAAATAGGGCTCAAACAAGGTGTTTGGGAGAGAGAAGCTTTCATGATCTAAGTAGGGAAAGAGATCTTGTGTTGGTTCATGGAAGTTGGTGTTGACTTGAGGAGTGTCCCAGTTGAAGTAAGTGCTCAGTGCCATGATGGTATATATAGCCAAAGCAAAACCTGCTACAAGAAAAAGAAGTTAAATTTAATGGAAACCAAAAAAGACCAACATAGGATTATGCCATGTTCTAAATATGCATGCATAATAAAGTGATGAGTGATGAGTGATGACAAATGAAGTTTTAGTTACTACAAGAATTTTTAATTAATTAGAGACCAACATGGCAACATATGTAGCTACAAAATCTTGATAGAGAGAGAGAGAGAGAGAGAGAGAGAGAGAGAGGGACCTGAGTGAAAGAGGGTGAGAGAGAGAAGAGTGTGTGCAAGAAGAAGCTGAGGATATGATGTTGTTGTAAATTTGATGGTGAGAGAAGTAAAAGACTGCGGAAGACTTCTTTTGTACCCAGAAGCATAGCTATGCCTATGAAAACTACATTAACTGATTTGTGGATTCAGATAATTCAGGGGTTTGTGGGTTCAGATAATTCAGGGGACGTTGCAGGCAGTTACGGGGAATTTGCGTTCTCTTTTCCTTTTCATTTCTGTTTTTCTATTATTTCTAACTTGCCACACAACACTATTGAGTATAAATTGAATAAGAAATAAGTTTATTTTTTTCAGTAAAAAATATATATATATAATTGAGTTTTTTTTTCTTGCTTCTTCCTATATATAGAAAAAAATTCTTCGTTTTCACAACCAATGTTATGTTGGTCCAAGTGGTAAGGCAGCTTGGGTCCTTTAAGTATGTGGTCCTGGGTTCGATCTCTGGATCCGTGTGTATGGAAAAAACATCCTTGAGAGGGGTCGCCCACTTAGGCTCATGACAGTACCTCGAGAGATTAGTCTCTCACCTATCAGGTGGGAGGACATCCTGGAAAACCAAAAAAGGAATATTTTCACATCTATGTGCTGAAAATATAGCAAAACGAGAATCTCTTACACAACACAATTGCCTAGAAAGTGTGTTTTTCCATCCGTGCAAATAATAATTTTATTATTATTATTATTTATTATTATTATATTATTATTATTATTAAATTAAATACATTTAACAATTGGCAACTCTTCTATTACCGTTCCTGTATCAGTAGTGGTTGTCAATCTATAGAATATTTTAGATTTTTGTTATTATTTTACTTATTTTTTAAAACTAATAAGAGTAAGCGAGAATGGAGTATGGTCACTACAAAAAATACTGTGATTTCTGGTGGCTCATTTCCAATGGGCACGGGGTGGTCGGAAAATTTAGTAATACCGACGAAATAAACCGTCGGAAACAGTAAACATAATTTTTATTTTAACATTACCGACAGCTTTTCAAGTAGTCGTCAGAAATTCCATCATAAATTTTGGTGCGCATTTCCGCGGAAAACTGGGCGCCAAATTACCCACGAAATCTACTCAATTTGCGATGGCCTCAGCCGTCGGTAGTACATATTCCTATTTGCAACGGGCTGGGCCATCGGAAACAAAATTCATGTTTTACGAGGCAGACCTTTGCGATGGCCTTCCTCGTCGGTTTTCCGTTGGAACCGTGTCACTTAAGTGACCAGCCCTTCCTCCTCCCGTTTCATTCTACTCGTCACCTCTCCACCTTTCCCTTCCACCCTCTCCTCTCGAAGACCGGCCGCCATTGCCCTCCGCCATTCTCACCACCGCCACACGCTGCCCTCACCACCACGCCACTGGGGATTGTCCCTTTCCTGTCCACCGCACGCGCCATTGCCGCCCATCCAGCATCCCTTTCCGATCTTCTCCACCGCCACCGCGCGCGGCGGCAAATCTCCGACCACCACTCCGACGAAAAGGTGCGTCATTTCCCTCTCTTCCACGCCTCATTCTCTGTTTTTTATTTTTCTTTTGGTTAATTTTTTTCTCGAGTAACTAACTGATCTCCCCTTTGTTTCAAAACTGCTCCGGCAGCCACCGTCTGCATGCATTGTTCTGACCACCACTCTGGCAACCACAACGAAGTGGTACACTCTGGCAACCATCTCATCCCTTTGTTATCCTCTGTTGTCTGTTTGGCTTAAACTGATATATGCATGTGTTGTATGTATTTTTTTGTTGCAATGTGCTGGTTAATTTGCTGCAATATACTAGTTGTATTGTGTATTAGTTGTAGTTTTTGAGACACCCCGTTGTGCCCCGTTGTGCCATTAATTTTTTATTTTAACTTACTCGCGTTCTTAACGTTAAACGTAACCCGAAAATACGAAGATATTAAAAACTTGAATATAACACATACATTTCTGAAAGTTAAACACACCAAAGTTATATTACATATACACACCTATGTTTATCCATCACCATACAAAACACTATCTAGGGTATCCTATCAGTAGGATCCCTGCAGGTACATACGAATACAAACCATAATAAACAACATAAATAAAACGTCTCGCAAGATGCACTGGCCATACTCCTTAAACTCTACCGTTAGGATCCACGGCTTGTCCTGCAGCATGTGGCTCATAAGGAGTTCCATCCAGCACCTTAGCAACTGATTCCTCCATAGAGTCTTCTCATGGAATAAAATAAACATACACAATATACAAAAGTTGGGAGATAAGAAACAGTTCTATCATCATAAGCGGAAAAGAATACATAACATATAATATGATAACAGTCAAAGACAAGCATCACACATAACTAACAATCATCCTTAAATCACGATATCTTCCTCTACCCTCAATCTCATGCAACTAAACCTTTATGCTGACGTGGCCATCTCTAATCCTGTCACCATCCTCATGTGATTAGGGATTTAAGTCAATCGTCCAAGCGGAGTGTCCACAAACCTTCGTGCACACCCCCATTCCCATTAGGAGGCTCATTCAAAAAATGATATTATTCCCCCATTCCCGTTAAGGAATAGTTGCACAATACAAAAGTATCCTCCTTCCCGTTAGGATACAGGATGACTCAGCTAGAACTATAAGGGCATCACGGCAGTTTCCCCTATTCTCGTTAGGGAACTGACCCGTGACATCCAGTATCTGTACTCGGATACTCTGACCTCGTGTGTTCTACTCACATAACTATGAACAACACTATGCAAAATATTTGAATCTTAATGACTCGTGCCGGATCAATCCTAGTGCCTCAACCTCCCGTACTAATCTTATATCATATCATATTTCAAGTCCCATCTTATAGGTTCAACATTAATAAAATATCATTTAATCAGGCTAGGCACCTCTAATCACATTCATTCTCTCACCCATATACATATCTCCCGAACAACACATATCCTTGCCTAAATGCCAACTAAGCATGTTATCAGACCAAACAGCTCATACGCAATAAAATAATAATGAAATATTCAAACATCAAAATAAAACGTCACATACAATATATTACCTCAACCAGCGTATCACAAACAGTTCAATAATAATAAAATCAGACATCCTCAAATATTCTAAAATTATCCTAACCGCGAAAAACCTACAATTCCCAAATCATCATTGGTACTACGGAATAGTCGCCAATGTGATTTTGGTCTTGTCGATTACTTGACCACTAGTAGGGTTAGGTCACCCTACACCATTATTATAATATATACTACTTATCCATTCCGACGACAGGATGAATCTTTCTCCCCTAAACTAACACATGAATCACGAACTTTTCAGATCCTCGTTACTACACCACAAGCTACCAAATCAACCTTCAACCAAATCAACATAAAAATGTATTAATCAACAAAATCCATCTATGACACCTTAAGTTAGGATTCGGCCATGACTCAAAAATAGGGCTAGGGTTATTTTCTCAATTCCATCTTTTGGATCCTAGATACTAAAGTCTTAACTAGCATAGATCAGTTGTTACAAGTTAAAAATTTGAAACAAAACTCTTCTAACCAAATGGGTTAGGGTTTCGGCCAAGGGAACAAAAATTAGTTAGAAATTTCTTTTACTCATAAACTCTTGGATATATAACCTAGAGACCTTAGCTAGCTTAGACAAGTCATCATTCAAGTAAAAATTTAAGAAAAACTCATTTACCCACACATCTAGGGTTTCGGCCAAGAGAAGATAAATTGGCTAGAAATTTCTTTTGATTCTAATCTCTTGGATTTAGAATATAGAAACCCTAGATAGCTTATAACCAACCTCATCTAAGTTAAAAATTGAACAAAATCTCATTTGCCTATTAAAGCATAGATTCGGCCAACACTACATAAATTAGCTACGAATTTCTTTTGATTTCAAGCTTCTAAATCTAATAACTAAAGGTAGTAGAGAGGTAAGATCAAGTGTTCTGACACTCAAAACATTTTTCTATGATTTTTGATGAATTTTTGAAAAAATAGATCTAGGAATTGAAATTTGAGAAAACTTTATACAAATGGAGATTTATGGATGATTAATGGAGCTAAGAGGATGAGGAATAGATTCCTCACCTTGGAATGAAGAAATTTGATGAAGAACTTGAAGAAAATTAATCAAAATCACAAGTTGTCAAGAATGTGTTCTTAAGTGTTTTTGTGTCAAAATGACTTAGAATGAAAATTGAAGAGTTTAGCTAAGTGTGGGGGGAGGGCAGCCATGTGAAATGAGTGGGCAAGGGGGATGAGATGTGTCCTTGGGACAAGGATGGAAAATCATGAAAGCTTGAAGGCATTGTGGTCTTTTTACCTTAAAAATATCTGGATATTTAGGCATCGCCATAAATGCACCATAAATGCTTGTCCCCTCGCATTTAATGCTTGTCCCCCAGTCACATCAATCACTTCCATCACCTCAGCTCCGTATCCGGCTCCATCGTTTACCTGACTTAGGTTTTATGCGCGTTTTCTTTAAAACTTCGCCCGTAAAAGTATAATAATATATTTTTGAGTAATATTTTCAAAATAGCCTATATTGTTGAAAATATGATATAAAACTAAACTGTTTCCTTGTCGGGTCAAAATTAGGTTTTCTGCTCAGTAACATTTTACTATCAGTGAAAACGCAGATCGGTTTCCTTCTGAATTTTCAACCCAATATTTTACAGTAACCATCTACCATAAGGTAGAGTATGAATATGATTTTGTTTTATCCAAAATCATTTTCTTGGTCTCAGATAAAAATGTAAATAATTATATTGCTACCGATAATACAGCGTAGCTAAAAAGCAGGGTGTTACATTACTACCCCACTTAGAAAAAAAATTCCGTCCTCGGAATTTACGTACCTCAGAATTTTGTGACTCGAAACTAAACAACATCTTGTAATCGAGTCTTAATCTAAAGACCCTACATTGTATTTTCCATCGCTGTCTGCCCCTTAATTGACAGCGATAACGCCATAACAAAATTCATTCTTATATCGTTCTATTTATCCTCAAAACTATCCATCACTACATTATGTTCATTGTCTTGAACTTTTCACCTTAATCTACCATCCTTGAATGGCATAATTAGAACTTAATCATTTCCTCTTCTTAATGCTGATCCACTAGAAAACCTTATTTTCACCTTAATCTACCATCCTTGAATGGCATAATTAGAACTTAATCATTTCCTCTTCTTAATGCTGATCCACTAGAAAACCTTATTTCAACATCTAACTTCCACAATTAACACCAAGATTAATACTACCTTAACTTCCCACTCAATGTATCCAATCGCAGTCTTAGTTCCTTTAAACGTATTCCATTATTCCGGATTATATCCAAATCACACATACCTTCTATGAAATATGCAGATTAAAAGGATTTAGCTCCCCTCACAGTAAACACTCTCCCAGTGGCCTGAGGTCTGGCCATCTGCTGTCCTACTGCGGAAACTCCTCTTCCAACTCCACCTCTCGGAACACTGGCTCCCCTACCAATAGCTACCGACTGTTGCATAACTCGCTGTCTACAATCCCGAGCCAAATGATCCTGTTTACCACAAATGTAACAAACACGTATATTACTGCAATCTCTCACAAAATGCGGTCCCCCGTATCTGAAACAAACTAAGCGTCTCTGCTGCTGCTGGCCTGCTCCACCCACTGGTGCTGTAGGAACTGTTACTGGTGTAGCTGTCTGCACTAGTCTGGTATATGGTCCTTGTCTCTCCTGAGAACGACTACCTTCTCTCCTCAGAAGACCTGATGGAATAGGACCTCCACTCCTCTGCTCAGCAGCCTGCCTCTCATCTATGCTTTCGATGGCACTCTCAACCAGCTCCGGAAAACTCTGAATATCGAGAGACACTATAGCTCTCTGTAGCTCGTGTCTTAGTCCTTCCTCAAACCTTCTACATTGCCAATCCTCATCGAGAAATCTCTGGTAGAACTCTGAAAACTGAATCAGAGCTTCAAAAAGTGATGCATAATCACCAACAGTCTTGTTGCCCTGTTTAAGATTCATAGACTCCCTCTCTTTCTTGAGTCGGACTAATCGCGGAAAATACTTCTCGAGGAAGCATTCACGGAACAACTGCCAACTGATGAGTCTGCCCTCTGACTCCAATAGTCTTCTCTTGCCTCTCCACCAAGCCTCTGCTCCTCCAATCAGCATGTAGGCAGCCTAAGTGACTTTCCTATCCTCTCTGCAGCGCATGGTACTGAATATCTTCTCCAACTCCTGCACCCACCACTTTGCCTTTTCTGGATCATAATCTCCTCGGAACTATGGTGGCTTCCCTTTCAGGAAGGTATTCATTCATGCATCCTCAACTTCTGCAGCTTTCCTTTGATTCTGCAGTTCTTGTTGCTCTTTGGTCATTTGCAGCATCTCTGCGTTCTGCTGTGTCTGTTGTAGCATAGCAATAGCTAAATCCCTAATGGTCTTGAGAGTCTCAGCTGACCCTCCTCCACTTACGGTATGGTCTGTTTCACCATCGCAACCTCCAGCAATTCTCTTGGGTGATCCATCACCACCACTTGTACCACGTCCCCTACCTTAAGCAATGATCCTGTAAAAGAAATCATCAGCTCCCATCCGTATGACATATAGTACCACATAAACAAGTATATAAATACTATATGCCATACCAATGTTAGTTATCGCGTTCGGACACATTACCCTACTTCTAAACATAGTCAATATCCGAAGTGGATTCAACATCACACGGCTAGTAACAACATCCTAAACCTCACAGTCTGAACAGAATCAAACTGCTATGATACCACCAAATGAAACACCCTGTTGTGCCATTAATTATTTATTTAAACTTACTCGCGTTCTTAACGTTAAACGTAACCCGAAAATACGAAGATATTAAAAACTTGAATATAACACATACATTTATGAAAGTTAAACACACCAAAGCAATATTACATATACACACCTATGTTTATCCATCACCATACAAAACATTGTTTATGGTATCCTATCAGTAGGATCCCTTGCAGGTACATACGAATATAAACCATAATAAACAAAGTAAATAAAACGTCTCGCAAGATGCACTGGCAATACTCCCTAAACTCTACCGTTAGGATCCACGGCTTGTCCTCCAGCATCTGGCTCATAAGGAGTTCCATCCAGCTCCTCAGCAACTGATTCCTCCACGAAGTCTTCTCATGGAATAAAATAAACATACACAATATACAAAAGTTGGGAGATAAGAAACAGTTCTATCATCATAAGCAGAAAAGAATACATAGCATATAATATGATAACAGTCAAAGACAAGCATCATACATAACTAACAATCATCCTTAAATCACGATATCTTCCTCTACCCTCAATCTCATGCAACTAAACCTTTATGCTGACTTTGCCCATCTCTAATCCTGTCACCGTCCCTCATTTGATTAGTGATTTAAGTCAATCATCCAAGCAGAGTGTCCACAAACCTTAGTGCACACCCCCATTCCCATTAGGATGCTCATTCAAAGAATGATACTATTCCCCCATTCCCGTTAGGGAATAGCTGCACAATACAAAAGTATCCTCACTCCTGTTAGGATACGGGACGGTTCAGCTAGAACTATAAGGGCATCACGGTAGTTTCACCCTATTCCCGTTAGGGAACTGACCCATGACATCCAGTATCCATACTCGGATACTCTGAGCTCGTGTGTTCTCACTACAAAAAAAAAGGGTTTTAGCGACCGATTTAATGATTTTCGGTCGCTAAATGTTTCAGCGACCGAATTAGCGACCGATTACAAACGGTTGCCAAAACCTTGGTCGCTAACTATATAGCGACCGAATATTATTTTCGGTCGCTGATTAGCAATCGAATTTTCGGTCGCAGAATACTCATAATTTGGTCATTTAGATTGGTCGTCTTTCAATTAAAATAACCGATTCAGCGACCGATTTTTTAAATTTTGCGACCGAATTATCCATCGCTAATCCAACGGTTATATTTAAATATTACGTCCGAAAAATCGATCGCTAATTCGATCGCTAATTTTAGAAAATCGGTCGCTAATTCGGTCGCTAAAATCAACGGTCATATTTAAAATAGCGACCAAAACATTTCGGTCGCTGATTTATTATTATTATTATTTTTTTGATGCCGCAAAATATTAAAATAAGATTTAATTAATTAAATTAAAATTAGCAAACATAAACTTAAAACAAATCAAATTAAATATCAATCATATTAAAACAGATAATTCGATAACTATTCATGCAAAATATATAAAAAGACCAGGAGAAATATAAATTTAATAGTCAATATGTGTCATACAAAGATGGGAAAACTAATCTATGTGACCAGGGGGTGAAGGGAGTGGGCTGATGCCAGAGTGATCTGAGGCAGCGACAGCAGCAATAGCGTCATCAATATCAGTAGCATCGGTAACAGCGGTGGCATCAACAGCAGCGACATCCGCAGTAGTAGCCTCGACATGGGCGCCGCCAGATCCGGAACTGCTAGGTCGGAATCCCAAGTACCTAAACAGCTCCTCCATGCGATTATCCTGCTCTCGTATGCGACTGTCTTGCTGTCGTGCGTGCTCCCGCAACTCATGTATCTCGCAATCCTTCGCCACACGTTCAGCATTCATGTTCATGATGGCCTCTCTGACATCTGGGTTGGGATCAGGGCTGGAATGTTCGCATGGCGCTGATATGGCCACGAACTAATCCCCAAGCTCACCGAGGCCACTTTATGGTTTTAATGGACTTCTTCAGAGTATAAGAAGATGGCACTGGCATAACAAACTGGTTTTTCTGTAGCAGGTTATCATAGCGGAGCACTTTTGATATGTGCTTTTCAATCTTCTTCTTCACCATAAGATCTAGCCAGCCAAGTCAAATCAGATAACTTCAATCACATTATCAAACATCACCAAATAGAATGTGTAGACACTACCTTTTCTAATCTTTCAGTAGCCTTTTCTTCTCCAAGGCCATACCTCAAAAGCATAGCAGCACTAAGAACAGTAGCAAATGCGTTTGCCTTGTCCTGTAGAAATCAATTAAAAAGGGAATTAAAAACAATTAAAAACAATCAAAGAGAATTAAAGCAATGTTGGAAAATAAATGACAATAAAAAATTTAAACAGAGGTATTTAAAGAAAATAACTGTATTAAATAGGAAACTAAAACCTTTCAAATTCAAATTTAAAACCAAATTCTTTTGAAAAGTATCCAACAATTTATTAAAGAAAGGTACAACAAAAACCAGTAAGTATTCATACTTGTTATATGCCCACACTTTTGCATAGCATACTATACGTTGTCTGCAAGTCAATATATAGCAGAAGCCTTTGCTAGTCAGTAACAGAAAATCAAAAAGACAAAAGCAAATCAATTAAAATTGTAGAATATATGGTAATCTGATATTCATTTACTTACATATATAGACTATAAATTTTTCTCTAAACACCTAAGCAATACCAAACATTAGCCACTGAGATCTACTATCATACATACAGATCTATCCATTGGCATATAAGACAAGACTAAGAGACATCTAAATGATAATCAAATTAAGATATATGGAGTCTAGATCATTTCCTTATACCATTGACTGAGAAAACAATCAAATCAGATAGATACTCTCAAAATTTACAATGAGGTATGAATGAATTATGTAACATATAGTGTGGAACAGGATATCCTAAACTTTAGTGGAGAATAAGATTAATAAATCTACAAGCGCCAGAAGCACTAGATGTACAAATGACACAACATATTTTTAACTCAAAGCAGTAACCACCTTGGAGCCAACGAGCAAAGAATAAATCCACATTTGCTTTAAAACACACACACATACCTGTAAATAAAATAAACAAGTCCAAAATAAATATAGTTAACTGAATGCAATTTTCAATCATGCATATCACTACTGTAATAGTTATACCCTTAATTAATGATTGAATCTAATCTAAACAAAATACATTTGTTATTAAAGATGAAGACATAATTACTTTTTTCTAAAGGAGATACAACTTCAAAATTACCTCTACATATACCAAGTCAGATCTATTTGGCAGATTTCTTCTCTTTGGCTTAAGATTTTTCAGATTTTCTTCTCTTTACCTCTACATATGTCAGAGTTCTCTTTCAATTGTGTAGATGCAGTATATAATGACATCCAAAAATCAAAATAGGTAGACAACATGAGCAAAACGGAAGAATAATAGAGATGCTCAGAGTAAAGAATAACCAAATTAACATAAGAGAAACTTGGTGTTTCAGTTCTTCAAACCATCAGTAGCAAAGTAGTGAATTAGTAAGTCCAAGAGTGAGCTTCAAGTTCAACCTATATTGCAGCAGGTGATAATAAAATGACCTTGAATTTCAATATCAAAACTACTTTTCTTCTATCTCAATAAAATCAAAGCTAATTTACTTATTTTTTCCTTAAAATCCAAATTAGAGCAATCAAAACCTAAACAAAAATTAATAGCAAAATAAATTATTCAAATCAAGAATCAGGTATGAGATGACCTTCAAATCAAAACCACCAATTGTTAGAAGCAATCTTCAAACCAAAATGATAGAGAAACAAAGGCAATCTTCAAAAGATACCAAATCCAAATGATAGAACAACAAATTCCCAGATTTGAACAAACTAAGCAACAAATACAATTGAAAAAGGAAGATGAAATTGGAAGGAAGAGAGAAACACCTGAAATTCAATATCTGAGCTCTCTGTACCAGTTGCAGAATGAGGTCGCATGATGAAGGAGGAAGAGAAGCGTGAGGTGGTTGCTTTGATCAGTGAGGTGGTTTCTTCAATCGCTGAGAGAGCAAACAGTGACGTTGAAATCTAAGACATTGGAATCAGAAATTAAATTACCTAACACCAAAAATCAACACTGCAAAAATCAAAATGCAAAGAGTAGCGAAGAAGATTGAGATCTGGAGCAAACCGTTTCAGAGAAGAAGCAAGAAGTTGAATCGTGAAGCTTCAAATCGCAGATCAGCGAGAATAAGAGAGAGCGTGTAAGAGAGACTGAAGAGAGAAAGAGAGTTCAATTAGACTGAATAGTAGTGAGATTAGTAGGATTAATTATAAAAGCTAAATAGCAGCTAATGAATAGTTAATTAGTTTAAGATTAGCTACTAATTTAATTAGTGGCTAAGATTAGTAGCAAAACTTAAAAATTCTTGTAGTGTGGTGTGTTTGCTGCTTCAATGTAATTTAGAGGCACTCTTGTAATTTTTTGCCAACTTTGCAACTGGTACATCTTGTGCTATTGCTTGGTTGTGCTTGTTATCAAAAAAATTTTTGGCCTATCAAAAAAAAAAAAAAAAAAACACACTTCCTGGAGAAAACATAGCACCAGACCTGAGAACAAGGCCACACACTACACTAAGAACAGAGTGCTCCACCAAGAAATCAAAAGACTCAGACCAAACCACTTGCTTACAAAGAGTTTAGAGATTTCTAAGACTACACGAGATCAAGATAAAAGGAATTGGAGAAACCAAGAGAGAGAGATCATGTAAAACAAGATCAAGTAAAACATGTGCAGGTAACATTAAAAATTAAAGGAAAATACTAAATCCAACAAATTGGCTTTTGTTACACCACACATGAATTTAATAAAGAAACTGAAACTGATTGTCTTTTATTAATTACCATTCAACTTACCATGTGCCCATATGCAAGAAGAGTGTAAAAAATAACATAACATGCCATTCGTACTTTTCATTAAATAAAGCTTTGTAAAAAAAATAACAGTGCTGAGAAGTAAAAGCATCGCATTCAGTTCCCATTATTCAAAAGTATAATGCTCACTAAGGGCAGAATTGAGTTCAAACTCATAAGATGGCAAGAGAAATTCAGAACAATAAACTACTATCAATATACATGTAAGAGCATAGATACACAGCCTATATAGCACAAATGCAATGTGTGAAAATGGGATGTGTTGATACAAGTACACCATTAGCAAAGGTTGTCAACATAAAGAGAAGAATGAGCATGAAAGTCACTACTTACAGTTGATTTGACAGAACGGTAACAACCCACAAACACAGCTAGGCAAGCATTCAAAATAACATTTAAATTTGGATCTACTTTCACAACAAGCGGTGCTAAGGTTAAACCTGCCATGACAAATAAAAAACCATTAATATTGATTATTGAGTGATCTAAGAACAACAACGGACCCAGATTAAATAGCAAACAAGGGACAACCATCAAGATTCGAGTACTTATTAAATCCTTGGCAACACACTACCATATAAGATTTCAGAATCATATTTCAAAAACATTGTATCGATTTTCTGTTCAAACACACAGTTCAGCACATTAGTATTCCATGCCATTTTTAATCTGTAAAAAGGTTTTTAAGAAGTGATGGCTAATCAAGAATATCAATTGAAGCAAGAAAGGTTGGGAAAAATCAGAAAGCAAACCTGCTAAGCCAAATTGGCAATTCGCTCCTAGAAGTACAAATCCCTATCAATTGTTCAGCACATTAACTGTTCAGTACAAAGGTTCAGCACATTAATTGTTCAACCTATCAATCCTCCTTTGCCTCACCATGTAATTACCAAACATTTAAAAGGCAAAATCAGAAAAAGCAAAGCAACCTAGAAGTACAAATCCAATCACAAGAGAAGCTTGTGAGAGAAAGAGAAGAGTACCTTGAGAGAAAGATTTTGAGCTACGCGGTGGACAAACGTTGACAGAGGTGGTGCAGTGACGGCAGCACGAATCAGCATCACAGTTTTCGAATGAGGCGGGGCTGACGATTTGCAAATCAGTGGATTGGGGTTTCGTTAGCAGGAGAGAAAATTGCAGCAATGAAGAGAATGTTTTGAATAAAGAAGTTAAGATTTTGGCAAAAGGGAAATGGGGTTTCGTCAGCGAAAGGGAAAAGAAAACTGATAGAAAGAAAGGGAAAAGAAAAAGAAAACAAAAAAGAGAAATGAACCTTACCCCCAAGAAACCCTCACCCCAAAATCTGGATTACTGAAAGCTCATTCAATCCAAGGCTCTGTTTTAATCAATATCTGAAACAAAAAGAAGGAATGAGAGGAGTGAAAGGGACAAAGCAGAAAAAATGAGAGGGAGAGCTGCGTGGTGTGGTGAAGGAGCAGGAGGCAGCGGCGCAAGGTGAAGGAGCAGCGGTTACCGTCCTCTGCAGCGGCGTGGTGTAGTCTGCAGCGGCGCACGAAGTCCTCTGCAGCGACGTGGTGTGGTGGTCGAGACGTCGTCTGCAGCGGCTCACGAGGTGTGGTGGTGGAGACGAAGGAGCAGCGGCGTGGTGTGGTGGAGACGAAGGAGCAGCGGCGACTCTATGAGTGAGAGAGAGTTGAATGAAGGAATTGTGACCTAGATGGACAAGTCAATGAAATCAGTTTTTTCAAATTTTTTTATCTAGCGACCAAAAATAAATCGATCGCTAATAAGTAAGACAAATCGGTCGCCAAATCGGTCGCTGACTTAGAAAAATTGTTTGACTTTTCATTTTCCATTCTAGCGACTGATTTAGCGACCAAATATTTTGCGACGAAATATTCGGTCGCTGAAGGTAAACCCATGACCAATTTTTGAAAAAGTTAATCCGGTTGCAAATTCGGTCGCTAATAGCGACTCACTAAATTCGGTCGCTAAAATCCTTTTTTCTAGTAGTGTCTACTCACACAACTGTGAACAACACTATGCAAAATATTTGAATCTCACTGAATCGTGCCGGATCAATCCTAGTGCCTCAACCTCTCGTACTAATCTTATATCACATCATATTTCAAGTCTCATCCTATAGGTTCAACATTAATAAAATATCATTTAATCAATCTAGGCACCTCTAATCACATTCATTCTCTCACCCACATACATATCTTCCGAACAACACATATCCTTGTCTAAATGCCAACTAAGCATGTTATCAGACCAAACAGCTCATACGCAATAAAATAATAATGAAATATTCAAACAACAAAATAAAACATCACATGCAATAGATTATCGCATCACAAACAGTTCAATAATAATAAAATCGGACATCCTCAAATATTCTAAAATTATCCTAACGGCGATAAACCTACAATCCCCAAATCATCATTGGTACTACGTAATAGTCGCCAATGTGATTTTGGTCTTGTCGATTACTCGACCACTAGCAGGGTTTAGGTCGCCCTACACCATTATTATAATATATACTACTTATCCATTTTGACGATAGGATGAATCTTTCTCCCACCTAAACTAACACTGGAATCACGAACTTTCAGATCCTCGTTACTACACCACAGGCTACCAAATCAACCTTCAACCAAATCAAAATAAAAATGTATTAATCAACAAAATCCATCTATGACACCTTAAGTTAGGATTCGGTCATGACTCAAAAATAGGGCTAGGGTTATTTTATCAATTCCATCTTTTGGATCCTAGTTACTAAAGTCTTAACTAGCATAGATCAATTGTTACAAGTTAAAAATTTGAAACAAAACTCATCTAACCAAATGGGATAGGGTTTCGGCCAAGGGACCAAAAATTAGTTTGAAAATTCTTCTGCTCACAAACTCTTGGATATATAACCTAGAGACCTTAGCTAGCTTAGACAAGTCATCATTCATGTAAAAATTGAACAAAAACTCATTTACCCACACATCTAGGGTTTTGGCCAAGAGAAGATAAATTGGCTAGAAATTTCTTTTGATTCTAATCTCTTGGATTTAGAATATAGAAACCCTAGATAGCTTATAAGTCATCTAAGTTAAAAATTGAAGAAAATCTCATTTGCCTATTTAAGCATAGATTCGGCCAACACTAGAAAAATTAGCTAGGAATTTCTTTTGATTTCAAGCTTCTAGATCTAACAAATAGAGGTAGTAGAGAGGTAAGATCAAGCACTAGTGGAAAGTATGTAATAAATGAGCAAGGTTAACGTCTATCATATTAAAAGTAGACGTTAAAAATGAGGCGGTGGCATAACCGTAATTATCAGGGTCATTTAAACCACTTTTAACGTCTGTTGTTGAAACAACAGACGTTAAAAGTAATGTGTGTCACTTTTAACGTCTAATGTTTAAACAACAGACGTTAAAAGTGTATCTTTTACGTCTGTTTTTTGAACAACAGACGTTAAAAGTCGATTCAAATGTTTTTTTGTAAAAGTATACGTTAACACAAACTCGTGCACCTTCCTTCTTCATCTACACTTTCACTACTCTGCCTCTGTTCTCGATCACCACCTTTTCTGCCCTAACCCTTCTCAAGCACCGCGGGCTCTTCTCCACCACCACCACTGCGAGGTCTTCTCCACTACCACGGCCACCATATTCTCTGGTGAGTTCTCTTCTCTCTTCTTTCTTCTCTTCTCTCTTATCTTCTCTCTGCTCTAACGTCTCACCGCGACCGTGTTTTCTGTCTCATTTAAGGTTCTCCACACGCAAGGAAAGAACCCCTGAGCCACTCTCCTTCACCACTGAGCAACTCTCCCTCTCCTCTTTGTGAACCTGGTAATGCCCTAAACCTCATTTTTGGTTTTTGTCCTTTTGGTTGTTTTCAAATATTTTGTATTGAATTGGTTGTATGATTGATTTGTGAGACCCATTTTGTTTCAAATATTTTTGTCATCAATCTTGTTTATTGTTTAATGCTTTCTTTTATTCAAAGTTTCAGTTTATTAGATTAGAACATAATGTTAGTCAAAGAGTTGCTTGGATGAGTTTTTCTCTCTTGGACCTCTGCTATCTCTGTTTTTTTTTGCCACATTTGTAAGATACAAACTCTTCTAAATCCTAATAGAGTCTTGAAACTGTGAATTTCTTGCTGAGCTGTGATTAAACATTCCATTCTTGTTGCTTTGTTGTTTTAAGATTTATTGTTTATTTGTTTGTTTGTTTGTTTGTTTGTTTGTGTAACACCCTTCTCGGGCGCTACATCGTAAGTGACATTTTAAGGCCGAAAAGTAGGTTAATTAAAATTTGCTATAAAAGAATGGGATAAATTTTTTTTTCCTTTTCGCAAGTCGTAAATATAACTACTTTGTTTTAAATGAATGGATAATAAAACATTCCATTATCACATTTAGGGTCATAAGTTCGCAAATTAATTACATAATGCCCAACCCGACACATAAACCAAAAATCATAACCATATATGTATCCCGTATAAAGATGTGGAGACCCAACTCCTAAAATATAAAATACTTGGAGTCGCAGCTCCATAGATAGTTACATTAACTCCCAAACATACCCAGCTGGCCAATCTAAAATAGAAAAGACAGTCCTTTCTCATACACCGTGAGAAGGACAACTCAACTGACGAGGTTTAGTGGAAACTCTATTTGAGTCCACTACCGACGTCATCGAAAAAGACACTACTGGAGTCACTACAAAAGTAGCGCTCGAACTAAGCCCTTTTTTTTTTCCTTCCAAGAGGAAAACATAGTCTATGAACTATCAACGGTCATGCCCATCTCAAGAAAACAAAAGTAAGGCATGACAGAAAACAAACGCTATCGTCTTGGACTATCTGAAAGCTTGAAGATGTCCACTAGCAATTCCACCATAGCATCCACAAGCTCGAACCTCAATATCTACGATGCGTCAGCCAAGCGACATCTTGACATCTCAATCTTCTCAAAAGAATACAGAAGGCACATAGCCAGCTGACATAGGCAATATAAAAATAAGGAGGTGAGATTTCCATTTATCTTACACATACGGCAGACATGCAGTGGTACGACTCTCAGGTACATACAATTAACAATTATCAATCATATCTACACTCATAACAAAACAATAATGTTTCACAGAAACATGACCACAGCACCGCGTTTTCCTAGATAGAAGACATCTAAGACTTGAGGAATGACCTCTAAGTTCCTATACCATGGTTTTATGAACAGTCGGAGAGAGTGGTTCGGAGGATTGTTCCGGAGTCTACCAGCCTTGGGTAATAAAGAATGCATCAATAGAAGAGGCCGTACACATCATAGGCTTTTTCGGGAACATCCTACACTACCAGAAAACATGTAGTGTCTAGTCGAGTATGTCGGTGCATTGCAAGATCACCACGCCACAGAGGAGCTACCAACTGGGACTATGTGAGTATTTCATACCCCGACACCCCCTATGAATAAGCAGGATTCGCCACTACGGAATTCGCACTCGCATTAAAGTTTTAGCTCTTCTCCTAGGCACAACGGCCTTACAGAACATAGTTTCACTATGTATTTAGGCAAAATTACCGGAAAATGCGTTCTTCTTGTCTTTCCATCGGATGACATCTTGATTCCATCAGAATTCTTTCAACGTGCTTTCTCAGATGCTAGATGTTCTTAACATCGAACGGAAGTTCTCAAGTAACCTTTCATCTTTGTGTAAAGATATCTTAAAACACTTGATTAAAAGTTCTAACGCATTATGAGATTGGAACACAAGTCAATTATTTATTTCTCTGTACTTTTCTAATTGAGCCTTTCTCTTTGGCTTCCAAGAAAACAAATCATTCTAAGTCCATTAAATTTTATGGAATATGGATAATGAATTATCCATACTTTATGACATAAGGTCTTGCTTCACCATAAGTCATAAATCATTAAGTTCATATTTTCACTAAATCATTCATGACTTAGGTTTTGCTCTTTAATGTAAATACTAGTCTTTGAAGACTAAAATTCTCTTTTGTCTTAAAACTAAAACCTTTGGTTAAAACCAAACCATTTTAAAATCAGATTCCATCAAAGTACATAAGTACTAAATTCCTCAAAACAGTTTCATGAAAAACATCAAAATTCTTAAAATACCATTTTACCGCTTTTTACTGTATTTCAACTTCAATTCCATATTTTCACAAATATACTTATTTGCTCAAATCCTTCACTTTCCTAAGTTACCATACTTATGTTAAAGTAATAGAATACTAATTTCAAACTCTACATCATTGTTTTCTCAAAAATCTTTAAAAACGTTTGACGACGGTTTCGCCGCTTTTTATTGGTTTTAGGCCCAAAGGCCATACTTTTGGAAATATGGTTCTTCACCTCAAATCTATTACTCACCTAGGTTATAATACTCATACTAAGATGTTGAAACACTGTTTTTACAGTTTTCCTTTTCATGTATACAAAATTCCTAAAAATTTGACCAAACGTCGTTAAGTTTATAAAATGCGTAAATCCTTTTTCAACGATTTTACACTCTAACAGTCCAAAACTCATTTTGGAGTTTTAGAACAGTTTAATAGATATTAAAAACAGTCTCTCACTATCCAGTTAATTATATTTTCGAAAATTGCAATTTAACCCCTCAACTTTTATTAATTTGCAAAAAGATCCTTATTCACTTAAAACCTTATAACTTTTTATGTATAACTTCAAATCACGCCAAACCAACTTCTTTAGAAATATTTTTAAGTTGCCCTCAAATTTCCAGAATTTTCATTTATGCCCAAATATTTTTCTATAATTGCAAAAAGGTCCTTTTTCACAAAAAAGCTTATAACTTTTTATGTATTATTAATCCAATTAACACCAAACCAATTTCTATGGTTTTGTCTCATCAAGGACTACAATCTTAACACACAAGAACATGAATTTCAGTGCAGCCACTGAAATTCTCAGAAATTGTATTTTAGTCCCTAAGGACTTATAAAGTCATATCTTTTAATATACACATCCAAATCAATCCAAACCAATTTCTATATTATTATATATTCATTCAATCCTCATCAAAATTATTCAAACAATTTAAATCAAATGGAACACATTAAAACATTCATGGCCGAATGGCCTTAAATAATCATGTTAATCATTTTTTTAACAATTCAATCCATCAACAACCAAGTTTCTAATTAGAAATAATTAGGATCATGCCAACATATATCAAAACCAAGCATCAACCAAATCCTCCGAGAGGATCACACACATATGCAAATAAATATACAAATTTCATACTTAGGAATTATAAGACCACATATACACTAATTAAACCATCAACATATCGTCCCGCTAGTGTAGCTCAAGTGGTAGAGCTCAGGGACATTTGGTGTCAGTGATCAATCAACAAGAAAACAAGTTAAAGATTGAAGAAAATCCTACTTAACCCATTGATCATAGGTTCGGTCAAGTCAAGAAGAAATAGATAGGGATCTCTAAATTTTCAAAGCTCTTGGATGATGAAAATAGAAGTCATATGGAGATCATAGAAATTGGTTTCACATTTTTAGGATTTTTCTACAATTTTCTAGAATTATTTGAAGTTCTAAATCTAGAAATAGGAGTTTGTGAAATAGTTGATGAAAATGGAGTTTGATGGATGATTAATGAGCCTAAAATGACTAGGAAGAGATTCCTCACCTTAGAATGAAGAAGTTTGTTGAGGAACTTGAGAAGAAATGAAGAACTTATCAAGAACACAAAGGGTGTTCTTGGTGTTTTAGTGAAGAACAAGCAAGAACAAGCTTGAATGAAGAAAATGAAACTTTGGTTAAGTGTGGGAGAGGGGCAGCCACGAAAATGAGAGTGTGAGGGAGTGAAAATGCCTTTGTTTAATGTTAAAATGAACCAAGGTTCAGTTAATTTGACATAGGTTAAATTTAGAAAATAATATAATAACTTAACTATGGTTATAATAACCTAACTAGACTGAATTTGTAATCATGATTAAATTAAAAAGATGTGGTGGAGAATGAAGGGAGGCATGGCTGATTTTGGGCCACATCTCATGAGTCATCCATGACTCATTGATCCCATCCATTAGCGGTTCCCGGAAATCTCGTACTCAGCTCCGTCATTCACCCGATTTCGGTTTTTGAGAGGAAAATGATGAAATGAAATCAAAATGAAATAAGTTTGGTTAAGTGGAGGGGCTGTACGGAATTGAGTAGTTTTAGAGGGTATTTTGGTCAAAATTCACTTAGGGACACTCTTGGAATTTCACTTAAAAACCAAGGGCATTTTGGTCTTTTTACTAGAATAAATATCATGATATTTTGGTGTCATCATTATGCCTCATAAATGCTAGGTGAGTCACCCCTATGACTCACCACCATGATTCATCATAGATGACTCATTGTGCTCATCCACCCGGCGTCGGGTTTTGTCTTTGCACCTTCGTTCTCGATTTCGTCGATTCTGATCGTCGAGTACTTGCCCGATTATCGTATAATAACCTATTTATTTTGAAAATTTTCAAAATAACCACTATGGTTGGAAATAAAATAAAAATCTAAACGGTTTCGTTCTCGGGTCAAAACTAGGTTTTCTGATCAGTAAAATCTTGCTCTCAGTTAAAACGCAGACCGGGTTTCGTCTGAATTTTAAACCTAAAATTTCACCGTAACTTTATAAGATAAAGTAGAGTATAAATATGATTTTGTTTGATTCAAAATCATTTTCTAGGTCTCGGATAAAATATAAACAAATATATGTATATATTTACCGATATTAAAGAATAGTAAAAGTCGGGGTGTTACAGTTTGGATGATGGGAAAGTTGAGGAACAAGGGACTGGATTTAGAAAAGAGATGAAAAATCCAATTTATCATTATTTTTCATCTAAACAGGCATACACATGGCTAATTCAGCTGACATCCCTCATGCACCGGAGGGGTCGGTGGCAGATACGCCAGTTGATAGTGTAAGTTTTATTTATATATATAATGTTAATTAATTAGACTTATATTTTTTATTTATCCATGTTATACCTAACCCTCTAATTTACTATTTTTTGTCCAAACAAGCATCACAGAGTTTGAAAACGGGTAGAGCAGCCACTGCTTTGAAAAAATTAGACATGTCTAGGCTTAGCGGTCAGAAGCTTGAGGTCTGCTTTGATCATAAACTGAGTCCCCAGGGACCCCTTGCTAAGCAATTTACCAGTTGGTGGCTAAGGAGGCTAAAGAGCATACTAGCATTCTGTATGATGATTGGGAACACGTATCGCATAATGTGAAGGATCATATTTGGGAGTCAATAACGGTATTTTACATTACACACTTTTGATGTACATTATTAAAGAATTATTTGATATCTAATATTCCTGCTTTTTCTTATGTAATTAATGTAGATCACGTGGACCGTGCCGAATACTGATGATATGGTTCTCACTAGCGGCTACGCGTTGGAAGGGGTCCAAGCACGATCTGACTAAGAATTACATATTCGGAGCGAAGAGCTCCGAATCTCCTCTTCCTTGCTACTCATACGTAGATAAGGATACATGGGATGCCTTTGTTAGCAGCCGAGGCACACCTGCCTTTCTGGTTAGTCGAAGTTAATTTACTTATCCATTTTAAAGTCCATTTAAGTAAAGAAAATCTATTTAACTAAATTTATTACATGTTATTTGTAACAGGCTAAAAGGGAAAAGGGTAAGCGGAATCAATCAAAGAATGTTCAGACCCACACCATGTCTCAAGGTGGGTATCCCACTTTGATAAAAGGGTATGATAGAGGATAAGTAAAAGGTGAGGCAAGAGGAGCTGAATGAGAAGATAGCAGTAGGAGAGGCACCTGAGGACTCAGTTGTTGATCCTCCGTCTCCACCCGCAAGTGTGGATTGTTGGGTGGAGGGCCGAAAGTCAAAAAAATGAGATTTTAAAGTTGAAGCCACACGCATTGTGGGAGAAAAGATTGTAAGTAACAAACTAATCGCATTTCTAGCTGATATTTGTAACACCTTGTCTTCTTACACGTTTTTAATTTCATCTTTGTAGGAGAAGCTTAAGGAACAAAGCTCATAGGGATCATTCATCCCACATGGACGTCGGGATATCTTGATCACCGCCCTAGGCAAAGACGACCACCCTGGTCGGGTCATTGGTGTTCCATGGATGGTGGGCATCAAGAAATTCTATGGGAAATGCTTCTCACGTAGGCGGGTCGAGCAGACGGTCGATAGGGCGGAGCTCAGACAAGGGTTCATTGCCAACCCGACCTTTAAGAAAGAGCTGCTGAGAGAGTTTCTAGCTGACCCAAATCTCACGGAGATGTTTAGACAGCAGTTTTCTTCTGTGAGTTCCCAAGAAACAACGGGAGTTGCCCAACCTTCACATGTGAGTACAAAAGAGAGCTGTCAAAAGACACATGTGGAGGTGGATGAGTTGTCAAAGAGGGAGCGGGAGTTGGAGGTGAAACAACAGGAGCTGGAGTTGGCGATGCAAGAGTTCGAGTTGTCCTAGGTATATTCATAATGATCATATTTATCAATTACTTATGTTTTCTTTATTCTCAATTACTTATACTTTCTTTATTTACAATTGAAGGCAAAGTAGAAGCCGATGCCGCCTTGTCAGTCTCCCGTTACTCGTATGTTCTCTCTTGGTCAGGATTTTCAGTGGGAGCTTTTGGAATGCTCGCTGGAACACGATGGATGGATTGCATGCCCAAACCAAAAAATTGAATTTAGAGTCTGTGGTGATGAGCTTGGGAATTTTTGCATAGATGGCCTTTGGATATTCGGCAATATTCTGAATTTGTGGTGCACGTAAGTACATTTTAATTTTATATTCATTTAATTTTTATATTTTATTTCAATTTTATAATTTATTTAAATTTCAATTTATTACGTAATTAACAATTACATATTTCATATCTTAGGTATCTGCATCGCCTTCTAATTGAAAGGGGCGGCAATGTTTATGGATTCTTAGACCCTACTATCATATCTCAGTTCTTATCCGATGAAAGTAAAGTCAGTATATACCTTGGCGCCTTAGCGGGAGGAAGTGATCGGAAAGACAATATCTGGCATCCTGTGACACCCTAACTTGGTATCACATGATTACCCGTTGCGGAATTAAAATTTGTTTAAATGCTGGTCGCTTTCAGAAAATAAACCTTCTTTATAAATAGTATTACTGAAAATGGTGCTTTTTTTTTTCTTTTCTTTAAATGAACACTCAGAACATGAATAACATCATCATAATAGATAAACATCAACAGTAGTAGCGTCAGGTCTTGATTACAAATTTAACTTAGGACCTTTATAAAAATAGGCCATTGATAATACTAAATAGAATAAGCAAGGTAAGCCAAAAGGGGAAGGATCCGGAACCACATCTCAAAAAAACCAGTTTGTTATTAAACCAAAATACCATCGGACCAGGATACACTTTTACCCAGACAGAACACCCCTAAGCTGGTCTACAACTAATGGCCGCGAAAAGGGCCAGTCTGCACACTCCCGCTCCCTGAGGAGTTCCCTGGCGACGCATCCACTACCTCTCCACCCTCATCGGGGGAGTCAGAGTCATCAAAATATGGATCAAGTCGGGCACATACTCCGGCACCTCCTCCATGTCGTCGTCGTCGTACTGGACATGATCCTCCTGCTCGTCCTCAGGGTATTCCTCGGGATCTTCTTCCGGATCCTCTTCCACAGGTGAAGCTGGTGCAACTCCTGGAAGCGGCACTCCCAAAGGCGGGTGTTCGCGAAGCTGTCCCCTCTGTGCCAGCACTTATAGATAGTACCAAGGGGGTGGTAGTGATACCCGGACCATCTCGATGGTCTGAACCCGTTGCTGTGGCCCTTCTGCCCTATTCCCTTTCAACTCCGTAACCGGCCCCCGATAGATGGCCGCTCGGGATCCGAGGAGTATGTCCCACGCCCCCGGATCTCCCGCATCATCAAAGGTGAGAGTCCTCATTCTCGTCGGTGCCAAAGGCGCGGCGGGATCCATCTAAATCCGAAGATATATATATATATATACACAACAATCCCATAGGGAGGAGGAATAACAAGAAAACATGCAAGAGTGAGATACCAATAAAAGATATATCCCACAACAACCATAAGCATGATACATACAACATCGTAGCATAATAACATGTATTTAGCAAATGAGATAGAGCAGGTGTTATATCAGTGGGTCTCATGCCCGAACAAACATTTGTATAAAATTGATGCATGACACTTCAATAATTAGGCTCTAACCTAATCTCATGAGATAACAACACCGTTTCATTGTAGAAGTAATAAAGAGTTGGTCAAGCTCTGATGCCTACTGGCAAGTTGCCACCATAACCTCGTGCACCAAGGTCTCCGGATGCACAACGTCTCGAATGCCTCCAACTGGGCCAATCGGACTGACCCTCAGATACCATTTACTTAAGCACGTCTGCCAAGGGGAAATGCATATGAATAAAGCTTTTCCATTATCAGGGTTTTTCTTTGTGTATACTCTTTTCGCTGTCGAAGCTCAAGGCTAACGACTATTCATAATTCCCCATCACTTGAACTTAAGAAACATAGGACACGCAGTCCGAGTGCTCAATCACAACGCCTTAGACCGAGGCCACAGTCAAGGTTTGTGATCGTAGAAATCACTTATGATTTTATCCATGTTTTATTCTAACATGATAAGGACACCTAGTCCGCAGCAACGAAATCAGAACACATCGTTCTCGATTCCGAGTTTTGGACTCTCAGCCCATAACATCATGAATAGGACCCTTGGTCCATAGTACTTGACACGGATCCTAGATCACGTGCGTATAACTGAATACTAGAGGCGACGTCTCGCAACTAGATTCTCTTTCGCATGTACTTACTTTTCGCTCGGTGAAAATCAAATCCAAAACAAAACGTCGGTCACTTATCCAAGTAACCGGAATGTTTCTAAATCATTTAGGAGAAAAATCATTTTCCTTTGCAAACTCTTTTATAAAACTTTTAAGAAATTCGTTTACTCTTTGAAATCCTTGATGGAATAAAGTCAAATATTTTAAAAGGGTTTTTCCTTCATAAAACACATAGTTCAAAAATGTTTTCTCTCGTACCAGACGTTTGATCATAAAAAGATAGTTTCTATTGACTTGAAATCACTTTAACATTTTTCTAAAAACAAGATCTTATTCTTCTGAAGTAAGCACTTTAAACAAGGAACTGTTATAAATGAACCCAAAACTTTCAAAGTTCTATTCAAGGCTTATTAAGGCTTTTAATCCTTATAGTCATTGGACACAGACTCAAGTCCGGCTTCTCAAACTTCAATCAACAATAATATATTCTCAACAATAATATCACAGTCCATGACAGTTCATCACATATATGCACAATACTTTAAAGCAAGTAAGATTCAACTTCAAGTAATAATCACAATAGTTCAAGTAAACAAGTCATTCAAGTATAGGTTCAATATCATAACAATATTCAAATCATTCAAGTAAACACATACACACATGCATATAGTCATTGAATATCTCTAGGCAATCCCCTCTTACCTTCCGTGAAGTTAAGAGGTTGGATGCTTGGAAAGGGTAATTCACGAACGTCCTCGCTTACTTGACGATAGAGGTCTAGGGTTACAAACACAAGGTCATAAGTTAAAAATCCACTAAGAACACTAAACCACAAGGTATTAGGTTCGGCCAAAGACAATAAAGCAAGGTTAAGGATTCCCGAAAATTATGCAACTTATGGATTTATGATCCTCAAGTGCTAGGAGTTCATAAACAATGATCTTTTAACAAAGTTGAATCAAAATCCCACTAAGTCATAGACTTAGGGTATTCGACCAAAGCTAGAAAAATAGGCTAGTATTCACTAAAATTTCCAATCTCTTAGGTCTAGCTTCCATATGTATTAAGAAGCTCAAAGCCATGATCATCTTGGAAGAATGAAAACCAAATATCTTAGGCTCACAACCCTTAAGGTTCGACCTTAATGGGATTCCTAAGCTAGGAATCTTTAAATCATCCAATATTTTGGATATAGCATCCTTCTATATTAAGGAGCTTTAGTCCATAATCATTTTCTCAAAAGTTGAAACAAAACTCACTTAAACCATAATACATGGTTTCGGCCTCCTTAGAAAGAAATGGCTAGGGAGCTTTGTTTTACACAAACTTCTAGTATGTGAAAATACAAGTAAATACAAGACTATAGAAAGTGGTTTCAACTCAAAAGGAGTTTTCTACCATTTTTAAGAGATTTTTGAAGTTTAAAGCTTAATAAGAACACATAAAGCAAATAATGAAATAAAGTGATAAACTTGTAAAGAAATTTATATGAGAGCATTACCCTTAAGAAGAGAAAGAACTTTAATGAAGAACACAAGTGCAAAAGATAAATAAAAATGCAAGCTTTAAGTAGTTGAAACTTAAAGAAGAAGATGAAGTATAAGAGTGAAGAAGTGATGAAGAAGAAGAAAAAGTGAGGAAGTATAAATGAAAGGGGTATATATAGGGGGAGAGGGGAGAGGTCACCAAATTGAGAGAGAAGAGAGGGGTTTGGAGTGGCTTGTTAAGTAAGTTTAGGAGGTAAGGCTTGATGGGATGGAAAGAGGAGAGAGAAATAGCTTTTAGATTAGATTAGTATTATAATTTGAAAAAGTATAATGATTATACTTTTGGAGTGTGTAAGAGTCTCTCCCATCATGTCACCTCAAGTCACTTCATCCCTCTTTGTGCTCCATTTCATACCCGGTTGCATTTCCGATCGTAAATTTTTGACGTTTTCGCTCGAATAAAATATTTTATTTTATTTTTGAACGAAAATTTTCAAAATAACCAAAGTTGAAGGAAACATGATAAAAACACTAACCGTCTCTTTCACGGGTCAAAATTAGGTTTTCTGCTCAGTAAACGGATACCGGCAGTGAAAACGCAGACCGGCTTCTGTCTGAATTTTCAACCGAAAATTTTACCGTGACTTCATATGATATAACAACACAAGAAAATGATTTTAGTTTAATTAAAATCATCCTCTGAGTTTAATCTAAAATAAACACATTTAAATATGTTTATACTGCTACAGAAAGCATAAGAAAAACAGGGTGTTACAATACTATCCCTCTAAAAAGAATTTCATCCTCAAAATTGCGCACCTTGAAATAACTCAGGGTATTGCAATTTCATCTTGTCCTCCACTTCCCATGTAGCTTCTCCGGTTGTCTCGTTCCCGATGACTTTGACTAAAGGAATTTGTTTACCTCTGAGCTGCTTCATCATCTTATCCGCGATCCGTACCGGCGAAGTCTCAAAAGACAGGTTTTCTTTTAATTGTACTTTATCAGGTTTAATAACATGTGATGGATCAGGGATATACTTTCTCAACTGAGAGACATGGAAAACATCATGGATGTTGGAAAGAAAAGGAGGTAAAGATATTTTGTAAGCTACTGGACCTACGCGACGAAGAATTTGGTAGGGTCCAATGAATTTGGGAGTAAGCTTTCTGGATTTTATCACTCTGCCAATCCCAGTCGTTGGCGTGACTCTCAAGAATACATGCTCGCCCTCCTCAAACTCAAGAGGTCGTCGCCTCTTGTTAGCGTAACTTTTCTGCCTACTTTGAGCGGTCCTCATTTTCTCCTGGATCATATTTACCTTCTCTGTCGTTTGTTGCACAATCTCTGGCCCTAACAGCAGACTCTCACCATCCTGATACCAACACAAAGGCGTTCGACATCGTCGACCATACAAAGCCTCATAAGGTGCCATTCCTATACTCGAATGAAAACTGTTGTTGTAGGTGAATTCTATCAACGGTAGAAACTCGTCCCAACTTCCAGTGTCTTCCATCACGCATGCTCTTAATAAATCTTCAAGTGATTGGATTGTCCTCTCTGACTGTCCGTCCGTTTGTGGATGATATGCAGAACTCAATTTGAGTTTTGTTCCCAAAGAGTTTTGTAGTCCTTTCCAAAATTCTGACGTAAACCTTGGATCATGATCCGAAATGATACTCGAGGGTATACCGTGCAACCTGACAATCTCGTCAATGTACAACTGAGTCAACCTTTTCATCGGGTACTTCATGTTGATAGGTAAAAAGTGAGCTGACTTGGTCAGTCGATCCACAATTACCCATATGGCCTCATGTCCTTTTCGAGTCCTTGGTAAACTGGTCACAAAGTCCATCGAAATTCTGTCCCACTTCCATTCTGGGATGTCCAACGGTTTTAACATTCCTGCTGGCCTCTGGTGTTCAATCTTAGCCTTCCGACATACCAGACAAGAAGCGACGTATTCCATTACATCCCTTTTCATCCCATACCACCAGTATAACTTTTTGAGATCTTGATACATCTTCGTGGCTCCTGGGTGTAAGCTCAGCTTACTCTTGTGAGCCTCCTCCAAAATCAACTTTCTAAGCTTGGCGTCATCTGGTATACAGATTCTTTCACCAAACCTCAAAATTCCATCCGTTCCTTCTCTGAACTCTGACAGTGCTCCTTGTCGCACTAGGTCTCTTTCTTTCTGCAGATACTGATCACTCCCTTGTTTTTCTTTTATTTGCTCCATCAATCCGTTCGAAACAGTGATCCTATTCAGACACATCCTTCTCGGAAACGTCTCAACTGATAAACTTAGATCCCGGAACTGTTCCAATAGTCCCTGCTCTTTAACCATCATTACTGACACGTGTATTGACTTTCTGCTCAGCGCATCCGCCACTACATTCGCCTTCCCAGGGTGGTACTGTAGTTGAAAGTCATAGTCCTTCAAAAAATCCAACCAACGTCTCTGGCGCATGTTCAACTCCTTCTGATCGAAGAGGTACTTCAAACTCTTGTGGTCACTGAAAACATTAAAAGTAGCTCCATACAAATAATGCCTCCAGATTTTTAAAGCAAAGACCACCGCCGCCAACTCCAAGTCGTGCATCGGGTAATTCCTTTCGTGAATCTTCAATTGCCTTGAAGCATACACTACAACTTTTCGGTTCTGCATCAACACACAACCCAACCCCTGGTGTGAAGCGTCACAATAAACCTCAAAAGGTTCCTTAGGATCAGGTAGGATCAACACGGGTGAGGTTGTCAACCTTCTTTTCAGCTCTTGGAAACTTCTTTCACAAGCCTCCGTCCAGACAAACGCTTGGTCCTTCCGAGTTAACTGGGTAAGGGGTCCCACCATCTTGGAAAATCCTTCAATGAATCTCCTATAGTAGCCCGCTGAACCCACAAAGCTACGGATATCAGTTGCTGTTGTTGGTCTTTTCCCATTCCAAAACAGCCTCGACCTTTGATGGATCCACCGCGATTCCTTCGCGTGATATCACATGACCTAAGAATTGCACTTGGTCCAACCAGAACTCGCACTTCTCCGGCTTCGCATAGAGCTGCTTCTCTTTCAAGGTCTGAAGAACAATGCTGAGATGCTCAGCATGCTTCTCCTTGTTTGGATAATAGATCAGAATATCATCAATGAAGACGACAACGAACTGATCTAAGTAATAGATAGATCCAGAATATCATCAGCAGGAGTATTCGTCACTCCAAACGGCATCACCAGGTACTCATAATGCCCATAGCGTGTTCGAAATGCTGTCTTAGGGACATCTTCAGCCTTCACACGAATTTGATGGTAACCTGACCGTAAATCTATCTTCCAGAATACGGCCGCGCCACGCAGTTGATCCATGAGATCATCTATCCTTGGGAGCGGATATCTGTTCTTGATCGTAACCTTGTTCAACTGGCGAAAATCCACACAGAGTCGAGAAGTTCCATCCTTCTTCTTCACTAACAGAACTGGAGCTCCCCACGGCGATACACTGGGTCGAATGAATTCCTTTCTCATCAGTTCCCCAAGTTGTTCCTTCAGGGTTTCTAACTCCAATGGTGACATGCGATACGGTGCCATGGATATCGGTCCAGTGCCTGGAACCAGATCAATTGCAAAATCGATATCTCGAACAGGCGGTAGACTAGGTACATCTTCAGGAAAAATGTCCGGAAACTCATTGACGACAGATACGGACTCTAGGTCTAACTCACTCTTAACATCCGAGGAAAACAGCAGCATGTAACCTTGAGCTCCCTCTTTCAAAGAAGCTCTTACCTGACTAGCAGATAAAAATCCAGAAATCTCATCCCTAAAGACTAAGGTTGTTTGGGCACAGTCTATCAGGATGTGGTTGGAAGATAACCAATCCATGCCTAAAATTACATCTAGTTGTACTAAAGGCAAACAGATTAAGTCTACAAGAAAGTGTCTATTCTGAATAATGATAGGACAATTCAAGCAAACAGAATTCACAGTTACTGGTTCAGCAGTTGGGGTAGAGACAATCAAGTTATATGGTAAGGAAGAAATAGGCAAATCTAGAAGTTTCACACGATCCATCGAGATAAAAGAATGAGTTGCACCTGAATCGAAAAGTACAGTTAAAATATTACCGACTAAATCGCACTTACTCTACACTAGGTCGGCGGAATTCGATGCCTCAGCTCCACTCATCGTGTAAACTCTCCCTCTAGTAGTCGGCTTGCTTGCCTTGGCATGATTGACAGATGACTCTCTCTTTGGTGCCCGGCACTCCTTGGCCAAGTGCCCCACACGATCATAGTTGAAACACTTCGTATCCTTCTTAGGACAGGTATCGGCTAGATGGTTGGGATCTCCACACCGATAATATTTCCTCTCTTGGCCTTGATTGTTGTTTCTCTGGCCCCCACTCCTTGCTCCTGGAGCATTGGAACGTTGTTGTTGCTTCTGACTGTTGCTAGGTGATTGGTGGTACGGTCTCCTCTGGTTCTGCTTCTACTTTTGGTTCTGTCCCTGATACTGACTCTTGGGACGAATGGGTCCTCCAACATTCCCTTTGCTATCTCGCCCCTTGCGCATCAGCTCTACCTTCCGGCATTTCTCTACCAGTGCTTGGAAATTCCTGATTTCCAAGGGCAGCACAGATTCCTTGATCTCGAAGCGCAGGCCGGCTTCGAACTTTTCGCACTTCCACTCCTCGCTGGGGTTGTTCTGGAAAAAGCGGAAATATTTGGCAAGGGACTCAAACCTTGTCGCATATTCCCCCACCGTCATGTCCCGCTGACTCAGCCTCAGAAACTCTTGCTCCTTCTCCACCCGAGCACTCTAGGGAAAGTATTTGTCCAAAAACCTGTTGCGAAATACCTCCCAGGTGATCTCGTGATGCTCAGCCTCTAACAGTTGTCCGGTGCCCGTCCACCAGTATTCAGCATCTCCAATCAGTTGGAATGTTGCATAAGGTACCTTTGCTCCCTCTAGGGTGTGCACCAACTCAAAGATCTTCTCCAGCTCTTGGATCCAAAGATCAGCTTTAGTCGGGTCTGCGTCCCCATCAAACTGCGACAGATTCTGACGTCGGAAAGCACTCAGATTCTTTCCTTCTGCAACCTATTCAGCTCTTTGCTGCTCCTGCTGATTCTGAGCAGCCGCATTGGCAGTCTGGAGAGCTATGGCAGCAGCAACATCAGCCAAAGCTTGGGCAGCGAAGTCCATACCGCCATTGCCTCGGCCACGACCCCCACGTCCGCGCGCACCTCCTGGTTCCATACTGACCTGTAAGACACAATCAGTGAGATGGTAACCAGAAAAGGAAAGATCTAACTCGACGGCCGTTACACATTACTCCTAAGAAGTAACTCAAACACGACTCGATCAGAGAATACACAACATCGACACAACAGACCTAAACCCAAACATTCCCGAAAGACTCGACTAGCTCTGATATCACTAATGTGACACCCTAACTTGGTATCACATGGTTACCCATTGCGGAATTAAAATTTGTTTAAATGCTGGTCGCTTTCGGAAAATAAACCTTCTTTATAAATAGTATTACTGAAAATGGTGCTTATTTTTTTTTTCTTCAAATGAACACTCAGAACATGAATAACATCATCATAATAGATAAACATCAACAGTAGTAGTGTCAGGTCTTGATTACAAATTTAACTTAGGACCTTTATAAGAATAGGCCATTGATAATACTAAATAGAATAAGCAAGGTAAGCCAAAAGGGGAAGGATCCGGAACCACATCTCAAAAAAACCAGTTTGTCATTAAACCAAAATACCATCGGACCAGGATACACTTTTACCAAGACAGAACACCCCTAAGCTGGTCTACAACTAATGGCCGCGAAAAGGGCCAGTCTGCACACTCCCGCTCCCTGAGGTGTTCCCTGGCGACGCATCCACTACCTCTCCGCCCTCATCGGGGGAGTCAGAGTCATCAAAATCAGGATCAAGTCGGGCATATACTCTGGCACCTCCTCCATGTCGTCGTCGTCGTACTGGACATGATCCTCCTGCTCGTCCTCAGGGTATTCCTTGAAATCTTCTTCCGGATCCTCTTCCTTAGGTGAAGCTGGTGCAACTCCCGGAAGCGGCACTCCCAAAGGCGGGTGTTCGCGAAGCTGTCCCCTCTGTACCAGCACTTATAGATAGTACCAAGGGGGTGGTAGTGATACCCGGACCATCTCGATGGTCTGAACCCGTTATAGTGGTCCTTCTGCCCCATTCCCTTTCAACTTCGTAACCGGCCCCCGATAGATGGCCGCTCGGGATCCGGGGAGTATGTCCCACGCCCCCGGATCTCCCGCATCATCAAAGGTGAGAGTCCTCAATCCCGTCGGTGCCAAAGGCGCGGCGGGATCCATCCAAATCCGAAGATATATATATACAACAATCCCATAGGGAGGAGGAATAACAAGAAAACATGCAAGAGTGAGATACCAATAAAAGATATATCCCACAACAACCATAAGCATGATACATACAACATCGTAGCATAATAACATGTATTTAGCAAATGAGATAGAGCAGGTGTTATATCAGTGGGTCTCATGCCCGAACAAACATTTGTATAAAATTCATGCATGACACTTCAATAATCAGGCTCTAACCTAATCTCATGAGATAACAACACCGTTTCATTGTAGAAGTAATAAAGAGTTGGTCAAGCTTTGATGCCTACTGGCAAGTTGCCACCATACCTCGTGCACCAAGGTCTCCGGATGCACAATGTCTCGAATGCCTCCAACTGGGCCAATCGGACTGACCCTCAGATACCACCTTGTATCTGGTTTACTTAAGCACGTCTACCAAGGGGAAATGCATATGAATAAAACTTTTCCATTATCAGGGTTTTTCTTTGTGTATACTCTTTTCGCTGTCGAAGCTCAAGGCTAACGACTATTCATAATTCCCCATCACTTGAACTTAAGAAACACAGGACACGCAGTCCGAGTGCTCAATCACAACGCCTTAGACCGAGGCCGCAGTCAAGGTTTGTGGTCGTAGAAATCACTTATGATTTTATCCATGTTTTATTCTAACATGATAAGGACACCTAGTCCGCAGCAACGAAATTAGAACACATCGTTCTCGATTCCGAGTTTTGGACTCTCAACCCGTAACATCATGAATAGGACCCTTGGTCCATAGTACTTGACACGGATCCTAGATCACGTGCGTATAACTGAATACTAGAGGCGACGTCTCGCAACTAGATTCTCTTACGCATGTACTTACTTTTCGCTCGGTGAAAATCAAATCCAAAACAAAACGTCAGTCACTTATCCAAGTAACCGGAATGTTTCTAAATCATTTAGGAGAAAATTCATTTTCCTTTGCAAACTCTTTTATAAAACTTTTAAGAAATTCGTTTACTCTTTGAAATCCTTGATGGAATAAAGTCAAATATTTTAAAAGGGTTTTTCCTTCATAAAACACAGAGTTCGAAAATGTTTTCTCTCGTACCAGACGTTTGATCATAAAAAGATAGTTTCTATTGACTTGAAATCACTTTAACAATTTTCTAAAAACAAGATCTTATTCTTCTGAAGTAAGCACTTTAAACAATGAACTGTTATAAATGAACCCAAAACTTTCAAAGTTCTATTCAAGGCTTATTAAGGCTTTTAATCCTTATAGTCATTGGGCACAGACTCAAGTCCGGCTTCTCAAACTTCAATCAACAATAATATATTCTCAACAATAATATCACAGTCCATGATAGTTCATCACATATATGCACAATACTTTAAAGCAAGTAAGATTCAACTTCAAGTAATAATCACAATAGTTCAAGTAAACAAGTCATTCAAGTATCGGTTCAATATCATAACAATATTCAAATCATTCAAGTAAACACATACACACATGCATATAGTCATTGAATATCTCTAGGCAATCCCCTCTTACCTTCCGTGAAGTTAAGAGGTTGGATGCTTGGAAAGGGTAATTCACGAACGTCCCCGCTTACTTGACGATAGAGGTCTAGGGTTACAAACACAAGATCATAAGTTAAAAATCAACTAAGAACACTAAACCACAAGGTATTAGGTTCGGCCAAAGACAATAAAGCAAGGTTAAGGATTCCCGAAAATTATGCAACTTATGGATTTATGATCCTCAAGTGCTAGGAGTTCATAAACAATGATCATTTAACAAAGTTGAATCAAAATCCCACTAAGTCATAGACTTAGGGTATTCGGCCAAAGCTAGAAAAATAGGCTAGTATTCACTAAAATTTCCAATCTCTTAGGTCTAGCATCCATATGTGTTAAGAAGCTTAAAACCATGATCATCTTGGAAGAATGAAAACCAAATATCTTAGGCTCACAACCCTTAAGGTTCGACCTTAATGGGATTCCTAAGCTAGGAATCTTTAAATCATCCAATCTTTTGGACATAGCATCCTTCTATATTAAGGAGCTTTAGTCCATAATCATTTTCTCAAAAGTTGAAACAAAACTCACTTAAACCATAATACATGGTTTCGGCCTCCTTAGAAAGAAAGGGCTAGGGAGCTTTGTTTTACACAACCTTCTAGTATGTGAAAATACAAGTAAATACAAGACTATAGAAAGTGGTTTCAACTCAAAAGGAGTTTTCTACCATTTTTAAGAGATTTTTGAAGTTTAAAGCTTAATAAGAACACATAAAGCAAATAATGAAATAAAGTGATAAACTTGTAAAGAAATTTATATGAGAGCATTACCCTTAAGAAGAGGAAGAACTTTAATGAAGAACACAAGTGCAAAAGATAAATAAAAATGCAAGCTTTAAGTAGTTGAAACTTAAAGAAGAAGATGAAGTATAAGAGTGAAGAAGTGATGAAGAAGAAGAAAAAGTGAGGAAGTGTAAATGAAAGGGGTATATATAGGGGGAGAGGGGAGTGGTCACGAAATTGAGAGAGAAGAGAGGGGTTTGGAGTGGCTTGTTGAGTAAGTTTAGGAGGTAAGGCTTGATAGGATGGAAAGAGGAGAGAGAAATAGCTTTTAGATTAGATTAGTATTATAATTTGAAAAAGTATAATGATTATACTTTTGGAGTGTGTAAGAGTCTCTCCCATCATGTCACCTCAAGTCAATTCATCCCTCTTTGTGCTCCATTTCATACCCGGTTGCATTTCCGATCGTAAATTTCCGACGTTTTCGCCCGAATAAAATATTTTATTTTATTTGTGAACGAAAATTTTCAAAATAAACAAAGTTGAAGGAAACATGATAAAAACACTAACCGTCTCGTTCACGGGTCAAAATTAGGTTTTCTGCTCAGTAAACGGATACCGGCAATGAAAACGCAGACCAGCTTCCGTCTGAATTTTCAACCGAAAATTTTACCGTGACTTCATATGATATAACAACACAAGAAAATGATTTTAGTTTAATTAAAATCATCCTCTGAGTTTAATCTAAAATAAACACATTTAAATATGTTTATACTGCTACAAAAAGCATAAGAAAAACAGGGTGTTACACATCCTACTTAAAGGATAACCAATGGCAGTTGCTCATACTTCATCCTTCCAGGCATATTGTCATATTTTTATGCTCTCTCCACAACGACCTACCGATGGATGTGGTGGCCTCTATCAATACGTAAGTAATTAGTCTTCTATTTAATTAAATTTGTAACATTTGCTTTTATTTTATTACACACATGATGAACAGATACCTCCTGCATACTTAGAAGATGTGTAGTTTGTATGAATTTACATTTATATACTTAGAAGATACATAATATGTAGTTTTACATAGAATATATATGTATTATTATGTTATGAACTTTTCATGTATTGTGGCCTGAATTGTGTTAATTAAGATAGTTCTAAATGTTTTAATTAAGAATTGTGTTAATTACCTAGTAATAGTTCTAAATATATATTGGAATTAATGTAAATGCATGAGTTAATGTATATGGACTTGTTAGTGATGAGTGTGTGTGCAAATTCTGTATTCTGGAATCAGTGAATGCAGGGAGCTAGCTGGGGGAAGGGATACTGTAACAAAATTTAAAAAAAAAAAAAAACCTACTTTTAATGTCTGTCTTTTATTCAAAAGACGTTAAAAGTAACTTTTAACGTCTGTTTTGTAAATCAACAGACGTTAAAAGTAGTAATTTTAGCGTCTATCATATAGTATAACTGATGTTAAAGGTGTTAGATATAATGTCAGTTTAGTAAAAGACAGATGTTAATTGTAAACTTTTATGTCTGTTCAAAACAGACGTAAAAAGTCACACATTTTACCGTAACACTCTACCATAAGATAGAGTATGAATATGATTTTGTTTTATCCAAAATCGTTTTCTTGGTCTCAGATAAAAATATAAATAATTATATTGCTACAGATAATACAGCGTAGCTAAAAAGTAGGGTGTTACAGGTATTGTTTACAGATTATTGCTAGCTCTCTGTTTTACTGCTATCTATTTGCCTTGCATTGTTGTTGCTAGAATACAATACTACTACTTATCTAAAAAAGTAGTGCTATTTTATTGTAACCGGTTAGATCCATCGAGAAGCGGCACAAAGGTGGATCCCAAGTATAGAACTGTGGACATTCGTATGGATAGAAGATATCAATAGTTTGATCCATTTATAATTGCTCAGAATTATGCAAAACAAATTTATTATGTCCCTTATCCAGCAATGGGAATGAACATAAACGTGGTTGGTGTGTTGCTGTCACAACCAAGCCTAGGCGTCACATAGAAATCGATGATGCGGAGGATGAGACGCCCTTCCAAGCAGATGAATCATCACATGCCAATGAAGTAATTGAAGTCGAGCATATTACTGGCATGTTGGGCTCTCAAGCTAAAGGTGTAACACCCCTTTTTTTTTAAGCGCTTCAATGTGTTATATGTGTATGCTTGTTTGTTTGGTAAGCCTTTAGGACTTAGCTTAGAGTTGTTGTAGAAGGGCTAAGTTGGATTTCTAGGCTTAAAATCCCTTCTGGTACATGAGCATGTCCTTGCTCATGTCCATCACGCCCGTGCTCGAGGCACATGTCTTATAGCTGCCTGAGTCACAAGCACGACCGTGCTTAAAGGTGGCCGTGTCGCGGTGTTGCTAATGTAAGCACGACCGTGCTTAGAGGGGAGCACAGCCGTGCTCGGGGCTGAGGTTATATATACCAGTACAGTAGTCGAGGGTTGCGTTTTAAACCCTATTTGGGTATCTTTGGCCACCCTAGTGCGGCTACAAACCTTTTCTTCCCTATTTTCTCTAAACCAGTAGCATTCTTGGAGTTTTGGAGGTTTTTGGGAAGGCTTAGTTCGTCTGTGCCAATCCTAGGTAATAGTTTTTCCTTCTTAAAGTTTTCTTTTCCTTTTTTTTTGAGTTGGGAACTAATTGGTTAACCTTTTTGTTAACCAAGGATTGGAAAGCTAGTCGAGCCGCTTGAGGGAACACGTTGAGCTTATCGTTTGAGTTGTCGTTGTCGGAATCTTCATACCTGGTATGGGGAGAACAATAGTATGAACATTAGGCATGGGGGTAGCGTAAGATGGGGGGCTCCCATGATCCCATTGTTGTTAATTGTTGTTGATGTCTATCTTGTGTTTGAATAAATGTTTAATTGATTATTGGTATGCCAGTTATAATGCCTATTTGCTTTGCTTGCTTCACTATTCATAATGTTGTATGCCAAATCATGTATGTTTGGTTAATATGTTTTATGCCATGATTAATTGGTTGAGTTGTGTTGTTTATGCCATGGACATTGCAGGCTGGTATTATAGGTTTATGCCTTATTGGTTGAATGTATGTTGTTTGAGATGAATATGTTAAATAAGACTCTAATTGGTTAAAATAAGACTCTTTATTAACATAGTGATTAAAGGATTAATTTCCCTAAGGTTGTTTCATAAAACATAGATTTAATAGTGAGAGGTGAGGTTTATACCAAATGGCTTAGTCAAGCCTAGGACTGATTTAAGAGTGTTTAGGGAGTTTTTGGCTAAAAGAACTTGAAGAATTCGCCCAGACAGTACGGCCAGGCTCCAGGAGCACGATCATGCTTAATAGGGAGCACGCCCGTGCTCCCAGTTCGAATTCGAATCGGCCGCACTACTTAAGCACGACTGTGCATAACATTGAGCACGACCGTGCTCCACTTGAGTGGCAGCACGACCGTGCTAGGGGTAAGCACGCCCATGCTTCCCGATGCTGAACATACTGAAATTAATAGAATTAAAGGGTAGTTATACCCAGTTGTCCCCAATGATGAAATAAGACACCAAATGAATAAAGGCAAGTTAGATAACTTAATTAAAGACTAATCAAGATAAATAAGAATAATAAGTTGGTTAAGCCGGTACCCATTGGGTTACAGCACGTTGATATGCTTTGGTGCCTTTTGGCCAAAGTGGCCTCGATGCTTTTTGGTCGAGGTGTTGTTGCAGTTGAACCTTAGTGCTTTTTGGCCAAAGGGGCCTTGACTCATATGGTCAAGGTGTTGATATTGATGGTGATAAACTTGGGTGCTTATTGTCCCAAGCAGAGGAGGTGGTTCCCCTTTTGTCTGTTGTTGTGCTCATGCATTCACACATTGGAGTTGTTAGTGGGGGAAGCTCAACATACGAGAGGTCATCCTAGAGTACAACGATCTGGCCGTCCGCTGTGATTCACCCAAGGTTTGGTGAATCTGGCCCCCCATGGTGGCGTATCTGAGAGTATGGTGTGTTGGCTATCCAAGGGGTTCACCCATTGTTTGGTGAACTGTCGGCGTTGGTGCTTAATGGCCAATGTGGATATGTAACTCCATAGTTACCTTCCTGAGATAGACTGGATCCACATGCATATCGGAGTAGTGCAGTAGTGTTGCACCGCATAGCATATATTGGTTGAAATTATATGCTAATTTACATATATGTTGATGCTTATGTAATGTATGATGTTGCATGCTATGTATGTGATGTATGTTCATCTTGCTTCCTATCTCCATGCCGATGTGTTTATATGTTTTCTTACTCCTCGTTTTCTCTATTTCTGTTGGCATGTATCTTTTATGTAGAGGACGGTGAGCAGCTAGTGGAGGAGTGACTCTGAGGAGCCGCGACTCTAGTTAGGATTTCCCAGTTGTTATAGTTTGTTTAGTTTCAGTTTAGTTTGTTATCCGAGGATTATTCTGGAACGGTTATACCAGCTCTGTATGTGACATCAGGGTTGGGTTCTTTGATATTTATGTTCTATTTCTTTTAAACTTGTTTCTTTTCCGCGTTGTTGAACTAGTTCATGTGGTACCTTTTCTACCTGTGGACCTTTTCATTTTAATTAAATGAATATGCATGTTTTATATTAATATCGTTATAATTTAATACTTTATATAACATGTGGGGTAGAGGGTGTCACATTTAGTGGTATCAGAGCGAGTCTGTCCTATCAGGCCGTGGTATGAGTCTGTTGTGTGCTCTTGTTTGAATTGTCTATACTTGTTGTAGGCAATGATGCTTAATGTTAAAAGCATGTAGCTTTTTCCTACTTAAGTTCTCTGTATTTGATGGATGTCTTGGACAATTACAGGAACCTATGGCAGGAAGAGGCAGAAACGATCAGGCTATTGTTGACGCTTTAGCACTCCTTGCCAATAGGATAGGGCAAGTTCAGAATAACAACAACGTGTTGGAACCAAAGTGATTTGGATTAATAATCTGAGTTTTGATGTTAACAAAAAGGATTAAATTTGCATGAGAAAGTTTTAGTTGAGATCTGACATGCTCTATCTAGTCTTGCAGGAATGTTCAAATTTTGATAAGTTATGGAAACCTTGAAAGAGTTTCCTAATATCCGCGTTATACATATAGACGAGCTGCTCAAAACAATTGATATATTATTTATTTTAATATACTTGAGTAGACGGAAAATAAAATATTTTTAGTAGATGGGATCGTTAATTCCTATGAGTAGACGAGCTTAAGTGCCACGTCAGTAGACGAAGATCAAAGTAACTCACTGAAATATAGCAAGTCCAAAGACTTGATAATAGACGAAAGGATATGCCACGTCAGTAGACGAGCTAAGAGAGTTTTTAACCATGAGCGTGTAGACGCATATTTTTTTTAGTAGACGAGCTCTTTTTCTTTATGAGTCTTTCATATACTCAGTAAATGCTACCTCGACCACATAGAAATATTTATTTCAAATGATTGATATTTATTTCAAATGAATGTTGGTCCTTGCTATTTGCTTTAACTGTTTTATTGCCTTGTTTCCTTGAGAGAGAAACATAGTACCATTCGAGGAAATGCAAAATAGTACAAAGAGGAAATGCAAAACGCTTTGTACCCAGTCATCTTTATCGCTGGAATAGCTGGAATTTGTACAAAAGAGGCAAGACAGTTTTCAATTTGTAATTGCTCAGAGGTGTGACCATTTTGTGCAAAAGTGATATAGTACATTTCACAATGGCTACGTTCAAGCTATCAGTCACAACGGATATTATGCATTTGATTCCATCTCTAAACGGGAAAAATTCAAAACAATCGTTGAAGAATTTCAAGTGAAGAAAAATAGATCACTATAAATAGAAGACCTCAACCTCTAAAGAAACAACTTTTGCAAATATAGAAACCTTGCTAGAAAAACGTTTGCCATTCTACAAGCTCAATATCTTTTATTCTTTTAAGAGCAAAAGTCTGTAATTCCTTAGCTTGAATATTGTTGTAATATTCAACTGATCTTAAACTTTCATATCCTTACACGTAGTGAGTTAGAAGATTAATAGCAAACAATCTCTTTGTTAGAGTTAGAGCCTGAAGAGGCTTGGTAAGAAAGGAATACTTGTAGGCTGGAGAGGTATTGAATACTTGGTGTAATCTATTTGGAAAAATAGTGGAGAAAAACCTTCAAGTAGAAGGGACTGGACGTAGCTCTTGGTTGGAAGAGAGTGAACCAGGATAAAACACTTGCGTGAATTTTCTAATCCCTTATCTCTTTAGTTTTATTTGTTTATACTAACTGTGGGGATTTGAACTTGATTTTGTTAAGTCTTTAAAAGGATCATTTTTTGTGTGTGTGCTTCTGCCTTTTATTCTTTGTGTGAGAAAATAAGTTTTGAAAAAGGTTGTTTTCGAAAATTATTAACAAACACAATTCAACCCCCATTTCTTGTGTTTGCCTGTGTCAACTTCAGTTGGTATCAGAGCTCAGCCTCGAAAGGGTTGAGCATCTAACAAGTGCTAAGGGAGTACGATCCAACAACCATGGATGCAGAAGGACTAGCTATCAACAGACCTCCTCTGTTCGATGGAATTGATTATGACTACTGGAAGAAGAGGATGATGGCCTTCTTGGATGCACAAAACTTAGATATCTGGGAACTGATTGAAAATGGTTATACTGAGCCTAGAGGTGAAAATGGAGTTGCTATTGGTAGAGCAGATTGGACTGCTGATCAAAAGGCCAAACATCAACTCAATCTCAAAGCAAAACATTATTTGATGTGTGCCATCACCAGATCTGAACATGACAAAGTTCACAGCTGCAACACTGCCAAAGAAATCTGGGATACTCTGGCCCTAGCTCGTGAAGGTTCGTCTCAAGTAAAGGAATCAAAGATAAGCATGCTGGTTCACGAGTATGAACTTTTTAAAATGGCTGACAATGAAACAATAGATCAGATGTTTGGAAGATTTCAAACTATCACCAACAGTCTTAGATCTCTCGGAAAAATTATGAAAATAGAGATCATAATAGAAAGATTTTGAGAAGTTTATCCAAGCAATGGAGACCCAAGGTCACTGCTATTCAGGAAGCCAAAAATCTGAACACTCTTTCTCCAGAGGAGCTTCTCGGGTCACTCAAGGTTCATGAACTTGAACTGAATGAAGAAGACAACTCTAGAAAAGGAAAGTCTAGTGCCCTAAAGGTAAAGAAAGACAGTTCATCAAAAGTCCTCAAAGCTGTTGAATCTTCAGATGATGCTGGACCTTCAAATAGTGATGAAGGATAAGATGAAGATGAACTATCTTTCATATCTAGAAAGATTCAACACATGTGGAGAAAGAAAGGTAACTTCGGAAGGAAGCAGTTCAACAAAAAGTTTTCCAAGGAGAAATCAAACTCTAAGGAAAAAGGTCCACCCTTGTGCTTTGAATGCAAGAGCCTGGCCATTTCAAAGCTGGTTGCCCTAATCTGAAAGAGAAAAAGAAGTTCTTCAAGAAGAAGAAGGGTTTGATGGCTACTTGGGAGGATTTAGATCTATCTTCATCTGATGAGGAAGATGAAGTTTAGGAAGAGGAAAATATTTGTCTCATGGCTAACACATCATCAGAAAGTGAATACACTGATGATGAGGTAATGGATTCTGACCCGTCCACTCTTCAAAATGCATTTGATGAATTGTTGCATGAATCATTCATACTGTCTCATGAATATAAAAGTCTCAAAAAGAAGTTCACAAAACTAACAAAAGAGTATGATAGAGTCTGCATGGAGAAGCAAAACTTAGCATAGGAAAATGACAAGCTGAAATCAGAGAATGTCAGTCTAACTGACAAACTAGAGTGTGAGCCTATTGTTTCTTGTGAAGTTGCAAAACTAAAACAAGATGTAACATATTTGACAGACACTTTGTCAAAATTTGTAGGTGGCTTAGATAAGCTCAGTCTTATATTAAGGTACTCTAGGTCACCACATGATAAATTTGGCCTTGGTTGTGACAAGGAGAAGCATGAAGCATCTCATAATAAGTCAAAACCACATATACAACACAGAGCTTCAAAAGCTCCAACTATATATGCTAAAGCTAAGTCAGGCCCGTCCAACACCTTTTGCAAAAGGTGTGGAAAAATTGGGCATGTTACATATAGATGCATATATAATAAGCATGCTAAACATTCTCGTCCAGTGAAAACTAACAAGAAATGACCCAAGTCATTTTGGGTACCTAAGGATAAGATAATACATGTTGCAGATTTGCTTATCAACAGGAAAGAAACAAACATCTTGGTACTTGGACAGTGGGTGCTCACGTCACATGACGAGAGAAAGGTATATGTTCCAAGACCTAAGACATAAAGATGGCGGCTGGGTTACATTTGGAGGAAACCAGAAAGAGAAGATCATTGGTATAGGTAAAATTGGTAAACACCCTTTTCCCTCCATTGATAATGTTCTTTTGGTAAATGGTTTAAAACATAATCTGCTGAGCATAAGTCAATTATGTGATAGTGAATATGATGTTTCTTTTAATAAGAACATGTGTAATGTCAAGAAAAATGATGGATCACTTTTATTCACTGCTAAGAGCCAAACAAGCATAACCTCGTGAGAAGGCTACCAAACCTTAACTACAAATTTGATGCTCTCTATGATGCATGTCAAAAGGGAAAACAAGTCAAGGGTTCTTTTGAATCTAAGAATGTTGGTAGTACCAATAGACCATTAGAACTGCTACACCTTAATCTCTTTGGTCCAATAAGGATTGCTTTTGTCAGTGGTAAGAAATATGGTCTAGTCATTGTAGACGACTACACTAGATGGACATGGGTTATGCTCCTAACTCACAAGGATGAGTCTTTCAAGGTCTTTTCTATATTCTACAAATGTATACAGAATGAAAAAGGCATGTGTATCACTTCAATCAGAAGTGGCCATGGGGAAGAGTTTGAAAATAAGCTATTTCATAAGTTCTGTGAAGAAAGTGGTATTCTTCACAATTTCTCAATACCTAGAACACCACAGCAAAATGGTGTGGTAGAGAGAAAGAACAGATCTCTTCAAGAGAAGGCTAAAACAATGCTCAATGACAACTCTGTCCCTAGACACTTCTGGGCTGAAGCTGTTAACACTACCTGCTACATTCAGAACAGAATATACATTAGACCACTCTTGAATAAGACTCCTTATGAATTATGGAAGGGACAAAAACCCAACATTTCATATTTTCATCCTTTTGGCTGTAAATGTTATATTCTAAATACTAAAGATCAACTTGGTAAGTTTGATGCAAAAGTAGATAATGGAATTCTGTTAGGATATTCTAAAACATCAAAAGGCTTTAGAGTTTATAATTCTATAACTCTAGTAGTAGAAGAATGTATTCATGTCAAGTTTGATGACAAGCAGCCTGATAACAAATTATGAGAGCTAGATGAAGCTTTTGCAAATCTTGATCTAAATATCCCAGGAGATACAACAGAGGTAAAAGCTGATGATCAAGTGGAAGACCCTCCTCAACAACCAGAAACCTCCACCTCTCAACAAGACACTATTCAGAGATCTTGGTACTTCAAAAATTATCATCCACAAGATCAAATCATTGGAAACCCTAATGATAGGCTAAGAACCAGATCTACCTTCAGAGAGCAGGAAGATACTGCACTAGTCTCTGAGTTGGAACCAAAGACAGTAGACGAGGCTCTGTTGGATAATGGCTGGATTCTAGCTATGCAAGAAGAACTGAATCAGTTTGAGAGAAGTGATGTTTGGACTCTAGTACCCTTGCCTAAGGACAAATCAGTTATTGGAACAACATGGGTCTACAGAAACAAACTTGATGAGAATGGTAAGGTGGTAAGAAACAAAGAAAGACTTGTTGCACAAGGTTATTCTCAAGAAGAAGGTATAGATTATACTGAAACTTTTGCACCTGTTGCTAGATTAGAAGCAATTAGGATTCTACTTTCCTTTGCTGCACACCATAACATAATGCTTTTCAAATGGATGTTAAAAGTGCTTTTCTAAATGGCTTTATTAATGAAGAAGTATATGTAATGCAACCTCCGGGTTTTGAAAGTGAAACCCAACCTGAACATGTATATAAGCTTAAGAAAGCTTTATACAGCCTAAAACAAGCCCCTAGAGCTTGATATGCTAGGCTAAGTTCATTTCTAATGGAAAATGGCTTTAATAGAGGAACGGTTGATACAACCTTGTTTAGAAAGTCCATTAAATCCAATTTTATAGTTGTGCAAATTTATGTTGATGACATCATATTTGGTGCCACTAATGAATCTCTGTGGAAAGAGTTTTCTAAGTTAATGCAGAAAGAATTTGAAATGAGCATGATGGGAGAACTCAAATTCTTCCTTGGACTTCAAGTTAAACAAACCATGGACGAGGTGTACATTCATCAAACCAAGTATACAAAGGAACTCCTAAAGAAGTTCAAAATGGATGACTGCAAACCGATGAATACCCTTATGCACCCCACGTCCATACTAAACAAAGATGATAAAGAGAAAAAGGTAGACCAAAAGGTATATAGAGGTATGATAGGATCCCTTCTATATCTTACCGTGTCTAGACCTGATAGTATGTTCAGTGTATGTTTATGTGCTCGATTTCAATCTGATCCTAGAGAGTCTCATTTATCAGCAGTTAAGAGAATATTTAGATACTTGAAAGGTACTACTAATCTGGGTTTGTGTATTAAGAAAAATGAAGATTACAGATTAGTTGGTTTTTATGATGCTGACTATGCTGGAGACAGAATTGAAAGAAAAAGTATCAGTGAAGGATGTCACTTCATTGGAGCTAAGCTTATCTCATGGTCGAGCAAAAGACAAAGTACAATTGCATTATCAACTGTTGAAGCTGAGTATATTTTAGCTGCTAGTTGCTGCTCACAACTTCTATGGATCAAATATCAATTGGAGGACTACAATGTGTTTGTAAGTAGTATTCCACTTATGTGTGATAATACTGCTGCAATTAACTTATCTAATAATCCAATATTGCACTCTAGAGCTAAGCATATAGAGATTAAACATCATTTTATATGGGATTATGTACAAAAAGGTGTTTTTGATATACAATTTGTAGATACTGACCATCAAAGGGCAGATATCTTTACTAAACCTCTTGCTGAGGACAGATTTATTTTTATTAGAAAACATCTTATTATGCTATATTTGGATTGATTATGTTGTTCAGCCTTGAGAATTTTGTTGTTGATATATGTGAGTCTTAAGCATTTCAAGTTCATTACATGTTCAGAGTGCGCGTCCATTGCATACTACGTCCATCGTATTTGTGTGCCGTGTCCACTACATGCCGCTTCCATACTTGCTTTTTGCTTGAACCCGTCTATACATATATTATTTACTAACTGCATTTATTTTGTCTCAAAGACAAATTTATTCTATATTCTCTTTGCTGAGTCGGTAATTTCTATCAATCCCATCTAAATCTTTTTACAATTTCAAAATAACAACGCTGTTATCCTTTATGACAGGTCTTGTCAAATGTTTTCTTTTTGATTTATTTCCAAAAAGAAAACCTTTGAAATTCAAAACCTTTTAAAGCAAACCCCTTCCCTCTGAGGAAAACTTTCGTTAACCTTCGTCTTCGAACTCTCTCTTTAACTCTCTGTTTTCTGTTTCCAAAACCCTAACCTTCATACATCAACAATGGCCTCCTCATCTGCAAATTTCAATGTGTAAAAATTGAAACTTGCCACGGAACATCATTTTGACTTCGAAATATTAAAGGAATACAACTTGGATGTAAGCAAAACTATTACTGCTGCTGGTTGGGATGGTATGTTCGTGGAGAAGATTTCAATTTACCCAGACCTGATTAGGGCTTTCTGGTGGAACCCTCAGATAACTATTGCTGAAATTTTTGGTACTGTTCCTGGGAGAAGAATAGTAGTTTCTGAGAAGACCATTTCTGAGGCAATCAACTGCGCTCAAGAAGGAAATTGGGAAAAGGAGCTTGGTGGTACAGAAGTAATCTCTACCTTCCTAATGAGACAAGATACTGTAAGAACTCATGCATGGAAGTCAGTGGAAATGAAGGATGATGTCCACATTCTTCATTAGTTGCTGAATAAGGTCATTCTTCACAAAACAGGGTCAAAGGATAACTTGTCTGCCCTACACAAGTTTTGCCTTTGTCATCTAATCACTGAGACAAAAATCAACCTACCCAAAATTCTCTATGGAAGATTTAGGGATTCCGTGGTTAATAAGAAGAAGCTCTCTACAATTCCTTATTGTCATCTCTTGTCAAAGATCTTCAAGTCACAAACTCTTTATGATTTCCTTGCTGCTAAGCCTCGAGAAGAACAAGAAAGAATTTTACTAGAGAAGGGCATGTCTGTTGCTGTGTTTGGAAAAAGGAACATAGCCAACATGAATTTGAGTACATATACTGCAGCTGCCCTAGCCTATAACAGCCTGATTTTTAATTACGCTGTTTAACCGGTTATAATATAATTCATTATATTTTAATCTGAGAGTCAGAAAGTGATTTTTAATAAAATAAAATCATATTCATAGTCTCTCTTATGGTAGGAAGCTTTAGTTAAAATTTGGGTTTAAAACTCAGACGGAAACCGGTCTGCGTTTTTTTTTTACTGACAGTATAATTTTATACTGACAGATAACTCTATTTTGACCCGAAAACTGAAATTTGTAGATTTTTTATATTTTGTCCGTGAGGAATTATACTTTCCAAATTTCTGATCAGAAATAAAATATTATGTTTATTCGGACGAATTTTGCTGAAAGTTCGAACGGAAAACAGTCGGTGTTTTCACTGACAGTAAGATTTTAATGATCAGAAAACCTAATTTTGACTCGTGAACGAAATGGTTTATGATTAAATCATATTTCCAACGAGTCTGGTTAGTTTGAAAATTTTCGATCGAAAAACAAACAGGAACCCTAATCGGGAAACCGACGAAGTCGAAAACGGAACTGCAGAGACCCATCAAGAGATCGGGACAACGAGTCACACATGATGACTCATGGAGGATGAGTCACTAAGCATTTATGAGCATTAAATGCTAGTAATCATGACTTTTAGGTAAAATGACCAAAATACCCCAAGCTTTCGCGGTTATTAACAAGACACATCTACGTACTCTTAACCACTCATTTTACGTGGTTGTAAACCTCCCACATATCCTAAATTTCGTGCATATATATATATATATATATATATACTAAACCATACCTATTTCATTTTGCTTTCGTTTCATCATTTTCCTCTCAAAAACCGAAATCGGATAACTAACGGAGCTGTGTACAGAATTTCCGGGAACCGCTAATGGATAGGATCAATGACTCATTGGTGAGTCATTATGTGTGGCCCAAAATCAGCCACATCTACCTTAATTGTGATCCACATATTATTAACCATGATTAGCCAAAATAACCTTAGTTAAGTTAACTATTAACTATGGTTAATCATATATTAATTAAATAATCACAAAACCCATTAATCTAAAAGCTAACAAACCAAACAAAGCGTAAGATCTACCCTATAAATACCCCCAAAACCGTGGCCTCCCTCCCCCTTCACTCACTTCTTCATTTCTTCCATTTCTTCTTCACTTTTTCTTCAAAAACTCCATTGTTGTTCTTGCACAACTTGATCATTCTTTCACTTTCTTTTAGAGGTAAACCCTCACTTCTATGATCTTAGTTATCTTCCTCATCACCTTAACTCTCTTTATCAACCACTACTTCGGATTAGAGGATAGAATTGAGAGAGAAATCTCAACAGTTGCAAGAAGCCTTTGATGGAAGCTTTGAAACCAAGTTGCAGCAGTTGCAGTGAGGGCGTCTTCAAACACTATTCAACCGTTGGATCATTCCCAAATTTTAGAACAAGGTTCAATACTTGTGTTTCTTCAAATCCAACGGTCGTAATTTGGAACAAACCTCCAGAGTGTGAGATATGAAGCTCGGACAGTAGGCCTAGGAGGTGAGAAACTCAACCCGGGTACCACCAAACCTGCCACAATATAATTGAGATCTGAAATTCGTTAACCGATGGATCGAGCTGAAACTTTGTGAGATTGTTTCTGAAGGATAGTTCTTCAGTATCACCGTTCAGTGTTATAAATAAAGATCTGTGTCCATAGGAATAAAGCTCGAATAGTAGCCCTGTTTTGGTAGCTTTTCACTAGGATTCATGAGCTTATTTTGAATCCGATTTCTCCTAAGTCCAGCCATTGTTCTCGTAAGTTTTTCCATCGATTTTTTCTCTTGATTCGAATAGATTTATTTATTCGAAACCCTATTGTTGATTCGGTTGGTATTTGGTGTTTCCGGCGAATTGTGTTACTCATACGTGTAATCGGGACGGAAAGCGGAACAGTGGATGTGTAAGGATGGATGGTGGCAGATTTGTGGATGTTGTTGGACAGCGTGATGAGGTTTGTGGCAGATTTGTGGATGTTGTTGGACAGCGTGATGAGCTTGTACGGCAAAGCGTGCATGTCAATCAGGTGGGGGAAAGAATCAACCTATCGTCGGAATCGATAAGTAGTAGATTATATGATAATTGTGTAGGGTGACCTAAACCCTACTAGTAGTCGAGTAATCGACAAGACCAAAATCACATTGGAAACCTTTTCTGTAAAACCAATGGTGATTCGGGGATTGTAGGCTTATCGACGTTAGGATGATTTTTATCTTATTTGAGGTTGATTGAATTTATTATTATTATTGAATTACTTATGTGATATTTTGTGGTATTTGAATATTTTGTGATGTTATGTTATGCATGATCTGTCTGGTGGTTAATATGATGCTTAGTCGATTTTAAGAAAAGATATATATGTTGTTCGAGAGATAGTTGTTTGTTTTGGGTGTGAGAATAATGGTGATTTAGAAGTGCCTAACCTAGATGATTTATTTTAAAGAGGTATGGTGACCTAGAATATATGTTGAGTTCTAGTGGAAGGTTAAGGCACTAGGATGTTGTTAAAATGGGTTGGTGAGATTCACGTGTATTGGTAATATAATACACAAGGCCGGTGTTGTTGTTCACAACCGTGTATTGGTAATATAATACACGAGGTCAAGAGTTCTCGCTAGACCGTTCCACCTTAGAAATAGGTTGTGCAGCTATAGTGTCATTGAATTTCATTGAGCACCCCCGGGAGTGGACGGGGTGTGCACCGGGAGCATCGTGCAGCTATAGTGTCATGCTTTGCATGAGCGTTCTCACCATGGAAGAGAATGTGTACCGGGAATTTGGAACCTGTCGCTTGAACAATTGACTGACATTCCCCGAGTGGAATGCGTGAAAGAAATTAGTGGTGGCCACGTCAGTATGAAGGCTAGTTGTATGAGATTGGGGTAGAGGATGATACTTGAATTTGCGGATGTTGTGCTAGTTAGGTGTTGAATGATGATTTGTCTGTGACAATTACTATATAGTTTACTCTTACTCTTTTCCGCTTTTTGATGATAGAACTGCTTCTTATCCCCTATATTTCTGTATTCTTGTGGGCTACTTTACTTACATTAGAAGAACCAATGGAGGATTATGTTGCTGAGGAGCTAGACGGAGATCTATATGAAACAGAGGTTGCTGAGGAGTTGGATGGAACTCCTTACGAATCAGATGCTGGAGGTCGTGTTGTGATCCATGGCGATTAGAGTATAGACATTATGGCCAGTGTGTCTAAGGAGTCTATTTTATCTTTTCCGCTAAGTATGACTCTTATTTAAGTTTATGCCTGTGAGGGATCCTACTGAGAGGATACCCTCAACAGTGTTTTGGTAATGTAATAAATAAATCAATGTGTATTTATTTATTACAATGTTGATGTGTTTAATTTGCAGAAGTTATATGATTATTAAATAAGTTTTAATTTTTACGTATTTTTCACGCTAAGCGCGCGATTAAGAAATGATTTAAGAGAGAATTAATCTAATAAAACATTGGGGCACAACAGGGTGTCTCATAGCCAAGCAAGAAGAGGTGTACAAAATCAAAGAAGAACAAATTGCGCAAAACAATGTTGAAGTTCTAGGAGTGAAGAGAACTTTCAAAAGAAAAACCACTGCTATTAGGAAAAGAATTCCTAAGAAGCCTGCAACTGGTATTGTGATTAGGGAACCTACTGCTGAGGCCCCTCAACCTGCCACAACTCAGAAAAGGACAAGGAATTTGGTCCTGTCCTACAATGAAGATGACGAGGACAGTGTCCCCATCAGTGAGATTTTGAAGAAACAAAAGGTTGTTGCTGCTGCTATTCCAACAAGGAGACAACAACCTCAAAGGAAAGGTAAGTCTGTTGTGACTTCTGAGGTAATTCTTCCTGCTAATGATCCTGTACAATTAGCAGTAGATGCCTTAGTATCTAGCTTTGAAAATAGAATGGATGTTGTCTCTGCACCTGATATTTCTATGAATCAAACTGAAACTATAGATGATGTGTATGTCCCCACACCACCATCACCACAAATCACTTCCCATGACCAACCACAAACAACCTCACCAAAAAGACCACAATTCCAACCCCTGATACCTGAGGATGATCCCTGGTTCAACCAACCAAATGATGGAATTGTCCTTGGTGCACCCTTTCCTAAAATGAAAAAGCCAAACTTTCCATACACTCACCCCTCTGTACTTTATGATGGCAAATCTGAATCCTTAGCCAGAGTAAAGAGGGATTGGAAAACTTTGTATCATACTCATGAAACAGAACTTGCCTCAACCAGACCCTGGTACCCTTTACCAGAGTATGAGTATGAACCAGAAACCATTGTCAAACCCTGGTATAAACCTCACCCTGATATTCCCACTGGCCCTCCACCATCCAAAATGTACAATAAACTTGGACCGCTCATCACTCATCTACCACAATATAAATTTCCTTGTAGAAAAATTTATCCAAACCTTGTCAAATACCCTCCTTTCAAACCCTTCACAGAAGGTATAGAGAGACACATCATCTCTGACTGGTCTAAGGATCCAGCAAAGAAAGACCTAAGCAATGTCATATACAAAAGGTCAAGATCCTTCAGACATATTCCCATTATCATGGATAACAAAACAAAATGGAAAACATTCAGACATCCAAGGGAATATGGAAAAGTTGCTGATATCATTGATCATCTCATGTATGCAATGCTGAAGTCAAAGTTTGAGCTGTTCAGGGTTGTAAGAGCTGCAAATTTTGTACCTCCAACTTGGTTGTTCCATACCCTGAAGAATACAAAAATTGGGATCAAGCCCTACATGCTATGTCCAACACTTCCAATGATTGACTTAAACAAGGACAAAGATAAGAAGAAACAGAGAAATACTGAAAAGATGCCTTTTCCAAAATCCTGCATGATCAATCCTGAAGATGTCAACCTCACTGATCAGAATATCATCAATTATTGGTTGGCACAACCTATAGAGGATGTTCGTGAAGATGTGGCTATTGACATTTGGAGAACTCACATGGTGAAATGTGCAGATGAAGCCTCCTCATCTGGTATAAGTTTAGAAGAGAAAAGGTTCATTCCAAAAGTCAGAGGCAAATATAGACTCTCATACTGCAGATTCTTCATCTACAAGGACATCTTGGGACTTCCTGTCATCAGTCCTCTTTATGAAGAAGATCCAGTCCACTGGGCTAGAGAGCTGCCCCCACCTGTTCTTCAACTTACTAATTCCCCTCCACCTTCTCCACCTTCAGAGCATACTGAAGAGGAAATTATATTTGAAGACCCTGCTATGGAGATTGAATCTGCTCAACCAGTCACTGAGAATGAGGAAGTTGCTAAATCTGTTTCTAGACCAAGCACTTCTGAGAAGCAATCATCTCAACCATTGGCTCTGACTGTCATTCATCCATCAAAGCAACCTCAAACTTCCAAAGCTATAGACACTCTTCCAAGTGAAGCACATGCTCAAGACAGTGCTGAAAGTTCAAGACCCTCACTCTCACTGCCTCCAAACTTTGAAGAGATTATTGGAAGAATTGTAGAGGAGAGAGTAAAGGTTGAAGTTAAGGAACAAGCAAGAGAACAAGTTGCAGAAGCCCTAGCTCTAACAAATGTCATGATGAACCAGATGATGAACATCATGCTGAGTTTTCAACAAAGTCAAAATCTGCCAACTCAAATTCCTGCTCCTCCACCAAATCCAAATCCAAACCCTCCTCCTCCACCCTCTTCTTAGGCCCTTGTTTTGTTGTTTCCCTACTGACAATGATGGTCCCCTCCTCTTACCTTTTTGTCTGATGACAAAAAAAGGGGGAGAATGGATAGAGAATTAAATTTACATAAAAGTCAGTTTTTGAAAATATACATTTGTCTGCATATGCATGCTTTTATTTGTTTATACATGTTTTGACATAATTGATTATATGCTCTGATACTATTTTTTTAACTGATAAGTAGCTGAACTGATCTGATAAGTTATATATGATATATGTTGCTCAGTTTATGTCTTGTATTTTATTCTTGTTAAGTTTGAATGCTTTGTCTTAGGGGGAGCTTTGTAAGCTCTCTTAGACTTTGCTCACTCAAATTTAATTAGTTTTTGTCATCATCAAAAAGGGGGAGATTGTTGTAACCAAAGTGATTTGGATTAATAATCTCCTAGTTTTGATGTTAACAAAAAGGATTAAATTTGCATGACAAATTTTAGTTGAGATCTAACATGCTCTATCTTGTCTTGCAGGAATGTTCAAATTTTGATAAGTTATGGAAACCATGAAAGAGTTTCCTAATATCCACGTCTATACATGTAGACGAGCTGCTCAAAACAATTGGTATATTTATTTATTTTAATATACTTGAGTAGACCGAAAATAAAATATTTTCAATAGACGGTAATGTTAATTCCTATGAGTAGACGAGCTTAAGTGCCATGTCAGTAGACGGAGATCAAAGTAACTCATTGAAATATAGCAAGTCCAAAGACTTGATAATAGACGAGAGGATATACCATGTCAGTAGACAAGCTAAAAGAGTTTTTAACCATGAGCGTGTAGACGCATATTTTTTTTAGTAGACGAGCTCTTTTTCTTTATGAGTCTTTCATATACTCAATAAATGCTACCTCGACCACATAGAAATATTTATTTCAAATGATTGATATTTATTTCAAATGAATGTTGGTCCTTCCTATTTACTTTAACGGTTTTATTGCCTTGTTTCCTTGAGAGAGAAACATAGTACCATTTGAGGAAATCCAAAATAGTACAAAGAGGAAATGCAAAACGCTTTGTACCCTGTCACCTTTATCGTTGGAATAGCTGGTTTTTGTACAAAGGAGGCAAGACAGTTTTCAAGTTACAATTGCTCAGAGGTGTGACCATTTTGTGCAAAAGTGACATAGTACATTTCACAATGGCCACGTTCAAGCTATCAGTCACAACGGATATTATGCATTTGATTCCATCTCTAAACGGGAAAAATTCAAAACAACCGTTGAAGAATTTCAAGTGAAGAAAAATAGATCACTATAAATAGAAGACCTCAACCTCTGAAGAAACAACTTTTGCAAATACAGAAACCTTGCTTGAAAAACGCTTGCCATTCTACAAGCTCAATATCTTTTATTCTTTCAAGAGCAAAAGTCTGTAATTCCTTAGCTTGAATATTGTTGTAATATTCAACTGATCTTAAACTTTCATATCCTCACACATAGTGAGTTAGAAGATCAATAGCAAACAATCTCTTTGTTAGAGTTAGAGCCTGAAGAGGCTTGGTAAGAAAGGAATACTTGTAGCTTGGAGAGGTGTTGAATACTTGATGTAATCTATTTGGAAAAATAGTGGAGAAAAACCTTCAAGTAGAAGGGACTGGACGTAGTTCTTGGTTGGAAGAGAGTAAACCAGGATAAAACACTTGCGTGAATTTTCTAATCTCTTATCTCTTTAGTTTTATTTGTTTATACTAAGTGTGGGGATTTGAACTTGATTTTGTTAAGTCTTTAAAAGGATCTTTTTCTGTGTGTGTGCTTTTGCCTTTTATTCTTTGTGTGAGAAAATAAGTTTTGAAAAATGTTGTTTTCAAAATTATTAACAAACACAATTCAACCCCCTTCTTGTGTTTGCCTGTGTTAACTTCACAACGATGGACCGGCAGAGTTTCAGGGTCTCGACAAGTTTCAGTGGAACAATCCGCCATCTTTTAGAGGAGCATATGACCCCGAAGATGCTCTGTTGTGGATGAGGTAGATAGAGAAGATCTTCCGAGCTATGGATTGCAATGATGTGCTGCGAGTGATTTTTGCCACTTTTATGCTCACTTAGGAGGCCGAGCACTGGTGAGAGAACTGTCGTCAGAGGATGGTGGCTGAGGGTACTGTGGTCACTTGGGCTGTTTTCAGAGAGAAGCAGATATCCGTGACAAGAAAGAGATGGAATTCTTGGCGCTGAAGCAAGGGAATATGTCGGTAGGAGAGTATGTGGCAAAGTTCGAGGAGCTTGCTAGGTATTACACACCGTATCAGTTTGCGACTGAGGATCGTTTTAAGTGTGTAAAGTTTGAGGATGGTCTTCGCCCAGAAATCAAGCTGGCAATCAACAACTAGGAGATCCGTGTCTTCCCGACCTTAGTGAACAAGTGTAGGATCTTTGAAGATGCCTACAAGTCCAGAGTGGTCAGTTTCAAGGGTTCAGATAACCAGGGCAACAAGAAGACCGAGCAGAAGGATAAGGGCAAGCAACGTTTCACTCCAGTCGGCCGGGATTTCAAGTAGAGTGGCAAGAGGCCATGGTTTTCTTTTGACAGGCCCATGGGTTGGAGCTCTAATGGCCCTAGACCCATGAGATGCAGCAAGTCCGGCGCGCAGGATCACTTCACCACCCAGTGTAAGGAAGTTGATATCATCTGCTTCAAATGTGGCAAGTCTGGCCACATCAGCCGGGGAGTATGGAGGAGCAAAGTCAGAACCTCCAAGTGCTAGCAAGAATCAGCAGTCTCAGGCTAATCGGCTGAATACCACTGGGAGAGTCTTTACTCTTAGTTGAGCTGAGGCCTCCGAGTCCGATGACTAGTTCCAAGGTATGTGTTTAATTGATGGGACTCCTTTAACTGTATTGTATGATTTGGGTGCTACACACTTGTTTATATCACATGATAGGGTCAACAGTTTAAATTTGCCTGTTACCTTTCTTGAGTATGATTTGATTGTTGCCACAACCACAAACAAGCCTGTTCTCACTTCACATGCATGCAAGAACTTTCTTATTACCATTGATGGTAGGAACTTTATTGTTGATCTTGTATGCTTACCTTTAAAATAGATTGACCTTATTCTTGGCATGGACTGGTTATCTTCCAACCACATCCTTTTGAATTGTTTTGATAAGACCTTAGTTTTTGGAACTCCTGTGGAGTCTAAGGATCCTAGATTTCTCTCTGCCAACCAAGTTAAGGCTTCGATGAAAGAAGAGGCCCAAGTATACATGATGCTATCTTCCTTGGAAGTATAGAGCCCTCCTGATGTTGGAAGTGTGCCTGTTGTGCGGGAATTTCCTGAAGTATTTCCGGGGGATGTTTATAACTTGCCTCCTGAGAGAGATGTCGAGTTCACCATAGATTTAGTGCCTGGCATCTGGCCAATATCCATAGTACCCTATAGAATGTCTCCTCTAGAGCAAGCTGAGCTGAAGAAGCAGATAGAGTACCTGATACAGAAATAGTTTATTAGGCCTAGTGTATCCTCATAGGGAGCGTCGATGTTGTTAGTAAAGAAGAATGATGGCAGCATGAGGTTGTGTGTCAACTATCGGCAGTTCAACAAAGTGACCATTAAGAATCGGTATCCTGTCCCTAGGATTGATGACCTTATGGACCTGTTGATAGGAGCTTGTGCCTTCTCTAAGATAGATTTGAGGTCAGGGTACCATCAGATTCGGGTTAAGTGGGAGGACATCCCGAAGACAGCGTTTAGGATGCATTATGGTCATTATGAGTACTTGGTTATGCCTTTTGGTGTGACCAATACTCATGCTATGTTCATGGACTACATGAACATTACCTTTCACCCTTACTTGGATAAGTTTGTGGTGGTTTTCATAGATGACATCTTAGTGTACTCCAAGACCAAGGAGGAACATGAGGAATACTTGAGGGTTTTCTTGTAGACCCTTAAAGAAAAGCAGTTGTTGTAAGACTAAGCTCTCATTGATGTTTTGATGTATGACAAACAAAGTGTATTTTGCATAAGCTTTTTGATATTGATTATACACTTATAGTGTGTTGAGCATTATGCAAGATCTCTCATGAAAAAGGAAAGTCAAGGATCAAGGGATGCAAGGACAAGGACACAAAGCAATGGACAAGGAATAAAGCATCAAGCAATGAAGATTTCATCCTTTAGATGCTATTGTAAAAATAGCACACTTGATTCCTTAGGTGAAGCACTTGGAATTTAAGAAGAAACTAAATTTTACAAAGGATAAACAAAATAGTTTTTCAAAAGAAAGGTTTTTCAAAAAGATGTTAATTGGATTAAGAAATTAAGTGTATTGTACATATGTGTTGTACACATGTGTATATAAAGCTAAATTTCAAGTTTTAGAAAGAACCTTTCTGTACACAGGTATCATACACATGTGTATGATAAGTTGAGTTTTAAAAACAAAAGAAAATCTGTCTGTACACATGTGTTGTACACCTGTGTATTCGAACCTGAGCTCTCGGGTCTGGAACCAAAATCTGTACACATGCGTTGTACACATATGTATTGAAGTTTTGGAATAATCTGGGTTGATGTTCTAATATACATCTGTGTACGCAAAGTATACACATGTGTATTAATGCACGGCGCAAGAGATACACATGTGTACAAAAGAATACAATCTGTGTATGCGTTTGTAAAAGCTGAAGACTTGGTTTAATACACAGATGTACAAAGAATCCAATCTGTGTACGAGCTTTGAAAAGGTTTGAAAAACACGAGTACACAGATGTAGTACACAGACTGTTCTGTTACAACTTTGCAAAACTGATTTTTAATCACTTGTAACAACTTTTGTGATAAGACCCATTGATCTAATTCTTCATACACCTATAAAAGGACTTCATAACAACACTTTTCGTTATGTTACACATCCTAAAAAGAGAAATTCGAAATATTCCAAAGTTTGCAAAAGTGCTTCATCTTTGAGAGAAGAGTGTGATATTCATAAGTGCTTCAATTTGTAATATTTGACTTCTAGAGTCATATTCTTTTCATTCAAGTTTCGATTTGTTGATTAAAGAGAGGATATCTCTTTGTTGTATTACAGGGATAGAAGGGATCCCTGGGTTGCAAAGCAAGTGTGCTTTTGCTAAAGGTTTTCAAGGTAGTGAAGCCTTGATGATTTAAGAGAGGGGTATCTCTTAGTTGTTTCACAGATTTAAGAGAGGGTATCTCTTAGGTTTTGACAAGGATAGAAGGAATCCTTGGGTAGAAAAGCAAGGTTGCTTTTTGGTAAAGGTTTGTGCAAGGTGGTGGAGCCTTATGATGATTGTAATTGGATAGTGTAATTTCTAATTATAGTGGAGAAAACCACAGAGGTGTGGGACTGGATGTAGGCGTACCAGAGGAGGTAGCTGAACCAGGATAAATCGGTTTGCGTGTTCTTCTCATCTCTAAACTCATATTTTTGTTATATGCATATGTGTGATGTAAATGAGTCTTAAATGCTTGTTAACTTGAATCTTTAATCTGAATCTTCTTGTTAAGATTATTGTTTCTTTCTTGTAATCTTTCTTAACATCATTACTTGATTAATAATCAGAATCTTGGGAATTAAAATTGAGTGAAAACTAATTTTCTTTAAGAAAACTCTGTTTTGCTTTAAATTGCTGAAAAAGTTTTCAATCTCTCAATTCACCCCCCCTCTTGAGATAGTAGCCAATACCAACAATTGTATGCTAAGTTGTCTAAGTGTGAGTTTTGGCTAGAAGATATGAGTTTTTTAGGACATGTCATCTCTAAAGGTGGGATAGTCGTGGATCCGGCTAAGGCTGAGACGGTGCTCTAGTGGGATGCGCCGAATTAAGTAACCGAGATTAGGAGTTTCATGGGTTTAGTAGGGTACTATAGGAGGTTTATAGAAGGTTTCTCTAAGATAGCTTTACCCTTAACCCGTCTCACCAAGAAAGGGCAGCTCTCTGTGTGGGACTCTAAGTGTGAGGAAAGTTTCCAAACCTTAAAGGATAGATTGACATCAGCACCAGTGTTAGTTTTGTCATATCCTAGTGAACCTTTCGTAGTTTACTGCGATGCTTCTAAGCAAGGTTTAGGTGGTGTGCTGATGCAGAACGGTAAAGTAGTAGCTTATGTTTCCAGGCGGATGAATCGTCATATGTCAATGAAGTAATTGAGGTCGAGAATATCACTGGCATGTTGGGATCTGAAGCTGATGGAGAAGAAGTGGTCATTGGTAATCAGTCATCGATGCATGCATCATCAGAGGAAGAAATCGAAAGTGATGACTCATTGGAAGAAGACGAAGAGTCGGATTTAGAATCAGATGACGATACCGAGTCTGAATAGGAATTTTACTGTTAAGTATTTTTATTGTATTTTAAATATTTGCTTATGCAATTAAATGTAAGACTTGACAAATTTCAAAGTTAGATATTATTAATTATGTGTAAGACTTGACAAATTTCAAAGACTTGACAATTTGCTTATGCCTTTGTGTAGAATGAGTAGTAGACGAGCCAATAAATAACTTTCAGAAAAATAGCAAGTCCAAAGACTTGAACCTAGACGAGAAGTTAAGCTAGACGCCACGTTAGTAGACGAGCCTTCTATCTTACTAAGTTAAAATTGCGCGTCCAAAGACTTGCTTGTTTGCTGGTTACTATAATTGAACCCATATATTAGACCTGAATTTATTTCAAATGATTGAATATTTAGTTCGAAAGAATATATGTCTCATCGCGAACATAAACCTTTGTACTCTGTCACATATATTGCTGTAAAGTTAAAACCAAGTACAAAGAAGGAAAGTCAGAAAGCAACCTTTAGTATAACAGAGAAAAGACTGTACTACTTTGAGCTTACTTCCTATAACCCAGAGCACTTCTCCAGTAAGAATATCAAGCTATCAGTCTCAACGGATCTCAACATTTAATGTTATCTCTAAATAGATATTTACTCAAGATCGTTGAAGAAAAGATGAAGAAGTTTATATATAGTAGACGACCCCAAGAGAAGAAACAGCTTAATGCTGCGAAATTTTCTAAGTGCCAAATCTCTAACCAAATTTCATTGAATATTTTCAGTTGTATTCTTCCTGATCTTAAACTTTCATATTCTCAAACATAGTGAGTTCTTAGATCAAAATCTGTAAATCTCTTTGTTCGAGTTAGAGCCTGAAGAGGCTTGGTAGAGAAAGAATACTTGTCACCAGAAGGGGTGTTGAATACTTGTAATCTATTTGGAGAATAGTGGAGAAAATCCTTCGAGTAGAAAGGACTGGACGTAACTCTCGGTTGGAAGAGAGTGAACAAGGATAAATCACTCGTATGAATTTTCTATCCCTATCTTTTACAGTCTTTGCTTACAGTAACTGTGGGGATTCGGAACTGAGTTTGTTAACTCTTTAAAATGGTTCTTGCTTTTGTGTACTTATCTTGTTTTGCTTGCAAAAAGGTTTGAGAAAAGGCTTTCTTGAAAAACTGTTAAGAAACACAATTCAACCCCCCTTCTTGTGTTTCCCTGTGTCGACTTCAGTTGGTATCAGAGCTCAGCCTCGAAAGGGTTGAGCATCTAACAAGTGCTGAGGGAGTACGATCCAACAAGCATGGATACAGAAGGAAAAGCAATCAACAGACCTCCTCTCTTTGATGGCACAGATTATGACTACTGGAAAAAGAGAATGATGGCTTTTCTTGATGTACAAAATATGGACATCTGGGAGCTGAGTGAAACTGGTTACACTAAGCCTAGAGGTGATGATGGAGTTGCTGTTGCTAGAGTAGATTGGACTGCAGATCAAAAGACCAAGCACCAAGCACCAGCTCAGTCTCAAAGCCAAGCATTATCTGTTATTCTGATGTGTGGTATCACCAGATCTGAGCATTACAAGGTTCACAGCTGCATCACTGCTAAAGAAATCTGGGATACTCTTGCCCTAGCTCATGAAGGGTCATCCCAAGTCAAGGAATCAAAGATAAGCATGCTGGTTCACCAGTATGAGCTATTCAAAATGGCTGAACATGAAACCATAGATCAAATGTTTGGAAGATTCCAAACTATCACCAACAGTCTTAGATCTCTTGGAAAGACCTATGAAAATAGAGACCATGTCAGAAAAATTTTGAGAAGCCTGCACAAACAGTGGAGACCTCAGGTCACTGATATTCAGGAAGCTAAAAATCTTAATACTCTCACTTTGGAGCAGCTTCTTGGATCTCTAAAAGTTCATAAGCTTGAGCTCAATGAGGAAGAAAGTACCAGAAAAGGAAAGTCTATTGCCCTAAAGGCAAACAAGGCTAACTCATCAAAAGTTCTCAAAGCTGAGGAATCCTCAGATGAAGCAGACCCTTCTGACAGTGATGAAGGATCTGATGAGGATGAACTGTCTTTCTTCTCCATAAAGATTCAACATATGTGGAGAAAGAAAAGTGGTTTCAGAAGGAAGCAGTTCAACAAAAAGTTTCCTAGAGAAAAATCAGACTCCAATGAAAAAGGTCCACCTCTGTGTTTCGAATGTAAAAAGCATGGTCACTTCAAAGCTGATTGCCCAGAACTAAAGGACAAAAAGTTCTTCAAAAAGAAGAAGGGTTTGATGGCTATTTGGGAGGATCTGGATCTATCATCATCTGAAGAAGAAGATGAAGCTGAGGAAGAGGCAAATATATGTCTCATGACTGGAACATCCTCAGAAAGTGAATACACTGATACAGAGGTGATGGAATCTTACCCGTCTACTCTTCAAGAAGCATTCGATGAGTTATTACATAACTCGTCCATTCTATCTCATGAATATAGAAATATTAAAAAGAAATTTTCAAAATTAACTAAGGAGTATGATAGGGTTTGCATGGAAAAACAAGCCCTTATTAGTGAAAACAAGAAGCTTGAATCAGAGAATGTCAGTCTAACTGACAAACTTGAGTGTGAGCCTGATGTCTCTTATAAAGTTGCAAAACTGAAACAAGATGTAACTTATCTGACAGACACCCTGTCTAAATTTGTAGGTGGCTCAGAAAAGTTAAGCTTGATACTGAGGTACTCTAGGTCACCTCATGATAAGTTTGGCTTAGGCTATGACAAAGTGAAGCTTGAAGCATCTCACAAAACATCAAAACCTCATGCACACTATAGAGTTTCTAAAACTCAACAACAACATACTAAAACAAAATCTAGCTCGTCCAACACCTACGGTAAAGTATGTGGAAAAAGTGTCATGTAACATCTAGATGCATACATAATAAGCATATCAAACATGCTCGTCCAGTGACTACTAACAAGAAAGGACCCAAGTCAATCTGGGTACCTAAAGATAAGATTATACCTGATGAAGATTTGGTTAACAACAAGAAAGAAACACGCATCTTGGTACTTGGACAGTGGTTGCTTACGTCACATGACGGGAGAAAGGTGTATGTTCCAAGACCTTAGACATAAAGATGGTGGCTGGGTTACCTTTGAAGGTAATCAAAAAGGAAAGATCATTGGAGTAGGTAAAATTGGTCAACATTATTTTCCCTCCATTGATAATGTTCTTTTAGTTAATGGCTTAAAACACAATCCGCTGAGCATAAGTCAATTATGTGATAATGGGTTTGCTAATTTTTTTTATAAGAATATGTGTAATGTCAAGAAGGTCGATGGAGCACTCTTATTCACTGCCAAGAGGTAAAATAATCTGTATAAGATTGACTTAGAGAACCTCACAAATCAAAGTGTCTCATGTCTAGTGTCCATTGAAGATGAGCGATGAATTTGGCACAAAAGGCTAGGTCATGCAAGCTTGAAATTAATTTCAAAGGTAAATAAGCATAACCTAGTGAGAGGCTTACCAAACCTTAGGTTTAGATCTGATGCTCTCTGTGATGCATGTCAAAAGGGAAAACAAGTCAAAGGTTCATTTGAATCTAAGAATATTGTTAGTACCAATAAACCACTACAGTTGCTACACCTTGATCTGTTTGGACCAACAAGGACTGCCTCTATCAGTGGGAAGAAATATGGTCTAGTCATAGTAGACGACTACACTAGATGGATATGGGTTATGTTCTTAGCTCACAAGGATGAGTCATTCAGGGTCTTCTCTGTATTCTACAAATGTTTAAAGAATGAAAAAGGCATGTGTATCACTTCAATCAGAAGTGATCATCGGGGAGAGTTTGAAAATGAGTTATTTCAAAAGTTCTGCGAAGAAAGTGGTATACTTCACAACTTCTCAATACCTAGAACACCACATCAAAATGGTGTGGTAGAAAGAAAGAATAGATCACTTCAAGAGATGGCTAGAACTATGCTCAATGACAACTCTGTTCCTAGACACTTCTGGTTCTGGGCTAAAGTTGTTAACACTGCCTGCTACATTCAGAACAAAATATATATAAGTCCAATCTTGAATAAGACTCCCTATAAATTGTGGAAAGGACAAAAACCCAACATATCTTATTTTCATCCTTTTGGTTGTAAATGCTTCATACTAAATACTAAAGATCTACTTGGTAAGTTTGATGCTAAAGTAGATAATGGAATTCTATTAGGATATTCCGAATCATCTAAAGGTTTTAGGGTTTACAATTCTAGAACTTTGGTAGTTGAAGAATGTATACATGTCAAATTTGATAACAAGCAGCCTGATAAGAAACTATTAGAGCTGGATGAAACTTTTACAGATTTGAATCTCAAAGATTCTGAAAATCAAGTAAACATTAAGTCTGATGATCAAGTGGACGACCCTCAACAATCTGAGTCAGAAACTTCAACTTCTCAACAAGAAAATGTTCAAAGATCTTGGTACTTCAACAATTACCATCCTCAAGATCAAATCATTGGTAGTCTCGATGATAGGCTAAGAACTAGATCAACATTCAGAGAGCATGATTCTGCTTTAATCTCTGAGTTGGAACCTTAGACAGTAGACGAGGCTCTACTAGACGAGGGCTGGATTCTGGCAATGCAAGAAGAATTGAACCAGTTTGAAAGGAGTGAAGTCTGGACTCTTGTACCAATTTCCAAAGAACAAATCAGTTATTGGAACCAAATGGGTCTACAGAAACAAGCTTGATGAAAATGGCAAAGTGGTAAAAAGTAAAGCAAGACTTGTTGCTTAAGGTTACTCACAGGAAGAAGGTATACACTACACTGAAACTTTTGCTCCTGTTGCTAGACTAGAAGCAATTCGTATATTATTATCATTTGTTGCACATCATAATATCATGCTATATCAAATGGATGTAAAGAGTGCATTTCTAAATGGCTTTATAAAAGAGGAAGTATATGTTATGCAACCTCCGAGTTTTGAAAGCGAAACCCAACTTGAACATGTATATAAGCTAAAGAAAGCTTTATACGGCCTTAAACAGGCTCCTAGAGCTTGGTATGAAAGGTTAAGTTCATTCTTAATGGACAATGGATTTAGTAGATGAAAGGTTGATACGACCTTGTTTAGAAAATCCAGTAAGTCCAGTTTTATTATTGTTCAAATATATGTTAATGACATAATCTTTGGTGCTACTAATGAATCTCTATGCAAAGTATTTTCTAAGCTAATGCAGAAAGAGTTTGAAATGAGCATGATGGGAGAACTCAAGTTCTTCCTTGGACTTCAAGTTAAACAAACAGTGGACGAGGTGTACATCCATCAAACTAAGTACACAAAGGAACTTCTAAATAAATTCAATATGGATGATTACAAACCAATGAACACTCCTATGCATCCCACGTCCATACTAAACAAAGATGATAAAGATAAAAGGGTAGACCAAAAGGTATATAGAGGTATGATAGGATCTCTTCTATATCTTACTGCATCTAGACCTGATATTATGTTCAGTGTATGTTTGTGTGCTCGCTTTCAATCTGATCCTAGAGAATCACATCTATCAACAGTTAAAAGAATATATATTTAGATATTTGAAGATCATTCTGTCTCACCTCGTGAGAACGGTTTCGCCTCGCGAAAGATCCAATTTTGAATGCGCGCCAACTTAAGATTCGCCTCGCGAATCCATGTCCGCCTCGCAAGCGCGCGCAGATCCCAAACTTTATAAATAGCTTGTTTTAGTTCAATTGGAGGCAGCTTTGAATAGAGATTGTAATCCTAGTTTTCCTAAGGGCTGTGTAGTGAGTTTTAGTTTAGTTTCATAGAGGATGAATGCTTTTTATACTTTGTTCGTTGTTATCGTCTCTCTGAGGAACTAATCCTTATTTCTAAGGGAACAATGAAGCCACCGTTGATGGCATAGTGAATCCAAGTAATAATTTCTTATACCCTTGTCTCTTTTCTTGTTTCTTAATTCTGATTTGTTTGTGTTAATCATATGCGCGCATGGTTAACTAGTCTAGTGCGTTGAGGCTGGCAGGCGATTCGTATTTAGGACTTGAATTAAGAACACCGTTTGAATATTGCTAGGCATAGAATAGGAAAGCGGTGCAATTGCTATAGGGAACCAAGAATTTGATAATCTAATTGTGGGTTGAATAGATTGGCAGATTGACAACTCGCAATTGTAGAAAATTCCTTTTGAAAATCGGCAGTGACATTAGGATAATTGAGGGTTCTTGATTGACAATGAAATTAAATTGAACATAGGGATAAGGAGATAAACACTTGGGTAACTTGCTTGATAGGGTAGGTGGATTCGTGACCTTAGAAGCTTTAATCATAATCAAATCTCATCATAATCTTTTAGGATCTTTAATTACTTGTTTTGATCTCAAATTTGATTTGATTTTCTTTCTCATCATAAAGATTCCCCTTTGACTTGGTCAAACGATTTGAATTTCTTATTTAGTTAAATTGGTCTTCCAATCCTTGTATTCGACCTCGGTATTTTCTTACCGTGTTTTTATTACCTGCAACGAAACGGTACACTTGCCGGATCGTCAACAAGTTTTTAGCACCGTTGCCGGGGATTGGTACAACCAATTTTCCTAATTTTTAGGAAATTCAATTCTCTTGATTGAGCAATTTTTTTTCCTGCAATTTTTATCTCTTTTACTTCTTTGATCCCACTTGGTCTTGACTTGTTTTTGTGTATGCGAGGTACCCTTTCATAGGAAGACTTGCTATACGATCCAGAGATCACCAGGACCGAGAAGAGGTACAGGAAGGAACTCAGAGAGAAAAAGAGGCTTGAAGCTAACCAACTCATCGATCTTGAAGGGATGGCGGAAGGAGATCCTCCAACCTACAAGCCTCTTTATGAGTACAATCTTCCTCACTTGGACGATTGTGCTTCAAGTGTTGTTAGGTCTCCTATCACGGCCCCTTCTTTTAATATAATGGAAGGAGCTCTGTCGTGTGGTAAAAGACAATCAATTTGATGGAAGTGCATACCAAGATCCTCATAGGCATATTACTCACTTCTTGGAGAATTGCGACCTGCTCAAAACTCCAAGAGTTTCAGATGATGCCTTTCGTTTGCGACTATTCCCTTTCTCTCTTCGGGATAGAGCACGCGATTGGTTAGACTTGCACTTGGATCGTGCTAGCATCACTACTTGGGAACAAATGGCTCAGAAGTTCCTAACTAAATTTTTTCCTCCTTAGAAAGCGGCACAGTTGAAGATAGCCGTCACTTCTTTCAAGCAACATGATGATGAGTCCTATAATGAAGCTTGGGAAAGGTACAATATGCTTTTGAGAAGATGCCCTTCATCCTACTTTGACTTGGTAACAAAGGTACAACACTTCTTTAATGGGTTGAAGGGTCGCTACCAGATGAACTTAGATGCCGCAGCTGGCGGTTCTTTCTCTTACAAATCAGCAGAGGACAGTTGGGCTTTATTAGAGAAGATGTCCAGGAATGATTATAACCGCAGTATAGGCACTTCTAATGCTTCCGGAATCAGTACCGCATTACTGGAGGCTATTCTTGAACAGAACACACTCTTGAGAGGAACTATCTAGCAAGCTCAAGGTTAATGCAGTGCGAGAAGGCTGGCCTCCAGGGTGTAATTTTTGTAATGGTGAACATGCCAGTGAGAGTTGTCCAGTAAATTTTTCACAAGAACATGTGGACTCGTGTCACAACTTTTATGACACAGTGCCACAGAACAACTATCAGAGGAATAGGCAGAATGACTACAATCAGAGTCGGGGGTACATTAGGAGAGACCATCCGGGTTTCACTTGGAGCAACACTAGTGGTGGTCTAGCCGGGCAACAACAACAAAATCAGAGGCCAAACTATGGAATTCGACAGCACAACACCCAACAGGCTCTCCCTCAACCTACTCAATTGCAAATCACAGATGGTGGGAAGCAAACTTGGGAAGTGGCATTTGAGAAATTAGCCAGTCATACTAGCACAGCTATTGAGAAGTTGACAGTGCACATTGATACCTCCATTGAGAAGCTAGCAACTCACACAGGTTCGGCAATCCAACTCCTGGAAACTCAAGTATCTCAGCTAGCCAAACAAATGAATGAGCGTCTTCCAGGCACTTTTCCGGGCAACATAGAGAACAACCCTAAGGCCCAATGCAATGCCATATCCACTAAAAGTGGTAAGGTGTTGGAACCAAAAGGGGAACCCCTTGAAGGCTAATGAAGGTGAAACTCCAGAACAACCACAAGAAGAGAAGGAGCAAGCTAAGGAGGATGAGGTAGCTAATGAAAAGGTGCCGGAGCAAAGGGTAAGGTTGAAATTAGTAGATGAAGAATTCCGAAAGAAGAAGTGGGTTGAGCCCCAAGACCTTCCTCCCTTCATGAAGGTACCATATCCAAAGAGATTGAAGAAACCCTCGCAAGACAACCAATTCAACAAGTTCCTTGATGTTTTCCGCAAGCTTCAAATCAACATTCCTTTTGCGGAAGCCTTGGAGCAAATACCATCCTATGCTAAGTTCATGAAGGAGCTTCTCTCCAAGAAGCGAAAGATAGTGGATGAGGAAACGGTTGCTTTGACCGAGGAGTGTAGTGCAATTCTCCAAAGGAAATTACCTCCAAAGTTGAAGGATCCGGGTTCTTTTAGTATACCATGCACCATTGGAGAGATGACTATTGAGAAGGCACTATGTGATCTAGGGGCGAGCATCAACTTAATGCCCCTATCCATGATGAGAAGGCTTGGGATTAAAGAAGTCAAGGGCACAATGATGTCACTCCAACTTGCGGATCGAACAATTAAATACCCTTATGGGGTGGTTGAAGATTTGCTAGTGAAGGTGGGCAATTTTATTTTTCCAGCAGATTTTGTGGTACTGGACATGGACGAAGATGCCAATATTCCACTCATATTGGGTAGACCATTCTTGGCCACCGGAAGGGCTCTTATTGATGTTCAATTGGGAAAGCTCACACTTCGGGTTCAAGATGAGAAAGAGGAGTTTGATGTCTTTGAAGCTGTGAAGCATCCGGTGGAGAATGCTAACTGCTATAGTGTGAATGTAGTGAAGCCTCTTGTCAAACCAACTCCTACACATGAAACAAATGGTTCAACACTAGAAAGGGTGTTGGTAAAATCCCACACTTTTGAGGATGGCATGGAAAAGGATGAGTCGGCGTACTTGGGGCACAAAGATAAGTTGCCTAGGACTAATAAGGATGACCCAAGCAAGTTGGAAGGGAAGCCACAAGAGCATCATGAGTCACTAACTAAAGCGGCTGGAGTAAAAAGGAAGCTAGATCCCATCAAGCTCAATGAAATCTGATTGAGAGCTTATGAGAAAGATTGAAGCAAAAAGGGGCATCCCAAGGTTCGGCTCGATGATCCAGTTAGCCCGAGAAAGAAGTCATTTCCGGACCAAGTGAAGTCTTGTTGGCGAGTGAAGGATAGGAAGAAAACAACACTTCCTCATGATGTTTTTAAGGAAGGACACAAAGAGCCCAGGGAGACATTTGGTGATAATGACCAAGGATTGAAGCTGCTTTTTATGGAAGAAGAAGTTGAAGGCCATCTTGTTGAGTTCGCAGTGACTTAGCCCTTTGGGGCTATGACCGTCAGGCTCGGGACGTTAAACAAGCGCTTCTTGGGAGGCAACCCAAGTAGTTATATCCTTTTATTGCATTTAAAGAGTCATAAAAATACAAAGTGTCTTCATATAGGGTCCTTAGTTAGAAAATTGCATTAGAAAAGCATGTAGGACTTAGATGCATTTAGGAAAAGAGGGGCAGAATTCTTCTCTGGCTCGCCTCGCGAGCAATAATTCGCCCCGCGAGCCTGATGGATGTCAAAATCCCTGCATCTGGCTCGCCCCGCGAAAAGGGCTTGGCCAAGCGAGGCCGAAAGGCAGAAACTTAGAGGTGGGCACCTCGTTCTGCCTCGCGTCGCGGACATGGGGTTCGCCTCGCGAATCTGGGCAAGAATGAAATTATTAAAATCCCATAATGGCCTCGCGAGACGCCTCTCGCCCCGCGAAAAAAAATGAACTGTTTTTTATGCCTCAGTTCGTCTGGTTTGCTAATCCTGGGGACCAGGATCCTCATCCAAGAGGGGGCGAGTCCGAGGCAAATATTTGATGATTTTCAGGTAGATAGAACTCCAAAGGAGGAAGCCACAAAGACTAGTGAGCTGGAAGGAGAGGAAGAGAATGAAGAAAGGATGAGCACCAATGAAAGTTTGGGATCCTTTCGGACCCCACAAGATAACAATTTCTAAACCTTACTTTTTTCTTTTCTGTTTCTTCTCTTTTTGCTAATTGGTCATGTACAGTCATATGTGTGTTGAGTTTTGTGTTGGTAAGCTTGAAGGGATTTTATTGACTTTAGCATAGATGGATTGCATGATAAATGTTGATTTTTGATGATTTCCCCTAATGAGTTGAATTTTGAAAATTGATCCCCATGAAAAATTGAAGATTGAACTTTGAGAAATTTTATTGTGATTGCATGACTTATGACAAGTTTGGGGTGAATGGGTGCACACCCTAGGGATGTATCTCGGTCAAATAATTTGCTAAAAATGTCCAAGTGAGGAATTTGAGCCTCCAACATTATTTTTAATTGTGTGAATCACTTTTATGTTGCACTTCCCCGGATTTGCTTGAATCTCATCATGGTTTGCATGTTTATATGTTTGCATCAAATGATTTAGGCAATTTTCTTTGAAATAGCTACTTGGCCTAAAAAGAACCACCCTTAATGCATGTTCCCTAGTTAGCCACATTGAGCCTAATAGCCTGTTATTTCTTGATGACCTTATGTTATAAGCCAAAAATCCGGAAAAACCATGTTAACCCAATCTTAGGATTTAGGAGAGCATGGAAACTTAACAATGTAAGTGTTGTTTGGAAACTAAGTTTGGGGTGGCTACAAGGGTTTGATATGTTGTTTTAGGTTGAGAAAAAGAAAAATAAAGGTTGAAGCCAAAGGCAAAAAGAAAAAGAAGAAAAGTACAAAAATGTCAAAAAGGGTATTAAAAGGAAAAAGGTTTGTAGTCACCCAAAGCGAAAAAGAAAAATGGAAAAAGGAATTAGAGTGAAAAATATAAGTGTAAAAAGTTTTATGCTCTCTTAAATTCCTAGGGACTTAAGCCTAGTACCTTTGAATATCCTACCTTTAGGCAGGCCCCATTACAACCCTTAAAAGACCTTTTGATGTTGCAAACATGTTTTCGTGGGAACTATTTTTGAGATGAAAATCAAATTCATGGAAAGTGCTCTTAAAATGTGAAATTGAGTGAAAGTTGAAAACCTTGACAAAACTGAGCGAATGAGTGAATTACTATATGCCCTTGTGAGGAAGGTAATTGTTTGAAATTGGTGATCTCCCTTTTGTGTGTATCTTGGATCCTTGACTTAGATTGATGATTGCTTGAATGAATAGATTCTCAATTGTTTAAAGTAAATGAATGTGGGGATTTCATTGATGAAAAGGAGGGAACATTGAATTAAAAAATTGAATTGTTAAAATTGCATGAAATTTGTGCGAAAATAATTGAGTCCATTGAGCTTACCCAGTTTTGAGTCTTTTTAAGTTTTAGTTTGCTTGGGGACAAGCAAAGTTTAAGTTTGGGGTATTTTGATAAGCCTCTGGCTCATCTAGCTTTATAGCTAATGATGCCACGGTTTTTGTGCTAATTATTCGAGTTTAGTCTCGTTTTCGCCCAAATTTAGCTTTAATTGTCTCTAAGCAATGTCTTGAGTCTTTTAAGTAGTTTTAGAATATTTTTTGCTATTTTTGAGTTAAACAAAGCATTTGATGCGATTTTATATTTTCAGGTTAAAAGTGAAGCTCAAGAGAACTTGGAAAAATGGAGAAAACAAGCAAAAAGGTAAAACTGGTCATTAGCCTCGCGAACTGACATTCGTCCCGCGAGCCAGAAGGACAGATTAAGTAATGTTAGCAGCCATTCAGCCTCGCCTCGCGAGGATGTGTTCGCCTCGCGAGACAGAAACAGGGAATTGAAGATCATTCTGTCTCACCTCGTGAGAACGGTTTCGCTCGCAAAAGATCCAATTTTGAATGCGCGAACTTAAGATTCGCCTCGCGAATCCATGTCCGCCGCGCGAGCGCGCGCAGATCCCAAACTTTATAAATAGCTTGTTTTAGTTCAATTGGAGGCAGCTTTGAATAGAGATTGTAATCCTAGTTTTCTTAAGGGCTGTGTAGTGAGTTTTAGTTTAGTTTCATAGAGGATGAATGCTTTTTATACTTTGTTCGTTGTTATCGTCTCTATGAGGAACTAATCCTTATTTCTAAGGGAACGATGAAGCCACCGTTGATGGCATAGTGAATCCAAGTAATAATTTCTTATACCCTTGTCTCTTTTCTTGTTTCTTAATTCTGATTTGTTTGTGTTAATCATATGCGCGCATGGTTAACTAGTCTAGTGCGTTGAGGCTGGCAGGCGATTCGTATTTTGGACTTGAATTAAGAACACCATTTGAATATTGTAAGGCATAGAATAGGAAAGCAGTGCAATTGCTATAGGGAACCAAGAATTTGATAATCTAATTGTGGGTTGAATAGATTGGCAGATTGACAACTCGCAATTGTAGAAAATTCCTTTTGAAAATCCGCAGTGACATTAGGATAATTGAGGGTTCTTGATTGACAATGAAATTAAATTGAACATAGGGATAAGGAGATAAACACTTGGGTAACTTGCTTAATAGGGTAGGTGGATTCGTGACCTTAGAAGCTTTAATCTTAATCAAATCTTATCATAATCTTTTAGGATCTTTAATTACTTGTTTTGATCTCAAATTTGATTTGATTTTCTTTCTCATCATAAAGATTCCCCTTTGACTTGGTCAAACAATTTGAATTTCTTATTTAGTTAAATTGGTCTTCCAATCCTTGTGTTCGACCTCGGTATTTTCTTACCGTGTTTTTATTACCTGCAACGAAACGGTACACTTGCCGGATCGTCAACACTAATCTAGTCTCATGGTCAAGCAAAAGACAAAGTACCATTGCATTATCAACTGCTGAAGTTGAGTACATTTCAGCTACAAGTTGCTGCTTACAACTCTTATGGATCAAACACCAATTGGAGGACTACAATGTATTTGTAAGTAGTATTCCACTCATGAGTGACAATACTGCTACAATCAATCTATCTAAGAATCCAATTTTGCACTCCAGAGCTAAGCATATAGAGATTAAACATCATTTTATTATAGATTCTGTGCAAAAAAGTGTTATTGATATACAATTTGTAGATATTGACCATCAATGGGCAGATATCTTTATTAAACCTCTTGCTGAGGACATATTTATGTTTATAAGAAAGCATCTTAACATGATTTGTGTGGATTGAATGTGCGTCTAATAGTCATCGCGTCTATTGCATGTTAAAATGTGCGTCCATTGCTTACCGCATCCATTGACTGTCTACTTGCTTTTATCTGACTCGTCTATGCTATTATTTATTTTGTCTCCAAGAAATATTTAATTAAATTCTCTTTGTTGAGTCAGTTACTTCCTTCAATCCTATCACTTGCCTTTTTACAGTTTCGAAAAACCTGCGTCGTGTCAGCATTTAATGCATGTCTCTTCACACGTCTATCATCTCTTTTCTTTCTTGAATTATTTTCAAGAAAAACTCTTCACATTTTCGAAACCTTCTTAAGTAAAACGTTTCTCTCTGAAAATCTTTTACTTTCTCTTTGATCCTTGAAATCCCTGAGTAAAAGAATTCTCTGTTTCCCCTGTTTCTAAAACCCTAACTTTCAAACCTCAACAATGGCTTTTTCACCGATGTTTCAACCTATAATGTCAACAAGCTAAACATCGGTATTGAATATCACTTTGAGTTTGGAATTCTAAAGGAGTACAACGTTGATGTAAGCAAATACATCACTGCTGCTGGTTGGGATGGTCTCTTCATTGAGAAGGTCTCAGTGTACCCAGACCTAATTAGGGCTTTCTGGAGGAAACCCAATGTGTTACAGACTGAAATATATGCTAAAGTTTTGGGAATCAGAGTGATCGTATCTGAAGCAACCATTGCTGCTGCTATTAACTGTGCCCAGGAAGGATTAGTTATCAATGACAAATGGGAAGAAGAATTGGGAGGACCAGATGTCATCGCTACAATTCTGATGAGGCATGATAAAGTAAGAAATCATTCATGGAAAGCTGTAGAGATGAAGGATGAGGTTCGTATCCTTCACCAGATTTTGAACAAGACGGTTCTACACAAGGCTGGATCCAAGGACAACCTCTCTGCCTTGCATAAATTTTGTCTCTGTCATTTATTTACTAAGACCAAAGTCAACCTACCTTGCATTCTCTTTGGAAGATTCAAAGAATATATGATACACAGGGAGAAGGCATATGCAATCCCCTTCTACCACTTGCTATAAAAAATCTTCAAGGCTCAACGGGTTTATGCTACTCTAGAAGCCAAGACTCCTGAAGAACAATCTAAAATCCTCAAGGAGAAGGGCATGTCTGTCGTAGTATTTGGCAAGGTAAACTTGACAAACATGAAATTGAGTACTATTACTCAAGTGGAACTGGCCAAGGAAGAGGAAAGGCTGAAAATTAAAGAAGAACAGATAGAGCTCAATGAAACTGAGACCTTGGCATGAAGAATAAAACTGTTGGACGACGAGTCAAATCAACACGTCTAGCTACTTTAAGGAAGCCAGCTACTGGGGTAGTCATCAGGGAACTAAGAGCCGATGCACCACAAGTGGTCCCAAGACAGAAAAGATCAAGAAAGGTGATTCTGTCTCACAATGAGGAAGATGATGATGAGGACAATGTCCCCATTGGTTTAGTGCTGAAGAAACAGAAGCAAGCTGCTACTGCTACTCCAACAAAATCTAGACAGCAACCCTCAAGAAAAGCAAAGTCAGTTGTAACTTCTGAGGTAAGCATCCTAGATGCATTAGTTGAAAGTTTGAATGATACTGACAACACATTTGCACCATCACAATCACCACCTCACCCTGACACACAAGTCCAAAAACTTCCACCACAACCTACAAATGAACCACAACCCTCTTCACAACATACAGCCTCACCCCAATATTCACCTGTCCACTCACCTATCCAAACTTTTCCAACAGATCAAACCTGTCCACTCACCCCAAGACCTCAATTTCAACTAATTATACCTGCTGATGATCCCCGGTTTAATCAACCAGATGATGTAGGAATCAATCCTGGAGCACCCTTTCCTAAAATTCCCAGAGTCACTTTCCCTTACACTGACTCTTCAATCCTATATGATGGCAAAGTTGAAAGCTTAGCCAAAATTAAAAGGGATTGGAGAATCCTCTACCACACTCACCAACCTGAACCTGAATCAACCAGACCCTTCTATCCTTTACCAGAATATGAGTATGAACCTGAACCCACATATTATCCATGGCATGTACCTATCCCTTATGAAGCAGATGGTCCCCTTCCCTCTGCCCTGTATAATGCCAATGGACCTTTGCTCACTCACTTACCACAATAGAAATTTTCACCCAGAAAAATCTACCATAACCTCATCGAATTTCCACCCTTCAAACCACACACAGATGGTGTAGACAAGCATATCATTCCCGTATGGTGGACAATTCCACTCAAAGTTGCTTCTCAATATATTGAGTGCCAGAGATCAAGAACTTATGGGAGATAAAAGTTCATTCTGGATAGGAACACCAAGCGGAAGAACTTTGTGCATCCAAGGGAGTATGACAGTGCTGCTGATGTAGTGGATCACATCATGTATGCACATCTGAAGGCAGAAATTGAACTGCCAAGGTATATAAGAGCTGCTAATTTTGTTCCACCTACCTGGCTGTACCACTCCTCCAAGGAAACTCGAATTGGAGTGAGACCTCCTAGGATCTGTCCCAGATTAAATATGATTGATATGAATAATGACAAGGATGCCAAGTATAGGAGAAAGACAGAGAAAGTGCCTGCTGATAGTTCCTGTTTGATTAAAGCTAGTTCTGACCCTTTAATTGCTGAAGAAATGATGAAGTTTTTGTTGGCATAAAATGAAAATGAGGATAAGAGGACAAATTTTGATGCTAGAGGCTTCTGGGCTTGTTATATAGAGATTTGCAGTAGGGAAGCATCATCTTCTGGAATCAGTGAAGCTGACAAGAGAACCACTCCAACTGTTAGAGGAAAGTTTGGTTTCTCTCATGTCAGATACTATATCCATAAGGACACTCTTGGTATACCCTTGATCAGTCCGTTATTTGAAGAAGATCCAATCCATTGGGCTCCAGACTTGCCTACCCCTACACCCTCTCCACAAGCTTCTGCAACATCATCTGAGCATATTGAAGAGATTATTGTTGAAGGTCCTGATATCAACAAGGAAGCTGTTCAGACTGAGGTTATGAATGAATAAGTTGATGAATTAGTTAGCAGACAAGGCACTTCTGGCAAGCATTCTTCACAACCTTTGGCTCTAACAGTTGTGCATCCTCATGACCAGCCTCAACAATCTCAGGCCTTGAGTTTAATGCAAGAGCAAGGAAATATTACTACCACTGCTGAAAGCTCCAGGTCTTCTCTGCCACCAGACCTGGATGAAATCTTAGAAAAGAAGATTGAAGCTCAAGTAGCAAAGCAACTGAAGCCTACAAATGCTCTGCTCAATCAGATGCTTCAGTTACTGACCAACTTTCAACAGACTCAAAGTCACCAAGGTTCACTTCCTCCAAATCAGAACCCTTTTCTTAATCAAGTTATCTTTTTCTCATTTGACTGACAATGATGATCCACTCCTGTTTCATTTTGGTCCGATGATAAAAAGGGGGAGAAATGATAAGAGAATTAAATTTTATAAAAGATGTTTACTGCATATGCATATCTGTCTAAATTGCTGTTTTTATGCTTTTTTTATTAAACATATGCTCTGATATGTATTTACCTGGATACATGTTTTGCTCTAACACTGTGCTACTGTGTTTTTAGTACTTATTTTCAATGCTCTCTACCTGATGTTTGAATTAATTGATTTTTTATGCATTGTCTTAGGGGGAGCCCTGTAGCTCTCTTAGACTTTGTTCACTCAAATTTAATTAGTTTTTGTCATCATAAAAAAGGGGGAGATTGTTGGAACCAAAGTGTTTTTGGCTTAATAATTTCTTAAGTTTTGATGTCAACAAAAAGATTAAATTTGTATGGCAAAGTTGTGTCAAAGATCTAACTTGTTTGTTCTAGCTTGCAGGTTTGTTTTAGTATTGCTAGATAAGGAAACATACTTGTAGCTTCTCAGTTTTACTGAGATACAGTATCGGGTCTAAGTTCTCAACCGCTAGACGAGCCTTCAAATACATGGTAAAATTCTGAGTCTATAAAGTTATTGCTAGACGAGGTCTTAAAAATTGGCTAAGGTAAAAGTCGCTAGACGAGTGTCTAAGCCTTTGTGTAGAATGAGTAGTAGACGAGCCAATAAATAACTTTACAAAAAAAAAAACAAAAAACAAGTCCAAAGACTTGAACCTAGACGAGAAGTTAAGCTAGATGCCACGTCAGTAGACAAGCCTTCTATCTTACTAAGTTAAAATTGCGCATCCAAAGACAAACGCGTCTGCCGGTTACTATAATTGAACCCGTATATTAGAACTAAATTTATTTCAAATGATTGAATATTTTATTCGAAAGAATGTATGTCTCTTTCCCGTGTTGCTTCTATTGTTTAATCTTTGTTTCTTGAGATTAGAAACATAGTACCATCGAGAACATAAACCGTTGTATTCTATCACCTATATTGTTGTAAAGTTAAAACCAAGTACAAAGAAGGAAAGTCAGAAAACAACCTTTAGTACAACAGAGAAAAGACTGTACTACTTTGAGCTTACTTCCGATAACCAAGAGCACTTCTCTAGTAAGCATATTAGGCTATCAGTCTCAACGGATCTCAGCATTTAATGCTATCTCTAAACGGATATTTACTCAAGACCATTGAAGAAAAGATGAATAAGTCTATATCTAGTAGACGACCCCAAGAGAAGAAACAACTTAATGCTGTGAAATTTTCTAAGTGCCAAATCTCTGATCAAATTTCATTGAATATTTTTAGTTGTATTCTTCCTGATCTTAAACTTTCATATTCTCACACATAATTAGTTCTTAGATCAAAATCTGTAAGTCTCTTTATTAGAGTTAGAGCCTGAAGAGGCTTGGTAGAGAAAGAATACTTGTAGCCTGAAGAGGTGTTGAATACTTATAATCTATTTGGAGAATAGTGGAGAAAAACTTTCAGGTAGAAGGGACTGGACGCAACTCTCGGTTGGAAGAGAGTGAACCAGGATAAATCACTCGTGTGAATTTTCTATCCCTATCTTTTACAGTCTTTGCTTATACTAACTATGGGGATTTGGATCTGAGTTTGTTAACTCTTTAAAAAGGTTTTCTTGCTTGTGTGTACTTATCTTGTTTTGCTTGCAAAAAGGTTTGAGGAAAGGCTTTCTCGAAAAACTGTTAAGAAACACAATTCAACCCCCTCTTCTTGTGTTTCCCTGTGTCAACTTCACGGAGGCTACCCGAGTTCCAAAAAAAAAAGTTAACTTCAGTATTGGTAACTTCAGTGTTATTTAATAACTTCAAATTAAAAAAAAATTATATAATAACTTCAGTATTGGTAACTGGAACATACATCGAAAGAGTGAAAGCTATTAAATCTTAGTTCATTGAAAAACATCAATATAATTTATTATTTAATATACAAATTAAAGTAGTATATACTCTCACTGTGAATACTTTTATATTGACATTCAATAACATTTTGACATATTTGCTTTTATTTTAATAAATAAGAGAGAGAAATAGTAATAATAATAATAATAATACTAATAATAATAATACTGATTTGATTTGTTAAGATATTATTGGATATCAATATAAAAATAATTTACATTGATAATATATAGAAATTAAACTCTTAATATATTATATAAATTAAAAATATATGTCTAATTAAAACCAATTCAATCAATCAACCTTGAATCCCATTTTTAAAACATTAACTTGGAACTGCTAGAGAAAGGGAAAAAGTAATATAATTCGTGTGATGAAGAGTTGAAGACACCATTGTCCATTGAGGTATTCCTACACATCAGTGATTGACAGCGAATACGAGACCGCCTACCCAAGTTGTTATAAATTATTTTTCGTAACCAATTGTCCGACTTGCGAGATGATACTTGGCTTCAAAGTTTGAAGTGCTAAATTCATTTTCTAAATTAAAAACGAATCTTAGGTGCTAAAAGATTTCGTGCTTATATGTGATTCCATTTTTGTCTATCATATTGCTTTCCTCTCTCTTTGAAATGTCTTGCAGGCCAGGTTCCGGCACAGTTCGGCATTCATTTGTTTGTATTTTCATATTCATTTGTTTGTATTTTCATAATTCTCTCCCAGCAGGGAAGTTAAATAATGATAATACTATTGAAGTTGATTCTGGTTTCACATTAGTTTTGTCAAAATCTCAGAAATATAATCTTAGAAAGAATATAAAACTTAATGTTAGATTTAAATGATTTATTTTACATGTGTTTTGGTTTATCTCTCTATGCTTTTATTTTTATTTTTATTTTCCAATAAATTATAATAACATAGGATCCTAAAAATATATATATATAGTTGATTTGGTTAATGTTTTTGTCTGGCTACTTCAGTTAGTGGAGGATAAGAAAGTTGGGCGGGCAAGTTGCACAAAAAGCAAAAATAGTGAAGCTCCTTTGGGCCTACCAGCCAGCTCGTGGTCTCTCTCACTTTCTCCTAGCATATATACACATCCATGATGGTGACAATTGACTTTGACTTATTTTACTCCCTTCATTCCCTTTCTATGATAATTTTAGTTTTTGATTTTTGTTCCAAAACAATGGATCTTTTATAAACCCAAGGTATATTTGATAATTTTTTCCATATATACCATTGTCATAGATATACTAAACATTCCCTACTTAAATTCAACCATAAATACACTACACATATCTAATTATATATACCATTTGGATGTCTTTTCTTAAAATACGCATTTTAATCTAATTTGGATCATGTGATATTAAGAATGTGTTTGAGAAAGCTGGAAAAAAAAGATTATATTGATAATCTTTTTTTATATAATCTATTATTATAATAAGCGATTATAATCAGAATCTGTTCTTGTTTGGGTATGTTTGCTGAAAAACGATTTTAAGATAATCTATTTCATTTGGGTTATGCAAAAATAATCAATTTTACATAGTAAATTACGAAAAAGGATATAAAATTATTTTTTTATTAGTAATTTTGATTTTTTAAAACATTATAACTTGAATAATGTCTTTGTTTTCAAAAAAAAATTATTATTATTTTAAATAATATATTTTTTACTCATTTTAATCACTTAAATTTTTATATTATCAACCATGATCTTTCTAGTATAATTTTATATTTTTATTATTATTTTAATCGTTATTTTTATTTTTGATAAAATTCAATTTTGTAATTATACAAGTGAGGTGTGTGTACAATATATATATGAGAAATGTTATTCTAACACCTTATTTGGGACAACTACATTGACATCTACGGTACAGTAGCGTGACAGCACCTTACTTTTTTTTTTTTTTTTTTTACAAATTTTGACTTTTAAAAAATAAGTAAAAAATTTAGCTTTTTTGAATACTAACATTTTTGGTTAATTACGTGTAAATATATGGTTAATTCAGTTCATTATATGGTTAATGGGTCCCTAAAGCTTACAAATATTTTCCACAACCATGTAAATATTTGGTTAATCCTTTGAAACTGGATGGTTAATTCAGTTATATAAATGGTTAATTCAACATCCTGACACTTTCAAGTTTTTAAACATCACTTAAAAATATTGGTTAATCCTTTGAAAATGGATGGTTAATTCAGTTATATAAATGGTTAATTCAGCATCCCGACACTTCTAAGTTTTTAAACATCCAAGTTTTAAAATGGTTATATAATTGAATTAACCATTTGTATGATTGAATTAACCATCCATTTTCAAAGGATTTACCAAATATTTTTAAGTGATGTTTAAAAACTTGGAAGTGTCAGGATGCTGAATTAACCATTTATATAACTAAATTAACCATCCACTTTCAAAGGATTAACCAAATATTTACATGGTTGTAGAAAATAATTGTAAGCTTTATGATGACCCATTAACCATATAATGAACTGAATTAACCATATATTTACACGTAATTAACCAAAAATGTTAGTATTCAAAAAAGCTAAATTTTTATTTATTTTTTAAAAGTCAAAATTTGTAACAAAAAAAAGTTGTGATACTGTAGTGCTACAGTAGCGTAGTTGTCAATGTAGTTGTCTCAAATGGGATGTTAGAATAACATTTCTCTCTCTCTCTCTCTCTCTCTCTATATATATATATATATATATATATATAACGCACAGCAAGAACTGGAAAGTCAGGTGTGTGCTCAACAATGATTGAGGATTGGAAAGTCTCGTTAAAGCGCACTTCATCGAGAAGTCCCGCCGTTACGAGGTCAATAATGTGTGAGAGATGGAATAATCTGTCCAAGAAATAATCAAACAGCTCAAAAAAAGAGATGTAATAGAAGTATTCAAAATAGCTTTTTTTTCTTTTTCAAAATTTAAGCAAAATACCCAAACATAATAATTTTTTATAAAACAGCTTTTTTTAGCTCAAAACAGTTGAAATTGATGTTCCCAAACAAGCTCTAAGAGTGTGCTTGGGAAAAATTATTTTCTCTTATTTCAGCTGTTTTTTAGCTTAAAAGTTGTTTCATAGATAATGTATCATATTTGGTATTTTGCTAAAATTTATAAAAAACTTTTTTTAGGGAAAAAAAACTGTTTTATGCTATCTAGTTTTTTTTAGCTTAAGATTGTTGTGATTTGATTATTTTTCATTCTCAAAACTCTCTTCCCTGTTTACCCCTACAAAACTAACTTCTAAACAAATATTATTAAATTATACAAATAACTCCATACCCTTTTTCGTAATTTATTATATAAAAGTGATTTTTTTTGCATCACCCAAACGAAATAGATTATCTTAAAATCGCTTTTCAGCAAACAGACCCAAACAAAAACAAAGTTAGATTATAATCGATTATCACAATAATCAATTATACAAAAGTTGATTATCAGTATAATCTTTTTTTCCAGCTTTCTGAAACACACTCTAAAACGATGACTATGACGCTCAGTATTATGTATTTTTGTTTTTTTATCAATATCCCACAAGTATATATCCATGAGACTAATAACCCAATAATTATTAAATAACCCACATGTGGTTTGGTCCAAGTGATAATGAATTTGGGTCCCTTAAGCAAGTGATCAGGGGTTTCATCCTTGACTCTTATGTATGGAGAAAACCTGGTTGAGAGAGGTCAGTCCTTAAATATTATCTAGTACCTCAAAAGATTGATATTTGCAGTTACGCGTGGAGGATACACCGAGAAAAAAAAATTATCAAATAATTAACCAATGAACTAAATAATTGGTAGTTGATTGTATATATGCCAAAAGCTACAAATTGTTTCCGAATTAAGTTTGTTATATATATATATATATATAAAGCAACTTAAGTGAGAGGAGTGTGTTATTATGAGAAGAGTAAATCTCTACCTTTGGATCATACATGAATAGTAAAGATTAGAGCATAAAGTCAAGTGACTTTTTAAGTGATCACATGACCACGAACTAACTTCTAATCCTGAACATTCATGTATGATTTAATAGCTCAGATATGCTCCTCTTACTCTTACAATAATGTATGCCTCTCACTTGAGACACCCGCCAAAAGCTAGAAATTTTATATATCGGCTCATAGAGGTACAGCAAAAGCAGCAAAACTAGTCTAGAGGTGAGAAATGGATAAAATGAACAAATACGTATGGTGTGTTTGGTTTTATGATGAGATACATTAAAATTGATTTTGTCCTCTCAAACATGATTTTAGTAAAAATATAAATATTTGGTTATAATTAGATAAAATTGATTTTGACTTCAAACCTCATGTAGACTATAATTAATAAAAAGTAACTTTTATATTAGTTTAAAAAAATTACTCAAACTTATTTTTAAAATAAAAATATCTAACCATAAATGACTAAGCATCAAAATTAATTTTAACTAAATCAATTTTATATTTAAAAAAAAACTAAATCAATTTTATAAAATTAAGTTGTTTCAAAATCACATTTAGATTCTGTTTCTTAAAAATAGTTGATAAGCTAGCTTATAGCTGATAAGCTAATTTTTAGCTGATAACTTATAACTGATAGCCGATAGCTGAAAAACTAACCGATTGAAATTGAAGTGTTTGATAAAATTAACGGTTAAAGTAATTTATATATAAAAAATGACATAAAAAAAACATATTTATAAGCTACAAGTTAATAAGCTACAAGTTATAAGTCATAAGCTAAATAAATTAGCTTATGAAAAAAAGTTATAAACTAATGAGATAAATTTATTTATCAAACACTTTTATTTCAATCAAATAAGTTTATAAGCTACTCAAATAAGCTAGAAGCTACTTCATAGCATTTGCCAAAACAGAGCCTTTAGGTTGAGGATAAGGTTGCACCGTTGCCGAAAAGACAAAATTAACGAAACTCCTTTGGGTTCACCACTTCTGGTCCCTCTTTTGCTAAGAAATATATATATATAAATAAACATGGCTACTGGATTTTACTCTGTCATTTGAGAAATGGAAGTAACAAACAAATACGTAGTGGTAAAGCATCACATTCAGGATGCACCTCAAGAGTCCCATTTTGAGCTCAAAACTGAGGCTTTTACTCTCTCAGTTGAGGACGGATGTGAAGACATCATTGTGAAGAATCTCTATATCTCGATTGATCCTTACCTGATAAACCGCATGAAAAGCCACAGTCCTTCCCACAATGCTATAAGCTTTGCAACGCCCATAACACCAGGCGAGGTAATCATTATTTTGGTACAAATTACTGATATAGAAGAAGTTGATTTAATCGTTATTTAAGAATGAGTCTTTTTAGATGAATCAATGCTATATATGTTGATGAATTGTTTAATCATTTATAATCAGTCTGTTCTAAAAAGATTTTGTGGTTCTACGTTTTCAAGGCCATTGATGCAGTTGTTATTGGAAAAGTTGAGGCTTCTGGGAATGCTAAGTTTGAGAAAGGCGACTTAGTTGTTGGTGTGTTTACTTGGGCAGAGTACAGTTTAGTTAAAGAAGCAAGCATAATAAACAAATTAGATTCCACTGAATTTCCCCTCACTTATCATCTGGGTGTTTTGGGTAAGTATTAGTATTACAATAATACAATTTGGCTTTCTCTTTTCTTTTTGCTTTCTTTCTTTCTTTCTTTCTTTCTTTCTTTCTTTCTTTCTTTTTTTTTTATCCTTGTGTTTTACGTGAAGTGACTGTGGGTAAGTGCTGAGATGTGCCACATGTTCATTTTGAAGAAAAGAGTGTATTTAACAAAATAAAAAAATGTTTTATTAATGTTATAAATAAACGTAAAGAATAAATCATGGAAATATTTGTGTTATCTATTATCTTTAGATGCAAGTTGCAAGGCTTATTTATACAAAATGGTTCAATATAAGACAAGACACTAAATCAAATTATAATGAATGGGTATTTCTAGTTATATAAAAATCAAATCCATAAGATTGATATAATCAATTTCAATATGTGCTCATTTGTTATCAAATTTGCAAAATTTATTTATTTTTTACCTTAAATATTTAAGTACGTTGAATAAAATAAACCAAAAGATGAAACTAAAAAAAGGCTTGTACAAAATGCATGCTAAATTATGCAGGATTTAATGGATTGTCAGCCTATGGAGGATTTTTTGAATTGTGTAGACCCCAAAAAGGTGAAAAGGTATTTGTCTCAGCAGCCACAGGAGGAGTTGGAAATTTGGTAGGGCAATATGCCAAACTTTTGGGTTGTTATGTTGTTGGTTGTGCTGGGAGCAAAAAAAAGGTCAGCTTAAAGAATTTACCCTTTTGAACATAACTTGGAATTTTACTTGAAAAGTATAATGAATCCATGACTAGTTTGTTATAGGTGGCATTGCTCAAGGACAAGCTAGGATTTGATGATGCATTCAACTACAAGGAAGAACCAGATCTGAACTCCACTCTAAGAAGGTTTGTTATTGATGGCAAATAAAATCATAAACCCATTTATGAAAAAATAAAAAATAATCAAAACTTGTACTTTAAATCGCTTGGTGTGATGTAGCATTTTTGTTTTTTTAGGTACTTTCCCGATGGAATCGATATATATTTCGACAATGTTGGAGGTGAGATGCTAGAAGCAGCAGTTGCTAATATGAATGCGTTTGGTAGAGTGGCTATATGTGGGGTAATATCTGAATATACTGATGGTGGAAATAGAGCTTCACCAAACATGTTGAACGTCGTGTACAAGAGAATCACCATTAGAGGATTTTTAGCTGCTGACTTTATGAATGTTTTTGGAGACTTTTTGGCAAAAACATCGGATTACCTTCGTAATGGCAAGTTGCAGGTGATTGAAGACGTCTCATCTGGTGTGGAGAGCATCCCTTCTGCTTTCGTTGGGCTCTTCAATGGAGATAACATTGGAAAGAAAATTATAAAATTAGCAGATGAGTGACCAAGGAATGAACGCCGAATTAAAAAGAGAGGATAAAGTGTCATTCATGTCACTTTATTAACATAGCGTATGATGAACTTTGTCTATCTTGAGAATAATACTGGGTGTTGAATTGTGCTTTAAATTGTACTTTTGTTTTTACCCATTTACTTGATATTTTTAACATTCTTGCATCTTAGCTTTCATGTCCATTAACTGCTTTTCTTTACCTTTCGGCACTTTAATTCATTGTATTTGTTGGCCCGTGACAACCGGCGGATTCTTCCATCCTCCAACGTTGAAGTTGAGTTTCGATACTCCATCCATTTTGCACGTATCAAGTAGGTTTCCGGTAATTTTAAATTAAAATTTTTTGTTCAACACCCGGTTACTCCCGGTTTTGATGGGCCAAAACCATTTCTTTATCATTTTTTTCGGCTCCCAAGATTAATCTACAGTGTACCCACGTGCACCTTTGTCAGATATGTTATCATTGTAACGTTTTTTTTTTAGAGGATTTATTATCATTGTAACCTTATAAAAGAATTGTTACTAGTTTAATATCAAATATTTAAAATAATACGAATTAGCTGAACAATCAATAAAATATTGTAGTATTGAATGACTAAAATATTTTTATTAAGGCTTTTCAATCAACTTGTGTATCTTAAAAAACAAATTACCAATTTTTGATTTTTTAAAATTAATACAATTTTTAAATTTTTTTTTTTAAATCAATGATACAAATCAAATTAATTTCCTTCAAAAGAGTTAGATGAAGTAACATTATCCCTTATTCGAGACATATGTCACTCTCGCGTGTATTTTTGAATCTTTTTCCAGGAAATGTGACAAATTTATTTTAATAATATTTGTAATTATTTTATTTTTAAATAGTAAAGAATAAAAATAAATATTATAAAAAATAAAAAATAACAAACGTAACAATGTTTACAATATTACTATAAATAATCATGATAATATTAATGATGATAAAAAATATTAATAATAATAATAATAATGATGATATAATACATCGTATACTTTACTACTAACACTAATATTTCTTGTTTATTTTTATTTTATTTTATTGGAATAAATTTTTGGGTGTGCTGCAGATGATTGGTGTTTTCTAAGGTGCCAACCTAGTTGGGATGTTAGTTGACACAGTGATGCTTTTGCATGCACTTCATTGTTTAAAAAAAAAATTATTATTACCCTTAATGATAAAACATGCTTATCTAGTTTGATACAATTATGGATTAATCGTAATTTCTAATCCTCTATTTTTGTGGATTAAGGGTCCTAAATTATCCTTATTTGTCTCTCGAATACCATAGCAATCACCCCTTAACCTAACCAATTATATCTCTATGATGGTTGATTATTAACAAATTCATTAAAGACCAACGACTCCTATGATAGTCACATACGATTCCTACGTGATAACTCTACTCGGAATAACCATATGGTTTTACCCAAATGCCCTATCACATAAGTCACCTTTCGATCTCATTATCATTCGCAAATCATTTAACTAGTGGCAGGTTAATTGAAAGCATTATGCACAAAAGCAAAACACAAAGCCTAATTGAGTTAACTGGACATTCCACAGGGTAGATGACTCTAAGAGTTAACTCCATCTTCTTCTTGCTTCTCTCCTTGCTCCTAGGCTGTTATCCACCCAACTTAAGTGAGCATAACGACTATTTTGAGTTGAAATTGACGAACAAAAAAATTGATTGGTAAGATCTAATCAGAAATCTAAGATGAGACAAGATAGGACAATGCATTATCATGCATTCTTAGGAGCCCATCACTTACGAACTTTAAAGTATGCTTGTCTTGAAACAATTATGGGATGAGTGACGTTTTGGGAAGTTTTCCTAAAAAGCCTTTCAACGAGGACAAGTATGCTTGTTGAACATGTTGATTTGTGGGGGAATATCATCAATTACATAATGAGGTATTTAATTTAATCCATTCATACTTGTTCTGAGATAAGCCCAGAACTCAAATAAGGATTCCACCAATTGGGCCAGTGTTGAAGTGGCCCAACACTGATCTTGAGGCTTGAGATGGCTGGTTTTCCCTTCTCTTCTTCCTTTTTCTTCTTCCTCTTCGTCTGGCTCCAATGTTTGGACCGAATGGGAGTACCTGCAAAGACAAAGTGATGCTTAAGTCAGCAAGGGTGTAGCGGATAGAGTATGTGTAGCATATCGTAAAATCATACCTTGGCATTTCATTAGGAGGTCTTTATAGTGGTCTCTTGGCTTCGGTGTACATGATTGCCATGTATGGTGCCCCTTACCAGGTTGTGTGCTAGGCTCCTATGGGTTAGTGTTGAACCATACCGTGTGACATTATGTCAGCGAGGAGATGGAGTGATGAGGATTTGGGAAGATTGCGTGTGTTGGGGGGGGGGGGGTGGACCTATTCCTGACGTGTCGTTGAGTGGGTGGAGGGTCTTTCCCGAGGCAGAGAAGTCAACTCTTTTAGGTGGGATTTTTGGTCGGGCATTTTGATCAGCTGAGAGCTGTTTGGCCGGTCCCTTGGGTTTTGGACCTTTATTGGGTCAAGTTTCTTATGAGCTAGCGATTGGGGTTTGGGCCATTATAATTTGGACCACAACAGTACTTTTATTATTAATAATTTACTAGTTTTTTTATTATTATTTGATATTAAGGTTTTTATTTAATTTTTTCTATTGTTTACTACTTTTATTTTCATTATTTGATATTTTTATTCAAAGCAAATTGGCATATTGCTAGGATAATTTCTTGTCAATTATTTCGAATTGGCATATTTATAATAATTTATTATTATAACATTTGTAAAATTATTTTTTATTTTATTTTTTATTTTGCTTCCAACTGTGCATGCCACATGGAGCCACGTGACGAACCGTTTACCATGTATGCATTTTACGTTAGTTTTTTTTATAGCAATTTGTTGGAGGGACGAAAATTGCAACGTTTGAAAACTAAAAGGACTAAAATTGTTCGCAAAAAATGATAGAGGGACTATTTTTGCCAAATTGAAAAACTTGAGGGACTAAAAAGTGCATTTAGCATTATTTATATTATTTTAATATTTTTTGATTCTAGTTGTGCATGTCACAGTCGTTTGCCACATATGCTTTTTTGTTAGTTTTTTATAGCAACTTGATGGAGGGACAAAAATGGTAACATTTGAAAACTACAAGGACTAAAATCGCTCCAAAAAGAGTAGAGGGATGGTTTTCACCAAAGTGAAATACTTAAGGGACTAAAAAAGCATTTTAGCTATTATATATTAATAATATTGGAAATACAAATATTTTATCATCATTAATTTTATCATTTGTAATTTTTGTAAATATCATTATTATACTTGTTACTTTTATTATTATATTTGTAGTAATATTGTAAACATTGTCACTTTTAATGTATAAAATTTATTTTCTGTTTTTATAATATTTATATGATTTTTTACTATCTTTAAAAAAAAATAAAGATTGTACCAAAAAATAATAATTACATATTAAAATTAAAATAAACGTAACACTCCATTAAAACTTCATTTTATTTTTTATTTTATTTTGAAATAAAAACATCATATATATATATATACACACACACACATAAATTTGACAAAGTTAATACCAATATGGTTTAATGAACTTTTTGGTCCCTGTAAAGTAGGGGTCTTTTGAAATACGTCCCTGTAAAATTTTTTGTGTGGTTTTCGTCCCTGCAAATTCAAGATTTTTTATTTAGGTCCCTGCCGTTAGTTTGTGCCGTTAACTGGCTGACGTGGCTGACGGTTCGCCACGTCAGCACGGCCATCTGGTCTGACAATGCTGACGTGTCAGCCACGTTAGCTGCCACATAAATTTTTTTAAATTTTAATTCGAAATTTTTTAAAAAATTTATTTAATTCTAAATTTTATTTTAAAAATAAAAAATCATATAAAAAATTTTAAAAAAAGTTTATGTTTTAAAAAAAAAACCTAACCCTAAGCTGCCCTTCATCTTCTTCCTTGAGCCCCCCTCCCCCCCGCCAAATTTTTTTTTTCTTCTCTTCTCCTTTCGTCATCTACCCACAACCCACTGCTTCAACCTTTCTCTTCTCTTCTCAACTTCAACATCTTACATCAAAATCCTGGGTGAGAAGCCGAAGATGTAAGGCACGAAATCAAGTGTTCGAACTTTGAAGATGAAGACGAACACGGTTTCGCAGGCTTTCGCAGATCCAGATCATTCATCTTCTCCTTCCAGATCCAGATCCACACTTTCCCAGGCTTTCGTTGTTGAAGATGAAAACGAACACGGTGTTTCCTTATTGTCACTGAATTAGGGTTCCACACACAGTAGATCCCTTCTTCTTCGCCTTCCAGATTTAGGTCCCTACCTCCTTGTCATGCTCGATGGGCCCCACTTCCCCGTCTTCCTCGGACGCAGAGATGGCGTCGTTTCGATCTCTTCCTCCGTTATAGGCCATCTCCCCAAACCAGACGTGCCCATATCGCAAATCATCGACATCTTCACGAAACGAGGTTTCTCAATCGAAGAGGGTTGGGGGTGTTGAAATCAGATCATGAGTTGTATAGTGATAACAGAACGAGGCCGTTTGTGGAGAAATTTGGTGCGGATCAGAACAAGTTCTTTAGGGTGTTTGTACATTCGATGCAAAAGCTTAGTCTTTTGGGTGTTAAAACTGGAAGAAGGGGTGAGATCAAGTGAAGATATGATCAGATTAATTGATTGATTGAAAGATGAGTTACTCCTTTTGATTTTATTTTTTTAAAAATTGTTTATATTTTTTTAAAAAAATTAAGAGTTTTTTTAATGATTTTCTAAAATTTGTTTTTTGTTTTTTATTTTTTTAAATATTAGTTTTTTAATAATAAAAAAATAGATGACGTGTCAGCTGACATGGCAGCCATATGTGCGAATCCATCTAGGTGGCCATGCTGACGTGGCGAACCGTCAACCACGTCAGCCAGTTAACGGCACAAACTAACGGCAGGGACCTAAATAAAAAATCTTGAATTTGCAGGGACGAAAACCACACAAAAAATTTTACTGGGACGTATTTCAAAAGACCCCTATTTTATAGGGACCAAAAAGTTCATTAAACCTACCAATATTATATAAACAGGAGATGAATATATATTCCAATATTTATGCTAATGTTGCTTTGTCTGATTTTTTTTTTTTATAGAAATATATTCTTAATGTGGATAATTCCTTTTGACCAAAAAAAAATGTGGATAGTTCTTCTTTCTTCGTTGCCAAAGGAGATGAATCATCTATCATAAAAAAAAAAAAGGGAGATGAATGACATTGACTTCGACTGCCTGGTTAAGTCCTGCAATCGACTTCTACTTAGTCTTCTGCACCAGCATACAAACATGAAAGACTTAAAGCAATGGACCTCAAATAGTGTCAACACCTAACAAAATAGGCCTCCAAGTTTCATGAAGAACTGCACTTGTTTCCAGAAAAGCAACAATAGCGACAGCAAACAACAAATGTATAGTGTGGGTCAAAAGCAAAAATGCTACCAGTCTTACCCCACAACGCAGTTGATGCAAAACATTTTTATTCTAAAAATTTGCTGGCTTAAGAAGATTATTGGGTTTTACACAACGAATGTAGTGTGGCTCAGTGGCACTGAGAGTTTCAACTTTCAAGTAGTGCTTGGTTGCTTGTTGCTGCAAGACATATGAACAAGAATGTCAAGAACAAAGAGGTTGAGGAATAAAACCAAATCATCCGTCTTTAAGAAATAAAAAAAAACACCAACCGTAAATATGCATATCAAAAGAAAATCAAATAATGTATTAGTTTTATTCAGAAAAAAAAATGTTGCGGAGGATAACTTGCTAAGCCTTTAGAATTATATGCTCCCCACACTCTTCTTAGGCTAATGCTTAAAATAAACCCCTTGAAAGATATATCTTTCCTTCTGTAGTGGTTCCACATGCTGCAGCTAGAGAACATCTCTGCCTTCAGCTCAGAAACAAAAACCACTTCCCCCAATTTCAACACTCACGCCCCATTCCAAATGGTCCTCTCCATAGCATCTATATACCACCTTTATCGCCGCATGCGGCGGAACCAGGACAGAACTGTGACGTCAAGGTGGTCGGTAACAACTTACCTCTTGGCGGTGGGTTGGAAATCACAGTTCCGGCAAAGATGGTTTCAGAAAGAAAACCCACCCACCGAGCACGCCAACTTTCACTGAAATGGGGGTGAACCACGTTTGTTTTCTTTGACAGCAACGGTGTTCGTCTCAGCCGACGGACCAAACGGAAAACTCGAGGTTGAAGATGACCCTCGGCAAATACGGTATCGGCGTATACCTCACCCTCTCTCATCGCATAGGAACCTACACCCTCTCTCATCTCACCCTTTCATTCGGTTTCCAGTTACAAAAGAACTTGTATTTTCCGGTTTTGCCTTCATTAATCTCGACCGTTAACTATATTATTATTATATCTACGGTTTGGGATAGTGGAGGATCAATCCTCCAAGTTGAAGAGGGAGGATTGAAGACAACGCCGTGACAACCATCATCTAAGAAGGGATAAATTGGGTATTCGTTAATTTAAAAAAAATTCACAAAATAAAAACATTTTCTATAAATATGTCAACATAATTAAAAAATAAATTAATTCTATTAAAGTTACATAAATCTTAAGATATGGAATATTCTAAAACATTAAATAAATTTTATAAGCAATTATCTTCTAAAAAATAGGTTGTTTGTGATAGCCACCTTGGATTTACGTGCTGTTTGATTATCATGAGCACCCTTTACCTAAAATTAAAGTAGGTTGTTTGTGATAGGCACTTTGGTGGCATTTGGTAATTGGCATGTTTTATTCCCAGGTAAACTATATTCTTGGGAATCACATTCCCGAGCATAGAGTTTTCCCATCTTCACACATGGGAATATAGTTTTTCCAAGTTTCTAACTATCATCCACTAATTTTATTCCCCAGAATTTTTTATGCCTGGTAATAAACTTTTAAAACTTGGACCAAACATGGAAAACTTTTATTCCCATGCCAACATTCTCGGGAATTCTTTTTTAAAACTTGTAACAAACACTACCTCTGAATCTACATATGATTTGGTTATTATGAGCACCCTTTAAATTCTAACATTCTAAAGTTAAATTAGGTTGCTAGTGATAGCCACTTTGGATCTCCTTCCTGTTTGGCTACGACAAGCTCCCTTTGATTTCAAAATAAAAATTAAGTTTCTAGTGGTAATTTTGGATCTACTTCTTATTTGGTTATCGTGGCCAGCTTGTATTTTGAAAATATTTAAAATGGGTTGTTATGAAAGCTATTCTCTTATTGGATGGTTATTGTGATAGCCTACATTTTTTAGTTTCAAAAAATAATAATTAAAAAGGGTTAGCTGAGATGCGACATCTTGTTAACCCTTGGACACATAAGTTGTGATAGCTTGTTAACCCTAAAACTTTAAAAATAAAAACTAAAATAACTTCTTTTAAATAAAAGGGTAAGTAAACTGAGATGCGACATCTTAGTAACCCTTAGTTTTAGGACACCTGAGCTGTGACAGCTAGGTAATCTTAAAATTCTCTCAATCAAAATTTAATTCAAAAATAATTAAACCAACCAAACCAACAAACATATTTTAAAAGAACTACGTGGCTTTAAATTCCCTATTACACATGGGGATTTGTAGGAGCAGGGTTTATTCCTATCAAGCCCAAAAATAAATTCTTTTAAATTTCCACTTATTTTAAAATATAAAATTTGCCTTTAACTTCCCCTTAATATTTATTTTAGAAAAAACATGATAAACAAAGTCTTTTAAGAGTTATTTCTCTTTTGCAATTAAATTCTTAATTATTCTTCTAATAAAAGGGTGAAATAAATAATTTTAAATTTAACATAAAATTTTGCATAATTAACTAGAGTTAACCATTTTTTTAATGGATGTTGTAGGATATTAATACTTTCCCTATGCATAATCGACTCCTAAACTCTAAGTCTGTGTTTGAAGACTATTCATTTAAAAAAGGGGTTTTTTTCAATATTTCCACAATAAACAAACTTTGGTGACGACTCCACTGTTGTAAGACTAATTAATTTTTATTTGCCACTCCCGTCGCAATGTGGTTGCGACATTATGCTACTTGTTCGTGGCTTTGTCGAGGCCACCATGATCGATTAAGGGTGTGTTTGGTTTCATGTTGGAAACATCCAGAATTGATTCTGTCATTTGTCAAACGTGATTTTAGTAAAATTGTGATGTTTGGCAACTGTCAGGTAAAATTGATTTTGCTTCCAGAAGCGATTCTGACTATAAGCTACAAAAAGTAGCTTTTGAGTTGATTTGAGAAATTTACACTAAGTTTTACATCAAACTCGTTTTCAAAATAAAAACATCAAACTATAAATCACTTCACTTCAAACTCAATTCTAACCAAATCAATTTTACAAAATCAATCACATTCAAAATCACTTTTATCAAACGCTCATCCAAATACACACTAAGTGATCAATGACTTTGTATTATGATGCAAAGTTATGTTTAAACGGATCCTAAGGCTCTGTTTGCAAGTTAGTGTTTGGATGGGAAAGGGAGGGGAGGTTTATTGAGGTATGACCTTTATTTGATAGTTTATATATCAAGAAGGAGGAGATGATTTTGAAGATTTTTTAATCCCCCCCCCCCCCCCCCCCCCCCCCCCCACAAAAAAAAAAAAACCATTTTTTATGATTCCCTCCATCAAGGGATTTTTTGGAGGAAAATCAACCTAAATTACTAATTTACCTTATACATTTTCAAAATTTACACATTTCTTATCTTGATCATTTTTCATCTTATGACACTCTCTCACTTTCGAAAACCTAGAGAACCCTAGAAATCTGTCGCTCTCTCTTTCTGAATTCTCTCTCTCACTTTCGTAAATCTTTCTCTCCCTCCTCTTTATCGTTTTGAATCTCATTCGAAACCCTTGTTAGTAGTCATGTACAAAACCAAACGAGTAATCCATTGTTTGAATTGAAGTTTCAGGAAATTTCATATTTCTCTACTTGATTTATTCGTTATGTTTCTTCTTATATAGAATTTTTTCCATTTTCATACAAATTATATCTCTTTGTCTGTTCCTCTTTGTCCTCTATCACCCTTTGGTAGAAGGTTTGTTTCTGTTCCCCAATCTGTTTTTTTTTTTTGGTTGGATCTATTTTTGTTGTATTGATGAAATTTTGATATGATTGGTAAGTGATTATGTTGAAAAGTCGCCTTAATTGCGGTCCACCTCTAGCCGCCTTAAATGCGGTAACTTTGGGCTGCCTTCATTGCAGCCTGCAACACTTTCATTGTGTTGGGTATTAGAGGGTGTTTAGTCCCACATCGGCTAGAGATATGGCCAAAGTAGTGCTTCTAAGGCTTGGAAAGTTATCATCATACAATTTGGTTTTGTGGGGATGAGATATGCCCAAGCCCAAAATTTCAAGATGGTATCAGAGCCTATCATTGATCCATTGTTCGATTGCTGCATCGTCCACGGTCCAGGTGTATAGCCTTGTGCATGATGTGTGTGTTGAAAAGCCGCCATTATGTGTGGTTAAGTTGGGCCCAAGCCCAAAATTTGAAGAGTTTATTTAGCATGTTTACATTGGTCATGATGTGTTAAAAGAGGTTGTGTTGATAAAGCAATGAATGACATTGACAATACAATTTCTGGATAATAATACATGGTGGAACACGATTATTGATTTGGCTATGCCCACAATGAGGATAATTGTTGACAAGTGACCTCAAACACAAGAGGGGGGTGAATTGTGTGTGAATTGATTTTTGAAAACTTTTAGCAAATTAAACTAAGTTTAAAACTTGTTTTGATAAACAATAACTTAATAATAAAACGTTGTGAAATAAAGCGTATGAAAAGATAAAATCGTTGCGATAAAGATAAAGAGATAAGGAAGAAGATGACACAGCGATGTATCCTGGTTCGGCCACACAACTACCCACGTGGCCTACGTCCAGTCCCCAAGGCAATACGACCAAGGGATTTCAATCAACTCTAGTTTTTAAAACAGGATCAACTAGAACCTTTACAAAGTAGAGAACTCTTAACACAATCACAGGACGTACTATCCCTTGTGCAAGAACCTCAAGATATCGTTCGTGAGATCACACTCACTTAAAAAACAAACTGTAAAAGTTTTACAATGAGAAAGCACTCAAAAGTGCAGATATGAAATACAACTTGAAGCACAATAATAGTAACACCTATATGGTGTATAAGTTTCTCAAAATAATATGATCACGTGAGTGCAAGAGTAAAATAAAATAGTAATCAGAGTTTAAGCACAATAGAGAGTAGAAGAGAGTAGTAGATGGGGCATTTGTCAAAGGCTGCCAAGCTTCCTGTTTATAGAGAATAGGTTAGGGTTCAGTGTGAAATTAGGTCAAGCCTCTTAAAATGCATTTCTGCCGCAGCATAATCGATTATTCAAAACTCATAATCGATTATTTAATGTGTTTACATGAAGCGCGCGTCTGGACAGAAAGGTCATAATCGATTACCATAATCGATTATGTGTTCACTGCTTTTTCACCAAAGAGGATAATCGATTACCTTAATCGATTATGATGTTACTGACTCTTTCATAAAAAGCTATAATCGATTACATAATCGATTACAGGGTTTCAGGTGTAGCACGTTGGAAGTCAGTAAGGTCATAATCGATTATCCAACTTCAATAATCGATTATTATATTTCAAAATTTGAAATCAACGGCTTTAATATCATAATTACTCATTAACACTCATTAAAGCCATTTAACCACGACTCATAATCGATTATAGCATTTCCATAATCGATTATGGTGCGTATCAGGTGGTTTTTCCAAAAACTTGACAATTAAGGAAAGATTGCCCAATTAAGCTCAATTTTAATTGTCAGTTTTAATCACATGTTATTAATTATTTAATCACATGATATATCTTTTAAAGCACATGTTAAATATGTGTGTGTGTGAGTGACCATATTAAATTGAAAAACCTACTTACCATTTACAGATTATTCTAAAACAACCAATACAAATAGTAAAATTCCCTTTTTACCCCTCTTGATTGCTTTGCCTAATCTTGACTGCTCGTTTGGCCCTTTTCACGCTTTTTGCAAATGAGTCCTTGGACTTAAAAAATTGCTTTTGTCATTCATCAAAATATATGTACTTGTTAAGGCATGCATCCACAAACTCCCCCTTTTTGATGATGACAAACATCTCATGAGGGAATTTCTAAAATATAGAGTTAGAGCAATGAGTATATATATCTAAGTTTTAAAATGTTTGCTCAACTCCCCCTCACTTCATGCAATATTTTGAAATTCTCAAAATTCTCCCCCTTAAGCATTCACTCAAATATCTCTCCCCCTTTTGGCATTATCAAAAAGCGGGAAAAGCAAGTTAAATACTACATGGCATACATCCACCAGGATTTAAACATTTCAAGCATGAGACATATTTAGCCATGGCATGCATATAAATAGTAAACCACACATCATAGTCATAGGTAATTAAAGAGTGTGCATACGGAAGCTAAATTGCCAGGAAAATACAGTCATCCAAAAAACAGTAGTGAAATGTATAAAATAAAATTGTACCATATATAGTACTCATCACCACCATCTCCTCCATCACCATCATCACCATCACCATCATCACCATCAGTGCCATCACAGTGCTGCTGCTGCTGTCCAAGTCAACCTGAGGCTGTGGTGCTCCACGGAGTGGGGTGGCCTCAGATGCAGTGACTCTACACTCCAAGGATTTTACTTCCAATGAGAGCTCACGAATAGCCGTAGAGTTTGCTCGGATCTCAGTGGTGTTCACCCGAACCTCAGCTAGAATACTCTCAAGTAAAGCCATCATTTCTGGTGAGGCTGTAGTAGGAGGTGCCTGTGAAGATGATGCTCCATCGGTGTTGGTTTGCTCAGTTGTACGCCATTTCCATCCTTTGGGTTTGTATTCCCAATCACCACCTCGAGACATGATTCTCATCTGGTTAATTGTACCCTCTTTCATCATAGCATGGAATTTCTTGTAATCCAGCTTAGTCTCTCCAGTGAGATTAACCCTAACATGCCTAATGATGCGGGTCACCAGATGACCATAGAGTAACTCAGCACTACCCCTATTGTCATACATATGCTGCATGACCAAGCCAGCCCAGTTTACTTTCTTTTTCTTTTCCAGCAACCACAGAATAACAACATCCATTCTCAACAGCTGTGAAAAATTATGGCGTCTAGGAAATAAAAGCCTATCTACCACATAGTGCAACAACCTGCTTTGCACTTTCATTTGCCCACCAGTTATTTCCTTGTCATTAGCATCAGAAGGATCAGATAAGACATCCTTGATGGCTTGGATTCTAGCAAATTCATTTACCAAGGGTTCCGCAGCAGGACCCTCGGCAGTGGCATAAGTGCCTTCAGAAGGCAAGCCAACTACTCTTCCAAACGCCTCATCACTGAGACGAATGGGTTTCCCACAGACTTCAGACATTAATACGCCATCAACTAGCCTAAGGTTACAGTAAAATACCTTAACCAAGTCTGGGTAGACATCTTCTGATTGTGACAGAAACTCAGTGATTTCTGCATGGTCCAGATACTCTAAAAATTTGAAGTTGCTCTTCCGCATCCATTCAATGTCCAGAAAACGAGGTTTCTGAATCTCTTTCCCAATGTAGGTGCTCATATAGTTTGCCAACTGATCCCCATTGGTGAACCATTTATCCACTTGTTCTTGTGTAAGTGGACCCGGATTGATCGCTGCTGTTCTTTGGCATTTTGGAGGCATGATGATGATAGGAGTTGAGTAGGGATGAAGATTTTGAAAAAAAAAATGAGTTTTTAGAGCAGAAAACCAGAGAAAACGTGATACTGGAGGCGCAAACAGTGAAAAGGCAACCAGAAAATGACGTTAGGGTTCGGGTTTACCTTATAAACTCGCACAATAATCGATTATCTTACCATCATAATCGATTATTTTGATGACGTGGCAGCTCCTGATTGGCTGGGTCCTGCCCGTGTGGTTTTGGCGCCAACCCTTCTGCTTCAAATAATCGATTATGTAATCGATTATTTTCTGGGTTCTTCATCAGAAATCGATTATGGATGAACATTGAAGAACACTAATCGATTATGTAATCGATTATTATGTTTCTGGATTTCTGAATTTGTAGTGCTAATCGATTGTGCGAATCGATTATAGTCTTCCTGTCCACGCTGCCCAAGAGACAGTGGATTCATAATCGATTACAGTAATCGATTATGTCTTCTCTATTTTGTGGACTGAAGCTTTCATTTTGGCATAATCGATTATGATAATCGATTATGCTCTTTCTGCCTGCACACTTAATAAACATATTAGCAAATAACAAGGTGTGTTATGCAGAAATGCATGACTGATTCAAAATCCCTAATTCAGTTCTTATGAAAAAGAAGCTTTCTTTTGATAGGGGTTTTGTAAAAATATCTGCAAGTTGTTTGGTTGTTTCAACAAATTCAATCATGCAATCCCCTTTTTGAACATGATCCCTAATAAAGTGGTGTCTAATTTCAATGTGTTTAGTCCTTGAGTGATACACAGGATTTTTAGTGAGGTTTATGGCACATGTGTTGTCACATTTTATGGGAACAGTGTTGAGATTAATTCCACAATCATTTAACTGTTGCTTCATCCAAATGATTTGTGCGCAACAACTACCCGCCGGCAACGTATTCCACTTCGGCGGTGGATAAAGCCACACTTGCTTGCTTCTTGCTATGCCAAGAAACTAAAGCATTTCCTAGTAAGTGGCAAGTTCCACTAGTGCTTTTTCGGTCTAATTTGCAACCCGCAAAATCAGAGTCCGAATATCCAATTAGGGTACAATCTGCCCCTTTAGGGTACCATAAACCCATGTTTTGTGTGCCAATGAGATATCTCATGATGCGTTTTACCGCGGCGAGATGTGATTCTTTTGGGTTCGATTGAAAACGTGCACACACATGCAAACACTAAACATGATATCAGGGCGACTAGCAGTAAGATAAAGGAGAGAACCTATCATACCTCTATACTTATGTCGACGGATTTACCATTTTCATCCTTGTCGAGGTAACAGGATGTGCTCATGGGAGTTGATAGTTCTTTTGAATTGTTCATCCCAAACTTCTTAAGAAGCTCTTTGCAGTACTTTGACTGATTGATGAATATTCCTTCCTTTGATTGCTTAATTTGCAACCCAAGAAAATAGTTGAGCTCCCCCATCATTGACATTTCAAATTCACTTTGCATAATTTTTGAAAAATCCTTGCACAAAGCTTCGTTAGTGGCACCAAAAATTATGTCGTCCACATATATTTGCACAAGTAAAATGTCATGCTTTTTGTTTTTGATAAAAAGTGTGGTGTCAACTTTTCCTCTTTGAAAACCATTTTCAAGTAAGAATTTGCTTAGGCGTTCATACCAAGCCCTAGGGGCTTGCTTTAAACCATATAAAGCCTTTTTCAGTTTGAAAATATGGTTTGGAAATTCATAATTTGTAAAACCCAGAGGTTGATCCACATAAACCTCTTCTTGAATGAAACCGTTCAAGAAGGCGCTTTTGACATCCATTTGAAAAAGTTTAAAATCCATGATGCAAGCAAAAGCAAGAAGCATACGAATAGCCTCTAGTCTAGCTACGGGAGCATAGGTTTCATCAAAGTCTATGCCCTCTTATTGGTTATAGCCCTTAGCAACAAGTCTAGCTTTGTTTCTAGTTATTATTCCATTTTCATGTAGCTTGTTAGGAAAAACCCACTTAGTTCCAATTACTAAATGGTTTTTGGGTTTAGGGACTAATTCCCAAACATCATTTCTTTCAAATTGGTTTAATTCTTCTTGCATGGCAAGTGTCCAATGTTCATCTACTATGGCTTCATCAACATTATTAGGTTCAATTTGAGAAACAAAAGCCATGTAATGACATATTTGATTAAGAGAGTTTCGAGTTGTTACCCCTTTTGATATATCACCTATTATGTTGTCAAGAGGATGGTGTCTTGATGTTCTCCATTCTCTTGGAAGATCGGGAAGGGGTGTCTCTTCTTCTTATGGAGGTGGTTGATCAGTAATGTTCTCCTCTTGAGTTCTTTTCTCCTCAAGAAAAGTGTTTCCCAGAATTTCTGCAACATCATCAACACTATCCTCTACTACAATTTTAGGGTTAGTCTCATCAAAAGACACATGCATAGATTCTTCAATGGTCATAGTTCTTTTATTATATATTCGAAAAGCTTTACTAGAATTGGAATATCCAAGAAATATACCTTCATCAGCTTTAGCATCGAACTTACCAAGATTTTCTTTACCATTATTTAAAACAAAGCACTTACATCCGAATACGTGAAAGTGGGAGATGTTAGGCTTCCTTCCCTTGTAAATTTCATAGGGCGTTTGTTTCATAATAGGCCTTATAAGGACTCTATTCATCACATAGCATGCGGTGCTTACCGCGTCTGCCCAGAAATACTTAGGAAGGTTGGTCTCATTGAGCATCGTCCTCGCTAGCTCTACTAGAGACCTATTTTTCCTTTCCACCACCCCATTTTGTTGGGGAGTCCTTGGTGAGGAAAAATTATGCCCGATTCCATTTTCAGTACAAAAGGCCTCAAATGCCTCATTTTGGAACTCACCACCATGATCACTTCGGATAGTTACAATGTTTAATCCCATCTCGTTTTGAATAACCTTGGCAAGTTTACGAAAGGCACCGAAAGCGTCATTTTTATGAGAAATAAATAATGTCCATGTATAACGAGAATAGTCATCCACAATTACAAGTGCATAGTAATTACCACCAAAGCTCATGGTTCTAGATGGACCAAACAAATCCATATGTAAAAGCTGTAAAGGCCGGTTTGTAGAAATAACATTTTTAGTTTTGAAAGAGGCCTTTACTTGTTTTCCTTTTTGACAAGCATCACACATTTTGTCTTTTTCAAAACGGAGCTTTGGTAAACCAATTACTAAGTCCTTGCGAACCAACTAATTAAGATGGTCCATGTGAATATGGGCCATCCTCCTATGCCATAGCCAAGTTTCATCCTCTTTGCTAATTAGACAGAATACATCATTTGAAGGTAGGTCATCTAAGCAAACCATATAGATATTTCCAATTCTTTGTCCAATTAACTTGGTTTGATTTATAGAATTTATGACCGTGCATTTTAAGTTATCAAAAACAACATTGAAGTTCTTATAACAGAGTTGGCTAATACTCAAAAGATTGTGTTTTAAACCTTCGACATACAAAACATTTTCAATGATGGGATTTGGACTCTTACCAATCGTTCTAATTCCCAAGATTCTACCTTTGTTGTTGTCACCGTAGAAGACAAATCCACCCTTTTTGGGTGTAAGAGAGGAGAACTTGTTTTTGTCTCCCGTCATGTGCTTGGAGCATCCGCTATCAAGATACCAATTTGTTTTCCTTGCTTTCAAGCACACCTACAAAACAATTTCAAGTTTTAACTTTTGGTACCCAAATCATGTTGGGTCCTTGAGAGTTAGCTTTGGGCGCATTGCCCTTTTTAACCCATACTTTCTTGCCTTTTACATTCACATTCTTTCTAGCATTGCAAATAGATGCAGTATGTCCCTTTCTACCACAATAGAAGCATTTTACGAAAGGACTACTAGAAGTATTGGTTGGGCTAAAAAACTTTTTAAAGGATTTTTCATGTAATTTAGGGTGATAACCCAAACCAGCTTTATCATAGGTTCCTTTTTGATTACCTAACAAAACATTGAGGTTGTCTCTCCCATTTGTGAATTTTACAAGCATATCATACATTTTACAAGCATATCATACAAGTCCTCGATTTTGTTTTTCAAAACATTACATTCATTGCATTTCGAAATTTCATTTATTTTGTTTTCATATGATAAGCATGATGAGGTTTTGTTTGAAAGAATTTGTTTTTCCTTGATAGCCTCCATTTCTTTATTTAATAAACCTATTTTTGTTTCAAGACTAGAAATGGTTTTCTTTGAAGATAAAATGATTTTCCTAAGACGCATGCTTTCATTATTCAATTTTTCACATGCACAAAGTAAATCATCATATGACAATTCATTTTCAATTTCATTATCAGTTACCTCATCCTCGTCGTCCTCATGATTGGCCATGAGGCAAAGGTTTGCCTCCTCGTTGTCGGATTCATCGGAGGAGTCCATGTCATTGTCTTCCCAAGCAATGTATGCTCTCCTTCCTCTTTTGTCCTTTTGTGGCCTCTTTTCAAATTTGTCATTCTTCTTTTGACTTAGAGGACACTCGGGCCTTATGTGACCTTTGTTTTTGCAGTTGAAGCATGTTGGCACATATGTGGTTCCCTCTCCATCAACCTTCTTTTGAGGGTTGAAGCTTGGTTGTATTTTCCCTTTGCTCCTCATAAATTTCTTAAATTTTCTTACCATTAGACTCATATTCTCATCTCCTTCACCAAGCTCATCAAGTTCATCAAAGTCAATATCTTCCTCATTTGTTTCACTTATACTTGCTTTGAGAGCGAGCCCTTTCTTTTTCTTATCACTTTCCTCACTTTCTATGAGGCGATTCAACTCAAGTTCATGTTCCTGCAATTTACCAAATAGAGTTGCCAAAGACATAGATGTTAAATCACGTGATTCGGAAATCGCAGTTACTTTGGGTTGCCAACTTCTATTTAAACATCTAAGAACTTTATTTATTAAATCTTAATTATTAAACACCTTCCCAAGAGCCCTAAGATGATTTATTATATGGGTGAAGCGTTTTTGCATATCTTGTATGCTTTCACCTTGTTTTATCCTAAATAGCTCATACTCATGGGTTAATGTGTTCATCCTAGCCCTTTTGACCTCGGTAGTACCTTCATGGGTCAATTCAAGGGTGTCCCACATTTCTTTAGCGGTCTTGCAATTTGAGACCCTATAGAACTCATCGTAGCTTAAAGCTGAGGTGATGATGTTCCTAGCTTTCAAATTGTATTGAACCTTTTTCTTTTCCTCGTCGGTCCAAAGAGTTTTTGGTTTATCCACTGAAGCACCATTAACTTCGTGCCTGGGGACAAATGGACCATTTTCCACAGCATCCCAAATATCAATATCAGATGCTTCTAAAAAGATTTGCATTCTTTCTTTCCAATAACCATACCCCTCACCATCGAACGATGGAGGTCTGTTTATGGAATTACCCTCATTACGAAAACTGTTTGAAGTCATCTTTCCTCTTGAGACGGTTTTGTCCTTTATATCCAAGAGTTAAGCTCTGATGCCACTTGTTGACAAGTGACCTCAAACACAAGAGGGGGGGGTGAATTGTGTGTGAATTGATTTTTGAAAACTTTTAGCAAATTAAACTAAGTTTAAAACTTGTTTTGATAAACAATAACTTAATAATAAAACGTTGTGAAATAAAGCGTATGAAAAGATAAAGTCGTTGCGATAAAGATAAAGAGATAAGGAAGAAGATGACACAGCGATGTATCCTGGTTCGGCCACACAACTACCCACGTGACCTACGTCCAGTCCCCAAGGCAATACGACCAAGGGATTTCAATCAACTCTAGTTTTTAAAACAGGATCAACTAGAACCTTTACAAAGTAGAGAACTCTTAACACAATCACAGGACGTACTATCCCTTGTGCAAGAACCTCAAGAAATCGTTCGTGAGATCACACTCACTTAAAAAACAAACTGTAAAAGTTTTAGAATGAGAAAGCACTCAAAAGTGCAGATATGAAATACAACTTGAAGCACAATAATAGTAACACCTATATGGTGTATAAGTTTCTCAAAATAATATGATCACGTGAGTGCAAGAGTAAAATAAAATAGTAATCAGAGTTTAAGCACAATAGAGAGTAGAAGAGAGTAGTAGATGGGGCATTTGTCAAAGGCTGCCAAGCTTCCTGTTTATAGAGAATAGGTTAGGGTTCAGTGTGAAATTAGGTCAAGCCTCTTAAAATGCATTTCTGCTGCAGCATAATCGATTATTCAAAACTCATAATCGATTATTTAATGTGTTTACATGAAGCGCGCGTCTGGACAGAAAGGTCATAATCGATTACCATAATCGATTATGTGTTCACTGCTTTTTCACCAAAGAGGATAATCGATTACCTTAATCGATTATGATGTTACTGACTCTTTCATAAAAAGCTATAATCGATTACATAATCGATTACAGGGTTTCAGGTGTAGCACGTTGGAAGTCAGTAAGGTCATAATCGATTATCCAACTTCAATAATCGATTATTATATTTCAAAATTTGAAATCAACGGCTTTAATATCATAATTACTCATTAACACTCATTAAAGCCATTTAACCACGACTCATAATCGATTATAGCATTTCCATAATTGATTATGGTGCGTATCAGGTGGTTTTCCAAAAACTTGACAATTAAGGAAAGATTGCCCAATTAAGCTCAATTTTAATTGTCAGTTTTAATCACATGTTATTAATTATTTAATCACATGATATATCTTTTAAAGCACATGTTAAATATGTGTGTGTGTGAGTGACCATATTAAATTGAAAAACCTACTTACCATTTACAGATTATTCTAAAACAATCAATACAAATAGTAAAATTTCCTTTTTACCCCTCTTGATTGCTTTGCCTAATCTTGACTGCTCGTTTGGCCTTTTTCACGCTTTTTACAAATGAGTCCTTGGACTTAAAAAATTGCTTTTGTCATTCATCAAAATATATGTACTTGTCAAGGCATGCATCGACAAACTCCCCCTTTTTGATGATGACAAACATCTCATGAGGGAATTTCTAAAATATAGAGTTAGAGCAATGAGTATATATATCTGAGTTTTAAAATGTTTGCTCAACTCCCCCTCACTTCATGCAATATTTTGAAATTCTCAAAATTCTCCCCCTTAAGCATGCACTCAAATATCTCTCCCCCTTTTGGCATTATCAAAAAGCGGGAAAAGCAAGTTAAATACTACATGGCATACATCCACCAGGATTTAAACATTTCAAGCATGAGACATATTTAGCCATGGCATGCATATAAATAGTAAACCACACATCATAGTCATAGGTAATTAAAGAGTGTGCATACGGAAGCTAAATTGCCAGGAAAATACAGTCATCCAAAAAACAGTAGTGAAATGTATAAAATAAAATAGTACTATATATAGTACTCATCACCACCATCTCCTCCATCATCATCATCACCATCATCACCATCACCATCATCACCATCAGTGCCATCACAGTGCTGCTGCTGCTGTCCAAGTCAACCTGAGGCTGTGGTGCTCCACGGAGTGGGGTGGCCTCAGATGCAGTGACTCTACGCTCCAAGGATTTTACTTCCAATGAGAGCTCACGAATAGCCGTAGAGTTTGCTCGGATCTCAGTGGTGTTCACCCGAACCTCAGCTAGAATACTCTCAAGTAAAGCCATCATTTCTGGTGAGGCTTTGTAGCAGGAGGTGCCTGTGAAGATGATGCTCCACTGGTGTTGGTTTGCTCAGTTGTACGCCATTTCCATCCTTTGGGTTTGTATTCCCAATCACCACCTCGAGACATGATTCCCATCTGGTTAATTGTACCCTCTTTCATCATAGCATGGAAACTATGGAATTTTTTTTTAGAACTTGGAACGCGTATTCAAGTGTTCTAACATAGTTCATGTGAAATTAGAAAATCATAGACTTAAGGGTGTGCTAAATATGCCAAACAAGTGAGATATGGGTCCATTTTTGAAAAAATGACCCTCCCCACTTGGGGAAAGACCTTAGAGGCCCAAAATTAATGTTGAAGGTTTTTTTTGTAAATTTTAAAGTAGTTAAAAAGATAGGGGTAAGGGGGCATACGAGATTTGAAAATGAGAAGGAAGAAAAGAAGAGGAATTGAGAGAAGAATGGGAGAAAGAGATGGATGGAGTGTTAGGGCAAGCTCTTTACCTTCACCACCATCTTCACTCCATGGGTAAGAACTTTTCCATTCCATCATCTTTTTCCCCCATTTTCAGTTTTGGAGAGAACTCCATTAATGGAACTTAGGTTTTTTAAGATTTTGGCCTACATGGTAAGCCTCAAACATCTAAGCTATGTTGGCAGATGGAACTCCTGAGGAACAAGCTACCTACCTCAAGTCTCATGGCATGTCCCCTACTATCTTTGGAAGGATGAACTTGGTAATCATGAAACTTGATCCTGTGATGCAAGTTGAGTTAGCCAAGAAGGAAGAGCTGATGAAAGTTATAGCTGAGCAAATAGAGCTGAATCAAGCCGAGGGTCAAGCCATGCAGCTAAAGCCAGCTAGACGACCTGCTCAACAAGCTCGTCCATCAGGGACAAGAAAGTCGTCCACTGGGGTATCAGGGAATCAGGGGCTGATGAATCCCAAGCTGCACAGAAGAAGAAAAGAGTAATAAAGGTTATCCTCTCTCATAATGAGGATGATGCAGATGATCAACCAATTGGATTGGCTATGAAGAAGCAAAAGCAAGTTTTAACCTCTGCTATTCCTACCAGGCCAAGGCAACCCTCCAAGAAAGCCAAGGTTGTTAAGCCTTCTACTGAGGTAACTCCACCTTCTCAAACTGTCATTGAGAATGTAGTTGCTGATGTAATTAGGTCTGTTAATATTCATGTCAACACATCATCACCATCACCTAGCCAACCCATCATACATTCACAAGAAAAACACACATCACCACCTCCACAAAACTCACCCCTACCACAACTAGAACACTCACCTATTCACAATTCCCCACCTCAACCGCAATTTCCATCCATCATACCAGCAGATGATCCATGGTTTAACTAACCAGATGAGGGATTTATCTATGAACCCTCTTTCTCAAAAATACTTAAAGTCCAATTTCCCTACACTGACCCTAACACCTTTTATATTGGCCAAGCTGAAAACTGGGCCAAAGTTAAAAGGAACTAGAGAATCATTTACCACACCTTCCCTCCTACACCAGAACCAAGGCCATTCTATCCCCTACTAGAATATGAATATGAGCCTGAACTCGTCCAATACCCCCGGTATGTACCTATTCCATATGAAGGAACCGATCCTCTACCTTCTACCCTCTTCACTACACATGGACCTCTTCTAACTCACCTACCCCAACAAAAATTCCCACCTATAAAATTATACCCAAACCTCGTTAAAATGAAACCCTTCACCCCTCCCCCCCCCCCCCCCCACCCCAACCCCAACCCCAACCCCAACCCCAATCCCAAACACTGATGGTGTTGATAGGGATATTATTCCTATTAGGTGGACTGTACCCTTGAAGAGAAACCACAAGGATGGGGAGTACAGAAGGTCTAGAACCTATGAGTACAGAAGGTTCATTCTATGCAGAGATGTCAAGTGGAAGCCTTTTGTGCATCCAAGCGAATATGGCAAGCTAGCTGATTATGGAGACTATATGATGTATGGTCATCTCCAAGCTGCGTTCTCAATGCCTAGATTCTATAGAGTTTCTAATTTTGTGCCTCCTACCTGGTTGGATCACAACACTAAAACCAAGGTTGGCATGGTTCCTCCAAGGATTTGCTCGAGGCTACCAATGATAGACCTTAACAAAGGCAAAGATGGCAAATTCAGACCACCTAAGAAGACCTCTCCTCTTCCTTACAAGGTTATTTTGGAAGTTAGTCAGGAAGAAATTATTGATGCTGATATTATGGAAATCTACTCTACTCATCCAGAGGAAGAAAAATTTGAGAATGAAGCTCGAGGCTACAGGGAAAGTCACTTAAAGATCTGTTCAAGAACAACATCTTCTTCTGGCCTGTCTACAGAAGAAAAAGAGGAGACTCCAGTAATGAGAGGTGAATACGGCTTATCTGAAGCTAGGTTCTTCATTCACAAGGACACCCTTGGCATCCCTGTGAGAAGCTCATATATCTATGAAGATGAAGTCCACTAGGTGGAACCTGAACCTGAACCTGAGCTTAAGCCTTCAATTCATGAAGCAGAAACTCACTCTGAGGAGATAGAGGGAATTGTTGCAGAAGCTGCTGAGCAAGCCGAGCCAGCACAACAAGCAGAGCTTGTGACTGATTCTGAGGAAGTTCATCAAGGAACTGAGAGGCAAGCTTCACAGTTTGTTCTTCTTTCAGTTATTCATCCAGAAGCACCTCAGCAATCTTTGGCCATTAGCACAATCCCTGGCCAAGGTCATTTGGACGCCACTGCTGAAAGCTCGATACCTTGTATCACTCCTGATCTACAAGAGCTTATAACCAAACAGGTGGAAAAACAAGTTGAAAGAACTATTCAGAGAGCCATACAACCTACCAATGCCCAGCTACAACAGATGTTTCAGATGCTATCTGCTATGGGTTTCAAACAGAATCAGGACCCCCAACCTCAACCTCCACCTCCACCTCCATCCTCTTAAACCTTTTCTTTTTCATTCTCTTTTTCTTCTCTATTTTCTTTTTAAACTAACGATGATGGTCTATCTCCTTTTACCTTTTTGTCTGATGAAAAAAAAAGGGGAGAAATATAGAGAGAATTAAATTTTTGGAAAACATCTTTTTAACTTAGTATATATCTGCTCTGATGCATATATTTTTGCTCTGATACATGCATACCTGTTGTGTATGTTTAAGTTTATATGGTCTGATACATGACATATCTGCTTTTGCATATCTAATTGTTTGATATTAGACTTGTTAAAATATATGAATGCTTTGTCTTAGGGGGAGCCTTCTGGCTCTCTTAGACTTTGTTCAATCAAATTTAACAAGTTTTTTCATCATAAAAAATGGGGAAATTGTTGGAACCAAAGTGGTTATGGTTAATAATTTCTGAAATTTTGATGTTAACAAAAAGAATAAATTTGTATTGCAAAGTTAAAGTTATGGACTAACTCTCCTATTCAAGTATGCATGACTGCCTTTATATTGCTAGACGAGAGAACTAGTCTAGTGTTCCTTAAATAAGTCCAAAAGCATCACTAGTCCAAACTTAATTCGCTAGACGAGCTACTAGTTTAACCTGGTAAATCGCTAGTCTAATATAAGATCGCTAGACGAGCCGTTGAGTCTATCAGAGAAATGAACAAGTCCAATATATAGCAAGTCCAAAGACTTGGACTCTACCGATAAAAAGTAGACGACCTGTTAAGTAGACTACCCGATGAAAGTTAAAATAAGTTAACAATAGTCTACTCGATAAAATACTAGACGATGTAGTAATGGACTACTCAGTTGTTTCGCTCAAAATTAAAAACACACGTCCAAAGACGTACTATTTCAGAACCTGTCTAGTCAGCGCTTTTATTTCAAATGATTGAATATTAAATATGCGTTGTATGTTTTTGAATACCTTGGTTATTTTAATTGTTTATGCTTTATTCCTTGGTAAAAGAAACATAGTATCATCGTTTACATAAACGCCTTTGTACTCTGACACCTGCTGCTACAAAAGTTGACTCAGTACAAAGAAGGAAAGACAAAAGGCAACTTTCGGGTACAATAGAGAAGTGACAGTACCACTTTGAGCATTTAACCAAGAGCCCTTTTCTGAAGATCACATATCAAGTTATCAGACTCAACGGATCTCAACATTAAATGCTATCCCTAAACGGATACATCTTAAAGACCGTTGAAGAAACAAGAGCTGAAGCTGCACTTCTTCTATAAATACTGGACAACCCCAGTGAAAAAGGTTACTGAACTACAACGAAGCTCTGATATTTCAAAGTGCAAAAACTTTGTCAAAATCTTCTCTTGATTATATTCATTGTAATCTCTGATCTTAAACCTTCACATCCTCATACTTAGTGAGTTCTTAGATCAAACTATTTTATCTCTTAAGTTAGAGAAAGCCTGAATAGGCTTGTCTGTAAAAGAATACTTGAGTGCTTGGAGAGGTGTTGAATACTTGAGAGTTTGTAAGCCTGAAGAGGCAAGTGAAAGAATACTAGTAAGCTATTGGATTATAGTAGAGAAAACCTTCAAGTAGAAGGGATTGGGCGTAACTCTTGGTTGGAAGAGAGTAAACGAGGATAAAATCGCTCGTTCCCTATCTCTTTATAGTTTTATTTTATACTAAATGTGGGGATTTGATATTGAGTTTTATTAACTCTTTTCTAAAGAAGTTTTCATCGTGTGTATTTATATCTTGTCTGCTTGCAAAACTGTTTTCATAAAGGATTTTGAAAAATCTGTTAAGAAACACAATTCAACCCACCTTCTTGTGTTTCCCTGTGTCAACTTCAGATTGGTCAAGGAAGGTATGGATTTACCTATTAAAGCACAAAATAGGCCTTCAAATGCTTCAAATAGTGGAAGGCGTTGGTCGAGAATCAAACAGGAAGATGTGTGAAGGTACTGAGGACAGACAATGGACTAGAGTTTTTGAATGTGGAGTTCAATGAATTTTGCAAGGACAATGGTATCAAAAGGCATAAAACAGTAAGATTGACCCCCTCAACAAAATGATGTTGCTAAAACAATGAACAAGACCATTTTGGAGAGGGTGAGATGCATGTTGTCACACTCAAAACTGAGCAAAAGTTTTTGGGGGGAGGCTGTCAGCACACCATGCTATTTGATCTATTATAGATGTCCCTCGACTACAATTGATTTTAAGACACCAGAAGAAAGATGGACAGGCAAGGCTCTAACAGAACTTAAAGATTTTTGGATGCACTGTATACATTCATACAAATAATGGAAAGCTTCAACCAAGAGTTAAGAAGAGAATCTTCTTAGGCTATACAGATGGAATAAAAGGATACAAGGTGTGGTTGGTGAATCCTACAGGTCCAAGGAATATAATTAGCAGAGATGTGATTTTCAGATAGGAAACATGCTGAAAAATGATCAGGAAATTGCATAGACAGCTCCACAACAGGTGCAAGACGATCTTGGAGTTCAATTGGAGGTGGAGAATGTGACACCCTCTACCCCGAACAATTAAATATATAAAATAAAACATTCATTTGTAATAAAGTAAAATAAAAACATAAGGTAGCAGGTACCACATGTATCAAAACATAACAACGCGGAAAAAGAAATATAAAACATAAACAAAGAAGCATAAACCCAAAACCCTGATGTCACATATTAGAGTTGGTAACCAAATCCGAAAAATATATCGGAAATACCTATGTAAAGCTAAAATCCTAAAACTACGAGCGAGCGATCTCCTCGGAGTCACTCCTCAACAAGCTGCTCACCCTCCTCTGCATAAACCGAAGATACATGCAAAGAAACAACAGAAGATGGGGAGTAAGAAATCGTTGTAAACATAATGGCAATAGGACAGTTAGCAAGATGATCATACAATGTATATATAAACGTATACATAACACATAATACAACATATAGCATAATAATCTCATCCAACATGACCAACAATGTATGCTATGTGGTGCAGTACTACTCCACTACTCTGTTATGCATATGGATCCATATCTAACTTAGGAAGACAACGTTGGAGTTACATATCCACATTGGCTATTAAGCACCAATGCTGACAATTCACCAAAGCATAGGTGAACTCCTTGGATAGTCGATGCACCTTACTCTCAGATGCACCACAGCGGGGGCGCACGATCCACCTAGATGAATCACCGCGGACGGCTAGATCGCCTTACTCTCGGACGACCTCCCATATGTTGCAGCTTCCCCCACTAACATCTCCAATGCGTGAATGCATGTACAACAACATCAAACAACAAAGCCACCACCTTCGCTTTGACCCTTTAGGCATCAACGTTTAACAATACCAACACCTTGACCAATAAGCATCAAGGCTTAACAACAACACCACCTTGAACAATAAGCATCAAGGCAACTTTGACCAATAAGCATCAAAGTTTAACACCATCAACACCTTGACCAATAAGCATCAAGGTTTATCAACAACAACACCTTGACCAATAAGCATCAAGGCTGTAACACCCCTTTTTCATTATAAGCACTTCTCTATGCTTATTTGCATGTTTGCTTGTTAGAAGTACATTTAGGGATGTTTAGAAAGGGCTAAGTGGGGGGTTTTTAAGCTGAAAATCCCTTCCTGATGCATGAACACGGCCGTGTTCATGTATCAGCATGCATGTGCTCAAGGCGCATGCTTTGTGGTTGTCTGGGCCACAAGCATGACCGTGCTTAGTGGGGAGCACGATCGTGCTCTCGTAGACGGTCTTTTTGTATGACCGTGCTAACTTGAGCACAACTTCGTGCTTAAGTTAAGCACGGCGGTACTTAGAGGGAGCACGGTCGTGCTCGAGTCAGAATCTATAAATATGCGTCAGTCAGTGAGGGTTACGAGTTAAACCCTCACTTTGGCACTTTAGGCAACCCTAAGTGTGACGACAACCTCTCCCTTCCTTCCTCTTTGAACCCAATCGTTTCTTGGTGTTCCGTTCATGTTTGGGAGCGTAAGATCACACGTTAAGTACCAATCTAAAGGTAATAGTTCTTCCCTCTTGTTAATTCCTTTTTCTTGTCATGAATTGGGAATTAATTGGTTAACCTCTTTTGTGTTATCCAAGGCTTGGGACGTTCGTCAAGCCATTCGAGGGAACCGATTTAGAGCTTCGTTGGTAAAAGGGGGAATCTTCATACCAGGTATAAGGAGAAGGAATAGTATGAGTATGTAGGCTTGGGGGTAGTGTAAGACGAAGGGTTACCCATGACCTAATGTTTGATAAATGCCTAAATGCCTATTTGTTTGATAACGTGTTTATATATGCCTATTTGATGCCTTGCTGTTTAAAGTGTTATGATGGCATGATCAAACTGGCTATTATGATGGTGAGGTTAACGTGTTTGATAATATGTCGTTGTGATTAACCTGATGAATTTATGATGTTTTGGTTGTTGGTTGTTCGATGTGAACGCGTTAATGTTAAAACAATGAAAAACCGTTAATGATGTTAAGGGAGGTTTTTCCCCTTTTGTTCATAAAACTGAATGATAGTAATGAGAGGCAAGGATTATGCCAAAACGTTTAGTCAAAAACCCTAGGGATTGATCTATGAGTGTTTAAAGACAATTAATCTGAAACTGAGATTAAAGGACTAATTTCTCTTTTCTATAAGACATGAAGATTAAGCCAAGAGTAATGAAATTAATGGTCAAAGACTTAGTAAAAGCCAATAGGTTTAATCCGTGAATTACCCCAAGAAGTTTGGGAAAGGGTTTCTGAATCTTTCTTCCCAGACCAGTATGACCATGCTCCAGGTAGCACGACCGTGCTTAATAAGGAGCACGCCCGTGCTCCACTTCAAAATCCAAAAAGACCGCGCTACATAAGCACGACCGTGCTTAATAGTCGGCACGACCGTGCTTGGCTAAAATGTCAGCACGCCCGTGCTGAATGGGGAGCACGCCCGTGCTTCCCTGTCTAGAACATAAAACAGAGCTGAAACAGGGGTGTTTTCACCCCAAACGTCTTAAAAAGTTAATATGACACCAAACGAACATGAAGACAAAAGACAAGTGATAAGATGTTGTACCTTGATAGCCGAGTGGCCAAGGGAACCTTGATGCATGATGGTCAAGGTGGTAATCTCTGGTGCTTAATGGCCAGAGTGCTAATTAAAGATGATGATGTACCTTGGTAGCCTAGTGGCCAAGGGGGCCTCGATAGCCAAGTGGTCGAGGTGGTAATCTCTGGTGCAGAACGGCCATAGTGTTTAAAATACATTAAATCCTCGATAGCCAAGTGGTCTAGGTGTTGATGGTGATAAAACTTGGGTAGCCTAGTGGCCCAAGCGGAGGTGGTGGTTGTGTTGTGTGTTGTGTTGATCATGCATTAACACATCGGAGATGTTAGTAGCGGATGTTCAACATAGGGAACGTCGTCCGAGAGTAAGGCGATCTGGCTGTCCGCGGTGATTCATCCGAGAGTTAGGTGAATCGTGCGCCCTCGCTGTGGAGCATCCCAGAGTAAGGTGTGTCGGCTATCCCACCCAAGGCAAGGTGGATTGGCCCGGTGTTGGTGCTTATTGGTCAATGTTGATATGTAACTCCGAAGTTGACTTCCTGAGGTAGATTGGATCCAAGGGCATAAGGGAGTAGTGGAGTAGCACAGCATCACATAGCATACATTTATTGTATGATGAGATTGATTGTTTATGTTATATGTTGTTGCTGTGATAACATGATTGTTGTAATGCATGCTCCTCTTGCTAACTGCTTCCTTGCCATTATATTCGTACATATATTTCTTACTCCCTGTTTTTATGTTTCCTGTTTTGTGCCATGTATCTTTTTTTGCAAAGGATAGCGAGCAGCCAGTTGAGGAGTGACTCTCAGGAGCCGCGACTCGTAGTTAGGATTTCCAGTTTATGTTTTAGTTTAGTTTGGTTTAGTTTGTTTATCCGAGGATATTTTCCGGATTTGTTTATACCAGCTTTGTATGTGATATCAAGGGATGGGTTTTGTTTCATGTTATATTTTCTTTTAAAACTTATGTTATTTCCGCGTTTGAGACTCGTTACAATGTGGTGTTCTCTACCCTTTTTTTTTTGTTATTGAATAAATTATGCATGTTTTTATATTTATCTTATCTTCTATCGCTTTTATATGTATGAGGGGTAAAGGGTGTCACATTTAGTGGTATCAGAGCAGGTCTGTCCTATCAGGTCGTGGTATGAGTCTGTTGCGAGTCTTTTGTGTGCTCTTGTTTGAATTATCTATATTTATTATAGATAATGATGCTTAGTGTTAGTGACCATTAGATTTTCCTGCTTTAAGTTCTCTGTATTTAACAAGCTGTCTTGGGCATTTACAGGAACTTATGGCAGGAAGAGATAGAAACAACCAGGCTATCGCGGATGCTTTGGTACTCCTTGCCAACGCGATAGGCCAGAATCAGAACGCCAACAACAATGGGGGACCAGCTGAGTTTCAGGGCCTTGACAAGTTCCAGCGGAACAATCTGCCGTCCTTCAAGGGAGCTTACGACCCAGAAGGTGCCCTATTGTGGATGAGGGAGATTGCGAAGATCTCTGAGCTATGGGATGCAACGATCAGCAGAAGGTCATCTTTGGGACCTTTATGCTAACAGAAGAGGCTGAGCACTGATGAGAGAACTATCGCCAGCACATGCAGGCTGACGGTACTTTGGTTACATGGAATGTCTTCAAGGACAGATATCTAGAGAAGTACTTTCCAACAGACATCCGCGACAGAAAGGAGATGGAGTTCCTGGCGCTAAAGCAGGGCAACATGTCAGTGGGAGAGTATGCGGCTAAGTTTGAGGAGCTCGCCCATTACTATACCTTGTATCAGTATGTGACAGACGACCGCTCCAAGTGCGTGAAATTTGAGGGTGGTCTGCGTCCAGAGATTAAGCAAGCTATCAGCTACCAGGAGATCCGAGTCTTCCCATTTTTAGTGAACAAGTGTAGGATCTTTGAATATGTCTACAAGTCCGGAGAGGCAGGCTCTAAGGGATCAGATAACCAAAGCGGCAAGAAGAGTGATCAAGGGGACAAGTGGAAGCCGCGTCTCACTCTAGCTGGCCAGGATTTCAAGCGGGATGGCAAGAAGCCCCAGTTTTCTTCAGACAGGTCCAAGAGATAGGATTCTTCTGCTCCTAGACCTCTTCGGTGTGGCAAGTGTGGACAGGATCACTTTACTACCTAGTGCAAGGATACAAACATCATCTTCTTCAAGTGTGGCAAGTATGGCCACATTAGCCGAGACTACAGAGAAGCAAAGTCAGAACCACAAAGTGCTAGCAAGAGTCAGAACCTCAAGCCAATCGACTGAAGACCACGGGGAGAGTCTTTACTCTCAATGGAGTCGAGGCCTCCAAGTCTGAAGACTTAATTCAAGGTATGTGCCTTATTAATGGTATTCGTTTAGCTGTATTGTTTAACTCGGGTGCAACTCACTTGTTTGTATCACATGAATGTGTTAAGCATATTAAATTGCCTGTGACACTTCTTGACTGTGTTTTGATTATTGCCACACCCACGATTAAGCTTGTTCTTACTTCCCATGCATGCAAGAATATTCTGATTATCATAGATGGTAGAGATTTTATTGTTGATCTTGTATGCTTATCTCTAAAGGACCTTGATGTTATTCTTGGCATGGAATAGTTATCTTCCAACCACGTCCTTTTGAATTGTTTTGATAAAACCATAATTTTTGGAACTCCTATGGAGTCTAAGGATCCTAGGTTTCTCTCTGCCAGCCAAGTTAAGGCCTCAATGAAAGAAGAGGCCCAAGTGTACATGATGCTATCTTCCATGGAAGTAGAGAGCCCTCCTGATTTTGAAAGCGTGCTTGTTGTACCAGAATTTCCTGAAGTGTTTCCTGGTGATGTTTATGAACTACCCCCAGAGAGAGATGTGGAGTTTACCATGGATTTAGTGGCTGGCACCAGGCCTATATCCATAGCACCTTATAGAATGTCTCCTTTATAGCTAGCTGAGTTGAAGAAACAGATAGAGGACTTGATGCGGAAGCAGTTCATTAGCCTTACGTATCCCTATGGCCACTAGGCTACCAAGGTACATCATCATCTTTAATTAACAATCTAGCCAATAAGCACTAGAGATTACCACCTTGACCATCATGCATCAAGACCCCCTTGGCCACTAGGCTACCAAGGTACAACATTGCGACACCCCATTCCCAAGGTATCACATTTACGTAACATATTATAAAACATAACCTGAACAAAATTATAAATTTGCTGGTTTCCTTCGGAAAAAGAAATAAGTTTACTACTTACTTATTCTTGTCAAAAAGGTGATAAATTTTTTTCTTTTTCTTTACTGTACATACAACTAAAAACTAGTAATATAATATACATCAATATATCATACATATGCATCAAAGTTTTACATCAGACCTTTTTCCTACCAGGTCACCATATACTGCCACACATATATCACATCAACTAAAAAAAAAAAAAACATAACTATATCATAGTGGGAGTCTGAAAAAAACACTACGCAAAAAGGTTGACTCTCAGTAGCCAAATAGTCAGAGTATCTAAAATCCCACTCTACCCACACAGACTACATCCTACAGCTGGTCACCACTACAGAAATCCATTGGAGAGTCCAGTGTAGACTCCCCCACCTCTAGGAGGTGTATCAGGAGGGGATGCATCATCTCCCACTCCAGCATCCGGGACTACTCCATCATCCTCAGGGACATAGTCCGGATCAGCTATCGGATCCTCCTCAGGATTTCCTCCATCTCCTGCGGTGCATCCTCCGGAATCAAGACTATAGGCCCTGGAGGAGACTCCGAGGCTAATTGCTGTAACGGCTGTACATGCAAAGGTGGCTGATGCTCCAAATCCCCATGGCGTACCAAGTGCTGTAAGATCATCCAAATAGGAGGCAGTGAAACCTCTACCGTCTCCTTAGCATGTATAAGCTGTTAGGGTCCATCTGCTACGGTCCCTCGGAGTGTCCGCATCGGACCCATGTAAGTAGCACTCCGAGCTCCTGGGTTAATCACCTAGGCGTTCCCTTGATCTGCGTTGTCAAACATCAGGGCTCGGACCCCCGAGTAGTTCAAATCCACCGCATTCGGATCAATCTGAACGTATATATATATAGATTCCACATACATTGAAGAGAAACAACAAAACAGATATGCAAGAGTGAGTTACCAATATATGAGTTTTAATAAGACAACGCCATGCACGACACACAAAACAGCACATACCATATAATTACAGTATATACAATTATCTAAACAGTAGGATAATTCAAAAGGGTTTCATACCCGACAGTCATCATCATTTTATAAAAATGCATGATACTTCAATATTTCGGCTCTATTTTGATACCTAATCTCCGGAGATCCCACAACTTTCTGTTTCGTTTTGAGCAGATCAAGCTCGCACATGGCACATTGTAAAAACGAAATAAAACAATGCCCAAGAGAACACATAAGACTCTGACAACTCTCCAATGTACCAAGGTTATTGTTCAGAAATGTAACTCATTGGTCTATACACACAGAACCCAATGGTCACTGCGAATAATGGAGTTTATTGTCCATAACGTCTTGCATCACTCAGAACCTCAATAGTTATCGCATAAAGTTGGACACTCAGTCCAATAAAATACATTGGTTCACACAGAAACCCAATTATTCAAATGGAAACATAGTCCATAATAGATACATTGATCCACTCAGGACTCAATGATCACATGGCACGTCTGCCAAAAATGCATGAGAAAAACTTTTATTCTCGTTTTGTTTTCTTTGTTGTAATAATCTTTCCTTGTCGAAGCCCAAAGCTTACGACCATGCTTAATTTTATATTAAGACTTTTCACTTTAAAAAAAAAAACACAGGACACACAGTCTAAATGCTTCAAACTCAACACAGGACACACAGTCCGAGTGCTCAATTGCAAAGCCCTAAACTGATGCACCAGTCTTAGGCTCGCGGATATGGAACTCACATTTTCCACATCAAATTTAGGACACACAGTCCACAAAACCATTGCAGGACCCTCAGTCCAATGACACAGATCCCTGATCTACGTGTCCACAGAACACTAGAACCCCGACGTCTCGGTTCCTAGGTTCGTTTATCCTTGGTAAAGCATTTCGCTCAGTGAAAAACAGATACAAAAAAAAACCAAATCTCTGAAAAACTTATCCAAGTTTAACAGAATAATTTCACTGAATAAAATTCTCTTACAGAAATTCTTTTCTGTTTAAAACGTTGATAAAACATGAAATCGTAGATAAATTCTTTTCTGTTTAAATTATCATTTCTAAATTTTGTTCTCCAGAAACATCAACTTTTAAAAGTCTCATTTAAATAAAATTAATAATTCTAAAATATAAACATTTTTCTCAAAATTTTCCATAAAAATCTTTTTATAGCGTAAATGACTTTTCTGTTTCGCGTAATTATTCTGACAGCTATATTACGTTATTTTCGTAACTTAATTATTTTAAATAATATTTTATAATAAAATTGAATTTATTTTGGAAAAACTAGCACCTGTAAAAAATTTCACAGTTTCGCCCTTATTGTCACTTTATTGACACATTTTTCACAAAAATATTATTAAAATAATATTTTCCACTTTTTCTCAAATTCTCATAAATTAATCACTCTGATTAATTATTCAAGCTTATCAAGCTTTTATCTTCAAATTAAATTGAACACTGACCAATGTCAGGTTTCTCAGTCTATCACTCAACAGCAGATAATTTGAGCACAGAATAGCATGACAGATATCAATTCATGACATGCATCACAATTATAATATAACAAAATAATTATAATCATATAAAACAGTATATCTCAAATACTCAAGTAAACAGATATTCAGCAGATGATCAATCGAACCATTAGCAATAGATAATTTAAAACACAGTAAATTACTACAGACAATACAGAAGACTCCAACAATATAGTATGTGGTTATCTTAAACTCCTCAGGTTACTCCCCTTACCTCTTGGAGAATCGAACTAACGTTTTCACGAAATCTCCTGATTCGATCCGGTTTCCTCCGTTGACTTTATGTTAACTCAATCCGATTGATTCCTTTATAACGAATTGCAACCAAAATAAATCAAAATCAAACAATCAACATACTCATTCATAAGGTCTAGGGTTCAGCCTCCTCTAAAAATCTAGGTTTGGAAAGTTAAAAATTTTCTAACAAATGGATTCATGATCCTTAAGCCACTTAAACATTAAGCACTAATCTATGATCATAAACTTAAGAACTTTGAATGAAACTCATCTAGTTCCAAGAACTAGGTTTCGGCCTTGACACAAAAAGTGGGATTAAAACTTCACTTGATTTCCATCTTTTGTATTTAACACAAACATATGATATATGATTAGATTCAAGTGTTACAAAACAACTTTGAATCAAAAATCTTTCCAAAAATCCAAGCTAGGGTTTCGGTCCTCTAAAGAAATTTTGAGTTGGGATTTGATTTTAGGTCTTCTATTCACTTAGATTCATTAACCATAAGGATTAAAAGATGAATCATGGAGTCATTCAAGCAAGTTGTTAAACAAAATCCCTAAACACCCATTTTGAGGGGTTTCGGCCTAGCTTATAAAAATAGGAAAGAAATTTCTCATGGTCACATGCTTCTAGATGATGAATATAGAGATGATTATGAGATTATAGGAATTGGTTTCAAGTCAAAAGGATTTTTCTACAATTACTTATGAATTTTTGAAGAAAGTATCATGAACTTGAAGCAAAATGAAGAACATGATAATCTATAGCATAAACTCATAAAAATTGTGAAGAGAAAGGCTTAGAATGACAAGATTAAGAGAGGTTACCTCTTGACGATCAAAGAACTTGATGATTTGGATGATGTTCTTCACAAAATCTCTTTGATGTTCTTAAGGTGTTCTTAGTGAAAAACATGAACTTTGGAGAGAATGAAGACTTGAAATGAAATGAAATTTGCCTATGTGTACTTAATGAGAGAGGGAGCCGTGGGTTTAGGGGCTTTTTGGTCCAAAATTGCAATGGCAAAGCTTGTAGAAATTATGTGAAGCTAGGGGCGAAAATGTATTTTCCTTACAAAAATATCCTAATGTCATAAATGCGCCATTATGACCATTATGATACGGATAGGATCGTCATAAATGCTAGTCACATCAGTCATCTGAGCTCCATTGCTGACCCTTTTAGTTCATCTGACGCAGATTTCTTAGAGACATTTCAACGTTTTTGCCTGCAGCAAATATAATATTTTATTTTTTTGCTAAAATTTTCAAAACTTCCAATATCGAAGCAAATATGATAAAAATATTTTTTATCTCGTTCACGACTTAAAATTAGGTTTTATGAGAAGTAAACTTTTAGTGTCAGTGAAAACGCAGACCGGGTTCCGTCTGAATTTTCAACCCAAAATTTTATCGTAAGCTTATAATATTAAGCATAACATGGAAATGACGTTGGTTTATCCAAAATCATTTTCTAAGTCTCGGATAAAAATATAATCATTTATATATTTATTACCGATATTAGAAAACAGTAAAAATCGGGGTGTTACATTACTACCCCACTAAAAAAAAAAATTTATCCTCGAAATTACGCACCTTTAAAAAGTTCAGGATATTGTAATCTCATCTTGTCTTCGGCTTCCCATGTTGCTTCTCCAATCACTTCATCCCAAATAACCTTGACAAAGGAAATCTGTTTTCCCCTGAGCTGCTTAATCAACTTATCTTCGATTCGTACAAGTGAAGTCTCATAAGACAAGTTTTCTTTTAATTGTACTTCGTCAGGTTCAATTACATGAGATGGATCAGGAATATACTTCCTTAATTGTGAGACATGGAATAATACATCATGAATGTTTGAAAGAAAAGGCGGCAAAGAAATTTGATAGGCTACTGAACCTATATGGCGAAGAATTTGGTAAGGTCCAATGAATTTAGGAGTGAGTTTTCTGGACTTTATAACCCTATCTATCCCAGCCGTTGGTGTGACTCTCAGAAATACATGTTCACCTTCTTGAAATTCGAGAGGTCGTCTCCTCTGATCCGAATAACTCTTCTGCCTGCTTTGTGCTGTCTTCATTCTTTCACGGATTTGTTTAACCTTTTCCGTTGTCTGCTACATGATTTCAGGACCTAAAATCATGCTTTCTCCATCTTGGTACCAACACAAAGGCGTTTGACACTTTCGTCCATACAAAGCCTCATAAGGAGCCATCCCTATGCTTGAATGAAAGCTATTATTATACGTAAATTCAATAAGTGGCAACAAATCATCCCAACTTCAACTATGGTCTAAAACACATGCTCTCAGCAAATCTTCTAATGATTGAATCGTCCTCTCTGTTTGTCCATCGGTCTGAGGATGATATGCTGAACTTAACCGTAACTTGGTTCCTAGAGCTTGATGTAAGCTTCCCCAGAAACGTGAAGTAAACTTTGGATCTCGATCTGACACGATACTTGAAGGTACTCCGTGAAGTCTGATTATCTCCTTGATATAAATATCAGATAGTTTTTCCATAGTGTAATTGATCTTAACATGTAAGAAATGTACTGATTTCGTTAGCCTGTCAACAATCACCCAAATAGAATCAAAACCCTTGGAAGTTCACGGTAAACTTACCACAAAATCCATGGATATGTTTTCCCATTTCCATTCTGGTATATCTAATGATGTAAGCATACCTCCAGGTCTTTGATGTTCTACTTTAGCTTTCTGACAAGTCAGACATGATGCAACATACTCTGCTACTTGCCTCTTCATGCCTGGCCACCAAAATCGTTGTTTCAGATCCTGATACATCTTCTTTGATCCAGGATGAATACTTAGCTTAGTCTTGTGTGATTCTTCTAAAATCATCTTCTTCATCTCCAGATTATCAGGTACACATACTCGTCCATTGCATCTCAAGATTTGGTCTGGCCCCAAAAACTCTGCAACTTTCCCTTGTTTCATTAAATCCTTCTTTTCTTGAAGAAATGCATCCTGGATTTGTTGTTCTCGGATCTCATCCAGTAATCCACTAGAGATCTTGATCATTCCCACACTGATCCTCTCTCTACTTAATTCCATAACCAAATTGAGATCACGGAATTCCTCAATTAACTGAAATTCCCTTACCATCATAGCTGAGATATGAATGGTTTTCCGGCTTAGTGCATCAGCTATAACATTCGCTATTCCAGGGTGATATTGTAACTTGAAATGGTAATCTTTCAAAAATTCCATCCAACGTCTCTGTCTCATATTGAGTTCCTTCTGATCAAATAGATACTTTAAATTCTTGTGATCACTAAAGACGTCAAATCTTGCCCCGTACAAATAATGTCGCCATATCTTTAATGCAAAAACCACCGCAGCTAACTCCAAATCATGCGTCGGATAGTTTCTTTCATGACTCTTTAACTGCCGTGACGCGTAAGCTACGACCTTCCGATGTTGCATTTACACACAACCTAAATCTTGATGCGAAGCATCACAGTATACCTCATAAGGTTCATTCGGTTCAGGTAGTATTAATACTGGTGAGGTTGTCAGCTGTTCTTTAATCTTTTGGAAACTCTCTTCTCACTTGTCTGTCCACATAAAAGGTTGATCTTTTCTTGTAAGTAAAGTTAACGGCGCAACTATCTTGGAAAATCCTTCAATAAATCTTCTATAGTAATCGGCTAGACCGACAAAACTTCTGATCTCCGTTACTGTCTTTGGCCTTTCCCAAGAAAGCACTGCTTCCACTTTTGTAGGATCGACAGCAATTCCTTCTTCAGTAATCACAAGTCCTAAAAACTTCACTTCTTTGAGCCAAAATTCGCACTTAGATAGTTTTGCGTACAAAACTTTCTCACGCAGAATTTGTAAAACTTGTCGTAAGTGTTCTTCATGTTCCTCATTACTCTTAGAGTAAATAAGAATATCATCAATGAACACAACAACGAACTTATCAAGAAACGAACAAAAATCCGATTCATGTAGTCCATGAAGATAGCAGGTGCATTCGTCACTACGGCATTACGAGATTATTCATAATGTCCATAACGAGTTTTGAACGCAGTGTTTGGAATATCTTCAGTCTTTACCTTAATCTGATGATAACACGTCCTCAAGTCAATTTTTGAGAACACAACAGCTCCTCGCAGTTGATCCATCAGATCATCGATACGTGGTAAAGGGTACTTATTCTTAATCGTCACTTTGTTAAGTTGTCGAAAATCCACGCAAAGTCTCGAACCTCCGTCTTTCTTTCTCACTAGAAGAACTGGTGCTCCCCAAGGAGAAACACTTGGTCGAATGAACTATTTTAACAAAAGGTCCTCCAGTTGAGCTTTCAATTCAACCAGCTCGGTAGGTGCCATTCGATATGGTGCAATTGAAATTGGTCCAACTCCTGGTACTAAATCAATGGATTCTATCTCCCTTGCAGGCGGCAAACCGGGAACATCATCAGGAAAAACATCTGGAAATTCCCTTACTACAGGCATTGTACTCAGATCGATCTCCCTCTCGATTTCTAAGTTAGTTAAAAGCAAGTATCCCTGATCTCTTTCTTTCGAAAATGTTCTTGCTTGGTTGGCAGATATAAATCCAGAAATCTCAGGATTAGGAAAAATTAAAGTCTTACGAGCACAATCTAATAGAATATGGTTGGAAGACAACCAATCCATGCCTAGAATTACATCTAACTGTGTTAAAGGCAGGCATATCAGATTAACAAGAAAAGGTCTATCCTGAATAATAATAGGACAGTTCAGACATATAGAATTTACGGTAACCGGCTCAGCAGTTGGAGTTGAAACAATCAAGTCATAGGATAAAGAAGAACCAGGTAATTTCAAATGTCTCACAGAATCCATCGCAATAAAGGAATGTGTTGCACCCGAATCAAAAAGTACAGTTAAGAGATTACCAGCTATGTCGCAACTACCTTGTATGGGATCGTCAGAATCAGAAGCCTCAGCACCACTCATGGTGTAAACTCTTCCCTTAGCTGTCGGCTTATTGGTCTTCACGGTGTTAACAACTGGCGCAGTCCTTGGCATACCACAGTCTCTAGCTAGATGCCCTATCTGACCACAGTTGAAGCATTTTGGTCCTCTCACTAGACAATTGTTCGCCATATGACTTGGATCTCCACACTTGTAACATTTCTTGATTGGGCCTTGATTTTGATTCCTCTGGCCTCCCACACCTGATGCAATAGCTACAGGATAGTACGATTGCTGATTCCGATTGTTCCCTGGTCGATGATAAGGTTTGTTCTGGACTTGTTTCCCCTTCTGGTTCGGATATTGACCCTTGGATTTAGACGATCCTCCCACATTTCCTCTGTTATCTCTTCCTCTCCTCATCTGTTATATCTTCCTACACTTCTCAACCAAAGCTTGGAAATTCCTGATTTCCAATGGTAACACAGACTCTTTAATCTCAAATCGCAGTCCCGCTTCAAAACGTTCACACTTCCAATCCTCATTCGGGTTGTTCTGAAAGAAACGGAAATACTTGGCAAGTGACTCAAACTTAGCCGCCTATTCCCCTACAGACAGATCCTTCTAGTACAGACATAGAAATTCTTGCTCCTTCTCCGCTCGAGCACTTTGTGGAAAGTACTTGTTCAGAAATATGTTCTTAAAAATCACCCAAGTAATCACTTGATTTTTTGCTTCCAGCAATTGTTTAGTGCCTCTCCACCAATACTTAGCATCTCCTAGCAGCAAATGGGTAGCATAAGGCACCCTCACTCCTTCTGGATTGTTGATCAGCTTAAAAATTTTCCCTACTTCCTGAATCCATAAGTCAGCCTTTATAGGATCCACGTGTCCATGAAATTGTGGAGGATTCTGGCGTCTAAAAGCAGTAAGACCCCTACCCTCAACAGCCTATTCAGCTCGAAGTTGTTCTCGTAAATTCTGGGCAGCCATTGTAGCAGTTTGTTGTGCAATAGCAGCGGCAACATCTGCCATTGCTTGTGCAGCAAAATCCATGCCTCCATTTTCCTCATAATTTTCCTCATAGTTCTCCTCAAAATGTCCTCGACCATCAACACGACCACCTCTACGACTTCTTCCACGGCCGCGTCCACGTCCACGTCCATGTCCACAACCAAGTCCAAGTACACCTCTGGTTCCATAACTGACCTGCAAGACACAATCAGTTAAATGGCAACCAAAAAAATGAAACTTGAATTCACTACCTATCACACATTACTTCTAAGAAGTAATTCAAAAAAAAAATCTCTTTTCAAAGGTCACACAACATCAACACAACAGACCTATTCCCAAAGATTTCCCGAAAGACTCGACCAGCTCTGATACCACTAATGCGACACCCCATTCCCAAGGTATCACATTTACGTAACATATTATAAAACATAACCTGAACAAAATTATAAATTTGCTGGTTTCCTTCGGAAAAAAAAATAAGTTTACTACTTACTTATTCTTGTCAAAAAGGTGATAAATTTTTTTCTTTTTCTTTACTGTACATACAACTAAAAATAGTAATATAATATATATGAATATATCATACATATGCATCAAAGTTTTACATCAGACCTTTTTCCTACCAGGTCACCATCTACTGCCACACATATATCACATCAACTAAAACAAACATAACTATATCATAGTGGGAGTCTGAAAAAAACACTACGCAAAAAGGTTGGCTCTCAGTAGCCAAACGGTCAGACTATCTAAAATCCCACTCTACCCACACAGACTACATCCTACAGCTGGTCACCACTACAGAAACCCATTGGAGAGTCCAGTGTAGACTCCCCCACCTCCAGGAGGTGTATCAGGAGGGGATGCATCATCTCCCACTCCAGCATCCGGGACTACTCCATCATCCTCAGGGACATAGTCCGGATTAGCTATCGGATCCTCCTCAGGATTTCCTCCATCTCCTGCGGTGCATCCTCCGGAATCAAGACTATAGGTCCTGGAGGAGACTCCGGGGCTACTTGTTGTAACGGCTGTACATGCGGAGGTGGCTGATGCTCCAAATCCCCGTGGCGTACCAAGTGCTGTAAGATCATCCAAATGGGAGGCAGTGAAACCTCTGCCGTCTCCCTATTATGTATAAGCTGTTAGGGTCCATCGGCTATGGTCCCTCGGAGTGTCCACATCGGACCCGTGTAAGTAGCTCTCCGAGCTCCTGGGTTAATCACTCAGGTGTTCCCTTGATCTGCGTTGTCAAACATCAGGGCTCAGACCCCCAAGTAGTTCAGATCCACCGCATCTGGATCCATCTGAATGTAGATATATATATAGATTCCACATACATTGAAGAGAAACAACAAAACAGATATGCAAGGGTGAGTTACCAATATATGAGTTTTAATAAGACAACCTCATGCATGACACACAAAACATCACATACCATATAATTACAGTATAAACAATTATCTAAACAGTAGGATAATTCAAAAGGGTTTCATACCCGACAGTCATCGTCATTTTATAAAAATGCATGACACTTCAATATTTCGGCTCTATTTTGATACCTAATCTCCGGAGATCCCACAACTTTCTATTTCGTTTTGACCAGATCAAGCTCGCACATGGCACATTGTAAAAACAAAATAAAACAATGCCCATGAGAACACATAACACACTGGCAACTCTCCAATGTACCAAGGTTATTGTTAAAAAATGTAACTCATTGGTCTATACACATAGAACCCAATGGTCATTGCGAATAATGGAGTTTATTGTCCATAACCTATTGCATCACTCAGAACCTCAATAGTTATCGCATAAAGTTGGACACTCAGTCCAATAAAATACATTGGTTCACACAGAAACCCAATGATTCAAATGGAAACATAGTCCATAATAGATACATTGATCCACTCAGGACTCAATGATCACATGGCACGTCTGCCAAAAATGCATAAGAAAAACTTTTATTCTCGTTTTGTTTTCTTTGTCGTAATAATCTTTCCTTGTCGAAGCCCAAAGCTTATGACCATGCTTAATTTTATATTAAGACGTTTCACTTTTAAAAAAAACACAGGACACACAGTCCAAATGTTTCAAACTCAACACAGGACACACAGTCCGAGTGTTCAATCGCAAAGCCCTAAACTGATGCACCAGTCTTAGGCTCGCGGATATGGAACTCACATTCTCCACATCAAATTTAGGACACACAGTCCACAAAACCATTGCAGGACCCTCAGTCCAATGACACAGATCCCTGATCTACGTGTTCATAGAACACTAGAACCCCGACATCTCGGTTCCTAGGTTCGTTTATCCTTGGTAAAACATTTCGCTCAGTGAAAAACAACTTCATTGATCTCATTCCTAACTTTACTAACTTCGTTGATCTCATTACGATGATGATGGAGTAATCACATAAGCTAAGGAAACTTGATCTCACCAGCGATCCGAACATATACTTTGGCACTTGCATCTCATTCGATGGATGATCGATAGAGAGATGTGAAGATATGCAGAATGACAACTCTAAATAATCCGCTAATGGAGTCTCTTGCTCAATTGCATAATAAAGTCCTTAGAATATGCAGTTCATTCAATGAGATATTAAGTACGTGACTTAATCGTGAGACCTCATTGAATAATAGAATGCTATTCTTAAATATCTGTAGTCAAGTATTATTGTTAATTAGGACGACAATAATACATAGAGACTATTGTGTGAGTATGGGTCATGGATATGTGATATCAAGTCGGATACTGGATGACTCACTATGAGAATACTTCATAATAGTTATGTAAGTGTCATAAGCATTCTCATGGCGACCATTGTGAAGTAGTCCTTCGACTTGAAGTCACTACGATTCCTACATGAGGAGTTGTAGGCTTTAATGCTATCAAACGTCACGCGTAACAGGCTGATCATAAAGGTAGTTATTGGGCTTGCCATAAATCATGTTGAGGAGTGTGAGTGATGTAAACAGGATTCGTGCCTCCTACATAACAGGGGTAATGTCTTGGGCCCATCGATAGACTGAGACGTAAAATATGCGTGGCCACGCTGAAGTGGGCCAATATATGATATTGGGCCCATTTGTGATTACATGTCTACTCGGGGATCGAGGAACAAACTATTGAACATAACAAGGATGGCACTCTTATGCCTTGTGTTCAATTAAGACATATGGACGAAGGGACATTTACTGCACGGTAAATTTTGGTCATGGTAAGGCTAAAATCGGATCACCGATACTCTCGCTAATTGGGTAGTAATGATGCATTGCTAGATGCCGCTCATTATTTATAATATTTAATTTAAAATTATAATTAATATTTGATGTTATTATAATATTTAATATTATTGTCAACTTAATGGGAGCCTATATGGTCGCATGCATAAAGCAAATGTGGAGCAGTTAAATTAATTAAATATGATTTAATTGATTTAAAGGACAATTGGGCTTGTAGTGTACAAAGCCCAATAGGGTAAGCAGTTAGGTTAAAGGGAGCTGCCAGCTTATAAATAGGTTATTGCTTTCCCCTCTAACCTAGTCTTGCTAACTGTGCCTCCCCGTAGTCGTCAGCTAGCATAAGACGCATAGCTCCGGAGTCCATTTACTCGCTTGGACTGAGTAGAGCTGCTACCCCTTCGTGGCACTGGTGATCAAGAAAGTAAAAGCACGCTTCAAGAGGTAAACGCTAAAGCCCTATGTGATTCATGTTTGTAATGCGTGATCCATGGATAAGGTTTTCTTCCGTCTTGAGATTTGATTTTAGAAGAGGATAATCTCATGAAAACCCAACAGACAGGGCTCTATGCTCTAGCGTGGAGTGCTCTCACGCTAACAGTGTCAACTAGGGTTTCTGACAGCACAACAACCACACATCCTCAACAGCAGCATCAATACATATAATATCATCCGATATCAATATCATGTTATATCATAAAACATATAGTCAAATAGAAAACACCAACCATCAAAGACATCCATAGTAGCATTATAAAGCAAATAGCATGCAACCTCAATCAGCATGATCTAACCTAGGGTTTTGCCCTAACGTCGATAAGCATACTATAACTAAACCCTTGTACACATTTTTAAAACTATTTTACTAAGGGTTCAGTCACCGTAGGCTACTCGACAACTAGTAGGGTATGGGGCACCCTTCACATACACATCAACATGCAGTACTATGCTTGCCTCCCCGTCATGTTAGCTACTTTCTCCCCACCTTAGACAGTCGTTTCCGCTTGCACTTAGCCTCGAAATCTGAACCCCTTAACAACATAGCTACTGCCACGTGCTCTATAGAGCTCCTCGATGGTCCAAAGTTTACCCTAACACACAGACAACATCTAGACATTGTAACAAACCCTAATCTTGCAACAGTTCTACAAACAAAGCTAGAATCGAAGCAAGAATTAAGAGATAATAAAAATGAAAATGTCAACATGTCGACGAGTTAGGGAATCGAGCATTACCTCATTCGATCGAATAATGGAAGCTAGCTATAAGATGTACTTGTTGCCCTGATCGCAGATTCGAAGTAGGAATCTAAATTGGACTGGCGGATTTTTCGCAATCTCGAAATGTCTCTATCAGTTCTCTCACTTTTTCTCTTATTTTATATCTGATTGAAGGGGTTGAGTTCATGAAAAATGAACTTGACGCACTTATTTGTTTTCCCTAAGTTCTGCTAGCACGATCTAGCATGCAAGGTGTTGCATGCTCTAGCGTGCCCATGGTTCAGCGTGGAGCCTTCCCACGCTAGAGCGCGGAGCCTAGTTGCTCTATGTGTCCATGCTATTGACATATGTACACCACATGTCTGGGACCACGAAATGCTCAAGCATCCAGGTCTCATGTTTTAGCGTTCTACCCTAATGCCGATAGCCGATTTTAGTGTATTTCAGTTCATTCTGAGCCCGTTTGAAGTCCGATTAACCCCAAATTTGAAACATTAGCTTAATAACACCTAAGGAACAAGATTAAGCTTTCAAGCATGCCTAATCCCTTCCTTATACGCTAATCGAGAAAACGAGGTGTTATAAGATCTTCCACTAATTCTACCTATCCCTATAACCTTTCCTTTTTTATTTCCTCCAAAGGTAACATGCCCTCCTTCTTTAGGTTGGAGGTATAGGAATAGACCTTTCTCTTGTCCTGTGTCTTGAGCACCCACTATCCAACAGGAATAATAATGATTTAGGTACCCATATTTTCTTGGGTCCTTTCTTGTTAGTTCTAGAAGTTTAGAACAACTCCATTTTCTTGTGGATACACTTAGACGTGATATGTCCAGTTTTGCCAAAATTCTTGCAACTATTTTTATTAGGAATTGAATTGACTTTATCTAGAGATATTTAGGCTTCTGTCCTAAGATTTTGTTAGTACTTTATGATGTGTCTGTTCAATGAATTCTATGCCAATTTTATCAAGAGAGTGCCTCTGACTTCCTAAAAGCTTTGTCAGATTATCTCTACCATTTATAAAACGAACAAGATCAGAGCTGAACTCTTCTACTTTCTGTTTAAGTTTTACAACTTCTTCAGATTGTAAGTTCTCAGCTATGATCTCAGCTTTAGGCTTTGAAGCCTTTAGCTCACTATTTTCCCGAGTCAGTCTATCACACTCTTGAGTCTTATGTTCATGCTCTTTTAAGAGTTTCACATATTGCCTTTTAAGTGACTGAATGCCTTGGTTAAACAGTTGGATTCTTCAATCAATTCATCATAGGCATCTTGCAATTCCTTAAGATCAAAAATTACCTCTAAATCGAAATCAGCATCTGCATTAGACAGATTTGCTTCCTCACTTTCTGCATCATCTTCTGGTGCACTATCATCTAGATCCTCCCATATAGCCAACATTCCTTTCTTTTTCATTTCGAAGAACTTTCTGACTTGATGTGTCCAGATTTCTTATATTCATAGCAAACAATAAGACTTTTATTTGTATTGCTACCTTTTTAGAAGAACTTTTCTTTGTTGAACTTTCTGAAAAGTGGCCTGTCCTTTCTGAAATTCTTCTTTTTCCATAGCTTTATCATTTTTCTTGTCAGTAATGACATTTCATCCTCACTATTAGAGTCGTCTTCAAATGTGTCTAACTCTGAATCTGATTCTTCAACATTCAAAGACTTTTGAAGGGTTTTTGTCAGCTTTGAGAGCAATGGATTTCCCTTTCTTACTGGTGCTATCTTCATTTAATTCTTGTTCATGAACTTGAAGAGTTCCAAGAAGATCACTCATTTGAATAGTTGATAGATCTTTGGCTTGAGATATTGCTTTGACAAGGGGCCTCCATTTTTTGGAAGGCTTCTCAGAATTTTGCCTACCTTCTTTTACTTTGGATGAACCTTCATGAGTTACTTCTAGAAGCAGATCCACATGAATAACCTTTTCAAACTCTTCCTGACTTAAGGCACACATTAATGAATACCTTGATTTATGATCTAGCTCCCATTTGATTTTCTGAGCAGTAATCCACTAAGCATTAGGTATCTCTGCATTTGTTGTATCATCTTTGGGTATGTATGGACCATCAGTGGTTATCTCCCATAGGTCTGGTCATGGATGTTCCTTACATTCCTGAGTTGCTTCTGCTTGTGCTAGCTCCAGGTGTCATAATTTCTATTCAACGGGGTCTTTCCTCGACACTGTTAAGTGCTCAACCTAGAAGTTAAGCTCTAATGCCAACTAAAACGAACAGATGAAAACACGAGAAGGGGGTTTGAATTGTGTTTTACTTAAAATTTTCAAAAATATAGATCTTTTCTCAAAGAAACAGTATCGGATACTCTAATGCGTCTGCGACATCTTAAACATAGAACGATTTGTTTAAAGTTTAACACTTTTAGCCCCAGTTAGCACAATAAAAATATAAAGCAAATATACAGAGGATAGGGATAATGAAGTTGACACGGATATTTATAGTGGTTCACCCCAAACCTTGGGCTACGTCCAGTCCTTGGATTCACCATGTATTTCACTATAACTGATCATGTTACAAACAAGTACTATTTGCACACTTAGCCACTCTAGACTCCTTAATAGGTATTCTTTTGGAAAGCCTCTCTAGGGTCTACAGAAAGTAAGATTTAAATGAAGCAGCAGCTTCAAGGATTATAGCTTTGCAAGTCAACCAAAGTAACACTCAATGAGTGAATATGAAATGGGGTTGGTGTGATTGCAGAAATAACTTCTCAATAAATACAAATGATTGAATAGAGAAGTATTCTTAGAATGAAAAACTTTAAGAGCTTTGAATGTGAGTTTTGAATGCTTTAGCTGAGAGTATTGATTGGTAGATGATTATTATCCAAGCAGTCTTCAAAGTCTTCCTTTTATATTCATCAGCAATAAATTCGTTGTTAGACATTCTTTAGATGAATATGTTTTTGTTCTTTCATTCATAAATTCCAAAGAGTCATTCTCAATCTCCATTTAATGTTTATGATAGTTGGAGAGCTTCAAGACAAGTTGAACATGTTTCTTGGCATAGCTTTATCATAATACACTAAGATTCAAAGCAGGTGCAGTTGCTTTTCTGGCTTGGGCAGTGCCACTTTCCTTATTTGTGCAACATTGATATATGACCGTGTAAAGGTGCCTTAACTTGTTGCAACAAAAAGAATTTCCAGCACGTGCTTTATGCTTTATGCTTTGTGTACTTGGGTTAGCGTTCTTTGATTTGAAAATGCTAAGGAATATGTTTGACTTTCGAAGGATAGTACAGAGATACACTTTCAGATACTCTGTTGTGTCAGACACATTTTCACAATAGGCTGCTACTGGGTTGTCACAAATACACATTTTCTTAGTAAACATAGACGTATTTATCAAACGTGTTGTCTTAAAAAGATCTTTATTTTATATCCTGCACAATTAGTACACATATTAGTAGATTACAAAACGTTCAATTAAAATCACTCTTGTTTGGATTCATCAAAATTAGAGAGGTCAAAAACTTAGACTTAACAATGGAAAACTTGAACCAAGAGCTAAGAAGAGAATCTTCTTAGGCTATCTAGAAGGAGTAAGTATAGAAGGTTTGGTTGGTGAATCCTACAAGTCCAAGGACTATAATTAGCAGAGATGTGATTTTCAGAGAGGAAGACATGCTGAAAGATTATCAAGAAATTACACAGACAGCTTCACAACTGGTGCAAGATGATCATGGAGTTCAATTGGAGGTGGAGAAACCTGCATAAAATTCAAACTCTGTAGGAGACTTAGTCGCAGAACCTCATCATGAACATACAGATTAACATGTTCATGAAGCTCCTAAAACTTCTTATAATTTGGGCAGGGACAGAGAGAGGAGACATATCAAACCACCACGGAGATTTGGCTATGCAGATATCATTGCCTATGGCTTGAATATAGAAGCTGATGATCAAGGATCATAACCTATTTCCTACACAGATGCAATGTCCAGGTCAGACAATGAGCATTGGAAGCAAGCCATGATAGAGGAAATCAGTTCTCTAATGAAAAATGAAACTTGGGAACTTGTTGAAAAACCTGAAAAACAAAAGATTGTTGGATGCAAATGGATTTTCAAGAAGAAGCCAGAGGTAGATACAAGGCAATGCTTGTAGCAAGAGTTCACTCAAAGAGAGGGAATAGATTTCAATGAAATCTTCTCTCCAGTTGTTAAACACACTAGCATCATAATCATATTGACTCTTGTTGCTGCCCATAATCTTGAGCTGGAGCAGATGGATGTAAAAACAACATTTCTACATGGACAAGTAGAAGAAACAATCTATATGAACTAGCCAAAAGGATATGAAGTTTAGGCAACGGAGCAAATGATATGTTTGCTCAAAAAGTCCTTGTGTGGACTTAAACAGTCACCTAGGCAATGGTACAAAACGTTTGACACTTTTGTAATTGCAAATGGATACAATAGAAGCTCCTATGACATTTGTGTTTATTTCAAAAAGCATATCATCTACATCTATTTGTTACTTTATATAGATGATATGCTTATTGCAAGTGCATACATCAATGCATTAAGGAACCTAAAGAATCTGTTGGAATCAGAATTCAAAATGAAGGATTTGGGGGCTGCAAGAATGATCTTAAGTATGGAAATTGTCAGGAAAAGAGTTAAGGTTTGCTGTTTTTATCTCAGTACAATTGCATACAAAAGTTGCTAAAGAGATTCAATATGCTTGATGCTAAACCAGTAACAACTCCTATTGTTGGACATTTCAAACTGTCAACAACCCAATCTCCACAAACTGATGAAGAGTACAGGTATATGAAGAATATACCATACCCAAATGCTACAAACAGTTTGATGTATGCAATGGTTTGCACTAGACCTGATTTGGCCTATTCTGCTAGTATAGTAAGTAGGTTTATGTCCAATCCTGGAAAGGAACACTATAATGCAGTTAAGTGGATCTTTCGATATTTGAAAGGTTCAAATTCAGTTGGCTTGATATATGGAAATTTCACATAATCCAATAATGGTCTGTCTAGCCTTTGTGGATGCATACATTAGACAATAGGAGATCTTTAACATGATACTTGTTTACTTTGTATGAAAGTGTGACAAGTTAGAAGGTAAATCTGCAGTCAATTGTGGGTTTATCAATCACAAAGGCAGAATATATAGCTCTCACCGAAGCTACAAAGGAAGCTATATGGCTGAAAGGGTTGGTTAATGAGCTTGAAGGGAAAGCAGGTTCTGTAACAATGTGGTGTGATAGCCAAAGTGCTATTTATCTCTCTAAGAATCAAGTATTCCATGAGAGGACAAAGCACATTGATATAAGGGTACATTACATCCGAGACATCACTGCTAAAGGTGAAGTTGATGTGCAGAAGGTAGCTGGTGCAGAGAATCCAGCAGATATGCTAACCAATCTGGTTCCAAACACCAAGTTTAAACATTGTTTAAATTTGGCCAACATTGGAAGTTGTTCAATGTGAGTCTCTGCAGGAAATTGGGCCATTCTACAATGATCAAGTGCTGACGATCAAAGGTGGAGATTTGTTAGAATCAGGTGCATCATCATCAAAGAACATCAATTAGAATAGGTGTACATGGGTGTTGTACACTAGTGTATTAATAGATGTAGCTTGACCGCGTACGTGGGTGTAATACACGGGTGTATCTGTAATAGCTATGTGATATCTGTTTCAGTTAGTTAGTTTTCTATTAGTTGAATCAGTTTGTTATTTGTAACTGCTCTGCAACTAACTTTGTAACTAGATCTGATAGGATATATAAATTCTTAGCTATTGTATAGGAGAGTAGATTTTGGGCAATTCATGATCACAATTATTGGGTACAAGTGAGGGATAGTGTTGTAGTTCTTCCTGGAAGTCTTGAACTGTTGCTAATCAGAGGAATAAAATCGACTCAGTGTGGACGTAGGGGTTTTCACCATTGACCTTGAACAACGATAATTCCCTTGTGCATTCTTCTACTTCTGTGCAATTCTTTTTCGTGTGTGTGTGTGTGTGAACATCTCCGTTCAATTAATCAACTGCAACATAGAGTTGAGTTCACAACACTTATGGTAATAATGCCGATACAACTAAGTTGAATATCCACCAGATAAATGTCATGATTCCACCGAAACCCATTCGTTAAGACTTTACAGATAGGCGATGTTCTTGGGTTCGAATTACCGGCCTCCACCGAACTACTATTTTCAAGCAAGCATTTCATGTTTGTGTAGATGCCTTATATGATACTGTTCCCAAACCATATGTACATTATGGATTTGGACAAAAAGTCCAACCATTAATTAATTATCACTTTTCTAAGTTGAGCCTTTTGTTTGACTTACAAGTAATTAAAATTCTCTTGAGTCCATTAAGTCTTATTCGGTTATAGATTATTAACCCATCTATATTATGACATATGGTTTTATACTTAGTATAAATACTAATTTTGGAGACTAATTAAAATCCCTTTTGTTTAGAGCTGGGTATATGGACTTGGGTCCGCGGACAGTCCGCTTAACCCGCAGTTAGTGCTGACCTAGACTACGTAAAATATGAGTCCATTTAAATGCGGGCTTTTTAGGTCCGGTCCATTTAACCAGTGGACTTAGTCCGCGGACTAATGAAAAAAATACATTGCCTTATATTATATGCTATGTCAGCCCAATCAACCAAAAAAAATGATACCAGCCCAAATTCTCAGCCCAAAAAATACCCTAATCCTAATTTCTCCCTAACTCTTGTCATCTCACTCAGCCATCTTGTCTTCTTACTCAGCTACACAAACAGAGAGCTCTCCACCATCTCTCGATCTCGCCCCCATTCGTGAATCGTGAAGCTCTGACCAGCGTGAAACTCCACCATCTTCTCAATCGACCAGCGTGAATCTCCGACCGCTGTTGAGACCTCATAAGTCTAAAACACATTCAAAGTGTAAATCCTCTATGTTTTGATGATTCCAAATAGTTCAAGTATGGTAATATTGAACCAAATGATATTACTGATATATTTGATAAGTGTGCAGGAAAATAGACTTGAGGTCACTCGTCTAATTTTGACCCGTCTACTGTTTAGAAGCTCAGCAGTGACTCGTCTAAGTTTCCACTCGTCTAAAAAGTTAGTCAAAGAAAGTCAACGCTCAAGAAAGACCAAGTTCACTTGATGACGTGGCAAGAAGCATGCGTCTAAGTTTAGCTCAGCTGACCACCCGTCTAACTTTGGAATACGCATTCACCCGTCTAACTTTGGAACAAGCCAGGACCCGTCTAAGCTTTAGAACAAGCTTTCACCCATCTAAGTTTTGGATGACTTTCACCCGTCTAAGAATTCTCATTACTGACACCAAGTCAGTATGTCAGAAATCAAGTCCAAGTCACCATATTCAAATTATATGCCATTCTTAAGGATCTCGAAGACCTCTGGACAATAGCTCGAAGGACAAAGAATAAAGAACGTTGTTTCAAGGTTTTAAGGAATAAACACGCTATCTCTGCACCACTGCAGTAACCTTTTGCCTATTCCAGTACAAAGTAAAAAGTACTTTATGGAAAAGTAAACTGATGTTGCACTGAAAGAGGAAAGCTCTCTGCAACAAGTACAAGAAACCTGCTGCCATATACTCTGATAGAACAGCTGCTCAGTTTAAAGTGTACTCTTGGACACTCTTGACAATGCCCAACATTTTCAAGCATTTATTGAATATTCAGAACGACTCTTTGGCATTAAATGGTGTCTCAGAAAGCTCAAAGTCAGAAGCAAACACTTTCTGAAGCTGTGTCAAAACGGATCTCTTGATTGAAGCCTTTAAATAGATCAAACAATGAAGATGAAGCTAAGAAGTTGAATATCAAAAGAACTCTACACAGAAGCATTTACTCTCTTCATTAACTTCTTCATTCCTTCATTGAATACACATTCAATCATTTGATATAAATTCGCAGTCTTTCATACTTCATATTTATTCCACTCTCTGAGTGTGATCTGAAAGACTTGCAAGTTGTATTAACTATACAACTTTTTATCTCTTACTGTTTTTGAGCCTGAAGAGGCTAGGTGAGAAAAGAATACTTGTTTGAGTGTTGAGCCTGAAGAGGCTAGGTGTGCAAAGAATACTTGTACTGTAATTTACTCAGTTATAGTGGAAACTTGGTGCTGCCAAGAAACTGGACGTAGCCCTGTGGATTTTGGGGTGAACCAGTATAAATCTCTTGAGTGATATTTCTACTCCCTTATCTTTTAATTTGCTTAAGTATTGTTTCAGTCTTAGCTTTTTAACTTGGGGAGTTAATACTGTGGTTATCAAACTCTTTTTAACCTTCTTTGTTTGTGTGTGCTATTCTGTTTTAATATTAGACGTTTCACTCGTCTAAACCTCTCTCACTCAAACCTTGCTTGCTGTGCCTGCGAAAATCTTTTTAAGTAACCGAAAAAGTTGGTAAACACAATTCAACCCCCCTTCTTGTGTTCACTTTGGTTATTTCAACCGCCCCCTTTGTCTTCGCCCTTGTCTGACGCGAGTACAGTCTTCAAGCAAAGTCTCCGACCACACCCAGCTCCGACGTGATAGCTCTAACCACCCCCAACTTCGACACGACATCTCTGACTTTGTCTTCTGCAAGATTGGGGTTTATGGAGATGCGGTGGTTGTAACACCCCGACTTTTCGCTGTTTTCTAATATCGGAAATTTACATAAATACGTTTATATATTTATCTGAGACTTAGAAAACTATTTTCATTAATCCGAAACCATAGTTACACTCTACTTGACCGTAGAGAGTTACGATAAAAATTTAGGTTGAAAAGTCAGGCGAAACCCGGTCTGCGAATTTCACTGACAGTATATTTATACTGCTCAGAAGACCTAATTTTAACTCTTGAACGAAACATTTAAGGTTTTTATTTCATTTCCTACGATTTTGGTTATTTTGAAATATTTCACTAAAAAGTGAAATATTATATTTTATCCGGGCGTCGTATTTAATCGGATAAACGGCAGAGTAGATTACGGGATTTCCGGGAGCCGCTATTGGATAATACCAATGAGTCATTGAGATGACTCACCCATGTGAATGCATTAACGGTGCACATGACATCATGATGACCATTTTTATGGAAATTGCATTTTTGTCCCTAAGCTTTTCTTTAATTTCCTTTTGGTCCTTAAGTAATCTTCTAGGTTGTTCTTGAATTTGGGCCATTCTTGTAACACCCCGATTTTCCGATGTTTTCCTTTTTCGATAATGAGTGAATTTATGTTAATATATTTGTTGGAATGTTAGAAAATTATTTTAATTAAACGGAGTTCACCACTCAGCTTCAATTGAGTGAAGAAACTTATGATTAAATTTTGGGTCGAAAAGTCAGACGGAGCCCGGTCTGCTAATTTCACTGACAGTATAATTATACTGCTCAGAAGACCTAATTTTTATCTGCGAACGAAACCATTAGGTTTTATATTTTGCCCCGGTCCTTTTTCCACTTTTCGAAAAAATTGCATGAGCTCTGAAATAATAATATTTTATTCGGGCAGAATCTTCAATCGGGTAAACGACGGAGCGAATGACGGAGTTTCCAAGAGCGGATAAAGAGTTTATCATAGAATTTTGAGATGATTCATATGGATGAGTCACACTTTTGAGTCTAGAAGATTCTACAAGGTTAGGATTAGAATTTGAAGGATTTTGCACTTAAGTCCTTGAACTTTCTCTTAATTGCACTTTGGACCCTAAGTTAGTTTCTATGCTTTTCTAAGTGAATTGGGCCAGAATATTTGCTCCAAACCCATTAGAAGGCTGCGGCCTTGAGGCCCAAATTTTTTGTCCATGGATTAAATTTCATGAAACCAAGTGAAATCATATAAGTTTCCTAGATTATGTTTATGCCTTAAGCATTTTGGTGGGCCAAAACAATTGAATTCAAGCCCATTTTCATCAAGCCCAAATGGCACAAGGCCCAAGCCTTTCCTTGGCTGCCATAAGTGCAAGAAGTCTCCACATCCTTCTCCATTCTTCCACAATCTTCTTCGTCTTCTCCAACTTCATCTTCTTCCTCTAAGAACACACTTTGGTGTTCATGATAGCAGAAATTCCACCAAAATTCTGACCCTTTTATGTTATGAAACTCGAAAAACTCTCAACATGAAAGTTGTTCCCCTTTATCTCTTCTTTCCAACGAGCTAAATATCATCAAAAACGGATAAGTGGATTGGGAGATATCCCCAAAATACTGAAACACCTCTAGATCCTCAGATCCATGCGAGACAGCAGAAAGAAGCCTATTTTTACCCATGTTATGATCCGAACCAAATGAAACCTTCAACATCAAAGTTGTTCCTTTTCTTCTTATATTTCCAATAAGCCAAAGTTTGTAATTTTTGGATAAGTAGATCATGAGATATACTCACAAAACCAACACACCCTCAAACTGTCCAGATTTTATGTAAGTGTTGGTTGATCATTTTCTTCATGCCTTCAATATTCAAGAGGTAAAAGCTTAACTCCTTGATCATCTAAGCTTTCATATTAAATTGTTTCTCATGTTTATGCCATGAATCATATTATCTCATTTCTAGATCTAGAACTTTGAAAAATCACCATAAATCATAGAAAACTCCTAAAATGGTGAAACCAATTTCTATGTGCTTATAATCATCTCAACTATTGTTATCTATGAGCTTGTCATGAACAAAATTTTTCTTCTTTGTTTTCCTCTTAAGGCCGAAACCTAGCTTAACTAGGTGGAGGAAACTTTGTTCTCCTATGTTGAGAATGATCATGTATTCCATCTTTATGCCATATAGCCATGCTAGATCCAAGTTTATTTGAGAAACAAAATCCTCTAGCTTCATTTCTAGGTCATGGCCGAAAATGATGTCTTTGAGGTTAGGAGGTTTTTTATTTAAAACTTTGTTGTTTTATCCTTAAACCATTGTCTTAAGTGCTTAGGATCATTAATCCATGACTTAAGCAAGTTTAGTGATTTTGAGCCACAAAACCCTAAGGAGCCGTGACCTATTAAAGAGGATTAGGTGTTTGTTTTGCTTGTTTTGATTGGTTGTTTGGATTTGTTGTTGAAGGTTAGTGTTTCGTGACACGTACGTGTGTCACCGATTATTCGGAGCCGTGTCAAAGTCATTCGGAGCCGTGTCAACTTTCTTAATCGGAGGCTAAGTTCTTCAAGAGGTAAGGGGAGCTTACCTGAGGTATTTTTCCCAATAACTATTAGTTTTAGTGTGGTCTGTATACTTGATATGTGGCTGTGGTGCCTTGATTATGCTGTTTACGTTGTGTTGTTTATCGGTGTTCGATGATTTATCTGCTTTTCATTTATTTAATTATCTGCAGTTGTATATTATATCGCTATGATGCATGATCTGCCTGGTGATATAATGATGATGTTGTTGAGTATTGTTTGTGAAGCCTGACAGTGGTCAGTGCACAATTACTTAATCAGATAAAAGCATTTGTGATTAATAAGGGATATTGGAAAAATAATATTATTTTAATAAATAATCAGTGAAAAAGTGACTCTCTTTTTGAATCATAATATTTTCAGAAAAAGATTTCAAGTGTTATTTGAAATGATTTTTCAGAATCAAGTTTTACTCAACGACGGTATTTCCAGTAACTTGGATAAGTTGTGGGGGTTTGATTTTGGATTTGTTTTTCATAGAACGAAAATGATGTAAACGATGAAATGGAACTTAGTAACCGAGACGTTGGGGTACTAGTGTTCTTACGACGTTAAGGACTTGATGTCCTATGGACATTGTGTCTACTTTGTGAAGTAATAAACGATGTTAAAAGACTAATGTTGTTTTCTATTACCACGAACCTAAGATTGGGGCATCAGTCTAGGGTTTCGTGATTGGGCACTCAGACTTTGTGTCCTGTGTTAATGATGAAGATTTTAAGACATTGAAAACTACGATGGTCGTAAACTTTTGAGCTTTGACAAAGGAAAGATTGAACACGAAGAAAAACGACGAAAACAAAATGATTTACATGCATTATCGGCAGACGTGCCTACGAAGTTAATCATGGTATCTAGATGATATTCATGTCTCGACGTATCTGTTAATCATGGTATCATGGCGATATTCATGTCTCGACGTATCATTGTAACTCGGGGGTCAATGAACACCATACACGACGTTCTCATTGTGCCTAGTGTTGGACAATGGGCTATGGTAACCATACACGACGTTCTCATTGTGCCTTGTGTGGACAATGGGCTATGGTACAATCGACGTGCCTTATTTGGCAATCGAGCCTGATCAGCTCATTTACACGTTGTTGGGGATCTCCGGAGACTTAGCGAAATGTAGAGAACATTTATTGAAGTGTTCATGCATAGTTTTCAAACGTCGATGTTTGGGGTATGAAACCCATTGATAAAGTACTTGTTTACTTATGAGAATGTATCATGCTATAGTTGTATGTGTGTATATGCTGTTTTGTGAGTCGCGCTTTTAGTTATTGTGTTAAATCCATATATTAGCGTCTCACCCTTACAATATAACAGGTTACTCTAATCTACCGTATTCCTTTGGTATACTAGTATGGACGAAGCGGAGGGATTCACTAAGTCGCTCGAGGTCTTAACTCCTAGATGCTTGGAGAAGTATCTGTTAGTGGGAATGACCATAAGGGTATTCTCAATAACTGTCTGTTAGTTACGACCAGCTTAGGTTCTTTTTTATGTGATATCATGTGTTGAAAGAAACGAAGTTGATAAAGATCTAAGAGTGAAACTTACGAGGTAGTATAGTTGTATGACTTCTGTATATGCTTATATATCTAAGTATGGTTATGATTATGTCGTTGTTAGGGAGTTAAAAGGAAAAAATTTTATCACCATATTTTGAAGAGATTCACGTTGAGAAATTTATACTTTCCGAAAGCAACCAACAAATAAAATCTTATTTTTCCGCAAACGGATAACCATGTGATGACCCGGGAGTAGGGTGTCACAATTCTTGCTCTCCAAGCCATGAAGGGTACAGCCCAAGGCTCAAAAGCCTTGCCATCTCCTCTATAAATATACTTCATCATCTTCCTCACCAAGCTTTCTCCGTTTTCTCTAAGTTACAAAACTCATAAGAACACCGAATCTCCACCGAAAATATGACCCTCTTCCTTTATGAAACTCGAAAAACTCTCAACATAAAAGTTGTTCCTCTTTCTCTATTATTTCCAACAAGCTAAAGATCATCAAAAACGGATAAGTGGATTGGGAGATATGCTCAAAATACCAAAACTGCCCAGAATTCTCAGCAACACACGAAACAGCAGAAAGAAGGCCCTTTTCACCCCTGTTATGATCCAAACCAAATGAAACCTTCAACACCAAAGTTGTTTCTTTTCTTCTTATCTTTCTAACAAGCCAAAGTTTGTGATTTTTGGATGAGTATATTGTGAGATACACTCACAAAACAGATCTCAAGCTGTCCAGTTTTCAACTAAGTGAAGGTTGATTATTTTCTTCATTTCTTCAATCTTCAAGAGGTAAAAGCTCATCTCTTTGATCATCTAAGCTTTCATCTTCATGTATTTCGATCTCATGTTTATGCCATGAATCATATTTTTACATTCTTAGATCTAGAAGCTTGAAATTCTCTAGAAAATCATAGAAAAATCCTAAAAATGTGAAACCAATTTCTATGTTCTTATTATCATAACTTCTATCATAATCCAAGACTATGTTGAAAACCAAAACTTCCTCCCCTATTTTCTCATCAAGGCCGAACCTATGCATAAGGTTGGAGGAAATGTTTTTGTTCATGTCTTTCATAAATGAGCTTGTTTCTTATATTTCTAGTATATGTTCATGTTGAATCCAAGTTGTTTTGAAAAACTAAAACCCTAACCCCATGATCAAGTCTTGACCGAATCCTAGGGTTTGTGAGTTAGGAATTTTAAATTCTTAACCTAGTTGTTTAGTTACCAATCTATGATCTTAGATAGTTAAGGATCATTAATCCATAACTTAGGCATAATTAGAAATTTTAGTCACAAAGAGACCTTAAGGCCGTGACCTATATAGGTGCATAGATGATTTTGTTTTGCTTGTTTGTAATTGGATGATTATGTTTTGTTGAAGGAAAAAGTGTGTTAATCGTACGTAAGTCGTGACACCGGAGTTGACATCCGTTCGAGAAAGGAAATCGGAAACTTAGTTCTTCAAGAGGTATGGGGAGCTTACCTGAGGGATTTTTCCCAATAACTGTATGTGATTAGTGTGTGGTCTGTATTATTTATCTGTGGTTGTGGTGCTTGTTTAATTTGGTTCAAGTTGTTTAAGTTACTTGTGATGGTTGATTTGCATTAAATTGTTTATCTGCAATTATATTATAATGTGTTGTGATGCATGATTTGCCTGGAAATATGTTTGTGATACTATGGTTGATTGTTGTTTGAGAAGCCTGACAGTGGTCAGTGCTCAATTAATTAAACAAGGTAAAAGCTTTAAGAAGACTTTACAAGGAATATTCAACAGTAATTAAGAAATATTGGAAGATATTATGATTTAAATAATTATTTGAGAAAATAAGGATTATTTGGAAAATATTGTTATTTTAATGATTTATTAGTGTAAAAGCAATTCATGAGTCACGGTGAGGGCGTAATCGTGAAATTATTTTTGTACTGCTAATTTTTACACGGATAATTCCGTAATATTATAAAAAGTTATGTTATGAAATTAATCTTCGAAAATAACTTAATTATGATTTTAGAAAATTATTTAAGTAGAAAAACCTAAGATTTGGTTTAAATGACTTTGAAAATGCTAAACGACGGCAAGTTTCGCAATTATTTACGGCAAGGAGTTTAAAAACAGCAGTACTTATTATGAAAAGAGATTTAACCTCAAATGATTTATTTTTTTTTGAATTGAAGTTTCAGAAAAAGTTTTCAGAGGAAAAAGAGTTTATTGATGATTTGACGTTATTTCAGGAAAAACGAGTTTCCAAAGGAAAATGGATTTTATTATGATTTGACGTTTTACAAACGAATTTCAAGTAGAAAGGATTTTTGTAAACGAGTTTTACTCAATGACGTATTTTCGGTAACTTGGATAAGTTGCGGAGATTTTATTTTGGATTTGTTTTTCACAGAACGAAAACGACGATATGGAACGTAGTAACCGAGATATCGGGGTACTAGTGTTCTTATGATGATAAATTGATATGGAACTTAGTAACCGAGACGTCGGGGTGCTAGAGTTCTTATGACGTTATAGACTTGGTGTTCAGTAGACGGTGTGTCTACTTCACGACGTAATAAACAGCGGTAAAAGATTAATGATGTTTTTTATCACCACAAACCTAAGACTGATTGCAAGGTCTAGGGGTTTCGTGATTGAGCATTCGGACTTTGAAGTCCCATGTTATTAATGAAAGTTTTAAAGATGTTTAAAACTATGATTGGTCGTAAGCTTTTGAGCTTTGACAAAGGAAAGATTGAACACAGAGAAAAATGACGAGAATAAAATGTTTTGCATGCATTTTGGCAGACGTGCCTGCGAGGTTAATCATGGTATCTTGATGATATCCATGTAATCGACGTATTTGTTAATCATGGTATCTTTATGATATTCATGTAATCGACGTATTCATTGTGCCTTTGGGCAATCGACGTACAATGAAAAACCATAAATCGACGTTCTCACTGTGCCGGACAGTGGGCTATGGTAAAATCGACGTGCCTCTTTTGGCAATCGAGCCTGATCAACTCATTTAAACGACGTTGGGTGATCTCCGGAGATTAGGTAAAAGTTAGACGACAATTATTGAAGTGTACATGCATAGTTTTTCAAACGATGATGCTTCGGGTATGAAACCCAATGATGACTACTTGTTTATTTAAGAACTGATGTTGTATGAAAATATATATGTTTATATGCTTTCCTTTGAGTCGCGCATGCGGTTATTGTGTTAAATCCATATATTGGCGTCTCACCCTTACAAATATATCAGGTTCTACTGGTAATTGTCGTTGTATCTTGGGATACTAGTACAGATGAAACGGATGAGTTCTTTAAGTCACTTGCAGACTTAGATTCTAGATGCTTGAAGAAGTATCTGTTTGTGGGAAAAAAACCACGGGGGTCTTTCCAATAATGTCTTGTAGAGCGACCAGCTTAGGAGTCTTGTTTTGGATTTTATGTTGAAAAGGTAGGTAACTGTGATGTTGTAATATATCCTTGATTTTAAGTTTCTCTTTTTGGAAATCGAGCCCTTTTGAAAATAAAAACGGTATGCCGTGGTAACTTCTTTAAGAATATGACTTTGCTATTTATTGTGTGTATTAACGTGTTATAGAGTTATTCGCAGAAGAAAATTTTTACACCCGAGTTTTCTGCCTTATAATAAATTTATTTTCATAAAGCAACCAGTAAACAGAAATTTTAATTTATTTTCCGCAACGGGGTAACCATGTAATGACCCAAGTTAGGGTGTTACAGTGGTTGCTAGGAGGTCTTGTAGGCAAGAAGAACAAGATTGAGAGAGATGAGATGTAAGAGCATAGAAGGAGATGAGAGAAGAGGGTTGGTGGCTATTGTTTGGAAACAACATATGATGCTGCATATGGTGTGTAGAAATCTATTGAAGATCCAGAACTTCGCCCTTGATTTCTCTTTTTTGTTTTTTGGTCGGTCCTTGATTTATCTGAGACGATGATTATAGTGTGAAAGAATTAACATGCTTAGTCAGTATTATGTTAGGGATATGCTACCTACACTCCACATATTTGGCATCCACCTCCACACTTTTAATTTTAATGTATGAAATGACAATCATAACCCTTCTTCCTCTGCATCATTGTTTTTTTCATTTTTTCGTATCTTCCGGCATTTAAATGTCGGATTCAGAAACTATGTTTCCAACATTTAATTACTGAAAAAATTTAAAATTTTAAAAAATATGTTTTCGGCGACTAATTGCTGGAAGACAAAAAACTGTACCTCCGGCAATTAGATGTTGGAACATATTTTTTAAGGAATTTTTTACCTACCGGCAATTAGTTGCCGGAATACTTTATTATGTTGTCTGGCAACTAGTTGCCGGAAGGAAAAAAACTTGAAAACCGCAATCTAACAAATAGTTGTCAGAGGCTACTTGTTTGTTCATCTGACGTCTAATTGCCGGAGGCATAGTTTTTTGTCGTCTTCCGACAACTAATTACCGGAAACACATTTTTTTCAAATTTTAAGAATTTCCCGGCAATTAAATGCCGGAAACATGGTTTCTGAATCCGACGATTAAATGCCGGAAGGCATCGAAAAAATGAAAAAAACAAGTAACACAGAGAAAGAAGAAGAAGAAGAAGAAGAAGAAGAAGAAGAAGAAGAGAGTGGGCGGGGTCATGCGAAATGAAAGAAGAAAATAGGGGGTGGAGTGAGATGAGAGAGATGGGGTGGATGGAGATGAGAGAGAAGTGGGGGTGGGTGGTATTTTTACCAAATAATTAGAGTAGATAAGTTTATTAAGGGTAATTTAGTAATAAAAAAAATATTTTAAATGATTTGTGGGGGTGAATGTCCATATGGAAGGGTGTAGGTAGCAGCCCCCTTATGTTATTATTATATATAATCATCTATTTTAATTATATCATTTTTATTGTTGAGTCCGCGGACTATGCGGACCGGACGCAGACTCTGTTTTTTTAAGTCCATTTATCATGCAGGCTTTTCGGTTCGGTTCGTTTTTGTGCGGACTAATACGGACCAGACTTAAATGGACTGGACTGGTCCACATACCTAGCTCTGCCCACCCACAAGTATATCCTTGTGACTGAATGCGGTATATAAATTTAAAGTAAACGTTTTTAACTTTTTATAAGTACATAATTATTAAATAATTAACCAATGGACTAAAGAATTAATTAGTAGTTGATTTTATATATATACATGTCAAAAGCTAGAAATTTTTCCGAATCAAGTTTGTTCTGTCTATATGCAGTATATATATACATCGAGGAACCTTCCTCAGCTCATAGAGGTATAGCAAAAGCAGCCAAACGAGTCTACAGTTACAGGTCATGAAAAATGGTATAAACCAACAAATACGTCGTGTTGGTTTATGTGGACGCTGCTTTAGCTAGAGGATAAGGTTGCCCCATTGCAGAAAAAGACAAAATTACCTACGCTCCTTTTGGTTGATCATCACACATCCGGTCCCTCTTTTGCTAAGAAAATATATATACACACATGGCTGATGTCTACAGGAGTTTACTCTGTCATTATCATATGAGAAATGGAAGTAACCAACAAATACGTAGTGGTAAAGCATCACATTCAGGATGCACCCCTAGAGTCCCACTTTGAGTTCAAAACTGAGGCTTTTACTCTTTCAGTTGAGAACGGATCTGATGATATCATTGTGAAGAATCTCTATATCTCGATTGATCCATACATGATTAACCGCATGAAAAGCCACAGCCCTTCCCATAATGCTATAAGCTTTGTAGCTCCCATAACACCAGGCGAGGCTAAGTCATTATTTTGGTACAAAATAATTAATGATATAGAAGTATATTTTGAATGTTGAGTCTGTTTAGAAGAATGATGCTATATATGTTGAAAAATTGTTTAATCATATATAATCAGTCTGTTCTAAGCTTGTATTGTTCTACGTTGGCACTTTCCAGGTTATTGATGCAATTGTTATTGGAAAAATTGTGGCTTCTGGGAATGCTAAGTTTGAGAAAGGCGATTTAGCTGTGGGTGTGTTTACTTGGGCAGAGTACAGTTTAGTTACAGAAGCAAGCATAATAAGAAAATTAGAACCCTCTGAATTTCCCCTCACTTACCATCTTGGTGTTCTGGGTAAGTATTACAGTTTGCCTTTCTTTCTTCTTTTTATTACTTTCTTTGTTTTCTTTTTCGGTATGTTATCTTTTCACCTGTTTATCCTTTGTGTTTCATGTGAAGTTTTTTTAGGTTGGTAAGTGATGAGGTGTGTCATGGAAATGGATTTGGTGTAGTCAAGTTTTCCCGCATTCACCGTATTCGACATTTCGAGATCGTTGGATGAAGGTAGGATGATTCACATTTTGAGTTTATTTTTTAAATCTGATTTAGTGAGTATAAAATCTGAGTCATCCAATCTTGATTCTCCAGTTTCGATTTACCCAATGCAGTGAATACGGGGAATTCTGACGGTAGACAATCCAGATCCGTATGTCACATGTCCACTTTGAAGAAAAGAGTGTATTTGACAACATATAAATTGTTTTATTAATGTTAGAAACTTGTGTTATTGACGGGTAAATTTTATTCAGAATAAATTACTATAATATTTAATTCAACTACTAATTGTAATTATTATTTTTATTTTGAGATATATATTTTATTTTATTAATTGAAATAAAAATACAGAAATTATCGAAACCATAAATTTACTAATGTTAAGTAAGATATAAATACCAAGTGGTTCTAAACTTGCACCAAATATCATAATCAATACATCCTCAAAATTTATCACTGAACTGATAAAAGGATGAAACTAATAAGAAGGATTTATCCGGGTTGGTCACGAATTGAAGAAATACTATGAGTAAATTATACTTTTTAGTTATTTTTCCTTTAATGTTATCCTTTTATACAGGACAAAAGGAATATCACATGACAAATGCTTGAGTCACAACATAACTCTTTATCCCGTGTATTGATTGTTAAACAATTAACAACACAAGTGAAATAATGTAAAATTTATTTAAATACCCTTTATAATATGTAATATTATATTAAATAAATATTATATTTGGACATGAAATTATTCTAAATATATAGTAATTATAAAGTTAATTTAAGGAATGAATAACTATAAAATTTCAATATATGTCTTATATTAACAAATTGACTTTGTATTAGCTTTATAAATGAGTGAATCATCATTTTGATCCCTGAAATTGTAGGGTGGTGGCAAATAGGTCCCTCAAATTAAAAATAGGCAAAACCACCCACCAATAAAAAAAATGTTCATTAAGTTATGATCCCCCAAATTGAAAACGTCCCAAATTTAACAAACAAATTTTTGTACAAATCCCAATAATATTTATAGAAGAACCAAAAAAAGAAGCTAAGATCGATCTCTTCGATCATATGGAGATTTTCACATGGTGAACAACCCCATTGTGCTGAGAAATCTATCATAATCTTACACTTATAATGTTCAGTCAATAGAGAATAAAAACATGGAAATATTTGTGTTATCTATTAGCTTATCTATTAGCTTTTGAAGCAAGGCTTCTTTATACAAAAAAAAGGTGTCAATGTAACATAAGACACTAAATCAAATTACAATGAATGGGTATTTCTAGTTATATACAAATCAATTCCATAAGATTGATATCATCAATTTCAATATGTGCTCATTTGTTGTTATATTTGCATATTTATTCTTTTTACCTTAAATATTGGAGTACGTTAAAAGAAAATTACCCAAAAGATGAAAAGATAAAACTTATAAAAAAAATAAAAAAAAATAAAAAAAACTTGTACTAAATGCATGCCAAATTATGCAGGATTTAGTGGATTGACAGCCTATGGGGGATTTTTTGAATTGTGTAGACCCCAAAAGGGTGAAAAGGTATTTGTTTCAGCAGCCGCTGGAGGAGTTGGAAATTTGGTAGGGCAATATGCAAAACTTTTGGGTTGCTATGTTGTTGGCTGTGCTGGGAGCCAAAAAAAGGTCAGCTGAAAGGATTACCCTTTTGAACATAACTTGGAATTTTACTTGAAAAATTACAATTAATCCATGACTATGTATAGGTGGCATTGCTCAAAGGCAAGCTAGGATTTGATGATGCATTCAACTACAAGGAAGAAGCAGATCTAAACTCCACTCTAAGAAGGTTTATTAGTAGTGGCAAATAAAATCATAAACCCATTTTTGGAAAAAGAAAAATCAAAACTAGTACTTTAAATAGCTTGCTTGTGACTTAGCTCTTTTTTTTTTTAAGGTACTTTCAGGATGGAATTGATATATATTTTGACAATGTCGGAGGTGAGATGCTAGAGGCAGCAATTGCTAATATGAATGCATTTGGTAGAGTGGCTATGTGTGGGGTAATCTCTGAGTATACTGGTGGTGGAAATAGAGCTTTGCCAAACATGTTGAACGTTGTGTACAAGAGAATTACCATCAGAGGATTTTTAGCTCCTGACTTTATGAGTGTTTTTGGAGACTTTTTGGCAAAAACATCAGATTACATTTGTACTGGCAAGTTGCAGGTGATTGAAGACATCTCATCAGGTGTGGAGAGCATCCCTTCTGCTTTTGTTGGACTCTTCAATGGAGATAACGTTGGAAAGAAAATTATTAAATTAGCAGAAGAGTGACCAAGGAATGAACAACGAATTAAAAAGAGAGGATAATGTGTAATTCATGTCACTCTACTAACATAGTGTATGATGAATTTTATCTTAAGAATTACACAGGTATTGAATTGTGCTTTGAATTGTATTTTCTTGCCCATGTACTTGCTTTCTTTAAATTTCTTGTATCTTAGCTTCCCTTCCACGTCCACTAACAACTTTCTTTACATTTTGGCTTTTTAATTCCTTATATTTGTTGCCCGTGACAATCATTATTGAAGAGTGGGTGAATCAGATTTTTACTAATTTTGAAAATCTTTCACAAAATAAAACGTGGCTAAATTACTTTTTTGATACCTCATTTGTTTTAATTTATTCAAGTTGGTCTCTCTATTTTAAAAATGTTCAAGTTGGTCTCTTACTTAACAAACATTAAGCAATTTGGTCCATCCCGTTAAGTTTAATCGTTAAGTTTTGGCTAAATTACTATTTTGATCCCTCATTTATTTTAATTTATTCAATTTGGTCCCTCAATTATTTTAATTTATTCAACTTAACAGTAAAACTTAACTGGAATGACCAAATTGCTTAATATTTGATAAGTAAGGGACCAATTTGAATATTTTTAAAATAGAGGGACCAAGTTAAATAAATTAAGACCGATGAGGGTCCAAAAGAGTGATTTAGCTTAAATTTTTTTCTAAAAACATTTTCCATTATATTTGATCAAGAGAAGGGGAGGAGAGTGGAGGAGAGGGAAAATAACAATTTTCATGTTTGGTTCAAAAGAGGTGATGAAAGATTTTAAAATTAATTAACTTTAATATCCTTATAAATTTAGAATTCAAAAATATAATTAAAGATATTTTAGTCAGTGCTCAAATCCCTTCCTCTTCCTTTCAAATCTCCCAATATTGGTGCTGTCAAAAAAAAAAAAAAAAATCTCCCAATTTTGGAGGGTTGGATTCCGCTCCCTTTCATACCACTCCCAAGAATTAAACCAAACAACAAATTTTTTTAAAAATCTCTCCTATCATTCCCTATTTTTCCCCCATATAATTCCTTTCAAACAAACCGTATGTAACATCGAATTATTTAAAAAAAAAATTTAATTATTTTATTTTATTTTATTTTATATTTTATATTTTTTAAATTAGGTACAATATCACTATCCTCGTCTGGGTCATTTCTTGCCTGCAGAGGAGAGCCCCAGAAATGCACCACCATTCGATTTTCACATTCACATGATTCAAAAGACCGTTAAGAACGGCACCCTCACAGCACTTGCGCAAAAATGCAAGACTCTAAACCAGCTCAAGCAACTGCACGCCCACATTCTCCGATCCCGCATCAAAGACACACCCTATGCCATCGCGCCTCTTCTCTCCGTCGCAGCCACCTCAAACGACGCGTCGTTTTTCTCCTACGCTCACTCGATTTTCCCGCACCTCACTCACCGCAACACCTTCATGCACAACACCATGATCAGAGGGTACCTTCAAGCGCATTCACCCGTTCCCGCAGTGTCGTGCTACTTGTCAATGTTGCAAAACGGCATCCCCGTTAATAACTTCACGTTCCCGCCTTTGGTCAAGGCTTGCATTGCGCTCGTTCCTTCTTCTGCTTCATATGTTATTGGTCGTTTGGTGCATTGCCATGTCGTTAAGTTTGGGTTCCGCGATGACCCTTTTGTTGTCAGTGCATTTATTGAGCTTTACTCTGCTTTACGCGAGGTTGAAACGGCGAGGGTTTTGTTTGATAAAACGACAAACAAAGATGTCGTGTTGTGGACGGCAATGATTGATGGGTATGGCAAAATGGGGAATGTTGAGATTGCAAGAGAACTGTTTGATGAAATGCCTGAAAGAAATGTAATATCATGGAGTGCTATGATGGCGGCATATTCTCGGGTTAGTGACTTCAAGGAGGTGTTGGCTTTGTTTACAGAGATGCAGAATGAGGGTACAAAGCCGAATGAGTCCATCCTGGTCACTGTTCTCACTGCATGTGCGCATCTTGGTGCACTCACCCAGGGATTGTGGGTTCATTCCTATGCCAAGAGGTTCAATTTTGACTCGAATCCGATTTTGGCAACTGCTTTGGTGGACATGTATTCAAAATGTGGATGTGTGGAACTGGCTTTATCTGTTTTTGAGGGTATTGCTTTAAAGGATGCTGGAGCATGGAATGCTATGATTTCTGGTGTTGCCTTGAGTGGTGATGCAAGGAAATCTCTGGAGTTGTTTCGCCAAATGGTTGCTTTTGGGACTGAGCCAACTGAGACTACGTTCGTGGCTGTTCTCGCTGCTTGTACGCATGCCAAGATGGTTCAGGAAGGCCTTCGATTGTTTGAAGAGATGAGTAGCATTTATGGAGTGGTGCCGCAGGTGGAGCATTATGCTTGTGTTATTGACCTTTTGTCCAGAGCTGGAATGGTGGAGGAAGCTGAGAAATTTGTGGAGGAGAAGATGGGTGGATTTGCGGCTGGTGATGCTAATGTGTGGGGTGCTCTTCTGAACGCGTGTAGAATTTATAAGAATATTGATGTTGGAAATAGAGTGTGGAAAAAACTGGTTGATATGGGTGTAGCTGACTGTGGCACTCATGTTCTTACATACAACATATATAGAGAAGCTGGGTGGGATGCAGAGGCAAATAGAGTTAGAAGTATGATTTCAGAAGCAGGGATGAGAAAGAAACCCGGATGCAGCATAATAGAGGTGGATAATGAACTTGAAGAGTTTCTTGCAGGTGATCACTCTCATCCGCAAGCACAGGAAATGTGCAAATTGCTTGATTCTATTCTCAAGATGGTAAATTTAGATGACTTCTGAGTTCTGATAGGTATAAGCTATTGTTCACAGCCAAATTATCTTCTTACATGCTTTACCATGACTATAGTTTTTTGCAAGAGCCTATAACCATGAAAATGAAAATCAAAGATAGATGTTATTCTTTTATTCATGAATTCACGACTGCAATAGCTCCACAAGGAAAAAACGAGCAAAGGAATGGAAGGGAAAGAAAGAATAGACAGGATATACTGCAGCTACTTGAGCATGTCCTTGCATAAAGAATTTGAGACAATTTTACACTGGCTGGTTACAGTTCCAGCCTAACAGGCATCCTGCCTGTGTATTATATAACTGGTTACATTATTCAAAGTACAACAAATTGCATTGATTACTTGTCATCCAGTAAAACTTGATAAGTTATGTGAACCAACCGATATATTTTGACTACAAAGTTGGTGTCCAGTTATACGTGTAGTGTATCATATTAAGTCAAAGGGAGCTGTTTCTGTTTATTCTTCTTTTATGTTTGGTCTCATAGCAACCTCAGGTATCAACTGAGTAAAGGAATTTTTTGCCTCAGTTGTTGGATTATGGAAAAGCAGCAATGAGCATAGGTGTTTCAGACCAATGTGTCAAGAACAATGATTTTTCTGAAAATCTTCTGCTGATAGTAAACCATTGATAAGGCGTTTAAGCCTTTCAGCTCCAGGGCCAGGCCTCAGTTCAGTGATATTTCTTATGAGAGAATACTGTTTAGTGATGTTTGAATTTGCTTGACTGAACCACCTGCCAGGAACATAACCATCTGCATTTCGTCCCAAGAGTTCGGTATCAATCTTATCCAAAACCGGTTCATTCCTGCCAAATTTCCTAGCAAAAGGAGCATTGCTGTCCACCATTCTCTGGTAGTCATCAACTGTAAGGAAATGTGGATGTTGTTTTGGAGGGTTGTCCCATGATATGAAGTGGAGGTCATGGTTCACAGTGGTGTTACGAAACTCCTCAGCATTGCAGATGACTGTGTGAAAATATCCTTCAGGAGAAGATAGAAAGTTGGCATAATACATCAGGACTATTCTAGGTAAGTTATCCCAGCCCCATAGACTGTATTCAACAAATGGACGCGAGAGCATCATCCAGGCAGAACCTGAGCAAAATCATGAATCAAAATTTAATTCCCTTCACTGTTGCAAATGGTAATCTCAGGTTAGTTAACTGGTGATCTCATAATTCAAAACATTAGTTGCAAATGGCTTCATGTTTAGTGAAGAGATGTGACATCAGAATGATGAATTTATGAGAAATGCATATACACAAATCATGAGGGATGCTTGCCAAAGGCTGCAGTTAGATTACCATCCAGCACTGCAAACGTATGTCATATTTAGTTCAAGACAAATATGGAAAGTCGTACACAAAAAGAAGAAAAGAATGGACACATATGAAAAAGGTATTGAAATTCCCAATAATCATATACTTAAATCCACTTCTTATTAAAGTATTTAGATTTATATATTGAGTTCACAACATTATCATTGTTTTCTCTTTTATACTTTGATTTCATTCCAGATTTTCTTTTACTGCTCAATGAGTATTTGTAATTTTCTTTTAATCTATTCAAGAGTAAGATCAGTCGTATAGTACTTAAAACATACACAAAATTGAAAGAGTTAAATAATTGAGCTGGTGAGAGGGAAAATAACAACATAGTGATTGATCAAAATGAGAGGCAACGGCGCAACAGAAACCAAGTGTCTCACCTGTAAAGAGCTTATATGCAGTGGGTACACGTCTTTTCTCCGTGACCCAAAATACATCAGATTTATTGAAGCTATAAAGGCCCGGGTCAATTATAACAGGCTTGGCCCTCTGATTCCTATTGAAATGAGTGACGTATTACTAATAAAGAAGAGGAAAATTTGATCATTCACACAACTATATGTTACTTTTAAAGGAAATGTAGCAAATCATGCAGTGAACAGATTAGAGAAAATAATTAGCAACTTACTCCTTCCAGCCAATATCACTGGTGTGTTCAATGAAGTTCAGGTTTCTGGGAATAGTCGAAAGTGTGTGTAGCAGATCTGTTGCACAAGAGAGACACATCAAATTGCAAGAGTCGGTCAATGACTATGAAAACTGGGTAATATAGTTCGCGGTTCTCATAAGTTACATCTAATAAACAAATTTTACAACAAACCACCAAATTATTCCATAATGTAAGGTTGCTTGATGAATATTACTTTGCATTCAATATTAATGTATTATATAACATAATATGGTTACGCTTCAAATCAGAAAGAAGCATTACAGCAAAACTATTAGAATAACACTTAAGTTTTATCTGAATTTTGTTATATGTTTCCTATTCCCAAATATCACCAACTACCCTCCAAACCAAAAGTAACGTGTTCTTTGAATGCTTACAACGTTAGTGGAGTGCTTCTATTTTGTACAAGACGAAAACTGACGAATGACTGAGCTTAAGTAAAATTCCAACAATGGTGACTATTTGAATTTCATGTCATTCATGTATTTTCTCAACGGTCAGGATCTTTGTAAATGATTTCATATACTTTCTTTTCGAACAATTCAACATTTTTTCTATTCTCTAATAACAATATAACATAGGTTAAACAAAAAAAATAAAATATATAACTTAGGTAACAGTTATTACTATGTTATATTTTTATTAATAAACACGTTATTATTACATACCACCTAACCATCACCTACTAAAATATCCAGTTTCGTTTCATAATAAAAAATAAATGCCCAGATTCGTGAACAGATGAAAGAGAGAACTCTGCCGAAAAAAAAACTAGCATACTAGCAGGCAAAGAAAGGATGTAGATCGCCAGTCTCAGGATGATATATTATTGCCTGTATCATTTATTTAGATTATATCAATTAAAAAAATTAATTATATTATTTATTATAAGTATGTTTTTTTTAAATGTTATGACACAGTCTAAATGAATGAGGTAGAAATAGACACCATTTTGACCCAGGGGATCTTCATCAACAAACAAGATATTAAAACTGATGCTTAGCGAGATAGAAGAATTTAAACAAATATTGGAACTTAATCAAACTAATTTGAATCCAAACTTACCGGACTCAAATTATCAACAAATAGCTAATAACAACCTCATTAAGAAACAAACAGGCCAAGTTAACAAAAACATATTCGCAAAAAAAAAAAAATAAAAAAAAAATAAAATAAAAAAAAAGTCAAAATGGGTCAAAGCCAACACAACAATTATTGTCCATCTTCATTCCAATGATAACCTATCCCTTAGTTGAAAAAAACCCAATACAAATAGCAGTTCAATTAAAGTTGGTACTTACCATCTTGGGTTACCAAAGGATAATCCGAAGCACTCAAATTAATGAACCAATCCCAGTCTTCACCTTCCTTCAAAAAAACGGCAGCAGCATGAAGGGTATTAGTGACCATAGTGGGTCCTCTATAAGTGACCAAGTTGGCCTTAACCATCATTCTAACATTGCCAAATTTGACAAACATAGGCTCATTCCTCACGAAATTTGTAAGGTCCATTCTCTCCTGAACCGAGGCCTCAAGGTCCAAGTGCACAGCATAATGGTTCCTTGGGTGGTAAAGGGCCTTGAGGGTCCTTTTAACACTCTCCCCATCACCCATTGATCCTGAGATCAAGTAAGCTATCCTTGGAACTGCATTGGTGGATGTAGGTGAAACTCTTAGCTTGGACTCAACGAAATCGGGTACCTCCTTTATCACTGGAGTGGTATAGAGTTGAGAGCATGAGTTTGAGGAAATGAAAATGGAAACAAGTAATAGGAAGGTGGATAAGAGAAGAGAGAAGACTAGTGGCAGAAACCACTTCTTCTTCTTCTGTTGCTGTTGCTTACTGGTTTCCATGAATGTGAGGTACTGTGAGGTTGGAGCTTGAAGAGGAAAGTGTGGTGGTGTGGCGGCGCAGGATAGGGGACCATGTGAGCACTAGCAGCTAATGCGCACTCGAGATTATGGCAGAGGGAGATTGGAGAGAATCATAGCACTTAATTCCTAGTGGAAAAACACTGACTGTGACAGTGCGAGAGAGATGTAATAATGTAAGGATGAGGATTGCTGACCCGTTTTGGTTTAAGACTTTAAGTCAATGCTGATAATATTTTGCTGTATATTCTATATTCTCGAAAGGGTGAATCACTATTTTGGTCCATAGGACAATGGTAAATTTGGTCGCTAACATATGTTAAAATGTCCCCCAAATTGAAAATGTTTGCTACGTTGTGGTTTCTCAGGTTGAAAAATATTATCAAATTAGACTAATGTAATGGAGTTTTTTTTAATTTAAGGAACATTTTTTTTTTGCATATTTTTTAATGTAAGGACCAACTTGCTACTGTCCTATAATTTCATAGATCAAAATGGTGATTTATTCATTCTTAAAATTACATAAAATTTAGGCTAAAATGTAGTTTTAGTCCCTCAGGTTTTTCACTTTGGTGAAATTGGTCCCTCAACTGTTTTTTTGACGAATTTAGTCCTCTTACTTTTTCAATATTACAAAAATCGTCCCCCATCATTTTTCCATACCAAAAATAGACTCATAAAAGATCTCGATCCTTATAATAGAACTAAGTTTATTTATTTTTTAGAGTAAGCTAGTAACAATGACATACTGCTTTTAATATTTTTCTAATATATTCTTTAATATCGGATAAGATTCATATGGCATCACCTATATATTAAATGAAGAGTGAATTCACATGATTTATTATAAAATTCATTTAATAATAATAGTATATTGAAAAGAATATTAAAAAGAGCATTTTGTAACTTACTTTATTTTTAATTGTTAAGGTATCCTGGTATTTTTTATTATTATTATTGTCAGAGTAAAGGTCAAATTGGTTCCTAAAAAAATTTACAAAGTACAATTTTAGTCCCTGAAAAAATAAATTAGTTAGTTTAGGGATGGCAATGGGTAGGGTCTTGGTAGGGTACTATAGTACCCGTCCCCATACCCGCGTTTGAAAAAATTACTTATACCTGTACCCGTGTGGGTAACAACTTTAGTACCCTTATCTGTACACTCTGGGTGCCTAAGTACACGTACCCTCACCATTACCCGTACTTGAACTTTGAAAAAACAATAAATAACAAAAGAAACATTATAATAATTTAAAAATGATTCAAAGGTATTTTAAATCTACTCATAAAACATTACAAATAAAAAAATTTAAATAAATAAAACATCCAAAAAAGTATTATAGATGCAACTAGGTTTAGAAAGTTAAAAACCTTTAGATTAATTTTGGTTTTAAATTTTGTATTATAGTTAAAATTATATATATTAGTAATATAAATAAATAAATAATTAATTAATTATATATACATATACATATGTGTGGGTGTGGAGCGGGGTGGGTACTATAGTACTCGTACCCGCACTCATACCCATTCAAATTTGGGGGTAATTACCTGTATCCGGACCCTTATCTATTGTGCGGGTAATTACACTGCCCATCGTGGGTTATTTTTGCGGGTACCCAATGGGTAGGTTACAAATTGTCATCCATATGTTAGTTCCTCCTTCCAGTTTCAACATTCGTTTACTTGTCTATGTATCTCATTAACCATCCTTCCTAGCCCATTGATAGTCCTATGTGGCCTATGACAAATTTCCATCGTGAAAACTAAGAAAAATGAATACATGTGAACAATTTTAAAACGTAGATACCTAAAAAAATTGAGCTTTTTTTTTCACTTTTTATTCATTTTCGATAGTAAAATTTCATCATAAGCCATGCAGCACTACAAAAAAAAAGGTCAAATAGCGACCGAAAATAGTGACCGAATTTAGCAGTTGCTATTGGCGACCGAAATTGCGACCGATTTTAAAATCTATGAAAACACTGGTAATAATATATTTAGCGGCCGAAATACCGAACGAAATACATGGTTGCAAAGCGTTTGGTCGCTATTTGAATCAATTTAAAAGTCAGATTTTGTTGACTTTTTGGCAATCGAAATGGCGACCGATTTTAATCCAACGGTAAAAATTTTATTGTTTTTGTGACTGATCTTAATTCGGTCGCTAAACCACGTGTAAAAACTTTTAAAGTGGATCTTTTTTGCGACCGATCTTAATTCGGTCGCTAAACCTGGAAAATTAAAATTCAAAAACACCCAATCAGCGACAGATTTTTGCAACCGTTTTTAAAATTCAATTATCGCGATCGATTTAACGACCGAAATGTTCGGTCGCTAAAAATTAAATACCTAAAACGTGCAGATTCCCCTTTCTTCTTCATTTTGCTCGAACTCTCTTCCTATCTCACCATATCTCTCTTTCTCACTCTTCCTTCCTCCGGCCACCATAGTATGGCACTACCTTCGTCTCCTCCGGCCACTACCATCCCCTCCTCCATAGGTAAGCTCTCCTCTCCTCTCCTCTCTCTCTCCGTCTCGCGCTCTCTCTCTCTCTCTTGCTCGGTTCTCTCTGTCTCAATTTCTCTCTCTATGTCTCTCTCAGGTGTTGTCTCTCAGGCCACCACCACCATCTCAAGGGGTTCTGCTCGCGTGGCCACCACCCCCACAGTCTCCTCTGATCAGTTCTGTCTCAGATTAAGGTTTAGGGAAGTTACTTTTCTTTGTGAGTGATGATCCCTTTTAGATGCCCTTTTTTAATTTATGAATAGTTATTGAAAAATGATCATGTTGTGTGCTATAAATTCATTTCCTGTGTTCTAATATCTGTTATGTACTAATGTACAAGTCTTCCCTCCCCCTCCTCTTAGATCGGGATTTTAGATGGACAATGAACTTGAGGATAGATATGTAGTTTCAAAAATGATACTCAGCAAGCAGCATAGAAAAAGGCTGTCTTTTCTTTTTAAATATATTCTTTTGTTTGTCTTCATTTTAATTATATTGGGTTGAATGTGTTTGTTTTTTTTCTCTAATTCACTACCATGGATGTCTAATTCATTTTAGTTGGTGAGTTGGCTTTTTGATGAGTTGTGTTTTTAATACTTTTGGCAAAATGTGTTTGAAGGAGAATTCATTAATTTGCATGTACTGACATTGCTTTTCTCTGCATGTAAATTAGGACACTTGCTCCCATGAATTACTCTGCGGTTGGTGTTGGAGCATATGAGGATCCAGCCTCCGGTTGCTCAGGGTGATGCTCCGGCAGTTGTGCCGCCTGCTGTCGCTCCTCCAGTTCCACCGCCTCTTGCTACTAATGATGCTGCTCCAGAGGATGATGAGATGGCAGACGTTGACGGCACGGACGGTGAGGACGGTTGGTCGCCTCCGCATCCGCTTCCACATGACTGATGATTTTCTTTCGTATTTTTTTTTCATTTTATGGATTTACAGTCACTTTATTGTATAACATTTTTTATTCATTATATGATACTCTGATTATTTTTATATTGGTGAGTTGCAGTAGTAAATTGAAGAATATTAAAGTCAAAGAAAATTAATTATTAATTTTTTGAAAAAAAAATTATTGGTAGGTGTGATCCTGAAAATTTGCCAGACTGTTTTCTTTTTCAAAAGTGTCATTTTGTAACTTCCTTATATTAAAAAGGAATCCTCTCGGTGTTAGGAATTATCCATCTTGTGATTTCCCTGATTCACTAGGAGTTCTTATGGAAGGAGAAATTTTAGTAGAGTCATGTTTGTAAGAATGTATCGGGCATTTTTACACTCATGAACCTATTGAAGAATCTTTTTAATAATGAATATTCCTGTATCTTTCTGATTGACAAAATTCTTCTACATACCTTCTTGTGAGGGTAAGACCAAGAAATTGATCTTCTTGAAAATTTCTTTCCATAATCTTCAAGACCATATCTTATTGTAGTTCGAAAGAACTTGTCACCTTTGATCAATTTTACCCTACATATTTTCCAAACGTTATTGACGTGTGACCTATCTCATAAGTTATAAGGATGGTTACTTGATTCATATCACGATATCAGAGTTAGTTGAGTACAGTAAGAATGTAATTGACATTTGAGACATTCCTAGTGAAGATGATAGCGTCACAACAAATTTCGTTATGGGTTTACGGAAGATCTCTGAGAGTTTTAATTTGTTTCGAGTGATCGTGGAGAAGCTAACCAAAGTATGACATCAGAGGACTGATTAGGCTTCATGGAGTATCTCCCAACATCATTTCAGATGAAGATATGAAGTTCATTAACATTTTTGGCAAACTCTGCATCAAGTATCGAGGACCAAGTCGAGGCTGAGTTTAATTTATCACCCTCAACTAGATGGGCAAGTAAGAAACAATCCGATCCTTAGAAGGTTGACTGGGAGTAGGTGTAATACCTAAGTACGATCATCCCTATGATGGGATAGACAAGAGACGATAGAAGTTTTGTTGAGGTATAGTTATGACTAGTAAGATGTGCACCCTTAAGATCAATGTCAGTAAGTGATACAATTATTATAAATCAAAATGATTGATCGAGACAAAGTATTGTTAAGGAAATCTGGGGTAATGATCAATGTTCGTAGTTAAGATTGATATTATAATTTTGAAGAATTATAGGAAAGTGTCTATAGTAGTTTTACCTAAGCTGAATGTGAGTGGAAAAGAGCAGTTCTTGAGTAAAACTAAGTTGTTAGAAAAGTTCAAAATTTATGAGTTAGATAATTCTACCCGACGTGATTTCTTTTGGTTTTAGTTGCATTAAGAGGTGCAATAAAGTTCTTCTGAGGTTGAGATGAGTGATGTTGATATAAATTGGAGTGGTGAATTATAATAAAAAAGAACTAAGACTATGATTAGATATCTTGGATAGGAACTGAGGTGTAGAAATGTGAATCTTAGTTTAAATCTTGGTGTTAACTATAAAAGTTAAAGATGTCGAAGGAAGATTTTTCTAATGGACTAGTATTGAAAAGAAAAGTGATTGAGTTTTGAGTATATCCTTCAATTGAAATAGACTAAGGTGAAATTGTCGAGGATAGTGGATATAATATGGTGGTGGATAGTTTAGAGGATAAAAAGAATGACATAAGAATTGATTTTGTTGTGGTATTAACGATAAGAGGAATGAAGCAACGGAAAATACAATGTAGGATCTTAAGGTTAAGATGCGATCACAAGATCCTGTCTAGTTTCGAGCTAGAAATTTTGAGGACGAAATTTTTTTAGCGTGGTAGTAATGTAACACCCCGATTTTTACTGTTTTTCGATATCGGTAATTATATACACATATCTGTTTATATTTTTATCCGAGACCTAGAAAATGATTTTGGATAAAACAAAATCATATTTAAACTCTAATTTATAGTAGAAGGTTACAATTAAATTTTGGGTTGAAAATTCAGACGGAACCCGGTCTACGTTTTCACTGACAGTAAGATTTTATTGATCAGAAAACCTAATTTTGACCTGAGAACGAAACGGTTTAGATTTATATCACTTTTTCAATGATATAAATTATTTTGGAAATTTTCGTTCAAAAATAAATTGTTATATTTTATTCGGGTGAATTGTCAAAGAAAATGTGCGAGAGAATTTAAATCGGGTAAACGACGGAGCCGGATACGGAACTGCAGAGACCTGCTAATGGATGAGGATAGTGAGTCATGGTTGAATCATTTTAGTAAGTCACCATGGTGAGTCATTCGGTGAGTCATGTATATGACTCACCATTGTAATGATTACACTTTGTGATTTGTCCAAAATGCCCTTGAACTTTCCTTGAATTCCCAAGCTTGTCCCAACAAAATTTGGACCAAATTGCCCCTAAGCATACACTGCCTCCCCCTTCTAAACACTTAACCATTTTCATTTTTGCTTCATCAACATCATTTCTCTCACAAAAAGAACCTAAATCACCATTGTTGAAAGCTTGAAAATTGGATCAATTTCTTCATTCCTTTCATCAACAAGAGGTAAACTCTTGTAGTCAAAGAGTATGAATACTCTTCCAAGCACTTATTTTCTTTTATTCTTGCCATTTTTCATGATTTTCTTCATTTAATTCTAGAAAATCATAGAAAATAGATTTTTGAAGTATGACAATTGTTCTTGTCTCTCTAATACTCTAGGATCATAGATCAAAGAGCTTGAAAAATGTAGAGATCCCTAGCCTATTTTTTTTATGTAGGCCGAACCCTAACCATATGGGTTATATGGTTTTTGTTTCAATTTTAACTTGTTTTATGCTTTGTTGTGAAGGATCAAGTGATAGTATTGTGTGTTGAGTTGTGTGGAGGAAACAAAAATTTCAAGAGGCTACTTCAAGAGGAAACCGAAAATTCCAAAGGTAAGGGGAGTTTACCTGAGGGGTTTTTGATAGCTATATGCTAGTAGTCTGTTGTATATAATTTATTCGTAGTGATTTTGTGGTGTTTGATTTAATTATTACGTATTTGTTTATGTGATTTTGCATGTTATCTGTGAAAGCATGTGATAACCGTGATGTATGGATAATTGTGATGTATGGATTAACTATTGTTTGAGTGATTGACTGAAAAGCCTGACAGTGGTCAGTACTCAATTGTAATTGAGGATAAAACTTTAAAAATGTTTGAGGAGAAACTTAAGCATTTGATTTATGGAAGCATAAGAAAAATATTGAAAAAAATATTATTTAATGATATTTTGGTGAAAGAGTAAATCAATGAGTGACAATGAGGTCGAAACCATGAAAAAATTTCATTAATGTTAATTTTTCCGAAATAAATTCAAAAAGAAAATAAATAGTAATTAAAAATAAATTAAGTTCAAAAATAATTTTAAAATTGATGTTGAAAATTTATTGGAAAAGAAAAAGTCATGTTGGTTCCCAAATGAATTTATTCCAAAACGAAAATTTATTTAGAAATGTGATTTACGGCGAAACTATGAGAAATAGTGTTATTATTTGGGACAAAAATGTGTCGGAAAAGAGATTTTCAAAAGAAAGGGAATTTGAGAGAAATTGAATTTCGTTATGATTTAACGTTTTATAAACGAATTCCAGTAGAAAAGATTTTCTGCAAAAGGATTTTAAATCAGCAAAAATATTTCTGATAAACTTGGATAAGTTTTCGGAGTTTTGTTTTGGTATTTGTTGTTTCACAGAACAAAAACGATGTTGAAAAATAAAATTGAACCTAGTCGCCGAGACATCGGAATTCTAGTGCTCTGTGATGGACTTATGTATTTTGAGGTGATGTGGAGGACTTTGTGTCCCATATCTGCGATCCTAGGACTGGTGCATCGTTCTAGGGTTTCGTGATTGAGCACTCGGACTTCGTGTCCTGTGTTAAGAATGAATGGATTTGATGCCTAAGTAAGAATAGTCGTGAGCTTTAAGCCTCAATAAAGAAAGAATGAGAGAAAAAGAAAAGTAACGAGAATAAATGTTTTACATGCATTGTTTGGTAGACGTGCCATTGTTGGCCAGTGTGCCATGTATTGTTGGCCAATGTGCCATGTATTATCGAGCTTCAATCCAGAAAGGGTGGATTGACAAATTGGGGAAGTCAAGACCAAAGTGGGTATATTAGGGACATCCGAGTTCGTGAGCCACAAAGGCCGGGGCCTTGCAACCTCGTGCCGTGGACGTAACAACTGCCAAACGTGGATGTACTCAATCAGGGACTACTCAATATTATTTAGGGGTTACCCTTGAACAATTGGAGCTCGGACCTAAATTAAAAGGCCGACCTTCCGGAAACAATTGTGTTATGGGGATATTGCAGCCTATACTGCTCGACGAAGGGAAGTTAGGATCTCCGGAGAATAAATATCAAATATAGATGGGGAACATTGAAGTGTCATGCATTTTTACAAATTGCGATGACTGTCGGGTATGAATCCCATTGGTTAAATTATTATGATTATTGTTGGGAAGCTATGTGCTGTATATATATGTATATGTTGTTGTCTGTGTCGCGCATGTACTTATCAACTCATTTGTCGGTATCTCACCCTTGTGATATATCTGTTTTCTGGTTTTGCTATTGTATCTCGTACACGAGTACAGATGATGCAGAGGAGTTGTAACACCTCTCCTTGGGTTACATTACATATAACAATTATACGCGTCTAACTATTATATGTGTATCAGAATAATCTTGATAAACACCTTGGAGAAAAAAATAACATAGTTGGAAAACTATAATACAACTTTATTTATATACTTTTTCTCACCAAAAGAGAAGTACATTTGTAAGACATAATACAAAACTGTCAAACTTTTATACAATTGACATGTCACTGGACAATATACTACTCTATCTCACTTCACATGCTACAAAGGTGCCTAAAAGAAACCTATGACGTAGCTCTTCAAACTCCTCATCATTCTTCTCTTGGTTTGTGGTCTTGTTGAAACCTGCATCAACATCTGATTGCACCACTATAATGAGACTTTGTCTCAATGAGGAAACCACAAACATAGAGAAAACATTCTAAAACAATGGTACAATCAGCCAGGTGGGAGTCAGAAAATCCCCTCAAGCCAAACCCACATAAGCACAAAAAAAATCACTTATTTAATCATATCAAAAGTGCCTTTGTAAATACATTTATTTAAAACTTCATATAAAACATAAATGTCTTTGCTTAAAAACCTTGTTCTTACTTAAAGTATCATACTAAAAAGAAATGTTAAGTATAACTCCGCATTATAAATATTGAACAACCTTTACATCATCAAATCATTCATTCATAAAAATCCTTAAAATAGGCTCCACATATCAACATTATGCTTTTATAAGGCATCTTCTCACATTAAACATCATCACTGACATGATAGTCTCATAATCTAGGAGACATCTTAAATGACATCAAATGTAGGAAATGAATCCTCAACCTCAATGGTACGTGAGCTCACTACCTGGCAGGGCGTCCCACTGCCTTACCTCAAATGCAAATGTCATGATAATGACCCTCAACATCATAATAATCATTCCCTTAATATAACATCCCTGAATAACTTCATAAAACATCAACTTAAACATCATCTTCAACTTTTCATGAAAAGCATATTATTTATAAATCATGTGGCATTTTATAAGCATAATAACTTCAACATTTTCAACCTACAAATCCTTTCATATCATTTAAGAAAACATACACAAAAACATCATTTTAGACATTTTCCTCATAATCATCAATATTTAAGAAAAACACATGGTTCATGCATTTCATCAAACACCTAGGGTGCTGTCACATTTCTCACAAGAAGTAACTTCAAAGAGCCTAAATACTTTTGAAGCTCTCTTATAGTGTTCCCTTCTTTTAACTTATCTAATAATCAACAACATAAATAAGGGTTTAATTATCTAGGGTTCCTTAAATCTTCCTTCATCACAGATTCTTTGAAAATAGGATTTAAAGAACATTGGGTCATACCATAAAGACATGCATGTTGAATCTCACAACATAAAATCTTCTATGACTTAGAGGGGTTTAGGGATTGTGTTTTCCTCACCTTTTAAAGCATTCATCCATCAATCCTTGGGTTTCCTTGAGCTTGAGATCCTCTTCCCTTCTTCCTCCTTCATTCTCCAACCTCCTTGTAACTTTGATTCACCTCCATGCCTTGAAATCTTGTTGATTCCCTTGAATTTCCTTGAGTTTCCATGTATTTCCCTTTGTTTTCGTCCCCTCCTCTCTCTGTAAAACGCGTTCCTGAACCCTAAAAACCCTCTCCTTCGTTTTTGGTTCGAAACAGGTTATTTATAGAATTTCTGATGTAATAATCGATTATGGGAGCATGATAATCGATTATTGCCTTAAAATAATCGATTATTAGGGATACATAATCGATTATCTACTGTCTGTTTGCCATTTTATTGTTCTTTTCATTCCAAAGGGCTCATATAATCGATTATGTGCGTTCTGAACTTTAGGAATTCAATCCAGAGAGCTTCTAATCGATTATTAGGATCTCTATAATCTATTATTTTGATAGAAAACAGAAAATGACATTAAGATTGGTCGGTTAAGGGGATACAAAGGGTCAAAGGATCTTTAAACTCTTAATATCAGGTTGTTAACCATATTCATTAAGAGCTAACTTATGGGAAGTAAACGTTAGAAGAATTGGGGTGTTACAATACTCCCCTCCTTTAAAATAATTTCTTCCTCGAAATTTGTTCAAAGTTAACTTCCTTCATCAAGGACTTAATCAAAGGAAAGTCACTCATAACATTGACACCGTTGTTTTCCTCTAATTCTATAAGATACCTTCTTTGTTCTGTAACTTTCTTCTTGCCTATCTTGTCTATGTAAAGATCTTCACCAAGTCCATTCAATTCCCACTAATGGTTTCTTAGACGAGTTCGAGCTTATAGGAGCTTGTTCCTGATTTACATTCCAAGTGTTGGCAGTTCTACCTCTCCTTCTATATTACATCTTTAATGATGTTGCTTCATTACTCAAAAGAATCAATGTTGTTGTCCACTACTCCATAACATTGAGACTAAACATCACTTTCTAAAGCTTCTTAAGACTGTTTGTTACCAAAATCCATCTCTAAAGACATGATGCCCCTTCTTGGTTCTTAGGAGTGTGGAGAATCTCTCGTGACAAGAGTCTCGTAGTCTTTTCCTTCTTATGCCTCCCTTCTTGGAGAAACGGCTGAAATGGAAAAAAATCAGTTTTCCCAAACATGCTCTACTTCTTGGGGATAAAACGACTGAAATGGAAAAAATTCAGTTTTCCCAAACATGCTCTACTTCTCCAAGCGTCTAAAGCTTTGTTAACTTTGATTTTGATGGATCCAAATATTTGTGATAAATGATTTTAATTGAACTATCGAAATCTACTAACAAGTGTGTTAAGCGTGTTGAAAAAGTATTATCATAGATAGATATCAAACGGTAGTGAATTAAATGCCTGATCTTTTATCAAGTGTCTGGGTTTACTTAGTCAAGAGTCTGACTGGTGACTCGTGGAGTCCATATGTGCGAAAGTTGTGTGATCAAGAAGAATAATATCTACTCAAGTTCAAGCGACTGAAAGCATAGTTCAGACTCTTCACCCGAAGTCAAGCATCCTCTCTAAAGCAAAATTCAAATATGCTGACTCAAGTACAAAAGTAAAAGCATAAAGCATATGCTATAACCCTTTTGCATGAAACAAGCAGTTCTACTTTACCTTGTAATATATCTCTGTTGAACAAAAGAGGAAGTTCGCGCTACCCAAGTCAGAAAAGCATCTGCACCAGCTCTGACCCGCGTCTGTACTCTGATAAAGCATACAAAGAAGTACGTTCCTTGCCTTGTACTATAAACCTCTCCAATGACCATAAACATTAAATGGAAGTTCAGAATGACTCTTTGGCATTAATGGATGAAAGAACAAAGCCCTGTTCCAAACAAGAATGTCTCTATCAACATATTTATTGCTGGATGGCTATATAAAGAAGATATTGAAGGCACTTACAAGAAGTTAACAACCGTGAGCGTTCAATACAAGCTATGCATTCAAAGCTCTTAAATCTTTCATTCTTTCTTGAATACTTCTCTTTCAATGATTGGTATTTATTAAGAGACGAAGTTATTTGCAGTGGTCATACCAAATTTCATTAATATTTATTCTTTGAGTGTTACTTGGTTGACTTGTAAAGCTATAACTTGAAACTTTTGCTTCACAAAACTCTCTCAGTTTGTAAGCCTGATGAGGCTAGCATTAAATAATACTTGTATTTGAGCCTAAAGAGGCTAGATGTGAAAACAATACTCATAGGAGCCTGAAGAGGCTAGGTGTGAAAATAATACTTGTCTGTAGCTGGTAAGTTATAATGTTAAAAATTAGTGAAACCAAGGAATGGACTTAGTGTGAATCAGGATAAATCGCTCTGTGTTAATCCCTCTATCCTTAAATTTTTACTTATTTATTGATAATTTATTTGTGCCAAATGGGGTTTAGTTTGTCAAACTTAAACATTTTTGTTTTTTGTTTCTGTAATACCTTAGATGCATCTTGTAACATTCGTGTTTTAGAACCATATTATATGTTAAGTATGCATGTTTAATTGTTTGAAAATATGTGCAAGAGATACGCGATCGATCAACTTCGAATCAGATGAACGTGCGAAAACGGAACATGCTGACCAGGCTGAACACATGGTGAATCGTCCAGGGGCTTGTGGACAAGAAGGGCAGTTGCTTTGCGGTGAAGCACGCACCACGCTCAAGCGTGGAGGTCTCCAACGCCAGAGCATGCTAACCAGAAAAGTGAAAAATAAAAGGGACCAGAGAGCTTGGGAGAGTGACCAGAGAGTGTTTTGGAGCTTTAGAAGCTTGGTAAGGTTGGACTGTTAAGTGAAAAACAAAACCGATAGCACCGTTGTGTTTGTATCATTGTCCACTTCTCATCTATACCATCGTTTCTTCGATTAGGCTAAGGTAAGCCAAAGCTCGTAAACACGTGGACATATCGATGATGTTGGCATTGATGTCTTTCGTTAGTTTCTCAAATCGATTATTGTTTCTACAGCTTGTTCGTGAGTTCAATTTCATCTACAAGTATCTCAGGTGGGAGAAAGAACCTTACTATCGTCAGAGGGGGACAATAGTGTAAAATGCAATGATAGGTGTAGGGGAGCCTAAATTGTAACATCCTTGGCTGCTCTATGGATTGACGTCTGTCCCCACAAACCAACACGAGTCCTTTTAGCGTGCTTTGTCCTCACTCACACGCTTACTGGGAAAACTTCCCGGGAGGTCACCCATCCCAGAATTGCTCCAAGTCAAGCATGCTTAACTGTGGAGTTCTTAAGTGATGGGCTCCCGAAAAGAAGATGCATCTTCTTAGTATAGGTAGTACCAATCAATTCATATAAGTCATCCTTTACTGTATAGTCCCATACCTACACAGTCTCAGGATCCCTCTCATTCCGATGTATAATCGGTTCATTCATGTGTCCCTCCCCCTAGAAGCTTGCCAGGAGCTGCTCCTTGTCCATGCCTTCTTGCACCGGCGACCACTCCCCGCCCTTGTCAGCCCCGGGTGTCACATAAACCTTACTAGTGGTCGAGTAAACGACAATGCCAAAATCATGTTGGTGACTGCCCCGTGGTACCAATGATGATTTGGGGGGTTGTAGGTTTATCGCCATTAGGTTTGTCCGGACAATTTTACGTATATCGAGAATGTCTGCTAGTTAGGGTTGTGTTGTGTGCTATGTGTTGGTTGACTTGTCGTGCCTAACATGCTTTATAGTATGATGCTCTATGATAATATGATTATTTTATTATTATTTTAATATGTCTAACATGCTTGATATGCTCAACATGCTATACATGTGTTTTCATGCTAAACTGGCATATAGGAAATGAAATATGTTAATAGGAAGATGTGCATGTTGGGGAGAGTATGATATGATATGAGGTTTTATTTGAGTTGTGGTGAAAGGTTGAGGCACTAGGTAACAACACGGTAAGAGTCGGTGAGATTCATAATAGTATGCATTGTGGTGTTCACAGCCGTGTGGGTGGAACATACGAGGTCAGAGTATCTGATTACAAATACCAGATATCATGGGATAGCTTATTTGTTATGCTACCGTGATACTCTTGTAGTCCTTGCTGTCTTTCTCAGAGTTGTGTATCCTAACAGGAATGGGGATACGAGAGTACCACTATTCCCTAACTGGAATGGAGGAATAGTGTATATTCCTAAATGGAATGGTGGATAGGCATCCTGACGGGAATGTGGATGTGGACTAGCATGAGATTATATATATGGGGAGTGCCGCTTGGAAGACTGACTAGCATCCCTAACGGGAATGGGGGATGTGTGACAGGTTTGTAGGGGGTCACGTCAGCATACAAGCTTAGTTGCATGAGTGATAAGGGTAGATGTTGATACAACAATCTCGAGGATGCTTTATATTTATATACGTTGTATGCCTATGTGTAACACCCTCTACTCCACATGTATTTATAGAGGCAACATATAAAAGATGAAATAAATAAAATAAACACATGCATATTGTTTAAAATAAACCAACGGGTAGAAGATACTACATTATAATAGAACTTCATAACGCTGAAATAAACAAGTTTTAAAAGAAAACATAATAATAAAAGCAAACCCAACCCCGATATCACATTACAGAGCTGGTATAACCAAATTCCGGAAATATCACGGATAAACAACATAAACTAAGAAATCCTAAATGTTAAGTCTCTAAAATGTCTGTGTGCATTTTCCTAAGTTTTGATGAAAACTAAACATTGGGTAATGATTTAATTAACCTATTTTGTGGTTGCTAACCTGTCTACTTAGTGTACAGATCAGAAGATTACAAAACTCACCTGTCTGTCTACCTAAGTCTCACCTGTCTGTAGTAGCCAAGAAGTCAACCTGTCTGCTGACTAGGATTGTTGATTATGTGCAAACTGATTTTACAACCTGTCTGTACCCTTCAACTTGTCTAAGGTTCTTCGTTAAAGGAACTCGAAGTACAGGAAGCTTTTGCAAGCTGTCCCCTCATGAAGAATACTCTGAGAACTCTCTCACGCTTATCAAGAAACTCAGAAGTGCCTTCTCTCAAGCAAACTAGGAAGTCAGAGATAAACTTCCAGTTAAAGAACATTTCCAACATGCTTTATTCCCTAGTACTTTCAGTCATTACACAAAAAGGGAAATGTACTCTGCAAAAGTACAAAAGCACTCTGCACAACTCTGAGTTGGCGTCTACACGATGCATAAAGCTATTATCCCTCATGTTAGAGTACAACCAACGTCTTCATTGCATTAATGGCTGCCCAGAACGACTATATTGCATTTAATGAAGCTCTGCCTGAAGCCATAGTTGCAAGGAATGTCTCTAACGGATATTAAATGTTTGAAGGCTATAAATACAGAAGTCATTGAAGATGAACATCATCAGAGTTTTTATAAAGCATCAAAGAGCCATTACTCTGTTCATTTATTCATTCTGTATTCTTCAATCATTTGAAGTTATTACGCAGACTTTCCTAAAGCCTTATATTTAAACCACTCTCTGAGTGTTAGTGAAAGGTCTGTAAGTGTCTTTATTACAAACAAAACTCTCAAACAAATCTGAGTGAGCCTGAAGAGGCTAGGTGTGCAAAGAATACTTGTGTTGGAGCCTGAAGAGGCTAGGTGTGCAAACAATACTTGGAGTCTGTAACCTGATCAGTTACAGTGGATAAATCTTGGTGCTGCCAAGGACTGGACGTAGCTCTTTGTGTTGAAGAGTGAACCAGGATAAATCTCCGTGTTAATCTCTCTTCCCTTAATCTCTTTAGTTGTTTAGATTATATATCATCTGCTTTCTAACTAAGGGGTTAAAACTGTTTTTATCAAGACTGTTTTTGTTTTATACGTGTGTTGTTTTCTGCGAAAACTACAACAGACAGGTGACCTGTCTGTGTAACCTTTTTACACCCATCTGTGCTTGGCTTCTGCATGCAAAAGTTTTTAACTTCATTTTAATTTCTGATAAACACAATTCAACCCCCCTTCTCGTGTTTATAGCTGTCTATTTCAGTTGGTATCAGAGCTCAGCCTCTGGGTTGAGCATCTAACAGTGTTGAGGTAAAAGATCCTGAAGAATAGACATGACTGCTGGAGCTAGTGGAAGTAACCAGACCGAAGGAGCCTCCTTAACCAGACCTCCATTCTTCATTGGAGAAAACTACAACTATTGGAAAGATAGATTTCAATGGTTCATTCTATCTACAAACTCAGACCTCTGGGATGTCATCACAGATGGTCCTTTCATCCCTAAAAATGATGACAACACTGACAAACCAAAAGCTCAATGGACCCCTGCAGAAAAGGCAAAATGGGAGCTGAATCACAAAGCCAGATACAACATCATTTGTGCACTCAGTCCTGATGAGTTTGAGAAGGTCTGTGCCTGTGATTCTGCCAAAGAAATATGGGATACCTTAGCTGTCACACATGAAGGAACCGCCAAGGTCAAAGAATCAAAAATTGCCATACTTGTCAGAAAGTATGAACTATTTCTCATGGAAGAAGGAGAATCTGTTGCTCAAATGATTGGGAGATTTCAAACTATCATCAATGGTCTAAAGTCTCTTGGCAAAGTTTACTCCAATGCTGAGAAGGTTGGAAAGATACTTAGGAGTCTACCTAAGCAGTGGAGACCTCTGGTAACTGCTATCTCTCAAGCCAAAGATCTTTCCACCTTGACTATGGATGAACTCCTTGGAACACTTACTGTTCATGAGCAAGAACTTGGAGATGAAGTCTCAACAAAGAAGGGCAAGTCAATTGCTTTGAAGGCTGATCAAAAGTCTTCCAAAGCCTCTAAAGCTTTAAAAGCAGACGAGTCATCCAGTGATGCTGACCTGTCTGAATCTGAGGATTCTGAAAGTGATGAAGAACTATCTCTCCTAACCAGAAAGATAAAGCTTCTCCTACAGAAAAAGAAGTTCAGAAGGGATAAGCCATTCAGAAGATTCAACAAGGACAAAAATTTCAAGGATTCCACCTCAACAGACAAAAACTCAATTGTCTGCTATGAGTGCAAGAAACCAGGACACATCAAAGCAGAATGTCCTCAACTCAAGAAAGCCCCATTTAAGAAGTTCTTCAAAAAGAAGAAGAAAGGAATGATGGCCACTTGGGAAGATCTAGAGTCAACATCTACTGATGAGGAGACAGAGGAAGAAGCAAATCTCTGTCTAATGGCTAACACTGACTCTGATTCAGATAATGAGGTAAATTCTGATTATGAGGAATTACTTGATGCCTATGAAGAATTGTTGGAGGAATCCAACTGTTTGTCTAAGGCTCTCAAATCTCTCAAGAGAGATCATGTTAAGCTCCTTAGTGAGCATAAACAGAAATCTCTAGAGTGTGAGAAATTTGCCAAGGAGAACAGTGAGCTGAAGACTGAAAAGTCTAATGAAGCTAAGATCTCTAGTGATACATCACAGTCTGAAGAAGTTGAAAAACTTCAACAGAAAGTGGAAGAGCTCACTTCTGATCTTGCCAAATTTGTTAATGGTAGAGATAATCTGACAAAGCTGCTTGGCTGTCAGAGGCACTCCCTTAACAAAGAAGGTATAGGATATGTCCATCAGATACATCATAAAGTATCAACTAAGCACTCTAAAGTGTCTGCTACATCTATTTCTATTAAATCCATACCTGTCTGTAACTTCTGTGGAAAGACTGGACATGTTATGTCTAAGTGTCTCCACAAGAAAAGAAGGAAGTCTTCACAGACTCCTAGAACTAACAGAAAAGGACCCAGAAAACTATGGGTACCTAAAGATCAAATAATCTCTGTTGCAGATGTCCTCAACAGCACAAAGAAAACACCACTGCTGGTACCTGGACAGTGGCTGCTCGCGACACATGACAGGAGAAAGGTCTATGTTCCTAGACCTCCAACTTAAGAAATGAGGACATGTGGCATTTGGTGGAAATCAGAAAGGGAAGGTTATAGGAATTGGTACTATTGGTGGTAAACCTCCTCTTCCCTCTATATCAAACGTTCTTATGGTTAAAGGATTAAAACACAATTTGCTTAGCATAAGTCAATTATGTGACAGTGGATTTGATGTCTCCTTTACCAAAGATTTCTGTATAGTTAAAGATCTTAGTGGCAAAACCCTCTTTTCAGCCAAAAGGCAACAAAATCTGTATAAGATTGAACTGACTGATCTCTCAGATCAAAGTGTAACATGTCTGATGTCTAAAGAGGATGAAAGATGGTTGTGGCATAAGAAACTAGGACATGCTAGTATGAAATTAATTTCAAAACTAAAAAGGGATAACCTTGTGAGAGGATTGCCTGATATTAGTTTTAAGAAAGATATTTTGTGTGATGCATGTCAGAGAGGTAAACAGATAAAATCAAGTTTCAAATCTAAAAACCAAATATCAACCTCTAGACCTCTTCAGTTGTTGCACATGGATCTGTTTGGACCAGTTAGTGTTGTTAGCTTGGGTGGAAGGAAATATGGATTTGTCATAGTTGATGACTATTCTAGATTTACATGGGTACTCTTCTTAACCCACAAGGATGAGTCTTTTAAGGCTTTCTCAGTATTCTGTAAAAGAGTACAAAATGAGCAGGGTTTCTGCATTTCTACTCTAAGAAGTGACCATGGGGGAGAATTTGAAAATGAGCAGTTTAGTCAGTTCTGTGAGGAGAATGGGATCTCTCACAATTTCTCTGCACCTAGAACTCCTCAACAAAATGGAGTGGTTGAGAGAAAGAACAGATCTCTGCAAGAGATGGCTAGATCTATGCTCAATGAAAATAATCTCCCTAAGTACTTCTGGGCAGAAGCAGTAAACACAGCTTGTTATGTACAAAACAGAATACTCATTAGGCCTTTTCTAAAGAAGACTCCCTATGAACTGTGGAAAGGAAAAAGCCCCAACATCTCTTACTTTCATGCATTTGGTTGTGAATGCTACATATTAAATACCAAGGATCAACTTGGAAAATTTGACTCTAAGACTGACAAAGGTATCTTTTTGGGATACTCTGAAATGTCTAAAGCTTTTAGAATTTACAATTCTAGAACATCTGTTATTGAAGAATCTGTTCATGTCAAATTTAATGATAACTTAAAGACTGATAAGGAATTGTCAGATCTAGAAGATGATCTTGCAGGTCTTGATATAAACAAGTCAGAAGATCAACAACCTGACTTAACCAAACCAGAACCTGAAGCAGAACCAAACAGACCAGTGGAACAGACAAGTCAACAGACACAGACAAGTCAAGGTCCTCTTGAAAGAGACTGGAAATTCAAAACTCATCATCCTAAGGATCTCATCATTGGTCATCCCTCAGAAGGAGTAAGAACCAGATCTACCTTAAGAGAATCAAGCAATGTGGCCTTTTTGTCAGAAATAGAGCCAAAACACATTGAAGAAGCTCTTGATGATGAAAGCTGGATTCTTGCTATGCAAGAAGAACTCAACCAGTTCATCAGAAATGATGTCTGGACACTTGTCTCCAAGCCCAAAAACAAGTCTGTCATAGGAACAAGATGGGTCTTCAGAAACAAGTTAGATGAAGATGGCAAAGTTGTCAGAAATAAGGCAAGGTTAGTAGCTCAAGGCTATAACCAACAAGAAGGTATTGACTATACTGAAACATTTGCACCTGTAGCTAGAATAGAAGCTATTCGCATACTAATGTCATATGCTGCACAACACCAAATCACTCTTTTTCAAATGGATGTGAAAAGTGCTTTTCTTAATGGAATAATTGAAGAAGAAGTTTATGTTAAACAACCCCCTGGTTTTGAAGATACTGATAAACCAGATCATGTTTTTAAACTTAAAAGGGCATTATATGGTTTAAAGCAAGCACCTAGGGCATGGTATGATAGACTAAGCTCTTTTCTCATGCATAACGGCTTTACAAGAGGTCAAGTAGATACTACTCTGTTTAAGAAAAGCTATAAAGAAAATTTCATTGTAGTCCAAATATATGTTGATGATATTATTTTTGGAGCAACTAATGAAAAGCTGTGCAAGGATTTTTCAAAGATGATGCAAGCAGAATTTGAGATGAGCATGATGGGAGAATTGAAGTTCTTCCTTGGTCTACAAATCAAACAGACAAGTGATGGAATCTACATCCATCAACAAAAGTATATCAAGGAAATGCTCAAGAAATACAAAATGGAAAATGCTAAACTTATGAAAACTCCCATGGAAACCAATGCAAAACTCAGTAAAGATGATGAAGGTAAAAAGGTAGACCAAACTGTCTACAGAGGTATGATTGGATCTTTGTTGTACTTAACTTCAAGCAGACCTGATATTCAGTTTAGTGTCTGTATGTGTGCTAGATTTCAATCTGACCCAAGAGAATCTCATCTTAAAGCTGTTAAGAGAATATTTAGATATTTGCTTGGTACTACTAATCTTGGTTTGCTATATTTAAGAACTAATGAATACATTTTAGTGGGATTCTGTGATGCTGACTTTGCTGGAGACAAAATAGAAAGAAAGAGCACCAGTGGAGGATGCCACTTCATTGGAGCAAACTTGGTCTCTTGGTCAAGCAAAAGACAAACAACTATAGCTCTATCTACAGCTGAAGCAGAATATATCTCAGCTGCTAGTTGTTGCTCTCAGCTTTTATGGGTAAAATATCAACTTGAGGATTACTCTATTTTTGAGCATAATATATCTGTATGGTGTGATAATTCTAGTGCTATCTGCTTAACTAAAAATCCAATTCAGCATTCTAAGGCTAAGCATATAGAAATCAAACATCATTTCATTAGAGATTATGTTCAGAAAGGTATTTTTGATATTAAGTTTGTTAAAACTGAAAATCAATGGGCTGATATCTTCACTAAGCCCTTAGCAGAAGAAAGATTTTTATTTATTAGAGATAATTTAAACATGCATTGTATTGTTGATTGACATGTCTGAGTATTTAAAACTGTCTGTGATCACCTGTCTGACTCTGCTGAGTCACTATGCTGAAACCCAACAGTTTTTATTAAAATTGTTATTATTTATTCATTTATTTAAATATCATTTGTTAATCTGAAGCTAATCATAAACACGGCAGTTTCTACCTCGAAACCATGTTTTCATTATGTCTAAGTGGGCGCTACAGTTCCCCACACAAATCGTGCCATTCTTAATTAAAAATGTCTTTTTTCTCTCTCCTGCTTTCATTTCTTTAAAAGGCAAATCTTCAGAAAGTTTTAAACTTTATCCTTCTCAAAAGCCCTAAGTCTTTTCGTCTTCGTCTTCCTCTCGTTCAAACCCTTCTCCCTTCCAAAACTTTCACTTTCTCTCTTTTCTGAAAAATGGCATCTTCAAAACGCCTGTCTCCAAAAGAGATTGCTGAGAAATACGAGATGAGACTAACTGATGTAGAGAAGATTCTACCTGGAAAGACTGTTGATCTTCAACAGATGAAGAAATGGGGAATGGATGTCACTGAGGAGTTGGAATACTCTAAGTGGACAGCCTTCTTTGATATCAAGGAGCTGGTCCATCCCAAGCTTGTCAGAGATTTCTGGAGGAATGCTGTGGTCATCACCAATGTGGTTGATGGAACCAAGAGCTTCAAGGCTCAAATGTCAGCTGATGTAACTCTTCTGTTCCCTATAAGCTCTCTGGAACTGGCAACCAGATGTCCAAGAATTGGAACTGCCTTCAGACCTGACTGGGAAGATCAGGTGGGAACTGAGAATATCAATATTGCTGTTTATGGTGTTCCCAACCCTGAGAACAAGAAGCCTGTCTGCATGGTGCCCAAGTGCAGGTTCTTGCACAAGCTGCTTCTGGAGTGTGTGATGCCCAGAAGAGGGTCAAGAGACAATGTGACCAAGTTGGACAGATTTGCTCTGTACCACTTGATTCACAAAATCAAGATAGACATCAATGACCTCATCTACATGTATCTTGAGTCTCTGATCAGAAGGACGAATATGCCTACCTACCCTTATGGAATGCTGCTGACAAGGGTTTTTAGGAACAAGATATTTGTTCCAACTGATGTCCACTTTGTGGACATGGCTCTGCCCATAGACAAGAAGGTCTTGTCTATGATGGGGATTGAAGGAATCCCTCTGGAGGATGAGGAAGAAGAGAAGAAGAAGAAGAAGCCTGCTGTTGAGCAGAAACTGAAGGAAATAGCAGAGGAGCCTGCTGATTCCACTGGTGAATCAGAGTATCCTATCTCTGAAAGGATTTGGAAAGCTGCTGGAAAGGTTGCCAGACAGGATCAAAGGCCTGAGGAACCCACAGCTTCTGAAGCATCTGCTGAGACAATAGAGCCTCTCAGATTCAAGCTGAAGAAACCCTCTCCCAAGAGGAAGACCAGTGAGGCTGAAAAATCAGGTGTGGTTTCTGCACAACCCACCAAGAGAAGAAGATTGGTGAAGACCTTTGCCAAGGACAGACAAGTGAAGTCTATGCCTAGTAAAGAGGAAGCACCTGCTCAGGGGGAGCAGACTTCTCCACCTGCAGAAGAGCTTAGGGAGATCAAATCTCTTAATCTGGGTTTCATTCCTAGAAAAAGAAGGTCAGGCTACCCTATGCCTGTTATGGCTGCTGCTGAAAGGGAAGCTGTCCCTGCAGAAGAACCTGCTGCTGCTACTGCTTCTGCACCCTCCACTGACCTGTCTGCTGGAACACAGACAGTTGGTCATCCTGAAGAAGCTTCTCTGTCTCCTTCAAGGAAGATAGCAAGGCTTTTTGAAGAACCACTCTTCACCTTCCCTTCTGCACCATCCTCTCCCCTTCATCTAGGTATTCCAGATTCTGTTGTCTCTTTCTTCCCCCTCTGCTCTCTGTGTCAACCCTTTATCTGTTGCCTCCCCTTTTCACTCACCTGTCTCCTCTCTCCCCTCTCCACCATCTTTTGATGTCCTGTCTGATGTATGTCAATACACAGTTGTTCACAGGGACTCAACTCCCAGAGAACAATCTGGCATATCATCTAGACTGTTTGTGAGTGATTTGCAATCTCTGATGACTGCAAGTATATCTCACTTATCTGTCATCCCTCCTCCACCACCTCATATTCTGAACCCATGTAGGGAGATCTTCTTTTATCCCCCTATTGTGTTGTTCATTAGAACACTGGAAGGATCTCACTATCCTGCCTCTGTTGTAATGTTACCCTCTAGGTCTAGATTTTTCTTTCTTTTAATCACAGGGTCTAATTCGTTCTTTTCCCACATAGACTCTCTCCTACCCCTACCTCCATCTGTCTTAGCCCAACAACCTCTTCCCCCTCCTATTCCAATAAGAGTCACTCGACTGTCTCTTTGTGAAAGACTCTCTTATGTCTTTCCCTCTCCTGATTTTGACATAGTCAAAATCACCCCTCTGTTTAAAATAGTTTTTCTTCCTTTATTTTATTTCAGAACCATTCATCAACTTTTCTTTCCCCGTGTCTCCTCACCCTTCTCTGTACCTAAGGCACCCCCAGTTTTAGCCTTACCCTGGTATCCATCTCTGTTTGCTGCTTCAACCAGCTTGTCTGCAAAAGTCTCCTCCTCTCAAATGGTGGATTCAGTGAGCTTCAATCTCCTTAAGACTGAGCTAGAAGAAGTCAGAAGACAATTGGATGCAGAAAGGCATGCTAGGCTGCTGTTAGAACAGAAAGTTGACTCCCTGTATCTTCTTTTTAATCAGCCTAGATAAGTAGTTGTAGGAACTGCCCTGTAATCGAAATGCTTATGATGAATACAAATAATTTTTTTTTTTTGCCTTATCATTTTCTTTTTGTCTCTTTTTCTCTCCACTGTTATATCTTTACACTTTTTGTTGCTGACAAAAGGGGGAGAAAAATGTTAAGATGATTAATGAATGTTTAAACAATTTAATGAATGTTTAAACAATTGTTCGTTCTCTAATATTCTCTGATACTATGAACTTAAACCTGCTGCATATTACTCTGATGCTCTTATTTGAACTCTAATGCATCTGTCTGCACATATAGAAAATATCAACTTGTCTACTGTCTGTACTTCTGTACTCTGATATTTTCAAAGGTTCATTAAATCATCTGAATGTTTGTCATCATCAAAAAGGGGGAGATTGTTAAGTCTCTAAAATGTCTGTGTGCATTTTCCTAAGTTTTGATGAAAACTAAACATTAGGTAATGATTTAATTAACCTATTTTGTGGTTGCTAACCTGTCTACTTAGTGTACAGATCAGAAGATTACAAAACTCACCTGTCTGTCTACCTAAGTCTCACCTGTCTGTAGTAGCCAAGAAGTCAACCTGTCTGCTGACTAGGATTGTTGATTATGTGCAAACTGATTTTACAACCTGTCTGTACCCTTCAACTTGTCTAAGGTTCTTCGTTAAAGGAACTCGAAGTACAGGAAGCTTTTGCAAGCTGTCCCCTCATGAAGAATACACTGAGAACTCTCTCACGCTTATCAAGAAACTCAGAAGTGCCTTCTCTCAAGCAAACTAGGAAGTCAGAGATAAACTTCCAGTTAAAGAACATTTCCAACATGCTTTATTCCCTAGTACTTTCAGTCATTACACAAAAAGGGAAATGTACTCTGCAAAAGTACAAAAGCACTCTGCACAACTCTGAGTTGGCGTCTACACGATGCATAAAGCTATTATCCCTCATGTTAGAGTACAACCAACGTCTTCATTGCATTAATGGCTGCCTAGAACGACTATATTGCATTTAATGAAGCTCTGCCTGAAGCCATAGTTGCAAGGAATGTCTCTAACGGATATTAAATGTTTGAAGGCTATAAATACAGAAGTCATTGAAGATGAACATCATCAGAGTTTTTATAAAGCATCAAAGAGCCATTACTCTGTTCATTTATTCATTCTGTATTCTTCAATCATTTGAAGTTATTACGCAGACTTTCCTAAAGCCTTATATTTAAACCACTCTCTGAGTGTTAGTGAAAGGTCTGTAAGTGTATTTATTACAAACAAAACTCTCAAACAAATCTGAGTGAGCCTGAAGAGGCTAGGTGTGCAAAGAATACTTGTGTTGGAGCCTGAAGAGGCTAGGTGTGCAAACAATACTTGGAGTCTGTAACCTGATCAGTTACAGTGGATAAATCTTGGTGCTGCCAAGGACTGGACGTAGCTCTTTGTGTTGAAGAGTGAACCAGGATAAATCTCCGTGTTAATCTCTCTTCCCTTAATCTCTTTAGTTGTTTAGATTATATATCATCTGCTTTCTAACTAAGGGGTTAAAACTGTTTTTATCAAGACTGTTTTTGTTTTATACGTGTGTTGTTTTCTGCGAAAACTACAACAGACAGGTGACCTGTCTGTGTAACCTTTTTACACCCATCTGTGCTTGGCTTCTGCATGCAAAAGTTTTTAACTTTATTTTAATTTCTGATAAACACAATTCAACCCCCCTTCTCGTGTTTATAGCTGTCTATTTCACTAAACTATGAGTAGTGGCTCTTCAGAGTCACTCCTCAACAGGCTGCTCACCATCCTCTGCATAACAAAAAGGGTACATGCAAAGCAAACAACAAAAGATGGGGAGTAAGCAACATGTATAAAACACAACGGCTTGGAAACAGTTAGCAAGATGAGCATACATCCTATCAATAGCATATTATAACACATCAACATACATAACATATTCATTGTTGAGACCTCATAAGTCTAAAACACATTCAATGTGTAGATTCTCTAAGTTTTGATGATTCCAAATAGTTCAAGAATGATAATGTTGAACCAAATGAAATTACTGACATATTTGATAAGTGTGCAGGAAAATAGACTTAAGGTCACTCGTCTATTTTATGACCCGTCTACTTTTCAGTAGAAGCTCAATTCAGACTTGTCTAGATTTTCACTCGTCTAAAAGTTAGTCAAAGATCAAGTCAACGTTCAGGAAAGACTAAGTTCACTTGATGACGTGGCAAGAAGCATGCGTCTAAAAATGACTCAGTGGATCACCCATCTAATTTTGGAATATGCCAGCACTCGTCTAATTTTTAGATGATCATCACCCGTCTAAAATTTTGTACTGCATATCACTTGTCTAATTCTTGAATGACTTACACCCGTCTAAGAAATCTCATTACTGATACCAAGTTAGTTTGTCAGAAATCAAGTCCAAGTCACCTTATTCAAATTATATGCCTTCCTTAAGGATCTCGAAGACCTCTGGACAATAGCTCAAAGGACAAAGAATAAAGAACGTTGTTTCAAGGTTTTAAGGAATAAACATGCAATTTCTGCACCACTACAGTAACCTTTTACCTGTTTTAGTACAAAGTAAAAGTGCTTTCTGGAAAGTGAACTGATGTTGCACTGAAAGAGGAAAGCTCTGTGCTACAAGTACAAGAAGCCTGCTGCTATATACTCTGAAATAACAGCTGCTCAGTTTAAAGTGTACTCTTGGACATCCTTGTCAAAGCTCAACGTTCCCAAGCATTTAATGTATATTCAGAACGACTCTTTGGCATTAAATGGTGTCTCAGTAAGCTCAAGTCAGAAGAAAACACTTTCTGAAGCTGTGACAAAACGGATCTCTTCATTGAAGTCTTTAAATAGATCAAACAATGAATATGAAGGAAAGAAGTTGAATATCATAAAGAACACTGCGCAGAAGCATTTACTCTCTTCATTAACTTCTTCATTCCTTCATTGAATACACATTCAATCATTTGATATAAATTCGCAGTCTTTCATACTTCATATTTATTCCACTCTCTGAGTGTGATCTGAAAGATTTACAAGTTGTATTAACTACACAAAAAACCTTTTCATCCCTTACTGTTTTGAGCCTGAAGAGGCTAGGTGAGAAAAGAATACTTGTTTGAGTGTTGAGCCTGAAGAGGCTAGGTGTGCAAAGAATACTTGTACTGTAATTTACTCAGTTATAGTGGAAACTTGGTACTGCCAAGAAACTGGATGTAGCCCTGTGGATTTTGGGGTGAACCAGTATAAATCTCTTGAGTGATGTTTCTCTTCCCTTTATCTTTTAATTTGTTTAAGTATTGTTTTTGTTTAAGCTTTTAACTTGGGGAGTTAATATTGTGATTATCATACTCTGTTTTAATCTTCTCTAATTGCTTGTGCTATTCTGTTTCAATATTAGACGTTTCACTCGTCTAATTTTCTCTTATCTAAACCTTGCTTGTTGTGCCTGCGAAAATCTTCTTAAAGTAACCAAAAAAGTTGGTAAACACAATTCAACCCCCCTTTTTGTGTTAACTTTGGTTATTTCAGTTGGTATTAGAGCTCAGCCTCTGGGTTGAGCACTTAACAGTGTAGAGGAAAAGATCTTGGAAATGGCAGGAGAAACCAGTGGAAGCAAGAACCATGCTAGAGAAGGATCCTCAATGTCGAGACCTCCTTTCTTCATTGGAGAGGACTACATCTACTGGAAAGAAAAGTTGAAGTGGTTTTTACAATCCACTAATTATGATCTTTGGGATATCATTGATGAAGGTCCCTTTGTCCCTAAAGATGACAAAGGAGATGAAATTGCTAAAGCAAACATGACCACTGATCAAAGAACAAAATGGCAGCTGAATGCCAAAGCTAGATATGCAATCTTGTGTGCTTTGAGCAGAGAAGAATTTGAAAAAGTCTGTGCTTGTGAGTCTGCAAAGGAAATGTGGGACTCACTAGCTATTGCTCATGAAGGAACGGGTAAGTCAAAGAAACCAAAGTCAGCATGCTTGTCAGAAAGTATGAGTTGTTTAAAATGGAGGAAGGTGAAACTATTGGCCAAATGTATGGAAGGTTTCAAACCATAACCAATGGATTGAAATCTCTAGGAAAAACTTACAAGACTGAGGAACACATTCAAAAGATTCTCAGAAGTCTTCCAAAACAATGGAGACCACTTGTAACTGCTGTGTCTCAGGCCAAGGACTTAACAACAATGAAGCTTGATGAGCTTCTTGACACTCTTCAGATTCATGAACAAGAACTAATTGAAGAGAACAATGGAAAGAAAAACAAGTCCATTACACTCAAAGCTGACAAGAAGTCATCTAAGGGAGCAAGTTCAAAAGCTTTCAAAGTAGATGAATCTTCAGAAGAATCTGGAGAATCAAATGAGGATGACACTGATGATGAAGATGATGAACTTTCTCTTTTCACTAGAAAAATGAAAAAGCTGTGGAAGAAAAGAAACTTCAGAAAAGACAAACCCTTCAGGCGCTTCAACAAAGAAAAACACAACAAAGATGGTGGATCCAATGACAGAAATGTCATTGTATGTTATGAATGCAAAAAGCCTGGTCACATCAAGACAGAAAGTCCTCAACTCAAAAAGCAATCTTCCAAGAAAGTCTTCAGCAAAAAGAAGAAAGGAATGATGGCCACTTGGGAAGATCTTGATGAAAGCTCCACTGAAAGTGAAGGAGAGGAGCTCGAAGCAAATCTCTGTCTCATGGTAGATACTGATTCAGAATCAGAAACTGAGGTACATTCTGAACTTGAGAAATTGAATGATGCCTATGATGAACTATTGGAGGAATCCAACTATATATCTAAAGCTTTCAGATCCCTCAAGAGACAGTATGCTAAACTCTCAAATGAGTATACACAGAAATCTCAAGAGTGTGAGAAGTTAGATGAAGAGAATAGTAAACTTAAGACTGAAAAGTCTAAAGTTGAGATCTCAGTTGAAACTCTACCATCTGAAGAAGTAACTAAACTTCAACAGAAAGTAGAAGAGCTCACCTCAGATCTTGCCAAGTTTGTTAATGGTAGAGATAATCTGACTAAACTCTTAGGAAATCAGAGGCACTCCCTTAACAAAGAAGGTATAGGATATTCCAATCAAGAACATCATAAAGGATCAACAAAGTTCTCAAATGTAGCTATTAAATCTGTATTAGATAGCTCAAATAGATTTATATGTTCCTACTGTGGAAAAGCTGGACATATCATGTCCAAGTGTATTCACAAAAAAAGAAGGAAGTCTTCACAGACTCCTCATACTAACAAAAAAGGACCCAAGAAAATATGGGTACCTAAGGTCATGATCATTCCTGTTGCAGACATACTCAACAGGACAAAGCAAACACCTGTCATGGTACCTGGACAGTGGATGCTCGCGACACATGACAGGCGAAAGGTCTATGTTCCTAGACCTCCAACCTAAGAAAGGTGGACATGTAACTTTTGGTGGCAACCAGAAAGGAAAAGTTGTTGGTATAGGTAAAATTGGTGGTAAACCTCCCTTACCTATTATCCATGATGTTTTATATGTGAAAAGATTAAAACATAATCTGCTTAGCATAAGTCAATTATGTGACAGTGGATTTTTTGTATCTTTTTCTAAGGATGCATACATAGTCAATGACTGTAGTGGAAAGACCTTCTTTTCTACCAAAAGGCAAAACAATCTGTATAAGATTGACATGAATGAACTTTCAGATCAAAGTGTAACATGCTTTATGTCTAAAGAGGATGAAAAGTGGCTGTGGCATAAGAAACTAGGACATATTAGTATGAAACAAATTTCTAAATTGAAAAAGCATAACCTTGTGAGAGGATTGCCTGACATTCTTTTAAGAAAGATATCTTGTGTGATGCATGTCAGAGAGGTAAACAAGTAAAATCAAGTTTCAAATCCAAGAAAGAAGTCACCTCCTCTAGACCTTTGCAACTGTTACACATGGATCTGTTTGGAACTGTCAGTGTAGCTAGCCTAGGTGGAAAGAAATATGGTTTTGTCATAGTTGATGACTATTCTAGATTTACATGGGTACTCTTCTTAACCCACAAGGATGAATCTTATAAGGTATTTTCAGTATTCAGTAAGAGAGTACAAAATGATCAAGGTTTTCGTATTTCTGCTATCAGAAGTGACCATGGAGGTGAATTTGAAAATGAGCAGTTTAAACTGTTCTGTGAGGAAAATGGTATTTCTCACAATTTCTCTGCACCTAGAACTCCACAGCAAAATGGAGTAGTTGAGAGAAAGAACATATCTCTTCAAGAGATGGGAAGAACAATGCTTAATGAAAATAATCTTCCTAAGTATTTCTGGGCAGAAGCCATTAACACTGCTTGTTATGTACAAAACAGAATACTGATTAGACCTATTCTAAATAAGACTCCTTATGAATTGTGGAAAGGTAGAAAACCCAACATATCATATTTTCATGCATTTGGTTGTGAATGTTATATTCTCAACACAAAAGATCATCTTGGTAAATTTGATTCTAAAGTAGATAAAGGCATATTTATTGGTTATTCTGAAATGTCTAAAGCTTTTAGAATTTTTAATTCTAGAACTTCTATTGTAGAAGAATCAATTCATGTAAAGTTTAATGATGGTTTGAAGACTGATAGGGAACTATCAGATCTAGAGGATGATGTTGCAGGTGTTGAACTTAACCCTGCAGTAGAAGAATCTTCAGACAAGTCAAAAGTAGACGTGTCTGAAATACAGACAAATACTGATAAGTCTGAAACTCAGACTTTGATGAAAGATTGGAAATTCAAGACCTATCATCCAGAAGATCTCATTATTGGAAGTCCATCTCAAGGAGTTAGAACCAGATCTGCTTTCAATGAAAACAACAACATGGCCTTCATATCAGATTTGGACCCTAAAAAGATTGAAGAAGCCCTGCAAGATGAAAGCTGGATTCTAGCCATGCAAGAAGAACTAAATCAGTTCAAAAGGAATGATGTCTGGACTCTAGTTTCTAAACCCAAAGAGAAAACCATTATTGGAACCAGATGGGTGTTTAGAAATAAACTAGATGAAGATGGAAAAGTGGTAAGGAACAAGGCAAGACTAGTTGCTCAAGGCTATAATCAACAGGAAGGTATTGATTTCACTGAAACCTTTGCACCTGTAGCTAGATTAGAAGCAATTAGGATTCTCATGTCATATGCTGCACAACATAATATAACTCTTTATCAAATGGATGTTAAAATGCATTTCTAAATGGAATAATTGAGGAGGAAGTTTATGTCAAGCAACCTCCTGGATTTGAGGACTCTGAGAATCATCACCATGTCTATAAGCTTAAGAAAGCTTTGTATGGACTCAAACAAGCTCCTAGAGGTTGGTATGATAGATTAAGCACATACCTCATGGAAAATAATTTCATTAGAGGAAAAGTAGACACTACACTTTTCAAGAAATGCTCAAGAAAAGATTTCATATTAGTACAGATTTATGTTGATGATATTATATTTGGTGCTACTAATGAAAAGCTCCGCAAAGAGTTCTCTGAGTTGATGCAGAATGAATTTGAGATGAGCATGATGGGAGAATTGAAGTTCTTCCTTGGTCTTCAAATAAAATTGTCAAATGATGGAATCTATATCCATCAATAGAAGTACACCAGGGAGCTTCTGAAAAAGTATAAAATGGAAAATTCAAAGCCTATGAGTACTCCTATACATCCAACAGTTGTTCTGAACAAGGATGAAGAAGGTAAAAAGGTAGATCAAACTGTCTACCGAGGTATGATTGGATCTCTGCTATACTTAACTGCTAGCAGACCTGACATTCAGTTCAGTGTCTGTCTTTGTGCTAGATTTCAATCAGATCCTAAAGAATCTCATTATAAGACTGTCAAAAGAATTTTTAGATATTTAATTGGAACCACTAACCTTGGTCTATTATATAAGAAATCTGAAGATTTCAGGTTAGCTAGATTTTGTGATGCTGATTTTGCTGGAGATAGAATTGATAGAAAAAGCACCAGTGGAGGATGCCACTTCATTGGAGCAAATATGATCTCCTGGTCAAGCAAAAGGCAAAGCACCATTGCTCTATCAACTACTGAAGCTGAATATATATCTGCAGCTAGTTGTTGTTCACAACTACTTTGGGTAAAATATCAACTTGAAGATTATTCAATGATGAGCATAATATACCCGTTGGTGTGATAATACTAGTGCTACTAATCTGTCTAAAAACCCAATACAGCATTCTAGAGCAAAGCATATAGAGATAAAGCATCATTTTATTAGAGACTATGTTCAAAAAGGTGTTTTTGAAATTAAGTTTGTAAACACTGATTATCAGTGGGCAGACATTCTTACTAAGCCTTTAAGTGAAGATAGATTTGTTTTTATTAGAAGGAATCTTAACATGCATAATGTGTCTGAATAAGTGTTTGCTGATATGTCTGAAAATTACTTGTCTATATTCTAATATTCTATGATTACTTGACTCGTCTATTTTTTAATATGCTTCACTTGTCTACTTTAGCCAAGCGTCTAATGACGTGGCTAAAAGCACTCAGTGCTAAATCCTGACTGAGACACATGTACATTGCATTTTCCCTCCTTTTCTTAAATATTTTAATATCTATCTTTTCAAATTGATTGATGCCATTTATGGCAACACTCTCTCTCCTTGTTCCCAACGTAAAAAGCACTCAAGTGTTTTTAACAAAAACCCGTGTCTTTTCAAAATCTACCCACTCACAATTTCTTGCTCACAAACTCCTTCTCTAAACTCTCTTCGTCTTCACCTTCTCGAAACCTTTTCTGTCAAACCCTAATCTTCATTTCTCAGAATCAATGGCACCCAAAAGCCTTCTTGAGACTTTATCTGAGAAGACCAAGCTATCCATCACTGAGCTGAAGAAGGTGCTTCCTGGAAGAGTTTCGATTTTTGTTGAACTCAGAACCAAGGGTACGGATGTGCTTTCTGAACTTAACCATGCCGGATGGTTACCGTTCTTTCAACTGCAAGAACGTGTCTTCCCTGCTCTGGTTAGGGATTTCTGGACCACGGCAAAAATCACCATGGATAATACTACCTATATGATTTCTGGGGATGTTGGTGAGGATCACATCTTCATCACTCACGAGTTACTCGTTGAAGTAACAAAATGCCCTAGGGAAGGAGCTGGGCATTATAAAGAATGGATGAAGGATCAAGGGGAAGCTAATGTGAATCTGGTGCTCTATGGAACTGCAAACCCTGGAACATGGACTCCAAATATCTGACTCCTAAGGCAAGATTTCTACATGTCTTACTTATAAATTGTGTAATGCCTAGGACCGGGTCTAGAAATCATGTCAATATGTTAGAGAGGTTTGCTCTCTTTCATCTTGTCCAAAGAATTAGGATAGACATTACTGACCTGATTTTCATGCACATGGAGAAAGCTGTAAAGGGAAAGGATAAGGACTATCCTTTTGGAATGATTATGACAAGGATCTTTAGGGCATGCAAACTGGATTTGAGAAAGGCTGTCTCTGCTGATCTCTGTACTGAGATTACAACAAAAACCCTATCCTTGATGAAGATGAACTTCACCCCTACCCTTGGACAAAATGCTGAAGCATCTGTTCGGATGGAAGAAACTGTTTCCATTCCTGGTGTTAAAACTGAAACTGTTGAGGAACCAGCTGAGGAAGTCAGGGATCAACTTCAGAGGAAGAAGAGGAAAGTCACCAAAGCAACTGCTGAAACCTCTGTGCTTCAAGAGCCTACTCAGGTTGTTGAACCTGCTACTGCTTCAGTCACTAAGGAAGCTGCTGCCTCTACTCCTAAGATCACTAAGGTCTTCAAGAGGAAGAGAACAGTGCAAGCTGAGGGGGAGTCTCAATCAGAAGAGACTGTGATCCCTAAGAAGAAAAGGACAACTGTCACAAAGAGGAAGCTTGTCTTACCTCCCTCTCCCTCATCATCACCATCACCTCAGAAGGATTCATCCCCTCCACCTCAGCAAACAGAAACCTTTACCACAACAACTCCAACTCCACAACCTTCACCACAAAGAACACCACCACCACCACAAAGAACACCATCCCCTCAATCATCACCAAAAATTCCCACTCCACCTACATCACCAAAAATTCCCACTCCACCTACTTCACCAAAAATCCAAACTCCACCACATACATCACCCAACCATCACACTTTTGAACCTAATCCAACCATATCAGAAACTCACATGTCTGATACTCACTCACCAATACCTTCCACACCACAAACATCTCACCATTCTGACATTCTTCAAACTGAGGATGTCAATGACTTTAAGTATTTTGACAATCTCACTCTTCCTCCCTCACCCAAATCACCAAGCCCTGACCATATCAACAACCAGTGCCAAGTCCCTCTGAGAATAGTCTTTCCAGACTTATTCTCTGAAACTAGACACAACCCTATCCCCTTAGCCACTATATCTCCCTACCACCTATCTTCCAGAACCACCCCTTTCTCTGTCACAGATGAATCCTGTTCCAATTACCTTGATGGCAAGGCCCTGGATATGATTGCCTCTCTAGAAGCTGAAAGACAGATTGTGAGGCTGGAAAGGTCACTTAAGCCTGTAGGAAAATGGCTATTCAATCCTCACATCTTCATGAAGCCCTCTACTGCAATCAAAGTGATGCCTGACTCCATGGCTCTAAGAGGAAAAAAGAAGTTAATAACTTTGCCATTGGATCAGAAGTTCTCTCTTATCAAGAGGAATGATCAGAAGTTTAAATTCAGAAAGAAGCTGTTCCCCAAAGGTGGCTCCAGATCTGGGCTAACAGAAGAAGAGAAGGCAGACATTCCAACTAGAGGTAGCCAAGCCTATGCTCTCTACCCCTTTTCACCCCCCATTTACACACTCCCTCCTTTCTTCATGGTTTTCCCCTTCTTTGTTCTAAATTTTCCTGAAACTGCCCCTTTCACCAACATTAATCTCATTAGGAGATCTTATGAGTTTCTTCTCTCTGTCATAGATTCTCCTCTGCATCATGACAGAATTCACTCTTTTCTAGAGGAATTCTATCCCAATAACGATTTTGTAACCACTCTGTCAACCAATGTCTTTCTAGACCCTCATCCTGAGGATGACATCTCTGTTGAAGAGTTACCTCCTACCCCTCCTCCTTGTCCACTTCCTCCATCAACTTCTGGAACTTCTTTGGCCACAACAGATACTACCTCTCCAGTTGTTGTATATGACCCTGCTGCACATCAGAGACTTGATGAAATGGCTTCAAGTTTGCAGACTGTCATTCAAAGACAGAATGAAGCAATTGCTCAACAAGCTGCATTTCAAGCTCAGATGCTAGCTCAGCAGCAAGCAATGCAGCAGATGATGGAAGCTTTCTTCAAAAGCCAAGGAGGCCCTAGTTCTTAGATTTTTAGGAATCCGTTTTTCATTTCTTTCTTGAGTCATACAATGTACTAGTCAGTGATGTCTATCACTTATAACTCTTTTTTACTCTGGTTATATGAAATGAGTTTACCTTTTAATTTCTTTTGCCAGTTTTTTTTTATATATCTCTTTGATTGATGCCAAAAGGGGGAGGAAATATAGATAAGTTTTCATGATTTTATAGTTCAACTATCTGTACAAAAAGCTGATATTCTCTCTGATATAATGTTTTGCTCTGATATTTGTCCTTACTTAATGCATAAACTAAGGGGGAGCATAACATACTCTGATCAACTGTATCTATTTGAAAGTTTCTACTGTTTCTTTTTTATGTTCAATAAAATCAGAAAAGATATTTGTCATCATCAAAAAGGGGGAGAATGTTGAGACCTCATAAGTCTAAAACACATTCAATGTGTAGATTCTCTAAGTTTTGATGATTCCAAATAGTTCAAGAATGATAATGTTGAACCAAATGAAATTACTGACATATTTGATAAGTGTGCAGGAAAATAGACTTAAGGTCACTCGTATATTTTATGACCCGTCTACTTTTCAGTAGAAGCTCAATTCAGACTTGTCTAAATTTCCACTCGTTTAAAAGTTAGTCAAAGATCAAGTCAACATTCAGGAAAGACTAGGTTCACTTGATGACGTGGCAAGAAGCATGCGTGTAAAAATGACTCAGTGGATCACCCGTCTAATTTTGGAATATGCCAGCACCCGTCTAATTTTTGGATGATCATCACCAGTCTAAAATTTTGTACTGCATATCACTTGTATAATTCTTGAATGACTTACACCCGTCTAAGAAATCTCATTACTGATACCAAGTCAGTTTGTCAGAAATCAAGTCCAAGTCACCTTATTCAAATTATATGTCTTCCTTAAGGATCTCGAAGACCTCTGGACAATAGCTCAAAGGACAAAGAATAAAGAACGTTGTTTCAAGATTTTAAGGAATAAACAAGCAATCTCTGCACCACTGCAGTAACCTTTTGCCTGTTTTAGTACAAAGTAAAAGTGCTTTCTGGAAAGTGAACTGATGTTGCACTGAAAGAGGAAAGCTCTTTGCTACAAGTACAAGAAGCCTGCTGCTATATACTCTGAAATAACAGCTGCTCAGTTTAAAGTGTACTCTTGGACATCCTTGTCAAAGCTCAACGTTCCCAAGCATTTAATGTATATTCAGAACGACTCTTTGGCATTAAATGGTGTCTCAGTAAGCTCAAGTCAGAAGAAAACACTTTCTGAAGCTGTGACAAAACGGATCTCTTCATTGAAGTCTTTAAATAGATCAAACAATGAAGATGAAGGCAAGAAGTTGAATATCATAAAGAACACTGCGTAGAAGCATTTACTCTCTTCATTAACTTCTTTATTCCTTCATTGAATACACATTCAATCATTTGATATAAATTCACAGTCTTTCATACTTCATATTTATTCCACTCTCTGAGTGTGATCTGAAAGATTTGCAAGTTGTATTAACTACACAAAAAACCTTTTCATCCCTTACTGTTTTGAGCCTGAAGAGGCTAGGTGAGAAAAGAATACTTGTTTGAGTGTTGAGCCTGAAGAGGCTAGGTGTGCAAAGAATACTTGTGTTGTAATTTACTCAGTTATAGTGGAAACTTGGTGCTGCCAAGAAACTGAACGTAGCCCTGTGGATTTTGGGGTGAACCAGTATAAATCTCTTGGGTGATATTTCTCTTCCCTTTATCTTTTAATTTGCTTAAGTATTGTTTCTGTTTAAGCTTTTAACTTGGGGAGTTAATATTGTGATTATCAAACTCTATTTTAACCTTCTCTAATTGCTTGTGCTATTCTGTTTCAATATTAGACGTTTCACTCGTCTAATTTTCTCTTATCTAAACCTTGCTTGCTGTGCCTGCGAAAATCTTTTTAAAGTAACCGAAAATGTTGGTAAACACAATTCAACCCCCCTTCTTGTGTTAATTTTGGTTATTTCATTCATATCATCCATATCAACTCAATCAATGTATGCTATGAGGTGCAGCACTACTCCACTACTCCGTTATGCATGTGGATCCAATCTACCTCAGGAAGTCAACTTTGAAGTTACATATCCATATTGACCATTAAGCACCAATGCCGACAATTCACCAAACCATGGGTGAACCCCTTGGATAGCCGACGCACCTTACTCTCGGATGCACCACCACGGGGGGCCAGATACACTTAACTCTCGGCTGAATCACCGCGAAAGGCCAGATCGCCTTACTCTCGGACGACCTCCACTATGTTGAACATCCCCCACTAAGATCTTCAATGCATGAATGCATAAGGTACAACAACACACAATCAACAATCACCACCTCCACTTTTCTTTGTATGTTTTTGTTATATGTTCGCGGAGAAGACCCTTCTGGAAAGGATGCCTTTCTTTCCACACACATTGTAACAACCTGATTTTAATTACGCTGTTTAACCGGGTAAAAATATAATTATTTATATTTTAATCTGAGAGTTATAAAATGATTTTAAATAAAATAAAATCATATTCATAGTCTATCTTATGGTAAAAGGTCACGGTAAAAGTTTGTGTTGAAAATTCAGACCGAACCCGGTTTGCGTTTTTACTGATAGTATAATATTATACCGGCAAAAAACCCTAATTTGACCCGAAACTGAAGATTTTTAAATTTTTTATATTATGTCCTTGAGAAATCATACTTTCCAAATTTCAGATCAAAAATAAAAAAATTATGTTTATTCGGACGAATTTTGGTAAAAGTTCGGACTGAAACCAGTCAGCGCTTTTTTACTGACAGTAAGATTTTAATGATCAGAAAACCTAATTTTGACTCGTGAACGAAACGGTTTATGTTTAAAACATATTTCCAACGAATTTGGTTATTTTGAAAAATTTCGATCGAAAAACAGACGGAAACCCTAATCGGGAAACCGACGGAGTCGAAAACGGAACTGCAGAGACTCGTCAAGAGATCGGGACAACGAGTTATACATGATGACTCATGGAGGATGAGTCACCAAGCATTTATGAGCATTAAATGCTAGTAATCTTGAATTTTCAAGTGAAATGACCAAAATACCCCTAAGCTTAACCTAACCGACGTTGAGTTAAATTTTAACCATGGTTAAGTAACCATGGTTAATTCTTGTGGACAAGAAGCAGCCACACCTCTCATTTAATGTAAGCCACATGTTTATTAACCATAGTTAGCAAAGTAACCTTAGTTAAGTTAATTATTATCCATGGTTAATCATATATTAATTAAATAATCACAAAACCCATTAATCTAAAAGCTAACAAACCAAACAAGGCCTAAGATATTCCCTATAAAACCCCTTGAGGCCACAGCCCCCTCCCCATTTCTTCTCTTCATCTTCTTCATTTTTTTCCTAAAAAACACTAAACTCCATTGTAATCTTCAAGAGCTCAAGTTCATGCTTTAGGAAAACCTTGCCAAGATCATCAACATTTCTTCATCTTATTCACACTCTTACGGTAATAGGATCATCCATGATCATCTCCTTCCATTCTTAAGCTTTTGTTCTTTATTTCATGAGTTTCCATTTCTAGATCTAGAACTTTAAATAATTCTAGAAAATTGTAGAAAAATCATAAAAATGTGAAACCAATTTCTATGATCTAGTTATGATCCCTACTTTCATTATCCAAGAGCATGTAATCAAAAACATTTTCCTTACCTATGTCCTATAGATGGCCGAAACCCTCTCAAAAATGAGTTTGATGATTTTGTTCAATTTTTAAAGTCTAATACTTGATTAAAGCTCACTAGTACTTGTATGATTTAAATCCAAGAGCTTTAGTCCAACTAAATTTTCTAGCCTAACTTTTTAATGGAGGCCGAAACCTTAGGGAAGAGAAATGGATGATTTTTGTTCAATCTTGAACTTATGACAATTTATCTTGTATACTTAATACTCTAGGATCATTTATCTAAGAGATTAAGTTGATTTGAAAATCCTAGCCAATTTCACTATACATAGACGAAACCCTAACCTATTTGGTGAGAGGATTTTGTTTCATATTTTTGAATTATAGCAATTTATCTATGTTAGCTAATACCTTAGGAACTAGCATTCAAAAGATTAGAATGAGAAAATGATCCTAGCCTAATTTGAATTGAATGGCCGAACCTAGCTATTCTAGGATTAAGAGTGAGTTTGTTGATTAATTTATAATTATGTTGTTTGATTGAAGGTGAAATTGGTAACGTGTGGTGTGATAACGAGGAACGTCGCATTCAGGATTCCGGTGATAACTCAGGTGGGGGAAAGAATCAATCTACCGTCGGAATCGATAAGTAGTATATTATATAATAATTGTATAGGGCGACCTAAACCCTACTAGTAGTCAAGTAATCGACAAGACCAAAATCACATTGGAAACCTTTTCTGTAAAACTAATGGTGATTTGAGGATTGTAGGTTTATCGACATTAGGTAGATTTTAAGTATTTGACGATGTCTGACTTTATGTTATTGAATTTATTGTGATACGCTGGTTAAGGTATTCCATTGTATGTGACGTATTATTTTTGGTGTTTGAATATTTCCTGATATTGTGTTATGCATGATTTGCCTAGTTTTTAATATGGTGCTTAGTTGATTCTTAACGAAGATAGGTATAGTTCGGGTGTTGCTGGTTTGGGTGTGAGAATAATGGTGACTTAGAGGTGCCTAACCTAAATGAGTTATTTTAAAGAGGAGGTGTGACAAAGAACAAGTGTTGAGGCTTTAATGGAAGGTTAAGGCACTGGGATGTTGTTAATGTGGGTCGGTGAGATTCATATGTTTGCATTGTTGTTCACAACCGTGTATTTAGAATACACGAGGTCAGGAGTTCTCGCTAGACCGTTCCACCTTAGATATAGGTTGTGCAGCTATAGTGTCATTGAATTTCATGAGCACCCTCGGGAGTGGACAGGGTGTGCACCGGGATAATCGTACAGCTATAGTGTCATTGCTTTGCGTGAGCATTCTCACCATGGAAAAGAATGTGCACCGAGAATTTGGAACCTGTAGCTTGAACAACTGACTGACATTCCCAACGAGGAATGTGTGAAGGGAATTGGTAGTGACCACGTCAGCATAAAGATTTAGGTTGCATGAGTTGAGGGTAGAGGATGATATATATATATATATATATATATATATATATATATATATATATATATTGAATTATGGATGATGGTTGATTTAGAGTGATATTTGTCTATGACTTTTGTTATATTGTATACTATGACTCTTTTCCGTTTATGATGATAGAATTGCTTCTTATCCCGTATACTTCTGTATTTTGTGTGTCTACTTTATTTACGTTAGAAGACCCGATGGAGGAATATGTTGCTGAGGAGCTGGATGGAGCTTGGTAGCTTGGTATGAAAAGGAGGTTGATGAGGAGTTGGACGGAACTCCGTATGAAGGGGACTTTGGAGGAAAAACTACAGATCCTAATAATATAGTGTAGTAAGTTTAGGGCCAGTGAGGTATATAAGACATTTTATCTTCCGCTAGTTATAGGCAGTTTGTATAAATAAGTACCTGTGAGGGATCCTACTGATAGGATACCCTAAATAGTGTTTTGATACAGTAATGATTAACTACGTGTGTATTTATATTTTATAATGTTGATGTGTTTAATTTGCAGAAGTTATATGATTATTACCTAAGTTTTAATTTTTACGTGTTTTCACGTCAAGCGTGTTATTAACAAATTAATTAATGAGGTTTTAAATCTAGTAAAACAACGAGGCACAACGGGGTGTCTCACACATGGTTGATCGGACCACCTTGGATCCCGGTCATGGGGACCCTTGAGTTCGAGTTTCATGATGATCATGGGTGGCAGATAGATCCTGCTACCTACTCTCACCCCAGGCCAGCTTCTTGAGGTCTTTAGCATCGGGCAACAGATGCCTTTCCCTTACATGTGGCACCCTCCGAGGACTCAGCAGCACTCGTGGGACTACTCATAATCGTCTCAGGTGGTGGAACCGGTAGGCATAGTTCCCCGGGAAGGCGAGCACCACAGCCAGCAGTACTAGTGGATGGCACGACCTAGACGAACGTTCATTTCTAATAGCGAGGAGACAGTTACCGAGCCATCGATTAGAGTTTATAGGCGCCGTTATGACGAGGGCCAAAATAGTTCCAGGTACCCATATAAGTGATAGTATATGGGCCAGTGGGTCTGTACATAGGTATGTGTGCTGGTGAGCATATTTTGATGTAATTTGAGAGGGGCCCGACTTAGAGGTGTGTGTGAGGGTCTCTGTTGTCTGATGGATTTTTTATGTACCTTCGTTTGGTGTGCATATGTATCTTTTTATGTTTTCGTTTGATGTATCAGTGATAGTGCCCTACTTATAGGGCAACCTTACGATGTATCTATATATACATATGGTGTGTTTTATGTATCTCTGTATATTTTATGTTTAAAGTTTTAATATCTCCATCTTATCGATACGCGCTAACGTTAATATCACGATTAAGGCTTAGTTAATTAGGCTTTCTTTAATGGGCATCGGGTTGTCTCACATCTAAGCGTCTATGGTGCTTTTGAAAGCATCTCTTCCCTGTTGTGTCCAACACCGGAGGAAGCCATGGAAATGGTTATGAAGAGAAGATGAAAGCGTGAGGAATTCTTTTGGCTCAGAGAAACAAAATTCAAAGTGAGAATTTGGAAGCCAAAGAGTCCTATTTATAGCCCTAGCCAGTAATGTCTAGAAGAAGTTACGGGAAAATGAAAAGACAAGGCACCATTGGTAACTTTACACCGAGATCCTTGGGAAGGCTCGAAATTGATGGCGTTGGCTGACAAAATCTATTGGGATTTTAAAATTTGATTTTAAAATTTGAAACCTGACGATTGGCATGCTGATATATCAAAGTAGGAGGTTACAAAACTTATCTATCTTTCGACTTGCATCCAGACAGATAAGTTTCGGGGGGCATTTGTTGGGACCAAAATTAAGATTTTGGTCGAAATGAAGGAATGAAGGAATCTTGACATCCGGAAAGTGAGTTACCGAAAAGGAATACATGAAAATTTACCTAAGTATAGAGAAGAGGTATTCCGACAGAGACTTACTTGAGCATAACATTGAAAACAAGGATGTCAGGATTCAAGCAAGTTAAAGCTACACGATTTTCATGGGAACATTGCAACAACACGAAGTACCTTTTTTGACAGACATGAATTCGTAAGGAAGGATGTCAAATTAGCAAAGGAAAATGTTGTCGAAATGGGCATCAATTCGACATGAAGCGGTGAAGATCTGATGCATGACTTATCAAGGAGATTTTCCACTTCGGTCACTAATGTCAAGGTGGGCCATCCCATGCAAAAACGTGGAAATATGGAGAAGTGGGGAGTTACAATCTGAAGCAGCTCAAAGACCACGATCCAGCTAGTGGAGTAGTGGACATTAGGTCTTAGCCGTATGATCAATAAACACGTTTGTCAATAGGACAGATGGCGGTAGATTAGAATCTAGGCAGTTATTTACTTTTCCTATAAATAGTGCTTATTCTGATGTACAAACGGTCGGATATACTCTGATCACACTCCCACAACATCCTCATACTCATAACGGATTAAAACAGAGTTACATCAAGTATGCCCTCCAACATTTAATTTTCATGCAGATTTACTTTTAATGCAAAATTCTTGTTCTTCATTCCCTTCTTCTTCCTCAAACTCTTTCTCTCTATTCTCATCGTTCTATTGAATTACTCACTGTTTTCAAACTTGAAATCATTTGTGATTTGGTGAACTTTTGGCAACTTAAAGCGCATTTGTGATTTGTAAATCCCTTTTATTTTCCTGCACCTTTAAGTTTCCTGCACTTTTACATTTACTGCACTTTTATTTCCTATTCTTTCAATTTTTACATAGCTTTAGTGGTATTTGATCCGTTATTCTATAGTTTTTCTTTCTTAATTGTGTTTCTATCAAATTTAAGGTGCATTCAGACAAACCCCATATTGTATTACCATAAAAAAGGAGAGAGTCTACAACCACCTGATAAAATATATATGTTGAGTGCTTTATCGGAAAACAGAGAAAGCAAATTTAAACATCAGTAGTGTCTGACCCCCTTCAACGTCCAAGCGTCTATAGAGCCGGCGTCCAAGCTTTTAAACGCTTAAACATTGGGTCGTCCAACATCCAAATGTTGGGTGTGCTGCCGGTACCCGATTCTCACGCATTTTGATACGTTCTGAGCCCGTTTCAAATCTAATTGGTCTCAAATTTGAAACACAAGCTCGCTAACACACAAGGAACAAGATTAAGCCTTCAAACATGCTTAATCCTTTCCTCATACACTAATTGAGAAAATGGGGTGTTACATCTCTGGTGGCTCATGACAGTTGGGACATACTCGTTGTCCTAAGATGTAGAGCATTTGGCATTGAACTGGTGTGATGGTGGCGAGATGTGGTTCGATTACTCTCCAATTAGGTAATATGACATTACTGTTATTGGGCAAAAGGAGAAGAACGTGAGCATCTGCAGATCCATTATTCAAAAAAAAATAATAATAACTTTTTAGATCGGTTGAACTAGCAACCCATCTAGAAAGTGACCTTTTACATCGATTCAATATCCGATTTAAAAAGTTTCCGCATTCTATGTCGCCTGAATTTACAACGCCATTATAAGCAATGTAAAAAGTCTTTTTTACCTGATTTAGAAAGTCTAAAGTGCAATGGTTTAATTTAACCAATGTGGTCTATAATTCATTGAAGTTGTTTAATTTCTTATTTTATGGACTCCACCATGCCACATCATGAATTATTATTTATATTAATTTAAGAAATTCTTCACTCCAATGGTGTAATTCGAAAAAGTTAGAGTGCTTGCAAAAGAATTGGTTGCTTCTATAAGCAATGGTGCTTACAACTGGATGCATGTCATTTAGTGATGGCAAAATGAGCTATCGGGACTGTTTCGGGCTGGCTTGATCCAGGTCGAGGGTTCAATTTTAAGAAACAAAATAAAAAAGTAAAAGATGAGTGGGCTACCTGAACCAGGTTGGGCTAACCCAGCCCAAACTCGGTTAGGTGCAGGCTTCATCGGATAGGGCTAAAAAAGTCAGGGATTAATATGGGCTCAAAATTTGCAGGCCAAGCCTTCTAAATTACTAGGTATATTCGAGTCGATGTTGACGGGCAGACCTATTTTGCCGCCTCTAATTTCACTGATGCTCCAATGGTGCCACCATCATTATGCCAGATTCGACCTTTAATAGCGCACACTTAATAGGTTTCAGGAGAAAATGCTTTAAAAATATGTGTGTAGGTTTAATACCGCTTTTCCAACGAAACACTATCACCATATATACCTTTAAAACACTACAACATATTCAGGATTTAATAACATTTAATATTCGGCGTTTTATAGCGCTTTCGGGCGCTAACTATCTTGGCGCTATCAAAAGTTATAAACAAGGATAGTTCTTTCGAAGCGCTATCAACATATATTTTGCTTGCTCCTCCTTCAATTCCTTTAGAATCTCTCAGCTTCCTAGCCCTTTTCTCCTTCATAACCGCTCCCTCCAAGCTATAGGGTTCACATTAGCAGCTTCTCTATGAGTTTTAGTGAAAATAAGGTTTCTAAAACACTCCTAACAATGTTCAAACACCTTACATATGAGTCTCCCAATATCCCCTCACGTCAAAATGAGTTAAAATCACTTCATACAAAAATCACCGTTGTGCTTAATCTGGCATGGTCGTGCTCTTGCACAACATTCTGACTTCTAGCGCTCAGAACACAACATTTCACAGGGTCTTGCCCTCAACGCCAGGTTCCCTACGCTCCGTGCTAACGTTCGAAAATTACAAAGCTGGACCGTGCTCAAAGTGTTTTTCAGCCTAGATCCATGCTCTTTTTTCAAAGCACAAGCATGCTCAATTAGAAATGCCACGATATCATTTCTAAACTCTTTTTAACTTTCCTAATCCTCAAAATAACTATATTACACCATCTAATAACTTAATCACTTTAGTTAATTAACTAAACTAAATTTCTAGGATGTTATAGTGATTGGCGTACTAAAACAAAATTCATGACATTGAAATACCAGCTAAACTTGTGAATTACCTGACATCCTATTTGGTATGTTCCTCTATTTATGCTTAGCTAGGAATATATGTGGTTTTGCATCATTTGGGTTTGGATCATTATATTCAATATGGATTACTACTTAGGGGACAAATATTCCATAGATCAAGATATCTAATTCGGCATGCTGTCAACTGATCGCTTTTGCTAATGAGAAACAACAGAGTATTTCAGGGTGGAACATTTGGTTTATGGCATTGTTGGGTGGAAAGGATTACAGCTTTTCAGATTGGTGTTCTAACCCTATTGGTGTCATAGGTCTAGGAGGTAACACTGCACTGTCATGACTCTGTGTCACTTCTGCTGCTAGTTACCTTATTGTTGTCATGTAAGTTTGCTTCGTGTTTGTGGTTGGCTGTTTAGTGGAACACAATTTTTTCTTTTATCTCCCTTGCTGTTTTGATGGTTGTCGGGTCTGCAATATGGTTACAAGGATCATGATTTTCCTAGGACATGATGCTGTTTTTTTTCCTGCCTTACTGCATAGGTTTCTGCTCTTTCTTTTGGTGCTACCATCGTCTCTATGGTAAAGTGTAACTGAAGGACCAGTGGTTTTGTATAAATCCAGAGGTTGCTATCTAGCTTTGGGTCAATTTTTTATCCCTTCGTTTAGACTCTTCATTAGGAAAGTCTCATCACTTTTGGCTTAGCTTGCTACTCTGCTACAGTTTCATCATTATGTTTATCAGTGCTCGGGTGTTACCCTTTCTGTTTTTTCTTATTGCAGTAGTTTTGGTTCCTTTTTTGGTTTGTGGGAACATCCTTCCGGTTATGGAACGCAGATCGTCTGTCCCCTCTCCCTGTGCCATTCCCTGTCACCCTTATCAGCACAAGCCAGGTGTATTAATGAAAAAAACCATCTCTTTTACTTGCTCTGTTAAAACAGTGAGAGATTAACAGCCGTTAACCCACTCTTTTAACCCTGCCACATTCTCTTTGTTTGGACCCATGCGCCTTGTTTTATTCTGTTCATTCTGTTGAAACTTGAAAGGTTGAAAATGCAGCAATAGGAAGAGCAAAGCCATGGTTTTGGACTTCTGGTACGTATATACTGATGGGCTTTTAGAAGTCATTTTCAATTACTCCAAGGGGAGAATTGATGCTCGCAACGCTCTTGAAATAAGACTATGGAGACAAACTCGCCAACAATTATTGGGTGGAGCCCTTGGCGATACATAAAGGGAGGATGAGTGTAACTGAAGGACCAGTGGTTTTGTATAAATCCAGAGGTTGCTATCTAGCTTTGGGTCAATTTTTTATCCCTTCGTTTAGACTCTTCATTAGGAAAGTCTCATCACTTTTGGCTTAGCTTGCTACTCTGCTACAGTTTCATCATTATGTTTATCAGTGCTCGGGTGTTACCCTTTCTGTTTTTTCTTATTGCAGTAGTTTTGGTTCCTTTTTTGGTTTGTGGGAACATCCTTCCGGTTATGGAACGCAGATCGTCTGTCCCCTCTCCCTGTGCCATTCCCTGTCACCCTTATCAGCACAAGCCAGGTGTATTAATGAAAAAAACCATCTCTTTTACTTGCTCTGTTAAAACAGTGAGAGATTAACAGCCGTTAACCCACTCTTTTAACCCTGCCACATTCTCTTTGTTTGGACCCATGCGCCTTGTTTTATTCTGTTCATTCTGTTGAAACTTGAAAGGTTGAAAATGCAGCAATAGGAAGAGCAAAGCCATGGTTTTGGACTTCTGGTACGTATATACTGATGGGCTTTTAGAAGTCATTTTCAATTACTCCAAGGGGAGAATTGATGCTCGCAACGCTCTTGAAATAAGACTATGGAGACAAACTCGCCAACAATTATTGGGTGGAGCCCCTGGCGATACATAAAGGGAGGATGAGTGTAACTGAAGGACCAGTGGTTTTGTATAAATCCAGAGGTTGCTATCTAGCTTTGGGTCAATTTTTTATCCCTTCGTTTAGACTCTTCATTAGGAAAGTCTCATCACTTTTGGCTTAGCTTGCTACTCTGCTACAGTTTCATCATTATGTTTATCAGTGCTCGGGTGTTACCCTTTCTGTTTTTTCTTATTGCAGTAGTTTTGGTTCCTTTTTTGGTTTGTGGGAACATCCTTCCGGTTATGGAACGCAGATCGTCTGTCCCCTCTCCCTGTGCCATTCCCTGTCACCCTTATCAGCACAAGCCAGGTGTATTAATGAAAAAAACCATCTCTTTTACTTGCTCTGTTAAAACAGTGAGAGATTAACAGCCGTTAACCCACTCTTTTAACCCTGCCACATTCTCTTTGTTTGGACCCATGCGCCTTGTTTTATTCTGTTCATTCTGTTGAAACTTGAAAGGTTGAAAATGCAGCAATAGGAAGAGCAAAGCCATGGTTTTGGACTTCTGGTACGTATATACTGATGGGCTTTTAGAAGTCATTTTCAATTACTCCAAGGGGAGAATTGATGCTCGCAACGCTCTTGAAATAAGACTATGGAGACAAACTCGCCAACAATTATTGGGTGGAGCCCCTGGCGATACATAAAGGGAGGATGAGTGTAACTGAAGGACCAGTGGTTTTGTATAAATCCAGAGGTTGCTATCTAGCTTTGGGTCAATTTTTTATCCCTTCGTTTAGACTCTTCATTAGGAAAGTCTCATCACTTTTGGCTTAGCTTGCTACTCTGCTACAGTTTCATCATTATGTTTATCAGTGCTCGGGTGTTACCCTTTCTGTTTTTTCTTATTGCAGTAGTTTTGGTTCCTTTTTTGGTTTGTGGGAACATCCTTCCGGTTATGGAACGCAGATCGTCTGTCCCCTCTCCCTGTGCCATTCCCTGTCACCCTTATCAGCACAAGCCAGGTGTATTAATGAAAAAAACCATCTCTTTTACTTGCTCTGTTAAAACAGTGAGAGATTAACAGCCGTTAACCCACTCTTTTAACCCTGCCACATTCTCTTTGTTTGGACCCATGCGCCTTGTTTTATTCTGTTCATTCTGTTGAAACTTGAAAGGTTGAAAATGCAGCAATAGGAAGAGCAAAGCCATGGTTTTGGACTTCTGGTACGTATATACTGATGGGCTTTTAGAAGTCATTTTCAATTACTCCAAGGGGAGAATTGATGCTCGCAACGCTCTTGAAATAAGACTATGGAGACAAACTCGCCAACAATTATTGGGTGGAGCCCCTGGCGATACATAAAGGGAGGATGAGTGTAACTGAAGGACCAGTGGTTTTGTATAAATCCAGAGGTTGCTATCTAGCTTTGGGTCAATTTTTTATCCCTTCGTTTAGACTCTTCATTAGGAAAGTCTCATCACTTTTGGCTTAGCTTGCTACTCTGCTACAGTTTCATCATTATGTTTATCAGTGCTCGGGTGTTACCCTTTCTGTTTTTTCTTATTGCAGTAGTTTTGGTTCCTTTTTTGGTTTGTGGGAACATCCTTCCGGTTATGGAACGCAGATCGTCTGTCCCCTCTCCCTGTGCCATTCCCTGTCACCCTTATCAGCACAAGCCAGGTGTATTAATGAAAAAAACCATCTCTTTTACTTGCTCTGTTAAAACAGTGAGAGATTAACAGCCGTTAACCCACTCTTTTAACCCTGCCACATTCTCTTTGTTTGGACCCATGCGCCTTGTTTTATTCTGTTCATTCTGTTGAAACTTGAAAGGTTGAAAATGCAGCAATAGGAAGAGCAAAGCCATGGTTTTGGACTTCTGGTACGTATATACTGATGGGCTTTTAGAAGTCATTTTCAATTACTCCAAGGGGAGAATTGATGCTCGCAACGCTCTTGAAATAAGACTATGGAGACAAACTCGCCAACAATTATTGGGTGGAGCCCCTGGCGATACATAAAGGGAGGATGAGTGTAACTGAAGGACCAGTGGTTTTGTATAAATCCAGAGGTTGCTATCTAGCTTTGGGTCAATTTTTTATCCCTTCGTTTAGACTCTTCATTAGGAAAGTCTCATCACTTTTGGCTTAGCTTGCTACTCTGCTACAGTTTCATCATTATGTTTATCAGTGCTCGGGTGTTACCCTTTCTGTTTTTTCTTATTGCAGTAGTTTTGGTTCCTTTTTTGGTTTGTGGGAACATCCTTCCGGTTATGGAACGCAGATCGTCTGTCCCCTCTCCCTGTGCCATTCCCTGTCACCCTTATCAGCACAAGCCAGGTGTATTAATGAAAAAAACCATCTCTTTTACTTGCTCTGTTAAAACAGTGAGAGATTAACAGCCGTTAACCCACTCTTTTAACCCTGCCACATTCTCTTTGTTTGGACCCATGCGCCTTGTTTTATTCTGTTCATTCTGTTGAAACTTGAAAGGTTGAAAATGCAGCAATAGGAAGAGCAAAGCCATGGTTTTGGACTTCTGGTACGTATATACTGATGGGCTTTTAGAAGTCATTTTCAATTACTCCAAGGGGAGAATTGATGCTCGCAACGCTCTTGAAATAAGACTATGGAGACAAACTCGCCAACAATTATTGGGTGGAGCCCCTGGCGATACATAAAGGGAGGATGAGGATGATTCTCACAATGAACTCTAGAAATGTTTGTTGCATTCTTTTGTTTACTTTCAAATGTATCACCTTCCTGCATCCATTATGATTTTAGAAACTAATTGGTGAATGATAAAACTTATTTCACAGGTGATTCTTGTGCGAAGTGTAATTTGAACTATGTGCTAATAACAGAAGTTGATGTTATGGTTACTTTCACCAACTCCTTCCAATCAATACCAATAATTGGTGAATGGGTTGTCATATGTTTGATGAAATGCCTCACTGAAATTTCGTTGTTGTACATGACTTCCATGGAAAATAATGACAGTTTCCAATGAGTAGTTAAGCTTATGGCATTCTCTTTCTAATGGTCTGTGTGTTGCAACTCATCCATTTGGTATGTAGGATTTGCCAATCTTAGAATGTTTGAAGTCATGTTGAATTTATTTTCATTTTTATTCTGTGACAAAACAAAATGGGCATAAAAAGCTGTTTAAACTTTACTCTTATTTTCCTCTCTTTGTCTGGTTAATTCCTCTTTTCTTCACGCCCAGACTTTGTTGGATTGATAGAACAAGATTTCTTCTTAATTGGCAGCATGCGGCAGGTTGAATGTGAGGGAGTTTTGGAAGCAGGGACATTTTTCTTCACCTACGAGTTCTTTTAGTGCATCATGCCCTTTTGTTTACTAGTTTCATTTTTAGTTAAGTGAGCCTTTTTACTTATCCAATTACAATTAAGAAAAAAAATTTATCTGTGTAACAAGTCCAAGCTACCATAGAATTTAAAGCAGTATGTTAATCTACTTAATCGTCAAATAAACCATCAAATGTCTTGTGCCCAGCAATGATAGTCTCACTCAAATAAACTACCAAATGAAAGCAATTACTTTTGAAGTTTCATCATGAGTAGTTCTTTGTTTGCTCAAATAAAGAGTCATTAACAGTTTTGTATGTCAATATTGGATATATAAAGATAATACTATTGGTGCAGTCACTTGGCCTTGGAGATGTAACTATTGTAGTAAAAAATTAACACAAATGAAATCAAAATCAAAATCAACATCTAAGTAGCATTGCATTCATGCATTGTCATGTTGTGTCATGGATGATGGCCTTGTTTATCTTTCATTTGAGAGTCCTTGAGGTTAAGGATGTCTTATGCCAGATAGTTGTGTCTGTAGAAAAAAAAAAATACAAATTTCTTATTTAATATTTAAAAACAGGAAATATATTGTTGACCAAAAGAAAAATAAATGAATACTACAACTAATATTACCTGTAGCAATTCCATCATACTTATGTTGTTGCTTGGCTCCTTAGAAGTATTATTATATTCAACACATGTGGGAAACTAATAAATACAAATTTCATAACAAAAATTTAATTAATAGATATACATATATAGATTAAACCGAACATGAAAAACAAAATTAATATAAATAAATTAACTTTAAAAAAAATACCTGATTAGACTTAAATGAAGGGAATTCACAATCTAAGTTTTGTAAAGAAGGTTCATCTTCTTGTATCATTTTTTTCTTCTTTCTTCTTTTTTCAAGAATGCCTTTAGGCCTTGTAGATGTTCCACGAAATTTTTCTTTGGTCTTTATTCCCTTCACATTATTAGTAGTATTTTCACTAGAAAAAACATTGATAGCTTCCATAGTCACACTAAGAGTGCTTGTCTCCTTATCTTTGCCTCTAAGATCGACATGCATCTATATCTTCCATAGTCTTACTCAAACCATTGATAGCTATTTTATATGCTTCTTCAGATTGTGAACCTTTAGCTGCTAATTCTGTGTGCATCCGATACAAATCCTAGCGATTTCCCAACTCGATCTTTGGATCGTCATGGATACTATTATGACATGTAGCTCTATCACTTCCAATTTTTGCATGCTTTGTCCATCTCTTTAATATATACATTGTAGGAATCTTTGTTATATTTCTTGAAGAAAGAACTTTTAGCGCATATGAGCACAAAATTCCTGAAAACTCAAACTTCTTGCAACTACACGTTACAGCACCATTACCTGAGTCATATTTGACAATATAAAAATACACCAGTCTAATAAATAAAATATATATAATAAAAATATTCCAAGTAAATACCACAATATTTTAAATATCTAAGAAGCATTACATTCATGCATTACCTGAGTCATATTTGATAGCATGTTGATAATGTTTCTTGTAAGCGGTAACTTTATATTCAGTAACATTTCCGATCTCAGAGGTAATTTGCATATTACTATCATATGACGTTGCTACCTCGGACTGAAATATCCTGAATATTTCGGGAATGTATATTGTTGCTGCATGTCTTACAATCTCCACATTAAATGACAAAGTCAAACTTGTTTGGGTTGCTTTAAAATCTGCCTTTAACTCCTCATAGCGACGATCCTCAACCAATCTTTGAAAGTGATGAAAAAACCTCAGCAAATCATGCTTATAACTCACATATTTTTTAATTAAGTTGTTCATGCTCTCATTGCGTTGTGTGGTCATCATATCGGCAGAAAAATTGTTTCAACCATAAACTAAAGCCCATTTTTCCTTCAAAGCAAATGTTTGCTTCATCCAGCTATTACCTTTAAGATCATACTTATCTAACATATTATTCCAAGCTTCAAGAAATTCTTCTTCTTCTTCATACTCGTAGGTGCAATTTCTAAAATCCTTATTGAAGTCTTGAAACTTTCCAAATACAACACTGAGTTTTTTTAATGCATTTTGATACAAGTGCCAAATACAAAGGCGATGGCATGTCTCTGGCCATGTCAAACTTAAAGCTTTTGCCATTGCTGCATCTTGATCGGTGAGGATAGTCTGTGGCTTTTTTCCCAACATAGCTTTAACAAAAGTATTAAACAACCAAACAAAAGTTTCAGCAGTTTCATCATATAACAATGCTGCACCAAAGATAATGCTAAGCTTGTGATGATTCACTCTAACAAACATTGCAAATGGACGACCTTCTTTATTTTTTCTATATGTAGTGTCAAAACAAACTACATCACCAAAATATGAATAATCGACCATCATTTTTGCGTTTGCCCAAAATATATTGGTTATTAAATCATCCTCATCAACTTGTATTGCATAAAAAAAATTAGGATCATCTAATTGCATTTATTGTAAATACTCGAGCATACCACTTATATCTCCTTATCTCATTCGAACAGTTCGTTTGGAGCGTAAATAATTTTTATAGTCAACTGGGATGAATCCAAGATGTTCAGATCCACCAACTCTTCTAGCCATTAATTCACAACTTGTTTTTGGATTAATTCCAGAGCTTTCAGCCAAATCAATCTCAACTGCTTGAGAAAAAGTTATTTTCCTTTGAGATCTATGCAAACGACTTTTACTAGGACTTGAAGTTTCATGTGTATGTTTAGCAATAACTTCAATAACACGAAACTTCCCAGTTAAACGACGACTTACCTTCATTCTTGCCAAACATCCAAATCTTGTTTGAGCTCGAGGATTCTTTACATTAGCATCTCGTTTATCTTCCCCGCGATGACCTTCACATGAACAACAGAATATTCTATTAATCATCTGACCATCTGTGCCTTTGTGTCCTTTACTTATCCTCACGCTAAAACCCACTTTGTAAGCATAAGAATTATAAAAAGCATAGGTCACATCTTTAGTTTCAAACTCCGACCCAAGTTTCGGTATAATTTCATCGGGAATTCTCTCATGTATCTCATCAATTTTATCTTTCTCCAATGCATCATTGTTACCATTATTGGGTGGTCGATATTCTTTTGCCATGACTTCTCTATTGTTCAATACCTTCAATTTAAATAAAATCAATTAAAAGCATGAACAAGGTATATAATAATATTTTATCACAAGATAATATATAATAATATTTAAACGCTTTCACCTTTTGTAAAAGTGCAGCGTCCAGACTCTAGAGAAAAAGTGAAGATGACTTGCTTGCGTCAATGGAGGTAGTCGTGGGAGAGATTAACAGCCGTTAACTCACTTTTTATGTTTTAACTGTATACGTTAACTCTTTTAACCCTATACCAGATGTGGATACATTTGCAATTGTTTTTTATTCTCAACCTGCCACATTCGGTCAATGTAAAAGAGATGGTTTTTTCATTAATACACGTGGCTTGTGCTGATAGGGGTGACAGGGAATGGCAGACGATCTGCGTTCCCGGTTATGTCCCTTACATATTTGGATTATCTCATTTTCTTCCCTCTCATGTTATGGGAGATAAAAACATAATAACAAGTTTCAATGGATCCTATACATAAAAGTAAATTTGTTAGTGTGTTTTTATCTCTCCTAAGATGAGAGGAAAAGGAGAGAAGAAAAAGAAGATGATCCAAATCTATCACTTTATATTTGTTTATAGGTTTGGGTACCTCTAATACCCAATTAATAAAATCTTTTGCTTAAAAAAAAATATGAAAATAAATTTTATAATAATATTTAAAGTGAATGCACACATCACGTGCTCTTGAGATGTCATTTGTCTCAACAGGTTTGGTGTAAAGTTTATGGCTGGTTGGTTTTGCCTTCTTTTGCACATTTAGAGGGTGTTTGGGAAAGATTATTTCCCCCCCTTTTCAGCTTTTTTAGACCATTTAGCTGTTTTATTAAATAATCAGTATGTTTGGGTAAACAAATTAAATCTAAAAAAAGCTGTTTTACCTTTATTTCAGCTGTTTTGAGATAATCTCCTACCCCAGCTGTTTGATTATTTGGCTACAGATTATTCTAATCTCTCAAACCACTCTTCCTGTTTTAACCCCCTGCTTTGACGCCACCCCCTCCACATCATGCTAAAATCACGTCTGATTATTTTTGTTAATTAATTTTTTTTAAGGATGTTAATTAAAATTTTTAAGACTTTGAATTTTAAAAAAAATCCATTTTAAAAAATATACTTTAAAAAAAATAATGTTGGAAAAGCATCAATATTATTAAATTATATAAATAACATCATACCCTTTTTTGTAATTTACTACATAAAAGTGATTATTTTTACATCACCCAAACAAAATAGATTATCTTAAAATCGTTTTTCAGCAAATATACCCAAACAAAAACAGATTCTAATTATAATCGATTATCATAATAATCGATTATTTGAAAATAGATTATCAGCATAATTTTTTTTTTCCAGCTTTCTCAAACATACTCTTATATGTAGAGTACTTTTTTTTTTTTTTTTTTCTTTTTGGGGTAAGAAAGCTAAATATGCTGGTCTTATTATTTGGCATATGGTGGGATCTATTTGGTTGCAGTGGAATGACGTTGCTTTTAGCAATAAATTTGCAGATTTCAGAGGGCTGACGGATCTTATAAAGCTGCAGTCCTGATCATGGTTTTACACTCATTTTGGTCTTATGTTTTTCTAACTGTGATTGGTGTTAACTCCCTTAGAAACTGTATTTAGATTTGTTCTAGAGCTCGCTTTTCGGAACTTTATATATATGGGTATAGATATCCCTTGCATTATTCCTTTTTGTATAGATTGGCTTATAAAAAAATTAACAATATTGTCTATACACCCCAAAATGATTTCTAATGGGATACCATATTATATAGAAAAATATATTCTGACACAGTTTTTCGACAACATATGCGGACAACATTCGGTGTCACAGTGTAGCGGGATTGTGCGACACTATAGCAGACCTTTTTATTTATTTATAAATATTTAGCTTTTTAAAAAAAATATTTTGTTCTTTTTTTAAAAAAAAAAATATTTAGTTTTTTTTGAGAAATAAAATTTTTGGTTAAGTATGTGCAAATATCTGGTTAATCAGGTACAAATATCTGGTTAATTCAATTCATTATCCCGTTAATGGGTTAATGGGTTTCTTTGAGAAATAAAACTTTTGGTTAAATGTGTGCAAATATCTGGTTAACCAGGTACAAATATCTGGTTAATTGAGTTCATTATTTGGTTAATGGGTTTTTTGGTTAAGTATGTGCAAATATCTGGTTAATCAGGTACAAATATCTGGTTAATTCAGTTCATTATCTGGTTAATGAGTTTTTTTAGAAATAAAATTTTTGGTTAAGTATGTGCAAATATCTGCTTAATCAGGTATAAGGTATAAATATCTGGTTAATTCAGTTCATTATCTGGTTAATGGGTTTTTTGGTTAAGTATGTGCAAATATCTGGTTAATCAGGTACAAATATCTGGTTAATTCAGTTCATTATCTGGTTAATGGGTTTTTTTGAGAAATAAATATTTTGGTTAAGTATGTGCAAATATCTGTTTAATCAGGTACAAATATCTGGTTAATTCAGTTCATTATCTGGTTAATGGGTATTTTTTGAGAAATAAATTTTTTTTTTTTTAAAAAGTCAAAATTTGTTTTTAAAAAAAAAAAGTGCGCTACAGTAATGCTACAGTGTGTTACAGTCGTGTATGTTGTCCCGTATGTTGTCTGATTTCTATGTCACAATAACACAGCTGTATTATATATTCATATGAATATCCTAGATACTATTATATACTAAATGAGATGAATATATTAATATTTTATATTTATATATATAATAAAAGAAGTGTCATCTTTAACTTTAAGTGTGATATAAACTAAATATTTAATTAACACAACTCTTGAAATTTGATCTACCTGGCTCAAGATGTTTGCTATATGAAGGCTTCGGTTCTTGCACACCAGTGCACTAACAAAAACATTCCATAAAGCAATGGTTGATTCAACCCAGCTTCTCTCCCACCCTAATTCATCTGATCACTCAGATGTCCAACCTCATGAAGAGGATGAACAGCTACCCTCTCTTGCCTCCACAATTGAAATCTGTATAGGAGAATTCAACTGGACCCAATTCCTCATAGCTGTTCTTGTCTCATTTGCTTGGTTCTTTGATGGCCAACAAACATTCATTACCATCTTCACAGATGCACAGCCATCTTGGCACTGCACTGAACAAAGTGGTGACTCCTCCTGCATCTCTAGTACAAGTTCAAACATGTGCAACCTTCCCAAAGATTCATGGGCATGGGATGAACCAACACAAGCCTCAATCATCTCTGAATGGGGCTTGGAGTGTGAGAGCTCCATCATCACAGGCCTTCCAGCTTCTTCATTCTTCATGGGATGCTTAATCGGTGGTCTTGTGTTGGCCACACTCGCTGACTCATCACTTGGTCGCAAGAACATGCTCTTCTTCTCATGCCTCTTGATGTCTCTCTCTTCTTTACTTGCTACCTTCTCCACCGGTGTTTGGATCTATTCAGCACTTAAATTCCTCTCTGGCATTGGCCGTGCTAGCATTGGAACCTCAGCACTTGTCCTGGTGTCTGAGCTCGTCGCGAAACGATGGCGAACCCGAGTTGGTGTTATTGGTTTCTTCCTTTTCAGTATAGGGTTCTTGACCCTGCCAGCCATGGCTTACACAAACAGAGGTAATTCATGGAGAAACATGTATCTATGGACTTCAATTCCAGCTATTTTATACTGTGTGCTAGTCTTTTTACTTGTACCTGAGTCTCCAAGATGGCTTCTTATAAAAGGAAGAAAAGAAGAAGCTGTGGAAGTATTGAAAAGCATTACATCAATTACTCAAAGTAACTTGAATTTGGCTATCTCTAGATCTACCATGTCACATGAGGAAGAAGGTATAAACTTTGATTTGTACTCCACTCTCAAGATTTTGATGCAAAAGAGGTCTTCAAAAAGGCTATTAGCTATTATGGCAATGGGTTTAGGCATTGGGGTGGTTTATTATGGTATGCCATTAGGCCTTGGAATATTGTCTTTCAACCTTTACTTGAGTGTCACATTTAATGCCTTGTCAGAGATTCCATCAACTTTGCTTACTTTTATCCTTCTAGACAAGTTCAATAGGAGAAGTGCAATCTTCCTTCTCACAATCCTAAGTGGGATTTCGAGTTTTTTAGCAATCATGGAATGGGTGGTACGGACAAGGATGCAAATTGTGTTTGAGTTGATATCCTTCTTCAGTGCTTGCACCGCGTTTGATATTGTTTTAATTTACTGCACCGAGTTGTTCCCAACTTGTGTGCGAAACTCTTCATTATCATTGGTGAGACAAGCGGTGGTGTTGGGTGGTGCGATTAGTCCAGTGCTGGTGGCAGCAGGAAGGGAACATAAGTTTATATGCTTTGGGGTCTTTGGGTTGGCAATAGGGTGCAGTGGGATGTTTGCAATATGTTTGCCAGAGACAAAAGGTAATGCTTTTTGTGATACCATGGATGAAGAAGAAAGCAAAGAGAGAGTAGAATTGTTCTGATGATTTTTATGCAGGATTTATTTTCAATACATGTGCATTGAAGCAGGCATATTATTCTGTTAATATGTTCAAATATTACACAAAAAACATCTATATGAATGTAATCAACATGTGCAATGGACTTATTTGAAACCATGCCTATACATGTGCAATGAAGCATATTATTTTGTTGGATCATGCTAACGATTGCCCTTAGGGTACTGGTTAAGAAAACCAAATAAAAGTAAAATCTTATTGGAAAACTAAGTTTATCACATTTTATATTATATAATGCACCAAATTCCAATGAAAAATTTCCTTTTTTAGATCCTTAACCAGTACCTTAAGAGCACTCGTTAACATTCTACTATTTTGTTAATTGTTGGAAATTTAAACTTGATCTCCATTGCATTTAGTTAATTACTATTCATGAATCCTTAGGTTTATAGTATATTTTTCATTTGCATGTATTTACAATGAAGAACTTGATTATAGTTTCTAGGAGTTATAATTTCAACAAAGTGTTCGAGTCCATTACATATATCATATGCAACATGAGGTGCCTAGAGCATTTATAAATACCCATGCAGTGCATTTGCAAGCAAGCCAAACCAAGCCAAGAGAAGGCAAGCAAAGCCAGGAAATACAAATAATTTGAGTGTCAAAAGAAGAGTTAATCTCTCCCTTATCTCTCTTCCTTAATCTCTGATCTTCTATTTCCTTCATAATATATTACACAAAAATATGATATAGTTTAGTAATTAATTTGAAATTGAATTCTAATTAAGGTTTTTGTTAACAAGTGTCTTGGGAAAGGCTTATCAAAACAAAAAAAAAATGTCTTGGGAAAGAAAGTACACCTGTTAAAAGAGAATATTTATGTTTTGTATAAATATTTCAACTGTTGACGAATAAATATTTATGATCCCTGGTCCTATTTTTTATCTTTGAAAATGCTACGTATTAATGTTGTACAGATTTGGCTAGCTGTCATCCTTTGGTCATTAAGATGTATAGACGAGAAAATGGTCCAGGACATATATAATTGATAGCCATATATAATGGCAAAATGTCATAAGATCACAACAAGTGTATCACATTGTTGTAATCAATAAAATGGTAAGAATCAAGTATCATCTTCAAGGATTGATTGTGAAATACCAATTCACAAATCCGAAATGTTATTTAATATAAAAAAATCATTTTGTACTGTTTGTGAGAATAGTTATATAAAAGTATTCTCTCTCATTTTTATCACATACTCATCGTCTAGGGATGTTCGCGGTTCACTTTGGATCAATTTTAAAGCAAAAAAGCATCCGATACAAAGATAAAAAGAAAATGTGGTTCGGTTCGATTTGGATTTCTTTAAAAAAAAATGATCCGATTAGATTAAATGCGGTTTAGATTGGTTCGGTTGATTCGGTTTTTACTGACACATCATTATATATTTATAAATGCAATTGAGAGAAGGGAAAAATATTTTGGGTGAAAAACAAAACAGAACCTGATTTAACAAAAAAGAAGCAAAACAAAATGTAAAAGTTACGACCTGCTCGTGCGTGAAATCATATGTAAAATAAGAAGCAAATCAGCCTAAAACTACAAATCTCAATCTCAATGCTCATGCGGCTGAATTTACTATGCAGAGTGCAGACAACCAACACTTAACAATTAAAATGGTAAATGTAAAAGTTCCAAAGTTAACAACATACATTAAATATAAAGACTAAATATAAAGTACTCTAACAAATGACAAAAGTCTTTAAGGCCACTGCTTCAACATTCAAATAAAGACTTAATATAAAGTACTCTAACAAATGACAAAAGTCTTTAAGGCCACTGTTTCAACATTCAAATACAAAGTTCCAAAAATTGTTGATGTACTTGATAACTTACTCCTAGCATTCAAGGCCACTCTGCTTGCAAAGCAAAAATACAAAGTATGAGAGACCAAGAGTAAAACTAGCCAGAGTAACACATGCTAGAAATCATAACCAGAAGACAACAACACCAGCCAAGAGAAAAGAGACAACACATGCAATGAAAAAAAAAAAAAACAAATGAGAATACAAGGTAAATATGATCATACCATTCAAGAAAACCAGCTCCAAATTAGTGAATCAGTGAAATCAGTGAATCAGATTAAACAAATGTAGTGGTTCTCCATAACACATTAGGAAAAACCTGATACAAATTAGTGAAATGAGTGAATCAGTGAATAACCAGACACAAAATAAGCGAATAACAACATCAACGACAAACAAAGTGACCAAAAAATTGAACAATAACAAAGATTGAATATGAAATACCCACCCAAATCAGTGAATCACAACAGCAAAATGTAAGTGATACAGAGTCGAGCCTAAAGCTGCTAAATATCAGCTAAAGTGATATAGAGAGCGGGCATGATACAGATAACAACTAAAAAACATATGTACCCACACAAATCAGTGAATAACATCAGCAAAATGAATACCCACTACCCGCACAAATCAGTGAATAACAAAAGTAAAATGAATACCCCTTACCTGCACAAATCAAAACAACAAAATGAAGATAGAAGATTGAAGCAAGGTAGAATGAAGGAAGCACTCACCGGAGGAGAGGTGGTGTGATCTGACATTGATCACTAAATTGATAGGATCTTTCTTTGATCAAATTGTTTAAGAATTCAAGATCAACAACAAATCAAGAACAATATTGATAGAAATCTTGATTCTCAAGTGAGAATTCAAGAAGAAACAAAAAAGTAAAAGAGAAGCAATTTCATATATGAATTGAAAGACAAGACTAAGAAAGTAAATCTAGATCTAAGAATTGTAAATTACAAGAATTAAAGAAGCAATTGAAATAGAAAAATGGAGAAGAATAGAAATGGAAGAAGGTGCCACAATCAACTCTTTCAACTCTTGGAGAAGAGATTGAATTGATAAGTCATGTGAAGATTCACCACTTGAACATGGGAAGTTCAAGATAAGAATCAAGGTTCAACCATGAACCTTTAGGAGGAGAACTCTCTCAACTCACTCTAGCTCTCAAGTATGAGAAACTTTGAAAATGTATTCAATCGTCAAAAAATGAGTACAAGAGGCTAGTTTATAGGTGATGGCATGAAGCTCATCATCCACTATGATCTAATTTGCGCCCAATTATTTCCTACTCACATTCTATGTTGGGCTAATGGCCCAATAGGCCCAATTCCTAAGCCCAGTGTCCTAATCTAGTCCGAAAGTGCATATTGGAAAAAGCACTTATATTACATGAGTCCTATTCTACAATTATTACATAGATCCTGCAATCTAGAATTATTACAAAGATCCTTCAAACTAAGAGGACTATTGTTGGTCTTGGACTCTTCTTTGTTATGCTTCCTTGGTCCTTGGATGCCCTTGTCCATGCTCACATCAAGAGGAGAGGAACGGAGGTCTGCGCAAGATGCAGCGTGTATCATCCTTTTCTTTAGCTACGCTGTATTATCGTTAAAAATATATATTTATTTATATTTTTATTTGAGACCAAGAAAATGATTTTGTATAAAACAAAATCATATTCATACTATACCTTATGGTAGAGGGTTACGGTAAAAATCTGGGTTTAAAATTCAGATGGAATCCGGTCTGCGTTTTCATTGATAGTAAAATGTTACTGAGCAAAAAACCTAATTTTGACCCAAGAACGAAACCGTTTAGTTTTATATCATATTTCCAACGATATAGACTATTTTGAAATTATTACTCAAAATATATTATTATACTTTTTACGGGCAAAATTTTAAAGAAAACAAGCGTAAAACCTAAGTCGGGAAAATGACGGAGCCGGATATGGAATTGCAGAGACCCGCCAAGAGACCGGGACAACGAGTCATACATGATGACTCATGGAGGATGAGGTCATCCATGATGTCACATGTAATCATGACAAAAATAATATCTAGATATTTGAATAAGGTGAAAAGACTAAATTGCCCTTGGCCATTATTAGTATTTCCACCGATGTCCTAACTTTTTGTGGACCAAAACACCCCCCTCACTCACTCAACCTACACGGCCACACACTTCCCCCCACACTTAGCAAAATTCTTCATCTTCATTCTAAGCATTTTACTCACAAAAACACCAAAACCTCCATTGTTGTTCTTGCAAATTTGGTCATTTCTCATCATTTTTATTCATTCCAAGGTGAGGATCCTCTTTCTCATCATCTTAGCTCCATTAATCCTCCACAAATTTCCATTTTCATCAAGTTTTTCTCAAATCTCAAGTTCTAGATCTAGTTTCACTACAAAAAAAAAGGCTTTTAGCGACCGAATTATTCGGTCGCTATTTAATGCTTTTCGGTCGCTAATTCAGTCAGCGACCGAATTAGCGACCGATTTCATACGGTTGCCAAAACCTTGGTCGCTAATTATTTAGCGACCGAATTTTTTTCGGTCGCTGATTAGCGACCGAATTTTCGGTCGCAAAATGGAAGTCATTTGGTCGTTTAACTTGGTCGTTTCATTATAAAATGACCGATTTTAGCGACCGATTTTTTGAATTTTGCGACCGAATTATCAGTCGCTAATCAACGGTTATATTTAAATATCGCGTCCGAAAAATCGGTCGCTAATTCGGTCGCTAATTTAAGAAAATCGGTCGCTAATTCGGTCGCTAAACTTTGCATTTAAATTTTTCGATAACAAGAACGGTCGCTAATTCGGTCGCTAAAATTTGCATTTAAATTTTTCGATAACAAGAACGGTCGCTAATTCGGTCGCTAAGCTTTGCATTTAAATTTTCCGATAACAAGAACGGTCGCTAATTCGGTCGCTAATAATACACTGTATTTTTAAAATAGCGACCAAAAAAATTCGGTCGCTGATTTATTATTAAATTTTTTTTTTGAAGCTACAAAATATTAAAATAAGATTTAATTAAATTAAAATTAGCAAACATAAACATAAAGCAAATAAAATTAAATATCAATCATATTAAAGCAGATAATTCGATAAATATTCACGCAAAATATATAAAAGACCAGGAGAAATACAAATGTAATAGTCAATGTGTCATACAAAGATGAGAAAACTAATCTATGTGACGAGGGGGTGAAGGGAGTGGGCTGATGCCAGAGTGATCCGAGGCAGTGACAGCAGCAGTAGCGTCATCAATAGCAGCAGCATTAGTAACAGCGGCGGCATCAGCAGTAGCGACATCCGCAGTAGTAGCCTCGACGTGGGCACCGCCAGATCCGGAACTGCTGGGTCGGAATCCCAAGTACCTAAACAACTCCTCCATACGATTATCCTGCTCTCGTATGCGACTGTCTTGCTGTCGTGCGTGCTCCCGCAACTCATGTATCTCGTTATCCTTCGCCGCAAGTTCAGCATTCATGTTCATGATGGCCTCTCTGACATCTGGGTTGGAATCAGTGCCAGAATGTCCGCATGGCACTGATATGGCCACGAACTGATCCCCAAGCTGACCGAGGCCAAATACATGGCCCTTCTTATTTTTCCCGCCAACCACCTTTAAGTAAAGGGCATTGTCAGACTCGGGAGACGGCTCCTGCCCCTGACTACTGGCATCGTCTTTGAGGCGATGGAATTCGTCCTGCAAAATATGTCAGATATTATCATTTGTAATTATATATTAAGAAGAATGAAAGTAATTAATATATTGAAAATGAATTGGTGAGTTAAGAGTACTTACAACAAGGTCCCGAACCTTCGGGCTAACCCACTCCCCACGCTTAGTCTTCTTGGTCTTATGCACGATCTCAATTGCAGTAGGTTTTCTCTGCTGCTCTTTCGACTACATATATAGAAGCAAAAAAAGACAATTTTTATTAATAAGGACATATATAAAGCACTAAATTAAAAAACAATAAAATTCATGTTGACTTATTACCATCCTATCAAAATGCTCATGAATGGTAATTGAGCCACCGGTGTATAGTGGAGCGCCAGTGTCAGAAGCCCGATTATGCTTTCCGATCTCGTTCTTTATCAGGAACTTCTCATCACTAGCCCAATATTGACGGAGGCGTTCCAGCACATCAGGTCGAAGCCAACTCCCATCATCTGAACCATCCCTAATCCTACCCATTGCCCACTTAACCAACTTTGCGCCTCTCGACTCAAAGGCCTTACGTATCTGATCTGCATCCGCTGGCAACCACTTATAGTGTGCCTAACAAGAAAGAGTAAAATATCAAGAAACAAAATTAATAAATAATAATATTGTAGACATATACTTAACACAATAATAAATTTATTTGTTACCCCGAAGTCATCCCTAAACCACATATCACGCAAATCCTTATCAATCTTCTTCCACGATGGCCAGGCCTCACTATACTTTCCCTTGATACACTGAGAGATCTGCTTCTGAGGCCCGTATGCAGGGTAAATCCATCTGTACATAACCCCAATCTGACATTCCGAGATTCTATGGAAAACTCCGGATACATCCTATCAAAATGTTTCCATGCTTCTCCATCTGATGGATGACACAACACACTAGAATCCCTCTGATTGTTATGATGCCATCGCATGTGAGCTGCAGTGGCCATCGAAGAATACATTCTTTGGAGTCTAGGAGTAATCGGGAAGTACCACATCTTTTTTAGAGGGGTTTTTTTAATAACTCCCTTTCTATCAGTTCTTATCTTGTAACGATCAGCACCGCAAAATCTACAAGTATCAACTCTCTCATCCGAATATTCATTACGATACAACATGCAACCATTCGGGCAACACTCAATCTTCTCAACACCCAGACCCAAGTTTGCCACTGATTTCTTAGCTTGATAGAAATTTCTAGGCATTCGATTGTCGCTCGGCATTGCCCCACCCATAAATTGAACCCACCGATCGAAATCATGTTCAGTCATATTACCTTCGGACTTGAGGCTAAGAGCAACCAACGAAGCCGATAGTTCGGAGTAATCCTGACAACCATCCCACAAAGGAGCTTGCGCGGCTCTCAACATGTCAAAAAATCTTTGTGACTCTGGGTTAGGATCCTCCTCTATGTGTTGAGACCCCATCACACTGTCCAGTTGAATGCCCCTACCAACTTCAGGGCCAGCATGATCCATAATCATCTGCTCGAACGGATTGTAATCTTCTCTATGCTCACTAGCCCCATAGTATGCATCGTCCACCACAACCGGCGGAAACGGGGGCAATCTCTCACCGTGACTGGTCCAGTAGTAGTAATTAGGCATAAACCCCTTCTCATAGAGATGTGCCATCACGTCGTCCCCATAATGATACCGTTTGCACTTACATCTCTTACAAGGACACCTCATCTTTGGTTTTTCTTGTCTAAGATATTCCTCAGAGTTGCGAGCAAACTCCATGAATTCATTCACTCCCTCGATGAACTCATCTGTCACTCCACCTTGTTCCTTCCTTCTATCCATCCACCTCCGATGCTCAGGAGCTTCCATGACTGGTAACTAAAACAACAATACTTAGTCGAGTAATTCTCGTCTTCTTCTTTTCACAAGATATGGCCCTATCCCTTTCGAGAACAAACATTTTCAACACTCCGTTAAGAGTTATTCTTTAATTCTCATGCCTCATACCTAACGAAATTTCGGCAGCATTTCCCATTGGTCTCCGATATACACGAATTGAACGCGATGACATCCACCACGATCAAAGATGCACCCGGAGAACAATAGGATACGTAACAGACCAAAATTCAATCAAGTATAAGATACAAGAATGCAAAGAATAACTGTTAACTTTGCAAAGAACAACTGTACAATTAACATTAAATAATTGACATCTCAAACAACATCACAACCTATTGAGCTCCGCTCTCTACTAACAAACAACAAATCAAATAGACAAACACATGAAACTTTTCTAAATTATCAGCACACAACCAGCCATGCATCTCAAACAACAACATCACAACCTATTGAGCTCCGCTCTCTACTAACAAACAACAAATCAAATAGACAAACACATGAAACTTTTCTAAATTATCAGCACACAACCAGCCATGCATCTCAAACAACAACATCACAACCTATTGAGCTCCGCTCTCTACTAACAAACAACAAATCAAATAGACAAACACATGAAACTTTTCTAAATTATCAGCACACAACCAGCCATGCATCTCAAACAACAACATCACAACCTATTGAGCTCCGCTCTCTACTAACAAACAACAAATCAAATAGACAAACACATGAAACTTTTCTAAATTATCAGCACACAACCAGCCATGCATCTCAAACAACATCACAACCTATTGAGCTCCGCTCTCTACAAACAAACATCAAACCAAGTTGACAAACACATGCATAGTTTTTAAAGTAACAGCACACAAGCAGTCATGCATCTCATACAATATCAAACCTATTGAGCTCCGCTCTCCACTAACAAAGAAAACAGAAATGAGACAAATACCAAGCAATTGACTAAATTTATCAGCACACGTCCAACAACTTATTGAGCTTTGCTCTCCACTAACAAACAAGAAGGGGACTATTGACTTACCTCACCGAGAGTTAAGGCTAAGAAGGGGAATACGAACTTCGAAGTGTGGGACAGAATACCGAAACCTGAAACATACACATCACAAGCATAATCATCAATGCAATGGAATAAAGAGCATCAAAATACAAAACAAACACACGAGTCAATTCTACTACGGGAATGAAGATTGTGCATTTTGTTAACTTAACAAATCATATACACTCTTGATTCTGCAATCATCTTGACAACCAGTTTGAGGAGAAACATACATTAAAAGAATATCATCATCTTCAAAGCAATGTTCACCAGTGTAATTACATGATAGATGCTTCAAATAAATATAAGGAAGTAAATCATGCAAATGTTTTTGCTGTTCTATTTCTCATTTGTGAAATATGACTGTGAGGGAAGCATCACATGACAAGACATATTCTAGATAAATAAGGAAGTACTCTTACCTTAACACACAAATATTCATCAAAATGTGATGTCTTGACAAAACAAGACACTAGAATCTGTAAAAAAAAATAGAAAACAAAATGAAAATGGGGTTTAAATATATACAATCATACTTAAAGAGGAAAGAGTGTAAGAACATTTCAAAAGGAAAAAAAGCCCAATCCACACTCTCCATGAATTGCTTTTTCAGAGAAGCTACTCACTGTAACATACTAATAGTGTAACTTCATAAATCAAAGTTTAACAAAAATGGACAAAGGCCTTACATAAATCCACCACCCTAACTAATAGAACAACACCTATACAAAGAACCAGAAACCCCTCCAAAAGAACATCATAAAAACATCCCCATATAAAAAAAGGAAGCAAGTCCCATAGAAACAACACAGAAATCCATGCACAAATAGTATGATCTCTACTTCACACCATTCTGCATTCCTTTTAATGTCCCTTAAACAGAGGAGGGGGCATGAGGATTTAAAATCATTCGACAATGAAAAGCAACCATCAATCAATCAATACATATTACATAATATATAAGGAAAGCCCATTTAAACAGCTTAGCGAGTGCATAATATTATCTACCAAACTAGGCACGAATCTATCTCAAGCAGAATGGCAGATGTTGCATAACAAGATATGTACTCCTCCATTGTCTACAATTTATTGACATGAAATGAAATACTGAAAAAGGCATTATCATTAATTATTCTATATTCTATAAATGACAAATGTTACAAGAGGTTAAGCAAACCCCAAAGCTAGTACCTCTCTGAGGTGTGCGCTGACACATTACTATACCATTGGCCCCTAAGTTGATTAGGTTCTAAAGGCCATAAATTTAATGAAAGTATGGGGCAGATCAAACAACAGATACAAAGCATGTTATGAATAAGAATTCAGCTTCATCAACAATCAAAATAGTATAAATGTTACTCTGAATGCAATAGAGACTTTAACCATGTTAAACGTCTAGGTCCTTTTATTGTCAATAAAGTAATACCATTTTTGTCATCCTTAATTAACAGCATTAAGTTGGAACGATTTTTGATTTTTGATACATTAAACATATGCTTAGCAGAGAGTTACTTAACATAATATTATTGTCCCATACTTTATCATCAGCCACAACCATATGTATGAGTTTCATCCTATCCAAATTCCTTATGACTAAGCATAGTTTGATAGGGCACATGTTGTTAAAACTGAAACTGAGCACATCCTTTCTAGTTTGATAAGACTCAGACTATGTGTACTAATAAATCAAATAGCAAAATAAAAATAATAATGATGATAAAGCCTAACTTAACATTAAAGAACCACAGGTCAATTATATAATAACTATCCCCCATATAATTTCCCAGAAAGCAATTCCTACTTCCCCAGAGCAAGCACGAACATGCAAAATATCCCAGGAAGACGATTCAAGCATAGAAACAACCAGACAAATCACCAAATCAATTTCTCAACATCAACACTATAAATATAACTCACTAATCATATTTAATCTTTCAAAACTCACATTAATTTAAATCAAAATAGATTCGGGGGTTTTGGGTTCATAACGCAATTTGGGGAAAAATTAATCTAACCAAAGATTAATGAAATTAATCTAGGGAAACATTAATTCACTACCCTAATTGCATAAAAACATAACCAATTTCATACTTTGAAACTGAAATCAAATTGCTAGGTTTAGGGTTTGAGATTGGAGAAAATTTCTTGAAAAGGAACAAAGGAAAGTGGAAAACCACTCACCCAACAAAGGAGATGAACTCAAGGTGGTGCTATGGCGGCGATGGCGGCGGATAGCTGCGGTTCGTTTCTAGAGCATTCAAGAACCAAAAGGGAGTGTAAGTTCAAGGAGAAGAACAAAACAACTTGAACTCAAAAGTTCGAAAATCACCATTAATGGCAGCTTAGAAGCTTACCGCGGCTGGAGAATGGCGAATCGTGGCTGAGGACGACGCGTGGTGCTCGCAGTGGTGCTCGCGGTGGTGCTCGCGTGGTGCTCGCGATGGAGCTCGCGGTGGAGCTCGAGCAGCGGCCGAACCACTGCACCTGCAGTGGTGCTCAATGTCGACTGATACGCACAGAACGGCGACGAGAGGGACAGCCACAGCGGCGCTTGCAGGCGGCGCGACGGCAGGGACAGTGGCGGTTGGCGGGGCAGTTGTGGCTGGACTGAGTGAAGGAGGAAGAAGATGATGTGAGGGAGAGAGAAGAAGTAGGGTGGGGTTTGTGGTGTTCTGAAAGGAAATAGAAGGAGAAAGGAGAAAATAAAAAAAGAAAGAAAGAGGGAAAGAAGAAGGCATTCACGCGTGAAAGCTGGAAAATTTGGGGAAAAAATTTTCGGTCGCAAAATCGGTCGCAAATCATTAATTCAATGTTCAGCGACCGAAAATAAATCGGTCGCTAAATTTAAAAATAATCGGTCGCTAATTCGGTCGCAAATCATTAACTCTATGTTCAGCGACCGAAACCAATTCGGTCGCTAAATTTAAAAAATAATCGGTCGCTAATTCGGTCGCAAATTCGGTAATTAGATTACCTCTTCCATGCTTTATTTTAGCGACTGAATTAGCGACTGAATATTTTGCGACTAATAAAATCGGTCGCTAATTCGGTCGCTGAATATATTAAGCGACCAATCCTAGAAAAAGGTAAATTCGGTCGGAAATTCGGTCGCTGATAGCAACGGATTAAATCGGTCGCTAAATTCGGTCGCTAAAACCAGTTTTTCTTGTAGTGTTTTTCAAAAATTCATGAAAAATCATAGAAAAATGTTTTAAGTGTTATGACACTTGATCTTACCTCTCTAATACCTCTAGTTGTTAGATCTAGAAGCTTGAAATCAAAAGAAATTCCTAACCGACTTTTGCCATGTTGACCGACTATATATATAGGCTAAATGAGATTTTGTTCAATTTTTAACTTAGATAATGATGGTTCTAAGCTATCTAAGGTCTCTAGGTTCTAGATCCAAGAGCATGTGAGCAAAAGAAATTTCTAACTAATTTTTACTCTCTTGGCCGAAACCCTAACCAAGTGGTTGGATGAGTTTTATTTCAAATTTTTGACTTATAACAATTTATCCATGCTAGTTAAGACTCTAGTAACTAGGATCCAAAAGATGGAATTGAGAAAATAACCCTAGCTCTATTTTGGTGCCGAACCCTAGCTTAGAGTTGTCTTAGATTGATTTTGTTTGATTAATATATTTTTATGTTGATTTGGATGAAGGTTAAATCGGTAGCTTGTGGTGTGATAAAAAAAAGATTCGTTTTCGTGATTCCGATGTTAAGCTCAGGTGGGAGAAAGAAATATCCTGTCGTCGGTACAGATAAGTAGCATATATTTTATAATAATGGTGTAGGGTGACCTAAACCCTACTAGTGGTCGAGTAATTAATCGACAAGACCAAAATCACATTGGAAACTACCCCGTAGTACCAATGATGATTTGGAGATTGTAGGTTTATAACTATTAGGATAATTTTAGAATATTGAAGGATGTCTGGTTTTATTACTATTGAACTGTTTGGGATGCGCTGGCTGCGGTAATCTACTTTATGTGTGACATTTTGTGTTATCTGAAAATTTTATTATTACTTTATTTTGTCTGAATATTTTATTATTATTTTATTGTGTATGATCTGTTTGGTCTGATAACATGCTTAGTTGGCATTTAGGCAAGGATATGTGTTGTTCGGGAGATTTGCATGTGGGTGAGAGAATGAATGCGCTTTAGAGGTGCCTAGCCTAATTAAAGTATTTAATGGATAAGATGTGACATGGAATGTGTGTTGAGACTGTGATGGAAGGTTGAGGCACTATGTTATAACCGATGTGAGTCAGTGAGATTCATATATATGCATTGTTGTTCACAACCATGTGTTGGGAACACACGAGGTCTGAAGTTCTCGCGGGACCGTCCCAACTTAGATTTAGAAAATAAATTAGTTTAGAGTCAATCGAAGATTAATTTTGGATCATTGATTTTCTTGGTTGATCAATTCAACCATCAATCTCTCCTTTAATTCAAATTTTGAACTTTTAGATTTATCCTTCTTTATATTTAGATGCAAGTGCCAAAATTTATTTATTTTTCTAGACGCAATTTTAATCACCCAAATTTTTACTCACACTAAAAAGGATAAGGTATCCAATTCCTAATAAAAAGGATTTGCTTAGCCGTCTGAATTTCGGCTAAAATATTCTAAAAAATTGACATGAAATCTGGTTATTATCAGATAGAAGTCAAAGAAAGTGACCGTTACAAAACAACGTTCACTGTTCCTTTTGGGCACTATGAATGGAATGTAATGCCCTTTGGACTCAAAAATGCTCCTTCAGAATTCCAGAGAATTATGAATGAGATTTTCAATCCATACTCAGACTTTACACTCGTCTACATTGATGATGTATTAGTATTTTCTCAATCCATTGATCAACACTTCAAACATATCAAAATCTTCATAAGAGTAATCAAAAGGAATGGTTTAGCTGTGTCTAAAACCAAAGTCAGTCTTTTCCAAACAAAAATCAGATTTCTTGGTCATAACATCTACCAAGGAACTATTATTCCAATCAACAGAGCAATAGATTTTGCGGACAAGTTTCCTGATCAAATTATTGATAAAACTCAACTTCAGAGATTTTTAGGATGTTTCAATTATGTTGCTGATTTTGTTCCAAACCTTAGTAATATAATCAAACCTTTGCACAACTGTCTTAAGAAGGAACCTCCTCCTTGGACAGACGAACACACAAAAGTTGTTCAAATTATCAAATCTCAGATAAAGAATCTTCCATGTCTTTGTCTTCCAAATCCTTTTGCCTACAAAATTGTTGAAACTGATGCTTCTGACATTGGTTACGACGGTATTTTGAAACAAAGAATTTCAGGAAAAGAGCATATCATTGCATATACTTCAAAACATTGGAATTCTGCTCAGCAAAATTATTCTACTATCAAAAAAGAGATTTTGGAAACAGTTTTATGTATTTCAAAATTTCAATCTGATTTACTTAATCAAAAGTTTTTGGTTAGAGTATATTGCAAATCTGCAAAAGATATTTTACAAAAGGATGTTAAAAATTTGGCATCAAAACAAATTTTTGCCAGATGGCAAGCAATTTTAAGTGCTTTTGATTTTCAAATTGAATTTCTCAAAGGCTCTTCCAATTCTCTTCCTGACTTCCTTACTCGTGAATATTTACAGGGTAGGTAAAAAAGTGAGAGTGGCAGCAATGCCAAAAACATCAACTTCCTCTGTAAAGGGGAAGGGAAAAGGAAAATTAGTCCTTGCTGGACTACCCCGCCAAGGTGCGCCAAAAGAATCTGGGTCATCAACCCAGAAACCAACAATCAAACTTGGGTCATCAACCCAATCTGGGTCATCAACCCAGCAAACCACCAAACAGTCAAAAGAAGACTATGGTATCCCAATTCAAACATTGTTAGCCTTTCAAAATCAAGGCCTAACTAAACTCCCTAAAGCGACTTGGGGAGACAGAGTGGAGCAAGAATCTGGTTCTCCACCCCCTCTCAAAGACCTAATCAAAGAGCTAGCTCAAACAGCTACTGCCTTAAATGTTGTCAAACCTGATACAAGATTATCAACAGACAACACTCAAACCCAAACCTTTGCAACGCAGTATGTTACAAAAAATCAAACTCAATTTGTTGTTCAAATAGAACCAGGATTTTGGGATAATAACCCTAACAAAGTTCCGGCCAAAATCTTTCAAAATGGTTCCCATTTTCAACAAACACAATCAAACAAAAACAGAAATTTTTATGAGTTTATATTGATTGATACTGATTCAGTCTCGATTAAACATTATCGAGATCCTAAGGATCAATCAACATACACTCATTCAACTTTCCAGATTTTAAAGGTTTTAACACCTGAGCAATTTGGAAAGAACTTGAATGTTTTCAAAAAAATTTCTCAAACTTTTGATCCCATTGGTTTTAATTACTGGGATTGCTTAACAGCTTGGTACAATGTTTTCTGGTACCAAAACAATCAGAATAAACAGTCTTGGTTGATTTATTTCAAAAAGAATATCAATTATAAATTTCCCCAGTGGTTTATCCATTGGTGGAAAATTTTTGGTCCGATCAAACAAATCCTTCCACCAGATCTTCTAGAAGGATATCAAACATTTGAAAAATACTTTGACAGCAAGGAAAGCCCATTTCCGGTCAATCTGGTATTTTTCTCAAAATTTTCCCTTGCTTGGGTTTTCAGTTGGCAATACAAGTATCAAAAGCAAGAGCTTTATCCTGGTATTTTGCCAATTTTGCAAAGATCAACATACGTCAAATGGTGGGCACAGTTCAACTATGCAGCAGCCACCAGTGACAATGTCAAAATATGGTTCCAACAAAATTCTAAATAGATGAAAGCCGCCAATCCAGAATCCTGTGAGTTTCTGAATCAAAAATCTCAGATTATTTCAGCCTTAGCTGGAACCAAGTCCAAAGAAAGTTTCCTTAACAATAAGGAAGCTATTTTGAAGCTGGCAAAGCAAGACTTAGCTTCACCATCAAAAACAGCAAAGTCTTCCAAATGAAAGCTTCCCCAGTCTGACGAGGAAGATGAAGACTAGGAGGACTTAAGTCAATGTTCCGACCCATTCTATCAGAATGAAGATGATTGTTATGGGATCGACACCACAGTCAATCTGAGTGACGATGAATAGTTCCAGTCACCAGTCAATTAAAACAGTCCTGCCGATAACTACAGTTCCAGTCATGATACCGGCACTGTTCTTTACCGACAGTCACAGTTCCAGTCAAGTTACCGGCACTGTTCTTCAATAGTTGCAATAGTTTAGGTTTCTGTTACCGATACTATTATAATAGTAAATTTTCAATCTTCTATAAATAGGATGCTAGACTCAGTTGTTAAGCATCTGAAACTTTTAGAGAGAGTTTTAGAGAGAGAAGCTCTGAGTATCTGAGAGCTCTGAGTGTGAGTTCTTCAGTTCTTCTTCCTCTTTTTCTTTCTTTCAATCTTGTAATCTTCAATCTTGTAGTTTTCAATTGTTCAATTTATAAACACATGGTTTAGAAAATCTCTCTTCTCCCTCCACCGGTCCTGGTGAGGCTCTGCCTCCGCTCCGGTTTCTTTTCTTTTTTCCCAGATCTTGGTCGGTTCTACCACCTTTCTGGGTTTATGCTTTAAATTGTTATATTTTCTGTTTTAATCTCTACAGTACCTGTTTGTACTGTTTTCATGTTTTAATTTCCATATTTTAATTATTTTGTTTTATTATATGTAAAACACTGCTGATTCTCCTACTTCTCATCATCCTACTCTCTTCCCCCTTTCCCTTCCTGTAACCCTGCCATCCCACTGGTATCAGAGCCAGATGGGGAAGTAGGAATTGTAATATGGATCTAAGATCCATACCTTACTGAATTAAAAAAAAAAATCAGAAGAAATTATTATGCTTAACTGGTTTGGGTACCTCTTAACTGGTAAGTACCTCCGTGTTCTTGCTTTGATATGTCTTGTTAAAGCTGTAGCAGTAAGACCTCATGTGGATGAAGAGGCAGTAAGTCTAATTTGCCGATGCTTGAAGCAAGATAAATCAAAAGTATGAATAGCGAGTAGCAGTAAGTCTACTTTGAGGTAGCTTTTGGTTATTTAAGTAAATCCTTTTTCAAAAGGTAAGGTACAGCTATGGTTAAGTATGATAAGATCTAATGATTTTGTAAATTTCTGTAAAGTTGTTATTTTAAAATTTTATGAAAATTATTCGGCAAGGTAAGGCTTAGATCTATATTTACTGTTACTTGGAACCAAAGGAAGGCAATGATATCAGAATAATGAAAATTATGTTATCTCGTTCTTTTTCAAAGCTTTCTTTCCGCTCTTCCCAACCTTCTTCTTCATCTCTTCAGGAATCTGATATTTCTACCAATCCAAGCAGTATTTTCCAAGAGGAAATCTGCTTTGAAAATATCAATCAAGATATTGATAACTGGGTAATCCCAAAGATACCCACAAAAGAATTATACAAACCAGAAGGTAATTTTTTTGCTACCTCTGATTATGTTATCAAGACGGTAGAGAAAAATATTCCTATCAATCCAGAGAGTGAGGAGTTTCATCTTCTCTCAATGGATACAATCAAGAATCATAAACAAAAATACAGATACTTACACATAGGATGTGTTCAAGTAGCTGTAAAACCCTTAATCCGTGAAGGATTAAATGCATCAATCTTAATGTGCTTAAGAGATATTAGGCACAATAAATTTCAGGATTCTTTATTAGGCACGATAGAAACTGGCCTAAGTCAGGGTCCGATTTACTTCAACTGTTATCCAAACAGAACATTGAGTCTACAGGATAGAAATATTTTAGACTCTTTGGTTTTAAACATTAAGATTTGTGGCTTAGACATGAAGCCTGGATCAATCCCAGCAGCTTTGCTTTATAGGATTCAATACAAGGTTATGAATTCTTGTAATTCTAAAGTTCTTAAAACTAGAACATCGGGAGAGACAACATTGTTTCTTACTGATGTTACTAAAGCAAATGTTATTGTCCCTAAAACTATCCTCTGGAAAGATGTAACTCTGCCAGAAAGATGGATTTTGGATAAAGCAGCACCGACTTTACCAAGGGAAACATCAAACTTCAATAATATTGTCCAGACCCAGTCGGGACAAGTGGAATTAGTCTTCGAAAGAAGAAATTCTTTTAGTTCTATCAGATCCTCTAGTCTTAGATTAGAAGACTTTAGATCTATCCCTTCAAGACAATCTTTCTCAACCACATCACAAATTCCAACAATTAACCTTCAGGGATTAGATACCTCATCTACTATCCCTAGACCAATTTATCAGACAGAAGATGATCAACGATCAATTCAGTCTCCAACCTTTTCCTCTCTTAATGAATCTTATAATGATTTGTAAGTTCATTATTGATAAGGATTCCCTTCGAAAGGACTTCTACTTTGAGGAATGGGAACCTCAAAGAGAGTGGTTCTTACAAGAATATAAGGGAACAACCAAAAATAATATTCAAGAAGAATATTATCAGTTTCTTAACAATGTTAAGACAAATGTTTTATTTTTTGACTGGTTTCATGCTTATGCAGTCAAAAATCAAATTAATTATCCTTGGAAAACAAAGATAGATGTTGACAAAACCACTAATGTCATTACTATATGGCATTTGAAAAATGGTGAGTTAGTCAAAACAGAGTTACCACCAAATAACTCTTTCCAACTCCCTGGTGTTAAAGATCCTTTCACCAACAAACCAATAATGGCTGCTCCTTTCAAAAATAAAAATGCCGATGAAACAGTTTCTGCTCACGACATTAACAAATTAATGGAGCAATCAAACTATACAAACAAATACCTACAAGTTATAGGGGAACATATTATCAAAAAAGATGTATCCACTGATGCATCTACTTCGGGAATTAAAAAAGAGATTCCCTTAGAAAAACCCTTGTTTAAACCTTTCAAGGTCAATAAGAAGGTCAAATAAAGTTTACAACTCCTTCTTAACCCCGAGATAAAAAAGGAAAAACAAGAGTTATTAGATATACTAAAACAATTAAGTGTTCCAAAGTCTCCGGCTAATACCCAAGAAGGACGACCCTTAATAAGGGGCAAGGAACCAGCCAAAGATCCAACCATAAATGTCCTAAACGAAGATGGCTCAGAAACAGAATCTGTGGCCAGTACTTCTAAATCCAACTCAGTAGAAAAACCTTTGATAAAAAAACCTTTGATCAATATAAATCCAGTTTATACTCAACCCTGGAAAAAACCAACAACACTCTACTATCCTAGAGCAACTCCTCCGGATTTGCTCCTTGAAGAAAAACTTCAGCTTTCAAAAGGTTCAATGCTAACAACATCTATGAATGGAACATAAATGGCCAAATGGAGTATCAAATCCTTCAAACAATGCAGCACATGACCATGATGGCCACTGTATATCAAACTGCGAATGATTGCTCAGAAGAAGACATTTGCAATATTTTGGTTGCTGGATTCACAGGCCAACTAAAAGGTTGGTGGGATTATTCTTTCTCGGATATACAGAAAGAATAAATGTTTACAGCAATCAAAACTGACACAGAAGGAAATCCAATCTTTGACAATGATGGCCAAACTATTCCAGATGCTGTCAACACCTTAATCTTCTCAATATGCAATCACTTTATGGGAAGTTCTTCCACTTGGAAGGATAGATCTGCTGATTTATTGTCCAATCTTAAGTGTAGATCTTTATCCAGTTTTAGGTGGTATAAAGATACTTTCTTAACTAGGGTTTACACTAGAGAAGATTGCCAGAATAAATTCTGGAAAGAAAAGTTCATCGCAGGTCTCCCAATATCTTTAGGTGATCTTGTAAAAGATGAGCTTATAGCCCAATCTCCAGATAGAAATATTCCATATGAGCAATTGAGTTATGGACAACTCATTGCAGCGACTCAAAAGATAGGGGCAAGACTTTGTAAGGAAGACAAAGTCAGAGATCAATTCAAAAAAGAGAAAGCCGCGAAGAAAGACTTAGGGTCTTTTTGCGAACAATTTGGTATACCTCCTTGTCCAAAAGATAAATCCAAACCTTCCAAAAAATACGAAGGCAAACCCCAAAAGACTAAGTATACCATGTATACTAAGTATAAGAAAAACAAACGTTTTAACAAACCTAAACCAGAGCTTAAACCTAAGCAAGTATCTGGTGATAGATCTTCCAAGAAAGCGGTTATCTGTTATAACTGTGGCAAACCTGGCCATATTAGTAAATACTGTAGGCTAAAGAAAAAGATCAAAGAGTTAAATCTTGAACCATCAGTTGAGGAACAACTGAATAATCTTTTGATCCAATCAGATTCTTCAGAGGAATCAGATGGTGATTTTTCTGAAGACCTAAATCATATCCAACAAGATGATATTGGAAGCATTAATTCTGATTCATCTCCTGAAATTAATGTCCTAATTAAGGAGCAAGATCTCCTTTTTGAGGTTATTAATTCAATTTCTGATCCAGATGAAAGACGAAAGTATCTGGATAAGCTTAAGTCTTCAATGGAATCCTCAACGGAAAAGGATCCCAGAAACAAAGGAAAAGTTATTTTCAAAGATCATTTTGACTTTAAACAGATCCTTAAAAGGCTCGAAGCCACTCAACAAGCTAAACCCGTAACAATTCAAGATCTCCAACAAGAGATTAAGAATTTGAAACAAGAGGTTAAGGAAATCAAACATGAACAATCTGTCCATAAGCTAATTCTGTCACAATTAGCAGAAGCCCAAACAGATGATTCTGATTCGGAAGAAAAACCTAAATCAAGTATCATCAAAGATAGTGAACAGAATAATCCTACTAACATTCAAGAAGGCAAAGATCTAGAAGAAGATCAAGCATTCTTGAATTTAGTCAATCAATTAAAGATTCAAAAGTTCCATATCAAGATCAAAATTATTATTGGAGAATTTGTTCTTGATTCTACAGCACTTTTTGATACAGGTGCTGATTCAAATTGTATTCAGGAAGGGTTAATCCCTACCAAATACTTTGAGAGAACTTCTGAGAAGTTAAGTGCAGCTAATGGTTCTAAACTTAGAATCAATTATAAGCTGTCAAAAGCTTTAATAGAAAATCAAGGTATTCAAGTTGAGACCCTTTTTCTGTTAGTCAGAAATCTCAAGAATGAAGTGATTCTTGGAACACTGTTCATAAGATCACTTTTCCCTCTTTCCATTACCCATGATGGAATCACAACTCAACATTTGGGAAAAGATATAGTTTTCCCTTTCATCAAAAAACCAATCATTCGAGATTTAAATTTTCTCGATTGTAAAATTAACCAAATCAATTTCTTGAAAGAAGAAATTTCTTTTAAGAATATTGAGTTACAATTGCAACAACCAAGCATCAAAAATAGGATTCAAATCCTATCTGATGAAATTCAAAAATCTATCTGTTCTGATTTGCCAACAGCATTTTGGAATAGAAAGAAATACGTTGTAAACTTGCCTTACGAACAAGATTTCAATGAAAGGCAAATTCCTACTAAATCTAGACCCATCCAAATGAATCATGAACTCCTTAGATATTGCCAAAAGGAGATTAATGATTTCTTGAAAAGATGATTGATTAGGGAAAGCAAATCTCCCTGGTCATGTTCAGCTTTTTATGTTAACAAACAAGCAGAAATTGAGCGAGGAATACACCCCGCTTAAATAAATTCGCTTTGATTGATCGAGTTCAAATTCAGAACATTTTCGGATAGACTTAAAATAAAGACTGGGTAGTCTATTGCCACCTCGTCTATTTGTTTTATCGGGTACACTAGTGAAGCTTAACTTTGTTTTTATCAGGTAGCTTAGTTATTCACTTGTCTAGCTTCTATCGGGTGGACTACAAGTCTTTGGATTCGTTCTTTTCCTGAAGGATTTTAAAACCTCGTATAGCGCTTATTATACAGATAAACATAGGAACTAGTCTAGCGCTTTTTAAACTTAGCTATTTTTAACTACTCGTCTAGCGATAACCTTTTAGACTGGTTATTTACCAGATGAGTTTGAGAGCTTGTCTAGCTAATAAACCTTGGACCAACGATGCTTTTAGACTTTCCAAAGGAAACTTTTGACTAGTTTCCTCATTTAGCGAAAAGTAAAACAGTCCTGCACACTGGAATAGATTAGTTAGATCACAACATAACTTTGTCATACAAATTTAATCTTTTTGTTAACATCAAAACTTAAGAGATTATATTAACCATAACCACTTTGGTTCCAACATTATGAATGCTATGAACACCCCATTTTGACCGGGTCCTTTTTACTTTTTTGCTTGAATTTTGAAAAAAAATTAAATAAGTTTAAATTAAAAAAATCACAAAAAATCATAATTTATTTTAATGTTTTTGTTTGTTGGGCCACAATCCATCTCCAAATTTTTCATCCATACCCAAATCCAAGCCCAAAAGCCTTCTCCTTCCTCCATGAACCCTAGCTATTAGAAAGGATGTAGCTTCCCCCTCAGCAATATTTTTTGAATCTGACTTCATCTCAATATCCCACAAATTTTGCAAGAGAGAAATAATTAACAATCAGGTGAGCATCTTTCCTTTTATTTTGGGATCAAAATCAAGGAAATTGATTTGGGAATATTTTTTCGTTAATTCACAAGCAATAAAGGTAAGGATTCGAATGGCAAATATATAAGCTCTGACAGATACACAAAAGAGGGGGGCACAAAAATTCTCAGAAATGCATACACAAACAATAACGAATTGGAGAGTAGAGATAAGAACCCTTTTAAAAAAAGGAAAGAAAATTTCTCAGAACCAACCAACCCTTCTTATTTACTGTACTGGCCGAGGTGGTAAGCTCGGCCGCCGAGCTCGGAAGCTTAACTACTTTAACGATACACTTATCTAAAACTCAGCTAACAACCTTACTTTAGATAAGAGATAACTCTTATCAGTGAAAGAGATGGGAGTTGAGCTAAAAGAGATAAGTGATAAGTGATAAGAGATAAACTAGATCCTAGAAAATAGGATCGGTCTACTCCTCTCCTCCTCTATAAAAGGAGGAAGAGTCTAAGAGAGAAAGATCACTTTTGCTAACCCTGGTGAATCTCCCTTAAGCGTATTTGGAAACCAGCCGAATCAAGAGACTACTGAAGAGTCCTTGTTCACCGGTATTCACCATATACAAAATTAAGGGATCGAGATCACCATAGGACCGAGGGTTGAACAGAGAACTACGTTGGCTTTGATTCCCTTTGGGATATGTAGGACCAGAATCCAACATTCTGTCAAGCTATAATCTAAAACAACCTTCGTCTTCACTATCAGTTATACGCACTCCGGCTAGAATCCGGTAAATCGGAATTTGGCAGGAACATTTGGCGCCCACCGTGGGGCAAGGTAAAACTTTGCCCCGACCACCTATTCAACAACCATGAGCCGTCGTGACACTGAGGAGCTTCGGATTAACAATAGAGAAGGGGGGAATCACTTCCTCTGGCCTTTCACGTTTCAAACCTCCTCCGAGGGCATGTGGCGTGAAGCTTCCCCAATCCCGGTGACCATCACAACGAACTGGCTGTCAGCCACTGCGCTTGACCTCCGAGGGACAGATCCTCAGCTATCTGGAAGCTGCAGCACAGGTCCGCAAGAAGTGCGTCGCTGCCGCCTTTTGCCCTCAGCAGTCGTCGCCACCACCAAGTAGACAATCCCAACGACGACCGAGCTGGAAGCGCAACAGCGGTTTGCGAGGGGTTGTTGGATCCGAACCTGAGACCATGCGGTAACGAGAGTAACGGCCGACCATCAGGAGAGTCTCTACTGAATGATGAGGATTGAAGAGTGAAAAGCGAGGGAGGCAATCGGTTATGGAAACCGCTTCCTCACAGGTTCGGACCCGACTCTCCTTTCTTCTCCCCTGGCAACCTCGAACGTGAACTACTCGCTAAACAGATTTGCAACAAACACTGGGGGTTTCGGTTTCCTCTATTATCTGATGGTCCTCATAAAAATGGTCACGAACACAGGTACCAAGCATTGCTCACTCATGTTCTTGAATCAACAGATATGTGACTGCGAGGTGCTTGAGGAAATGCCTAAATCAGAGGCCACGAAATGTCATCAGGTGATATTGTTCTACCTCTTACGTTTTGTTGTGCATAAGATATTTATTTATCTTTAGAATATATGATTAAAATTAAATCCAACTTTCCAATTCTGACATAATTGGTGATGACAAAATGGATGAGCCTAAAAGTGAAGATAATGAATAAAATGGTAGCTTAATTTTCTGTCCAAGAGGTTCAGGCCCCTATTAAAATGGATTGATGAGTTGCCAAGATTACATAAAAGTCCATGACAATATAGGATTTTGAGCACAAAACACTTACTTGATGACCTGATCATACCATGAAAGATATAAATGTTGCTACATGTTGACCTGTTTACTCTAGTTTACATGATATATCACTATTTGTACTAGTCTTTTTAGAAAAGGCTATTCGCTAGCATGTAGAAAGTTAATTATACACTTATTGTGATATCATGAGACATGAGGCAAAAACTTGCACAATGATTTTTTAAAAAAAAGGGCAGAGCTTATAGAAATATATTTAATGTTTTGTGATCCTTCAATCCCTTCTTTACTGCAAAGATCTTGCATCAAAAGACGAGCGTAGTTTGTGAGAGGGTTCGTTGCGTGTCACATCTTCCGCAACGAATTTGGATAAACTGAGAAGATCCATTTCAATACATGCCTCGACGAGGGAGGCGCCGCGCTACAACCACAAGATTGCCACCACAGCTTGGTCTCTGAAAACAGAAGATGGCAGCTCGGCCACTACAGCTTGGCCTCGAAGAACAGAAGAAGATATCTTAGAGAGATCGGCAACAGCAGTTCGACCTCGGTGAACTCGGCCATGACAGGTCGGTCAACCCGACAAACTTGGCCTTTGCTTCTCGATCATCGAAGTTCCGGCTCCCTTAAAACTTACAAGTTAGCTCCGGCTCCCTCAAAGGTCAAAGGTCGAGCTCCGGCTCCCTTAAAGACCACATATCTAGCTCTGGCCCCTCTCTAGCTAACTAAAAGGAGGACGAGCTCGGACTCTCTCTATTAAAATCTCAGAAGTAGAGTTCGGACTCCCTCTATAACTAAAAAGAGGTCGAGTCAGACTCCCTCTATAAAAAAAGAGGTCGAGCTCAGACTCCTTCTATAAAACCTAAAGAGGTCGACCGAGCTAAAATCGAAATGCCGGGCCTAAACGGCGACTGAGCTAAAATCGAAACGTCGGACCTAAAAAGGTAAACGAATAACCTAAAGTGGTTGACCGAGCTAAAATCGAAAAGTCAGGCCTAAATGGTGCTGACCGAGCTAAAAAGTCGAGGTCGAGCTATGCTCCCTCACGCTAAAAAGTCGAGGTTGAGCATTGCTCCCTCGCACTGAAAAGCTGAGGTCAAGCATCCCTCCCTCACGCTAAAAAGTTGAGGTTGAGCATTGCTCCCTCGCACTGAAAAGCTGAGGTCGAGTATTGCTCCCTCGCACTGAAAAGCTGAGGTCAAGCATCCCTCCCTCACGCTAAAAAGTCGAGGTTGAGCATTGCTCCCTCGCACTGAAAAGTTGAGGTCGAGTATTGCTCCCTCGCACTGAAAAGCTGAGGTCAAGCATCCCTCCCTCGCACTAAAAAGTAGAGGTCGAATATCCCTCCCTCGCACTAAAAAGTTGAGGTCGAGCATTGCTTCCTCGCACCACAAATCCGAGGTCTAGTATTGCTCCCTCGCACTGAAAAGTAGAGGTCGAATATCCCTCCTTCACACTAAAAAGCCGAGGTTGAGCTATGCTCCCTCACACTAAAAAGTCGAGGTCGAGTATTGCTCCCTCGCACAGAAAAGCCGAGGTCGAGTGTTGCTCCCTCGCACCACAAAGCCGAGGTCACAAAACCGAGGTCGGGCATTGCTCCCTCTCACTAGAAAGCTGAGGTCGAGCATTGCTCCCTCCCTCGCACTAAGAAGTTGAGGTCGAGCATTGCTCCCTCGCACAACAAATCCGAGGTCGAGTATTGCTCCCTCCCTCGTGCTGAAAAGCCGAGGCCGAGCACAACACCTCCTCACAAAAATCCAAGCAATGCTTTGTGAAACAAGGCGAAAACCCAAATAAGACATAGGTTCCACAGAAAATCCGAGCAGTGCTCAGCCAAGTAAGCCGAAAACCCAAGAAAGACTTGGTTTTGCAAATAACAAATTTTTGAGCAATGCTCCCGCGAATCACAATCCAAAGTCCTCGGCACCAAAAAGCGTGTTAAAATATGCGGGTTGACATTTAAGCTCTTTCGCTTTTTCAAAACTCAGAGCTTGGGGGGCTTGTGTACTGGTTAAGTCGGTAAGCTCGACCACCGATCCTACCGAACTAAAGTGTTAGCCGAGAAATAAAGCTCGGCCACCGGACCCAAACAATCAAAGGGAAAGGATTACTAGGCTCGCCCACCGAGCCCACTAAACTCAAGTATTGGCCAAGGTGTAAAGATCGGTCACCAAACTCAAGAGAACAAGGCATTTGATTTAGGCATTTGGCCAACAAACCCACCGCCCTGAGATAGTTACGAACCGAGATGTGAATGACAAAAAGTAGCAAAGTGTTAAGCTCGGCCAATTGAGGCCACCGAGCTCATGAGTTGGTCGAGGTGCAGTATTGGTCACTGAAAGCATGGTAAAAAGGAAAACAAAAACCTAAGCCATGAACTCAGATATTTTCAAAAGGCAAGCTCGGCTTCTGTCATGAAAACTTCTTCGCTCTTTTGAGCTCGAAGCTTGGGGGGCTTGTGTACTGGCCGAGGTGGTAAGCTCGGCCGCCGAGCTCGGAAGCTTAACTACTTTAATGATACACTTATCTAAAACTCAGCTAACAACCTTACTTTAGATAAGAGATAACTCTTATCAGTGAAAGAGATGGGAGTTGAGCTAAAAGAGATAAGTGATAAGTGATAAGAGATAAACTAGATCTTAGAAAATAGGATCAGTCTACTCCTCTCCTCCTCTATAAAAGGAGGAAGAGTCTAAGAGAGAAAGATCACTTTTGCTAACCCCGGTGAATCTCCCTTAAGCGTATTTGGAAACCAGCCGAATCAAGAGACTACTGAAGAGTCCTTGTTCACCGGTATTCACCATATACAAAATTAAGGGATCGAGATCACCATAGGACCGAGGGTTAAACAGAGAACTACGTTGGCTTTGATTCCCTTTGGGATACGTAGGACCAGAATCCAACATTCTGTCAAGCTATAATCTAAAACAACCTTGGTCTTCACTATCAGTTATACGCACTCCGGCTAGAATCCAGTAAATCGGAATTTGGCGGGAACATTTACACTTTCATCTTCTTCATCTTTTGTCTACTCTTCATTTTTTCACTCTCTAATTTAACTCCTTTTTGTGGATCAAACTAAAACCCCCCAAAACTTAAACACCCACTCATCTCCTTCCTCAAGCACCAGGTCACTGACCGCCGCACCACCGCTGCAAGCTCTGTTTATCCTCGCTGTCCACTGTGCCACACTGCCACCTCCATCGTGCTGAGTGCTCCTCCCAAAACAAGAGTACCACTGCAGTTGAACCAGTCAAGCACCAAAGCCATTGCAGCGCAGCCCTGCATCCTCGACTAGTCCAGACACCGTCACTGTGAGCCGCCATTCATTTCAGCCACCGTTGGTTGCACCTCATTAGTCATCATTCACTATCACACGCACCAGTACCAACCGCACCACCACTGACCAGAGCCGTCGAGTGACACGCCCACACAGACTCCGCCACTCCATTCGCGTTTGTAGTTTGCCACCACGTTCCCTTCCACTCCCATCAATCGCTCCGCCGCTTGCCATCTCGGTCCACCGCACTGTTTAGCGCCCCGTCGCATTCCGTAGCCGCGGTGATGCTCCCATTCGTTTCTGCATTACAGGTTTAAGAGAATAATACATATTTTTTTTATTACTTGTTATTTTTTGTTAATTGGTTTCATTTTGTCTTTTTTGTTGTTTGGGTCTGGGTTAGGTTTGGCTAATGGGTGAGTAGGTTATTGGGTTAGACTGTGTTATTATTTTGGGTCTAGTTTTTTTTTTTTAATATATAGAAAAAAATAAAGAACAACAATTGACACCTTTTCCAAATAAAAATCTAAAAAGGAATTTTGGGATTGTTTTGTGAAATGTATCACACTCAATTCCTTAGATTCAGGATCGCTCCGTGGACGTACGTGCCAAGTTCTATCTCGCTTAGGAGTTTTTGATATTTAAAAATCAAAACCAACCAATCAAAAAAAATTTATTAAGAACTACGTGGCTTTGAATTTTCCATCACAACAGGAATACGTAGGAGCGGGATCATTCATCCTGTCAAGCCAAAACTTAATTTTTCCTATTTTATGTTTCTTTTTAATTTTTTAATAGCTAATAAAAATAATTGAACTTGTGTTATTTAGGATTGCCCTGTGGACTTGAGTGCCATGTTCAATCCCTTAGAGTTAAGGTTGCCCTACGGACTTGTGTGTCGTGTTCAACCTTGACTAAGAATTTTCAACATTTAACAATTAGAAGCAAAATAATTTATAAGTTAGAAAATCATTAAACTAAATCTCTTTCTCGCATTTTATTTTATCAAATAAATATTTATTATATTTAATTTTTGATTTAATGTTATTTTGGGATTGCTCTATGAAAAGTTTCATGATCAATCTCTTAGGTTTGAGATTGCCCTATGGACTTATATGCCATGTTCAACCTCTTTAGTGTAAATTTTAATTAGTAATCTCCTTATTCTTATGGATAATTTTGGGGGTAAAATAAATAATTTAAAAGTAATTAATTTTGTACAATTAATTCAAGGTACCATTCTTAGAATGAGCGATGTAGGGTGCTTAACACCTTTCCTACTCGTAACCGACTCCCGAACTCAACTTGGTTCCAAAGACCATTTTTAAAGGTTTTCCAATTTTTTCTAAATTAAATAAAATTGGTGGCGACTCCACTGGGGACGTTTTTCAGAGAGTCAAGCCTGTTATAATTGATTGTGCAAATTCTTAGTAAATTTTAACTTATTTGTTTTACCCCTTTCTTTTAATTTTTTTTTAATAACAATAAAATAAATTATTTTTGTTTGCTTTATCTTGTTTTGATTTCCTTAATACTATACAATTGTATATATATGTGACTTTGTTTTGTAAGATATGTCGTAGTTTTTAGGGTTGTACAAGTTTTGGATACTCCCTCCACACACTGCACTGTCACTTGTTGCACACACTTTTGGCTCTATACCCGAGCTTGTGGATAACTTAGGAATAGGCGGTGTCTCGGCATTATCATTGATCGGCCTGGTGCCCCTTTGATATTTGTTGAGTCATCACTCAGATTGTTACTGGTATCATGGACAAGTCATCCTGTGAGGGTTTATCCCTACTTGTGGCTAGGGTCATGAGCCGGGTCCTTGCCTCTCGAGACAGGGGCAATCTGGGGATCACGACCTTTAGAATTCTAGATCCACCCTGAAATTTTCACTAATAGTTCAACTTAGTGACAAAACCCCTTAGAGTCATGACCTAAGGACTCTTTACGGCATGCTATACCATTTTAGGACACAAAGAGCATTTTTTCCCTCTATCCTACATGTTCTTGCATATGTAAAAATAAAAAATAAAAAAGGATGTATGTTCAACTTTTTAAAATAATAATAATAATAATAATAATAATAATAATAATAATAATAATAATAATAATAATAATAATAATAACAATTTGATTTCATGTTTCTCTCTTTTTTTCCCTTAAATTTCTCCTCGTAAAAAAAAAAACTTGTTTCATGTATTTCATGCATTTTTAAACTTTGAATAAAAAAAAAGGACTCACCACATTCACAAACATGCATTTTTCTTTCCAAACATGCCATGCATTATTTTTTATTCTTTTTATTTCTTAAAAGAAATTCAAAAAAAAGAAGCTCAATTAAAAATATTTTGAGAAAAAAGGATTCATTTCAAGCGAAAAATATATATCTGCGTCTCACCTCAACATAAGTTTTGCATCTAATAAAAAGCAGGGAAAATGATTTTATCTATTTTAATCCCAAGAATGATTTTCTCATAGAAGAAAAGTTAAACCATTGCGCGTCCCAGAAAAGAAGACACCAATCAAACTCGTGTTCACAATACTAGAACTAGAATGGCTGCTAGTAATCATGAAGTGGGAAGGAATCTGAGTTTGGAAATGGATGGAATGAGAGGAAGAATAGATGAGATGAATGAGACCTAAGCAACACTAGAAGCAATATTGCAGGATATGAGGGAGTCACTAAGCTTCCTTAGTACAAATAGAAGTGCAAATGAAGCTGGTCCATATATGAATTCACAACAAACCTCTTCCATGGTAACAACACCAATGTTCTCAAGCATAAGTACAAGCTTTACTCAGGGGTTGCTTTACCAAGAGCAGTTGCATTGCACAACGCCAATAGCAATTCCCATCGGAGAAGGATATCAATCTTTGGAAAATGCCTATCACAAAACTCCTGGATATGTAGGACTCACCTGGAAACAACCTCATGTGTCAATTCTCAAGGATAAAAGGGAGGAGGAATGGATGGAGAAAGTTGAAAAGGAGATCAAGGCAATCAGAGGTTCTAGTGCTTATGGCTCCCTCAAAATAGAGGAACTGTGTCCTGCCACAGAAGTCATGATCCCCAAGGATTTTAAGGTTCCCGATTTTTCCAAGTATGACCTGTTGGAACCAAAGTATTTTTTGATTAAATAATCTCTAAGTTTTGATGTTAACAAAAAGGATTAAATTTGTATGGCAAAGTGTTAGTTAAGATCTAACATGTTTCATCTAGTCTTACAGGGTATTCGAAATTTTATAAGTTAAGGAAATCTCTAAAGAGTTCTATCCACATCGAACCGGGTAGACGAGTTGTTCAAAATAAATGGTATATTTAATTATGTGAATATTTTTTAATAGACGGACTATAGAACAGTGCTTGTAGACGAGCTCTTAACTCATGTAAGTAGACGAGCGTATGTGCCGCGTCAGCAGACGCCGATCTAAGTTACTCATCGATATATAGCAAGTCCAAAGACTTGATAATAGACGAGCAGTTTTTGCCACGTCACTGGACGATCTAAAAAGAATATTTAGCTATGAGCATATAGACACACTATTCTTAGTAGACGAGGTCCTCTTCATTAAGAATCCTTGTTATAATCAGAATAACTATCTCGACCACATAAAAATATTTATTTCAAATGTTTGATATTTATTTTATGTATATGTTGGTCCTTCATATTTGTTTTAACGGTTTTATTGTCTTGTTTCTTTGAGAAAGACATAGTACAAATGAGGTATTGCAAAAGTAAAATAGTACAATGCAAAACGACTTGTACCCTGTTACCTTTTACGCTGGAATAGCTGGAATTTGTACAAGGAAGGCAAGGCAATTTTTCAAGTTGCATTTGCTTAGAGGTGTGCCCGTTTCATGCAAGAATGTTGGCATACAGTACAATTCAGAATTGCCACTAGCAAGCTGAGTCACAACGGATATTATGCAATTAGTTTCTATCCCTAAACGGGAAAATTCAAAAACAACCGTTGAAGTATTTGAAGAGAAGAGCAAAGTCACTATATATACAAGACCTAGTCTTTTGAAGAAACAACTTTTGCGCATACAAAATTCTTGATAAGAAAATCTCATACAAGCTCAATTCTTTTTATTCTTTCAAAAGCAAAAGTCTGTAATACCTTAAGCTTGAATATTTCTATAATATTCAACTGATCTTAAACTCTCATATCCTCACACATAGTGAGTTAGAAGATCAAAAGATACCAATCTCTTTGTTAGAGGTAGAGCCTGAAGAGGCTTGGTAAGAAAGGAATACTTGTAAGCCTGAAGAGGTGTTGAATACTTGTTGTAATCTATTTGGAGAATAGTGGAGAAAAACCTTCAAGTAGAAGGGATTGGACGTAACTATTGGTTGGAAGAGAGTGAACCAGGATAAAACATCTTGCGTGAATCTTCTAATCCCTTATCTCTTCAGTTTTATTTGTTTATACTAACTGTGGGGATTTGAACTTGATTTTGTTAAGTTTTCAAAAGTTTGTTTTTCTGTGTGTTTGTTACTGCCTCTTTATCTTTATGTGAGAAAACTGTTCTTGAAAAGGTTGTTTTTGAAAAATATTAACAAACACAATTCAACCCCCCTTCTTGTGTTTGCCTGTGTCAACTTTATGATGGAAGCGGAAATCCACGATTTCACTTAATCAGCTATGCCACCAAAATGGCAATTTGGTCTTAGGATGACAGATTCCTCATCAGTTTTTTCCATGAAAGTTTGACAGGTCTTGCATTAGAATGGTACCTTCAATTAGATCATTCTAAGATCTCAAGGTGGACGGAATTGGCTGATATGTTCATGGATCAATACAAGTACAATCTGGATGCTGCTCCCACCCGTGAACAACTTATTGTGATGCAAAAAAGAGACGAGGAATCCTTCAAGTAGTATGCACAAAGGTGGAGAAATTTGGCAGCACAAGTTCAACCCTCCATTGACATTATCTGAGACGTGCTCGTATTTTTTGGGAACCCTGGGAGCACCCTTTTTATGGGCAATGGCAGGAGTTGCTTATAAAGATTTTTCAGACTTGATCTCTGCAGGGGGAGAATTGAAATTTTGGGTGAAGCTGGGAAGCTGCCGGTTGATGATGCAGAAGGTAGAGAGCCAAAAAAAGTGGTTGACCCAAGGAAGAAGGAAGCTGAGGCAAATCACATACAACACCAAGAAACCACCATTCCCCAACATTCAACATTGTACCCAAGATACCAAACACTACTATATGATCCTAATCCTTACTTTCCATACCAGACACCTGCATTCATATACCCACCTCACCAAATCTTCCATCCCACAAATGTTTTCCAAGCTCCATCATCACCTTATCCATACACACAACCACACTCATCATATCCCACTGTTTCCCCACCAAATCACCCTAGCCAATTCCAACCCAAAGTGAACCTACAAATGAGAAGAACCTTTCACCCTTCATCAACCCTACCACCTTTCCCAAGGCTATCCATTTCCAAGGATGAGTTATTCCAACGATTATTTGATGTCCATATGATTTCAGAGAAGCCTGTGCGCCCAAGGGAACCCCCATTTCCAACATGGTATGACCCAAATGTCACTTGTAAGTTTTACATGGGGATAGGTGGTCACTCTATTGATAATTGTGAAGATTTCAAGACCACTGTGAGAAGGTTGTTAGAATCTGGACTAGTCAGTGTTCAAGGGGAAGAGCTTATCATTACAAATGATTCTTTTGGTAATTGTTGAGGAAAGACAACATTTGGCATTTTGTTTTGTTCATCAATAGATTGTCATGATGATGGTTTAACTACTTGTTGTGTTTAGTGATTAGAATCTGTGGAGATCTAAGTTTTTGTCATCCTTCTTGAAGCATTAATATAATAACTTTGCATGGATTCCATCATAGTTTAGCTTCTTCATTTATGTGTTTACCTCTATCTTTCTTGTTGGTTTCTTCAGTTGATTGTACCGGAGGTGGTACAGAGGATGACTGAACAAGTTCAGAAGATTCAGAAAAAGATGAAAGCAACGACAGATAGGCAGAAAAGCTACAACGGTAAGAGGAGAAGGCCGTTGGAGTTCCAAGAGGGAAACCATGTTTTCATGAGGGTCACTCCAAGAACTAGAAGAGACCGGGCAATCAAATCCAGAAAGCTTACACATCGTTTCATAGGACTTTTTCAGATTCTTCGCCGAATCGGTCTAGTAGCCTATCAAATAGCCTTACGGCCCAACCTTTCAAATATCCATGATGTTTTTCAAGTATCTCAGCTTCGTAAATACCATCCTGATCCATCGCACCTAATAGAGCCTGAATCAATCCAGATAAGAGAGAACCTCGAGTATGAAGCTTTACCTGTACGATTTGAGGACCGGAGGATAAAGGAACTTCGTGGAAAACAGATTCCATTGGTGAAGGTCATATTGGATGCAGTTACAGGAGATGCTACCGGGGAAAGGGAAGCAGACATGCAACAATGATATCCACATCTGTTTGTCTCAGGTAACTTAATTTAAATTTTGGGGAAGAAATTTATTTTAAGGGGGTAGTAATGTAACACCCCGTTTCCTCGATTAAGGAATCGGAGAAGGATTAAGTGTGTGTGAGGGATTAATATTGTTCGTTAAGTGATAATAAGCCAGTATATCAAGTTTGAGGTTGATCGGACTTAAACCGGACTCAGAGTGCATCGAAACGTGCAAAATCGGGCAACCGGTAGCAATGAGCACTTTCAAGCGTGGCATGGCTCACGCTCAAGCGTTTTGGGCATCAACACGTGGCTCCATGTGTCACCTGCATGGACATGTGACAAAATTAGGGTTCCACGCTCAAGCATGGGGGAATCCACGCTCAAGCGTGGGGTGGCTGGTGCTCGAGCGCCCAGTGCACCACCTAACCCCACTATCTTTTCTTCTTCCTTTGCATGTTTTTTCTCCCATTTCATCAAACATGACCAGAATCGGTTAAGAGAGAGGTCAAAGCTCCTTAGTGAGAGAAAGTCAAGTTTCTGAGAGTTTCGATCGTCCGTTTCCGATTCCGACTACATATATACGTTCAGGGCGACAAGCTGGTAGAGTACATACCTTTGAGTCGCGAAACAGTGGAGGTAATGCTCGAATCCCTAACTCGTCGACACGTTGACATTGTCATTTATCTCGTTTTGTAAATGTTGCTTCGATTCTGGTTTTGTCTGTGAAACTGTTGCAAGATTAGGGTTTATGACATTGTCGGGACTCTGTCCAGTGTTCAGGGCGAAATTCGGAGCACCGAGGCGTTCGTTGTGAACGAGGCAGTGGCTGAGTTTGTGTGAGACGCACAGATTTCGAGGCGTTGACGTCACGTTACGACTGTCTAAGGTGGGGAGAAAGTATCTGACATGCAGGGGAGGCAAGCGTAGTATCGTATATTATGTTGTATGCGTAGGGTGTCCCAGACCCTGCTAGTTGTCGAGTAGCTTGCAATAATTAAATCCCTAGTGAAATTGATTTTAAAACTGTTTACGGGATTTAGTTACGACGTGCTTATCGATGTTAGGAATGTTTATTGTTTTACGCGCATATGCTGAGATTGTCTGTTGCTGTTTATTGATGTTGATGGTTTGCTGCTGTTTGATGTGTGATGTCTGCTTTATATGGATGATGATGCCTGATGTTATGATGATAGAGATAATGTTAAGTTATTACTGATTCTGAGATGATGATATTATATTGTTGGCATTGATGCCGTTGAGGTTGTCTGGATTGTCTGTTTGTGCTGTTGGGAACCTAGTTGACACCTGAGGGTATGCTGTTGAGTTAATTATGAGAATGGATTCTGAAAGCGGTATATGGGTATCAAGTTGAGGTTGTGAAATCGAGTTAATGATGAGAATGGGTTCTGAAAGCGGCATATGGGTACCGAGTTGAGACTGTGGATGTTGAGTGCATCATAACATGTGTAAGTGAGGAACGGTACCAGTGTCAACTTAGGTCATGTTGCATTGCATATTGCCAAAGTGGCGAGCCGCTTGACTGGGAGTCATGCGAGGTTGGGGTACCCGGGTGCGGGTACAGAATGCTGTGTGGGACGGTTCAGGGAACCATGGGGATGTAGTCGGGTTCAGATTGATCAACGGCGGTCAATGGTTTGTACCCATTGTGTCGTGGTCTCCACTGGTACTCAACTATCTCGACGTCTGGCCCAGAGTGTTCCAGTCTACGGTGGACGTTCCAAGGAGACCAAGATACCCATATTGGAGTTGAGCTCATAGGGGGAAGCGTCCATATTGGTCACGGCGAGCGGAAACTATTACTAGGACAAACCAACTGACATTCTCTGGGCGACGGATAGGCCCGAGAGAGAAAGAGAATGTCCTGGGGATCAGTATCCCTAGAGTGAGAGATCGGCCGACATGCATAAGAGTGTGACTCCTTAGTGGATTGATCCTAGTCGGATAATCGAGGTTTGACTGTGATAGTATGATTCGGGAGATGTTTGTTGCATGTATTCACTGCTATTTGATAGTATGTTGTACTATGTTTTCCCCTATACCTGTTTTTATGGTGATGTCGAGATTCTTATCTCCCATCTTCTTCTTCTTTTTCTTCTTCTTTCTGTATGTATTGGTTCATCAGATGAGCAGCAGCCGTACGCCGATGGCGATCGGACCGGAGCAGCGCCAGATGCACTACCTGCAGATGGTTCCACCGAGGGTCTAGACCCTTGGGGACATTGAGATCGTATATCATGATGACCGTGTGTGTCAGGTCGACCACTCACAGTTCTTCATGAGTTACGTCGGCCTGGTTAGTAACTACGTCAGTCTCGGAGGAGGACCTGAATTCACTATGCTCGGTTCTTATAGGATCTCTCAGTGACTGCCCTTCCCAGAGATGTGGTATCTGCCATGTTAGCGCGAGTTCCCGGATGACAGGTGGAACAGGAGGGAGTAGTCTGTGGTACAGGACAGAATCGGCAGAGTCTACAGAGGCAGGAGGAGGAGGAGTACGCAGACGTTGCTTTGCTATCAGTGTTGCAGGGTTGTTATCAGCAGTGACGAGTCTGTGTGGGTGTGCCTGATTCATACTAGGGATGCCCGAGATTATCATCATGCTTTTGTCGTGGGTGAGGGTAGTTCTAGACGCCCATATCATCTGTGATATGGTTCGTCGGTAGCTGCTAGGAAGAGCCTCAGTGGTCATAGTCTTATTTTGATCTTTTGATGTATTTTGTGAGAGGCGAGCGAGTAGATGTTGTCTGGATTAGGTTTTAAGAAGCTTTTCTCTATGACCAGTTTCTCTTATCTGTTTCTTTTCTCATTTTGTATAGACGGTAGGTTTCTAATCCCTCTGTTGGGATCGATGGTACTCGATGTACGTGATGTATATATTAGGTATGTATCTGTTGTTTTAATGGGACGTCGAGGCGTCTCATTTTGGTGGTATCAGAGCAGTATGCTTAATTCCATGTAACACTCGCCAGGGTGTTACATTTTGCCTCCTCTATTTAAATTGCCTCATTCTCTTCTTCTTTCACTTTTTCCAGCACCTGAGTTTCCTTCTGCTCTGAGTCTTTTTACCTTTCGTCTTTGTCTTCCTCAGTCTCTGCTGCCCGCCCCCTTTCAGTTCTTCTTCTTCCTCGTTTCACAGGTACGTCACACCCCTTTTCCTTAATCGTTTCTTCTCTGTTTAGGTAGTTGTAGTTATGGTGGGAGAGGGTTTAAATCTTCAAGGGGATTCTGGTGACGTAAATCCCCCCGCAGAAGAGGTTACCGCTGCGGTGGCTCCGGCCCCGACGGCTCTAGTTGACCCATACATCTGGGTTGATCGGAAATCCCACGTATCTGTTCCAAATTCCTTACCCTCCGAGTCCCTTGATACTATGAGGGATTTTGTGGTTGACAAGAAGGACTTAGATCGAGTAGGTTGCCTTCCCTGCTCTTCTGAGGATCGCGTTCATCACTCCTCAGAGAATCCCATCTTCTTCTCCATGCATGAATGGGTCTTAACTAAGGCCCGGGTTCGTTTTCCTTTTACCCTATTCGAGTCAGTGATGCTTCGTTCTTTAAACGTTGCACCCTCTCAACTCCACCTGAACAACTGGTGTTTTGTTCGGGCTTTTGAGATCGTTTGTAGGTACTTTGGCATCTTAGCTTCTGTCAAAATTTTTTTTAAACTTCTTTTACGTCAAACCACTCAGTTCCACTGGTTGGTTATCCCTCAGTGCCATCAACATCGCAAGGTTTTCATTCCTTATTCCACTTCCTGGAAAGGTTTTAAACCTGGTTTCTTTAAGGTGATTAATAAACGAGACGGGAATCCCTTTTCCCTTACTCAGTCGGGGGAACCCATATTCCCCCTTCGTTGGCAACACAAACCACGCATCATTAGATGCTTTGGGTATCATTGTCTCTCCCACCAGGAAAAGCTTGAGGTTTCCTTTCTCTACCAGTTGTTGTATATTCATTGCTGTGAGGTCATTGACAAAGCGAATGATCCTACCGAGTTGGCCTCTTATATGGGTGAGGATTTTTCAGTACTTTGTATGTGGAAGTGTTAAACTTGTGTAGTAATCGAAGTTTTTTTTTCCTAGAGAAAATGGCTCCGAAGATGTCCAGGAAAACCATGTTGGAGGTTTTGGAGAAGCACAAGCAACCAAGAGGAATAGGTGTTGCGACCTCCGGCGTTTGCAAAGAGAAAAACATCATCAACCTTACCGAGCCATCTGACCAAGGCGGGAGTGGTTTCGTGGTGAAGAAACGTCGGCTTGAGGAGGACTAAGCCGAGTCCGAGTTGTCTCCTCAACATCACCCCGAGAAGGCGGTGGTTGGCTAAGGCTCGCCTGCTCCTCCAGAAGGGGTATTTTAGCAACTATTAACTAGTCGGGTGGATATGGCACCCGAGACTGTTTCTGTATGGAACTCTCCATTCCTTCGTAGTCTTGCTCCCAGTGAACAGCTCCAGTACCAGGCAAACAGAGCTGTACAGTTCCCTCACCCGTTCTCAGATTGCCAAGATGACCGAGGTGTTGAGCCTGGGCTTGGCCAGCTTAGCTTGCTTTTATGAGATGGAGGCTACGGTGCTCGATACTAAGGTTTCCAATCTCAAATCGGAGAATAAGAAGCTGCAGAAGAAGGTGTCAGATGACTAGCAGTTGATGAATGAGTTCATCAACTTGACTCAGGATAATGAAGAGATGAAGAGAGAATTGGAGACGGTAAAGAATAGTCTGAAACAGGCGAGTATTGATGTCCTTCGACTTGAAAACACCTGCTCAACCTTGATTGCTACTAAGAACATGGTACATACTGATTTGAACGCTGTCCACACTGATTTGGACACTGCCAAGGGGAAAGTCTTGGAGCTGAATGGGGTGGTTGATAAGATGGTTGCCGAGATAAAAGAGTGGGAGCTTTTTGCTGTGCAGCAACACGAACTGGAGCATCCCGAGATTGACCACTCAATTTTTAGCTCCAAGAAAGAAGTTCGTGAGGGAAAACTGGTCGCAATCAGGGGGGAGGAAGTTGCTGACAATGGTGGTGTTGATCAGGGGGTTGCTGATGATGTTCAAGATGTTGTCAGAGAAGAAGACCAGGAGGATGTTCCCGAGAACTAAGTGTAATAGTTTAGTTTCCTTTTTTCTGAAACTTGCTTGACTGTTTGCTTTGTGGGTGGTCGTTTCCTTGGCCTTTGTTTTGTACACTTTTTAGCTCGTTTGGTTGCCTTTTTTGACAAACTTCTATAATCCCGCTTTCGCATTTCGGTACTTTACCTTCTCGAGGTCTTCAACGCTAAATTTGCATTTTGTTCACCATCTTGGGGTCTCCAAAGATACCGGTATCTTGTGTTTCTTTCCTCCGCCCGAAGTGTTTACTTTACTTCTTTTTAATTCCCTTTTTGAAGTGTGCCTATTTTCGAGGTGTCTTTATTGTACCTATTTTCAATGTGGCCGGTTTGACCCTCCTCCATGTATCTTCATTTGTCTCAAAGTACTCGTGTTCTTCTTCATTTTTTGTTCGTTCTCCAGAGAACTATGAAGGAAGTTTCTAGGTTTTTACCAAAGGTTTCTGTCTTAATGGTCGTTTTTTCCTCGGGTCATGGCAGAGTTCGTAATGTTACAACCAGGTCACCGCAAAGTTCGTAACGAACTTTGCTTTTTTGGAAAAGATTGTAGGGTAAGTTCACACCTTGGGTGCCACTTGGAGGATCTTTTGCTCCAGCGCGTCTGCTTCAGGTTGCCTTTAAAAGGTTGATTTGCAACTGCCTCCTAGGCTACTCGAGTGGATTCAATCTGGGAGCTGGGCTGGTGCACAAGTTTGGAACTGCAGTGGATGCCTTAGTGTGTTGACCTTTCTCCTCTTTTCTTCTTCGTGGGATCTGGGTTGTTTAGGTAGGGTCCTCCTTTTATTTACTTGGAAGCTTTCCTCCACTTCCAATCAATAGGGGTCATGGCTCGCCTCTTAATTTGGACCTCGGGGAGGGTCGCTGCTCGTCCCCTGAGTTGTTTACTTGGAAGAAGCCGTTCTTCAACTTCCAAGCTAGAGGGGTCGTGGCTCGTCTCTCGATTTGGACCTCGGGGAGGGTCGCGGCTTGCCCCCCGAGTTGTTTACTTGGAAGGAGTCACTCCTCAACTTCCAAGCGAGAGGTGTCGTGGCTCGCCTATCGATTTGGACCTCAGGGAGGGTCACGGCTCGTCCCCCGAGTTGTTTACTTGGAAGGAGCCGTTCCTCAACTTCCAAGCGATAGGGGTCATGGCTCGCCTCTTGATTTGGACCTCGGGGAGGGTTGCGGCTCGTCCCCCGAGTTGTTTACTTGGAAGGAGCCGTTCTTCAGCTTCCAAGCGAGAGGGGTCGTGGCTCGTCTCGCGATTTGGACCTCAGGGAGGGTTGCGGCTTGCCCCCCGAGTTGTTTACCTGGAAGGAGTCGTTCCTCAACTTCCAAGCGAGAGGTGTCATGGCTCGCCTATCGATTTGGACCTCAGGGAGGATCACGGCTCGCCCCCCGAGTTGTTTACTTGGAAGGAGTCATTCCTCAACTTCCAAGCGAGAGGGGTCATGGCTCGCCTCTCGATTTGGACCTCAGGGAGGGTTGCGGCTTGCCCCCCGAGTTGTTTACTTGGAAAGAGTCGTTCCTCAACTTCCAAGCGAGAGGGGTCGTGGCTCGCCTCTCGATTTAGACCTCGGGAATGGTCGTGGCTTGTCCCCTGAGTTGTTTCTTTGGAAGGAGTCGTTCCTCAACTTCCAAGCGAGAGGAGTGGTGGCTCGCCTCTCGATTTGGACCTCGGGGAGGGTCGCGGCTCGCCCCCTGAGTTGTTTACTTGGAAGGAGTCGTTCCTCATCTTCCAAGCGAGAGGGGTCGTGGCTCGTCTCTTGATTTGGACCTCGAGGAAGGTCGTGGCTCGCCTCTCGATTTGGACCTCGGGAAGGGTCACTGCTCCCTCGCCCCCCGAGTTGTTTACTTGGAATGAGTCGTTCCTCAACTTCCAAGCAAGAGGGGTCATGGCTCGCCACTCGAATTGAACTTCGTGGAAAGGGCTTGGCTTTCTTCCGAGTTACGATTGTTGTATTTATCTTGTCCGGATCAAATTTGGCTTTGAACTTATTTCATTCTGTAAGCATTCAATTTAAACAGTAATTAACATATGCAATCAGAGTCAGATAATAAAATACTTTCATTTATATGACTTCGGGTTGAGCCTCGTTAAAACCTTCCGAAAAAACCCTCCTTAGGGATAATAACACCGGTGGGGAAAAAGAGTACTCTTCCCGGTATTGCAACTTAGGTATAAAAGAACTTAAGATGAGTAGCATTCCAAGTTCTCGGGAGGGCTTTTCATGCCATTGTCTCGGGCTTGTATGCTCCATGTCCTATCTTAGCCATGATTCTGAATGGCCCGTCCCAGTTAGCCGCCATCTTTCCTTCGCTCCGCTCTTTTCTTTGTCCGGCTTACAGCCTGAGTACCAGATCCCCCTCCTTAAATTCTCGTGGCTGCAGTCTGGAGTTGTATTTTCTTTCGGCCTTTTGGTTACTAGCTGCGTTTTTTATCCTAGCCATGTCTCTTACTTCTTCTTACAGATCCAGATCTATCCTTATATTATCTCTGTTGTCCTTTAAACTGAAGATTTCTCGGTAAAGTGATGTTTTCCCTAATTCAACTGGTATCATTGCATCCATGCTATAAGTGAGTCGGAAAGGAGTTTCCTTTGTTGCTGACTATGGGGTGACGTGATAGGCCCAAAGTACTCCGAGGAGTTCTTCAACCCATGCTCCCTTCGCGTCTTCCAACCTTTTCCTAAGTCCTCCCAAGATGACTTTTTTGGCGGACTCTACCTGTCCGTTGGACTAAGGATGTTAGACCGAGCTGAAATGCTGCTTAATTCCGAGCTATTTACAAAATGCCTGAAAGGTTTGATCGGCGAACTGAGTGCCGTTGTCCGTGAAGATTGAATGGGGGAGGCCGTGTCTGCAGATGATGTTTTTTCACGTGAACTTCTTCACCTACCCGATTGTGATCTTTGCCAACGACTCAGCTTCAATCCACTTCGAGAAATAGTCAATTGCTACCAAGAGAAACTTCACTTGGCCTTTCGCGACGGGTAGGGGCCTGAGGATGTCCATTCCCCATTTCGCAAAGGGCCATGGGGACATAATGCTATGCAACATCTCTGGCGGGGTGGGGTATTTTGGCAAAGCGTTGGCATTTTTTGCACTTTTGGATCCATCGAAGGAAGTCTGCCCTCATTGTTGGCCAAAAGTATCCGGCTCTCAATAGTTTTGAATTCAATGGCCAGCCTCCAACATGTAACCCACATATTCCTTCATGTACCTCGACCATTGCATATTCTGCTTGTTCCGGGTTCAGGCATTTTAGGAGTGGAGCTAAGAAACCTCTCCTATATAGCTTTCCTATGATAATGGTGTAGAATGGAGCTTGCCTCTTGATTCTTTGTGCTGCTTTTGGTTCCTCCGGTAGAACATCTTCGATAAGAAATCTTTTAATCGGGGTTATCCAACCCTCGTCAGTGTCTACAATATCCATTATGTCTTCAGTTTCGGTACTCGCGGAGTAAAAGGTTTCTTGAATCACCGTTTTGCATTGACCCGACCTTTTGGTGCTAGCCAGCTTCGACAAGATGTCGGCTATGGAGTTATTTTCCCTTCGAACGTGTTCCACTGAAAATTCTTCAAACAGAGCTCCGAGCACATTTATGTTTTCGAGGTACTTTATTAAATGAGCATCCTTTGTACGATAGTTTCCCGTGATCTGCAAAGAGTTGAGAATCGCTATAAGCTTTAAGTCTTGTTGCTCCGACTTGTCTTGCCAACTTCATCCCTGCTATCAAAGCTTCATACTCAGTCTAATTGTTGCTAGCTGGGAAGTTGAGTCTTATTGATTGTTCCAGGCTAATTCCATCTGGCCCCTCCAAGATTACCCTGGCTCCGCTTCCCCTGGTATTTGAATTTCCGTCCACAAACATCTCCCAAACCTCTGTCTGGGAAGGTTCCAGGACACCAGTGAGCTATGCTGCGAAGTCCGAGAGACATTGTGCTTTGATGTGACCTCTCGGCTCATACTTCAAACCAAATTCAGATAACTCCACGGACCACACAATCATCCGTCCAGCCAGCTCGGGTTTCCTCAAGACTTGCTTTATCGGGTAGTCTGAGCGGACGATCACCTAGTGGCTCTAGAAGTATGGCCTGAGAAGCCGAGCTGCCATGACCAACACCAAGTCAAAATTTTCTATCATTTGATACCTTACCTCAGCTCCCTGCATGACTTTACTGATATAGTATATCGACCGCTGTTGTTTCTCTTCTTCTTGCACTATGACTGCACTGATGGCTTGTTGGCTGACTGATAAATACAGAAGGAGGTCCTTCCCGGGAGCAGGCTTCGTTAGGATCGGGGGTGAGGCCGAAAAGTTCTTAATATTTTGGAAAGCCTCCTCGTATTCCTCGGTCCACTTGAAGTCTTTTGGATTTTTCAGGATTTTAAAGAACGGGACACCTCAGGCAGGTCGATCCGCGTTGTCATTTTGGGTCAGACTACGATGTTTATTTCTTTTCCGGTTTCCTTCATCATGGGGGTTGCGACCTCTTCTATGGTTTCCTCCAATCTCCTCTTGTCGCCGCCCGCCTGGTTGTCCACCATTCCTTCGCACATACCTTGCGAGATGCCCTTGCTGAATCTGATCTTCAATTGCATTTTTGAGGGCTCGACATTCCTCGGTAGTGTGTCCCCGATTTCGGTGATACCGACAGTGTAAGGTCAGATCTGTGCCCTCTGGGGTATGTCACCGGGGAGGGAGTTGAAGCAAGTTCACACTACATGCTTCCTGCCTAACGGCTGCCCGACTTGCATTTAGGGGAGTGTACTCATCGTATATGGGAATGTTGGCATTATGCCTGCGATCTTTTCTATCTTTTATTTTGTCTTCTTTCGCTTGCGTGATACTTGACGTTGGGTTGAAGTGGGCCGTCTTGGAGGCGGTAATTTCCTCCATGTCAATGTACTTCGCAGAGATTTTCTTCAACTCCTCCATGTTGGCAGGCTTCTTCTTGGTTAGTTTATCCACCAAAGGTCCCGGTCGTAAGGCTCCCAAAATAGAGTATAACACCACCCCGGGTTGCAGGTCCTTTATTTGAGCAGTTACCTGGGTGAACTTGTTCATGAAATCACGGAGAGACTCGGTGGGCCATTGTCGGAAATTGAAAAGACTCGCCGAGGTGTTTTGATGAGGACGACTCATTGCAAAATAATTATTAAATTTAGCTTTCAACTCATCAAAATTATGAATGGATAAAGGGGGAGACGAGAGTACCATACCAGCGCAGAGCCTTCCAACGTGGTTGGGAAGGCTCGGCATTTGATGGGATCGCTAGCTCTGATGGTTAACATTTGGGCATTAAACGTCGTGAAGTGTACATCCGGATTGGAGGTATCATCGTACTTCTTCATTTTTGGTATTTTGAAGTTCTCTGTAACGCCTCCCTTGGCGCTACATGTACATGCTCAAATTCGGAAAATGAAATAGAAATAATAAAATTCTTCTGCTGGTTTACTTTCGGAAAAGAAAATATCTCATTGTTCTAGTTTTTGAAAATAATATGGTGTAAAAAAAAAACTTTGACTTGAAACATAAAAGCATAACCTGCATATATATACATCTTCATCTAATTACACATCATCACACTTAGTTTACATTACTAGTGCCACAGTAGATAAGGTCATGTGTCATAAGTAACAAGTATCAAGACATAATTACAGACATAATAGATACAATACCAAAATAACCTAGGGGTTAAACAGAGAACCAGGATTTCAAAAAGACATGGCTCTCATCAGCCTGATGTACAGTAAAGAGAAGCAAAATACTACCCCTGACAGACAACTCCTAAGCTGGTTAAACCTAATGGAAGCCGTTAGGGAGACCACCATGATCATCCCTAACTGGAGAAGGATCGGGTGAACCTACTCTAACTTCCACATCAACCGCAGGGACAACAGCATCGTCATCCAAGGGGTGATACTCTACCCCCTCCTCATCCTCCTCGGGATCCTCTTCCTTAGGGTCTTCTTCCACCATTAAGTCATCATCGTTCTCTCCTCCGATCACAACCATAGGTGCTGGCCCCGGAATCATCTGATGTGGGGGAGGTTGATGATAAGTATTGCCAGTCGCAACCAGAATCCTCAGGAGAAACCATATCGGGGGTAATGGCACCTCCACTGTCTTGATGCTATGGGTGCAAGTCATGGTTCCTGCTTCTGTTCCTTTAGTAGTAAGTAACAGTCCGGTATATATAGCGCTCCGGGCCCCCGGACGAATGACCCACGCGCCACCCTCGTCCCTCTGCTTAAACGCCAGCCCCAGGAACCCCGAATAGGTCATGTTGTTCATCGGATCCATCTATCGACAGAAAAAAATACCACAAGGAGAACCAGACAAAGTAATGCAAAGGCGAGTTACCAATATATGAGCATTTAATAGAAGCCACATACACCACACACAAACAAGATCATAGCAACAAGAATATTTCCTAACATAATATCATAGATTAAGTAAAAGTTCAAACAGAAACAACCAAATGCAATTTTATAAAAACTTTCATGTCACTTCAAAGTTTCCCTCTAATTCATAGTTCTCCGGAGATCCTAACTTTCCGTTCGTCGAGTATGATAGGCCGCAATAATGCCTATAACACAATTGTTTCGCGGTGGGTTGGCCTCTCTATTTAGGTCCAACCCCAATTGTTCTAGGGTATCGCGTATCACCTAAATAAGATTGAATAGTTCCTGGTTGAGTACATTACGTGCTGGGTAGTCGATTTCCTCGGCCCGAGGGTGCAAGTGCCCGAGCCTTCCGTGGGTTTTCGAGCCCGAATGTCCCTAATAGACCCAAAGACTAAAGGAGCCATCTCTGGTCCGTAACTATCCAATTTGTCAGTTCACCCTTTGTGAAACTATCACTCGATACACAATGGCACGTCTGCCACAATGGCTTGTTAACCAGACTATGCATGTAAAACAAATGTTCTCGTTTTCGTTTTCTTTGTCGCATCATTTATTTCCCTGTCAAGGGTTAAAGCTCCTGACTACTTTTATCCAGGTATTAGAGGCATTTTAAATACCAAATCCAAGATTTTTAAGTCAAAAACAAAGATCTTAAAAGTCTCTTACACAAATCGAAAACTAGCCCGACGTCTCGGTAATCTAGGTTCTTCTCAATAGAAATACTAGTCCGGCTTCACCGTCACTCCGAATTCAGCCCGATATTTCGGTAATCCAAATCCAGCCCGGGTTTATAGCTCGACACCTAGTTTCCTCTCACTTCTTTCACTTTTCCACTTGATTTCCTTTTCGTTCAGTGAAAACTAAATCGAAAAACAAAACTTCCTTGTTTCCTAGGCTTTGTACCATAAACAAAAATTCATGTTTCGAAATAACTTTTCAATAACACTTTTTCTTTTATAAAATTATATTAAAATTAGTAAAGTCATTGAAATCTTTTCTCAACTTAGTAAAACTCCAACATTTTCAAAATGAAATTCAGTTTTAGAAATCCTTTTGTCTAAAACTTTCCATGATTGAAAACTATTTCTTAAAACACTCAAAAGAAACTCTTTATCTTTATAAAGATTTCTCCATTCTTAGAGCCTATGTTTCCTCCAAAACGTGGTTCATAGAATTTTCGCAAATTTTCTGTTTTCTTTCTTCTCATAAAATTAATCTATCTTCATCCTTTATACTTTTGGATTTCTCTTTTCACTTTTGATTAAAGAAACTAAAACATTTTGTTGTTTCACTCTTTGTGGATTTAACACATTTTACATATCTTAGTCTTTGTTAACAAGTAATGACTAGTGTCATGCCATCAGCCAATCACAGTCAATAAAAAATAATCACAATATCAAACTCATAACATAATTATCCATCAACAATTCAAAATATGTCATAACAGTCAATTCCAGAATCATCATCATAATCAACCATTCAAGAATCATCAGTCACAACACAACTCAATTCTATCTACACATTTAAAACAATCAATCATAATTCAAATCAAACATTGTATATGGCTATCCAAAAATAGCTCCGCAGGCTGACTCCCTTTACCTCAAGCAGTGAAAATCTTTGCCCGTGACGAGTTGTCCTTGATTCAGTTTCCTCTCACGAATCCGGAAAGTACTCCTAAGCTACGTTTCCTTCACAAGACATCACAATACAAGTCAAATAATTTGAAAATTCCTCCTAGCCCTCTAAGGGGGAATTTCGGCCTAAAGGCAAAAATAGGGTTAGGGATTTTTGTTGAACCTAAGCTTTTAGAGCTTGATCATATAGGTCCTAGGGAGTTGAAATCAAGTGTTAGAATTTGAAAAATGAAACAAAATCACTCCTCCTCTCTCAAACTCAGTTTCGGTTCATCATAGGGGGAGAGGGATTGGGTTTTTCATTTTAGTTTCAACCACAAAACAACAACAAGGACAACAAGAATCATAAGATGGTTTTATATTTCACAAGTTTCATCATTCTAAGAACTGTGATTCATGTTCATATAAAGAGTAAATGGGTTTCCCAACTTTCAACAAATTCATGGCAAGGAAAGAAATGAAAGGATGACCATGAACAAGAGTAGATGACAAGAATCTTACCCAAGGAAAAGACGAATGAAGGAAATGATGAAGACTTGATGAATCCTAGATGAACTTCAAGAATTTTGCTCTCCAAAATGTGATAGAAGGATGAAGAAATGAGAGTGTGAGAGTGGGGGGGTGGGGGGTGGGGGGTGGGGGGGGGGGGGGGGTTTAGGGGGGAGTGGTTTAGATATTTTAGTGCCTTGTTTGTCTTAAGACAAACCAATTAATAGGTTTTTACATTAAAATACTATATTTGTTAAGTTGTCATAATGACTTTGAGTGACACATGATGTGACAGTTTTCATGGGTCCTCTCAATCACTTCCATCATCTCTGCACCATAATATCTCTGCACCTTTCTCAGTTTCTATCGTTTACCCGACTAGATATTCTTACGCGTGTTCCGTTCGATTATTTCGCCCGAATAAATTATAATATTTATTTTTGAGCAAAAATATGAAAATGACTCATATCTCTTAAAAAGAGATAAAAAATCATTAATCTATCATACATTTTTCAAAATTAGGTTTCCTGATCAGTAATTTTATACTGCCAGTGAAAACACAAACCAAGTTTCGTCTGAATTTTCAACCCAAAATTTTACTAGAACTTCACATCATTAAACATGACATGAGTATGATTTTGTTTTAGTCAAAATCATTTTTCTATGTTCCGGATAAATTATAACCATAGAAACATTTCTACTGATATTTGAAAGCATTGGAAAATTGGGGTGTTACATTACTACCCCACTAAAAAAAATTTCATCCTCGAAATTATGCACCTGGAAAAAGATCAGGATACTGCAATTTCATCTTGTCCTCAGCTTCCCATGTTGCTTCTCCGGTTATCTCGTCCCAAATAACCTTGACTAAGGAAATTTGTTTACCCCTGAGTTGCTTAATCATCTTATCCTCGATTCGCACAAGTGAAGACTCATAAGACAAGTTTTCTTTTAATTGTACTACATCGGGTTCAATCACGTGAGATGGATCTGGAATATATTTCCTCAATTGTGAAACATGAAACACATTATAGAGGTTTGAAAGAAAAGGTGGTAAGGCAATTTGATAGGCTACTGGACCAATACGACGGAGAATTTGGTAAGGTCCAATGAATTTAGGAGTGAGCTTTCTGGATTTTAGGACTCTACCTACCCCAGTCATGGGTGTGACACTCAGAAATATGTGTTCACCTTCTTGAAATTCGAGAGGTCATCTCCTTTGATCAGAGTAATTCTTTTGCCGACTTTGGGTCGCTTTCATCCTTTCCCGGATTTGCTTAACCTTCTCTGTTGTTTGCTGCACAATTTCGGGACCGAGAATCACGCTTTCTCCATCTTGATACCAACATAAAGGGGTTTGACATTTTCGCCTATACAGAGCCTCATAGGGTGCCATCCCTATACTTGCATGAAAACTATTGTTGTATGTGAATTCGATCAGCGGCAAGAGATCATCCCAACTTCCACGATGATCCAAAACACATGCCCTCAACAAATCTTCTAAAGATTGGATTGTCCTTTCTGTTTGTCCATCTGTTTGAGGACGATACGCTGAACTTAGGCGCAATCTGGTTCCTAGTGCTTGTTGTAAACTCCCCCAGAAACATGAAGTAAACTTTGGATCTCGATCTGACACTATGCTTGAAGGCACTCCATGAAGTCTGATTATTTCTTTGATATACACATCAGTTAATTTCTCCACTGTGTAGTTGACCTTAACAGGTAAGAATGAGTGGATTTCGTTAACCTATCGACAATCACCCAGATTGAGTCAAAACCTTTGGAAGTTCTAGGTAAACTTACTACGAAATCCATGGATATACTTTCCCACTTTCATTCCGGTACATCTAAAGATGTAAGCATTCCTCCAGGTCTTTGGTGTTCTACTTTTGCTTTCTGACAAGTCAGGCATGATGCCACATATTCAGCAACTTGCTTCTTCATGCCTGGCCACCAAAACCTTTGTTTTAGATCTTGATACATCTTAGTTGTACCAGGATGAATACTTAACTTGCTTTTGTGTGATTCGTCTAGAATCATCCTTTTCATCTCAGGATTATCAGGTACACAGATTCTGCCTTTGCACCTTAAAATGTTATCCGATCCCAAACTAAATTCCGTAACTTTTCCTTTCCCCATTAAATCCTTCTTTTCTTGTATCAATGCATCTCCAGCTTGTTGCTCCCGAATTTCTTCCATTAAGCCACTAGAAATCCTTATCATTCCTAAACTGATTGTCTTTTGGCTTATCTCCACAATTAAATTGAGATCTCGGAATTTCTCAATCAACTCAAGTTCCCTTATCATCATTGTTGAAATATGAATGGCTTTCCGACTCAATGCATTGATAAGCCTCTGGCTCATCTAGTTTTATAGCTAGTGAGGCCACGGTTATTGTGCTAATTGTTCGAGTTTAATCTCATTTTCGCCCAAATTTAGCTTTAATTGTCTCTAAGCAATGTCTTGAGTCTTTTAAGTAGTTTTAGAATATTTCTTGCTATTTTTGAGTTAAATAAAGCATTTGATGCTATTTTATTTTCAGGTTAAAAGTGAAGCTCAAGAGAACTTGGAAAAATGGAGAAAACAAGCAAAAAGGGCAAACTGGTCCTTCGCCCCGCGAACGGACACTCACCCCGTGAGCCAGAAGGACAGATTAAGCAATGTCAACAGCCATTCAGCCTCGCCTCGCTAGGATGTGTCTCGCCTCGCGAGGATGTGTTTGCCTCGTGAGACAGAAACAGGGAATTGAAGATCATTCTGTCTCGCCTCGCGAATGCATGTTCGCCCCGCGAACGCGCGCAGATTCCAAACTTTATAAATAGATTGTTTTAGGTCAATTAGAAGCAGTTTTGAATAGAGATTGTAATCCTTGTTTTCTTATGGGCTGTGTAGTGAGATTTAGTGTAGTTTCATAGAGGATGAATGTTTTTTATACTTTGTTCGTTGTTATCATCGCTATGAGGAACTAATCCTTATTTCTAAGTAACGATGAAGCCACCGTTGATGGCATAGTGAATCCAAGTAATAATTTCTTATACCCTTGTCTCTTTTCTTGTTTCTTAATTCTGATTTGTTTGTCTTAATCATATGCGCTCATGGTTAACTAGTCTAGTGCGTTGACGCTGGCAGGCGATTCGTATTTAGGACTTGAATTAAGAACACCGTTTTAATATTGCTAGGCATAGAATAGGAAAGCGGTGCAATTGCTATAGGGAACCAAGAACTTGATAAACTAATTACCGGTTGAATAGATTGGCATATTGACAACTCGCAATTGTAGAAAATTCCTTTTGAAAATCGGCAGTGACATTAGGATAATTGAGGGTTCTTGATTGACAATGAAATTAAATTGAACATAGGGATAAGAAGATAAACACTTGGGTAACTTGCTTGATAGGGTAGGTGGATTCGTGACCTTAGAGCCTTAATCTTAATCAAATCTCATCATAATCTTTTAGCATCTTTAATTAATTGTTTTGATTTAATTGTTGATTTGATTTTCTCTCTCTTCATAAAGATTCTCCCTTGACTTGGTCAAACGATTCGAATCTCCTTATTAAATTGGTTAAATTGGTCTTCCAATCCTTGTGTTCGACCTCGGTATTTACTTACCGTGTTTTTATTACTTGCAACGAAACGGTACACTTGCCGGATCATCAACAAGTTTTTGGCGCCGTTGCCGGGGATTGACACAACCAATTTTCCTAATTTTTAGGAAACTCAATTCTCTTGATTGAGCAATTTTTTTTATTTTTTTTTATTTTTCTGCAATTTTTATCTCTTTTACTTCTTTGATCCCACTTGATCTTGCCTTGTTTTTGTGTATGCGAGGTACCCTTTCACAGGAAGACTTGCTATACGATCCAGAGATCACCAGGACCGAGAAAAGGTACAGGAAGGAACTCAGAGAGAAAAAGAAGCTTGAAGCAAACCAACTCATCACTCTTGAAGGGATGGCGGAAGGAGATCCTCCAACCTACAAGCCTCTTTATGAATACAATTTTCCTCACTTGGACGATTGTGCTTCAAGTGTTGTTAGGCCTCCTATCACGGCCCCTTCTTTTAAAATATCGAACGGAACTCTGCGTACGGTGAAAGACAATCAATTTGATGGAAGTGCATACCAAGATCCTCACAGGCATATTACTCACTTCTTGGAGAATTGCGACCTGCTCAAAACTCCAGGAGTTTCAGATGATGCCTTTCGTTTGCGACTATTCCCTTTCTCTCTTCGGGATAGATCACGCGATTGGTTAGACTTGCACTTGGATCAGGCTAGCATCACTACTTGGGAACAAATGGCTCAGAAGTTCCTCACTAAATTTTTTGCTCCTCAAAAAGCGACACAGTTGAAGATAGCCGTCACTTCCTTCAAGCAGAATGATGATGAGTCCTATAATGAAGCTTGGGAAAGGTACAATGTGCTTTTGAGAAGATGCCCTTCATCCTACTTTGACTTGGTAACAAAGGTACAACACTTCTTCAATGGGTTGAAGGGTCGTTACCAAATGAACTTAGATGCCGCAGCTGGCGGTTCTTTCTCTTACAAATCAGCAGAGGACGGTTGGGCTTTATTAGAGAAGATGTCCAGGAATGATTATAACTGCAGTACAGGCACTTCTAATGCTTCCGGAATCAGTACCGCATCACTAGAGGCCATTCTTGAACAGAATACACTCTTGAAGAAGCAATGTGAGGCACTGTCTAGCAAGCTCAAGGTTAATGCGGTGCAAGAAGGCTCGCATCTGGGGTGTGATTTTTGTAATGGTGAACACACTAGTGAGAATTGTCCCATAAATTTTTCACAGGAACATGTGGACTCGTGTCACAACTTTTATGACACAGTGCCACAAAACAATTATCAGATGAATAGGTAGAATGACTATAATCAGAATCGAGGGTACATGAGGAGAGACCATCCGGGTTTCACTTGGAGCAACACTAGTGGTGGTCTAGCCGGGCAACAACAACAACAGAATCAGAGGCCAAACTATGGAATCCAACAGCGTAACAATCAGCAAGCTCTCCCGGGGACTAATCAGTTACAGATCACAGATGGTGGGAGGCAACCATGGGAGTTGGCTATTGAGAAGACAAGTGCGGCCATTGAGAAATTGTCAGTGAATACAAACACAGCCATAGACAAGTTGGCAACTCACACAGGGGCAGCAATTCAGAATCTTGAAACACAGGTAGCCCAACTAGCAAAGCAACTGAATGAACGCCTTCCAGGTTCTTTCCCAAGTAATACAGAGATTAACCCCAAGAACCAATGCAATGCCGTGACAACTCGGAGCGGTAAGGTGTTGGAATCTAACGGGGGTACAACTGGTTCTCAAGAAATTGAAACTCCAGAACAACCACAGATAGAAGATGAGCAAGACAAGGAAGAGGAAGTAGTTAGTGAAAAGGTGCCGGAGCAAGGGGTGAGGCTGAAATTAGTGGATGAAGAATTCCGAAAGAAGAAGTGGGTTGAGCCCAAAGATCTTCCCCCCTTCATGAAGGTACCATATCCAGAAAGATTGAAGAAACCCTTGCAAGACAAGCAATTCAACAAGTTCCTCGATGTTTTCCGCAAACTTCAAATTAATATTCCATTTGCGGAAGCCTTGGAGCAGATGCCATCTTATGCTCGATTTATGAAGGAGCTTCTCTCCAAGAAGCAGAAGATAGTGGATGAGGAGACAGTTGCTTTGACCGAGGAGTGTAGTGCAATTCTCCAAAGGAAACTACCTACAAAGTTGAAGGATCCGGGTTCTTTTAGCATACCGTGCACCATTGGAGAGTTAACTTTGGGGAAAGCATTGTGTGATCTAGGGGCTAGCATCAACTTGATGCCCCTATCTATGATGAATAAGCTAGGCATAAAGGAAGCCAAAGAGACTAGGATGTCGCTCCAACTAGAGGATCGTTCTATCAAATACCCTTATGGGGTGGTGGAGGATTTGTTAGTCAAGGTCGACAAGTTCATATTTCCGGCGGACTTTGTGGTGCTTGACATGGATGAAGATGCCGAGATCCCTCTCATATTGGGTAGACCTTTCTTGGCCACCAGGCGTGCTTTAATAGATTTGCAACAAGGAAAGCTCACACTAAGAGTGCAAGATGAGAATGTAGTCTTCAATGTCTTTGAAGCAATGAAACACCCCGTTGAGAGATCAGATGTGTATAGAGTTGATGTGGTGGAAACCATTGTAAAATCTATAGCCACACGAGAAGCCCATGGTTCTTCACTTTCTAAAGTGTTGGTAAAATCCCATGATGAGGATGAAGAAGACCTTTTGGGTGATGAGGATTATTTTGAGTGCTTAAAGAACATGGAAGCCTTGCCAATTCTCCCTAAGGATGAATGTCCAAAGGAAAAGCTCAACAAGGAAGAAGTGGAAGAAGACAACAAAACACCAGAATTGAAGCAACTCCCAACTCACTTGAGATATGCATTCTTGGGTGAGAAGGGACAACATCCAGTCATCATTAGCAATACATTGGCAAAAGTCGAGGAAGAAAAGCTCTTAAGAGTTCTTAGGGAACATAAATCCGCCATTGGATGGAAGATTTTGGATCTAAAAGGTATAAGTCCTTCTCTATGCATGCACAAAATTTTGACGGAGGATGATTTCAAACCGGTGGTTCAACCACAAAGGCGGTTAAATCCCATCATGAAAGAAGCAGTGCGTAAAGAAGTGATTAAGCTTTTGGATGCCGGAATCATCTATCCAACCTCGGATAGCAATTGGGTTAGCCCGATTCATGTGGTCCCAAAGAAAGGTGGCACAACCGTGGTGGTCAATGAGAATAATGAGATGATCCCAACAAGAATCGTCACGGGGTGGAGAGTTTGTATTGACTATAGGAAGCTTAATGATGCAACACGAAAAGATCACTTCCCCCTTCCATTCATAGATCAAATGATTGAAAGGTTGGCCGGATATGAGTACTATTGTTTTTTAGATGGTTATTCCAGCTACAATCAAATTGTGGTGGATCCTCAAGACCAAGAGAAGATGGCCTTCACATGCCCATATGGAGTCTTTGCTTATAGAAGGATGCCCTTTGGATTGTGTAATGCTCCCGCTACTTTCCAAAGGTGTATGCTTTCCATCTTCTCGGACATGGTGGAGAAATTCATTGAAGTATTTATGGACGACTTCTCGGTCTTTGGGACCTCCTTCGATAATTGTTTGAAGAATTTGGCTTTGGTGCTTGAGAGATGCCAAGAAACCAACCTAGTGCTCAATTGGGAGAAATGCCATTTCATGGTCAAGGAAGGTATAGTTTTGGGGCATAAAATCTCCCAACGGGGGATTGCGGTTGATAGAGCCAAGATTGAATTGATTGAGAAGCTACCCCCACCAACAAATGTGAAGGGGGTGCGGAGTTTCTTGGGCCATGCCGGTTTCTATCGAAGGTTCATTAAAGACTTCTCCAAGATAGCGAAACCGTTATGTGACCTTCTCGTGAAGGACGTATCCTTTGATTTTATTGCTTCTTGCTTAAATTCTTTCAATAATTTAAAAAATATGCTTGTCACCGCACCTATAATCACTGCACCTAATTGGAATTTACCTTTTGAAATCATGTGCGATGCTAGTGATTATGCGGTGGGGGCGGTTTTGGGTCAAGGGGTGGAAAAGTTAGCTCATGTGATTTACTATGCTAGTAAAGTTTTAAATGAAGCACAAGGTAACTATTCCACCACTGAAAAAGAACTCTTAGCTGTAGTTTTTGCTTTAGACAAATTTAGATCCTACGTAGTGGGGTCTAAGATTGTTGTGTTTACCGATCATGCGGCCATAAGACACTTGATGACAAAACAAGAGGCCAAACCTAGATTAATTCGGTCGATTCTTCTTTTGCAGGAGTTTGATATTGAGATTAGGGACCGGAAAGGGTCAGAGAATGGTGTGGCGGACCACTTATCAAGGTTGGTCAATCCCGACACCGAGGAGAAATTTCTGGACATCAAGGAAGAATTTCCTGATGAGAAACTATTTGCTTTGTTTGAAAAATTTTCTCCTTGGCTCGCGGATATGGCCAACTTCAAGTCTTCAAACATGGTTCCGCAAGATTGGACTACTCAACAAAGAAAGAAATTCTTCTCGGACGCAAAATACTATGTCTGGGAGGACCCTTATCTTTTCAAGCAATGTTCGGATGGTATCCTTAGAAGGTGCATTTCTCATGACCAAATTGGAAGGACTTTGTGGCATTGCCATAGCTCGGATTATGGTGGGCATTTTGGGGGAAGAAGACCGCGGAGAAAGTCCTCCAAAGCGGGCTTTATTGGCCAACACTCTTTAAGGATGCACATGCCTTTGTTGAAAATTGTGATCGTTGCCAAAGAGTTGGAAACATATCTAAGCGACATGAGCTTCCTCTTAATTGCATGCTTGAAGTAGAACTCTTTGATGTTTGGGGGATAGACTTCATGGGACCCTTCCCACCCTCCTTCTCCTATCAATAAATTTTGGTAGCGGTAGATTAAGTGTCAAAGTGGGTGGAGGCAATTCCAACAACAACGGATGATGCGCGGGTTGTCATGGAATTCATCAGGCGCAACATTTTCACAAGGTTTGGGGTTCCTAGAGTTTTGATTAGTGATGGTGGATCTCAATTTTGCAACAAACAAATGAACCGTTTACTCTCTAGATATGGCGTCAAACATAGAGTATCAACCCCTTACCATCCACAAACCAATGGGCAAGCAGAGATATCCAACCGTGAGCTGAAGCGCATTCTTGAGAAAACTGTCAACTCATCACGGAAGGATTGGTCAAAAAAGTTAGATGATGCTTTGTGGGCCTACAGAACCGCCTTCAAAACTCCAATTGGAAGGTCTCCTTACAACTTGGTATTTGGAAAGGCGTGTCATTTGCCGGTGGAGCTAGAACAAAAATCTTATTGGGCAATCAAGGAGCTCAACTGTGATTTGAAGAAGGCCGGTGAAAAGAGGCTACTAGACTTGAATGAATTATCTGAAATCCGCATGCAGGCATATGAAAATGCAAAAATTTACAAAGAGCAGACTAAAGCATGGCATGACAACCACATTTTGCCAAGGAAGTTTGAGCCGGGACAATGGGTACTCCTCTACAACTCAAGGTTGAGACTTTTCCCAGGTAAGCTAAATTCAAGATGGTCCGGACCTTTCAAAATTCTTAATGTTTATGCACAAGGAGCAGTGGAGCCAGAAGGTGAAAGGGAAAACTTTAAGGTAAATGGGCAGCGGATCAAACACTATCATGGGGAACCCATCCCAACTGAAAGTCAAGTGCTAACATTGAATTAGCCCTAAAAGGGCCACTTCCGTCAGGCTCGAGACGTTAAACAAGCGCTACTTGGGAGGCAACCCAAGTTAGATATCCTTTTTGGTTTATTGCATAAGCTCTTAAAAAAAAAAAAAAATCCCAGCCTCGCCTCGCGATACTGCGATCGCCCCGCGAGACAGAAGGAAGTAAAAATCCATGTTTCTATCTCGCCTCGCTAACCAGTCCTCGCCTCGCGAATAAACTGGACCGCCTAGCGAGTAACATCTTGCCAAAGCGAGACCGAAAGGCAGAAACTCAGAGGTGGGCACCTCGATTCTGGGCAAGATAAGAACTTAAACTCAAAGCCCAGATTCGCCTCACGAGACACATATCGCCTGGCGAATCTGGGAATATTAAAGGATTTTTGAGTCACGGATTTGCCTCGCAAACCATGTTTCGCCTCGCGAATCACAAAATTAGGGTTCTGATTTGGGGATTTTCAAAGTTTCACCTCGCGAACTCTGATTCGCCTCGCGAATGTCGCGATTATTTAGCCCCGCGAGGCAGAGAAAGAGCCACTCTACCAAACCTTTTGAAAACGCTCTGTCTTCTCTCTCGCGTGGGGCTTCAAGGACGCATTTCACCTTCACCTTACTCTTCATCTCACACTCTCATAAGGTGAATCACACTCATCCATCTATATTTCCTTTGATTTTGGGCAACAAACTTGAACCCATTGGCATGCTAACTCTCTGAAAATTCATAGAATGACACAAGATGTTTTTTTATGTTTTCAAGCATTAATTCTTGCTTTATGCTCAAAATGATAAATGTGTTTTGTGAGTGTTTTACATGAATGGGGTGAGGAGACCTATGAGACTATTGACATTCTTTGAACTTAAACATTGATGCATGTTCTTTTGTTTTACTTGTGACGCACTAAACTGAATTGTTATGCTTAGTGACCTAAGTTTGAGGTTATTACATGTTTAGATAGAGATAATGCATGTTAAGGGGGCCATGGGGGTAATTTTTTCTAAATTTTTTAGGAACAAAATTCTGTGTGACTAGATGGTCTGATATATTATTGTCAATAACTTGTGATGGACTTCTGAAATTCTGAGTTATTTGTTGTGTTGATACAAATTGTATTGGGACTTTTCTGGTTTTCAGGTAATGGCTCCCCCGAAAAATACTGAGAAACAGCCGGTTAAGCGCAAGAAGCGCCAATCTGTTCAGGAGGATGACCTGCTGTTCTCCGAGGGACCAGGGTCCTCTTCTGGAAGGATTTCCTCTGCTCCCAGCTTCCGTACTCCTCTTCATGAGCAACATTGGGAGTTGGTGACGTAGAAGGAGATGGTCCTAGAGAGGAGGGTGGTCCTTGTAGGGAACAACTATACGTTAATCTCTGGACAGATTAACACTCGGGGTTGGGGTATGTTGGCTGATCTTCCTCGCCGGTTTGATATCAAACTGGTTCAGGAATTTTACGCCAACGCTCTCAACCCCGATATTGATGAACCAGGGTGCATTTCTATGGTCAGAGGGGTGCCCGTGACTTTCACGGAGGAAGAGATTAATGCCTGCCTGGGCATCTCCATTACTTGGGATGATAGGAGTGAGCATCAGCTGATGCCGGCAGTGCAGGGTTTGGCTGCCCAGATTTTGGAAACCTGCTGTAGGCCGGGGCTCAGTGGGAAGTAGGGACCTCTGGGAACCTACTGAGGTTGAGGAGGCAGGATTTGACACCGGTGGCCCGGGTTTGGTCGGCATTCGTACATGCCAACATGATGGTTAGCTCTCACGAGTCTACCATTACTGCTGCCCGGGCCCATCTAATATATGCCATCATGATGGAGAAAACCATCAATGTGGGGGCAATTATAGCTCAGGATATCCAGTAAAAGGCAAATTCTAGGGCGATGAAAGAGTGCCTGGGGCACGGGTTTCTGATCACAGAGTTGATCCGCAGGACGGGCGTACCAGTATCTGACATGGTGGAGAAGATTCCCCGTCAGCCGATCGACAGAGATTACATACGCCGTCACTGTTATGTTGAGCCCGCACCAACCCGGAGGCCAGCTACACAGCCCCCTCAGAGGCCACGTTCAGCTGATATGACTCTGCTCTTGCAGAACCAGCAGGCTGTGCTGCGAGATTTTTTCAGGGAGATGTCCCTAGCTCAACAGGAGGGCCGGGTACCTCTTTACCCTTCCGAGGAGGATTTGGCACCTCAACTTGGGTGGCAGGATTATCCTGGGGACCAGGATGCCATGCCACAGGGGCGGGGGTGCCCGAGGTACCTCAGGAGGATGAGGCAGCAGCAGTAGCTCAGCAGGGGGACCCCGTGGATGACATTGATTTTGAGCAGTGATCCGGGCCCCACCTTTACCTATTACTCTTTTAATGTTCTTCCTTTGAGTTCTAGCTACTTTTTATTATTTATCTATTCGATATGGTTGTACTGCTAGCTAGAAACTCAGGGTTGTTTTATTTGATACAATGATATTTTTGTACACACTCTGGATGACGATATTTTGGTACACATGTTACATTTTTCTTCCTCCTTCTTGTTTTTAATGTAACCAAGGAAGAAAGCAAAGAAAGACAAGGAAGATGCTAAGCTTGCTAATGAGAGCGTGGGGTCCGCTTGGACCCCTTGAGATAACTCCTTCTTGAACTCAATTCTATTTTTTTTCTTTCGTTTCTTTTATTTAAATAAAAAATAAAAATAAAAAAAATAGTGTCATAGAATTGTGTTGGTAAGCTTAAAGGGATTTTATTGAATTTTGCATAAATGGTTTGCATAAAAAATATTGATTTTTGATGATTTCCCCTAATGATTGAAAGGTTGAAAAATTGATCCCCATGAAAAATTGAAGATTGAACTTTGAGAAATTCTATTGTGATTGCATGATTTATGACAAGTTTGGGGTGAAAAGGTGCACACACTAGGGATGTATCTCGATCAAATAAATTTCTAAAAATGTCCAGGTGAGGAAATTGAGCCTCCAACATTGTTTGAATTGTGTGAATCACTTTTCTGTTGCACTTTCCCGGATTTGCTTGAATCTCATCATGGTTTGCATGTCTATATGTTTGCATCAAATGATTTAGGCAATTTTCTTTAAAATAGCTACTTGGCCAAATATGAACCAACCTTGATACATGATCCCTAGTTAAGCCACATTGAGCCTTAAAGCCTATTGTTCTTAATAACCTTACAATACAAGCCATAAAATCCGGAAAAACCATGTTAACCCAATCTTAGGATTTAGGAGAGCATGGAAACTTAACAATGTAAGTGTTGTTTGGAAACTAAGTTTGGGGTGGCTACAAGGGTTTGATATGTTGTTTTGGGTTGAGAAAAAGAAAAATAAAGGTTGAAGCCAAAGGCAAAAAGAAAAGAAGAAAAGTGCAAAAATGTCAAAAAGGGTATTAAAAGGAAAAAGGTTTGTAGTCACCCAAAGCGAAAAGGAAAATGGAAAAAAGAATTAGAGAAAAAAAAAATAAGTGTAAAAAGTTTTATGCTCTCTTAAATTCCTAGCGACTTAAGCCTAGTACCTTTGAATATCTACCTCTAGCCAGGCCCCATTACAACCCTTAAAAGACCTTTTGATGTTGCAAACATGTTTTCGTGGGAACTATTTTTGAGATGAAAATCAAATTCATGGAAAGTGCTCTTAAAATGTGAAATTGAGTGAAAGCTGAAAACCTTGACAAAACTGAGCGAATGAGTGAATTACTATATGCCCTTGTGAGGAAGGCAATTGTTTGAAATTGGTGATCTCCCTTTTGTTTGTAACTTGGATCCTTGACTTAGATTAGTGATTGCGTGAATGATTAGATTCTCAATTGTTTAAAGTAAATGAATGTGGGGATTACATTGATGAAAGGGGAGACATTGAATTAGAAAATTGAATTGTTAAAATTGCATGAAATTTGTGCGAAATAAATTGAGTCCATTGAGCTTACCCAGTTTTGAGTCTTTTTAAGTTTTAGTTTGCTTGGGGACAAGCAAAGTTTAAGTTTGGGGTATTTTGATAAGCCTCTGGCTCATCTAGTTTTATAGCTAGTGAGGCCATGATTATTGTGCTAATTGTTCGAGTTTAATCTCGTTTTCACCCAAATTTAGCTTTAATTGTCTCTAAGCAATGTCTTGAGTCTTTTAAGTAGTTTTAGAATATTTCTTGCTATTTTTGAGTTAAATAAAGCATTTGATGCTATTTTATTTTCAGGTTAAAAGTGAAGCTCAAGAGAACTTGGAAAAATGGAGAAAACAAGCAAAAAGGGCAAACTGGTCCTTCGCCCTGCGAACAGACACTCGCCCCGCGAGCCAGAAGGACAGATTAAGCAATGTCAGCAGCCATTCAGCCTCGCCTCGCAAGGATGTGTCTCGCCTCGCGAGGATGTGTTCGCCTCGCGAGACAGAAACAGGGAATTGAAGATCATTCTGTCTCGCCTCGCGATACCTGTCTCGCCCCGCGAATAATCCAAATTTGAACTGGCGCCAACTTAAGATTCGCCTCGTGAATGCATGTTCGCCCCGCGAACGCGCGCAGATTCCAAACTTTATAAATAGCTTGTTTTAGGTCAATTGGAAGCAGTTTTGAGTAGAGATTGTAATCCTTGTTTTCTTAAGGGCTGTGTAGTGAGTTTTAGTGTAGTTTCATAGAGGATGAATGCTTTTTATACTTTGTTCGTTGTTATCATCGCTATGAGGAACTAATCCTTATTTCTAAGGAAACGATGAAGCCACCGTTGATGGCATAGTGAATCTAAGTAATAATTTCTTATACCCTTGTCTCTTTTCTTGTTTCTTAATTCTGATTTGTTTGTGTTAATCATATGCGCGCATGGTTAACTAGTCTAGTGCGTTGACGCTGACAGGCAATTCGTATTTAGGACTTGAATTAAGAACACTGTTTGAATATTGCTAGGCATAGAATAGGAAAGCGGTGCAATTGCTATAGGGAACCAAGAACTTGATAAACTAATTGCCGGTTGAATAGATTGGCAGATTGACAACTCGCAATTGTAGAATATTCCTTTTGAAAATCGGCAGTGACATTAGGATAATTGAGGGTTCTTGATTGACAATGAAATTAAATTGAACATAGGGATAAGAAGATATACACTTGGGTAACTTGCTTGATAGGTTAGGTGGATTCGTGACCATAGAGCCTTAATCTTAATCAAATCTCATCGTAATCTTTTAGCATCTTTAATTAATTGTTTTGATTTAATTGTTGATTTGATTTTCTCTCTCTTCATAAAGATTCTCCCTTGACTTGGTCAAACGATTTGAATCTCCTTATTAAATTGGTTAAATTGGTCTTCCAATCCTTGTGTTCGACCTCGGTATTTACTTACCGTGTTTTTATTACTTGCAACGAAACGGTACACTTGCCGGATCGTCAACATGCATCTGCTACCACGTTTGCTTTTCCAGGGTGATATTGCCATGTAAAATCATAGTCCTTTAAAAATTCCATCTGCCTTCTTTGTCTCATATTGAGCTCCTTCTGATCGAACAGGTACTTTAGACTCTTGTGGTCACTAAAGATATCAAATTTAGCTCCATAAAGGTGGTGTCTCCATATCTTTAGTGCAAAAACCACGATGGCTAGCTCCAAGTCGTGTGTCGGATAGTTCCTCTCATGAGTCTTCAGTTGTCGTGACGCGTACGCTACAACCTTTCTATGTTGCATTGACACGCAACCCAAACCTTGATGTGAAACATCGCAGTATACTCTGTAAGGTTCACTTGGTTCAGGAAGTATTAACACTGGCGAAGTTGTCAGATGCTCCTTTATTTTCTGAAAGCTTTCCTCGCATCTAGCAGTCCACGTGAAAGGTTGATATTTCTTTGTAAGTTGAGTCAAAGGCGTGACTATCTTTGAAAAACCTTCGATAAATCTCTGATAGTAACCCGCTAGACCAACAAAACTTCGAATTTCCGTCACTGTCTTTGGTGTTTCCAAAGAAAGTACAGCTTCCACTTTTGTAGGGTCCACATCAATTCCCTCCTTGGTGATCACATGCCCTAAGAATTTCACTTCTTCGAGCCAAAACACGCATTTGGAAAGTTTGGCATATAGCACTTTGTCACATAGAATTTGCAAGACTTGTCGCAAATGTTCTTCATGGTCCTCGTGACTCTTAGAGTATATGAGGATGTCATTAATGAACACTACGACGAACCTATCAAGAAACAGACGAAAAATCCGATTCATGTAGTCCATAATGGCAGCCCGTGCATTCGTAACTCCAAAAGGCATTACGAGATACTCATAATGTCCATAACGAGTTTTGAACGTGGTTTTGGGTATATCTTCTATCTTTACCCTTATCTGATGATAGCCCGTCCTCAGATCAATCTTTGAAAATACCACGGCTCCTCTCAATTGATCCATCAGGTCATCAATTCTTGGTAGAGGATATTTGTTCTTAATCGTCACCTTGTTGAGTTGTCAAAAATCCACACAGAGTCTCGAACCTCCATCCTTCTTTCTTACTAACAGAACTGGTGCTCCCCACGGGGATACACTTGGTCTTATGAATTGTTTTGATAGTAGATCCTCCAGTTGAGTTTTTAGCTCGACAAGCTCTGTAGGTGCCATTCGGTACGGAGCGATAGAAATCGGACCCGTTCCCGGAACTAGATCGATGGAGAACTCGATATCCGTAACTGGCGGCAAACCCGGAACATTGTTTGGAAAAATGTCTAGAAACTCGTCCACCGCTGGCACCGTACTCAGATCAATCTCCCCCTCGACTTCTAAGTTAGATAAAAACAAGCATCCCTGATCTCCTTCTTTCGAAGAAGTCCTTACTTGGTTGGTAGATAAAAATCCAGAAATCTCAGGATTTGGGAAAACTAAATTCTTATGGGCACAGTGTAACACCCGTTTTCTTGATTAAGGAATCGGACAACAATTAAGTTGGTGGGACAGCTTAATCTTGTTCTTTAGGTGTTAATTAGTATGTGTTTCAAATTTGGGGTCAATCGGACTTCAAACGAGCTCAGAACGCGACGAAATGTGCGAATCAGAGTTTCTGGTCAAACTGGTCAACGAGGGTTAGGCCGGGCTCAGGTTTGTTGAGTCGGGCTCAGAAATTAGGCCGAGCGCAGGTTTGTTAGGCCGGGTGTAACTCAAAGGCTGTGATCTACGCATTTGGGCCGGGCGCAGAAAACTTGAGCCGGGCGCAGAAAACTTAGGCCGGGTGTAATCAGTGCTGACTCACCCCCTTAGGCTTTAAAATGCTAGAAACTTGTAGAACTTTTTAGAATTTTTGAGAGGGACCAGGAGAGATCTCGAGAGTGAGGGGGAGAAAGTGGGTTTTGGGAGAGAAAAATTGATTCTGAGGAAAATCCGTCCGTCCGATCGTAATTCCGACTTCGAATCTGTGACTAGCGCAGTGAATACTACGAGTATTAGCTAATGTTTCTTCGACCCAACTGAGGTAATGCTCAAATCCCTAACTTGGCATTGTCATTTACTTTTCTTGGATTCTTGCTTCAATCTGAGTTCTATTTGAGAAACTGTTGCAAGATTAAAGATCATGACATTGCTAGGACTCTGTCCATGTGTTAGGGCAAATTTTGGAGCATCAAGGAACTGTCTAGGGTGCAAGGCAGCAGCTGGTTAGAGAAGAAGAGAAGTTTGGACAATGATACCAGATAATCCAAGGTGGGGAGAAAGTAACCGACATCGTCGGGGAGGCAAGCATAGAGTCATAGTTATATATATATGCATGTATGTAGAGTGCCCCAGACCCTACTAGGATATTGAGTAATCAACAATGGCTAAACCCCACTAAAATAATATTTTAATAATGTCTTGGGTTTAGTTATTGTAGATTTGTCAATATTCGGTTTGAAACTCTAGGTTAGAGAACTGATAATGATTGGGGTTGTTTGCTATGTCTGTTACTGTGATGACTGCTATAGCATGCTTGGTTGTGATGATTGATGTGATGGCATGATTGATGTGATGGCATGATATTTTATTACTATAATATATTGTTGATGGGAATGACTGATAGTGTGATCTGGTTATATTAAGAGTTGACACCGTGGTAATACCTTGAGACTATGGCTTTAAGGCCGGGGATGTATTGCCATCCAATCTGAGACTGTGATTTTGAGATTTGGATTGTGAGAGAAGTTTCCGGTGTTAACTTAAGGATGGTTGTTGCATTGTATATTGCCAAGGTGGCGAGCCGTATGACAGGGAGTCATACGAGGTTAGTTGTACTCGAGTGCGAGTACGGATTACGGAAGGGTCGGTCTAGGCAGAGACCTTGGGGATGTACGAACTGGACTCGGGAGGCTCACAGTGACCATTAGGTAGCTCCTAGTGCGTCGTGTACCCCGGTAGAGCCTAGTTGTCCCGACTTTGCCCTGAGTATCCACGTCTAAGGTTGACTATCCGAGGCGACCCAGATACCTCTGATGGAGCTGAGCTCACAGAGAGATGCACTCTTATGGGTCACGGCGAGCGGAAAAGTTACCTAGACAAACTAACTGACATCCCTTAAGCAGAGAGGCTTGATAAGGGAATGTCTTGGGGTTGAGACCTGGATGAGATATATCGGCCGACATGCATAGGAGTGAGACTCCTTAGAGGAATGATCTGAGAGTGTGACTCTTGAAGATGATTGTGTTGGTGTGACTAGATGGATGATTGTTTTGTTTGTTGTATGATGTATATGTGACTGTTGATCTGTGTGTCCCCATCCCCATTTTTATTACTATGTTCTGTTGCTTATCTCCCTTCTTTCTCTATCTTTCTATGTATGTTATCGGTATGGTAGATAAACAACAATGGCAAGATGGGAACGACAACTTGGAAAGATTACCGGCCACAACGGTATCTACCGAAGATTCCACCATGGGTATAAGTGTGCCGTTAAGGCGAAGGCAAGGGTAGTTATAGACGCCCACATCACTGATGATGTGGATATGTCGGATGCGTTTGTAGGTAGTGAGCCTTTACGAGATTGTTTTGTATTTTGATGTATGATGAGAGGCGGGCCAGGTATCTCTAGGACTTCTTCTGTGTCTCTTTGGTTAGTATGTATATGTTTATACTTTGAGTCTGTATAGATGGTTGTAAGTTGTAATAGTCCCATGGAGGGGACTTGGCGTACTCTGATAGATGTGCTGTATATATTTTATATATGTGTGGATGATGTCGCTTGCGTATGTTTAAACTGTTTTAAAATAACTACAATTTTTACTTTACATATATTTTCGAATGTATTAAACGCGTTAACGTTAATTACGCATTAAGGTTTAATTAATTAGGGTTTTCTTAATGGGACATCGGGGTGTCTTACACAGTCTAAGAGGATACAGTTGGAAGATAACCAATCCATGCCTAAAATTACATCTAACTGTATTAAAGGCAGGCATATAAAATTTACAAGGAAGTGTCTATCCTGAATAACAATAGGACAGTTCAGACATATAGAATTTACCACAATGGGTTCAGCAGTAGGAGTTGAAACAATCAAATCATATGCCATGGAAGAAACAGGTAATTTCAATTGTCTCACACAATCCACCGAGATGAAAGAATGCGTTGCATCCGAATCAAAAAGTACAGTTAAAAGATTACCAGCTATGTCACAACTACCTTGTATGAGATCATCAGATTGTGAAGCTTCAGCACCACTCATGGTATAAACCCTTCCCTTAGCGGTTGGTTTATTGGTCCTTGAATTGTTACCAGTTGGTGCCGGCCTCTGAGTGTTGCAATCTTTGGCCATGTGTCCCACTTGTCCGCACCTGAAGCATTTCACTCCCTTCAGTAGACAGTTGTCTGTAGCATGGTTCACACTCCCACATTTGTAACATTTCTTAACATAGCCTTGTTCTTGGTTTCTCTGACCTCCATTCCCAGATGCAGAAGCAACTGGACGGTATGGTTGCCAATTCTGGTTGTTCCCGGTTGGTCTGTCGTATGGTTTCCTCTGGTTCTGCTTTCCATTTTGTTTCTGAAATTGATTTGTAGATTGAGACGGCCCTCCAACATTGCCTCGGTTATCTCTTCCCCTCTTCATTTGTTCCACTTTTCTACACATCTCAACCAATTCTTGAAAATTTCGAATCTGTAGTGGTAACACCGACTCCTTGATCTCAAACCTTAGCCCTACTTCAAACTTCTCGCATTTCAAGCTTTCATCCGGTTGAGCTTGGAAGAAACAGAAATATTTAGCAAGCAATTCAAATTTAGCTGCATATTCTCCAATTGATAGCTCCCTTTGTTGCAAACGTAGAAATTCCTGTTCTTTATCAGCTCTGGCACTTAGAGGGAAATACTTGTCCAGAAAGGCATTGCGAAATACCTCCCAAGTGATTTCCTAATGATCCGCAACTAGCAGCTTCCTGGTGCCCTTCCACCAGTACTCAGCATCTCCCAAGAGTAGGAAGGTAGCATAAGAAACTTTAATTCCCTCCGGAGTATGAATCAGCTCGAAGATCTTCTCAAGTTATTTTATCCACAAATCCGCCTTCTCGGGGTCAATCTCTCCATGGAACTATGGTGGATTTTGACGTCTAAAAGCAGTCAAACCTCTTCCTTCCGCAGCTTGCTCAGCACGAAGTTGCTCTTGTTGAGTTTGAGCAGTCATTGCAGCTGTCTGTAGAGCAATAGCAGCAGCGACATCTGCCATCGCTTGTGCTGCGTAGTCTATTCCTCCAGCATCCTCATAATTCTCTTCAACTTCATCTTGACCGAGTATACGACCACCTCAACGGCCCCTTCCACGGTCGCGACCACGTCGCCTTCCACGTCCACGTCCACGTCCGCGTCCACGTCCACCCTCCATTTCCATAACTATCCTACAAGACATAATCAGTTAAACTGTAACTCTAAACTGAAACATATACTCACTTAACAACACACATTACTTCTAAGAAGTAATTCAAACAAGTCTTAATCAAAGATCACACAACTTAGACATAACAGACCTATTCCCATAGATTCCCGAAAGAGTCGACCAGCTCTGATACCACTAATGTAACGCCTCCCTTGGCGCTACATGTACATGCTCAAATTCGGAAAATGAAATAGAAATAATAATATTCTTCAGCTGGTTTACTTTCGGAAAAGAAAATATCTCATTGTTCTAGTTTTTGAAAATAATATGGTGTAAAAAAAAAAACTGACTTGAAACATAAAAGCATAACCTGCATATATATACATCTTCATCTAATTACACATCATCACACTTAGTTTACATTACTAGTACCATGTGTCATAAGTAGCAGGTATCTAGACATAATTACAGACATAATAGATACAATACCAAAATAACCTAGGGGTTAAACAGAGAACCAGGATTTCAAAAAGACATGGCTCTCATTAGCCTGATGTACAGTAAAAGAGAAGCAAAATACTACCCCTGACAGACAACTCCTAAGCTGGCCAAACCTAATGGAAGCCGTAAGGGAGACCACCATGATCATCCCTAACTGGAGAAGGATCGGGTGAACCTACTCCAACTTCCGCATCAACCGCGGGGACAACAGCATCGTCATCCAAGGGGTGATACTCTACCCCCTCCTCATCCTCCTCGGGATCCTCTTCAATATGATCCTCTTCCTTAGGGTCTTCTTCCACCATTAAGTCATCATTGTTCTCTCCTCCTATCACAACCATAGGTGCTGGCCCCAGAATCATCTGATGTGGGGGAGGTTGATGATAAGTGTTGCCAGTCGCAACCAGAGTCCTCAGGAGAAGCCATATCGGGGGTAATGGCACCTCCACTGTCTTGATGCTATGGGTGCAAGTCATGGTTCCTGCTTCTGTTCCTTTAGTAGTAAGTAACGGTCCAGTATATACAGCGCTCCGAGCCCCCAGACGAATGACCCAGGCGCCACCCTCGTCCCTCTGCTCAAACGCCAGCCCCAGGAACCCCTAATGGGTCATGTTGTTCATCGGATCCATCTATCGACAGAAAAAAAAATACCACAAGGAGAATCAGACAAAGTAATGCAAAGGAGAGTTACCAATATATGAGCATTTAATAGAAGCCACATACACCACACACAAACAAGATCATAGTAACAAGAATATTTCCTAACATAATATCATAGATTAAGTAAAAGTTCAAACCGAACAACCAAATTCAGTTTTATAAAAGCTTTCATGTCACTTCAAAGTTTCCCTCTAATTCATAGTTCTCCGGAGATCCTAACTTTCCTTCGTCGAGCATGATAGGCCGCGATAATGCCTATAACACAATTGTTTCATGGTGGCTTGGCCTCTCTATTTAGGTCCAATCCCCAATTGTTCTAGGGTATGGCGTATCACCTAAATAAGATTGAATAGTTCCTGATTGAGTACATTACGTGCTGGGTAGCGGATTTCCACGGCCAGAGGGTGCAAGTGCTCGAGCCTTCCGTGGGTTTTCGAGCCCGAATGTCCCTAATAGACCCAAAGACTAAAGGAGCCATCTCTGGTCCATAACTATCCAATTTGTTAGTTCACCCTTTGTGAAACTGTCGCTCGATACACAATGGCACGTCTGCCACAATGGCTTGTTAGCTAGACTATGCATGTAAAACAAATGTTCTCGTTTTCGTTTTCTTTGTCGTATCATTGATTTCCCTGTCAAGGCTTAAAGCTCCTGACTACTTTTATCCAGGTATTAGAGGCATTTTAAATACCAAATCCAAGATTTTTAAGTCAAAAACAAAGATCTTAAAAATCTCTTACACAAATCGAACACTAGCCCGACGTCTTGGTAATCTAGGTTTTTCTCAATAGGAATACTAGTCCGGCTTCACCGGCACTCCGAATTCAGCCCGATATTTCGGCAATCCAAATCCAGCACGGGTTTATAGCTCGGCACCTAGTTTCCTCTCACTTCTTTCACATTTCCACTTGATTTCCTTTTCATTCAGTGAAAGCTAAATCGAAAAACAAAACTTCCTTGTTTCCTTGGCTTTGTACCATAAACAAAAATTCATGTTTCGAAATAACTTTTCAATAACACTTTTTCTTTTATAAAATTATATTAAACTTAGTAAAGTCATTGAAATCTTTTCTCAACTTAGTAAACCTCCAACATTTTCAAAATGAAATTCAGTTTTAGAAATCCTTTTGTCTAAAACTTTCCATGGTTGAAAACTATTTCTTAAAACACTCAAAAGAAACTCTTTATCTTTATAAAGATTTCTCCATTCTTAGAACCTATGTTGCCTCCAAAACGTGGTTCATAGAATTTTCGCAAATTTTCCGTTTTCTTTCTTCTCATAAAATTAATCTATCTTCATCCTTTATACTTTTGGATTTCTCTTTTCACTTTTGATTAAAGAAACTAAAACATTTTGTTGTTTCACTCTTTGTGGATTTAACACATTTTACATATCTTAGTCTTTGTTAACAAGCAATGACCAGTGTCATGCCATCAGCCAATCACAGTCAATCAAAAATAATCACAATATCAAACTCATAACATAACATAATTATCCATCAACAATTCAAAACATGTCATAACAGTCAATTCCAGAATCATCATCATAATCAACCATTCAAGAATCATCAGTCACAACACAACTCAATTCTATCTACACATTTAAAACAATCAATCATAATTCAAATCAAACATTGTATGTGGCTATCCAAAAATAGCTCCTAAGGCTGACTCCCTTTACCTCAAGCAGTGAAAATCTTTGCCCGTGACGTGTTGTCCTTGATTCAGTTTCCTCTCACGAATCCGGAAAGTACTCCTAAGCTACATTTCCTTCACAAGACATCACAATACAAGTCAAATAATTTGAAAATTCCTCCGAGCCCTCTAAGGGGGAATTTCGGCCTAAAGGCAAAAATAGGGTTAGGGATTTTTGTTGAACCTATGCTTTTAGAGCTTGATCATATAGGTCCTAGGGAGTTTAAATCAAGTGTTAGAATTTGAAAAATGAAACAAAATCACTCCTCCTCTCTCAAACTCAGTTTCGGTTCATCATAGGGGGAGAGGGATTGGGTTTTTCATTTTAGTTTCAACCACAAAACAACAACAAGGACAACAAGAATCATAAGATGGTTTTATATTTCACAAGTTTCATCATTCTAAGAACTGTGATTCATGTTCATATAAAGAGTAAATGGGTTTCCCAACTTTCAACAAATTCATGGCAAGGAAAGAAATGAAAGGATGACCATGAACAAGAGTAGATGACAAGAATCTTACCCAAGGAAAAGACGAATGAAGGAAATGATGAAGACTTGATGAATCCTAGATGAACTTCAAGAATTTTGCTCTCCAAAATGTGATAGAAGGATGAAGAAATGAGAGTGTGAGAGTGGGGGGGGGGGGGGGGGGGGGGGGGGTTTAGGGGGGAGTGGTTTAGATATTTTAGTGCCTTGTTTGTCTTAAGACAAACCAATTAATAGGTTTTTACATTAAAATACTATATTTGTTAAGTTGTCATAATGACTTTGAGTGACACATGATGTGACAGTTTTCATGGGTCCTCTCAATCACTTCCATCATCTCTGCACCATAATATCTCTGCACCTTTCTCAGTTTCTATCGTTTACCCGACTAGATATTCTTACGCGTGTTCCGTTCGATTATTTCGCCCGAATAAATTATAATATTTATTTTTGAGCAAAAATATGAAAATGACTCATATCTCTTAAAAAGAGATAAAAAATCATTAATCTATCATACATTTTTCACAATTAGGTTTCCTGATCAGTAATTTTATACTGCCAGTGAAAACACAAACCAAGTTTCGTATGAATTTTCAACCCAAAATTTTACTAGAACTTCACATCATTAAACATGACATGAGTATGATTTTGTTTTAGTCAAAATCATTTTTCTAGGTTCCGGATAAATTATAACCATAGAAACATTTCTATTGATATTTGAAAGCATTGAAAAATTGGGGTGTTACATTCTCTGGGAATGAGGCCATCATGACGGTGACGGTGAACGGGTGGCCGTCAAGATCTACGGTTTGATGACCTTCATGTGTAGCGGCCATCTGGACATAGGAAGAATTGGTGCAAGCAGTATATGTCTCATCGTAGGAACGGTTGTCTCGCATCACATCCATGCGCTGCCGGATGTCAATGTTGTCCTAACAGAGCTGTTCCATTGCTCGCAGCAGAGCTTGAACATCATGTCCGTAGTTTAGTGGTGGACGCGGCGGACCTTCGGCTGTGCTACCACTTCTCATAGTAACCATGTTGCTTGGATTCAAAAATGTGGCTAGGGAAAAGTTTTACCCAACCCCACGGTGGGCGCCAATTGTTTATGCTAAAACAATAAATGTGAAAGACCAAGTAGGTATGTATTAATTGTGTCTGAGTACAAGGGTGCAGAGCTAGTACATTTAGGTTCCCTATCTCGGTTATAGTAAAGGGTATATAAGAATAGTACAAAAGTTGCCCTAATGAGGACGAAGGCCGACTTATATAGAAGTCAAAGCACATGTGATCTACGCGAGACGGTTACACCGATTGGGGGCCCCTATTACGGTTAGCGCGATTTGCGGTCGTTGGTGAGGATTCTCTTCTTTCTCCTATCATTGCATGATTCTTCTAGAACAGCTATGTGTCCTGGTGACATGTGTTGGGGTTTTCATGAGATTATCCTCTTGTAAAATCAAATCTCAAGGCGGAAGAAAACCATCCCATGGATCGCGCATTACAAAACATGAATCACAAAAGGGTTATTTGTGTTTACCTCTTGAAGCGTGCTTTTTGTTTAGATCACTAGTGCCACAAAGGTGTGACACCTCTATTCAGTCCACGCGAGCAAATGGACGTCGGAGCTATGCGTCTTGTGCTAGCTAACGGCTACGGGGAGGCATGGTTAGCCAGAATAGGTTAGAGGGGAGAGTACTTCTATTTATAAGTTGGCAGCTCCCTTTAACCTAATTGCTTACCTTATTGGGCTTTGTACACTACAAGCCCAATTGTCCTTTAAATCAATTAAATCATATTTAATTAATTTAACTGCTCCGCATTTGCTCTATGCGTGTGACCCTATAGGCTCCCACTAAGTTGGTAATAATATTAAATATTATAATAATATAAAATATTAATTATAATATTAAATATTATAAATAATGAGCGGTATCTAGCAATGCATCATTACTACCCAATTAGCGAGAGTATCGGTGATCTGATTTTAGCCTTACCGCGACCAAAATTTACCGTGCAGTAAATGTCCCTTCGTCCATATGCCTTAATTGAACACAAGGCATAATAATGTCATTCTTGTTACGTTCAATCATTTGTTCCTCGATCCCCGAGTAGACGTGTAATCACAAACGGGCCCAATATCACATATTGGCCTACTTCTGCGTGGCCATGCATATTTCACGTCTCACTCTATCGAGGGGCCCAAGACATTACCCCTGTTATGTAGGAGGGACGAATCCTGTCTACATCACTCACACTCCTCAACATGATTTATTACAAACCCAATAACTACCTTTATGACCACCCTATTACGCGTGATGTTTGATAGCATTAAAGCCTACAACTCCTCATGTAGGAATCGTAGTGACTTCAAGTCAAAGGACTACTTCACTATGGTCGCCATGAGAATACTTATGACACTTACATAACTATTATGAAGTATTCTCATAGTGGGTCATCCGGTATAAATATTACTCCTAATATTTATACCTGTGTGCTGACTTGATATCACATATCCATGACCCGTGAGATGTGGTCATTAGTCTACTCTCACAATAGTCTCTATGTATTATTGTCGTCCTAATTAACAATAATACTCGACTACGGATATTTAAGAATAGCGTTCTTATTATTTAATGAGGTCTCACGATTAAGTCATGCACTTAATATTTCATTGAATGACCTGCCTATTCTAAGGACTTTATCATGCTATAAACTAATAACACAATAAATGAATGCCTTATTCATATATCAAATATATGATCAAAGTCATGATACAAATGATGATCTATTCAAAATAGATTGGCCACTACGGCTTACACTAACAATAAATCACGACACGCAGGTCGTATTTACCCAAAATAAATAACACCATAATCTAGAGCCATAACCATATACCTTAAATGAAGATATTTTATAACAATCAATAATAAAAATAATAATAATAATAAAACCTTTTATTATTAAATAATTTCATTATTATTGTTTTTAAAATAACTTTAAAGTAAAACCTTTTTGAAATCAATGAACATGATTTCGTACTGGTCCGAAAAGTTTGCGTAACCCCTTTTGAATTTCAAAAATTCAATTTCCTTTCCTGATCATCAAAATCACATAATTTTGAATTTTAAAAAACCAGTTCCTTTTGCGGAACAGTGAACGAAACTTTTGCAGAACAGTAAACTAATCACATTTTGTGGGATTCAAAATCCTAATTGAATTCAATTGCACAAAATTCAAATAAACCAATTTATATTTGAACACATAGTTCACGTAAGTTCTGGATAAAAGCCAAACTAATTTCCATCTTTTTATATTTTTTTTTTACTCTTTTGAAAACAATTCAATTGTTTGAATTCAATCACTGTACGGGGAAACAAAGTCACGTACACAGCGCAATTTGTTCACGTACAAAAGCAACTCATTCACGCAAGGTTTGAAATTAATCACATTTTGGTAATTCAAATGCATACACTATACTTAATTTCATTCACGCACAAAAGAAGATTTAACGCCCAGTTCGAATTCGAAATCGTGCTCAACATTTTTATGCAAGTCATTACGAATTCAAACAATGTGTTCTCACATATATCATCAACATATATATCAAACAAGAACAAATATATGCTCACAAAAGACAACATGTATTCAATTGGTCATATTCAAAAAGCAATAAATCATGTTATCAAATAGGCAAACAAGCATATAGGGATTCAAGGTAATAACGACCATACGCTCTGATATCACTGTTGGGGTTTTCATGAGATAATCCTCTTTAAAATTCATATCTCAAGGCGGAAGAAAACCAACACATGGATCGCGCATTACAAAACATGAATCATATAAAAGGCTATTCGTGTTTACCTCTTGAAGCGTGCTTTCACTGTGATCACAAGTGCTACAAAGGAGAAACACCTCTACTCAGTCCACGCGAGCAAACGGGCGACGGAGCTTTGCGTCTTGTGCTAGCTGACGGCTCTAGGAGGCAAGGTTATCAAGACTAGGTTTAGAGCAAGACTAGTAGTCTATTTATAAACCACATACTCCTCTTGACCTAACTGTCTTCTTATTGGGCCTTGTACGCTACAAGTCTTAAATTAATTAAATCATATTTAATTAATTGACCCGCTCCGTATTTGCTCTATGCGTGTGACCCTGTAGGCTCCTACTAAGTTGGCAATAATATTAAATATTATAAAATAATATCAAATATTAATTATAATATTAAATATTATAAATAATGAGTGGCATCTAGCAATGCATCATTACTACACAATTAGCAAGAGTATCGGTGATCCGATTTTAGCCTTACCGCAACCAAAATTTACTGTGCAGTAAATGTCCCTTCGTCCATATGTCTTAATTGAACATAAGGCATAAAAGTGTCATCCTTGTTATGTTCAATTATTTATTCCTCGATCCCCAAGTAGACGTGTAATAACAAATGGGCCCAATATCACATATTGGCCCATTTCCACGTGGCCACGCATATTTAACGTCTCACTCTATCGAGGGGCCCAAGACATTACCCCTGCTATGTAGGAGGGACGAATCCTGTCTACATCACTCACACTCCTCAACATGATTTATTGCAGGCCCAATAACTACCTTTATGATCACCCTGTTACGCGTGACGTTTGATAGCATTAAAGCCTACAACTCCTCATGTAGGAATCGTAGTGACTTCAAGTCGAAGGACTACTTCACTATGGTCGCCATGAGAATACTTATGACACTTACATAACTATTATGAAGTATTCTCATAGTGGGTCATCCGGTATAAATATTACTCCTAATATTTATACATGTGTGCTGACTTGATATCACATATCCATGACCCGTGAGATGTGGCCATCAGTCTACTCACACAATAGTCTCTATGTATTATTGTCGTCCTAATTAACAATAATACTCGACTACGGATATTTAAGAATAGCGTTCTTATTATTTAATGAGGTCTCACGATTAAGTCATGCACTTAATATCTCATTGAATGACCTGCCTATTCTAAGGACTTTATTACGCTATTAAAACATATAAGTAACATAATAAATAAAATGCCTTTATTTATATACAAAATATATAATCCAAAGTCATGATACAAAATGTAAATCTATTAATATAGATTGGCCACTAGGGCTTACACCAACAATCTCCCACTAGCACTAGAGCCAATCGGGCATAAATCTAATACCCATTGATCTACTATGAGCGTCATGCTTCTGCTGAGCAAGAGGCTTGGTCAGTGGGTCCGCGACATTGTCGAGTGTAGGTACTCTGCATATCTTCACATCTCCTCTATCGATAATCTCTCGAATAAGATGGAAGCGCCTAAGTATATGTTTGGACCGCTGGTGAGATCTGGGCTCCTTGGCTTGTGCGATTGCCCCATTATTATCACAATAAAGTTCAATCGGGTCCACAATGCTAGGAACTATACCAAGTTCAGTTATGAACTTCCTGATCCAAACGGCCTCCTTGGCTGCATTGGAGGCAGCAATATACTCTGCCTCTGTAGTAGAATCAGCGACTATTTCCTGCTTTGAACTCTTCCAGCTCACAGCGCCACCATTTAGGCAAAACATATAACCAGATTGCGATCTGGAATCATCCTTATCAGTCTGGAAGCTAGCATCGGTGTAACCCATTACAACAAGCTCTTCCTTGCCTCCATACACCAAGAACGAATCCTTAGTTCTTCTCAAGTACTTGAGGATGTTCTTGACAGCAACCCAGTGACTTTCACCGGGATCAGACTGGTACCTGCTCGTTATGCTCAAAGCATACGAGACATCTGGTCGAGTACATAGCATGGCATACATGATAGACCCAATTGCGGATGCATATGGAATCTTATTCATGCGATCCCTTTCTTCTTGAGTGGAAGGGGATTGTGCCTTTGATAGGCATATACCATGTGACATAGGCAAGAGTCCCTTCTTGGATTCATGCATACTAAAGCATCTCAACACTTTGTCTATGTATGTACTCTGACTCAGGCCAAGCAATCTTAGTGACCTATCTCTATAGATCCTGATTCCCAATACATAGGTAGCTTCACCCAAATCTTTCATAGAAAAGCAATTCCCTAACCAAGTCTTTACTTGTTGCAAGGTAGGGATGTCGTTTCCGATGAGTAGTATGTCATCGACATACAACACCAGAAAGACAACTATGCTCCCACTAACCTTCTTGTAGACACAAGGCTCATCTTCATTTTTGATAAATCCAAACTGTCTTACAGCATCATCAAAACTAAGATTCCAGCTTCTGGAAGCTTGCTTCAATCCATAGATTGAACGTTGCAACTTGCATACCTTCCCGGCGTCCTCTGAAGTGTCAAAGCCCTCAGGTTGTGTCATGTACACATCCTCAAGGAGATTTCCATTAAGGAAAGCAGTCTTGACATCCATCTGCCATATTTCATAATCATGGTATGCAGCGATGGCAAGCAAGATCCGGACGGATTTAAGCATTGCAACAGGTGAAAAGGTCTCATCATAGTCTATACCATGAATTTGCTTGAAACCCTTAGCTACCAATCGCGCCTTATAGGTATGCACTTTACCATCCATGTCAGTTTTCTTTTTGAAAACCCATTTGCACCCTATGGGTTTTACCCCTTCAGGTGGCTCTACCAAGGTCCATACCTGGTTAGTGTACATGGACTCCATCTCAGATCTCATGGCCTCAAGCCATTTCTCAGATTCTGGGCCAGTAATGGCCTCCTGGTAAGTCACAGGCTCATCTTGATCCATGAGTAATACATCACCTTGTTGAGTCATGAGAAATCCATATCTCTCAGGCTGGTGACGTATCCTGTTAGACCTACGCTGGTCTTGTGCTACTGGAGCAGGCTGTTCTTCCACAACATCTTGTGAAGGCTGCTTTTGTTCCTCCATTGGTATGTCGCTACTTTGTGATACTTGAATTTCTCCAAGTTCTATATTCCTCCCACTGGTTCCTTTGGAGATAAACTCCTTTTCTAGGAATACACCAGTTCGCGCGACAAACACTTTGCCTTCGGAAGGATTGTAGAAATAGTATCCCTTGGTTTCCTTAGGATACCCTACAAAGAAGCACTTATCGGATTTGGGATCAAGCTTAGTAGAAACCTGACGTTTTACATATGCTTCACAACCCCAAATCTTCATAAAAGACACACTGGGTCTCTTACCAGTCCATATCTCATATGGTGTCTTTTCTACCGTCTTGGATGGAACACGGTTAAGTGTGAAAGCTGCTGTTAATAGAGCATGTCCCCAGAAGGAATTTGGAAGATCTGCATGACTCATCATAGACCGAACCATGTCCAACAATGTTCGATTCCTCCTCTCAGAAACACCATTCCACTGTGGTGTTCCCGGTGGAGTGAGTTGAGATAAAATCCCACACTCTCTCAGATGATCATCAAACTCTAGGCTTAAATATTCGCCACCTCGATCTGATCGAAGGACTTTAATACTCCTACCTAGTTGGTTTTGTACTTCACTTTTGAATTCCTTGAACTTTTCAAAAGATTCTGATTTATGTTTCATAAGATACACAAATCCGTATCTACTAAAATCATCAGTAAATGTAATGAAGTACTGAAAACCTCCTCTAGCAGTTGTGTTTAGTGGTCCGCATACATCACTATGTATGAGGCCCAAAAGATCACCAACCCTTTCACCTTTTCCTGTGAATGGGGCTTGGGTCATCTTTCCCAATAAACAAGACTCACATGTCTCATATGATTCATAATCAAATGAGTCCAAGAATCCATCTTTATGAAGTTTAGAAATGCGTTTCTCATTTATATGGCCCAAACGACAATGCCAAAGATAAGTCGGGTTCACCTTATTTGATTTGAACCTCTTAGTATCAATGTTATAGATGGGCATCTCAAGATCAAGGACATAAAGCCCATTACTCAAATGTGCAATAGCATAGAAAATATCATCCAAATAAATAGAACAACATTTGTTCTTTATTATAAAATTAAAACCAATCTTGTCCAAACAAGAAACAGAAATGATATTCCTACTAATTGCAGGCACAAAATAACAGTTCTCTAACTGAATAATAAGCCCGGTGGGCAAAGTCAATACATAAGTTCCTACAGCTAAAGCAGCAACTTTTGCTCCATTGCCAACTCGTAGATCGACTTCGCCTCTCGTCAACGGTCTACTCCTTTTTAGATCCTGCACATTTGTACAAACGTGAGAACCACATCCAGTATCTAATACCCATGATGCAGAAGTAGATAAATTGACTTCTATAACAAACATACCTGAGTTGGAAGTCCCACTTCCATTCTTCTTGCACTCTTCCAGGTATTTTGGGCAGTTCCTCTTCCAGTGTCCAGTCATACCACAGTGGAAGCACGTACCCTCCTTAGCCACTCCGCCAACAGGCACTGTTGGTCGCAGTTACCTTGAATCCCTATGTGCTTGTTTGCCATGATTGATAACATGATTTATTGCTTTTGAATATGATTCAAACGAAAACATGTTATCTTTTCTAAATACATGTTTATTCTTATTTAATAAATATGGTGATATATATGAGCATATATTCTCGATTGCATACTGGGTGTTCAAATTTGTTTTGAAAATAAAATGGTCTTTTTCGAAAAGGTGAATGAAAAATGGACCAGCACGTGTACAGTGATTTCCACTATGTGCGTCTTCAATCTGTACATGATTTTTGAGCTGCGCACAATGAAATTCAATTTCCATATTGCGCACTGTGTATAATTGTCTCATCTTGATCCAATTCATTGCGCACAGTGAAGGGCAAATAAGTTGATATCTAATATTTCAAATTGAAGTTTGAAAGTGAATTCAATTTGGTAATCTTTTGTTTCAATTTTTTTTTTGGATATAAAAATAGATATGTCCAGTACAGAGGTGTAATCCCATTGAATTTGAAAAGTTCAATTTGTTTGAAAAGTTCAATGGCATGGATCCGTGTTTTAAGTATGCCGATTTGTTTGAATTCAGGTGCTCAATCACTGTGATTGTCTCATATTAAGTAATGTAATTTTACTTAATTTAAAACGTGTGGCTTCAATTTATTTAAATTGATTTTTGAAATGAATTCAAATTAATTATGTGATATTAATTTGATTTGGAAATCCATCATGTGATAAAAAAAATTTTTATTTTTGGCATTTGATTTCATGCTTAAAATTATTTAGTAATAATAATAAGGGTTATTAATATTTATTAGTAAATATTTTTAAATGTGAGGTATATGGTTATGGCCTTAGATTATGGTGTTTATTTATTTTGGGTAAATACGACCTGCGTGTCGTAATTTATTTATTTAAATACGGTCTACGTGCCGTGCTTTTAATTATTTATTTATTTAATTTTAAATAAATGTAATTACTCGAGTTGAAGAGGAGGCAACACCAAATGATGACGCCATGGGAGAAGCTTGAGAAGCTTGCTCGAGGGTCAAAGAATTGTAATATATTAGTTATTTAATTCTTGCTCTTAAGGAGGCCATAACTATATTACCTTATCTTGTATGTTTGTGTATGAGATGCATTAAATGTATGTATACATGTATGTTTTTTAAATGTTATATATGTTTGTTAAATGTATGATAGCATGTACGCATGTATTTTGAGAGACGTTTTGTATGTGATACAACGCCGGTGAGGTCAATTTTAATAAAAATCCCTCAAAAGCAAATATTAAGTTTAAGAGCCTTCCAATGCATGGCACTCATCAAGACTAATATCGAATGAGTGTAGGTCCGCCAAAGCGGAGTGCATTTTTCTATACTAGTAAGATGCGATGGGACAATTGTAATGTCCAACTGCCAACCATTGGGCTTGACTTAACTGGGCCGAATTCAATAGGATTGAAATGGGCCTAGAGGCAGGGAGTTGGGCTTTAATTCATAGAGATGAATTAGAATAAGAGTTATTCACCCAACTGATCCAAGAGTGACATGAGATGTAATTGGAAATGAGTTTCCTACCTAAATAACTAAGTTTTGGGAGATCAGCCAAAGTTGACTCAAAACGAGGTGAAATATGGATCTTGGTCTCACTAGAAAATCTTCCAACGGGATTTTCCGAGTCAATGATGAGGGTCATTGATTTGAGTAAAATAGTGGGAGCATATTTAATAAAAGACCTTATTAAATATGTTTTATCATGATACTTATATTTTGCATATTTCTGTAATTAGAATTACCATGAAATATGACACTAAAACTTATTACTGCGAGTTGTCCTTGAGAAGGACAAGATATCCGGAATTAAATTTCTAGATTGGTACAAGAATTTGAGGATTGTCCTCAAGTGCGAGAAAGAGCTGTATGTCTTTGAGCAAATAATTCTTGAGCAACCAGTTCCTACTAGGATCGAAATGGATGCTTACGAGAAGCATCAAGACAATGTCCTAGATGTAGGATTCCTCATGCTTGCAACCATGAAGGTGCGCGATATGATCATGCACCTCATAATGCTTTGTTGAAAGCATGCAATGCATAAGAACCACAAGTCATCCCGACCCTTTTCAGTTGCAAACTGATAGAAGGGAAATCCTGATAGTTATGATGTGCTTCATATTATTGAGTACATTAAGAACTTCATAAAATAAGATTTCTTTTAGGACAAATGTTGGCCAGTGATACGATCTTGCAATTGTTGCCGGATTGTTATAGTCAATTCATTATGAACGATTCTGACAGACCTTTACTTGAGATTGCAAGGAAGTTGAGAACTTCCGAGCAGAGTCTCTATAGTAAAAAGGGGTAGACTATTGTGATAGTCTTGAAAAGGAAAGTTTTAAGCTTGCTAAACAAGGAGAAGAACAAGGGCAAGAACAAGTTCAGGTCCAGTACTTCTATTTTGGAGCTAATAGGCAAGGTTGCAAAGGAAGGCAATTACTTTCATTTCGGTTTGACCGGACATTGGAAAGGCTGCCAAATGATACAAGAAAGAGCATAAGAAAGGGAAAGGAAGTATGACTTCCTTTTTTGAGCATTGTGTTGTAGAAGTCAACCGACTTCAAAATCATGGGTATTTGATATCGCATATGGATCTCACATTAATTTGAAGGATCAAAGGGAGTAGGACGTTGACTAAAGGCAAAGTCAACCTGTGAATAGGAAATGGAGCAAAAGTTGCTGCATTAACTATAGAAGTTTTTGACTTTGCCTTCGGGGCCTATATTAGAACGAAAATAAGTGTTATTAAGTTCCAGCTATTGGTAGAAACATCAGTCACATGATATTTACTGTGCTAGCATGCTTTCGGATAATGGACTTGGTGTCCTTAATCCTCATATGCCCATCTATAATATAAATGCGAAAAGGGTAAAATCAAGTGATTTGAACCCTACATGCCTTTGGCATTGTTGTTTAGGCCAGATAAGTGAGAAACACATCTCCAAGCTCCATAAAGATGGACTCTTGGAATCATTCGATTATGAATCGTTTGATATATGCGAATTTTGCTTGTCGGAGAAGATGACTAAGGCTCCATTTACCAGGCAAGGTGAAAGGGCCAGTGATCTTTTGGGATTGATACATTATGATGTATGTGGGCCCCTAAACAAGTCAGCCAGAGGTGGTTATCCTTACTTCATCACATTTACTATTAATTTCAGTAGATATTGATTTGTGTATCTTTTGAAACACAAGTCTGAGGTCTTTGAAAAGTTCAAAGAGTTCAAGAATGAAGTGGAGAACCGACTTAGAAAAGGTATTAAGGCTATACGATCAGATCGTGGTGGAGAATACTTAAGCCAAGAGTTTGATGACTATCTAAGAGAGTGTGGGATAGTGTCCCAACTCATACCTCCTAGAACGCCACAACGGAATGGCGTCTCAGAAAGGAGGAATCGCACCTTGTTAGACATGGTACGATATATGATGAGTCATTAACACCTTTTAAGACTCTTTCTGGGTTTTTTGCTCTAATTACAGCTGGATTCACTCTAACCGTGTTCCATCTAAGGCGATTGAAAAGACTCCATATGAGATATGGATGGGCCAAAGGTCTAATTTGTCATTTATGAGGATTTGGGTATGTTAGGGTGAAACGTCTTATGACGGATAAACTTGGGCCCAAATCAGATAAGTGTATATTTGTGGGATATCCTAAGAAAACCAAAGGATATTATTTCTACAACCCCTTCGAGGACAAAGTGTTTGTCTCTAGAACTGGAGTGTTCCTTGAGAAGGAATATCTCTAAAGCAGACAGTGTGAGGATTGTAGAACTTGGAGAAATCCAAGTACCACAAAATATTGACCTGCCTACAATGGAACAGGAATTGATTCCACAAGATGTTGTGGTTGAACCACCGGTTCAAGTAACACAAGACTTGTGTAAGTTTAACAGGCCACGTCACCACCCCGAGAGATATGGACTTCTCCTAACTCAGGAAGGTGATGTGCTGCTAATGGATCAAGATGAGCCTGTAACCTACCAGTAGGCCATAATTGGCCCAGAATCTGAGAAGTGGATTGAGGCCATGAGATCCGAGATGGAATCCATGTACACGAACCAGGTATGGACCTTGGTTAAGGCACCCAAAGGTGTAAAACCCATAGGGTGCATGTGGGTCTTCAAGAAGAAGACATGGATGGCAAAGTGGTTACCTTTAAGGTACGACTGGTTGGGAAAGGTTTCAAGCAGATTAATGGTGTAGACCATGCTGAAACCTTCTCCCCAGTAGCGATGCTTAAATCTATTCGGATTCGTTTTGCTATTGCTGCATACTATGACTATGAAATCTGGCAGATGGATGTCAAGACTTTATTCCTTAACGGGAATCTTCTCAAGGATGTGTACATGACACAAACCGAGGGTTTTGTCGATCCAAAGGATGCTAGAAAAATATGTAAATTGCAGAGATCCATTCATGGATTAAAGTAAGCTTCCAGAAGATGGAATCTTCGTTTTGATAAAAACTATAAGACAGTTTGGATTTATCAAGAACGAGGATGAACCTTGTGTGTCCAAGAAGGTTAGTGGGAGTGAGATTGTCTTTCTCATTTTGTATGTGGATGACATACTACTTATCGAAAAGATATCCCTACACTACAAAATGTGAAAACATGGTTGGGGAATTGTTTCTCGATGAAGGACTTAGGCGAGGCTTCCTACGTGTTAGGACTCAGGATCTATAGAGATAGATCGCTGAAATTGCTAGGCTTTAGTCAGAGTACATTATGTACTACACCAGTTATCTTGTATGCTTTGAGCATGATAAAAAAGTACCAATTGATATCAGTGAAGGTCACTGGACTGTAGTTAAGAACATCCTTAAGTATCTGAGAAGAACTGAGGATACATTCTTGACAAATGAAGGTGAGGGAGAAGTCGATGTATGGTGTTACTTCGACACTGTTTCCAAACCGATAAAAGTTATTCCAGATCGCAGTCTGGATTTTTGTTTTATCTTAATGGTTGCACTGTGAGCTTGAAAAGGTTCCAAGCGTGAGACAGTTGCAGATTTTATTACAGAGGCCAAGTATATAGTTGCCTTAAATGCAGATTTAAAGGCCGTTTGGATCGTCAAGTTCAATTATGAACTAGGAATGATTCCTAACTTTGTGAACTCTATTGATCTCGTTGCGATGATGATGGAGTAATCGCATAAGCTAAGGAAACATGATCTCACCAGCGATCCGAACATATACTTAGTTGCTTCCATCTCATTCGATAGATGATCGATAGGGGAAAGATGTGAAGATATGCAGAATGAGAAAACTAAATAATCCGCTAATAGAGTTTCTTGCTCAGTGGTAGCTTGACACTCACACTAGATCAATGAGTGTTAGATTAATGCCCGATTGGCTCTAGTTCTAGTGGGAGATTGTTGGTGTAAGCCCTAGAGGCCAATCTGTTTTGAATAGATCATTATTTGTATCATGAATTTCATCATATATTTGATATATGAATAAGGCATTCATTTATTATGTTATTAATTTATAGCATAATAAAGTCCTTAGAATAGGTAGTTCATTCAATGAGATATTAAGTACGTGACTTAATCGTGAGACCTCATTGAATAATAGAACACTATTCTTAAATATCCGTAGTCGAGTATTATTGTTAATTAGGACGACAATAATACATAGAGACTATTGTGTGAGTAGACTGATGACCATATCTCACGGGTCATGGATATGTGATATCAAGTCGGCACACAAGTATAAATATTAGGAGTAATATTTATACTGGATGACCCACTATGAGAATACTTCATAATAGTTATGTAAGTGTCATAAGTATTCTCATGGCGACCATAGTGAAGTAGTCCTTCGACTTGAAGTCACTACGATTCCTACATGAGGAGTTGTAGGCTTTAATGCTATCAAACGTCACGCGTAACAGGGTGATCATAAATGTAGTTATTGGGCCCACAATAAATCATGTGGAGGAGTGTGAGTGATCTAGATAGGATTCGTCCCTCCTACATAACAGGGGTAATGTCTTGGGCCCCTCGATAAAGTTAGACATCAAATATGCGTGGCCACGCGGAAGTGGGCCAATATGTGATATTGGGCCCGTTTGTGATTATACGTCTACTCGGGGATCGAGGAATAAATAATTGAACATAACAAGGATGACACTCTTATGCCTTGTGTTCAATTAAGACATATGGACGAAGGGACATTTACTGCACAGTAAATTTTGGTCGCGGTAAGGCTAAAATCGGATCACCGAAACTCTCGCTAATTGGGTAATAATGATGCATTGCTAGATGCCGCTCATTATTTATAATATTTAATATTATAACTAATATTTGATATTATTATAATATTTAATATTATTGCCAACTTAGTGGGAGCCTATAGGGTCACACGCATAGAGCAAATGCGGAGCAATTAAATTAATTAAATATGATTTAATTGATTTAAAGGACAATTGGGCTTGTAGTGTACAAAGCCCAATAGGGTAAGCAATTAGGTTAAAGGGAGCTACCAACTTATAAATAGAAGTGCTCTCCCCTCTAACCTGGTCTGGCTAACTGTGTCTCCCGTAGCCGTCAGCTAGCACAAGACGCATAGCTCCGACGCCCATTTGCTCGCGTGGACTGAGTTGAGGTGCTTCTCCTTCGTGGCACTGGTGATCGAAAAGTAAAGCACGCTTCAAGAGGTAAACACTATTTGTCATTTGTGACTCATGTTTGTAATGCGCGATCCATGGGGATGGTTTTCTTCCGCCTTGAGATTTGATTTTAGAAGAGGATAATCTCATGAAAACCCCAACAGTGGTATCAGAGACATTGGTCGCAGTTACCTTGAATCCCTATGTGCTTGTTTGCCATGATTGATAACATGATTTATTGCTTTTGAATATGATTCAAACGAATACATGTTATCTTTTCTAAATACATGTTTATTCTTATTTAATAAATATGGTGATATATATGAGCATATATTCTCGATGAAACGCGAGACGGTTACACCGATTGGGCCCCCCTATTGCGGTTAGCGCGATTTGCGGTCGTTGGTGAGGATTCTCTTCTTTCTCCTATCATTGCATGATTCTTCTAGAACAGCTATGTGTCCTGGTGACATGTCCTTAGGTGTGTTTTCCAAGCTCCGTCCGAGTAGTAGCCCCTTTGGGGACTCTCCTGTGGTGTCCTGCAATAACCCGGTCTGTGAGTATGCGACTCGGGCATTTGGGTCAACATGTCGGGCACCAGTGTCCCGAGACGTTCAACACGAGGGTGTTGGCTCTACCTCGTCAATTATGATCCGAGACGTATCTAGCAAGGCCTTTCCTTAGCCGATGACACCGGGTGGACCTCTTCAGCAGTTGCGTATATTACTAGGCCTCGTGGTATTGGGCCTTGGACCAAATCTGGGGGGAACATAAAATGATGATATGTTGTTTGTTTCTTGCCCTGTTACAAATTAATTTCCTATTTAAAAATATATTTTTTTATTAAAATTGAATATTATCAACATTGTATATTTATTTTGTAATTATAAAATATTGTCAGAACTTTTAATTTAACATATGCTTATTTTTTTAATTTAAATAATTCCATTACTCTAACATTTCAGCATACATTTTATTTACAAAAAAATATTTACATTATTAACAAACAACATAATGGACACAACTAAATAACTATATGTACAAAACTAACTTTTCGTCATGGTATACGACACCTCTATAGCATCTAATATAAATTTATATATTTGTTTCAATTATATCAACAGCTTACATATCAAAATGGATGTTACCAATAATCGACAAGAGCATCGACGGGAGCTACATATATAGGCAGTATTATAGAAATAGAAGACAACAATGGACCATAGAGCAAAGAGAATGATTTAGCTAGGAGGCAACAACAATATCGAAATATTAGCCAAACTAGGACCATGGAACAAACCTCAAACACTTCAGATTCAAATTTGACAGAAAGGATGAGATTGACATCAATACGAAATTTGGCTAGGTCATCAAATAATCAACATATTAATATAGGTAACATAATATTTTGGCTTTTTATTCTTGATTAATATTTTGACTATATTGATGCTTAGGATCTTCAACCTCTGTTTTTGCAGAGCTCATGGGCGCAATATATTCAGTTGAAATTGCTTCAAGGAAAGGATGGACTAATCTTTGGCTAGAAACTGACTCACAGCTGGTGGTTCAGGCATTTAAAATAAATTAGTCATTCCTTGGAAATTGCATAATAGATGGAAGAACTGTTTCGAGTTAACTAAGTCCATGAATTTTCATGTATCTCATGTATATAGGGAAGGTAATGTGTGTGCTAATAAGCTTGCCTCTTATGGATTGCATATCCAAGATTTTGCTTGGTGGGATTCCTATCTTCCTTTTATTGGTGAAGAGTTTGGTCGAAATAGGCTAGGCTTTCCCAATTATAGGTTTTGTTAGATAGTTTCTCTTTCCCTTTGGCATGGGTTAAGGCCTTATGTCCCCTCATGCCCTTTATTCTTTTTTGTATTCTTTTTCTTATTAATAAAAATTTAGGTAGGGTACTCTTTTTCCTTATTGATGTTTTTATCCCTAAGGAGGGTTTTGCATCATAAGGTTTTAATGAGGCCCTTTCCTTTATTATAAAAAAAAAAAAAAACTATATTGATGCTCATTATTATGGAGCCACTATATATTGGTGAGCAACTTATCTTTTTTTGTTGGAATAATGACAAACTTATCTACAATTTTTTAAATTTGAGTAGGACATATTAACAATTGAATCATCTTATCTATATTGTTGCTCATTGTTTTCTTAATTCATTAAAATTTTTATAAAAAAAAAAAAAATCATGCAGATCATAATTTTGCTCCAACAAGGTTTCAAGGAACACATGATAATGAAGCCGGAACAAGTGGTCAGGGCCGCGCCAACTCCTTTGGAGGCCTAAAGCGAACTCTAAAGTGAGGTCTTTTAAAGAAAATAAAAATATTTTATTAAGATTATTATATTATTATTTAAAGTTTATTTTGATGTAATCATTTATTAAACTATTGTAATCGATTTAATTTAATAATTTTTTTGCAATCGATAATAAAGCCAATCCATTTAATCTTTGTTGAGACATTGTTGATCTTAGATAAGATTTTATTATTTTTAGTTTTGAAAAACTTTTTTCCGCCGAAGCAACAGTTACTGAAATCGTTAACATTATTCTATAAGCAATATATGCATTTGAAAAATAATCAAGTCTTCTTATATATTCAAGTATATCAATTGGTGTATCATTTTCCACTTGTATAATTTCTCTTAAATTTTTTAGTTCCGTAAATAAATCTAATCCATCAATATCTGAGTTGTCATTATGTTTTAATGAACGTTCAAGGTTATGACAATTATCTTTTAAACTTTCATTGTCAAATGACCTTAATTTCTCAATGCTAAATAGAAAGCCAATAATATATTGATACATTTTAAATTGTTCAAATATACTTTGAAAAGAAGTGATTGCTTTATCTATTATGTACAAGAAATAATCAATTTTAAATGATTCTTCAGGAGATTTTACAACTTCATTGTCAATAATCTCATCAAATTGTCTCTTTCTACGAATAGTACGTTTTTCACGAAACTTAGGTTCTATATCCATTTCTCTAGTAGTGTCTTTGGCAGAAATTGTAGCATTTTCAAATCTGTCTTCCCTATATTTTTCAAAAAATGAAATAAGACATTTCAATTGTTTTATAGCAATATCGCTATGCATGTCCTTTGATTGCAAATTTTTACTAACTGAGTTCACCGCAAACAATATCTCATACCAAATAGTCATGCCTAATCAAAACTCAAAATTTTCAAGCTCATAAGTTGCTAAACAATCAGTTTCACTTTTTATTTTAGGTTCGTCATTAACTTCGCCTAATTTCAACAAAGCATCTCTTATTTGTGAACTTTGAAATCTTAAAGCTTTTATACTTTCAAAATGACTTTCCCAACGTGTTTGTGATAATGATTTAAGAGTTAGACTAGGGATATGATCTTGTAGAATTTTCCATCTTTTAGTAGAAGAAGAAAATAGGGTATATATACGTTGTAGCACTCCAAAAAAAAAAATATGTAGCTTTAGGACAACAATTAGCCATATCACAAAGTACCAAATTTAGACTATGATAAACACATCGAGTATAAAATGATCTAGGATTAATATCTAAAAACCTTTTTTGCACACCTTGATGTTTTCCTTTCATATTAGACCCATTATCATAACCTTGTCCTCTTAGGTTACTAATATCGAGTCCGATAATATTTATTTCATTCATAATAGCACCAAAAGACCTTTTCCAATTGTATGGTCCACTTTTAAAAATTCTAAAAAATATTCAAAGATTTGAATTGGGGTTGAAGAAATATCCACACATCGTAATACAAAAGACATTTTCTCTTGATGACTTACATTAGGAGTACAATCAAGTATTATTGAAAAATATTTTGCGTTTGTCACGACCGAAAATTGCGAAGAGGACGACGATAAAAAGAGATTTTAAGAAAAAAAGTAGAGTCGCCACTAATTTTATTTAATTTAGGAAAAAATGGAAAACCTTTAAAAATGGTCTTTGGAACTAAGTTGAGTTCGGGAGTCGGTTACGAGTAGGGAAGGTGTTAAGCACCCTACATCGCTCATTCTACGAATGGTACCTTGAATTAATTATGCAAAATTAATTACTTTTAAATTATTTATTTTACCCCCAAAACAATTCATAAGAATAAGGAGATTACTAATTAAAATATACACTAAAGAGGTTGAACATAGCATATAAGTCCGTAGGGCAACCTCATACCTAAGAGATTGAACATGAAACTTTTCATAGAGCAATCCCAAAATAACATTAATTCAAAAATTAAATATAATAATTATTTATTTGATAAAATAAAATGCGAGAAAGAGATTTTGTTTAATGATTTTCTAACTTATAAATTATTTTGCTTCTAATTGTTAAAAGTTGAAAATTCTTAGTCAAGGTTGAACACGACACACAAGTCCGTAGGGCAACCTTAATTCTAAGAGATTGAACATGGCACTCAAGTCCACAGGGTAAACCTAAATAACACAAGTTCAATTATTTTAATTAGCTATTAAAAAATTAAAAAGAAACATAAAATAGGAAAAATTAAGTTTTGGCTTGACAGGATGAATGATCCCGCTCCTACGTATTCCCGTTGTGATGGGAAATTCAAAGCCACGTAGTTCTTAATAATTTTTTTTTGATTAGTTGGTTTTGATTTTTAAATATCAAAAACTCCTAAGCGAGATAGAACTTGGCACGTACGTCCATGGAGCGATCCTGAATCTAAGGAATTGAGTGTGATACATTTCACAAAACAATCCCAAAATTCCTTTTTAGAGTTTTATTTGGAAAAGGTGTCAATTGTTATTCTTTATTTTTTTTCTATATATATATATATATATATATATATATATATATATATATATATATATATATAAAACTAGATCCAAAATAATAACACTGTCTAACCCAATAACCTACTCACCCATTAGCCAAACCTGACCCAGACCCAAACAACAAAAAAGACAAAATGAAACCAATTAACAAAAAAGAACAAGTAATAAAAACTAAAATAAAATATGTCTTCTTCTCTTAAACCTGTAACGCAGAATCGAATGGGAGCATCACCGCAGCTACGGAACGTGACGGGGCGCGAAACAGTGCGGCGGACCGAGATGGCAAGCGGCAGAGCGATTGATGGGAGTGGAAGGGAACGTGGTGGCGAACTGCGAACGAGACTGGAGTGGCGGAGTCTGCGTGGGAGCGTCACTCGACGGCTCTGGTCAGTGGTGCGGCGATTGGTACTGGTGCGTGTGATAGTGAATGATGACTGATGAGGTGCGACCAATGGTGGTTGAAATGAATGGCGGCTCACAGCGACGGCATCTGGACTCGTCGAGGATGCAGGGCTGTGCTGCAATGGCTTCGGTGTGTGACTGGTTCAACTGCAGTGGTACTCTTGTTTTGGGAGGAGCACTCGGTGTAACAGCCTGTTTTTAATTACACTGTTTAACCGGTTAAAATATAATTAATTATATTTTAATCTGAGAGTTAGAAAGTGATTTTTAATAAAATAAAATCATATTCATAGTCTCTCTTATGGTAGAAGGTTACAGTAAAAATTTGGGTTGAAAATTCAGACGGAGCCCGGTCTGCGTTTTTAACTGACAGTATAATTTTATACTGACAGAAAACCCTAATTTGACCCGAAAAATGAAATTTGTAGATTTTTTATATTTTTTCCGTGAGGAAGCCTACTTTCCAAATTTCTGATCAGAAATAAAAAATTATGTGTACTCGGGCGAATTTTGGGGAAAGTTCGAACGGAAAACAGTCGGTATTTTTCACTGATAGTAAGATTTAATAATCAGAAAACCTAATTTTGACTCGTGAACTAAGCAAAATAGATTTTTATCACGTTTCCAACGAGATAGGGTATTTTGAAATTTTTGTAAAAAAATTAAGAAATTAGATGATTCTCGGGCGTTTTGGTCGTTAATCGGGTAAACGACGAGGTCGGGAACGGATGTAAATATCTAGATATTTAGTGAAAATATCTAGATATTTATTAACCATGGTTACTAACTAACTAGAGTTAAGCTAACTTACCCTATGTTTGGTTAATCCTAATGCCTATAAATAAGCCCTTCACTCCCTCATTCCTCTCCTCCGTGCGCCAACCCCCTCCCACACCTCCTCGCCTTCATTTTTCTTCTTCTTCATTCTTGTTCTTCATTTCTTCAAAAGCACCAAGAACACTCCAAGAACACCAAGAACATCATATTAGGATTTGTGAAGAACTTCATCAATTCTTGCCATTTCTTCAAGCTTCAAGAGGTAAAACCTCTTCTCCTTAATCATCTAAGTCTTCTCCTTCATTTATTTTGTAAGATCAAAGCCATGATCATCAAGTTTTCATAAATTTCCATTCCTAGATCTAGAACTTCAAATAATTCTAGAAAATTGTAGAAAAATCCTTTTAATGTGAAACCAATTTCTATAATCTTGTTATGTCTTCTACTTTCATAATCCAAGAGCTTGAATCCAACTAAATTTCCTAGCCTATTTTTCTATTATGAGCCGAAACCCTAACCTTTGGTGTTAGAGGATTTTATTTCAAATCTTAAACTTGAAACCATTTTATCTAAGATATTTAGGACTTTAGTAGTTAGAATCCAAAGAATGAAGTTGAGAAAATAACCCTAAACCTATTTTCTTAGTCTTGGCCGAACCTAGCCCTAAAGTGGGTATAGTTATGTTGTTTGGTTCAAGGTGAAACTGTTAAGCTGTGGTGTGATAGCGAGGAACGTCGAGTTCAGGATTTCGGTGCTAACTCAGGTGGGGGAAAGAACCAATCTTCCATCGGAAACGGATAAGTAGTATTTAAATTATAATAATTGTGTAGGGCGACCTAAACCCTACTAGTGGTCGAGTAATCGACATGACCAAAATCACATTGGAAGCTTTTTGGTGAAACTAATGATGATTTGGGGATTGTGGGTTTATCGCCGTTAGGATAATCTTATGATATTCGAGGTTGATTGAATTTATTGATTATTGAATTATGTTGTGGTAAATTGTTTATTATGATGTCTTGTGATTCTTGAGTAGTTGATTGATAATGTAGTATGTATGATCTGCTTGGGATGATAAACTGTTTAGTTGATGTTAAGGCATGATATGGGTGATTCAAGAGATGTATTTGGGTGAGTGAATTATGATGCATTAGATATGCCTAGCCTTAGTGTATAGAAGAGATGAGATATTGGATGAGTATTGAGACTTGTGGTGGAAGGTTGAGGCATTAGGCTATAATGAATGCGGGTTGGTGAGATTCATAAATATAGATGCGTTGAGGTTCATGGCCGTGTGGGATGGACCACATGAGGTCGGGATAGTCCTTGAGTCCCTGATGAGTGGCACAACTGCATGGGTTCTATCGCCGCACAACGGCATGAGTAGTTTGGAACTACTGGGTTCTATCGCCGCACAACGGCATGAGTAGTTTGGAACTACTGTACTGGTGTATGGGCACCAGGGCACTAAGTTAATTGCACCGGACCGATTGGACTACTGACTAATGACAGGAATATAGATGGCCAAGTTTGCATGAGAGTAAGGGTAGAGGAACCATATAGTGGTTTAAGGTTGAGTTGGAGTTTTGAGAGATGTTTGTATTATATTTATATACTACGTCCATTTTTCCACCTTTGATGATAGACATGTGTCTTATCCCCTATTTCTGTATTTGTATATGTTTTGCTTATGTGGATACAAGAAGATTTTACGGAAGATCCGGGTGATGACTATGTGGAGGAACCAGCTGAAGACTTCACCGAGGATTTTAATGTAGAGGAGTTGGACGGGACTCCTTATGAGCCAGACGCAGGAGGACGAGCTGTAGATGGTAGTAATAGAGTTTAAGTAAATAGGGCCAGTGAGTCTAGAAACTATGTTTTATGTTTCCGCAACTAAGGGTTTGTATAATGATGTACCTGCTAGGGATCTTACCGAGAGGATGCCCTAGATAGTGTTTTGGTATTGTATTTAAGTGTGTATGTATAATATGACTTTGATGTTATCTTTCATTGTTGGTCAAATTTTAATTCCTTCGCATTTTCGAGTTATAATCAATGTTAATAACACGAGGAATCTAAATAAATAACTAATGGCACAAGGGGTACAGCGGGGTGTCTCATTTTGGTATCAGAGCAGTTCGATTCTAATCGGACTGTGAGGTCTGGGTTGTTGTTACTGGACGTGTCTAGTTGAATCCACACTGGATATCGACTATGCTTAAAAGTTGGGTAGTGTGTCTCAATGCGATAAACTGACATTAATATGGCATATAGTATATATATACTTGATTATGTAGTATTATATGTCATATTGATGAGAGCGGATGATTTCATTCACAGAATCATGGCTCGAGGAAGAGGAAGAGGACGCGGTACAAATAGTGATGATGGAATTCCTGAAAGAATTCTTGGAAGTGTTAACCATGAGACCGCTTATATTGGAAGCGGAGGAGAGTCAGCTGAGACTCTCTAGACTATCATAGATTTGGCCACTGCAATGCTACAACAGACACAACAGAACGCTGAAATGATGCAGATGACCAGAGAACAACAAGAACTGCAGAACCACAGGAAAGCTACAGAAGCTGAAGATGCTGGGATGAATACATTTCTGAAAGGGAAACCACCTCAACTCCGAGGAGATTATGACCCGGAGAAGGCTGAGTGGTGGGTGCAAGAGATAGAGAAGATATTCAGTACTATGCACTATAGGGAAGATAGAAAAGTGACGTATGCTGCCTTCATACTGACTGGTGGAGCAGAATCTTGGTGGAGAGGAAAGAGAAGATTATTGGAAGCTGAGGGCAGACTGATGAGCTGGCAGTTATTTCGTGACTGCTTTCTATAGAAATACTTTCCGCGACTCGTTCGTCGCGAGAAAGAGAGAGAGTTTATGAACTTGAAACAAGGCACTATGATGATTGGGGATTATGCGTCATGTTTTGAAGCTTTGATTCAATTTTTAGATTTTTACCAACGATTTCCTGATGAAGATTGGCAGTGTAGAAGGTTCGAGGAAGGACTTCGACATGAGTTACAAAGCGCAATAGTGTCTCTCGACATCTAGAGTTTTCCGGAGTTGGTGGAGAGATGCAGTGCCATAGAAAGTATAGATCAGAGGCAGGCTACGGAACTAAAGCAACAAAGAAGTGGAGGTCCCATTCGACTCGGTTTTCAGAGAAGAGGAAATACCAGTTCTCAGTGGAGACAAAGACCCTACAATAGACCAGTGCAAACAAATACACCAGTGGTTGGAGCGGGTCAACAGCAACAAGGCCCAGTATGTTTTAGATGTGGAGGACCTCATTATCTGCGGGATTGTAAGGAGAATCAGCGGGAAACTGGTTGTTTCGTCTGTGGGAAACCAGGTCATTTTTCTCGTGAATGCAGACAGAGAGGTATGCAGCAACCAATAGCTGCGGGTAGAGGAGCTGGAGGCAATCGAGGTGGAGCTAGAAGAGGAGTTTCATCAGCAAGACCACCGGTTGCTAAACCTCAAGCCACTGGAAGAGTATTTACCGTGAGGGGATCTGAATCCTCTCAATCTACGGATCTTATACAAGGTATGTGTGTAGTATCGGGTAGACTCTCGTCAGTTTTGTTTGACTCAGGTGCTACGCATTCCTTTATATCTTATGAATGTGTAGATCATTTGCGATTACTTGTTTCTAGCTTACCTTATAAACTTATCATATCTACTCCAACTAGTAACCTTTTGACTATTATGTCTATTTGTTTACAATGTCCTGTAATTATTGAGAATAGGACATTTCTCATTGATCTTATCTGTTTGCCTATGCAACAGATAGATGTTATTCTTGGCAAGGATTGGCTTTCAGCTAACCATGTAGTACTAGATTGTTCTAGTAAGACCTTATCATTTCTTGAGTCTCCTAGAGTAGTCTCTGCAAATATAGGAGTATCCACGAGGAGTGATGATTCTCGGCAGTACGTGATGCTGTTCGCAGTGGAAACTAATAAGACTCCTAGTATAGATTCTATGCCTATTGTGAGAGAGTTTCCATAAGTTTTCCCTCCAGACGTTCCAGGTTTGCCACCAGAGAGAGAGGTGGAATTCACCATAGATCTCGTACCAGGGACAGGACCTATATCTATAGTGCCCTATCGGATGTCACCTGTGGAGTTGGCGGAGTTAAAGAAACAATTAGATGACATGTTGGGGAAAGAGTTCATCAGACTGAGTGTTTCACCATGGGGAGAGCCGATGTTGTTTGTTAAGAAAAAAGATGGAAGTGCTAGGTTGTGCACGGATTACAGGCAGTTGAACAAGGTGACAATTAAGAACAAATATCCATTGCTTAGGATAGATGATCTGATGGATCAACTGAAAGGAGCAGCTGTGGTTTCTAAGACTGATTTAAGGTCTGGATACCATTAGATTAGAGTAAGGAAGGAAGATATCCTTAAGACGGCTTTTAGGACGAGGTATGGGCATTACGAGTATTTAGTTATGCCTTTCGGTGTGACTAATGCTGCAGTGTTCATGGATTACATGAACATAATTTTTAGACCATTCCTCGATAAGTTTATCGTTGTGTTCATCGACGATATACTTATCTATTCTCGTTCACGAGAAGATCATGAGGAACATTTGAGAGTAGTGCTACAAGTTTTGAAGGATAGGCAGCTTTATGCTAAAATGACCAAATGTGAGTTCTGGATAGAGGAAGTTCAGTTTCTTGGACATGTGATCAATAAGGAAGGAATAGAAGTAGATCCAACTAAGGTTGAGGCAGTTCTGAAGTGGGAACGGCCTAAGTCAGTAAGTGAGGTACGAATTTTTCTAGGATTAGCGGGATATTATCGGAGGTTTATATAGGGTTTCTCAAAAATTGCGTTATCTACGACGCAATTGATGAGGAAAGATACGGCTTTTGTTTGGACAGACAAGTGTGAGCAGAGTTTTCAAAAGCTGAAAGACAGGTTGACTACATCACCTGTGTTAACATTACCTGATCCTTTAGGACAGTTTGACGTACACTGTGATGCGTCATACCAAGGTTTGGGATGTGTTCTGATTCAAGAGGGAAGAGTTGTAGCTTATGCTTCCAGACAATTGAGAATCCATGAGAGAAATTATCCAACTCATTTGGAATTGGCAGCCATAGTGTTCGCATTAAAGATATGGCGACACTTTCTTTATGGAGCAAAGTTTAATGTGTATAGTGATCACAAAAGTCTGAAATATCTATTCGATCAAAAAGAATTGAATATGAGACAGCGGAGATGGATGGAGTTTATCAAAGACTATGAGTTTGATCTACTGTACCATCCCGGGAAGGCAAATGTTGTAGCGGATGCCTTAAGTAGGAAATCATTGCATGTGTCTGCAATGATGGTTAAAGAGTTAGAATTACTTGAACAGTTCAGAGATCTGAACTTAGGAATGGAGTTGGTCGATGACAAAATTTGCTTGGGTATGATCACTATTAGTAGTGATTTCATGAAGGAGCTTAAGGATAAACAGGTTGAAGATCGATATCTTCAGGAGGTGAGTAAAGGTATAGATGAGGGTAAGATTTCTGAGTTTAGCCAAGGAACAAATGGTGTGTTGAGGTTTAGAGATAGAATATGTGTGCCCGAGGACTTAGAACTTAGGAAAATGATTTTAGAGGAAGCACATAAGAGTAAGCTGAGTTTTCATCCTGGATCCACTAAGATGTATCAGGATTTGAAGAAAATGTTTTGGTGGACTGTTGCTTAAAATGTGCAGTGTGCAAGTATACACAATCAACCAAGTAATATAATGATAAAAGATCGTTCCCACGAGGATTGGAGGGTAAGTTTTAAAGTCTTTAAGTAGTTAATCAAGTTAGGTAACCTTGAGGGCAAATAGGATCACAAAACAACTAGCAAAAATAAATGGAATATTCTGAACTTTTGTCAATTATAAGTGACTGAAATAAGGTGAAGTTAAATGAAATGAAGGGTATGTGATTGTGTAATAAAAATAAGCTAGGAATAGAATCACTTATAAATCCTGTGATGTCATACATGCTCTTAAATGCTGCAGCAATGGTTCCAGAGAATAAAAGTTAATGTGTTTTCCAACACTTTTTAAGATAAGCTTCATTAATTGTTCCTTATTCCTAAGCCCAAATTAATTACGCTTATCTGCAGTTCAAATATCTCAGCTAACCTATGAGTTTGATGAATATTCCTATTCACTTCAAGGTAATTTAATTTCCCAATTAATTACTCAACTCATATTAACTCAAGGGTTCCATTTATTAATGTCTTCCAACATTAATAAACTTGAGCTGTTAAATAAGTTGATCACTCTTATTTTCTAGCAATTAATCATGCAAATCACTTGGTCAAATTGCTGCAAACAAATTTCACATGTAATTCATCGCATTCATTACAAGATCATCACATTCCTAGCTCAAAGGATTTAGCTCATGATAGAAATGAAAATGAAATAGAACATATTATAAAATAAAGTAAATGATAGATCCATTACAAGCTGGAAGTTCGAAAAAGGGAAGTTAAAAGACTGAAGAATGAGTCACCACGCTCTTCCAGGCTTGGCTCCACACTCTCATAGCTTCCTAATTTCCTCTTGGCTTGGCTTCCTCTCAGCAGCTTGTAAAATTGTAATAAGCTAAGAGTCTGTGTAAAAAAAACTCCTCAGGCTGTGTGCATTCCAATTCCTTTTATACTGATTCCCTTTAGGGTAAAAACCCTTGGCTCGTGCACCTCTCTTGCATCAGGGGACCAAAAAGTAATAATAAGACAAAACATGTCCCCTTTGGTCCAAAAAGGAATATTTACAATACTTAATGCATGGCCCAAAATAAAAAGAAGTACAGAGACCACAATATTTGTTCTAATACTATGCACGTTGAGTACATTAATGCCATGGGTCCACTTCTTTCTCTAGTCAGCTTAAATTGATGTTGACTTCTTCTTTGTTGACTGCTGAACCTCATTCCAAGCTGCAGCACTCTGCAACATAGACATCAGCTCTGCTTCTTCCTTAAGCTCCTGTTTATATCACAAAGCTCACAAGCACCATTAAACATAAACTTTCCAGATTCCAGCTGTTTTCAAGAAAATCATGCAATTACTTACTCTAAACACTAAGCTTAACCCAAACTATTCTCTTAAAGACCATTTTAAGGACTCAAAGTTGGCTAGATAACCTCTATTTCTAAAGGTTATCATGGACAATGATGAAGAAAGAGGTAGCAGAGTATGTTTTATCTTGCTTGGTGTGTCAGAAGGCTAAGATTGAACATCAGAAACCCGCAGGTTTATTACAATCTTTAGATATCCCAGAGTGGAAATGGAATAGCATAGCTATGGATTTTGTGGTTGGATTACCACGATCTCCTAAAAGATATGTTGCGATTTGGGTTATCATTGATAGGTTGACGAACTGTGCTCACTTCTTACCTATCGGTGAAAGTTATAGCTTGGAGAAGTTGACTCAAATTTATATCAAAGAAGTTGTTAGGTTACATGGTCTGCCATCGAGCATTGTCTCAGACCGAGATCCTAGATTTACATCTAGATTTTGGAGATAGTTGCAAGGTGCTTTGGGGATGAAGTTGAGAATGAGTTCTGCTTATCATCCCCAAACCGATGGACAGTCAGAGAGAATGATTTAGTCATTGGAAGATCTTTTGAGAGCTTGTGTATTGGAGCACACTGGAAGTTGGGATGAGTTCTTACCATTGATTGAATTTACGTACAACAACAGTTTCCATAGTAGTATTGGAATGGCTCCATATGAAGCTTTGTATGGAAGGAAATGTAGGACCCCGCTATGTTGGTATAAAACTGGTGAAAACCATGTTTTGGGTCCAGATGTAGTGTAGCAGACTACGGAGCAAGTCAGGAAGATAAGGGAAAAGATGAAGGAAGCTCAGGATAGACAGAGGAGCTATAGCAACAAAAGGAGGAGACCATTAGAATTCCAGGAGGGTGATCACGTGTTTTTGAGAGTTACTCCGAAGACCGGAACTGGAAGGGCTATCAAATCTAGAAAACTTACTCCCAGATTCATCGGACCTTTCCAGATTCTTCGACGGATCGGTTCAGTTGCTTATCATATTGCTTTACCACCAAATCTTTCTAATCTTCACGATGTCTTTCATGTCTCTCAATTGAGAAAGTATTATCCTGATTCTTCACATGTTATCAAGTCCGAGTCTATACAACTGCGAGAGAATCTAGAGTATGAGGCTCTACCTATTAGGATCGCAGATAGACGGATTAAGGAGCTTCGCGATAGACAGATTCCATTGGTTAAGGTTATATGGGATGAAACTACTGGAGATGCTACGTGGGAACGTGAAGCTGATATGCAACAACAATATCCACATCTTTTCTAAGGTATGTAAATTCCGAGGACGGTATTTTTTTCTAAGAGGGGTAGTAATGTAACAGCCTGTTTTTAATTACACTGTTTAACCGGTTAAAATATAATTAATTATATTTTAATCTGAGAGGTAGAAAGTGATTTTTAATAAAATAAAATAATATTCATAGTCTCTCTTATGGTAGAAGGTTACGGTAAAAATTTAGGCTGAAAATTCAGACGGAGCCCGGTCTGCGTTTTTAACTGACAGTATAATTTTATACTGACAGAAAACCCTAATTTGACCCAAAAAATGAAATTTATAGATTTCTTATATTTTGTCCGTGAGGAAGCCTACTATCCAAATTTCTGATCTGAAATAAAAAATTATGTGTATTCGGGCGAATTTTGGGGAAAGTTCGAACTGAAAACAGTCGGTATTTTTCACTGATAGTAAGATTTTAATGATCAGAAAACCTAATTTTGACTCGTGAACGAAGAAAAATAGATTTTTATCACGTTTCCAACGAGATAGGGCATTTTGAAATTTTTGTAAAAAAGTTAAGAAATTAGACGATTCTCGGGCGTTTTGGTCGTTAATAGGGTAAACGACGGGGCCGGGAACGGATGGAAATATCTAGATATTTAGTAAAAATATCTAGATATTTATTAACCATGGTTACTAACTAACTAGAGTTAAGCTAACTTAACCTATGTTTGGTTAATCCTAATGCCTATAAATAAGCCATTCACTCCCTTCACTCCCTCATTCCTCTCCTCCTTGCGCCAACCCCCTCCCACACCTCCTCTCCTTCATTTTTATTCTTCTTCATTCTTGTTCTTCATTTCTTTAAAAACACCAAGAATACCAAGAACACCAAGAACATCCTTCATTCTTGTTCTTCATTTCTCCAAGAACACCAAGAGCACCAAGAACATCATATTAGGATTTGTGAAGAACTTCGTCAATTATTGCCATTTCTTCAAGCTTCAAGCGGTAAAACCTCTTCTCCCTAATCATCTAAGTCTTCTCCTTCATTTATTTTGTAAGATCAAAGCCATGATCATCAAGTTTTCATAAATTTCCATTCCTAGATCTAGAACTTCAAATAATTCTAGAAAATTGTAGAAAAATTCTTTTAATGTGAAACCAATTTCTATAATCTTATTATGTCTTCTACTTTCATAATCCAAGAGCTTGAATCCAACTAGATTTCCTAGCCTATTTTTCTAATATGAGCCGAAACCCTAACCTTTGGTGTTAGAAGATTTTATTTCAAATCTTAAACTTGAAACCATTTTATCTAAGTTAGTTAGGACTTTAGTAGTTAGAATCCAAACAATGAACTTGAGAAAAAAACCCTAAACCTATTTTCTTAGTCTTGGCCGAACCTAGCCCTAAAATGGGTATTGTTAGGTTTGTTTGATTAATTATATTTATGTTGTTTGGTTCAAGGTGAAACTGTTAAGCTGTGGTGTGATAGCGAGGAACGTCGAGTTTGGGATTTCGGTGCTAACTCAGGTGGGGGAAAGAACTAATCTACCATCGGAAACCGATAGGTAGTATTTAAATTATAATAATTGTGTAGGGCGACCTAAACCCTACTAGTGGTCGAGTAATCGACAAGATCAAAATCACATTGGAAGCTTTTTCGTGAAACCAATGATGATTTGGGGATTGTGGGTTTATCGCCGTTAGGATAATCTTATGATATTCGAGGTTGATTGAATTTATTGATTATTGAATTATGTTGTGATAAATTGTTTATTATGATGTCTTGTGATTCTTGAGTAGTTGATTGATAATGTAGTATGTATGATCTGCCTGGGATGATAAACTGTTTAGTTGATGTTTTAAGGCATGATATGGGTGATTTAAGAGATGTATTTGGGTGAGTGAATTATGATGAATTAGATATGCCTAGCCTTAGTGTATAGAAGAGATGAGATATTGAATGAGTATTGAGACTTGTGGTGGAAGGTTGAGGCATTAGGCTATAATGAATGCGGGTTGGTGAGATTCATAAATATAGATGCGTTGAGGTTCATGGCCGTGTGGGATGGACCACACGAGGTCGGGATAGTCCTTGAGTCCCTGATGAGTGGCACAACTGCATGGGTTCTATCGTCGCACAACGGCATGAGTAGTTTGGAACTACTGGGTTCTATCGCCGCACAACGGCATGAGTAGTTTGGAACTACTGTACTGGTGTATGGGCACCAGGGCACTAAGTTAATTGCACCGGACTGATTGGACTACTGACTAATGACAGGAATATAGATGGCCAAGTTTGCATGAGAGTAAGGGTAGAGGAACCATATAGTGGTTTAAGGTTGAGTTGGAGTTTTGAGAGATGTTTGTATTATATTTATATACTACGTCCATTTTTCCACCTTTGATGATAGACATGTGTCTTATCCCCTATTTCTGTATTTGTATATGTTTTGCTTATGTGGATACAAGAAGATTTTACGGAAGATCCGGGTGATGACTATGTGGTGGAACCAGCTGAAGACTTCACCAAGGATTTTAATGTAGAGGAGTTGGACGGAACTCCTTATGAGCCAGACACAGGAGGACGAGCTGTAGATGGTAGTAATAGAGTTTAAATAAATAGTGCCAGTGAGTCTAGAACTATGTGTTTATGTTTCCGCAACTAAGGGTTTGTATAATGATGTACCTGCTAGGGATCTTACCGAGAGGATGCCCTAGACAGTGTTTTGGTATTGTATTTAAGTGTGTATGTATAATATGATTTTGATGTTATCTTTCATTGTTGGTCAAATTTTAAATCCTTCGCTTTTTCGAGTTATAATCAATGTTAATAACACGAGGAATCTAAATAAATAACTAATGGCACAAGGGGCACAGCGGGTGTCTCACTCGGCACGATGGAGGTGGCAGTGTGGCACAGTGGACAGCGAGGATAAACAGAGCTTGCAGCAGTGGTGTGGCGGCCACTGGCCTGGTGCTTAAGGAAGGAGATGAGTGGGTGTTTAAGTTTTGGGGGGTTTTAGTTTGATCCACAAAAAGGAGTTAATTAGAGAGTGAAAAAATGAAGAGTAGACAAAAGGTGAAGAAGATGAAAGTGTAAAGAAGAAGGGTTGGTTGGTTCTGAGAAATTTTCTTTCCTTTTTGTAAAAGGGTTCTTATCTCTACTCTCCAATTTGTTTCTATATGTGTATGTGTTTCTAAGAATTTTTGTCCCCCCTCTTTTGTGTATCTGTCAGAGCTTATATATTTGCCATTCGATTCCTTGCCTTTATTGCTTGTGAATTAATGAAAAAATATTCCCAAATCAATTTTCCTTGATTTTGAACCCAAAATAGAAGGAAAGATGCTCACCTGATTGTTAATTATTTCCATCTTGCAAAATTTGTTGAGATGAAGTCAGATTCAAAAAATATTGCTGAGGGGGAAGCTGCATCCTTTCTAATGGCTAGGGTTCATGGAGGAAGGAGAAGACTTTTGGGCTTGGATCTGGGTATGGATGAAAAATATGGAGATGGATTGTGGCCCAACAAACAAAAACATTAAAATAAATTATGATTTTTTGTGATTTTTTTTATTTAAACTTATTTAATTTTTTTCAAAATTCAAGCAAAAAAGTAAAAAGGACCCGATCAAAATAGGGTGTTCACAGTTGCTCCTCTTTGCTTGTTGCTTACTAAAGTACATGAAGAATGAGTAATTTTTCGTGTGCTTGTAGTAAGGAATAGGTAAAGAAAATGAACACGGATTTTGTCTGGGTTGAGACGATCCCTATGAGCCAGGCAGATTTGAGAACATTGAGGGCCTCGGAGCTCAAAAAAGTACAATGAGCCTTAGAGCTCGAATAAAACTGCGGCAGGCCTCAGATATAGTGAGCCTTATAACTCAAAAAAAAAATATTGCAATAAGCCTGGAGTTCGGGAAGAAAAAAAATAAATTAAAGCAGGCCTCAGATCCTAAAAAACAACATTGCAGTGAGCCTCAGAACTCAAAAAACTAATATGCAGTGGGCCTCAAGCCAGAACAAGTGAGCCATGAGCCAGAAAATATAGCCTTGAGCCAAAACAAGTCAGCATAAGCCTTAAAAAATAGACCATTGAGTTAGAAAAAAATATGATTGGGCCATGATGCGAGAATGCAATGGACCTAGAGTCAAAACAAGTGAGCCATGAGCCTTAAAAATAGACCATTGAGTCAGAAAAAAATTATGATTGGGCCATGACCCGAGAATTTCATGCGGTGGACAAGTGAGCCATGATCCTTAAAAATAGACCATTGAGTCAGAAAATTTTTATGATTGGGCCACGACCCAAGAATTTCATGCAGTGGATCTTGAGTCAAAACAAGTGAGCCATGGGCCTTAAAAATGGACCATTGAGTCAGAAAAATTTTATGATGGGACCATGACCCGAGAATTTCATGCAGTGGACCTTGAGTGAAAACAGGTGAACCATGAGCCTTAAAAGGTAGACCATTGAGTCCGAAAAATTTTATGATTGGGCCATGACCCGAGAATTTCATGCAGTGGACCTTGAGTCAAAACATATGAGCCATGAGCCTAAAAAAAAAATAAAAAAAAATAGACCATTGAGTTAGAAAAATTTTATGATTGGGCCATGACCCGAGAAATTGATGGACTTTGAGTCAAAACAAGCAAGCCATGAGCCTTATAAAAATAGACCATTGAGTCATAGAAATATTATGATTGGGTCATGACCCGAGAATTTCATGCAGTGGACCTTGAGTCAAAACATGTGAGCCATGAGCCTTAAAAAAAAATATAGACCATTGAGTCAGAAAAAATTTTATGATTGGGCTATGACCCGAGAAATTGATGGACTTTGAGTCAAAACAAGCAAGCCTTGAGCCTTATAAAAATAGACCATTGAGTCATAAAAATTTTATGATTGGGCCATGACCCGAGAATTTAATGCATGGACCTTGAGTCAAAACATATGAGCCATGAGCCTTAAAATATATATATATATATATAGACCGGGCCATTACCCGATAAATTGATGGATTTTGAGTCAAAACAAGCAAGCCATGAGCCTTATAAAAATAGACCATTGAGTCATAAAAATTTTATGATTGGGCCATGGCCCCAGAATGCGATGAACCTTGAGTCAAAACAAGCAAGCCATGAACCTTAAAAAAAATAGACCATTGAGTCGAAAATTTTAGGATTGGGCCATGATCCGAGAAATTTATTGAAAACTGCCTTTTAGAACATGTGGAACCAAACGCTTCTCAGAAAAGCTTTCACTAATCAAACTCATATTCAAATGGAACCTTCTGCAAAATTGATCTTGCCTATATCCCTTTTCACTTGATAATGCCTCCTTGAGGCTTGCTACTTTCAGAATATCCATTTCTACCTCTTAGTCTTTATTGTCCATAAGGATGTCATTTCCTTCCATTACTGAAACTTCAGAGCTCTTTTTGTCTGGACTGTTCATCAAAAGATAACCACTAGATGGTTAAATCATACTATTATGTCCAGGTTCATCTTTCTTGAAATATAATATAACAGATATGCATTGATTCAGAAGTGTGATGAAAAAGGATTTGACTGACTCGATAACTTTGACTTGTACATTTGACTTCACAAGATACAGAAAACAAGGAAAGGGACACAAAGGATGGTAGGGATTTCAAAGGGGTTGTTTTCTTAATCTGGATTGTTCTGATCTTAATGAGATTGACCTTTTCTCAACAAATGGATATCACAATCGAAATTTGCCCCAGTGTAAGGTATTCCAAAATAAAAACTCATACATGGGTAAACCTTTCAAGAACAAAATTGCCCAGTATAAGGCGTTCTAGAATAAACACAACCAAGGGTACACCTTTTAAGAACGACACTGCCCCAAAACAAATTTGCCCCAGTTTATGGTTCTGAGGATAAAGCTATCCTCATTCAAGCCAAATCTCGCCCTAACTTTTGCTTAGACCGCCCTTTCGAGTTTTCAGTCTAACGGGCTTTTTTTTTTCTTTTTCTTTTTGGAGCGAAGTACTTGGAAAAGAAAGTTTGGATACCTTGTCTCATGATTAATATTTTATGAAAATAAGACTAATTCCTCATTGATCAGAATGGACTTTTAAAGCTTGTAACATGGCCATGGTTTAAGGGTTAAGAAACAAAAGGTATAAAAGGCTCAAACAAATGTTTAAAGGTGAATGAGACAAAGGATCTTACATCATCAAGAAAATTGCTTGCTTTAACTTGCACACACCACTTTTTTTATTTTTTCATTTCATTTTTCTCCTTCTCATCCTTTTTTTTTCAATTCACTTTCAGCATCACCTATTTCTTTTTTTACTTTTTCTTCTTCTTCTTCTTCTTCTTCTTCTTCTTCTTCTTCTTCTTCTTCTTCTTCTTCTTACTTTTAGCATCTCCTTCAGTTTCTTCTTCCTTTTTCTTTCACTTATTGTGGTTGCAATCAATCTTTTATACGAGCCCCTTTTTGCAGGGGTGATCCTTGTCCAAGGTTATTTTGAAAGAATTTAAAAGGCTCAACAGGGGTAACAAAGGATAATGATTTTTTTTTATGAAGGATAGAGAAAGATGGCCAATCTTCATTTCAAATTAGGATTACTCATTTTTCATAAAGAATTAAACTTGAGACATGGTAAAAAAAATGCACCTTCATTCATCTGCTCTCATTTTTCTTTTTTTCTTTTTTTTCTTTTTTTCCTTTCCAATAGAGCGGTGTTCTACACTTCCTTCCGTATAGCGCTTCATATGGCGCCATGCCAATACTTGAATGGAAACTGTTATTTTACATAAACTCAATCAAGGGAAGAAATTCGTCCCAACTTCCTGTGTGTTCCAGCACACATGCTCTTAACAAATCTTCCAAAGATTGAATTGTCCTTTCCCGATTGGCCATCCGTCTGAGGATGATAAGCTGAACTCGTATGTAGCTTAGTTCCCAATGCACTGTTTAGACTTTACCAAAACCTTGAAGTAAACCTCTGATCCCTGTCCGAAATTATACTCGCTGGCACACCATGCAACCTCACCACTTCCTTAATATACAACTGGGTTAACTCTTCCAAAGAAACCTCTGATTAATAGGTAAGAAATGAGCACATTTCGTCAACCTATCAATGATCACCCAAATTGCATCATATTCCTTTTGTGTCCTAGGCAAACCCAACACAAAGTCCATTGCAATACTGTCCCACTTCCATTCTGGAACGTCTAAAGATTGCAATAATCCCGCTGGCTTCTGGTGTTCAATCTTTTTGTTTTTAACATACCAAGCACGACTGGACATATTTTGCCACTTTCTTTCTTCATTCCAGGCTACCAAAACATCTTTTTCAGGTCTTGATACATCTCTGTGGCACCTAGGTGCAGACTTAGCTTACTCTTGTGTGCTTCTTCCAAGATCATATCGTTCACTTCTCTATCCTCTGGCACACAGACTTTATCACCAAACCTCGAGATTCCATCAGTACCTAGCATAAACTCCATAGACTCTCCTGCTTCTATCTTCTGATTGACCTTTTGGTGATACTGGTCTCCTGCTTGCTTCTTCCATACTAAGTCTAGGAATCCACTTGTAATAGTGACCATTCCCAAACTTATCTTGTTCTGGGATAATTCCGTTGTCCCAAGATTCATGTCTCTGAGTTGCTCGATCAGTTCTAACTCCTTAATCATCATAGCAGACACTTGTAAAGATTTTCGACTTAACGCATCTGCTATGACGTATCCTTTTTCTAGGATGGTACTGGAGATCAAACTCATAATCCTTTATGAACTCCATCCATCTCCTTTGTCTCATTGTTCAACTCCTTCTAATCGAACAAATACTTCAGGCTCTTATGATCACTGAACATTGTGCTGAGCACCATACAGATAGTGTCTCCATATCTTCCATGCAAATACTATTGCGGCCAACTCTAAGTCATGGGTTGGGTAATTCCTCTCACTACAAGAAAATGAAGAATTACCGACGGAACTTTTCCGACGGACAACGTATCCGTCGGAAATTTGTTCATTACCGACGGATATTACCGTCGGTAAGTTAGAATACCAACAGTTCACAAAATTTCCGACGGAAAGGTCGTCGGTAATTTTACCGATGGGACTGTTCCGTCGGTCAAGCTGTCTGAAAAATGGCGGGATTGTGAAATATTTAGCGCCAAAGGTTACCGACGACCTAATCCATCGGTAAACAACTAAATTTACCTACGGAATGTCCGTCGGAAATTTACCGACGGAATATTCCATCGGTAATTACATTTTTTGAATTTCCGACGGAAATATCCGTCGGAAAGCTTCCATTAATTTCGCTACTCGCCTTCCCCCCCCCCCCCCCCCACTTTTCATTTTCCCTCTCTCTGCTCTCTCTCTCTCACCACTGCTCTGCTCTCTCTCTTCTGCCCGCCACCCACATACAACCACCAGCGCCACCCACCACCCTGCCAGTCTTCATCTCTTCTCCATCAAACTCTCCTCTTTCCTAGCCCCGGTCCCTCTCCACCAGCGCCACCCACATACAGACATCCGGCCTCCACCACTCGGACCACCGGACGTCGCCCCACAGCACCACTCGCGGCCACCGCGTGCCACCCCAGCAACACCACCCTATTCCTTCTCCTACCCCAGCAGCCCCACCACTTCCTCCTCCCCTTCCCAGAACCGACCACAACCACACCACCACACACTTCCTCCCCCATGTCCTAGCTAGGTATTTAATTAGTGTTAAATTTTGATTTTTTTAATTAAATTTTTAATGTTTGTTAATTAATTAAGTGTTTAATGTTTAATAAGTGTTGTTGTTTTTTGTTTGTTACAGAGTTGTTGTCGCCACTGCTGCAGAGGAGACACACCATTGTCTATACTATCAGGTTTCTATTTTTTTTTTTAAATTGTTTGATTTTTTTTACTATTTAAATTGTTTGAAATTGTCTATATTGTTAAGTATCTAATATTATTTGTATAATTAGCATTTTTTTTTTAATTTCTGGTTGTACAATTATATATGTTGATTTGTATATAAGTGTAGGATTTTGTAGGACGATCTAATTTTGATTTATGATTGTAGGATTTTAATTGTTATTGTAGCTAATGTTTAGCTAATATAAAAATTGATACAATTAAATTGCATTTAATTTAATTAATTAATTGAAATAATGAATTAATCATTTAATTTAGGAATAATATTGATGCCTCCATCCCTCCACTGATCGAAAATGGATTTATTCCAAGTATTGCTACAACGATACAATTGATGCGGCTATACCTCGTGGTGTGCTGAGAGTATGAAACATAATTAATTGAAATTTTGTGATAATGAATATAAATTACGTGATAAAGTAATTAAACAAATATTAATCAAATGTGAGACGATTAGCTACTTATAGTGCATGGAAATGCGTGGACCAGCTTCTGTCTGTGATTAAAATGCACAGTGTTAAAAAATGAATACTTGCATAACAATAAAATTAGATTAAAGAAATAAATGACAAATTATTGGGAAGAATAACAATAATTTAAAAAAACGTAAATTAAATAAACAAATAAAAAAATGATTTCATAATTAAATTAATTTAAAAATAAATTATTTAATATGTAAATAACAATAATTTTAATTAACAATAATGTAATTAAATATATGTAAATAACTAAATACTTACATAACATTAAATATAAAAATAAATAAAATAACATTGAATAATTAAATTAATTTAAAAATAAATTATTTAAAATAAGGTAGACGAATAATTATGTAATTTATTTTTTAGACGAATACGTTGTTTATGATAGTGTTTATGTGTTTTAATTGTTTGTCAACAATGTTAAACTTTATGTAAAATGTCTCTGTTATTTAAAAAAGTTTTAGTTTATTTTAGAGTATAATTTAATACGTCATTGAGAAAAACCTTAGTCAACCATTCAAGATTCAATATTATTGAGCATGTGTACTCGTGGTGATGGTATCGCTCATTTTATTGAATCTTGAATTGTCCAAATGGGACAGTTTGGGAAGAAACTTTTTCTCTACTGATATACTAATTACTCGTTAATTCTCATTTGTTAAATATGTGATGAAATTTCCGGTTGAAGCATTTCCTTTTGTTCTCCGGCTTCATGCTTGATTGTGGTATCTTACCGCGGTCATGACGTGTACTTAGAGACCAATGGGAAATGTTGCCGAAATTTCATCAGGTATAAGACAAGAGAAGTGATGAGTGACTAGTATAATACAGTGGTGAAACAAGTTTTTTCTCGAATGGGATAGGGCCACACCTTTTAAGGAAGGGAGCGATTCGGCTTAATTATGGTTATACGTATAAAAATACGTCAATCCCTTGAAAATGCAGAAGGATGGAATATTTTCCCCCGAGCCGTAGTTGGGTGTATGATAGGAACGAGTCTGGGAGACGACTTCTGAAACAATCATTTGTAGATGGAGTCGAGGAGTTTATATCGAAAACCAAGCAACATAGTGATTATGCTGAAGAGGGGGGGATTAGATGTCCGTGCATAAAGTGCAATTGTATGACGGTTTTGAGTGATGACAACGTGAAGTTACACCTATACCGACGTGGGTTCAAGCCTAATTATTGGATATGGACTGATCATGGCGAGGAGTTGCCGGATATTGATATGAATGAAATCGGTGGTGACGGTCTTGACATGGGTGCATCAGGAAGTGGCTTACACGACGACTATGTCGAACAACTCCAGTCAATGCATATGATGGTGGACGGTTGTCTTGGGCAACATGGGAACTTCGAGGCAGATGAGCCTGATGACATGGAAGAGCCTCCTAATGAATCGGCGCAGAGATTCTACAATCTATTGTTAGAGACAAATAAGCCATTGTTTGAAGGGGCTTCAGATTCTAAATTATCAATTTGTGTTAGGCTTCTAGCTTGTAAGTCCAATTGGAATGTCCCCGAGCAGTGTTTGGATTTTTTTTGTAAAATGCTTCAAGATGTGACACCCTTCAAAGAGTTGTTGCCAAAAAGTTATTATGATGCGAAGCGGTTGGTGTCGAAACTTGGGTTGGGGGCTAAGAGGATTGATTGTTGTCCGAACGGGTGCATGCTGTATTATGATAGTGCTTCGGGAACAAATGACAGCACGCTCGATCAATGTAAATTTTGTCAGACATCCAGATACCGCGTTCAAAGTAGTGACCGTAGTAAAAACAAACGAGTTCCTGAGAAGGCAATGTTCTATCTGCCTATAATTCCAAGGTTGCAGAGACTGTTTGCATCATCGCAGACTGCGGGACAGATGAGGTGGCATTATGAAAATAGAAGAAGTATAGGCGTTATACGCCACCCTTCTGACTGTGAAGCCTGGAAGCACTTCGATCGGGTACATCCTGATTTTGCAGCAGATCCTCGCAATGTACGACTTGGGCTGTGCTCGGATGGTTTCACACCGTACATTCAGGCGTCAGCCTCGCCATATTCATGTTGGCCAGTGATTGTTACGCCTTACAATCTTCCTCCCGAGATGTGCATGTCAAAACCATATATGTTTCTGACTTGTCTCATACCGGGACCATCTAACCCGAAGGCTGGGATAGATGTATATTTGCAGCCTCTTATCGATGATCTGAAAAAGTGTTGAGATGGTGTGGTAACTTATGACGTTTCAAAGAAGCGAAACTTTATGATGAGGGCATCACTGATGTGGACTATCAATGATTTTCCTGCATATGGCATGTTATCTAGTTGGGGGACCCATGGAAAATTGGCGTGCCCGTATTGCATGGAACATGGAAAGGCTTTTACCCTGAGATATGGTGGCAAAAGTTCCTGGTTTGATTCTCATCGTCGGTTCTTAGATCGTGATCATCCCTTCCGGAGGAATACCCGAGCATTCAAAAAGAATCAGATAGAAGAGGAAGGTCCACCGCCTTTGTTGACTCCTGAACAAATTTGGGGTCGGGTTAGGGATCTTCCTAAGGTCACTGAAGCAGGTGTCTCAAAATTACCAGGGTATGGAGAGTGGCATAACTGGACAAAACAAAGTATTTTTTGGGAACTACCGTATTGGAAGGATAATCTGTTAAGGCATAATCTTGATGTGATGCATATCGAGAAGAATTTCTTTGATAACATTTTTAACATGGTTATGAATGTGTCTGGCAAGACGAAGGACAATGAGAAGGCAAGGATGGACTTAGCTCTGTACTGTAGACGAAAATATTTGGAGCTGAAGCCGCAGCCTAATGGAAAAATGTTAAACCAAAAGCTTGTTACAGTCTAACTGCCGATGAAGCAAAGTCAATTTGTCGGTGGTTAAAAGACCTTAGGATGCCTGATGGTTATTCGTCTAATTTGGCACGATGTGCTGATTTAAGAACGGGAAGGCTTCATGGGATGAAAAGTCATGATTGTCATGTATTCATGGAGTGTTTGCTTCCTATTGCCTTCGGCTCATTGCCCTCGGTTGTTTCGAACACGCTTACTGAAATCAGTCATTTCTTCAAAGATCTATGCTCTGCAACTTTAAACGCGGATGGTCTGAATAAGATGGAAGAAAACATTCCAATAATTCTATGTAAGATGGAGAGGGTATTTCCCCCAGGATTTTTTGACTCAATGGAACATCTCCCTGTCCATCTTGCATATGAGGCGAAGCTTGGTGGACCTTTACAATATAGGTGGATGTATCCGTTTTGAAAGGTAATTTTATTATATTTTCACATTAAACTCTTAGATCGTCCATTGGATAATGACTTGTCATTCATTTTTTTATTACTTAGATTCATGGGCGAATCTAAACTATCAGTTAAAAACAAGGCTAGGGTGGAAGGATCAATCTGTGCTTCTTACTTACACCGTGAGACAACCCATTTTTGCTCCCACTATTTCAATAACTTCATGTTGGCCCCAAGAAATATTAGGAACGAGGTAAGTGCTGATAGTGCAGGGTATCCTTATATGCTGTCCGTATTTAACCTTCCTGGTCGTCATGCTGGCAAGGAGCTTACTTACTGGTTAAATGATGAGGAGTATACATCAGCCCATGTTCATGTGTTGATAAATTGCACCGAGGTGAAACCATACCACGAGTAAGTTTCAACGACTTAATTTTGAAATAATATATACATATTATATCAATTTCTCTGTTAACACACTGTACTCATTTTATTTGTCAGTGTGTTCCTGCAAATTAATCAATTAAGTGAACAAGATGGTTCTACTCGTACACATGCAGAATTTCCTGAATGGTTCAAGCAACAAGTAAGTGTCAATATATATTAAGCTTAAGTTCTAATTGATAAAGTAATTATTTACTATGACTTACATATTCGTAGGTTTATCAGTAACCATTAAGCGTGACTATTCAACACTTGAGAGATTTAGCGTACGAGCCCTATAGCTGTGTTAGATCATGGCATACATACTTTGTTAATGGGTACAAATTCCACACAGATGAATGGAACGTGGGCAAAAAGACAGTTAATAGTGGGGTTGTCATACAGGGTGAAGGTACTGGTGCATTTTATGGGGTCATAAAACACATATACAAGTTACAATACAATACTACTACTTACCTAAAAAAGTAGTCTTATTTTATTGTAACTGGTTTGATCCATCAAGGGTAGGAACAAAGGTGGATCCCAAGTATGGAATTGTGGACATTCACATGGATAGAAGATATCAACTGTTTGATCCGTTTATAATTGCTCAGAATGCAAAACAAGTTTACTATGTCCCTTATCCAGCAATGAGAACGGACAAACGAGGTTGGTGTGTTGCTGTCACTACCAAGCCTAGGGGTCGCATAGAAATCGAAGATGGAGAGGATGAGACGCCCTTCCAGGCGGATGAACCGTCACATGTCAATGAAGTCATTGAGATCGAGCGTATTACTGGCATGTTGGGATCTGCAAATGAAGGGGAAGAAGTGGTCATTGGCAATCAGTCACCAGAGGAAGAGGTCCAAAGTGATGACTCAATGCAAGAAGAAGAAGAGTCAGACTTACAATCAGATGATGATACTGACTCTGAATAGGAATGTCTCTGTTAAGTTAATTTTATTGTATTTTAAATATTTTCTTATGCACTTCAATGTAAGAGTTGACAGATTTTGTTGTATTTTAAATATGTGCCTAATTAGTGACTTAAATGTCGATCGATTTACTAAATTTACATTGATTTATAATTGTGCTATAAAAATAGATATGTCAGAGTCAGGAGGAGAGCTGCCCCGTCCCCCACCGCCCAGCGGTGATAAGGGGAAGGGGAAGGCTAAGGCATGGGGACGATACACCATCAGGCCCCAGGTGCTTGCTCGTTTTGCTGCAGCCACCTCCGTACCCACCGCACCTACCCCCTTCCCCGCCTCATCCACCGCAGCGGCATCTATAGGAGGCTCCCCCACCCATTCTACACCCTCATCGACACATACGACACCATCCCCTACCCATACTGTACCACCCTCCATCTATGTCCCTTCGTCCAGTCGCTTTGCGCCAGGACATGCAGCAGCCGGCTACTCACCGCCCCCTACTGGACCCAGACCACACCCACACCCAGCCCCACCACCATCATCGACTGCACCGGCCACACAGTCACCAGGATTGGCATTTATGCCGACTCCTGGGAGGATGCCACAGCCAGATACTAGCATTCCATCCGCATCATCCGCGGCTGCTCACGATCATGACGTCACCATGCCATCCTCATCGACTGCACAGCAGTCAGTCGCGGCAGAGGAGACTCCTGAGTGGGCCAGGACTCCCGCACCTGAGGATCGACCATGGATCCGGCCAGTTTCTCACACGTAAGTTTCATTTAATTTAGTGTTTTTTAACTTTGACTATTTTAGTTACTATTCATTAAGTGTATATTTGTTGGTTTGCCATATTATTGTATTAATAAATTTATAAATTTTTCATGTGGATCCCATCGAAAGTGGGATCCAAGCACGTTACCTGGGCCATCAAGAAGCGTTATCGTCGCTTCTGGCCATCATGGGGGGTAATCCCCGATCCCGACAGGGATCGTATCTTCCGACGCTTCGGGGTAAGTTGTTGTTTATTATTTCCTGTAATTGTCCCTTAATTTTTTCACGTATTATATATATATTTTTTGTATAATGTCATTAATGTTTTTTTCTTTGTCCATAGGAGCTTGTGCGCTGGTTATCGGAGCATGACTCAGAGATACGTGCTATCTTTAACGAGCGTGCACCGCATCGACTGAAGGACATGCTCCGGGAGTGTAGGGAGGATCGGATACATCGGGATTACATCGGGCCCAACATCTGGGCCCAGCTATGTGCCTACTGGGACACTCCAGCTTACAAGCTGAAGTCTCTGCAGGAGAAGAGGAATCGGGCTTCAGAGAGAGATGGGAGCATGCACACCGGTGGCTCGATTAGCCACATGCAGCATGCCATTAACATGGTATGCATATATAAATAATTTAATATATAAACTGTACATTTTTGTTAACAATTTAAAAATTAATTATTTGATTTTATTCCTATGTTGATTGCAGGCAGGAGAGCTTGCCCGGACCGTCGATGTCCCTACCGTCTTTCAGCAGAAGTATATTCGCTCGGAAAATCGGCCATTATGTTGATGAGAGGTCGAGGCAGACCATGGTGAGCTATATAAAGTGCTATCACATTTAAAGTATATGTTAGTGTTATAGTTTAATAACATAATTTTTGTAATGTATTCATCACAGGAGGAGTATAATGCCAGGTTCAGTCAGGTTGCATCTGAGGTTGCCTCCTGCTCTGGAGCCTCAGATCCTTCTCAGCTAGACCCTGCTGAGGTTGAGCGGATACAGACCCAGGTCTGGATGGATGTCACGGGCGGGAAGAAGAAAGGGCGGATCTACGGTACCGCGTCTCTAGCTCGTACCATCCGTCGGGGGTCGTCGTCGAGCTTGACCATTCGGGAGACTGCACCCTCCGGCTCACAGAACACGGAGGAGGTGCGACGGCTGAGGCAGGAGCTGGAGGAGCAGAGGCGGAATGCAGAGCGCATGCAGCAGCGGATGGAGTCATGGTCGCAGGTGATGACCTCTCTAATCGATTTGCTTCCACCTGAGAGGCGCAGCGCTATACAGGAGGTACTCAATGATGGCGAGCCCTCCACTACTAGTACCGATCCAGTGCCGCAGTCGCGTGATGGCGATGTGCCTTCTGGGCCGCAGAATGATGGTCACCTGACACCGGCGACATCCCCCCGACAGGATGACGACGTTATCCATTATTATGATGACTATTAGGATAGTTATATAGATGTAGCTGAGTTTAGTACATTGACGGATATTTATATATTTGTTTTTATTTTAATGTAACTGCATTTTTTAATTTAATTTTTAATTTCAGTTTTTGAATTTAAATTATTATATTTATTAATTAATTATAATAAAATCAAATAAAACTTAACATTTAAAAAAAATAAAATGATAATCACTATTTAAAAAAAAATTAAATAATAAATAATATTTAAAATAAAAAATATATTTAATAATTATAAATTAAATAACATTAACAAATTAATTAATATTTAAAAACAAAATAGTATTAAAATATAGAAAAAATAATTCATAAAAAAATTTCGACGGATATTTCCGTCGGAAATCATGTCTCACAATTTCCGACGAAAATTTCCGTCGGAAACCATGTGTCACAATTTCCGACGGACATTTCCGTCGGAAAACCCGTGTTTAATTTCCGACTGTGTAATCCGTCGATAACTTTACCAATGGAAGGGTTTTCCGTCGGAAATGCTTTCCTACGCGCTAGATTCCGACCGAATAGTGTCCGTCGGAAAATCTGTTTTCCGACGGCTTTTTTGACTTTCCGACGGGTTATGGCCATCGGTAAACACCTTTTTTTGGGTAGTGTCTCATGTACTCTTAACTGTTTAGAAGCATACGCCACTACTTTCCCAATATGCATGAGAACGAAACCCAGGCCTTGATGTGACGCATCGCAATACACATCAAACGGTGCTATCAGATCTGGCAAGACTACCACTCGAGATGTTGTCAGCCTCCTTTTTAACTTCTGAAAACTAGCCTCACACTCATCGGTCCACTCAAACACCTTTCCTTTTCTCGTCAACTGCGTGATCGGCAACGCAATCTTCGAGAATCCTTTTATGAACCTTCTGTAGTAACCTGCCAATCCAAGAAAACTCCTGACTTCGCCCACCGTCTTAGGGCTTTCCCAATTCACCACTGCTTCAACTTTAGCAGGATCCACAGCTATTCCATCTTTGTTAATCACATGCCCAAGAAATTGTACTTCGTCTAACCAGAACTCACACTTCGACAACTTGGCATAGAGTTGTCTGTCCCGTAATACTTGAAGTACAACCCAAAGATACTCTGCATGTTCTTCTTCTCTACTCGAAGAGTATATTAGAATGTCGTCGATAAACACAACGACAAACTTGTCCAAGTACAGTGTGAAAATCCGATTCATGTAGTCCATGAACACGGCTGGAGCATTAGTCACGCCAAACGGCATAACCAGATACTCGTAGTGACCATGCCGACTTCTGAAAGCAGTCTTCGGTATATCGTCTTCCTTCACTCTGATCTGATGGTATCCGGACCTCAGATCTATCTTTGAAAACACAGTTGCTCCATGCAACTGATCCATAAGATCATCAATCCTCAGCAACAAGTACTTGTTCCTGATCGTTACCTTGTTCAGTTGCCGGTAGTCCACACACATATCATCAAGCTGCTTTTTAAGCTCTGCTAACTCCATTGGGGATATTCGATAAGGTGCTATCGATATCGGTCCTGTCCCTGGTATGAGATCTATCGTGAACTCTATCTCCCTCTTAGATGGTAATCTTGGCACATCATCCGGAAAAACATCAGGAAATTTGCATACGACAGGCAGCGCTTCTACTTTTGGAGACTCCTTGGCTTCCAAGGAAAACAACACCACACAACCCTTCGGTCGTCCTTCATCCAATATACTATCAATGACTGACAATAATCCAGATTGCTCGGAACACAAAGGGTTTTGTTTGAACAGTCAAGCATTACATGGTTAGCCGAAAGCCAATCCATGCCCAGCATTACATGGTTAGCCGAAAACCAATCCATGCCCAAAATCACAACAATCTGCTGCATAGGCAGACAGACATGGTCTACAACAAAAGCTCTATTCTCTAGAATAATAGGGCAATTATGCCAAACAAAAAGAGTTGTCAATGTATCTCCCATAGGAGTAGACACATTCAGATCATATGGCAAAGATGAAACAAGTAATTACAAATGATCCAAGCACTCAAGAGATATAAACAAATGCGTAGCCCCCGAATCCAACAACACAAATAAGAGCCTACAAAAAATGAGACACTTACCATGCATCAGATCAGGATCTCTAGTAGTCTCGGAACCTCTGACAGCAAACACCCTTCCACTAGCTTGGGGACTACCTCCTTGTTGATTAATTGTCTAAGCTCTCGATCCATTGTTTTGAGTTCCTCTACTTTGTTGTTGCACCGGATTGCTGATTACATTGCTATGGGGACACAATCTGGACATGTGTCCCACTTGTCCATACTGGTAGCATATCACATTTTGCATCTAGGGTTAGTTTGTGATTAGATGGGGACACTTGTAACAAGTCAGCATCCTTGAAGATGTCTGACTGGAACCTCCACTGTCAACCCTTGCTACTTGATGATTTGGGCGACTGTAAGGTCTCCCCCGCTGCTGATATCTTTCCCCAACGACCTCTCTGACTTTTGCCTCCTCTAATCGGTGTGCTACTCCGCTGCGATGGCTGTACTGGTCTCGAACAGTCGTGACTCTCTAACATGGTGCACTTTTCCACTACAACCAGAAATTGGTTGAACTCAAAAGGAATCATCACCCTCTTTAACTCGGGCTTGTCCATCCTCAAACCTCCTAAAGACCCATTCTTCATTTGGGTGAACTTGATAAAACTGGGTGAACTTCAACAATGCCTCAAACCGGATAGCATACTCCCCCACCGACATATTCCCTACCTCGGACTTATGAACTCTCTCATTCATAAGACATTCAAATGTCTTATAAATGCTTAAACAATTATTCACATACATTAAGAATAACTCGCGTATCTGGCACTCTACCCTTGTCTAAGCATAGCTGGTATCCAATGAGGATCCAACTAACAGTGTCGGTATTCATCCTACCCCAAGGTCTTCACTCCTAATTGGACTCAGTTCGCCACAATCCGGTTTAGAACCGAACTGCTCTGATACCACAAATGTAACATCCCTTGCGAGTGTCACATGGAATTAAGCATCCATATTGCTCTGATACCACCAAAGTGAGACGTCCCGACATCCCATTATAGAACAATCCTAATTAGCTAAGCCTTAATCCGTTTTATTAACGTTAGCACAGATATATATTCAAAAATATTATAAGTTTGCGAAAACATGAAAACAACAAAACTTAAAACATACACAGCGGAAGAAAGATAAAACAGCAGATATATGCCTAATATATGCATCACGTCCATCGAGTACCATCGATCCCAACAGAGGGATCGGAAACCTACCGTCTATACAAACTGAGAAAAGAAACAGATAAGAGATCAAAAGAAGACTATGCCCATTGAGGCTCTCCCCAGCAGACGCTACCGACGAACCATATCATAGATGATATGGGTGTCTGGACCTACCCTCACCCTCGGAAAAAACACGATGATAATCTTGGTCATCCCTGATATGAATCGGGGGCAACCACACAGACTCGTCACTGTTGATAACAACCCTACGGTGCTGATAGCGAAGCAACGTTAGTGTACTCCTCCTCCTCTGCCTCTGTAGACTCTGCTGACTCTGTCCTGCACCACGGACTGCTCCCTCCTGTTCCACCTGTCATCCGGGAACTCGTGCTGACATGGCGGCGGATGCCACATCTCTGTGAAGGGCAGTCGCTGAGAGATTCTATAAGAACTGAGCATAGTGAATTCAGGTCCTCCTCCGAGACGGACGTAGATACTAACCGGGCCGACAAAACTCATGAAGAGCTTGAGTGGTCGACCTGCCACCCACGGTCATCATGATATACGATCTCAACGTTCCCCAGGGTCTGGACCCTCGGCAGAACCATCGGCAGGTAGTGCATCTGGCGCTGCTCTGGTCCGATCGCCATCGGTGTACGGCTGATGCTCATCTGATGAGGATCAATCCTATAAGGAGTCACACTCCTATGCATGTCGGCCGATCTCCCACTCTAGGGATACTGATCCCCCGAACATTCTCTTTCTCTCTCGGACATATCCATCGCCCAGCGAATGTCAGTTGGTTTGTCCTGGTAACAGTTCCGCTCCCCGTGACCAATAAGGGTGCTTCCCCCTATGAGCTCAACTCTAATAGGGGTATCTTTGTCTCCTCGGAAGGTCCACCATAGACTGTAACACTCCGGGCCAGACGTGGAGATAGTCGAGTACCAACAGATACCACGACATAATGGGTGCAAACCATTTGCCGCTGTTGATCAATCCGAAGCCGGCTACATCCCCAAGGTTCCCCGAACCGTCCCGCACAGCATTCCGTACCAGCACCCGGGTACCCCAACCTTGCATGACTCCCAGTCACGTGGCTCGCCACTTTGGCAATATGCAATGCAACATGACCTAAGTTGACACCGGTAACGTTACTCACTTACACATGTTACGATGCACTCAACATCCACAATCTCAACTCGATACCCATATACTGCTTTCACAATCCATCCTCATCATTAACTCGATTTCACAACCTAAACTCGGTACCCAGATACCGCTTTCAGAATCCATTCTCATCATTAACTCAATAGCATACCCTCAGGTGTCAACTAGGTTCCTAACAGCATAAACAGACAATCCAGACAACCTCAACGGCATCAACGCCAACAACATAATATGATAATCTCAGAATCAGTAATAACTTAACATTACCTTTATCATCATAACATTAGGCATCATCATGCATATAAAGCAGACAGCACACATCAAACAGCAGCAAACCATCAACATCAATAAACAGCAACAGACAATCTCAACATATGCTCGTAAAACAATAAACAGTCCTAATATCGATAAGCATGCCGTAACTAAATCCCGTATACAGTTTTAAATCAGTTTCACTAGGGATTTAATTATTGCAAGCTACTCGACAACTAGTAGGGTCTGGGACACCCTTCGCATACAGCATAATATACGATACTACACTTGCCTCCCCTGCTTGTCAGATACTTTCTTCCCACCTTAGACAGTCGTAACATAACATCAACGCCTCGAAATCCGTGCGTCTCACACCAACACAGTCGCTGACTCGTTCACAACGAACGCCTCGATGCTCCGAATTTCCCCCTGAACACATTGACAGAGTCCCGACAATTAGGGGTGTTCGCAGTTCGGTTTGGATCGGTTTTGAGGTAAAAATTCATCCGATCCAAAGATAAAAAGAGCATGCGGTTCGGTTCGGTTTGGATGACTTCCTTAAAAATATCCGATCCAATCCGATCCGATAAAATGCGGTTTGGATCGGTTCGGTTGATTCGGTTTTTACCGACACATCTTTACATATTTATATTACATCAAAGAATAAAAATTACAAGCTAAACTGAACAAAATCTTAAACCTATATATACTTGTTGATATACTCATGTAAAAACATTACATAAAATATGTATAAAATAAAAAATATCAACATCATCTATTATCAAAACATCTTTTATTTATGTTTAGAACATTAGAAATAATTAAAAATTAGTCAAATATAACTAGTAAGTATTATTAGGAAACAAAGCCAACAAGTAAAAAAATTAATAGTGCAAAAAATAGAATAAACATATATTAAGTTTATATATGCGGTATGGTTTGGATTGGTTCGGTTTTAGAAAAGGGATCCAAAATCCAATCCGATCCAAGCGGTTTTCACAAAACAAGATCCAAAAAAATCCAATAGACATCGGTTTTGTTCGGTTTTCGGTTTTTTTGGATCGATTTTCGGTTTTCTTTTGGATCGGTTTGGATATGAACACCCCTACCGACAATGTCATAAACCCTAATCTTGCAACAGTTTCCCAGACAAAGCCATAATCGAAGCAAGATTTACAAAATGAGATAAATGACAATGTCGACGTGTCGATGAGTTAGGGATTTGAGCATTACCTCTACTGTTTCGCGAATCAAAGGTATATACTTGACCAGCTTGTCGCCCTGAACGCAGATATGTAGTCAGAATCGGAAACAGACGATCGAAACTCTCAGAAACTTGACTTTCTCTCACTAAGGAGCTCTGACCTCTCTCTAAACTGATTCTGGTCATGTTTGATGAAATGGGAGAAAAGCCATGCAAAGGAAGAAGAAAAGATAGTGGGGTTAGGTGGTGCGATGGGCGCTCGAGCGCCAGCCACCCCACGGTTGAGAGTGGGCACGCTTGAGTGTGGATTCCCCCACGCTTGAGCGTGGAACCATACTTCTGCCACATGTCCATGCAACTGACACGTGGAGCCACATGTTGATGCCCATAATGCTTGAGCGTGAGCCATGCCACGCTTGAGCGTGCTCACTGCTGTCGGTTGCTCGATTTCGCCCGTTTCGATGCATTGAGTCCGGTTTAAGTCCGATCAACCTCAAACTTGATATACTGGCTTATTAGCACTTACAAACAATATTAATCCCTCAAGCACACTTAATCCTTCTCCAATTCCTTAATTGAGGAAATGGGGTTTTACACAAAGCGTCAGGACCATTGATCATTTTTACAGCAGAGATCTAACGGTCATGATTAAAGGGATGTGTGGAGCAGTTACACCGCACGGGAGATCGTTCCCAATCATAACCAACACGCGAAACAAAGACGACGGAGGCTCAGGGAGAGTGATTTGACAGAATCTTGGTTCAAGTGCACGAGCCTAGCTCCAAACCTACAGTTCGAATAAAGCATAACCGAAGCTCGAGATCCGACATGATGTGACCAAAACCAGAGTCGGCTAACGTAAGGCACAACGGGCATATAACTCTTTTCGCTGAACACAACTCAAGACTTGGGGGGCTCTTGTTCCCCCTAGATTTGGTCCAAGGCCCAATACCACGAGGCCTAGTAATATACGCAACTGTTGAAGAGGCCCACCTGGTGTCATCGGCTAAGGAAAGGCCTTGCCAGAGACGTCTCGGATCATAACTGACAAGGTGGAGCCAACACTCGGGCGTTGAACGTCTCAGGACACCGGTACCCGACATGTTAACCCAAATACCCGAGTCGCGTACTCACAGACCGGGTTATTGCAGGACACCACAAGAGAGTCGCCAAAGGGGCTATCTACTCAGACGGAGCATGGAAAACACGCCTGAGGACACGTCACCAGGACACGTAGCGGTTCTAGAAGAATCATGCAAGCGTCACCAGGACACGTCAGCGTCTTGGAATCGCGCTAACCGTACCAGGGGGCCACTCGGTGTAACCGTCTCGCGTAGATCACACGCACTTTGACTTCTATATAAATCGGCCTTCGTCCTCATTAGGGCAACTTTTATACTATTCTCATATACCCTTTATTGTAGCCGAGCTAGGGAACTTAAATATACTAGCTCTGCACCGTTGTACTCAGACACCATTAATACCATACCTACTTGGTCTTTCTCATTTATTGTTTTAGCATAAACATTTTACCATTACAAAGGTAAGATACAAAATTTTAACAGGATAAACGTTTTTTTTTTTTTTTTTTTTTTTTTTACATACAGAATAAACTTAGATAGTTGGGTTTTCAATATATCGATTGATAAGAGCTCCAAGATATATCAAAGACTTTAACAAAAAAATATAGAGTATCATAATCATGTATGTTATTTTTATTTTTTTGGTTTTTAATGAATGGGTTACTTGGGCCAGCAAATTCAACCCCATTATATACAAATATGATTTTTAAAAAAAAAAAACAAGAGAAATAAGGGTTCCATAATGTGTCGAAGTTGCTGCACAATTGTACATTTTTTAAAATTCTAAAAGTATAAGTTATGTATAAGATTTGATTAAAAAAAGGTATAAGATAATTTTGATGATGTTTTATTATGTTGATTATTTTTTTTAAAAAATGTATAAAAAAAGTGGTGTTTTTTTTTCCTCCATAATAATAATTTCTATATAGGAAATGTTTTTATTAAGTAATCAAGTTAATTTTATATATTTTAGTATATTGTTTTGTAAAAAACAATCATGGAGACATTAATTTGAAGATAATTAAATTTAATTTTCATTAATAGAATAAATAAATAAATAAATAACTAGTAATCAAATGAATTATTTTTTTTTTTCATTTAGTTTAAATGTTTGGATTCTAAATTAAGGGATCAGTATAGAATATTAAAATATGATAAGCTTACAATATTAAATATTTGCATCATAATTGGAGATAAAAAAAAATTTAAAAAATTTGGGGTTAGAATATATACCAAAAGTTAAGTTGTGCATTTTTTCATAATATTATGTTTAATATTCGTGATTTTAAATTAATTTTTTGTAAAAATTGTAATTTAGATTTATCTTAATAATTGTAGTTTCAAATGGGAACACACTTTAATAAACAAACCCTGAATATTAAAGTAGAAAAAAATATAACAAAAAGAGAAACATAATAGGAGTAAACAATTAATAAGTACCGAAGTAGAGTAGGCTATAACATAATTGTTGTATGAGTTGTGATACCATGACACACAAGTTTTACACTATACGGCTTACACCATATAGTGCCGCACTGTATGGTACTATAGCTGTACTGTGCGATATTGTAGCGAGTTTTTTATTTATTTTTATTTTTATTTTAGTTTTTTTTATAAAAAATAAAATTTTATTTATAAAAAAACTCATTCACCAGATATTTGTACATGATTCATCAGATATTTGCACATGCTTAACCAAAAAATTTGTTTATCAAAAAAACTCATTCACCAGATAATGAATTTAATTCATCAGATATTTGTACATGATTCACCAGATATTTGCACATGCTTAACCAAAAAAATTATTTATCAAAAAAAACCCATTCACCAGATAATGAACTGAATTCACCAGATATTTGTACATGGTTCACCAGATATTTGCACATGCTTAACCAAAAAATTTGTTTATCAAAAAAACCCATTCACCAGATAATGAATTGAATTCACCGGATATTTGTACATGATTCACCACTTAACGAAAAATTTTATTTCTCAAAAAAAACTCATTCACCAGATTATGAATTGAATTCACCAGATATTTGTACATGATTTACCACATATTTGCACATACTTAACCAAAAAATTTATTTCTCAAAAAAATACATTCACCAGATAATGAACTGACTTCACCAGATATTTGTACATGATTCACCACTTAACGAAAAATTTTATTTCTCAAAAAACTCATTCACCAAATAATGAACTGAATTCACCAGATATTTGTACATGATTCACCAGATATTTGCACATACTTAACCAAAAAATTTATTTCTCAAAAAAAGCCCATTAACCAGATATATAATAAACTGATTTAACCAGATATTTGTACATGATTCACCAGATATTTACACATACTTAAAAAAATAACATTTAAAAAAAAACCAAAACTTAAAAAAAAAAAAAATACTACAGTACCACACTGTGCAGCACTATACGGTGTAAGTGTAAGGATTTGTGTGATGGAAACAATTCTCTTGTTGTATTGTTTCTCATTGTCATCTGTACTTATACCTTTACTTCTGTATATTGTGTCATCGTTATGATAAGACTATTCTCCCACGTATTGTTTTATCTTACACCTTGCAAACCCTGCAAAATCTTTGAATCTTTTCCCACATGCCAAGACAAACTATATAATTCCATATTATAAAATTTATTTTAACTTTGATATTCTACACAATAAAAAGTAAATCACAATCACAATTGACACCGTGTTTGAAATAAAAAATCTTTTATGAACATGAAAAAAGGGGTGCTAATGCTACTATAAGTAATGGCAGCTTGTGTGCGAAATTGTCATGTCAATCACTAGTAGCTAACTGGTTGCCTCTCCCTCCTTGCGCTGCTTCTCATCCTTCATTCTTCACTTGATCATTGGAAGTTCTGGTTACTATATGTGGATATTGGCTGTTCTTATTTCTATAGTAGGGTCCTCGGCATGTCAAATATTAAAGGGTCCAGTTTATATTGTCAAATATTGGGTTCTTGGTGGACATAGTTAATTCTCAACCAAGTGTTATCTTTGCACCTTGAGCATTCTAATTGGTTGCTTAGGTGTTTTAGCGATTGCTTTAGTTTTGTTTATATCTTTTTGTATGGAGCTTACTTTATATAAGGGTTCTGAGTACCCCTTGTACTCCTATATATATCACTTTTGCTTATCAAAAAAAAAAATTCACTAGTAGCTAACTACCATAGTCCATTTGCATCCTAGTCCAATGGCTCAAACGGCTCTCACCCAGTTCACAGAAATCCAATCAAAGGGTGAAGAAGAACAAGAAGAAGAGCATCTAAGCCAAGAATGTAAGGAGCTGATTCTCTCTCTTCCCAAAGAGAAAGGTTGGAGAACACAGTACCAATATCTATTTCAAGGCTTTTGGTGCCAGCCAGCTCAAATCCAAGCATTAATCACTTTTCAGAAGCACTTCCAAGCTAAAGAAAGTGATGTCATCGTGGCCAGCATACCAAAATCAGGCACCACATGGTTGAAAGCTCTTACTTTTGTTATTATCAATCGCCAACAATATATCCCCACATCAACCACACATCCTTTGCTCACTGCAAATCCCCATGAACTTGTGCCTTTCTTTGAATTCACCCTTTACACCCATGACCAAGTTCCTGACCTATCCAACATGCCTGAGCCAAGACTTTTTGGTACACACATGCCTTTTCATTCATTGGCCAACTCAATCAAAGAGTCCAATTGTAAGATAATCTATATCTGCAGGAACCCTTTGGACACCTTTGTGTCTACATGGATTTTCATCAACAAAATTAAGCCAAAGCATTTTCCTGCATTAACACTAGAGGAAGCTTTTGAAATTTGTTGCATGGGGAAAATTGAGTTCGGTCCATCATGGCACCATATGCTTGGTTATTGGAATGAGAGCATAGAAAGGCCACACAAGGTTCTGTTCTTGAAGTATGAGGAGCTTAAAAAAGATGTCAATAATTTTCACGTGAAGAGAGTGGCAGAGTTCTTGGGTTGTCCATTCACATTGGAGGAGGAAAGTAATGGAGTGATTGAAAACATAGTCAAGTTGTGTAGCTTCGAGAAGATGAAGGAATTGGAGGTAAACAAGCATGGAACAATAATTTTAAAGAACTTTGAGAAAAAGCACTTGTTTAGGAAGGCTGAAATAGGGGACTCGGTGAATTATTTGTCCCCTTCAATGGTAAAGAAGTTATCCCAAATCATAGAAGAGAAGTTAAGTGGATCTGGCTTATCGTTTAGAGAATGTACTGCTAGCTTGTCAGAATCATCAGATGCAATGGCTATGTAGTTGTTGTGTGTAACACGAGAACCATGCATATGTAGCTGAAATGTGTGTTCCAAATGAGTGTTGTCTTTCCCTTTTAAGAATAAAGAGATGTCAGATGTCCACTAGGACCACTGTATGAGGAGTTGCGAAGGCATGTTAGAAATGTTACTGAATGCTTTCCAAATTCCTCGTGGTATTTCTGGCATTGGCTTTCAAATTTCAACTGGTTCTTCATTTGTATTATGTTTTTTTTTCTCCGTGGGTTGTAATATAATTTTATGTCTCATTATAATGTTTAGCTGGCCACACTTCAAGAGGTGTATCGTGAGTTATGAAGCTGTGATGGAAGGTCATGCGGGATAATCGTTGGTTACTACTTTTTTTATTTATTTTTTAAGCCAAGTATATAAATTAGGTACAAGGGGTACCTATACCTATATACATAGAAAACAAAATCATGTGTAAAACAATGTCCAACTTCAACCTAAAGAACGAAAATCACTACCATGAACTCAGTGATAAAACTACAAGGTTGAAACCACACATTGTCCCCACATCCAAGAGCACTCCACTCACTACATGGACATAGTCTAGCCTGGAAAGATAGCAGGCTTAGCAGCCAACCCACACTGAATTTAATTTTTAATTACTTGGAAGTGCCACTTAGTAGTTGGAAGAAATCTAATTTGCTCCATCCATGAAGCTTGGAGCTCTGTAGACATGCTAACAAGATTCCCCCGATTATACCACTGTGCCATCGTTGGTTACTATGTAAAACAACAAAAGAGGAAGCATACAATATTTTCTACCTCGTTATGGTTTCCTGTCGTTCTCATTTTTATCAGTTTATTGAGGTCAATTGTTGCAACGTTGGTGGAAAGAGAAATATATATTGAAGCGCTACAACTGCATCTCCGATTGATGCAACTCATTGGAGTTGTTTAACTTCTCGGAATCTATCATGTCATAATTTTATTTTTTATTTTATACTACTTTAAACAACAATCCACTTCAATGGTGTAAGTGTAATTCTAAAAAGTTTTATTCTTATTTTTAATAAAGGTCTATAAGAATTTTCGCTATTTCTCGGGGTCAAAGACCTTGGGAAATTCAACAAATCCGTAGGAAAATGCACATTTCCCACGGGTGACCCACAGGTCCAGATCCATCGTTTTTCAAGGCGTCGGAAACAGTTTCCCACGGGTAAGCCCTTGGAAATTTCCACGGTAACGCCCTTGGGAAATTTCCCACGGTATAATCCCTGAGAAAGGTTTCCCAAGGCCTTACCCTGAGAAACTTTTCCCAAGACGTTGACCATGGGAAACATTTCCCAAGACTTTAACCCTGAGAAACCATATCTTTTTGTTTAAAAAAAATTATAGCTTAATAATTCAATGAATTATAGTTAAACTAAATAAATAAATAAATATTTTTTTATATGGATGCATCAACAAAGAAATTAATATCATAATTCAAACCACTTAAGTAATTCAAACAATTTGTTCTAAAAAAAAAGTTATTCAAGCCATTTATTCAAAAAAAAAAAAAAGTAATTCAAGCCATAATTAACATCATAAGTAGCATAATCCCCGGACATGCAACACACATCATGGTCCCATGAAGGTGCTATCTTCTTCATAGATAATTGATACATTACAACATTAACTGTCACTCCAAGCACAACATAACAAAGACCCTAACCCAAAGATTAGGGCTTTATGAATGAATGAGCTCACTGACCTGAACAAGATAGTAAAAGATACAAGAGCAAAGGCCCACATAATATTACATTACAAGATCCGTGCCAAAGTACTCAACATATTACTACCGTAGGCACCAGCTCAATGCTCCATAAGATGCAAGTCAAAAGCAGATATAAATATAGTTAAGAGCAGGAAATTCCAAAGTAGCTTATCCCCAAATTAAAATTGGTTATTTTCTTCCTCAAGGCAGGTGATGACAAATGAAATTGAACCTTTAGCAGTTGAACCAAAGGGAATACCACTGAAAAAATCAAGATGATCCCCTCTTGAAACAAGTTTTCATTAATCTCTTCCTCGGAAACCATTCTAGTATTTGCTCAAGTCAAATGCATCTCACATGACTTAAAAGAGACAACACATCCAAGCATTTAAAATACGAATACTATATAGTTTTTCAGCTTCTAAAGCACCTTTGTATGAAATCAAATATTTATGAGTGCAGAAAGAAGCTATGATATCGTAAGTCACAGTCTTACTTTCTTTCAGACACATCACCATATGCATTCAAGAGCATAAGGGAGAGAAAGCCACATTTTGATTTCTATCTTTGGGAAAATATTATTAAAAACAATATTTGACTTCAATTCTTCAAATTTATCCTCAAAACAGAAGTTCAACTGTCATGGTTCTTTGGCCCAAGCAACAAGAATATTGTCTTTGCTAAGAACATAGGAAAAGCACCAATAGCATTTGAGCATGGCCTATTGCTAATCCTTGTTTGACCTTGATTTTAGTACTCATTGCAAATTTATCCCCACAAATATCAATTCAAAACAATGAACCAAATATCACTTCTATAGCAGTCTAATTAACATGATAAATCCCAAAAAGAAGGAAGCAATATATATAACCTAGCTCACTGACTGACTCCTATGATGCTCTCTTCAGGAAAGTAACTTGGTCCAGTGCCACTCACAGCACGAGCACCATCATACTGGAGGACCCTAAGCTTTCCTTCCTACAACCACAATCAAAAGATTATCAATTAATGAATAAAGGTGAAAGTTTATAAACCGATATTTAAGCAATAGTGTTTCATATTAACCTGCCCACTGTAGACAGATTTTCATAACTAGTTTTAATTTCAATGCTTCTGAACCAATTTTCTAGTTTAGCAAACACCTCCATAGATTCTCTCTTAGGGCAAAGATTCACAACCTCTTAAGGAAGGCTCCTCCTCTTTCACAAATACAGAGGTTGAAGGAGAGAAAGAGGAAGCGAACCTGCAAATGGCGGAGGAGATGCGGACGCTGAGGGACGGCGACGGTTGAGAATGGGCGGAGCACGACTGAGGGACGATAGACAGCTGAAGCAGACGAACGGCAAGGATTCACTGGGCAAGGAGGAAAGAAGTTTACAAAAGGGCTGGGAGGCACGACTGGACCGGAAAAGGGGGGGCGGCACGACCGGACTGCAAAAGGGGGCGACGCTGTTTGGGTATGGAGAAAAGAAGAGACCGAGCGAATTGGGAAGAAAATGTGCAGGGTGGGTATCATACAATTTTCCCACGGGCAGACCGCGTCAATTTGCTTTGGCCAGAACCGTGGGAAACACCGTGTCTACTTGTGTTGGCTAGAACCATGGGAAACATAAACCCATTCCAGTGCCTAATCCGTGGGAAACAGCTTAATCTTCTAGCTACGTCTCTGTGATCAAGTATAATAGAAGAAGTCGAAGACTGAACAAAGTGTGATACAGTGATGAGCAACTAAGAACAAGTAAATATTTACTCATCAGTGAAAAGCTATATTACTCAAGAACAACATTCATCTTACACTACAAAAAATCTACTGTTTAGCGACCGACAAATTTGGTTACTAAAAGTGCTAATTCGGTCGCTATTCTCTTTAGTGACCGAATTAGCGAGCGATTCTTGGTGGTGGCAGATAACCTGTTCACTAATGTTTTAGCGGTCGAATTTATATTTCGGTCGCTAAATGGCGACCGCATTTTCGGTCGCATAGTAATAAAAGTCAGTCACTAATCAGTTGGTCGCATGATTGGGGTAACTACGTTTGGCGACCGATAATCGGTCGCTAGTTCGGTAGCTAATGTTCGTTACTATTAACCAATATTAGCGATCGATATTCGGTCGCAAGACCATAAATTTTTTTCTTTTAACTAAAGTTTAGCGACCGAATTATGGGTTGCTGATTCGGTCACTAAACTGGATTTTATTATTATTTATTTTAAAATTTAATTTTTAAAATAATACTTTTTTTTTGCTTTAAAGTTTAGCAAAATTACTAATAAAACACACCAAATTACTAATGAAATATACAATTATAAAAAATACTGAATATATATAAAAAAAAAAATCCAAAGTGTCGTACAAGAATTGTTTAAAATCTAAAAAATGAAAAAAAAAATCAGTCATGATGAGGAGGAGGTGGAGGAACCCAATCATCCTCAGCTGTGAATCATATGGTCATATAGGTTTTGATGTTGACAAATATAGTACTAAGGGGGAGAACATGAACCAATCAATATGATATAGACTTTGATGTTGACAAATAGAGTATCATGGTATTAATTCAATAAAAAGAATATTGGACTTAATATATATAAATACCATACGACTATTTGATTGGGTTCTCAATGAATGATTATGTGCTTAATGAATATTATAATAATTAAATATACATGTGTTAAATAATTATGTTTAATATAATATTGAGTGAATACACATGTGATATTTGATTATATATATGTTTGTGATTGGCAATATAATAATTTGGCATAGAAACATACTTGGAATTATTATTATATGCCTAAAGACATAAGAAATATTAAATATGATATTATCTTAAAATATGTCTTATGAATTATTATATATGGCTTTGTTACGAAATTAAATGTGAAATAATACTATTATTTTCTATACCTTGAACTAATGCGATTCATGAGAAAACTATGAAATAGAAAAGTTCAGGTTGAATAAGCAAAGCTGTGAAGTCAAGAGCTTGAAAAGCTAAAATCCAAGAAGGACTAGATTGCAAATAGAAGAAAAGAGTATCCAGAAGATCAAGCAAGCACAATGGGCAAAATGGGAATTTCATTAAGTGTATTGCTTGTTTTAGAAAAAGTGTGTAAATGGTAAGTAGAGTTCTCAATTTAATATTGGTCCCACACACACACTTTTAACATGTGCCAAAAACATTTTAAACATGTTTTATATCTGACAATTAATTGTGCTTAATGAGTAATTAGAATATTAATTGTTAAGATTAATATTAATTGTTAAGATTTTCAAATTCAAATGTGCTTCGAGCCATAATCGATTATGGGAAACCAATAATCGATTATGATATGAATTAAAAGGCTTTAAATGAGTTTAATGAGTATTGATTTTAATTAAAGCCGTTAAGTTTTGAATTTGAATTTGAATAATCGATTATAAATTTCGTATAATCGATTATATACTTATTGTCTTTCAACGAGATTCAAACAGAAAACTCTTAATCGATTATGTAATCGATTATGCCTTTTATATGAAAGTCAGTGGACTCATAATCGGTTTGTATAATCGATTATGCCTATTCTGTCCAATTGTGCGCTTCCTGAAAATACTTTAAATAATCGATTATGCCTTTGCAATAATCGATTATGACGCGACAGAAATGAGTTTTAAAGAGGCTTGACCTATTTTCTTTAGACCATCACTTCTCACTTATAAAAGAAAAGTTAGGCAGCCATCATAAGAACCAATATACAACTCTACTATTTTTCACTGTGCTAAAACTCTGAAACTCATTTTTCTATACTCTTACACTATCACTGGACCATATTATTTTGAGAGTTCTACACACCATATAGGTGGTCTTGTATCTTGTGCTTCAATTTGTTTTTATCTGCACTAATTAGAGTGCTTTATATTGGTAAGAGTCGGATTGACTCAAACCTTCTTTTGATTGCTATTCTTACAAGAGAGGGTATATCTCTTGGGATATTTTTGAGGCTCTTACACAAGGGATTGTATGTCCTGTGATTTGTGTTAAGGGTTCTCTTCATTGTAAAGGTTCTAGCTACGCCTGTTTAAAAGCTAGTGTTTGAGGCTCTTACACAAGGGATCGTATGTCCTGAGATTTGTGTTAAGGGTTCTCTGAATTGTAAAGGTTCTAGTTGATCCTGTTTAAAAACTAGAGTTGATTGAAAACCCTTGGTCGTATTGCCTTGGGGACTGGACGTAGGCCACGCGGGTAGTCTGTGGCCGAACCAGGATATATCGCTGTGTCAATCTTCTTATCTCTATCTCTTTTACTTTTGCTTTATCATTTGCAAAAACGTTTTTACTTGCACGCGATAACGTTTTTATCTAAAAAGAATTTTATATCCGCTGCTAATTCTGATTAAAGTTTCAAAAGGTTTTTATTTATCGAAAAAGTTATCATTTTTATTTAAAACCCAATTCACTCCGTCTCTTGGGTATGGTTGCCACGACCAACAAGTGGTATCAGAGCTTCGGCTCTGGTTAGTAGCTTAACAGCTTAGAGTTAAGATCCTGTTGGCAACCCTTTTTTTAAAAAAAAGTTTCCAAAAATGTTTGGTTTTGAAATTGACAAACCACCATTCTTTGATGGTGAGAATTACATGTATTGGAAAATGAGAATTGAAATTTTTATGCAGTCAATTGATGTCGACTTATGGGATATTGGAGTCAATGGACTCATTCTCAAACCCAAAGAGCATCAGATTGAGTTTCATAAAAATTGTTTTTGTCTGAATCTCAAAGCTATGCAAATTCTCCGAAATTGTCTATGCGATAATGCTTATGAGAAAATTAAGAATTGTGATTGTGCCAAGGATATTTTAAATATGCTTGATTATAATTACCTTGTCACTAACAATTTTGACAGTGAAAGTAGTTTCAGGAAAGGGCAAAATTCATTGGAGGAAAGATATCCTCAAGAACATGCCAAGAAAAGGTGTCACAAAAGCAAAGAGTCATATGTGCAGAAAATAGAAAATATTCTCAAAGTGACTCAAAGGAATTTGGAGGTAAATGATTTTGAACTCAAATCATCAAATGATGAATGGTCACATGCATACAATAATTTGTATGATGAATTGTTGAGTTTAGCAAATAAGAATTTAAATTCCTTGAAAAGTATTTCATCAATTGAAAATGATTTGGAAAATTTGAAAAATGAATATACTTTTCATGGTAAAGAAAATTTTATGAAACTTGAATCCTCTTCATGTTTTAAAAATTGCATAATTCTTGATAATCAAGTTGAAGAGTTATTTCATGAAATATCTGAAACGAAGAGCTTAACACATGTACAACCTCCACATGAAAAAGAAGAAAATCACACCAACTATGATTTGTCAACTGTTAAACATGACACACATCAAGGTCATACTTGTTCTATGGTTGGTTATGAAAATGGTTTTATGAAAGATAAAAATATTGTAACATGCAATTACTGTGGAAAGTTAGGACATATTTCTCATATGTGCAATTATAGGAAAAACCATTTTATGAGAAATAAAATTACTTGGATGCCTAAAGGCACAAATAACTTGTCCACTAACCCACAAGGACCCAATACAAAATGGGTACCAAAAGGTTTCTTTGGTACTTCTATTGTGCAGGAAAAATCCAATAGAGGGAAACAATCTAGCTTGGAAGAGAAAGTGACATCAAGAACGATGCTTCGCAAATCCAAAAATGAAATTGCTACCAAAAGAAGCAAAGGTATCTTGATAAGCAACTCAAACAAGGTAGACAATGTAAGAGCTGGATCCAAGATTAAGCAAAAATGGGTAATAAAGAATAATCTTGTGAATTCTAGCAAAGAGGTAACTTTATTCCCTACCTTCAATACATGTTCAAAAGTGAAATTTGTTAAATGGAGGTATGTTGATAAAGATAGCTATTTGAAATCAAGATATATTCCATGTGAAAATCTCAACTTGAATATAACTGCTTGATTATGAAAACTCTTTCAAAATGGTCTAGAAACCTTGTGCTAAATGCCATGTATGTTTGTATGATGATTGAATATTATGTGAAGCATGGTGTTATTAATTTGAATGAGTTATAAATCTTCCCTGTTAAGAAAATTGAAAATCGAAGAGGATAATCGATTATGTTTCCTCGAGAAAACAGGGAAGAAAGACAGAATGTTAGTAATCGATTAGGGGAATCGATTATGAGTGAGAATCGTGCCTTGAAAAGTAACCAGAGGCATCATAATCAATTACCACCGTGACGATAATCGATTATGAACGTCAGTAAGAAAAGTGTTTGAAATTCAAACCTTCTAATTAATGTCTCTTCATGAAAAAGATATTTGACTTAATTTTCTAATCTTTTTCAAGTTATCAAATTCAAATTTGAATTGACATTAAATTATTTTATGATACAAAGTTATTTTGAAAAATCATTACTATCTTTCAAAACCTGATTTGAAAATTAATTAGTGATTTAAATCATGATCAAAATTTATTGAAAATTTTATTTTCTAGTCAGAAATTAATTGACCACATATTCTCAAATTGAAAATCATCAAGATTGTGGCAATAAATACTTGATTGATTGTAATATTTATTCAGGATCATTTTTTTGAAATTTAAATTATGAATAAATTATTATAATATCTTTTGAATATCATAATAAAGAGAAATAATTTTTGAGATTTTAAATTCAAATTATATTTTATTATTTTCGAAATTTTAATTTATGAAAATATTTTTTTGAAATTCAAAATCACCATTTCTTCATTTGCCTATTAAATTAAAATCTGATTGAAAAATATTTTAATATTCGATCAGTAATTAATTCATGATTGCATTTTATTGGAAAATTAATTTCTTACCATGAATTAATATACCACATTTTTTTAAATTTAAATCATTAAGATTGTGGTAATAAATCATTGATTGATTTAAAAAAAATCTATTGAGGATTGATTTTGAAATTTAAATGATCAACAATTTTTTTTACTAATTTTAAATTCAAAATTCAAATAATCAAATATTTTATTGTGATTTTCGAAATATTTGAATTATGGTGATATATTTTTGAAATTCAAAAATCATTATCTCCTCATTTTATTACAAAATCAAAATCTGTTTGAAATTTTATTTTAATACACAATTAGTAATTAATTCATGATCATGTTTCTAATGGAAATTAATTTCTTGTCATGATTTAATATACATCATATTTTCAATGTTGAAAATCATTATGTTTGTTATAATAAATCCTTTACAATATGTGATTTCAAAGGCACCTCAATTAATGAAAGATTTATTGAATTTAGACTCTCTTCATTAATGAGCATCTTTTGCCAAATCCTTGCAAATACAAATCAATGCCCAAATCTCATTTAAAATCTGATTTTTTTTCAAAAGATCCTCTGGAAAAATCATCATTAATTTCCTCTAATTCTACCATAGTTGAGAAAGTGCTTAAATACACATGAAAAATTCAAATCAAAGCACAATTGTCGATTAGAAAATTTCCTATCCAACTTTCAAACATGGTTTCCTCCTCTCACTCCTCAAGTTGTGAAAAGACCTCATCAAAATTTAGAATTCCTCCAAATATGAAAATGCTCCTAACCTCCAAAACTCAACAGAGACGAATCACTGCTCTTTGTATGGATAGACCAATAACTCCGCTCAATTATGTTGACAAAAGGATCTTCAAAGGTTCAACCTTAAAGCTCCTTGAAACTCTATCCAACCTAAAGCTCATGCCCTTTTGCTCCCTCAGGCTAAAAATCTATCCATCTTTGGTAAGAGAGTTTTATGAAAATTACTCTTTTCAAAACACTACTCAAACTATCTTCTCCAAGGTCAAAGGTATAGAAATAAATATCTCACTTCCAACATGGGTTCACCTTACCCATCTTCCGGACCAAGGTATAGATATCTCTCTTGAGAATCCAAAATCAATATGGAAAAGCTCATTCAAGAGAGAAAGAGCTTTGAAGAAATTTATCAATCCAAACGCTCCATCCTCAAAAATAATTTCTTTCAAAAGTCTCAAATCTGAAGAAAAATTGCTTCACTATGTTCTTGCTCGATGTCTCTTACCTAGAGGCAATAATATAACAAGGATTTCAGAGAATGACATAGTTCTCATGTGGGCGATGAACAAAAAGAAGAAAATAAATTGGGCTACTGCTGTTCTAAAGCACATGACAAATTGTGCATATTCAAAAACTGCTTCTCATCTTATCTATCCTATGCTTATTACAAAGATCCTTCAACATTATGACATTCCATTAGAAGGAGAAGAAGAGATAGAGCCACAACCCAATGATAGCATAAATGAAGCTTATATAACATCATTAGGGTTTGTAAAGAAAGATGATACCTGGCTACCAAAAGAGGAACAAAACATAGAATAGAAGCCACATGGCTTTATATCTTTTGTTTTCTGATACTTGATTTTTTTTTTTCTTCTTGTTTTTGTATGTTATGTCTTTGAATTTAATGAAAGTGTGCTTCTTAATGTTAAGTCATATTAGCACCTTATTTTGTTTGACATAATCATAATTTAACAAGTGGTTTGATATTAAGTGGTATCAACATGTGACATTATAATAAGAAGAAGAAAAATCAGAAGGGTCATAATCGATTATGTTAATCGATTATGAGAAATGAAAAGGCAAAAATCGATTAAGCAAGAATAATAATCGATTATGGAGCGCATAAAATAAAAGATCCAGAATCAACGTTGATTATATATTTCTGATCTTAAATTAATTTGCCTTGAATGAATAGAGCAATTAAATGATATCCCTTGTGCATTAACTACAACTTGTTTCTATAATAAAAAGGTTCTCACAATCAATAAAGTCAAATCTTGAGGGGGAGAAACCTTTAAATTAAATGCACAGTTTTAGGGGGAGATTTAAATCCTTTTTGCTGTTGTCAAATAGGGGGAGAAAAATAGCAAACATCCTTAGAAAATAGAAAATAATATTTGGAGTGAAATATTGCAATGTACCAACTATGTCATACATAGGGGGAGAAAGACTAGAAGGAGAAAATATCTTTATACATTTGCTATAGGTATTTGTCACCATCAAAAAGGGGGAGAATGTGAATCATATGGTCATATAGGTTTTGATGTTGACAAATATAGTACTAAGGGGGAGAACATGAACCAATCAATATGATATAGACTTTGATGTTGACAAATAGAGTATCATGGTATTAATTCAATAAAAAGAATATTGGACTTAATATATATAAATACCATACGACTATTTGATTGGGTTCTCAATGAATGATTATGTGCTTAATGAATATTATAATAATTAAATATACATGTGTTAAATAATTATGTTTAATATAATATTGAGTGAATACACATGTGATATTTGATTATATATATGTTTGTGATTGGCAATATAATAATTTGGCATAGAAACATACTTGGAATTATTATTATATGCCTAAAGACATAAGAAATATTAAATATGATATTATCTTAAAATATGTCTTATGAATTATTATATATGGCTTTGTTACGAAATTAAATGTGAAATAATACTATTATTTTCTATACCTTGAACTAATGCGATTCATGAGAAAACTATGAAATAGAAAAGTTCAGGTTGAATAAGCAAAGCTGTGAAGTCAAGAGCTTGAAAAGCTAAAATCCAAGAAGGACTAGATTGCAAATAGAAGAAAAGAGTATCCAGAAGATCAAGCAAGCACAAGGGGCAAAATGGGAATTTCATTAAGTGTATTGCTTGTTTTAGAAAAAGTGTGTAAATGGTAAGTAGAGTTCTCAATTTAATATTGGTCCCACACACACACTTTTAACATGTGCCAAAAACATTTTAAACATGTTTTATATCTGACAATTAATTGTGCTTAATGAGTAATTAGAATATTAATTGTTAAGATTAATATTAATTGTTAAGATTTTCAAATTCAAATGTGCTTCGAGCCATAATCGATTATGGGAAACCAATAATCGATTATGATATGAATTAAAAGGCTTTAAATGAGTTTAATGAGTATTGATTTTAATTAAAGCCGTTAAGTTTTGAATTTGAATTTGAATAATCGATTATAAATTTCGTATAATCGATTATATACTTATTGTCTTTCAACGAGATTCAAACAGAAAACTCTTAATCGATTATGTAATCGATTATGCCTTTTATATGAAAGTCAGTGGACTCATAATCGGTTTGTATAATCGATTATGCCTATTCTGTCCAATTGTGCGCTTCCTGAAAATACTTTAAATAATCGATTATGCCTTTGCAATAATCGATTATGACGCGACAGAAATGAGTTTTAAAGAGGCTTGACCTATTTTCTTTAGACCATCACTTCTCACTTATAAAAGAAAAGTTAGGCAGCCATCATAAGAACCAATATACAACTCTACTATTTTTCACTGTGCTAAAACTCTGAAACTCATTTTTCTATACTCTTACACTATCACTGGACCATATTATTTTGAGAGTTCTACACACCATATAGGTGGTCTTGTATCTTGTGCTTCAATTTGTTTTTATCTGCACTAATTAGAGTGCTTTATATTGGTAAGAGTCGGATTGACTCAAACCTTCTTTTGATTGCTATTCTTACAAGAGAGGGTATATCTCTTGGGATATTTTTGAGGCTCTTACACAAGGGATTGTATGTCCTGTGATTTGTGTTAAGGGTTCTCTTCATTGTAAAGGTTCTAGCTACGCCTGTTTAAAAGCTAGTGTTTGAGGCTCTTACACAAGGGATCGTATGTCCTGAGATTTGTGTTAAGGGTTCTCTGAATTGTAAAGGTTCTAGTTGATCCTGTTTAAAAACTAGAGTTGATTGAAAACCTTTGGTCGTATTGCCTTGGGGACTGGACGTAGGCCACGCGGGTAGTCTGTGGCCGAACCAGGATATATCGCTGTGTCAATCTTCTTATCTCTATCTCTTTTACTTTTGCTTTATCATTTGCAAAAACGTTTTTACTTGCACGCGATAACGTTTTTATCTAAAAAGAATTTTATATCCGCTGCTAATTCTGATTAAAGTTTCAAAAGGTTTTTATTTATCGAAAAAGTTATCATTTTTATTTAAAACCCAATTCACCCCCCCTCTTGGGTATGGTTGCCACGGCCAACATCAGCGTCCGTGCCGCTGACGTCTGCCATCTGATTGTCCTTTGGAGCAGCATCATCAGTAGCAGGCGGCGGAACTGGAGGAGCGGCACCAGGCGGCACAACCGCCGAAGCATCACCCTGAGCAACTGGAGGCTGGATCCTCATCTGCTCCAACACCAGCCGCAGTGTCTGGCCCTACTCGATGGTCTTCTGCATCAGCTGCTGGTGTGCCTGAGTCAACTCTGCAATCTGGTTCGCCATCTTCTGCTCTCTCTCCCTCTTCTCCCGAAACTCCGTGTTCAGCTGCGTGATGGTGTCCTGCATCTGGTTGAACTGCTCCAAAGGGACGGTATCCACGTAGGAAGGAGCAGGCGTGCCGAACGATGAAGCGATAAACTTGCCTCCCAGGTGTCCGAGGCCATACACGTGGCCCTTCTTGTTCCTGCCCCCGACGACCTCCAAATAAATGGCATTATCGTCGATGGAGACAGGAGAGTGGGGCCCTTCACTAGTCAAGGCCTCATCCTGTGACTGTGAGGCACGTGATATGGCATCGTCCTTCTTCTCGTTGAAGCCCACCTACAAAGTATAGATGAAGAGATTTAGTTAAAATTATAATCAATATTAAGAAATCAATTATAATTATAATAAATTACAAGTATAAACTAAATTGGTTTTTTTACTTACAGCAAAGTTACGGGCCTTCTCGTTGACCCATGTCCCTGACTCCAACTTCTTCGTCCTCTCCACCAATTCCATAGCAGTGGGGTCCGCTGTTTCTGTGCTTTCTGCACAGAGAAATATAATCTTAAATTCATAAGAATATTTAAAAATGAAAACTCATGAAATAGTATACTAAGTCAATAAAGTTTTAAGTATTACCAGCTCGTCAAAGTGGGCGGCGGCTGATTTAGAGCGGCTGGTCCAAGCACATGCACCACCATCAGAAGCTTGATTATCCGAGCTGTGGCCTGGATCTCCTGGAACTTCTCAGTAGCCCAGTACTAGTCCAGCTGCCTCCTGATCTCAGGATCCACCCACTTCCCCTTATTCTTACCCTTCCTCAGCTTGTTCGTCAGATTCTTCATTACTAGTGAGCCTTTATGCTCAAATATGTCCCTGATGATCTCCTATAAGGCCGCGTCCCACCTATACTCTTTCTGCAACTTACAGTTGTTAGGAAATTCATGTGTATATATATATAATGTAAATTTAATTTAAATAACCTAATAAATTGTTACCTTAAACTCTTTAAACAACTGATCCCTATGGCCCCTTGGGATGGCCTTCCATGTAGGCCATGGACCATCAAACTTGCGTTGCAGGATCTTCGATATCGAATCAGAAGGGCCCTTCGCGGGCAGAAAGCTACAGCAAAAATAGAGCATTAATAAGTGTTATAAATAAATAAAAAACAAGTAAATAGAAATTAACGATACTTTATATATTAAAAAATTAAATTAGCTTACTCGTTATTCCCCCTGTGGATAAGAAGAATCCTCCTGTCGGATGGACCACGACTCTCTGCCCCAATGATGATGATGGTCCTGGCATATGTGTGGATGATGACGGTGCAGCCTGTGTCCCGACCACATGAGGCTGGGTAGGGGGTGCAACTCCATCACCCTGATGTGGCCCGTCCACAGAGGTGCTGGCAGGGTGGTCTCGATCTGAAGTCTGTGGGTCGGCCAGCGGAGGGACTCTCGCAACACGACCTCTGCCACGACCTCCACGACGACCACCACACTGCCCTCTACCGCTAGAGGAATCTGCCATCTGTGTAAAAAATGAAAAGATGATTACACCACAGTGTAAATAATACATAAATAAATTACCTAAGTAGAATGATCATTACACAATGAATTATGACATAAATAAATTACCTAAGTAGAATCTCCGTCACTAAATTCACCCTCACTCTCATCAGTCTCACTTGATTGGAATATGCCTTTCTAGATGCGTCCAACTCAGATTGATCCATTAACTCTCTTTCAACTTCTTCCCTATTACCGGAAATGTCCGCCAGAGAATTAACAATAATGTCCGGCGTAATTTGCAACGGTACGTGGGGTCTTGAAAACTCATCATCTTGGCACGGAGCATCTTTTTCAGGTTGGTTGATTACATTATCAGTAATTGTACTGCGAACCTTTATCTTAATGACACCCAACCAGTCTTGATGTCCTTCAGGATATGGCGAGTAATAAACCTGATCTGCCTATTGTGAAAAAATGAATGGGTCGTACGCCTTATTATACCTACGAGATAGCCTAACTTGAACAATACCATATTTTTTATCGATTTTTGTCCCTATGTCAAGAGTAGGATCAAACCAATCACATTTGAAGAGAACTAACTTCATCACAGGGAAATCGATATAATCGAGTTCAAGGATGTCAATTAGAACCCTATAGAAATCATCCTCTACATTACCATCAGTGGCTCGCACACAAACACCATAGTTACACAACTGCATTCCTTCACTCCATATTTTTGTGTTAAATTTATATCCATTTACAATGTAAGTATTCCATGATGTAACCCATCTGTTAGGCCCCCATGCCAAATTTGTCAACAATGGATTTTGAGCATTGTTTACTGGATCTAGTACCTAAAAAATCGAATATTATATTATTCTTATTCTTATACATGCTATATATTTAAGGAGATAAAATGTATTGCAACAAATGAAGATGCTTAACTTACATATTTACTGAACCACGTAGTAGAGTGAGAAGTAATTTCTCGATCAACCCGATCGTTCGAAATGTCAGGTTGGAGATCCCTTAGAAAATTGTCGTACATCCTACATATGGGAGATTAATAGTAAGAGGATTAATAATCCTAAATGTCAATTGAACTTATAAAAGACATTGTAGAAACTTACTCTAAATATGGCGCCACCTCTTCACAATTTTGAAGGATATACAGATGAGCATCATTAATGTCACGCTGCTCCAAGAAATATCCTTTTGTTTTGCCACTAAATCTGCCCAAATAGTTGAATATTGATATAGGAGGACTAGTTGAACATCCTTCGCCCGAATCAACGTTTCTAGGCATCTTTGTCCTTCTCGTGTCAACTTCGTCTGGATAGTAATAAGAGGCAAAAGTGGAAGTCTCCTCAACTAAGTATGCATCACAAATGGAACCCTCCACTCGTGCCTTGTTCTTGACTTTGTGTTTAAGGGAGTATCATCTGCTCGTATGGATTCAATTCTTCCCTCCGGTCACCACTTCCATAGTACGAACCTTCAAACACAACCGGGTTTAAATCAAGCAACGTCTCACCATGGTTACTCCACCAATAGTAATCAGGCATGAAGCCCTTCTCATAAAGATCGGCCACAACTCCATCCACACTTTTGAAAGATTGACACTTGCATCTTTTGCAAGGACACCTCAAATGATCACCGCCCCGCCTTATAAATATCTCCTGGTTAACAGCAAACTCTATAAACTCACCCACTCCAACTCTATACTCTTCCTTAAGACGTTTATTCCGATCTAACCTAAGATACATCCATTTTCGATTCTCCGGAATATCCATTCCTGCCAATTAAATAGCTTGACCAACCCTACAATAACACTTATATATTACGGTGCATGCCAATAACTCCATCAATCTCGTTCTTATGACAAGGTATGAACCTATCCCATTTGAGAAGAAACCTTTACCACACTCGGCTAATAATAGTTATTCCCTTATTCAAATACCTTATACTTAACAAATTTCGGTAGCATTTCTCATCGGTCTCCAAGTACACGACTCGAGCACGATGAGAATCCCCGCGATCAAGTATGCACCCGGAGAACAAAAGGAAATGCATCAGACTGAGATTTCAACAAGTATATATGGCATTTGAACATGGAAATGACTATTGTACGAGTGTGAAAAAGGTTTTTTCCCAAATTGTCCCACTTGGACAATTCAAAATTCAATACAATGAGCATGCGTACCTTCTAAATTAGCAGCACACAATAAAATCCCGCCTTTTGGACAGGATCACATCCTATTGAGCTCTGCTCTCCACTAACAAACAACACATAATTGCAAATACATGCATAAATATTAAATTATCGGCACACAACCAGCATCTTGCCTTTCAGGCAGGATACTGTTGGAACCAAAGTAATTTGGATTAATCTCTGAGTTTGATGTTAACAAAAAGGATTAAATTTGTATGGCAAAGTGTTAGTTAAGATCTAACATGCTCTATCTAGTCTTGCAGGGATATTCTAAATTTAGTAAGTTATGGAAACCTTGAAAGAGTTTCTTAATATCTGCGTCCACCCATATAGATGAGCTGCTGAAAATCATTGGTATATTTATTTATTTTAATATGTTTGAGTAGACGGAATATAGAGTAATCTCAGTAGACGGGAATTTTAACTACTATGAGAAGACAAGCTTGAGTGCCACATCTGTAGACGGAGATCTAAGTAACTCATCGATATATAGCAAGTCCAAAGAATTGATAGTAGACGAGAAGATCTGCCACGTCACTAGACGAGCTAAAAGAGTTTCTAACTATAAGCGTGTAGACGCACTTTGTTGAGTAGATGAGCTCTTTTTCTTTGAGAGTCTTTCATATGCTCTGAAGATGCTACATCGACCACATAGAAGTATTTATTTCAAATGATTGATATTTATTTCAAATGTATGTTGGTCCATGTTATTTGCTCTAACTGTTTTATTGCCTTGTCTCTTTGAGAGAAACATAGTACAAATGAGGAAATGCAAAAGCAAAATATTACAATGCAAAACGCCTTGTACCCTGTCACCTTTAGCGCTGGAATAGCTGGAATTTGTACAAGGGAGGCAAGACAGTTTTCAAGTTGCAATTGCTCAGAGGTGTGCCCGCATTGTGCAAGAGTGATAACCTATAGTACATTTCAGAATGGCCACGAGCAAACAATGAGTCACAACAGATATTATGCATTTGATTCCATCCCTAAACGGGAAAATTTCAAAACAACCGTTGAAGAATTTCAAGTGAAGAAAAAGGTCACTATAAATAGAAGACCTCAACATCTGAAGAATTAAATTTTGCAAATACAGAAATCTTGCTAGAAAAACTCTTGTCATTCTACGAGCTCAAAATCATTTTATTCTTTTAAGAGCAAAAGTCTGTAATACCTTAGCTTGAATATTGCTATAATATTCAACTGATCTTAAACTTTCATATCCTCACACATAGTGAGTTAGAAGATCAAAAGAAACCAATCTCTTTGTTAGAGGTAGAGCCTGAAGAGGCTTGGTAAGAAAGGAATACTTGTAGCCTGGAGAGGTGTTGAATACTTGTTGTAATCTATTTGGAAAATAGTGGAGAAAAACCTTCAAGTAGAAGGGACTGGACGTAGCTCTTGGTTGGAAGAGAGTGAACCAGCATAAAACGCTTGCGTGAATCTTCTAATCCCTTATCTCTTCAGTTTTATTTGTTTATACTAATTGTGGGGATTTGAACTTGATTTTGTTAAGTCTTTAAAAGATCTTTTCTAGTGTGTGTGCTTCTGCCTTTTAATCCTGGTGTGAGAAAATTGTTTTGAAAAAGGTTGTTTTCGAAAATTATTAACAAACACAATTCAACCCCCCTTCTTGTGTTTACCTGTGTTAATTTCAGATACCATCCTATTGAGCTCAGCTCTCCACTAACAAACAACAAGATAATTCACATAACACATTACATGCACCACACAATCAGAACCTATTAGACAAAGCAAAACCTTAAAAGAGAGTATTGAGAGAACTTACCTATGCGACAAAATGCCAAAACAAGGATAGGGGGAGGAGCAGCAGACAAGAAGATCAGGAACTGATAAATATAATAAGACAATACGAAAGCAAATTAATATCCTTAGAGCCAACTTAATTGTATTCAAGTTATTAATATAAAAGTTCAACAAATTGCCATTACGACCAATTGATTACTTGTAGAGATGGAGAGGGGACGAAGGGACTCGGTTTCAACTCACAAGAAATAAAGCAATGACCTATAATGCATAAATAAAATTAATCCTGTCAAATACCAACATTTAAGAAATTAACATTTAAGGCTCTCATATATTTTCACTTTGGAACTAATTCGATGTACTCACGAATCTTAAACCACTCAACTTTACACATCTTAAAATTATCTGCATACCAAATTACTTATTGAATCTTATATTTGGATTAGCCATATATTTTAAATGGTCCACCCAAGACAACTCACTTTTAAATGCTTGATAGATAGGAGTGAAAATTGGTGGAATGAGATTGATATAGTATCTGGAAACAATGTATGTCTCTATATAGGCCTTCTTAGAGTGATTCCTTGTAAGTTGTGTTGAATTATATGCATTTGCAAAGAAATTAAAGCCTTTTTCAAAACACACAGGAAGAATGTGATAATATGATGTAATGAAACATATTTTTCCAAATTATGAAAAGGACTCTGGTTTGTATTGTTAGATCATGAACAATTTATCCAATATGTTATGTGTTAGATATTTGGAGATTGTTCGAAGTAGTTGCAAGTTGGTTAGGATTAGCTAGCTTGTCATAGTTCCATATTTCAGATTTTCCCTCAATTTTTTGTCTCTCTTAATTATGGGCTTTGTTTGCCATGTTTTTCAAAATTATGAATCAACTCTCTCAAAACTTAAACTATATAGGTGAAGGCACATGAGTAACTTCATTATGTTTTTAACATACTCTCTCAAGAGCCCTAGGCTTGAAGCATTGATTATGTACAAGTCCATTTTTCAGATATTTGGCGTTGTTTCATTAATTGCTAGATGCTGAATTAAAATCTTAACCAATAAAATACATGTACAAAATGTTGCTTTGCCAAACCAATATTTGGAAAAAAGGGTGTAAATCTGCATATTATTATTTGCTATTTGCTAGTATACTAAAACTTAAAATGATTATGCAAAGCTAATAGAAAAAAGAACAAAAAAAAAATCATTAATCATTCCCTAAACCCTAACCTGAGACAGAACTGATCAGAGGAGACTCTCGGGGTGGTGGCCGCACGAACAGAGCCCCTTGAGATGGTGGTGGTGGTCGGAGGAGGAGGGGGTGGCAGCACCTGAGAGAGACATAGAGAGAGAAACTTAGATAGAGAGAGAGAGAACCGAGCAAGAGAGAGAGCACGAGATAGAGAGAGAGAGAGAAAGAAAGAGAGAGAGGAGAGAAAAAGAGAGATTACCTATGGTCCGTGAGAGGTGGTGGTGGCCGGAGGAGGATGAGAGAGAACCTGAGAAACAGAGAGAGAGAGAGAAATAGAGTGAGACAGAGAGAGAGGGGGATGGAGAGAGACGGAGAAGATAAGAGCTTACCGGAGGAGAGGAGATGACGGTGGTGGCTCGAGGTGTCCTGTGGTGGCCGAAGGTCGAGCGAAGAAGAGAGAAACGGCGAGAGAGAAAGAGAGATTCGGGCAAAAGTGAGGAGAAAGGGGGTTCTGTTGGATTTAGGGATTTTATTTTTAGCTACCGAATTATTCGGTCGCTATATTGGTCGCAAACATTAAATTTTTAATTCGATCGCCACAACGGTTGCTAACTGGGTTATTTTGAAATTTGAATTCTTAAAGTTAGCGACCGATGTTAATTCGGTCACTAACACGCTCTATTTTAAAAAATTTTCCACGCGTGTTAGTGACCGAATTAACATCGGTCGCAAAAATACATAACATTTTACCGTTGGATAAAAATCGGTCGCCATTTAGGTTGCTGAAAAGTCAACAAGTTTTGACTTTTAATTTCCTTTATTTAGCGACCGAAATAGACACCAGCATCTCTGCTACCCTCCCTTTCGGTAGCTATTTCGGTCACAAATAGCAACCAATAATTTTGGTCACCATTTTCGGTCGCTAAATGACATTTTTTTTTTGTAGTGTATGACCCATCCTGTAGGAAAACAAGTGGGAATGTTTGGCACCTCAGTTTCCCTGGGCTCAACCGGTGGGAAACCTATCGAGATGTTTGCTAGGGCTTGACCGCGGGAAATGTCAAAATTTCCTAGGTATATATTGCCCTGGGTAAAAAGCCTTGGGAAATAACTTAATTTCTTGTAGTAAATATGCTTTTAGTCCCTTATTTTTTTTAACAAAAGTTCAGTTTTAGTCCCCTTTTGAAAAAGGACAACACTTATATACAGTATCATATATACTGGTGGTACTGTTCTCCTATTATAAGTGGACACCTGGAAAAATTTTCCAACTCAACAGTCATTCCCAGATTAACGTCGTTAACACTGTCTACTCCGTCAAGTCACAATTTTTTTCCTATCCCCTCCTCTTTCCATGCTCAACCTTGGCCTCTCTAGTCTCTGTTGTGACTCTGCCTATCCTTCCCCTGTGCTTTAACCATCTGGCAACAAAAACATTTCGAATCAACCCCATGACTCATTTTGAATATCAACAATGGTTCCTCATCACCACCCACGAGCCGCCACCATCACCTTCTCTATGAGCACCGTCATCGACGTCCAGAGAGAAGTGTTTGGAGCTTTTGTGGGGGAGGAATAGAAACTGGTGAAAGAGAAGGTTTGGTCCTTGTTTAATTAGTTTGAATCCTTGCAAGCTTTGGTTCTGATGATGCTACTAAATCCAATAAAAAAGTAGAAGATATCGATAAGGAGGGTTTAATTGTGAAAATGGATTGTTGAAATATATTGAATAGTACACTGGATTTGTATTTGAAATAGGTTGATTGAATCCTCTATGAGTTTAGCTGGGCCAAGATTTGGAAATGAGGACCCAAGACAACCAAATGAAAAATGGTGACTGGTTCAAACTTATTGCTTCCTGGAAGATATATGCAACAATATTGATACGTTTTATTAGAGAAATTTTCTACCTGTGCTTTTAACTACTTGTCTCCATAAACGGGCAGATTTGGTGGTATTTAGTATTTCTCTTTACGCAATGGTCGTGCCGGAGTGTTTGAGATGGAGGTAACAGGTGTTGGGGGAAGGAAGGTGAAAGGTTGATGATGCGTGGAAAGGAGGAGAGAAGGGAAAGAAAAATGAATTAACGGCACTAAGTTAGCGTGGCCTTTGAGGTAGAAATTTTTTACAGGTGTCCACTTATAATAGGAGAATAGTACCACAAGTATATAGGGTACTGAATGTAAGTTTTATCCTTTGAAAAACGTACCTTTTTAGTCCCAATTTTTTAATATGTGTCAAAAGTGGCCCCTACACCACACATTTTTAGTCCCTCATTTTTTAAAAATCACACATTTTTAGTCCATCATTTTGACAAAAATTCGGTTTTAGTCCCCCGTTTTTCAAAAGGAAGTGTGATGTAGGGACCATTTCTGACACATTTTAAAAAAAAGGGACTAAAAAAGTACATTTTCCAAACGGAGGACTAAAACCGAACTTTTCTAAAAAATGAGGGACTATAAACATATTTAACCCTTTTAATAATTAGCCAAGCTACTCTATTTCAGTTGGGATTAGAAATGGAACAGCAAAAGTAGAATACTAGCTTATTATCACAAGTAGGTAAACAAGAAGCCAAAAGCAGATGGAAAAGCATTCTGTAACTAAATCCTGGTCATGTTAGGGATTTTAAAGTTTAAATCATAATCATAAATCATTATATACATTTATATTAACTTCCTGTTTCTTATTCAAAGGAGAAGCATTTTTTGGCAACTATGATGAAACGGAAAAAATATAAATACAAGTAAATAAATCTTTATGGGTTGGTGTGACACCCTCTACCCCTCATGCATTCAAAAGCGATAACACAGATGTAAAAGAGAGAGAACGCATGCAAAAATATATAATATCAAAATCGGGCAAGACTGCCTCATTGTAACATAACACAGAAATAACCAAAACATGTTTATAAAGGAAACATAACATAATTGAAACATAAACGAACCCAACCTCGATGTAACATTACAGAGCTGGTATAACCAGTCCGATAAACAACTTGGATAACAGCTAAACTAAACATAAACTAAACTACTAAAAGCGGCTCCTCAGAGTCACTCCTCAGCAAGGCTGCACACCGACCTCTATATAAAAGATACATGCCACAAAACAAGAAACATAGAGATAGAGAGTAGGAAACATATGTACAAATATAAGGGCAAGGAAGCAGTTAGCAAGACGAGCATACATCAAACAAGCATATTATATCAAACAGCAATATCATAACAATCATCATCATACAGCATGTATGCTATGCAATGCAGTTCTGCTCCACTCCTCTATTATGCACTTAGATCCAAACTAACTCAGGATGCCAACTTTGGGGTTACATCTCCACATTAGCCATAGAAGCACCAATGCCAGGCCAATCCACCAACCATGGGTGGACCCCTAGGATAGCCGACACACCTTACTCGCGGGTGCGCCACCGCGGTTGTACATGACCCCATAGTCTCGGATGAATCGCCGCGGATGGCCAGATCGTCTTACTCTAGGACAACCTCCCCTATATTGCACAACCTCCCATCAACATCTCCAATGCCTAAATGCATGGCAAACAACACACAACACAACCACCACCCCAGCTTGGGCCCATAGGCTACCCAAGTTTTATCACCATCAACACCTAGACCACTAGGCTATTGGGGATTATCGTTTAACATTTCATCGTTAAGTCTTTTAAGCATCAACAACACTCTGGTCATTAAGCACCAGAGCTCAACACCTTGACCATCAAGCATCAAGGCCCCCTTGGAGCGAACACTAGGCTACCAAGGTATAACATCTTAGCACTTGGATCAGACACTGGGCTACCAAGGTACAACATCTTAACACTTGTCATTGGTCTTCATGTTCCGTTGGTATCTTATTAAGTCTTTTAAGCATTTGGGGTGAAAACCCCTATATCATGCATTCTGGTTCTGTTCTGGTCAGGTGAGCACGGGTTGCTCACCCTCAGCACGGGCTTGCTGGACCTGCAGGCAAGCAGGGTCGTGCTGCCTGCTAAGCACGGGCGTGCTTAAATGCACACCCTGCTTTGGGTTTCAAACTGGAGCACGAGCGTGCTCCTTGTTAAGCAAAGCCGTGCTCAATGGAGCGTGGCCATACTGATCTGGGCAGAAAGGGTTAGAAACCTTTTCCCAAATCCTTGGGACAGTTCATAAATTCAACCTATTGGCTTTTACTAATCCATTGATAATCAACGTCATTAGTCTTAACTGTTGTTCATTAATATTCATGTCTTATCATCATGGGGAATTAATCCTTTAATCATTGCTTCGTTATTAATGTTCCTAGAACACTTACTAATCAATCCTAGGGTCTTTAAGCCCTATGAACATAACCTTACCTCTCACACTATATTCATGTCTCATGAACAACTGGGAGAAACATCCCTTAATTCTCATTATTATCATTAACGTATTTTAATGTCTTAACATCATTGTTGGCATTAAGATCCTCAACAATCAACACTCATAAAGAGTACAACACAAACAACAATCAATAGCATCATACTCATCATAATCATGGCATCACAACATTAACATATTCATAACAGACAACATCAATTAATAGTAAGAACAATAATACCAATATTATTATCACAACAGATAATCATCAAATAACAATTAATCATACAAACTTATAAACATTTTAACAAGGAAAGGGTCATGGGTAACCCTTCGTCTTACGCTACCCCCAAGCCTACATACTCATACTATTTCTTCTCCCCATACTTGGCATGAAGATTCCCAAAACGATAACGTTGACAAACTAGACACGTTCCCTCGAGCGGCTCGATGAGTTCCCTAAGCCTTGGCCAAACAAGAAGAGGATAACCAATTAGTCTCTAGATCTAATAATAGAAAAAGAGACTAAGAGAGAGGGAAGACAACGTTACCTTAAACGACACTACCACGCTACTTCTCTCCCACAACTAGAGCAAGAACACCAAGAACTTCAAAGGGTTCAAGGGGAGGGAAGGGAAGAGGTTTCCGTCACACTAGGTTTGCCCAAAGTGCCAAAAAGAGGGTTTGGGTTGCAACCCTCATGGAACTGCTTGAATTATAGACTCTGAGACCTGAGCACGACCTTGCTCCCTGTTGAGCACTGTCGTGCTCAATTCCTGAGAGCACGGGGCGCTCAAAGATTCCACTGCGAGACCATCTAAACGATCGAATTAGCCAAAACACATAAAATAAGACTGCCAGATAATTCTCTTAGCTTTCTAACACCACAAAGATCACCTCAATCAGACATCTAGAACTCGAGAGATGGCCAAAACGGTGAAACAAGTTACTTGGACTCAAAAAAATTGAACCTTTCTAAGGCTAAACTTCCCTAAACATGAACTTAGGCATCAAAAACAAACATAACAAGCATATACAAACATATATATATATATATATATATATATATATATATATATATATATATATATATATATAACATATATGAAAGCACTAAGCTTATTTACGAAAAACGGGGTGTTACAGTTGGTTCAGTGATTAATATTTTGGACCATTTTAGAAATCACTGATTAATATCGAATAGTGACTGTTATTTATTAGCAAGTACAATGAAGAATAAAATTATAATTTAATCAATTATTGATTATTTTTTCCCATTAAAAATTGTTGATTATTTTCACAAGCTTTTAGTTGTATTTGGTCATATTTTTTTAATTAATAATAATTTTTAGTACTTTTCTTTTCATGAATAATTAATATGAAAAAATAAATGATTTTCATACAAAATAATTTAGTGATTATTTTTAGAGATTTTTAAAAAAAGCAAAAGCAGATTTGTATTTGTTTACAATAAAAAAAATCAATTTTTTAAACAGTAGATAGTTATAATAACTGATTTTTTTCCAAAAGCTAATGAAAGTTACTTTTCATTTTAACCCCAAAATGATTTTTTTTTTCTGCTTTTCATTATTTTCAAAAGCAAAGACAAACAAACTAAAAGTTTAAAAAAATGATTATTCAATTAAAAAAATGATTTTTTTTTAGAAAAATAAGCAATAACAAACGCACTCTTATACACTTCCGAGTCGCGACCCCGAAATTTAATCCTACCTAGGTTCTTGCATTCACCTACACAAAAATCTAGTAATGGACTGTGGAGCTAGTTACCTTCAAATAGTTTTTCACAACGCCTAACTTAATTATGTCTCATATGGTTAAAAAATTGATTTTCGATGCCCTTTTACGGGTCCACTTAAACCTTAATATTAGCCAGGGAAATAACTTGAGGGGAAAAATTCACGTGCTGGAGAAGGGAGATAAAATAACCCGCTTATCAAAAAACACAAAATTGTGGATAACCCATGGTAACAATTTTTTTTTTTTTTTTCCGGGGGGGTGGGGGTGTTTGTGGTGAAAGAAAGACCAACGATAGCAACTGAACAACTGCCACATGCATGGAGATTAACCAACGAATTAAAAGGCATGCTTATGAGAAAAATACAAAAACATATGGTGAATCAATGATATAGAGACAATTGGTGTGGGCTTGGCCTTCCCATTCTCAATGGGCGTTTGTCTGGAACTACATAATTGAGAGGGTGGCAGGCCCAAAAGGAAAGGATCACAAAGAATCCTGTCAAATCAGGGGAATGAGAAAGACGCCCATGTTTTGTCGTGATGGCTACAGCCCCAACCAACATGTTTTGTGGTGATGGCTATAGCCCATGTTATGTTCGTAATAATTCCATCAAATTGATTTTTAAATTATGATTCTAATTCTAAAACAGCTTCCAAACATGAAAATTAGCTTCTAAAACTTAATTTCAATTTCATAACTCAATTTTATATTAATTCCAGATAGTAAACGGGTACTAAAAGAGATTTATATACACACTAAAAAGAGAATTTACGCAAACCAAAAAAAAAAAAAAATAGAGAGAGAATTTACAATTCTTACTAATAACCAACTACGACGATCACAAGTTCACATGAAAAAGCTACATATCCTAGAAATAAGAGAGAATAATCAACAGATCTCTTTTGCCGACACTTTTAGAGAAGGCAATAATTGTACTAATTGGCTCGGATATTAGAGCCTTTCTCAGAATCCAGACATTCATGTGGTTGCTTCTTTTCTTAAGGAGTTGGTAAACTAGTTACTTATGATTTTTCTGGGATTTCTATACCCGTGATGTTGCTTCTTTTTGTTAGTTTGTTTTTGTTTGGGGGCTAGCCCTTTTGTTAATAATTATTTTTTTTTATGTTACAAAATAAGAATTGATCTCTTTAACTTTATTTATTTGGCAAATACTATTATGTCACTTGTTTTTTGGTAAACTACTATTATGTGATTTTAATTTAGACAAGTAATCCACTTAAGCATTTTTTTAATACAAAAGATAGGAATAATCCACTTAAACATTAATCCGTGATAGTGATTTCTTATGATTTTAATTTAAAAATCTAAAAGTTTAAAAATACATCAATCATTTTTACAGTTACTATAAATAAATAGGCTAAAAATAAAATGAAAAGAAACCCCCCTTGGATGATAGAGATGATGTCCTGGACCATCATGTCATAGTTGATGGAGGGTGAGCTTAACAGTGATGAGTCCCTATGCCACGATGGAGAATGAGCTTGGTGATGGAAGCGGACTCCAACTGCTAAAATTTATATGATTGTTGATAACATTTTAGAGGATGAGTGGTGTAAGTCACTAGTGCAGGAAGTACTTTTAACAGCGGTTAAAAGTAACTTTTAACGTCGGATTTGGATTCGACGCTAATTCAACCATCGTTACCAGCTTGACTTGTAACGATGGTTATACAACCACTGTTATCTATAACAGCGGTTTTTGGAAAGACCGCCTTTACAAGTATCAGATTGAATATTAAAGCAATGGATCAAGTAACTTATAATAGCGGTTGGTTTTATAACCGTTGTTACTAGTTAACTTGTAACAGCGGTTGATTAGAGTAACCGCTATTATATGTGACTTGTAACGTCGGTTATTGTCTTAACCGCTGTTACAAGTGCTTTTATTTTTTTTAATTAGGTTTGCTTTCAGTTAACTTCACAAAAATGGCACCTGCTTTCAGATATACACACAGACATCAGAAATTCATTCAAATGGCAGAATCAAACTATATTGCTTTGTATATATAAATATCTTACATCATATATACACTTTACCAAAATTGGCTAAGCTAACTGATTAATTAAGTCATGATCATATACACATTCTAATAATGTTTTAATTATATAACTAAAAACATTACATCCCTAGGACCTAAGTCTACTTGTTTCTCTTTAGCATACTCAAAAAAGAACTCTACAAACTACTCCCTTAAGCTTGTGAATTCCTTAATAGTCAAGCTAGATTCATCGTCGAAAGTCTGCAAGTTCAAATTAATGCAAACATTAATTAAATTAAGTCAAAAAACAGAATATAATTAATTAACAGAATACATATACATACATACATACATATATGTATATATATATACATATATGTATATATATTACCTGCTTCCATTTATCTTTAATACCAGTGGAGATAATGTCTAGCATATGTTTCATGACATAGTAGCCACACTCCCAACTGTTGGGTTGTCTATGAGACTACAAACCAATATGAAATTGATCAATTAATTACAAGTAAAAATAATGTTTGAGTGTAATAATAATAATAATAAAAATAATAATAATAATAATAATAATAATAACAACAACAGTAATTACTATTTATTAAACTACTTACCTTTGGGATTATCCATGTAGGCTTATGTCTTGCCTTTACACTCCTACTTTTACCATTTGCGCAAGCAATGCTACACCCAATCATTGCACACTACAAAAAAAAAGGCATTTAGCGACCGAATTTTTCGGTCGCTATTTAAGGATTTTCGGTCGCTAAATAATTCAGCGACCGAATTAGCGACCGATTACAACCGGATGCCAAAACCTTGGTCGCTAATTATTTAGCGACCGAATTATTTTCGGTCGCTAATTAGCGACCGAATTTTCGGTCGCAGAGTATTCATAATTTGGTCGTTACAATTGGTCGTTCACAATTAAAAATGACCGATTTAGCGACCGATTTTTTAATTTTTGCGACCGAATTATCCGTCGCTATATTTAAATAGTGCGTCCGAAAAATCGGTCGCTAATTCGGTCGCTAATTTTTGAAAATCGGTCGCTAATTCGGTCGCTAAATTCAACGGAAATATTTAATTCGGTCGCTAATTCGGTCGCTAAAATCAACGGAAATATTTAAATTAGCGACCAAATAAATTCGGTCGCTAATTATCGGTCGCTAATTCGGTCGCTAAAATCAACAGAAATATTTAAGTTAGCGACCAAATAATTTCGGTCGCTGATATATATATATATATATATTTTTTTTTTGAAACCGCAAAATATTAAAATAAGATTTAATTAATTAAATTAAAATTAGCAAACATAAACTTAAAGCAAATAAAATTAAATATCAATCATATTAAAACAGATAATTCGATAAATATTCATGCAAAATATATAAAAAGACCGGGAGAAGTACATGTGTAATAGTCAATGTGTCATACAAAGATGGGAAAACTAATCTATGTGACGAGGGGGTGAAGGGAGTGGGCTGATGCCAGAGTGATCAGAGGCAGCGACAGCAGCAGTAGCGTCATCAATAGCAGCAGCATCGGTAACAGCGGCGGCATCAGCAGCGGCGGCATCAGCAGCAGCGGCATCCGCAGTAGTAGCCTCGATATGGGCGCCGCCAGATCCGGAACCGCTAGGTCGGAATCCCAAGTATCTAAACAGCTCCTCCATGCGATTATCCTGCTCTCGTATGCGATTGTCTTGTTGTCGTGCATGCTCCCGCAACTCATGTATCTCGTTATCCTTCGCCGCAAGTTCAGCATTCATGTTCATGATGGCCTCTCTGACATCTGGGTTGGGATCAGGGCCAGAATGTTCGCATGGCACTGATATGGCCACGAACTGATCCCCAAGCTGACCAAGGCCAAATACATGGCCCTTCTTATTTTTCCCTCCAACCACCTTTAAGTAAAGGGCATTGTCAGACTCAGGAGACGGCTCCTGCCCCTGACTACTGGCATCATCTTTGAGGCGGTGGAATTCGTCCTGCAAAATATGTCAGAAATTATCATTTGTAATTATATATTAAAAAGAATGAAAGTAATTAATATTTTTAAAATGAATTGGTGAGTTAAGAGTACTTACAACAAGGTCCCGAACCTTCGAGCTAACCCACTCCCCACGCTTGGTCTTCTTGGTCTTGTGCACGATCTCAATTGCAGTGGGTTTCCTCTGCTGCTCTTTCGACTACATATATAAAAGCAAAAAAAACACAATTTTTATTAATAAGGACATATATAAAGCACTAAATTAAAAAACAATAAAATTCATGTTGACTTATTACCATCCTATCAAAATGTTCATGAATGGTTATTGAGCCACCGGTGTATAGTGGAGCGCCAGTGTCAGAAGCCCGATTCTGCTTTCCGATCTCGCTCTTTATCAAGAACTTATCATCACTAGCCCAATATTGACGGAGGCGTTCCAGCACATCAGGTCGAAGCCAACTCCCATCATCTGAACCATCCCTAATCCTACCCATTGCCCACTTAACCAGCTTTGCGCCTCTCGACTCAAAGGCCTTACGTATCTGATCTGCATCCACTGGCAACCATTTATAGTGTGCCTAACAAGAGAGAGTAAAATATCAAGAAACAAAATTAATAAATAATAATATTGTAGACATATATTTAACACAATAATAAATTTATTCGTTACCCCGAAGTCATCCCTAAACCACATATCACGCACATCCTTATCAATCTTCTTCCACGATGGCCAGGCCTCACTATACTTTCCCTTGATACACTGAGAGATCTGCTTCTGAGGCCCGTATGCAGGGTAAAAGCTATTAACAACAAATAATGCATAAATTTTATCAATAAACATATTTAATAAATATGTACAAGTATAATTATAATGATAGAAAACAACAATTAATAAATAACTTACTCTAACTTCGCTGCAGGGCGAAGCCATACCCTCCCATCCGTAGGATCTCTTGTCCCGGCCCAACTGTGAATCCCGGACTCGGTAGCAGACCCCTGTGTGGCTGGTGTGGCCGGTGTGACCGGTGTGGCGGGCGTGGATGCTGTGGCCCGTGAGGATGGTGTAGGTCGTGTGGATGATGTAGGGTGGCTCGTGGGTGAGGGTTGTGTAGCTGGTGAGGCTGCTGCTGCTGAAGGCGGAATATCATCAGCATGTGACCCATGAGAGCCAACAACACTCGTCGGTGCCTGATCTGAAGTTGATGGGCGGGTGGAAGCACCTCTCCCACCACGACCCCTCACACGACCACCGCGAGAGGTGCCAGAACCACGACAGCCACGTCCCCGACCCGTGTCGTTAGTCATCTGTTTACAATAAACAAGAATAATAGCAATTAATTAAATGGTACATTATACAACAAATAACAAATTAAATAACAAATAACACAAATATGGTATTTTTATATACAACTTACCTAGCTGGAGTCACGATCACTAAATTCACTTTCACTCTCCTCATCATCAGATGATATATATTCAATATCCTCGCTAGATTCATTCAATTCATATTGATCCAGTAATACAGTATCAACTACCTCATCAACACTCCCAGGATCCGCAAGATCATTCAAATCTTCCGGCTCAAACTGCAAGTTTATCTGAATTCCATTAATTTCATGAACATCTTGATATGGAGTCTCTGTCTCTCCCTGACTAACTACATTATCTGTGATTGCACTTCTTGCCTTTATCTTAATAACACCCAACCAATCTTGATGTCCCTCGGGATACGATGTGTAATAAACTTGCTCCGCTTGCTGTGCAAAGATGAACGGGTCATACACTTGATATCTCCGTGATTGCCTGACCTCAACAATTCCATATTTGTTGTCTACTTTTGTACCCCTATCAGGAGTATTATCGAACCATTCACATTTAAACAACACTAACGTTTTGTGAGGATGACCATAATATTCTAATTCAATAATGTCAGTCAAAATTCCATAAAAGTCGTCCTCTAATCCACCGTTGATCGCACGCACACAAACACCTGAGTTAGAAGATTTCATCCCTTGACCCCGTGACCTTGTGTGGAACTTATACCCGTTTATAATATAGATTTCGCATGTTCGAACCCTTCTTTTTGGACCCCATGCCAAAGCTATCAAGAGGGGGTCATTAATTTGGTTAGCTTGATCTAGAACCTACATGATGAATAACACATAGAGTTGTAGATAAAAAAAGCATGTTATGAAGATAAATTAAAATGTTGATAAGTTAGTAATTAATTTACGTATTTTTTGAACCACTTTGGAAAATGGTTGGCAATCTCCTGATGAATTTGCAACTCTGAAATGTCGGCATTGAGCTCTCTTAGCAAATTGCTATATATTCTGCATTCTTGGGGTTAAGAAAGTATGTCATCAAATTACGTACAAGGATATATATTAATAAAAAAATGTGGTCATGCAATATATAAATGACTTACTCTATATATGGCTCGACCTCTTCACAATTCTGAAGCACGTACAACTCAGCAACTTTTTCATCGCGTTCATCCAACCAACATGTTTTGTATGCACCACACGCACGGCCAGGATAATTAAAAATTGATAGCTGAGGACTATATGAACAACCTTCAACCACCGTCGACATTATGTGGGATTCTAGTCCTCCTTGTTTCTATGTCAGATGGATAATAAAAAGAAGCAAACGTGGAGGCCTCCTCAACTAAATACGCTTCACAAATAGAACCTTCTATCCGAGCCTTGTTTTTTACCTTATCTTTCAAACGAACGTAAGAACCTAGGATATGTTAAAAGATTTTATGATTATATATAAATATTTAAATAACATTATGATTATAGTTTACAAAAATATGTATATACCTCTCAAATGGATACATCCAACGATATTGAACCGGGCCACCTACTTTTGCCTCGTATGGTAAATGGATGGGAAGATGTTCCATCGCATCAAAGAAGCTCGGAGGAAATATTTGTTCCAATTTACATAATAAAACAGGGATATCACGTTCCATAGCCTTTAGTTGTTCAACCTTTAATGTTGTGGATGTCAAGACTCTGAAAAACTGACTGAGCTCAACAAGCGGCTTCCAAATATCATTCGGCAAAGATGAGAATGCAATCGGAAGCAATCGTTGCATGAATACGTGACAGTCATGACTTTTCATTCCATGCAACTTTCCTTCCTTAGAGTTAACACATCTTGATAAGTTCGAAGCATACCGTCTGGTAACTTCAGTTGTTTAACCCAATCACAAACAGCTACCCTTTGGGGTTTACTCAACACATATTTTGCCTTCGGTTTTCGCATCTTACCACCACCAATGTCCATCAACTCCAGCTCTTTTCTTTTACATATGTCCGCTATATCTAATCGAGCCTTATATGTATCCTTTGTCTTACCATTGACATCCATCACCGTGTCAAACACATTCATAAATACATTTCGCTCAGTGTGCATCACATCGATGTTATGTCGAATGAGATGTGTTTTCCAATAGGGCAAGCTCCAAAAAATACTTTTTTTTGTCCAATTATGTTTTGTGCCATAACCAGGTATTTGTACTCCTCCAGATTCATGAATGAATGGGAATGTCCTAATCATCTGCCAAATCTCTTCTCCAGTTAAATGTCGGGGTGGAGGAGTTTTCTCAACACCACCCTTTTTGAATGCATTTCTATTCCTCCTATAAGGATGGTCTTGGGAAAGGAATTGACGATGACAATCAAAATAAGAAGTCTTGCGACTGTGGGTAAGAGTGAATGCCTTCGACTGCCCCATACAACAAGGACAACCAATCCTACCCGCTGTCATCCAACCCGACAACATCCCATATGCCGGAAAGTCATTGATTGTCCACATCAAAGCTGCCTTCAGTATAAAATTCTGCCTCAATGACACATCATATGTTAAGACTCCAACATTCCACAAATGGGTCAACTCCTCTATGAGAGGTTGCATGTACACATCAACCTTACTTTTCGGATTCGAAGGTCCTGGAATTATTATTGTAAGGAACATAAATTCCCTCTTCATGCACATCCCAGGTGGAAGGTTATATGGAGTTAGAATAACTGGCCAACATGAGTAAGCTTTACCATATTGACCGAACGGATTAAATCCATCTGTACATAACCCCAATCTGACATTCCGAGATTCTATGGAAAACTCCGGATACATCCTATCAAAATGTTTCCATGCTTCTCCATCTGATGGATGACACAACACACTAGAATCCCTCTGATTGTTACCATGCCATCGCATGTGAGCTGCAGTGGCCATCGAAGAATACATTCTTTGGAGTCTAGGAGTAATCGGGAAGTACCACATCTTTTTTAGGGGGGTTTTTTAACAACTCCCTTTCTATCAGTTCTTATCTTGTAACGATCAGCACCACAAAATCTACAAGTATCAACTCTCTCATCCAAATATTCATTACGATACAACATGCAACCATTCGGGCAACACTCAATCTTCTCAACACCCAGACCCAAGTTTTCCACTGATTTCTTAGCTTGATAGAAATTTCTAGGCATGCGATTGTCGCTCGGCATTGCCCCACCCATAAATTGAACCCACCGATCAAAATCATGTTCAGTCATATTGCCTTCAGACTTGAGGCTAAGAGCAACCAGAGAAGCCGATAGTTCGGAGTAATCCTGACAACCATCCCACAGAGGTGCTTGTGCGACTCTCAACATGTCAAAAAATCTTTGTGACTCTGGGTTAGGATCCTCCTCTATGTGTTGAGACCCCATCACACCGTCTAGTTGAATGCCCCTACCAACTTCGGGGCCAGCATGATCCATAATCATCTGCTCGAACGAATTGTAGTCTTCTCTATGCTCACCAGCCCCATAGTATGCATCGTCCAACACAACCGGCGGAAACGGGGGCAATCTCTCACCGTGGCTGGTCCAGTAGTAGTAATTAGGCATGAACCCCTTCTCATAGAGATGTGCCATCACGTCGTCCCCATAATGATACCGTTTGCACTTACATCTCCTACAAGGACACCTCATCTTTGGTTTTTCTTGTCTAAGATATTCGTCAGAGTTGCGAGCAAACTCCATGAATTCATTCACTCCCTCAATGAACTCATCGGTCACTCCACCTTGTTCCTTCCTTCTATCCATCCACATCCGATGCTCAGGAGCTTCCATGACTGTTAACCAGAACAACAATACTTAGTCGAGTAACACTCATCTTCTTATTGTCACAGGGTATGGCCCTATCCCATTCGAGAACAAACATTTCGAACACTCAGTTAAGAGTTATTCCTTAATTCTCATGCCTCATACCTAACGAAATTTTGGCAGCATTTCCCGTTAGCCTCCGGTATACACGAATTGAACGCAGTGACATCTACCACAATCAAATATGCATCCGGAGAACAATAGAAAATGTAAAAGACCAAAATTCAATCAAGTGTAAGATACGAGAATGCAAAGAATAACCGTTAACTTTGTCAAGAAACTAACGCTTTGCTAAATTATTAACATTAGAAATAATAAAACTTTAGCCTTATCTTCCTCTACTAACAACAACAATTCAAGTTAACAGGGAAGATACTACTTTAGTGGTCATGTACACTTAACATTAAGTAATTGACAAACAACCTATTGAGCTCCGCTCTCTACTATCAAACAACAAATCAAATAGGCAAAACACATACAACTTTTCCAAATTATCAGCACACAATCAGTCATGCATCTCAAACAACATCACAACCTATTGAGCTCCGCTCCCTACAAACAAATAAAAAATCAAGTTGACAAACACATGCATGGTTTCTAGATTATCAGCATACAAGCAGTCATGCATCTCAAACAATATCAAACCTATTGAGCTCCGCTCTCTACTATCAAACAACAAATCAAATAGGCAAACACATACAACTTTTCCAAATTATCAGCACACAATCAGTCATGCATCTCAAACAACATCACAACCTATTGAGCTCCGCTCCCTACAAACAAATAAAAAATCAAGTTGACAAACACATGCATGGTTTCTAGATTATCAGCATACAAGCAGTCATGCATCTCAAACAATATCAAACCTATTGAGCTCCGCTCTCTACTATCAAACAACAAATCAAATAGGCAAACACATACAACTTTTCCAAATTATCAGCACACAATCAGTCATGCATCTCAAACAATATCACAACCTATTGAGCTCCGCTCCCTACAAACAAATAAAAAATCAAGTTGACAAACACATGCATGGTTTCTAGATTATCAGCATACAAGCAGTCATGCATCTCAAACAATATCAAACCTATTGAGCTCCGCTCTCCACTAACAAAAGAAAACATAAATGAGACAAATAGCAATCATTTGATTGGCATTTATCAATACACATCCAACAACCTATTGAGCTTTGCTCTCCACTAACAAACAACAAAACAATTCACATAACACATTACAAGTAATGCAAAACAATAAGAAGTTCATAACATAGGAAGGGGACTATTGACTTACCTCACCGAGACTTAAACTAAGAAGGGGATTACGAAGTTCAAAGTGTGGGATAGAATACAGAAACCTGAAACATACACATCACAAGCATAATCGTCAATGTATAGCTTCAACTACATGCCTATATAACACAAGGACTCCAAGATGCAATAAAAGAGAATAATGAATATAATATGCTAAACAATGGTATCATAAAATAGGGGACATGGAAATGTCCTGATTAATTATTCATTTATAGCAAGAATAGAATTTGGTCATGTGATTATGTGGCTGAAAGTAGGAAAACATTGGGATTAAAGGCTTGGGAACCAATTTCCATCTTCAGTTCAATCACTAAGGCTAATTACAATTGTCCCCATTACTGACTAAATTTTCAAAACTACAAATAAGAAAGATAGACCAAGCAAATCGCTTGAACGTAAAGCAAATCTCAGCACCATGGAGAGTTCACAAGCATATTATTAAAAGAACTATACCATATAGCAAGTTGAGATTGTGACCTTTTCTCATGTGAAATCAAGTTCTTCATCTTAGGAGTTATATTTTCCAGGGACACTATTTGACTAGTTAAATAAAGGGTTTCATAGGCTAAGAAATAATATTGAAGTAGAGCAACAAAACAACATGTGATACCACATTAATAAATTGAAGTTAAAATCTTTTGTAAATGACTATGTCCATTCCAAACCTAGATAAATACCCAGAATTTCTTATTTTACTTTGATCAACTTCCCAATAACCAATGCGGCAAAGAAAGGTAAACTTCTTATAAATTAATGAGAAAAACCATCTATACTGTGATTAATTTTGAGCAATAACAAAAATAAACCCTTACGAGCCATAGCTATCAATTACAAGGAGTAATCCAGTATAAGCATTATCAATCACATAAAAGATTTCTAAAAACATCATCAATCCCTTACATTCTGATACAAACACAGCACATAGAATACATAAATTCAATTAATTCCAACCAAGATTTCAAGGCATAAACAATCAGTAAAAGGGGGATTGTATTGGTTTTAGGGTTTCAAGTTGATTTGGGGAAAACTGAAATCAGACTTGGTAAGGGTGAGAAAATCACTCACCAAACAAAGGAGAGATGGTGGTTGTGAGAGGTCCGACGCGGCGGCGGACGGTGGCCGTGGCTGACAGTGGTGGTTCGGACAGCAGGAGCGATTCCGCGTCGTGCAGGGCTGCTCTTCGCGCGAGATAGGCGGCAGCACGCCGCTCCTTGGTTGCGTCGACGAGCGGCGGCTCCGAGCTGGGCTGGGCGACGGTGGCGGTCGTGCTGTGCAGGGCGATGGTGGCGGTCGTGCTGTGTAGGGCGATGGTGGGGGTCGTGGTTCACAGCTATGCAGGAGTGGAGGAGATGAGCATGGAGGAGTGGAGAAGAAGAAGAAAGTGGAGTGGAGAAGAAGAAGAAAGTGTGAAGATGAGGGGGGGAAAAATGGGTTTTGTCTGACAAAGAAGGAAGAAAACGTGGAAAGAGGAAGAAAAAGGAGTGGAGACCGAAAATAGAAGGGAGATGGGGGCGGTGTGAATGGGGGGAATGGGGAAAGGATCTAAATTTAATTTTAGGTTTTTATTAGCGACTGAAATAATTCGGTCGCTAATAATTCGGTCGCTAAATCGGTTGCTAATCATTGAATTTTTTATTCAGCGACCGAAATAAATTCGGTCGCTAATTTTAAATATAATCGGTGGCTAATTCGGTCGCTAATCATTGAATTTTATATTCAGCGACCGAAATAAATTCGGTCGCTAATTTTATATATAATCGGTCGCTAATTCGGTCGCAAATTAGGTAAATTTGGTTATCGTTCCATAATATGTTTTAGCGACTGAATTAGCGACCGAATATTTTGCGACTGATTATATCGGTCGCTAATTCGGTCGCTAAAATTAAATAATGACCAATCCTAGAAAGAGGTAAATTCGGTCGGAAATTCGGTCGCTGATAGCAACGGATTAAATCGGTCGCTAAATTCGGTCGCTAAAACGAGTTTTTCTTGTAGTGGCACTATATGATAAAAAATATGAATATTGTCAAAATTTTGTTGATGCATGTTTAATAAAATAAAATAAAGTTACAAATTAAATAAGATTTTACGTACCTATCAATATACTGTTTCACATCAGGGTCCAGCTGATAGTGCAACGAGCAAAGAAATACGATTGTATGCAGTACTGGACAAAGTAGGAACAACTGCCAATGGCTGTTCCTGAGAAGTGGTATATACCTCAGCGTGGCTAATAGATACCATGGATTGCAAGTATCTGGTCAAGACATCGCCAGTTATGCTGAAATCACCTTGAATGACGGTGGGGTCTAAGAATCCATAACTAGACAGGATGCCCCTCCTCATAGCAAGGTGATACAGATACCTAAGAAATGAAATAATTAGTTAATGTTAATTATGTAATATATTGAAATAAATAAATTATATTAAAATATAAGTACGTATATGCACCAGACACTGACAACCGTATTAGATAACCATACTTGATCATGGAGTAAGTCACCCACTCCGCGTCCCCCCCAACCCCCCCCCCCCCCCCCCCCCCGGGGATGATAAAATAAGGCAACAAGTCAGTTCGGGCACCGTCATGTTCCAAAGGAATTGTAAAGTTGTCTTGAGGGTACGTCGCCGCCCACGCTGCCAAACGAGCTATCGGTGAGATAAGCATTATGAATAAAGGGTAAATATTATCCTAAACAATATAAAAATTGAATGATTATTAATACCTGGGGTGCAGGAGACTTTCCCCTCTGCTGCGACGGACTCGATGGATCACCGACTTTGTTATTATCCTTTGGCTCATCAACATCCATCTCCTCATCATCATCAACAACACATATTGAGCTAGACAGCTCCCCTTTGTACTCAAATGTGAAGGTTGGACAGTTGGGTTTCCTTCCGGATTGCATAGATGCTATAAGAGTCCGTAGAACGTGGTCCATGGAATTGCCGAATGCCCACCTGCCCTCCAACACCAATTACTCGGCCAGGCAGTCTTTGTCTAGAGCAACAACGGCCAGGATATCCTGACAACCCTGTGGAATGAACGATCCTTGCAAGCTTTGTTCCTTCAGTGAAGCATACAAAGACGAAATTCAAAAAAAATAAAAATAATTAAGATACTTAAAAGTCTATTACAAAGTACATGTAGAATTAAATATTCATTACTTACAATCTTTTCAGCAACAACTCGTGTGTGCTCAGATTTGATAACCCCCGACTTTGTCTTTCATCCCTCAATCCATGTATCCTTGCGTGGGGGTGGAGACGGAGGATCAATAACTGCCTCCTCATCTCCTGCTTCTTCCTACCTCTTCTTCAACTTGGCCTCCATCATAGTTTGCCGAACCAGTTTATAGCCACAGCGAGACATCATGTGTTTGTGGACAATTTTTTCTAGATCTCCTGCGCCTTTTCCATTTTCGCCTGTTACAAATAACACGTAGTCAATTTAGTTAAATAAAATGATTTAGGTTACCTTATTATAAAAAAAAAAAATTTAACTTCAACGAACCATATGGGCAGGTGAGTGTCGGATAACCACAAACTGGTCCCACGTATCTCGATCAAGGTAAGGGTAATCCTCAGTAAGACACTTGTCGGCCGTCTCTCCAAAGATGTAATTTCTAGCTAGGTCTCACTTAAACCCCGTCCAAAGCCTAGCCGCATATGAAAGAACTTTCTTCTCCAATTTTTTCATGGTGGTGAATGATCTACCCCTCATTTTGGAAGAGGTATTAGCTGCACCGCCTTGTGAAGGAGGCATACCAGCCGACGAGGGGCTATCAGCACCGCTTTGTGAATCAGCCATATATTTATGTATGCCTGTTTAGACAAAAAATAATAATTTGAGAATGAAAGAAAACATACATGATAAATACTCAGTGTAGGAACTTAAGAAAAACATACATGATAAAAACAAAAATTGTTTTGGTATCACGGTAATCTTAAGAAAACAGAAAATGAAAGAGAGTAACTAACATAACTAATCTAAAACAGTCCTAAAGCGTCCTAAGTGTAGGAACCATAGAATTCATACTCTAACACACAAGAACAACCTATCAAATGATTTGGTTTTTTATTATTGTTGATGTAAAGTGGAATCTGAATGATGACTTCAAAAATTAGTCAGTCAGTTCATATGAATATCTATAAATGTTAATTTCCTACTTAGTAAAATCTCACTAGTCACTTATGTTTACTTTCAAATAATCAATTTTGATTTAGTAGCATCAAAGCTTAGTTTACTGGAAGGCCAACGAAGAACAAAAAATTGTTGCATTTCCCTACATTCTATGTCTGCTACTGCTTAGTGCTTACGGTAAGCAGATATTACAACCAAAAGTACAGAGAATATTAAAACCTAACCAATCGTAGACAACCAAAAAGAGGTGCTTACCTTTGATGAACCTCGGTAGTTTCTGCAAACCCAAAAATGGGTGAAGAGAACAGGTCTATCCCTTTAATGAGGGACTGCCTCGGTAGCTTCTGCAAACCCAAAAATGTTAGAGTTTGAGGGAAATGGGAGAAATGGGAAATACAAGAAAGAGGAGAGGTTAGGGTATAACTTACGTCAAGATTGAGAGAGAGAAGAAGAGGACAGTGGACGACGATGGCAGAGGCGATGGTGGCAGAGGCGACACTAGTGGCTTTGCAGAGAAAATGTAGCAACAAAGATGAAGGGCCATGAGCTATTGTTTGTGAGAGTTTAACGTTACAAAGATATGTAACTTGTAACGTCGGTTACTTGGACAACCGACGTTACATGTAACTTGTAACATCGGTTGTTACACAACTGTTGTTACAACTTTTCCCTCCAACCCAATTTTTTAATGATTTCCCACTTGTAACGTCGGTTGTCCCAAACCTGCTGTTAAAAGTCACTTGTAACATCGGTTATCACACAACCGCCGTTACAAGTATTTTAAATAAGCTAATTATTTACAATACTGTCACCGCTTCATTTGTAACATCGGTTTCAGTCTAACCACTGTTACAAACCAGTCATTAAAGGCATATTTTCCACTAGTGAGAAAAGCCAGGGAATGCTATGATATTATTACCTTTCCAACTCTCAACTTACAAGCATATAAGTATTTAAAATTAAATATGTGAATACTCAATCTACCAAAATTTTTTTTTTTAGAATATGTGAATACTCAAATTGTTTGAGCCAGATAATAACAAGCAACTTATAACATCATAAATAGAGGTGTGAAACCTCATCTAAGAGGTTAGGCTTCTTTGCCTAACTTTTATAAATCACGAGATACATGTGAGTCACTGTAATTTTCTAAAAATTTACCAACCAAAAAAAAAAAAAAAAACAGATATCGAAAGAAATTTACTTGAGTGAATGAATTTTCTTGATTCAAATTATTATAGTGTATTTGGAACCATGTGACACACGATTGAAATTACATTTCAAACGTGAAAGTTACTCATAATAATTTCTTGTAAACTTGAAACCCGCAGCATATTATCAAATACACGCTTAGATTAGTGGGTGTCGAAAGTGATTTTCAAACATCCAGGATACAGACCAAACATTTTCTAAAAACTAAGGTTAAATTAGTTTCATTTTTTTTATATAAAAGATTTAAGGTGAGGGGATGGTGCCCCGGTCCAAGGTAGGGAAAACATTCGGGCTCTATGAGCACTTACAAAGGGATTTACATTTACATTCGTCTTAAACAAATTATTTTTACCTGTTTGTATTATTGATTACCAACATTTGTTGGTCTAGTTAACAAAACCTTAGTTCACCTTAAACAAAGTCTCGTGTTTGAGTCTTGCGTACGGAAAAAAATAGATGCTATAAGAGTTTTACTCCCTTAAATGAATTTTCTTGGCTCGACTAATATTATTGAAATTCAATGTGATTTTCAGATACCGATAATCTTAGACCAAATACATGCATTATTGATTTCCATTCGTATTTTTTCCTGAGCTAGCTTCCTATCCATGAATTCGAGCAATCACCCCCCCCCACCCCCCCCACCCCCCCCCCCCCCACCCCTTGAACTTGGAAACATAAATGCGGTATTTCTATGGTATATGAAAAGGTGGAAAATACTTAGTGTCCCACTCTTGTATCTTTTGTATCAATTATATCACTTACCCTGATAGTTTCGGTCCCTAAGGAGTCCTAAGCAATGGTTGCAAGTTCCAAATAAAAACTATACCTATCGTGCCTATCATCGATGACCAAGCTTAACCTATCATCCACAAACAACTTCTACATTATATGTTTTTGTACTAAAGGTAATTGATAGGCGTTTCTATCCAATCTAACACAAATCGCCAAAAATTAATAGACTCAATTTTACAGAAGTCCAAGACTAACAAGGCTTCTGGGTCGGGTTTTGTATCTGAGATGGTTTCTGAACTTTCTCAGAACGTTAGCAAGAAAAAGAGAATGACAAGGATGAGAAAGAGTGAAAAAGTTGAAACAAGTGTGTGTAAGACCTTGAAAATAAGGGAAGTTTGACAAGAGGAAAGACAAGAGGAACAGGAAAGGCAGAATGTAGAAGTTGGTCATGAGATTGGAAATCAAGTTGAGGATGGACAGGGAGGTATTCAAAGGCAAGAGGTGGTTGAAGAAGAAGATTCTCAGGAACAAAGGGAAGCAAGGCTGGCAGCTTTTGAAGCATTGTGGAATGAATACAACTTTAGTTGGTGTGCCAAGAAAAAGGAGATTTCAGGACATCAGACTCAGACCTATCAAGACTATTGGAGAAATCCCTCCACAGGCAACAGTAGAACAAATTCTGGACAAACATGCTTTGGCAAATGACTCTCATTGTCGAGTATTATTGTTAATTAGGACGACAATAATACATAGAGACTATTGTGTGAGTAGACTGATGACCACATCTCATGGGTCATAGATATGTGATATCAAGTCGGCACACATACATAAATATTAGGAGTAATATTATACAGGATGACCCACTATAAGAATACTTCATAATATTTATGTAAGTTTCATAAGTGTTCTCATGGCGACCATAGTGAAATAGTCCTTCGACTTGAAGTCACTATGATTCCTACATGAGGAGTTGTAGGCTTTAATGCTATCAAATGTCACGCGTAACAGGGTGATCATAAAGGTAGTTATTGGGTCTGCAATAAATCATGTTAAGGAGTATAAGTGATGTAGACATGATTCGTCCTTCCTACATAACACGGGCAATGTCTAGTTGGGCCCCTCGATAGAGTGAGACGTGAAATATGCGTGACCACGTAGAAGTGGGCCAATATATGATATTGGGCCCGTTTGTAATTACACGTCTGCTCGGGGATCGATGAATAAATAATTGAACATAATAAGGATGACACTCTTATGCCTTATGTTCAATTAAGACATATGGACGAAGGGACATTTACTGCACGGTAAATTTTGGTCGCGGTAAGGCTAAAATCGGATCACCGATACTCTCGCTAATTGGGTAGTATTGATGCATTGCTAGATGCCGCTCATTATTTATAATATTTAATATTATAATGGGAGCCTATAGGGTCATGCGCATAGAGCAAATGCGGAGCAATTATATTAATTAAATATGATTTAATTAATATAAGGATAAATGAGCTTGTAGTGTACAAAGCCCAATAAGGTAAGCAGTTAGGTCAAAGGGTTTTGCTAGCTTATAAATAGGCGAGTACTCTCCCTCTAACCGAGACTTGCTAACCGTGCCTCCTTATAGCCATAAGCTAGCACAAGACGCTTTTCTCCGACGTCCATTTACTCGTGTGGACTGAGTAGAGGAGCCGTCCCATCGTGGCACTAGTGATCTAAGTGAAGAAGCACGCTTCAAGAGGTAAACGCTAATGCCTTATGTGATTCATATTTGTAATGTGCGATCCATAGGATGATTTTGTTCCTTATTGAGATATGATTTTAAAAGAGGATTATCTCATGAAAACCCAACAGTGGTATCAGAGCGTATGGTCGTAGTTGCCTTGAATCCCTATGTGCTTGTTTGCCTTGTTTGATAACATGATTTATTGCTTTTGAATTTGATTCAATAAATTACATGTTCTCTTTTATAAGCACATATTTATTCTTCTTTGATATATATATGTGTATGTTTAAGAGCACACGTTATTTGATTTCGAACTGGGCGTTAAAAACATTTTGTGCGAGAATGAAAGTACAGACTTATTGTACCTTAAAAAAGAAAAAAGAAAAAAAGAAAGAAAGTTCAGACTTTCAGTCCGAAGTGGATGCGCAATTGGATGAATTCGCTCAGTGTATTATATGAATTCAAATTGCTCTGTTCACGTTCACATCTGACGTTAGTTGAGGACTACAAGTATCGAATTCAATTTTCAATTACAATCAAATGAAGTAATTGAGTTGCTTTTTAATCCTGTACGTGAATTTCGTGAATTGATTTTCAAGTGATTTTCATATCAATGATGAGCACATGATTTGCATATTGAATTTGTTAGAGGACGTTAGTTCATGATCATCTTGATTTCAAATTTTCAAAGGAAAAAAAAAACATTATTTGAAATCATATGAAAATTGAAATCAAAAGGTTTACAACTTAAAATAATAATAATAATAATAATAATAATAATAATAATAATAAAAGGGTTTTATTTTATTATTAATTATGATTAATTTTATTTTAAGGTACATGGTTATGGCCCTAGATTTTGGTGTTATTTATTTTGGTTAAATATGACATGTGTGTCATGATTTATTTATTTAAATACGGTCTGTATGTCGTGCCTTTTTTAATTAATTAATTAATTATTTATAAATAATGTAATTACTCGAGTTGAAGAGGAGGTAACACTAAATGATGACGTCGTGAGAGAAGTTTGAGAAGCTTGCTCGAGGGTCAAAGAATTGTAATAATTACTTATTTAATTCTTGCACATTAGGAGGCCATAACTATTATACCTTATCTTATATGTTTATGTATGAGATGCATAACTATTATACCCTAGATTTAAATACGGTCTGTATGTCGTGCCTTTTTTAATTAATTAATTAATTATTTATAAATAATGTAATTACTCGAGTTGAAGAGGAGGTAACACTAAATGATGACGTCGTGAGAGAAGTTTGAGAAGCTTGCTCGAGGGTCAAAGAATTGTAATAATTACTTATTTAATTCTTGCACATTAGGAGGCCATAACTATTATACCTTATCTTATATGTTTATGTATGAGATGCATGAAATGTATGAGATGCATGTTCGTGTATGTGATGCATGAATTGTATGCATACATGTATGTTTTAAATGTTGCATATGTTCGTTAAATGTATAATAGCATGTATGCATGTATGCTGAGAGACGTCTTGTATGAGATACAACACCAGTGAGATCACTAATTAAAATTCCCTCAATTTAAATATTAAGTTTAAGAGCCTTCCAATGCATGGCTCTCATCAAGACTAATATCGAATGAGTGTGTGTCCGCCAAAGCGGAGTGCATTTTTCTATACTAGTTAGATGCGATGGGACAATTGTAATGTCCAAATGCTATCCATTGGGTCTAACGTAACTAAGTCAAATTCAATAGGATTGAAAGGCTTAGAGGCGTTGAGTTGGGTTTTAATTCATGAGATGAATTAGAATAAGAGTTATTCACCCAACTGATCCAAGAGTTATGCGAGATGTAATTGGAAATGAGTTTCCTACCTAAATAACAAATTTTCGGGAGATCAGCCAGAGTTGACTCAAAACGAGGTGAAATATGGATCTCAGTCTCACTAGAAAATTTTTCAACGGGATTTTCCGAGTCAATGACGAGGGTCATTGATTTGAGCAAAATAGTAGGAGCATGTTTAAAAAAAGACCTCATTAAAGATGATTTATCATGATACTTATATTCTACATGTTTCTGTAGTTAGAATTACCATGAAATAAAACACTATAAGTTATCACTGCAATTTGTCCTTAAGAAGGACATGGTATCCTTAAGTATGAGAAATAGTTGTATGTTCTTGAGCAAATGATTCCTGAGCAACCACTTCCTTCTAAGATTGAAAAGGATGCTTACAAGAAGCATCAAGTCAGTGTCCTGGATGTAGGATCTCTCTTGCTTGCAAATATGGAGGCATATGATATGATCATGCACCTTAAGATACTCTACCTAGAGCGAGCAAGGCATGAGAGAACAAGTCTTCCCGAACCTTTTTCAGTTACGAACTAGAAGACGGAAATCCAGGTAGTTACCATGTGCTTCATGCTATTGAGTACATTAAGAACCTGGTAAGTTGAGCTTTCCTTTAGGCTGAATGTTGGCCAGTGGTATGATCTTGCAATTGTTACTAGATATTTATAGTCAATTCGTTATGAACAATTTTGACAAACCTCTTCCAGATATTACAAAGGAAGTTGAGAACTACCGAGTAGAGTCTCTACAGTAGAAAAGGGTAGACTATTGTGATAGTCTTGAAAGGGAAAGTCTTAAGCCTGTTAAACAAGGAGAAGAGCAAGGGCAAGAACAAGTTCAAACCAATTACTTCTATCTTGAAGCTAATAGGCAGGCTTGCAAAGAGTATGAGATTAGTGCTAGAGATACCAGAAAGAGTATGAGAAAAGAAAAGAAGTATGACTTCCTATTCGAGCATTGTATTGTAGAAGTCAACCTACTTCAAAATGATGGGTAAGTTATACCGCATGTGGATCTCACATTAATGTGAAGGATCAAAGGGAGTAGGATGTTGACTAAAGGCGAAGTCAACATGTGAATAGGAAATGGAGCAAAAGTTGCTGCATTAACTATAAAAGTTTTTGACTTTGTCTTTGGGGCTTGTTTTGGAACTAAATAAATGTTATTATGTTCCAGCTATTGGTAGAAACATCAGTGACATGGTAATTTCTATGCTAGCTCGTTTTTGGATAATAGACTTTGTGTCCTTAATCCTCACATGCCCATCTATAATATAAATGCGAAAAGGGTCAAACCAAGTGATTTGAACCCTACATGCCTCTAGCATTATCGTTGAGGCCATATAGGTGAGAAACACATCTCCAAGATCTATAAGGATGAACTATTGGACTCATTCGATTATGAATCTTTTGATGTATGCCAGTCTTGCTTATATTATTAACATTCCATTCATCGAAAAAGGTGAAAGGGTCAGTGATCTTTTGGGCTTGATACATAGCGATGTATGTGGTCCCTAAACAAGTCGGCTAGAGGTTGTTATCCTTACTTCGTCACATTTACCGATGATTTCGTAGATATTGATTTGTGTATCTTTTGAAACACAAGTCTGAAATCTTTGAAAAGTTCAAAGCGTTCAAGAATAAAGTGGAAAACCAACTTGGCAAAGGTATTAAGGCCATACTATCAGATCGTGGTGGAGAATACTTAAGCCAAGAGTTTGATGACTATCTGAGAGAGTGTGGGATAGTGTCCCACACTAGTGGAAATTATGTAATATACGGGACAGATTTACGTCAGTTAACCATATGTTTGACGTTAAAAAGTAGGCGGTGGCAGTTTTGTAAATAAAAATCACTATTTGCATCAGTTGTTTAATGAACTGACGTTAAAATTGATATGCAAGAATGATTAACACTTTTAACGTCAGTTATTTATAAAACTGTCGTTAAAATTGTGATTTTTACTTTAGTTAAATAAAAAACTGACGTAAATAATCCTATTCCTCTCTGAAACTCATTCCTATCTTTTTTTCGTTGTCATCTCCCTCGTTGTCACTCTTAACGCAGATAACTCCATATATAGTGCTTTTTATTTCTAATCTTAATTAGCTTGAATTAACAAACAAATTCATGTGCAAATTAAAATAAATAAACACTTAATATAAAACAAGTTATATATATATAATCAAATCATATCTCATTGAAGTGATTCATAAGTTACAATTACATGATTAAAAGATAAAAAATTTCTGCAACATAGCCCTAAAATATAAAAAAGTTTCTGATTCAACATCAGTTTCTTCTCAGTCCTGTCCTCAGAAACTCCAATGGTTGCATGATCCGGATCCCCTTCGTACCCCTCAGTTGAAGTCCTTGATGCTCCATCTGAGGCCACAGTCACTTACTGCAAAATCAGAGGCCAACAAGGGTGCACTCGATCTGTTTCAGTAATGGTCCTGGACCAGTCACTGGCTGCCAAAGCTGAGGTGAGTAACTCACATTATGTGATTTACTCAACGTCAGAAGTTGTTGGCTATCAAAACCGGGGTGAAAGGGAAACCTTATCATCCATGTTGTTTGACCATTAAGACAGAAACCTTTGAGTCTAGGTATAGGAAGAAATAATAAAAATCTCAAATATGGCAGAGCCATATTGTGAAGAAATAGAAAACGAAATATAGGGGAAGAAGTGTGTGTATTATAGAGGAAGAATGGTACTTTATATGGAGAAGAGACAGCCTGATTTTCTTCAAAACTGAGTTTATAAACTTAATGTTCATTAAGAGGATTAAGTTACAAGGTGCATGGGAAGGTAGCATAGTAGTCAAAGGTATAAATGTTTTTGCAGAAACTGATAAACTTTTAACGTCAGTTGTCTTAAATAACTGACGTTAAAACTATTTTTAAAATAATAAAATATATTTTTAACGTCAGTTTTTTAATACAACTGATGTTAAAAAAGTGAACTTTTAACGTCAGTTGTTGTACATAACTGACGTTAAAATTTAAATTAACGTCAGTTCTTTGTAACAACTGACGTAAAATATTGTTTTATTTTGGTTATAACGTTACACCCGCGCGCTCTATGCCTTCTTCACTAAGCTCTGTCTCTGTTCTTCTCTTTTCATCACTCTCACTCTGCCCTAATCGCGGGCTACTCTCCACCGCCATCACTGCGAGGGCTTCTCCGCAACCACCGTGAGGTACACTCTTTCTCTCTCTTTCTCTTAACCCTAACTTAGTCTTTCCCGCTCACTCTCTGCCTTGTGAACATTGCGCGCACTAACTCTCCTTGTCCCTCTGACTCTCAGCAACACATTGAACGTTGGCCACCACTCGAGCTCCCCTCCCCACCACCACGCGGGCACCTATTTCTGGTTAGTTCTTCAGGGCACTAATTTTTTTTTTTGGTTTTGAGTGTATGTTGAAACTGTAGTCTCTGTAGTTGAAACTCAAAGTTTGAGTTGTTTGGAATGTCTCTATTTCTGGTCGAGGGCTTTGTGTTTTCTCTTATTTTTCTTCTGCTGTCATGACCTATTTCAAAATGGGAAGAAATTTAGAGTTTCTTGTAGCATGCGACATCAACAATTGCTCATTGGAATTCTGTTTTGATAATTTATCTTAATCTGCTGCTTTCTTTTCCGTGTTAAGAAACCTGAAAATGGTGTAAATTTGAGATAATATTTGACCGCCTAGCTTGTATCATGCTCTCATCTGTCATTTTTCAAAAAACTAGTTTTCAATCTCCCGTATTGTGCTTATATTGGATATATATTTGTATATCTACAGAAAAAATCTAGCTATGGATCGTAGTTGGATGGTTTGTAAGCGCACAAGTACTGAGTATTTGAAGGGAGTGGGAGAGTTTATAGAATTTTCTCAAAGGAATGTTCCTAATAGTAATGGAATGTTCTGTTGTCCTTTGTGTCAAGTGTTTGAATACGAGGAAATATACAGTGAAGGATATATGTACTCGTTTGATTTGTGAAGGGATTTGCTTGAGTTATACAAGATGGATATGGCATGGTGATGTGTTGTTGAGTACTAAGGCAAGTGTCTCCCAAAGTGAGGACGTTGACATAGATATGGAGGATGATCGAGTAGAGGACAAGATCCGTGATATTGGACAAGAATCTTTTCATCGAGCACATGTGTATGATAGGTTGTGCGGTGATGCAGATAAGCCTTTGTATCCAGGGTATACTACTCATACACGGTTGTCGGTGGTACTAAATTTGGTTTGTGTTAATGCGAGAAATGGTTGGACCGATAAAAGCTTCACTAAATTGCTTGAAGTGTTGAAAGACTTGCTTCCGGAGGACAACACATTGCCTGACCGTAACTATGAGGCCAAGAAAGTATTGTGTCCGATGGGTATGCAGTATAAGAAGATACACGCATGCCCCAATGATTGCATATTGTACACGGGTGTTCATGAAGACAATCACGATTGCCCCAAGTGTGGGTTATCATGATACAAAGTGAAGGGTGGTGATGATGGTGATGATCTTGATGATTCGATTTGTGATGCGATAAAAAAGGGTCCTCCTGCGAAGGTGTTGTGGTATCTTCCAATAATTCCAAGGTTCAAGCGATTGTTTGCCAATGTGAAACATGCGAAGAATCTTAGATGGCATAATGATGAGAGGAAACGTGATGGAAAGGTTCGTCATCCTGCTGATTCTATGCAATGGAAGAATATTGATACTATGTTTCTGGATTTCGCCGATGAGCCAAGAAACCTAAGGCTTGGACTTGCTACGGATGGAATGAATCCACATGGTAACATGAGTAGTATTCATAGTTCATGGCCTGTTCTGTTGATAATTTACAACCTGCCCCCTTGGTTGTGCATGAAGCGCAAATACATGATGTTGTCTATGATGATTTCAGGCCCAAAGCAATCGGGAAATGACTTAGATGTTTATCTAAGTCCCTTGATTGAAGACTTGAAAACGCTGTGGGTGGAAGGTGTTGATGTAGTTGATGGGTATTCTCACGAGACTTTCAAGCTTCGTGCCATGTTATTTTGCACCACCATCGACTTTCCAGCATACGGTAACTTGTCCGGGTACAGTGTCAAGGGGCATAAAGCATGCCCTATATGTGAAGAAGGCACATGCTACACTCAGTTGCATCATGGAAAGAAGACGGTTTACCTTGGGCATCGGAGATTTCTTAGACATGATCACCCATATCGTAAGATGAAAAAACCTTTTAATGGATGCTAAGAGACTGAAGATGCTCTGACAGCCTTAAATGGAGAGCAGGTTTATCAGAGAGTAAAGGGCATTGATGTTATGTTCGGAAAGTCCAAAAAGAATGGTAAAACTGCTGAGAAAAACATATGGAAGAAGAGGTCGAGATTCTTTGATCTTCCATACTGGTGCAAGCTTGATGTCAGACACTGCATTGATGTGATGCATGTGGAGAAAAATGTGTGTGATAGTGTGATCGGGACGCTTCTCAACATTCAGGGCAAGACAAAGGATGGTGTGAATGCTCGTCTCGACCTCGTTGCTATGGGTATACGAGAGCAGTTAGCTCCAGTTGTTGAGGATGGTAAGCGAACTTATTTGCCGCCAGCATGTCATACTTTGTCAAAAAAAGAGAGACAAAGTTTCTGTGGGTGTCTTCAGGGCATCAAGGTTCCACATGGTTACTCTTCAAATATGAAGAGGCTTGTCTCTAGTGATCTTAAATTGGTTGGCTTAAAGTCTCATGATTGCCATATCTTGATGCAACAACTTCTGCCCGTTGCTATTCGTGGTATTGCTCCAAAAAATGTGAGAGATGCCATTACTCGGTTGTGCTCATTCTTCAATTCTATATGTAGCAAAGTCGTTGACCCCCGTATGTTGGATGACTTGGAAGTTGAGGCTGCTACAATCTTGTGCCAACTGGAGATGTATTTTCCTCCTTCCTTTTTCGACATCATGGTTCACTTAATTGTTCATTTCACTACAAGAAAAACACAATTTAGAGTCGAACATTTAGCGTCGGCCTCGACTCCGACGCTAATAGTGTCCGCTAAACCGACGCAAAACCGACGCAAAAGTGCCAATTAATATTTGTTTATATTTTATCCAGTTTTGCGTCGGCCCTCCCGACGCTACCTTTTAGCGTCGGTCCAGCTGACGCTACACTATTCTTCATTGTTTTTTATTTTTTTCCCTCAAACTCGCATTCCAAGCACACAAGTCACAACAGTCTCTCTCTCTCCCCTCGCGTTGGCTTGTCTCTCTCGCACCTTCATTCTTCTCTCGCAGGTTTATTTTGTCATACACAAATCCGCAACTTTTCACTTAAATCCTCTCGCGCTACTTCTTTCCCCTCTCTGCAGGTTCGTTCCTCTCTTCTCTTGCACCCTAAATTATGAACCGAACAACCCTAATATTTTATTTGGGGATTTATGTGAATCGCACAACCCTAATTGTTTTACTCAGTTGAAATTGATTCCTTCAATCTAGAGTTTTTGGATTCGGTCTCCCACCTGCAAATGCCTGAGCCATCACGCTACTACCATCCTGTCTTGCTGTGGTATTTTATTTCTCTTGCGCCCAGGTTAGTCCCTTCACTTAGTTATTTTCCGTTTTGTTTTGCAATTTCTCGATGTTGCTACTGTGGTGGTTCATCCTAGGGTTTGAACAACGTTTGTTTCAAGATTTTTCTGGGTTACACGTTTTTACACCATTTGTGATTCATGTTATACCATTAAAAAGAAATAATGATGCTATTGTGTCCAGTTTGAATTATTATGGTTCTTAAATTTTGGGTTATTTTATTTTATTTTATTTTGAGGGCGGTTCCACTGAATGGGAGAATACAATTACATTAAGTGTTTAAATAATGAAAGATGTATAGTTCTGTTCTTTCCATAGAGCTAACGGATCAGCTTAATCACCCTGCAAATAACATACTGGATTTGCTATACCACATAGTGGATTCGTTATAAAGAAATAGTTGTAGTTTAATCACAAAAATTGATGACCACGTATGTGTGACCTCACTCACTTCGTCTCTGCAAACTATGGTTCCTTCAATTGTTTAAATCGTGAGATGTTTGCAGATGGTTAGTTTCAAGAAAATTTTTATTGTGCTTATTGTTTAGTTGAGCAATCTAATTTCATATTTTCAATATATTCTTTGGTTGCTTATGTCTAAACCATTTTGCCGGTTAACATAAACTCATATGCAAAAGTCATTTTAAAGGAGCCATGACAAATCAAGTTTTTTTTTGAAAAATCTGATGTGAATCATATTGTTATATAGGTTTTGATGTTGACAAATATAGTATTAAGGGGAGAACATAAGCAAATCAATATGATATAAGTTAATTTTGATATTGACAAATAGAATATCATGGTATCAATTCAATAAAAGGAATATTGGGCTTAATGTGTATTATGTTGATAAATGATAAATGCCATGTGACTATAATATTTAATCATATATGATATATGCTTGTGATTGACAAATATAATAATTTGGCATAGAATCCTAGTTGGAATATTCATTATATGCCTAAAGACATAAGAAATATTAAATATGATATTATCTTAAAATATGTCTTATGAATTATTATACATGGTTTTGTGTATGAAATTAAATGTGAAATACTACTACTATTTTCTATACCTTGAACTAATACAATCATTTATGAGAAATTGTGAAATACATAAGTTCAGGTTGGAAACAAGCAAAGAAATGATGTCAACAACTTGAAGAGTTAAAGTCTCAAGAGATCAAGTCTTTCAAGATGGGTGAAGGGAATTTTATTAATTGTATTGTATGTTTTAGATTCCTTTGTAAATGGTAAGTAAAGCTCTCTAATTAAAATTGGTCACACACACACAGATAAATGAGCTTTCAAAACAAAACTTAAATGGCTTTTAATGAACTTAAAAGAGGTATTAATTTCAGCCATTAAGTTTTCAAATTCAAATTTATAATCGAGTCATAATCGATTATGATAATCGATTATCAATAGTATTAATGGCTCTAAAAATGCTTTAATGGGTAATCAATTTTAGAGTTGTTAAAGAATTTGAATCAGCTGATTTTGAAATGACATAATCGATTATAGTAATCGATTATTTATAGCTGAACACGTTTTTATTAACTTAATTGGCTTTAATGAGTATTAATGAGAAATTATGATTCTAGCCGTTAAGTATTTGAATTTGAAGTTGAAATAATCGATTATACATCTTTTAGAATCGATTATGATATTTTGGATTACAAGACAGAGAAGTGCTAATCGATTATGATAATCGATTATATCCTTTTTTTCAGTTCGCAGGTTTCTAAACAGAGAACATATAATCGATTAGTGTAATCGATTACGTTGCGACTGCCTTAAAGCACCTTTTACAATGGATTAAAATAATCGATTATTGATTTTTAAATAATCGATTATCATGCGAAGAAAATGAGTTTTAAAATGGGCTTGACCTAATTTCCTTGAGCTAACCACTTCTTCTATATAAAGGAAACTTAGGCTGATAACAATTTGCTAATTCCCCATTTTCTAATTGTTCTAAAACTCTGTCATTGTCATCTTCTATTATTCTCACTACTCTCACACTTTGATCACATTTTATTGAGAGAGCTTTACACCATATAGGTGTTCTTGTATCTTGGGCTTCAAATTGTTTTTATCCGCACTAATTAGAGTGCATACTGTTGGTAAGAGTCGGATTGACTCAAACCATTTCTTGATCACCATTCTTACAAGAGAGGGTATATCTCTTGTAAGTGTTTAGTGGGTGTGATCCCATCTCTTATTTTTGAGGCTCTTACACAAGGGATTGTATGTCCTGTGATTTGCGTTAAGGGTTCTCTTCATTGTAAAGGTTCTAGCTACGCCTGTTTAAAAGCTAGTGTTTGAGGCTCTTACACAAGGGATCGTATGTCCTGAGATTTGTGTTAAGGGTTCTCTGAATTGTAAAGGTTCTAGTTGATCCTGTTTAAAAACTAGAGTTGATTGAAAACCCTTGGTCGTATTGCCTTGGGGACTGGACGTAGGCCACGTGGGTAGTCTGTGGCCGAACCAGGATATATCGCTGTGTCAATCTTCTTATCTCTATCTCTTTTACTTTTGCTTTATCATTTGCAAAAACGTTTTTACTTGCACGCGATAACGTTTTTATCTAAAAGGAATTTTATATCCGCTGCTAATTCTGATTAAAGTTTCAAAAGGTTTTTATTTATCGAAAAAAGTTATCATTTTTATTTAAAACCCAATTCACCCCCCCTCTTGGGTATGGTTGCCACGGCCAACATCTGATATTTGTTGAATTAGCAATTATGCAATAAAGTTAATCAGCCTTTGTGATGGTGAACAATAATCAGCAATTGCTTAATCCTGGATTTACTGATCAGTAAAGCAGCTGGTATAAATCTTTGTATATACATTGCAACTATGCTAGAGCATATTTAAATGCTTGTATACTTGTGCTATGCAGATGGTCGACCCTTTGAATGCATTGATTTTTGCTGGATCTTTTGATTAGGGTGTGTTTTTAGTTTTGCATGAAAAGAAAGATAGGATTGAACATTCATTCATTTAACATTTCAATTGCAAATCAACTTATAAAATTGTGCATCCAGGTCAGGCACGTGCAGGGGATCCACAATGTGGATGGACATAAGAACTACAAACTTGAAGCAACATCTTCTAAAGTTTTTGGGGATGACAAATCAAGGAAGAGGAGCTAAAAGAAACTATAGAAGTCATTGAAGATGCTAAAAATGTTGCAATTAGAGAATATGAGCGGATCAAGGTATGCTTTAAGTCTTTTAGAATTTTATTTGTTTCATAAACAAGATAGGTTGTCTTCATATAGCTTTAAGCATTGAGGATAATTTGTGATTCAAAATGGTATATGCCTCAAGTTTCTAAGACTAAGTTGATGGTATGTACGAATGGCCAAATGAGAGGATACACAATTATGATTTCCCATCTACTGTTAACAAATTCTATATGAGAGGATGCACAATCATGATTTCCCAAATGTTGGCTTCCCTAAATCCATATTTTGTTATAGTCATAAATGATGAATAATTACTTGGAAGAGTACGGTCATCATATTAGGCTGGCAACTCATACTAATCTTGACACAATTGTAAAGTCTACTGGTGAAGATTTTTATCCTTTGGGTGGTGATCCTCTGTTTTGGCAGAACGTAAGAGGTTACTTTTTTAATACTTCCACCATAGGCAAATCTTCTCATTTCAATCTATACTTTGTTCTTATCTTGGCTATTGACCCTCTTTCAGCTCCTTATCTTTAGTTGACCTATTCAATTTGGTGTTAAGAAAGCATGGTAGAATGCACTGATATCTTCTTGGTGCATAAATAACTGAACTTCTCTTAAAGAGTGATTTCCGTTAAGGCCAACTTTTATTACCTTTCATGATTTTCTTAATAGAAGATCATGTTTTTCTTCTTCTGCATAATGAACTGTCTTAATGCTCAAAAGCTAAGATTTAGGTTCAATATTGTATATTGGAAAAATACTTCAGCTTATCTTTAAATTTGGTTTGAAGAAAGCATGGTAGAATGCACTGATATCTTCTTGGTGCATAAATAATTGAACTTCTCTTAAAGAGTGATTTCTGTTATGGCCAGCTTTTATTACTTTTCATGATTTTCTCAATAGAAGTTCATGTTTTACTTCTTCTGCATAATGAATTGTCTTAATGCTCAAAAGCTAACATTTAGGTTCAATAATGTATATTGGAAAAATGCTTCAGCTTTTCTTTCCAGCCTAGAACTGCATTTGGACTTAAAACATATTCATGGAGCAAGGATTTCTAATACTAACCAGGCATCTTAAATAACCCATTTCTGTGTAGGATAAGGAGGAGAAATTTGGTCAGGAAAGGCAAAAAGCTTATATTCGACGCTCTTACAAGTCTCTTTTTCTCTTGTATTTGACCACATATTTCATATAAATATTGTCTTTTTATTAAAATCTTATTTATCGTCAATGTATTACAAATTCAAACTATAAAATTTATAAAAATAGGGCAACCGCGCAACGCGCGGGTCACAAACTAGTATATATATATTTACCAAGCAAACTTTCTTCTTTTTTCCTGGTCTAGAAGCAATGTAAGCCCTGACTCTCTAAGAAAATTTATGTTTGGATTTCACTTATTTTTTTTCTGTTATGTTACACTTTTATATATATATATATATACACCTCTGTCCTAAAGTGGGTTCTTTAATTTATAAAAAAACTATAAGTTTATATTGATTTCATTTAACTCTAACATATTGTTGTCTTGTGTTTATTTCAAGTATAGTTTGGTATGAAGATGTGGACGTGGTGTCAAAGGCAGCTTTTGACAACTAAACTTCCTTACGGTACATTTCCTGTGTTGGTAATTGCTCTGCATTTCAGTCATTACAATGTGCTTATATTACCTGTAGCTTCTTTACTGATATATCTAGCTTTTAATTAGCTATTATAATATACACAATTTTGGTTTTATAGATAATGATTTACCTCTTCTTTCTCAAAGGTTATTAATATACGTTATCATTTAGTCAAAATAAAATAGTTTTTATATGCTATCCTAACAATTTAATGAATCAGAATTTCTAATGAGATATATATTTTTGTAGGTCTTGGAGGTCCCTCAAGTATTTGGATTTAGGCTTCGTGAGAGCTATTCTGTCTATTATTATTATTTTGATTTTATAGAACAATAGATTATGTAGCAATCGGTTTAGTTGATTTGTATTCACTTTCGTTACATAAATTCAATGCTTTCTCTAGTTGATTTTACACTTTCATTTGTACTTTTGTATCGAACACTATGAAGTATGAATCTATGATGCCTATTTTATATTGATTTTGATATTTATGACTTGGTTATGGTTTATATGTATATTTTTATCTTATAAAGGTAACAATTTTTTAAAAAAAAATTAAAAATTATTTAGCGTAGGCCAGGTCGACGCTAATTAGCGTCGGCTTGACTCGCTAATGTTAGCGTGGGTCTGGCCGACGCTAAATAGTGTCGGCCTGGCCTACGCTAACATTAGCGTCGGCCATGTTGCAAGATCAGCTTAGTGTCCATTTAGCGTCGACTAAGCCGACGCTAATTAGCGTCAGCTCCATTTTGACCGATGCTAAACTTAGCGTCGAGCACTTTAGCGTCGGCCATGAAACCGACGCTAAGCCGACGCTAAGTGTCCAATTAGCGTCGGCTTTCAGCATTTAGCGTAGGCTTTTGGCCGACGCTAATTGCTGTTTTTCTTGTAGTGTTTGCTGAGGGAGATTAGATTATGTGGGCCTGTTTTTCTGAGATGGATGTACCCAGTTGAGCGCTACATGACGATCTTGAAAGGGTATGTTAAGAATCCACATCGTCCGGAAGCATCTATTGTTCAAAGGTATGTTGCAGAAGAAGCTATTGAGTTTTGTTCGGACTACCTTCATAACACGGATCCTATAGGGGTTCCTAAGCCTCGACATGATAAGATAAGATGTCAAGGTAAGGGTACACATGGTTTCAGAATTAATAGCAAGGGTCGGGAGGAAGTGCTTCAAGCACATTTGTATGCATTGAACAACATCGATTCTGTTCAACCTTAATTATTTGAACATAAAAGAAAAGTCAACCAAGAAAACTCTCGAATGAGCGAAAGGTGGTTGTTGAACAAGCATAACAAGACTTTCTTACAATGGTTCAAGGAAGAAATGCTTAAGGATGGTAGTATTGCTTCTGATGACGTAAGACGGCTAGCACGTGGGCCTAGCTTCAACGTCATATGTTGGAGCGGATACGACATCAATAACTTTTCCTTTTATATAAAGGAACAAGATAACAACAGTACCATGCAAAATAGTGGGGTTATGATCGTGACCGAAGCAATGCACTTCTCTAGTGCAAAGGACACAAAACCTGTTAAAGCACCGACACCGTACTTTGGATATATTAAAGAGATTTGGGTGCTCGATTACACTAAACTTTTGGTGCCGGTTTTTAATTGTAAGTGGGTTGATAGTAAAGGTGGTGTACAAACCGATGAATGGGGGTTCACATTGGTAGTCCTCAACAAGTTAGGTCATATAAATGAACCTTTCATAATGGCTTCCCAAGCAAAACAAGTGTTCTACATCACTGATCCTTCTAACAAAAGGTTGTCTGTGGTTCTCCAAGGAAAAAGCATGTATAATGGTAGTGATGAAAATCAAGATTCAAATCTTGATATTCCTGAGACTCCTTTTTTTTTCAACAAACATGCCTACTATAATTGAGGAAACACAGGTGGACGATGTACATGCTACTCGTGATGATCATCACGAAGGGATATTGATATAGGAAGTTTAAACTTGATTATAGTGTGAGTTTTTTTCTTTTAAGGAAAATGTTTTTTTTATCCAGTTTAGTATAGATTTATTTTTATCTATCCATCTGTATTTATTTATCCAGTTTAATATATATTGTTTCTGAACAGGCATACATATGGATCAGTCGGATCACCCACATGCACGGGAGGACACTGTGGGGCCTACACAGGACACGATGCGCTTGGCAGAATTCTTCTTCAAGTATGCTGCTGAAAAAAGAATTGAGAATGTACCTCCTGATCATACTTAGATGAGTAGTTTTGTTTTTAGACTTTTTAGAGACTAACATTTATATATACTTGGATTGGTAGTTTTGTTTTTAGACATTAGAGGCTAAAATTTATATATATATACTTGTAGATAGTTATATTTTTCCTATACATGGGTTTTGGTTTTAAGTCCCCCCATTGTTTCCTTTGTATATTTCTTTTCTTTTAGTAATATTGAAATTTAAGGGTACACTTTATGAGACCCTATTTTTGCCAAAGTTGAGTGTTTGCAATTCTGTAACAATATTCTGTGTTGCTGGGATGTTTACTGAATGCAGGGACAGCTGGGGGTAGTATTTAAAAAAAAAAGATACTCTATTAACATCAGTTTTTTAATAAAACAGACGTTAAAAATAAAACTATTAACGTTAGTTCATTAATACAACTGACGTTAATCTTACACTATTAACGTCAGTTTTATTAAACAACTAACGTTAATAGTTTACTTTTAACGTCAGTTAAACAACTGACGTTAAAATGTTAACTATTAACATCAGCTGTATTTACGTTAGACACTATTCTGACGTGTAAAATCAATTATGACTAACGTAAAAAGAAGGAATCGTACCTTGTTAGACATGGTACGATCCTTGATGAGTCATTCAGAACTTTCAAACTCTTTCTAGGGTTTCGCTTTACTTATGCTGCATTCACTCTTAACCGTGTTCCATCTAAGATGGTTGAAAGGACTCCATATTGTGGATAAATGACTCTTATATGTTTTGATTAATGACTAAACTTAATGATCAAATGATTTGATAATTACTTTGGTGTGTACATCTATGTATAAGTGTTATACATCCATGTACACATTTATTGATTCTTGACTTGCTTGATCAGAAAACATTTTTAACACTATACATCGATTAGTACATCTGTGTATAAGTCAAAACAGAACCAAGGAGCTTTTAAGATAGCAACATAATCGATTAAATAATTGATGTATATGGTTCTGGGCTGCAGATACAAGTGGTTTTCAAGAAATATATCGATATACTAATGGGTGTAACACTTAAGATCAAGAACATCCAAGAACATATTCGATTAGGCAATCGATGTACACATGTTACAAAAGAGAAATTTTGTTTAATACATCTGTGTACTAGTCGATTGATTAATAACATAAATTTTCAAATCAATTTGTTTTGATCTCAACTGACTTATAAATTGTGTCCAACAGATCTATTTTGAAATATAACTATATAAGGACATTAGTGAATACTTTTTCATGACACAATTACTGAGAATACGAGATCATTCACTGAAAATTTGAGAGAGCTTAGCATAGAGAAAATCTGAGTATTTTCAATAGTTCTTCAACTTGTAAATATGATTTTCTAGGATCTGAATTCAATCTTTTCAATTGTAAAAGTTGTGATAAGAGAGAAGGTTCTCTTGCTGATTGATTCAAGAATAGAAGGGACTCTTGGTGCTGTGCAAGAGTAGAAGGAACTCTTGTGGGTTTTCAAGATTGATTTGGAAAAGCTGTCATTTGGGTATAAGGAACCTAGAAGTGAAGCTTGTTTAAAGAATCTTGTAAATTGATTTTGATTAGTGGATGAAACTCACAGTAATGGGGGGACTGGATGTAGGTTACCAAAGGAGGTAGTTGAACTAGGATAAAATTGGTTTGCATTTTCTCTTTCCCTAAACTCCTTATATGCTTTATTGTTAAATGTATAAATTAGCAATATGTTAGGGATGCTTGCATGATTTGATTTGTTTCTGATCTTGTTCACATATGAAATCTATAGTCTTGATAATCTTTCTTTTCTCAATTCCAAGTTTTGTGAAAATTACACCTTGCAAAAACAGATTTTGGTTTGTTGGTTGACAAAATCTTTTTCAAAGTAAGAAAAACAATTAGTTTTTGAAAAGAGGGTAAAAGTTTTAAAAGATAACACACTCAATTCAACCCCCTTCTTGAGTAGTGAGAAGCCACAACCAACACATATGAGATCTAGATAGGCCGAAGGCCCAGTTTGTTATTTATAAGGATTTGGGGATGTCAGGTTTATGTGAAACGTCTTATGACAGATAAACTTGGACCCAAATAGGATAAGTGTATATCTGTGGGATATCTTAAGGAAACCAAAGGATATTACTTCTACAACACCTCCGAGGACAAAGTATTTGTCGCTAGGACTAGTGCTCCTTGAGAAGGAATACATCTCTAAAAGAGATAGTGGGAGGAATGTAGAACTTGGAGTAGTCCAAGCAGCACAAAATACCGACCCGCCTATAATGGAATAAGAACCGGTTCCACAAGATGTTATGGTTGAACCGTCAGTTCAAGTAACACAATACTTGCGTAGGTCTAACAAGCCATGTCACCAACCTGAGAGATATGGGCTTCTCCTGACTCAGGAAGGTGATGTGCTGCTAATGGATCAAGATGAGCCTGTAACTTACCAAGAGGCCGTAATTGGCCTAGAATATGAGAAGTGACTTGAGGCCATGGGATCCGAGATGAAGTCCATGTACACGAACCAGGTATAGACCTTAGTTGAACCACCCAAGGGGTGAAACCCATAGGGTGCAAGTGAGTCTTCAAGAAGAAGACAAGCATGGATGGTAAAGTGAGTACCTTTAAGTCACGACTAGTTGCAAAAGGTTTTATGTAAATTCATAGTGTAGACTATGATGAGACTTTTTCCCCAGTAGTGATGCTTAAATATGTTCGAATTCTACTTGTTATTGCTGCATACTATGGCTATGAGATCTGGCAGATGGATGTCTAACGGGAATCTTCTCGAGAATGTGTATATCACACAACTCGAGAGTTTTTTTGATCCAGAGGATGCTGGAAAGATATGTAAGTTGTAGAGATCCATTTATGGATTAAATTTAATTGTTGTTATGCTATAATATGCCATTTTCATAAGTGATGTATGCTCATCTTGCTAACTGCTTCCTTTACCGTTGTGTTTATACATGATTTCTTACTCCCCATTTTCTGTCGTTTGCTTTGCATGTATCTTTTATGCAGAGGACAGTGAGCAGCCTGTCGAGGATTGACTCTGAGGAGCCGCTACTTGTAGTTTAGGATTTCTTTAGTTTCAGTTATTATCCGACGTGTTTCCAGATTTTGGTTATACCAGCTCTGTAATGTGACATCGGGATTGGGTTTTGTTTTCCAGATATCTTTCTTTGTTATAACTTGTTTTATTTTTCCGCGTTGCGACATACCATTCACATCATCTCAACAATGTATGCTATGCGGTGCAGCACTAGTCCACTATTCCATTTCGCATGTGGATCCAAATTACCTCAGGAAGACAACATCGGAGCTACATATCGACATTGGCCAATAAGCACCAATATTGGTAGTTCACCAAACCATGGGTGAACCCCTTGGATAGCTGATTCATCTTACTATTGGATGCACATTCACCTAACTCTCGGATGAATCACCGCGGACGACCAGACCGCCTTACTCTTGGATGACCTCCCCTATGTTGAACTTCCCTTACTAACATCTATAATGTGTGAATACATGAGCAACAACAACAAACAAACAAACAATCACCACCTCCACTTTGGCCAATAAGCACCAAAGTTTTATCGCCATCAAACCTTGACCAATAAGCATCAAGGTTACTTTGGCTAATAAGCACCAAAGCATAACAACGTGCAGTAACCCATCGTTACCGTCTTAATCATCTTAACATTTTATGTTTATTCATCTTATCTTTGTTCAATTGGTGTCTTATTTCATCATCGGGTTCGGGTAAAATTACCCTTGTCCTCATCTAACGTCAATTCTGTTTAGGGGAGCACGGTCATGCTTCCCTCAGCATGGGCGTGCTTACTTTTAAGTTAAGCACGATCATGCTGTCTATTGAGCACAGTCGTGCTTACTGGAGCATAGCCGTACTGTTCTGGGCAAAGTGTTTTAGGATTCCTTGCCAACTCCCTAGGGCACTCACTGATCAATCCTAGGGTCCTTTAACTACACCATCAAGTCTTAATCTTGTTATTCTTGCTTAATCTCCATGTCTTATAATTTTTGGGATTAATCCTTTAGTTCTTGTTTCATTATTAACATCCTTAAAGCACTCTCGGATCAATCCTAAGGTCTTAACTATACCATTGAGCATTAACCTTGCCTCTCATTACTATGATTCAAATTTTATGAACAATTTGGGGAAATTAATCCTTTAATTCCATGCGTTATTAATAAGCCCTATTTATTTAATTAGAGTCTTATTAACATTAACAACATCAACAACTCAAGCATACGTTCATCCATGGCATGGCAACATCATCATCTAGCATTCATTCATATCATTCACAATTAATATGCCAATCATATAAAAGGCAGATAAACATATAGTAAGACGAACAATTGGGCAAATAGTACACAAAAGGGTCATGGGTTAACCCTTCATCTTACGCTACCCCCAATGCCTACATGTTCATACTATCCCTTCTCCCCATACCTGGTATGAAGATTCCACTAACGCCAAATGTAACAATTCTACTTTGGTTCGCTCGAGCGGCTTGACGAATATCAAGCCTTGGCCAAACACAAAAGCATAACCAATTAATCTTCGAATCCAAGAATAGGAAAAGAGATTATCAGAGGGATAACTACTTTACTCTAATTGACACTAGGTGCGTGACTTCTCTCCCAAACGGATGCAAGATCACTAAGAACTTCGAAGGGTTCAAAGGAAAGGGAAAAGGAGATGTTTCTGTCACATTAGGGTTGCTAAAAGTGTCAAAATGATGGTTTGGCTCGCAACCCTCATGGAACTCATCTATTTATAACGTCTTACCCCGTGCACGGGCGTGCTCAACCTAAGCACGGGCTTGCTGATTGGAGCACGGGGTCTGCAGCATGTACGTCAAAAGCTCCATTTTCCGACACGGTGGTGCTCGTGCTCCCTTTGAGCAAGACCGTGCTCGTGCTCCCTTTGAGCACGACCGTGCTCGTGGCTCACTCAGCCACTGAGCATGCTTTTGAGCACGGGGTCGTGCTGAACATGAACACGGCGGTGCTCATGTGTCAGAAAGGGACTTTTCACTAGAAAATCCCACTTGACCCCTTTAACGTTCCTTAGGTACATTTCTAATGACTAACATACAAACATATAAATGTAACGCATATAACCACTCAAAGAAAAACTGGGTGTTACAATTCCACCCCTTATAAAAATTTCGTCCTCGAAATTTCTACTTACCTCAATTAAAAAGGTGCGGATATGCTTCCATCATCTTGCTCTCCAACACCCAGGTAGCACTTTCCTCAGTAGCTCCACTCCAGATAACTTTAACCAAAGGAATCTCCTTGCCTCTTAGCAGCTTCACCCTCCGATCCTCAACCCGAAGCAGTAGTACCTCAAAAGTCAAGTTCTCTTTCAACTGAATGGTATCGGGTACTATCGCATGGCTAGGATCATGAATGTACTTCCGAATTTGGGACACATGAAAAACATTATGAAGGTTGGACAAGAAAGGTGGTAAGGCTATTTGGTAGGCGACTTCGCCAATTCTTTTCAGAATCTGGTAAGGACCAATAAATCTAGGAGTAAGTTTCCTCGCTTTCAATCACTCTACTAACCCCAGTTGTTGGATTAACTCTCAAGAACACATGATCACTGATGAGTGTGATTTCACCTCATATTCCCTTGTCATTTTGCATGCATTTTCATATAGTTTAGGCATATTTAATTTGATTTTTGTTAGTTTTTACCTTGGAACGGGTAAGGTGGTTCTGTGGTGTTTGTGTGTAGGAATTCAAGAGTAAAATAATCAAATCCAGTTGAATCGGAGTTTGTATGAAGATGGAGCTTGAAAAGCAAGGAAAATGAGCAAAGAAGAGACCATCACGGCCTGGGTGTGACAACCATCACGGCCGTGATCGCGTGGGACTGAAGAAAAAAGAAGAAAGTGCAAGTCAGAAGCTGTCATGGCCTGGCCGTGACAGCCATCATGGCCGTGACATACATCACGGCCAGGCCGTGACAGCCATCATGGCCATGACAGACCATCAGCACAAGAATTCACAAAGCAGAAGCTGTCATGGCCTGGCCCTGACAGCCATCACGGCCGTGACGCGTAAAATCTGGGATTTTGGGATTTGTTTTTGATCTGATTTGTAATTGATTTAATTCCAAGTTAACCTACACTATAAATAGGGGAATTAGGCTCGAAAATAGGACCTCTTGGCTGCTACCTTAGGCTTAATTTTAGGATTTCTCTTCTTCTCAATTTCTTCTCTTCTCTTAGGTTTTAATGTTTTTGTTATTCAACGTTGCTATGAACATGGCAATGTGTGAGTAGTCATTTTATTTCTAGGAATTGGGGCTATGCCCAAGACTCGTTTTATGTGATGAATTGACGTTTTACTTCTTGTTAATTTCAATTTGCTTTCGATTTGATTCTTATTGCATGAATTACTTGTAAATTTGGTGCGCACTTATTTGCATGTCTTAGATACTCTAAGGATGAACCTAGCGGTGAACTTAGGTATTGGATCTATAGGAATTGAACTTAGGACTTAAATCACGAGAGTTAGAAGCGGTCCTTCGAGGGTTCATTGAATTGTCATAAATCTTAATGGGTTCAATTTAAATACAATTACCACGAGAGTAGGGGTTGGTTTAATTGGGCACGGTTCTTGTATCTCGAGAGGGAACATTAACTTTATAAGGATAAATTCACCTTCAAAGCAATTTTGATAGTTAACAAGAGGGTAGTCAATTTAGTAGCATAAGCAGTCTTGTTGGTAACCCAATTCCTGGAAATATCTTTTAATTTGAAAAACACCAGATTAGATTTTATTGCGATTTTTAACTGATTTCGTTTTAGATATTTGATTTGTTAGTTGATCTTTATTTTAAAAACCAAATCTTTTCCAATTTTTTTTTATATATAGTTTAGTTAAATTGATTTAATAATTAATTGATATTTAAGATCACGGTCTCTGTGGGTTCGATCTTTTTATTACTTGACGACGAAACCGTACACTTGCGGATTCACGCTATCAAGTTTTTGGCGCCGTTGCCGGGGACTGTGCTTTCTTGAATTTCAATTTAATTTTTAAATTGATTTTTCTGAACATTTTTTATAAATAAAAAAAAAATTTTCTTTTTCTACTGTATCTATCTCTCTCTTTGCAGGTATTTTGTCTCTTATATGCGAAGATCCCAAAGTCTTGGAACTCTTATTGAAGTTGATCCCGAGATCGAAAGGACTTTTCATAGACGTAGGAGACTACAAAGACAAAGAGTGAGAGAAAGGTTGACCCCCATCCCACTCATGGCCGATCAACCGGATACTAAACCACTGAAGGACTACGCAGCCCCAAATGCTAGGGGTTTGCGAACTGGGATTGCTAGGCCAGAAATTGAGGCGGATAACTACACTATACCGCCCCAGTTAATTGGCATGATTAGGCAACATCAGTTTGGAGGATTACCCTCGGAAGACCCGACTGATCATGTGGAGACATTCTTGGAGTTCACCGATTCGAGGTGCACCGGTTGATGCTATTCGCTTGAGGTTATTCCCCTCTTCTCTGACTGGAAGGGCAAGAGCTTGGTTGAAATCAGTGCCTACCAATACTTTGTCAACATGGGACCAACTGGAGCAGGCATTCTTGGAAAAATTCTTTCCACCATCCAAGACTGCTTACCTGCGAACTCAGATCACCGGCTTCTTCCAAAAGGACGGAGAATGCTTATCCGAAGCTTGGGATCGTTACAAGGGATTGCTAGAATCTTGCCCACATCATGGGCTTGAGAAGTGGCTTTTAGTGCATACCTTTTACAATGGATTGGACTATTCTTCGAAGGTGTCACTTGACTCCGCAGCTGGTGGAGCATTGATGAATAGACCATTGGCTCAAGCATTTGAGATCATTGAGAACGTTGCCACCAACTATCATCAATGGGGTTCAGAAAGAGGTAATAACCCGAAAAAGCTTTCGGGAGGTAAGTTTGAAATGAATAGTAATGATTTAATATTGTCTAAATTTGACTCATTGAGTAAGCGCTTTGATAGACTTGAAAAGGCTAATGTGAGTTCATTAGGTGCTACTAATGTTGCTTGTGAGATTTGTGGAGTGCAGGGACATGACTTCGTGGAATGCCCACATGGAAGTGCTCACGAATCAGGCGCTTCGGGGGAACAAGTGAATTCATGTCACAACTTTTATGACACGAACCCGAAGTTGCCAAACTATGTTCCCCCAAATTCATACAACCAAGGAAGGAAGAATAACTCTTATCTCTCATACGGGAACTACAACAACACGTTGAACCATGAATTCCAAGAAGGCCAAGGTAATAGGAAACCCGCATTGGGGTATCCTCAGGTACAAAAGTCTAAACTTGAGTCTCTTATGGAAAATTTTGTTGAAACTCAAACAAAGCAAAATGAAGAGTTTAGGCAACATGGTAGGGCTATGGGCGAAGCCATTAAGGAACTAGCTTCTAAGGTAGACAACTTAGCTATTCACAATAAGATTCTAGAGACACAAATTGCCCAACAAGCTAGTACATCTTCTAGGACTAAGGGTACGTTTCCGGGACAACCCGAAGTTAATCCCAGTGAGCACTGTAATGCTATATACTTGAGGGATGATAAGCTTGGGAGAGTTGAAAAGGGCATGGAATGTGAGGTGCACATGAGTGAACAAGAAGAAATTAAACCAAAGTATATCCCTCCACCGCCTTACCAACCCCCAATACCTTTCCCACAAAGGCTAGTCAGGAAAAAGCAAGTAGAAAAAGAGACTAAGAGCTTAGTTGAGGAGCATGATGAAAAGATGAAAACTAATATGCCTCCTAAATTAAAAGATCCAGGAAGTTTCTCTATTGCTTGCTCAATTGGAGAAGTTAAAATAGATCATGCCTTATGTGACTTAGGGGCTAGTGCGAGTTTGATGCCACTTACCATCTTTGAGAGGTTAGGAACCAAGAAATTGAGCCCATCCAAGTTCTCTTTACAATTTGCGGATGGCTCAACTAAAACCCCTCTAGGCATACTAGAGAATATCCCCATAAAGGTAGGGAAACTTTTCATTCCTACTGATTTCATGGTGTTGGATATGAACGGGAATTCTAAATTCCCTATCATTCTTGGAAGGCCATTCTTGGCCACAGCTGGAGCAATAATAGATGTTAAAAATGGCAAGCTCTCTTTGAATGTAGAAGAAGGTAGGGTGGATTTTGATTTGACTAACTCATATAACAACCCTCCTCTTGAGAATCATGTGTGCAGGATTGAGATAGTGCCTCCGGAGATGAAAGAAGAGCTTAGCATGGAAGCAACTCCCAAACTTTGCATGACAAATGATGCACCAAATAAAGATGAAATTGGAGTTTCTGAACATGTGGAGTTAAAACTTCCACCGGGAGGAAGTAAGGCCATGAAACTCAGAGTGAAAAGAGCAAAGCGAAAGCGCATGTGGCCATATGAACACTATAGGCTCATTGATGGACTTCCTTGGAAGAGAGGTGTTCTTGCACTTCAAAGCCCACCTGATCCCGGTTGATTTAAGAGAGTATGGTCAAGCTTACGATCAAAAACAAGCGCTTCTTGGGAGGCAACCCAAGCTTTCCTTCCCTTGCTATTTTATTTTTGATTTTTGTTTTCATTAATTTGAGAAGATTAGAGGAGAAAGATCCAAACTGATGGTTTTGCCAAGTGTGTTTCCAGGTTGGAAAAGCATGAAAAAAAAAAAGGGGGTGCAAGCAGTAATGATCACGGCTAGGCCGTGACAGAGCTCACGGGCGTGATGCGAAGGTGCCAGAAATCAGAGAAGATCACGCCCGAGCCGTGATTGACATCACGGGCGTGACGTGGAAAGGACCACATAACCAGAATCTATCACGGCCCAGCCGTGAAGACCGTCACGGCCGTGATGCTCCCTGTTTGAAAAAAAAAAAAAAAAAAAAAAAAATTCACCCTCACTCTTTGGTCAATTCACGCAGCACCCAACACCACCTAGGTAAGTTGTTCCAATTTTCTCCTCTCTCTGACTTAATTATTTACATTGGGGACAATGTAAGTTTTAAGCTTGGGGTAGGGGTATTTTTGTTGCATTTTGCATATTACATGTTGCATTCATTTAGGTGTAGTTTTGCATAATCACATCATTAGATTGCCCCTTGTTTTGAAATTGCATCCAAATGTGAAAATTTTGTGCCAAATAAATCAAGACAGTGAATTTTGAACCCAATTTTTGTATTCTTTTGATAGGCTGAAATTAAAAATTCTAGAGATGATCTTTTGATAGTTGATAATTAGCATATGGTTCCTTGGATTTGTATTTCTCATTGATTTTTGAACTACTAAATGTGAGATATTTGAGCCTAAAAGGGGTATTCACTAAATTTACCCCCTTTCTTGTGATTGAGTGTTTTCTTCCTCTTGGATTGTATTCTCTAGAACTTGACTTGAAACCGTTTTGAAACTTAGAAATTTTTGAAAACATATTTGAAAATGATTGCGGCATTAGGTATTTTTCTGGCCTTCTGAGCTTTGATTAATTAAATACTACCCCTTAGTTGCCCAATTTTGAACTTTAAAAAAAAATTGCTTTTCTTGGTACCTTGATTGTTTTTCATGAATTATGCATGGTATGACACCTTTTAAAGTATTGGAAAAATGGCAAAATGGTAGTTGAAAAATTTGTGGGATGGAAAGAAAGAAAAAAATAAATAAATGTTTCTCTTGAATTGCAAATCTCCCCTTCTCCAAATTGATGAATGTTAAAAAAAAAAAGAAAAAAAGAGAAGGGGATGAGAAAAAGAAAGTGAGAAATTAAATGAAAAAAAGAGAAAAGAAAGGTGGAAAAGTGAAATATAAAGCCCAAAAGAGGTATTTTAGAAGGTTGTCATGCGTTGTATTGTTTTATATTTTGTTAGCCTTCTTGAATATCCCCTTTCTTGGTTTCCCCACCTAACGATTAATCCCATGATCCCATTACAACCAAAATAAAAGACCTCTTGATTCTTATGTGTTTTCATTAATAAAGTAGAGATTTTGGTTAATAGTCAAGCTTATGGTAGGGTACTTTCCTTGAGGATATTGAGTGAATTGTCATATACCCTTAAAACACTTGAGTGAGGTGAGAAGAGTGCCCGAAGTAGTGAGTGATATGAATTTAGGGAACCTAAGCTTCTAATTGGACTTGAAATTGATTGTCTCTTGGTTTCTTATTGGATATGCCTGTTACTTGGATTTATTACTCGGGTTCTAGGTTCACTGTCCATGCTCTAACTGTTTATCTTGTCTGGCCTTAGTTATTGCTTGAGGACAAGCAAAATCTTAAGCTTGGGGTAGTTTGATGAGTGTGATTTCACCTCATATTTCCTTGTCATTTTGCATGCATTTTCATATAGTTTAGGCATATTTAATTTGATTTTTGTTAGTTTTTACCTTGGAACGGGTAAGGTGGTTCTGTGGTGTTTGTGTGTAGGAATTCATGAGTAAAATAATCAAATCCAGTTGAATCGGAGTTTGTATGAAGATGGAGCTTGAAAAGCAAGGAAAATGAGCAAAGAAGAGACCATCACGGCCTGGGTGTGACAACCATCACGGCCGTGATCGCGTGGGACTGAAGAAAAAAGAAGAAAGTGCAAGTCAGAAGCTGTCACGGCCTGGCCGTGACAGCCATCATGGCCGTGACAGACATCACGGCCAGGCCGTGACAGCCATCATGGCCATGACAGACCATCAGCACAAGAATTCACAAAGCAGAAGCTGTCATGGCCTGGCCCTGACAGCCATCACGGCCGTGACGCGTAAAATCTGGGATTTTGGGATTTGTTTTTGATCTGATTTGTAATTGATTTAATTCCAAGTTAACCTACACTATAAATAGGGGAATTAGGCTCGAAAATAGGACCTCTTGGCTGCTACCTTAGGCTTAATTTTAGGATTTCTCTTCTTCTCAATTTCTTCTCTTCTCTTAGGATTTTAATGTTTTTGTTATTCAACGTTGCTATGAACATGGCAATGTGTGAGTAGTCATTTTATTTCTAGGAATTGGGGCTATGCCCAAGACTCATTTTATGTGATGAATTGACGTTTTACTTCTTGTTAATTTCAATTTGCTTTCGATTTGATTCTTATTGCATGAATTACTTGTAAATTTGGTGCGCACTTATTTGCATGTCTTAGATACTCTAAGGATGAACCTAGCGGTGAACTTAGGTATTGGATCTATAGGAATTGAACTTAGGACTTAAATCACGAGAGTTAGAAGCGGTCCTTCGAGGGTTCATTGAATTGTCATAAATCTTAATGGGTTCAATTTAAATACAATTACCACGAGAGTAGGGGTTGGTTTAATTGGGCACGGTTCTTGTATCTCGAGAGGGAACATTAACTTTATAAGGATAAATTCACCTTCAAAGCAATTTTGATAGTTAACAAGAGGGTAGTCAATTTAGTAGCATAAGCAGTCTTGTTGGTAACCCAATTCCTGGAAATATCTTTTAATTTGAAAAACACCAGATTAGATTTGATTGCGATTTTTAACTGATTTCGTTTTAGATATTTGATTTGTTAGTTGATCTTTATTTTAAAAACCAAATCTTTTCCAATTTTTTTTTTATATATAGTTTAGTTAAATTGATTTAATAATTAATTGATATTTAAGATCACGGTCTCTGTGGGTTCGATCTCTTTATTACTTGACGACGAAACCGTACACTTGCGGATTCATGCTATCAATCACCGTCCTAGAATTCGAGAGCCTTCCTTCTCTTGTCATGATAGCTTTTTGCCTACTTTGTGCCACTCTCATCTTTTCTTGGATCATCCTCCCTTTCTCTGTAGTTTCTTGCACTATCTTGGGTCCTAGCATGACATTCTCACCAGGTTCGTTCTAACATAAGGGTGTCCTACATCTCCTCCCATATAAAGCTTCATAGGGTGGCACCCCAATACTGGAATGGAAGCTGTTGTTATAGGTGAACTCAATCAGGGACAAAAACTTGTCCCAACTACCTGACTGCTCTAGCACACAAGTTCTCAGCAAGTCCTCTAAGGACTGGATAGTTCTCTCAGACTGACCGTCATTCTGTGGGTTGTAAGCTGACTTAGTCTAAGCTTTGTCCCTAAAGCCTCATGCAAACTATTCCAGAACCTAGAGGTAAATCTAAGGTCTCTTTCTGAAACTATGCTATAGGGCACATCATGCAACCTAACTATCTCTTTGATGTACAACCTAGTCAACTTCTCTAAGGGATATTCCATGTTCATGAGGATGAAATGAGCAGATTTAGTAAACCTGTCCACAACAACCCATATAGCATCACAACCAGCTGGAGTCCTAGGGAGTCCAGACACAAAATCCATAGAGATACTAGCCCACTTCCATTCTGGGATACTCAAAGGTTGCATCTTACCTGAAGGCTTCTGGTGTTCTATCTTAGCCTTTTGGCACGCTAAGCATGCATAAACAAACTCAACTACATCCATTTTCATTCTAGGCCACTAAAACATACGCTTCAGATCCTGGTACATCTTAGTGGCACCTGGGTGCACACTCAAACCACTCCTATGTCCTTCCTCAAGGATCAACTTCCTAAGCTCAGGAACATCAGGTATGCAAACTCTATCCTGAAATCTCAAAACTCCATCAGTTCCTTCCTTAAAACTAAGGTTTCTACCCTAAGCAAGCAGCTCTCTGTGGCTTAAGAGGTAGACATCTATCTTTTGACCTTCTCTAATCTGATCCGTCAAACTATTGGTAATCTTCAACATTCCAAGCCTAATAGTCTTAGGGTTAACTTCCCATGCTAAACTCAAGTCTCTAAACTCCTCAATCAGATCCATCTCCCTAACCATCAAGGCTGAAACATGCAAGGTCTTTCTACTTAAAGTTGTGGATGTATGCCTTGACAGGTACATATATTTTGATGAATGACAAAAGATATTTATAAGTCTAAGGACTTATTTGCAAAAAGCGTGAAAAAGGCCAAACAAGCAGTGAAGATTAGGCAAAGCAATCAAGAGGGGTAAAAAGGGAATTTTACTTCTTGTATTGGTTGTTTTAGAATTATCTGTAAATGGTAAGTAGGGTTCTCAAAATTAATATGGTCACTCACACACACACATATTTAACATGTGCTTTAAAAGATATATCATGTGGTTAAATACTTTATAACATGTGATTAAAACTGACAATCAAATTAGGCTTAATTGGGCAATCTTTCCTTAATTGTCAAGTTTTTGAAATTCAACCTGATACGCACCATAATCGATTATGGAAATGCTATAATCGATTATGAGTCATGATTAAATGGCTTTAATGAGTGTTAATGAGTAATTATGATATTAAAGCCGTTGAATTCAAATTTTGAAATATAATAATCGATTATTGAAATTGGTTAATCGATTATGACCTTATTGACTTCCACTATGCTTCAACTGAAACCCTGTAATCGATTATGTAATCGATTATAGCCTTTTATGAAAAAGTCAGTAACATCATAATCGATTAAAGAAATCGATTATCTCCTTTGGTGAAAAGGCAGTGAACACATAATCGATTATGGTAATCGATTATGACCTTTCTGTCCATACGCGCGCTTCATGATAACCCATTAAATAATCGATTATGACTTTTAAATAATCGATTATGATGCGGCAGAAATGCATTTTAAGAGGTTTGACCTAATTTCTCCTTGAACCCTAACCTGTTCTCTATAAATAGGAGCCTTGGCAGCCTTGAAAAAACGCCCCATATACTACTCTCCTCTATTCTACTTTGTGCTTAAACTCTGATTGATATTTCATTCTACTCTTGCACTTACACGTGATCATATTACTTTGAGAATCTTATACACCATATACGTGTTACTGTATTTGTGCTTCAAGTTGTATTTCATATCTGCACTTTTGAGTGCTATCTCATTGTAAATCTTTTACAGTTTACTTTTTAAGTGAGTGTGATCTCACGAACGTTTTCTTGAGACTTTTGCACTAGGGATAGTACGTCCTGTGATTTGTGTTAAGAGTTCTCTGATTTGTAAAGGTTATAGTTTAGCCTGTTTTAAAAACTAGAGTTGATTGAAATCCCTTAGTCGTATTGCCTTGGGGACTGGACATAGGCCACGCGGGTAGTTGTGTGGCCGAACCAGGATACATCGTTGTGTCATTTCCTTCCTTATCTCTTTATTTTTACCGCAACGATTTTATTTTTCATACGCTTTATTTCACAACGTTTTACTATTAATTTATTGCTTATCAAAACAAGTTTTAAATTTAGTTTAAATTGCCAAAAGTTTTCAAAAATCAATTCACACACAATTCACCCCCTCTTGTGTTTGAGGTCACTTGGCAACAAGTGGTATCAGAGCTTAACTCTTGGATATAAAGGACGAAACCGTCTCAAGAGGAAAGATGACTTCAAACAGTTTTCGTAATGTGGGTAATTCCGTAAACAGACCTTCATTGTTCGATGGTGAGGGGTATGGTTATTGGAAAGAAATAATGCAAATTTTTTGAAAGCATCTGATATTGATATTTGGGATGCTGTGGAAAATGGTTCATTTGTCCCCAAGCACGAAGTTAATGGTGCTTTGGTGGATAAACCAAAAACTCTTTGGACCGACGAGGAAAAGAAAAAGGTCCAATACAATTTGAAAGCTAGGAACATCATCACCTCAGCTTTAAGCTACGATGAGTTCTATAGGGTCTCAAATTGCAAGACCGCTAAGGAAATGTGGGACACCCTTGAATTGACCCATGAAGGTACTACCGAGGTCAAAAGGGCTAGGATGAACACATTAACCCATGAGTATGAGCTATTTAGGATGAAACAAGGTGAAAGCATACAAGATATGCAAAAACATTTCACCCATATAATAAATCATCTTAGGGCTCTTGGGAAGGTGTTTAATAATGAAGATTTAATAAATAAAGTTCTTAGATGTTTAAATAGAAGTTGGCAACCCAAAGTAACTGCGATTTCTGAATCACGTGATCTAACGTCTATGTCTTTGGCAACTCTATTTGGTAAATTGCAGGAACATGAACTTGAGTTGAACCGCCTCATAGAAAGTGAGGAAAGTGATAAGAAAAAGAAAGGGCTTGCTCTCAAAGCAAGTATAAGTGAAACAAATGAGGAGGATATTGACTTTGATGAACTTGATGAGCTTGGTGAAGGAGATGAGAATATGAGTCTAATGGTAAGAAAATTTAAGAAATTTATGAGGAGCAAAGGGAAAGCACAACCAACCTTCACCCCTCAAAAGAAGGTTGATGGAGAAGGAACCACTTACGTGCCAACGTGCTTCAACTGCATAAAGAAAGGTCATATAAGGCCCGAGTGTCCTCTAAGTCAAAAGAAGAATGACAAATTTGAAAAGAGGCCACAAAAGGACAAAAGAGGAAGGAGAGCATACATTGCTTGGGAAGACAATGACATGGACTCCTATGATGAATCCGACAACGAGGAGGTAAACCTTTGCCTCATGGCCAATCATGAGGACGACGAGGATGAGGTAACTGATAATGAAATTGAAAATGAATTGTCATATGATGATTTACTTTGTGCATGTGAAGAATTGAATAATGAAAGCATGCGTCTTCGAAAAATCATTTTATCTTCAAAGAAAACCATTTCTAGTCTTGAAACAAAAATAGATTTATTAAATAAATAAATGGAGGTTATCAAGGAAAAACAAGTTCTTTCAAACAAAACCTCATCATCCTTATCATGTGAAAACAAAATAAATGAAGTTTCAAAATGCAATGAATGTAATGTTTTGAAAAACAAAATTGAGGACTTGTATGATATTCTTGCAAAATTCACAAATGGGAGAGACAATCTCAATGTTTTGTTAGGAAATCAAAAAGGAACTTATGATAAAGCTGGTTTGGGTTATCACCCTAAGTTACATGAAAAATCCTTTAAAAGATTTTTAGCCCAACCCATACTTCTAGTAGTCCTTTCGTAAAATGCTTTTATTGTGGTAGAAAGGGACACACTGCATCTATTTGCAATGCTAGAAAGAATGTGAATGTCAAAGGCAAGAAAGTATGGGTTAAAAAGGGCAATGCCCCCAAAGCTAACTCTCAAGGACCCAACATGATTTGGGTACCAAAGGTTAAAATTCAAAATTGTTTTGTAGGTGTGCTTGAAAGCAAGGAGCACAAATTGGTATCTTGATAGCGGATGCTCCAAGCACATAACGGGAGATAAAAACAAGTTCTCCTCACTCACACCCAAAAAGGGTGGATTCGTTTTCTACGGTGACAACAACAAAGGTAGAATCTTGGGAATTGGAACAGTTGGTAAGAGTCCAAATCCCATCATTGAAAGTGTTTTGTATGTTGAAGGTTTAAAACACAATCTGTTGAGTATTAGCCGACTTTGTGATAAGAACTTCAATGTTGTTTTTAATAACTTAAAATGCACGGTCATAGATTCTAAAAATCAAACCAAGTTAATTGGACAAAGAATTGGAAATATCTATATGGTATGCTTAGATGACCTACCTTCTGACCCGATGTCCCATTAATAAACCTTAATCCGTAATTAACATTAACGCGTTTATTACATTTGAAAATAAATATATAATGGAAGGAATAAAATTAAATTCATTTTAAAGCATGCACAACGGATTAAAACATACATCGACTATATATACATAATATGTACATCCAGTCTCCACAATGTACTATAGATCCCAACCGAGGGATCCTTAACCTTACAACTATACCAACACTACATACTAAAAGAAAACACACCTAAACTGGTCACAAACATAACAGACATAAGAAGAGGTCCTAATACTACCCATAATACATCAAAAAGCAAAAAGAACTCACAGAGACTCTCGTCCTAACAGGCACAACCGACATAACTATATCACTGACGATATGGGCACCTGGAGCTACCCTCACCCTCTCCGTAATGGCGTCGATAGACCCTGCCATAACGGGTCCTAGGCTCCCAAACCGACTCATCGCTGCTCATAACCACACGTCGGCGACGATAGTGATACATCGTCTGGACACTCCTCTGCCTACGACCTCTCTGCACCATGCCAACTCCGCTCCTCGCTACTGAACGATCCACCATATTTCACATGTCATCAGGAAATTCCCTTTGACGAGGTGGATACCACATCTCCAAAAAAGGCAATCTCTGTGAAATCCGATACGGACCATCCAAATGAAAGTACGGACCCCTTCCCATACGTATATACAAACTGACTAGGCCGGTATACGTCATGAAGAATAGTGAATGGTCGACCTGCCATCCACGATCATCGTGATACACAATCTCCACATCACCGAGAATTGGGATCCTGGGAGGGATCCTCTGTAGGTAATGATTCGGTCTGTATCCCAGATCCGGTGACGTCGTAGTCCTGCTCACACTGCTCATCTAATGGATATACATACAAGGAAATAGAGGAAAAAAGGGAGATAAGCAACAGATCATAGTCATAAAAATGGGGATGGGGATACATAGAATAGCAATCACATAGACATATCACATACAACAATCAAACGGTCATCCATCAAGTCACACCAACACAATCATCCTCAAGGTCATACTCTCAGATTATTCCTCTAAGGAGTCTCACTCCTATGCATGTCGGTCGATATATCTCATCCAGGTCTCAACCCCAAGACATTCCCTTATCAAGCCTCTCTGCTTAGGGAACGTCAGTTAGTTTGTCTAGGTAACTTTTCCGCTCGCCGTGACCCATAAGAGTGCATCTCTCTGTGAGCTCTGCTCCATCAGAGGTATCTGGGTCGCCTCGGATAGTCAACCTTAGACATGGATACTCAGGGTAAAGTCGAGATAACTAGGCTCTACCGGGGTACACGACGCACTAGGAGCTACCTAATGGTCACTGTGAGCCTCCCGAGTCCAGTTCGTACATCCCCAAGGTCTTTTCACAGACCGGCCCCTCTGTAATCCGTACTCGCACTCGAGTACAACTAACCTCGTATGACTCCCTGTCATACGGCTCGCCACCTTGGCAATATGCAATGCAACAACCATCCTTAAGTTAACACCGGAACCTTCTCTCTCAATCCAAATCTCAAAATCACAGTCTCAGATTGGATGGCAATACATCCCCGGCCTTAAAGCCACAGTCTCAAGGTATCACCACGGTGTTAACTCTCAATATAATCAAATCACACTATCAGTCATTCCCATTTATCCAACAATCATCAACAATATATCATCAACAATATATCATAATAATAAAATATCAGAATATCACATCAATCATCACAACCAAGCATGTTATAGCAGTCATCACAGTAGCAGACATAGCAAACAACCCCAATCATTATCAGTTATCTAGCCTAGGGTTTCAAGCCTAATATTGATAAATCTACAATAACTAAACCCAAGACCATATTTAAAAATATTATTATATTATGGTTTAGCTATTGTTGATTATTCAATATACTAGTAGGGTCTGGGGCACCCTACACATATGCATAAATGACTGTTACTCTATGCTTACCTCCCCAACAATGTCGGTTACTTTCTCCCCACCTTGGATTATCCGGTATCGTTGTCCAAACTTCTCTTCCTCTCTAACCAACTGCTGCCTTGCACCCCAGGGAGTTCCTTGATGCTCCAAAATTTGCCCTAACACATGGACAGAGTCCTAGCAATGTCATGAACTCTAATCTTGTGACAGTTTCTCAAATAGAACTCAGATTGAAGCAAGAATCCAAGACAAGTAAATGACAATGCCAAGTTAGGGATTTGAGCATTACCTCAGTTGGATCGAAGAAACGTTAGCTAATACTTGTAGTATTCACTGCGCTGGTCACAGATTCGAAGTCGGAATTACGATCGGACGGACGGATTTTCCTCAAAATCAATTTTTCCTCTCCAAAACCCACTTTCTCCCTCTCACTCTCGAGCTCCCTCCTGGTCCCTCTCAAAAGTTCTAAAATTTTCTACAACCTTCTAGCATTTTAAAGACTAAGGGGGTGAGTCAGCACTGATTACGCCCGGCTCAAGTTTTCTGTGCCCGGCCTAGCCTCTTACGCCCGGCTCAAGTTTTCTGCGCCCGGCCTAAATGCGTAGATCACCACCTTTAAGTTGCGCCCGGCCTAACAAACCTACGCCCGGCCTAATTTTCTGAGCTCGGCTCAACATACCTGAGCCCGGCCTAACCCGCGTTGACCAGTTTGACCAGAATCTCTGATTCACACGTTTCGTCGCGTTTTGAACTCGTTTGAAGTCCGATTGACCCCAAATTTGAAACACATACTAATTAACACCTAACAAAAAAAATTAAGCTCTCACACCAACTTAATTAATGTCTGATTCCTTAATCGAGAAAACGGGTGTTACACCTTCAAATGATGTATGCTGTCTAATTAGCAAAGATGATGAAACTTGGCTATGGCATAGGAGGATGGCCCATATTCACATGGACCATCTTAATAAGTTGGTTCGCAAGGACTTAGTAATTGGTTTACCAAAGCTCCGTTTTGAAAAAGACAAAATGTGTGATGCCTGTCAAAAAGGAAAACAAGTAAAGGCCTCTTTCAAAACAAAAAATGTTATTTCTACAAACCGGCCTTTACAGCTTTTACACATGGATTTGTTTGGTCCATCTAGAACCATGAGATTTGGTGGTAATTACTATGCACTTGTAATTGTGGATGACTATTCTCGTTATACATGGACATTGTTCATTTCTCATAAAAATGACGCTTTCGGTGCCTTTCGTAAACTTGCCAAGGTTATTCAAAACGAGATGGGATTAAACATTGTAACTATCCGAAGTGATCATGGTGGTGAGTTCCAAAATGAGGCATTTGAAGCCTTTTGTACTGAAAATGGAATCGGGCATAATTTTTCCTCACCAATGACTCCCCAACAAAATGGTGTGGTGGAAAGGAAAAATAGGTCTCTAGTAGAGCTAGCGAGGACGATGCTCAATGAGACCAACCTTCCTAAGTATTTCTGGGCAGACGCGGTAAGCACCGCATGCTATGTGATGAATAGAGTCCTTATAAGACCTATTATGAAACAAACGCCCTATGAAATTTACAAGGGAAGGAAGCCTAACATCTCCCACTTTCACGTATTCGGAAGTAAGTGCTTTGTTTTAAATAATGGTAAAGAAAATCTTGGTAAGTTCGATGCTAAAGCTGATGAAGGTATATTTCTTGGATACTCCAATTCTAGTAAAGCTTTTCGAATCTATAATAAAAGAACTATGACCATTGAAGAATCTGTGCATGTGTCTTTTGATGAGACTAACCCTAAAATTGTAGTAGAGGAAAGTGTTGATGATGTTGCAGAAATTCTGGGAAACACCTTTCTTGAGGAGAAAAGAACTCAAGAGGAGAACATTATTGATCAACCACCTCCACAAGAAGAAGAGACACCCCTTCCCGATCTTCCAAGAGAATGGAGAACATCAAGATACCATCCTCTTGATAACATAATAGGTGATATATCAAAAGGGGTAACAACTCGAAACTCTCTTAATCAAATATGTCATTACATGGCTTTCGTTTCTCAAATTGAACCTAATAATGTTGATGAAGATGAAAATGGAATAATAACTAGAAACAAAGCTAGACTTGTTGCTAAGGGCTATAACCTACAAGAGGGCATAGACTTTGATGAAACCTATGCTCCCGTAGCTAGACAGGCTATCCGTATGCTTCTTGCTTTTGCTTGCATCATGGATTTTAAACTTTTTCAAATGGATGTCAAAAGCGCCTTCTTGAACGGTTTTATTCAAGAAGAAGTTTATGTGGATCAACCTCCTGGTTTTACAAATTATGAATTTCCAAACCATGTTTTCAAACTGAAAAAGGCTTTGTATGGTTTAAAGCAAGCCCCTTGGGCTTGGTATGAACGCCTAAGCAAATTCTTACTTGAAAATGGTTTTCAAAGAGGAAAAGTTGACACCACACTTTTTATTAAAAACAAAAAGCATGACATTTTACTTGTGCAAATATATGTGGACGATATAATTTTTGGTGCCACTAACAAAGCTTTGTGCAAGGATTTTTAAAAAATTATGCAAAGTGAATTTGAAATGTCAATGATGGGGGAGCTCAACTACATTCTTGGGTTGCAAATAAAGCAATCAAAGGAAGGAATCTTCATCAATCAGTCGAAATATTGCAAAGAGCTTCTTAAGAAGTTTGGGATGAACAATTCAAAAGAGCTATCCACTCCCATGAGCACATCCTGTTACCTTGACAAAGATGAAAATGGTAAATCCGTCGACATAAGTAAGTATAGAGGTATGATAGGTTCTCTCCTTTATCTTACTGGTTTTCAATCGAACCTAAAAGAATCACATCGCGCCGTGGTAAAACGCATCATGAGATATCTCATTGGCACACAAAACATGGGTTTATGGTACCCTAAAGGGGCAGATTGTACCCTAATTGGATATTCGGACTCTGATTTTGCGGGTTGCAAATTAGACCTAAAAAGCACTAGTGGAACTTGCCACTTACTAGGAAATGCTTTAGTTTCTTGGCATAGCAAGAAGCAAGCAAGTGTGGCTTTATCCACCGCCGAAGCAGAATACGTTGCGACGGGTAGTTGTTGTACACGAATCATTTGGATGAAGCAACAGTTAAATGATTATGGAATTAATCTCAACACTGTTCCCATAAAATGTGACAACACAAGTGCCATAAATCTCACTAAGAATCCTATGTATCACTCAAGGACTAAACACATTGAAATTAGACACCACTTTATTAGGGATCATGTTCAAAAAGGGGATTGCATGATTGAATTTGTTGAAACAACTAAACAACTTGCAGATATTTTTACAAAACCCCTATCAAAAGAAAGCTTCTTTTTCATAAGAACTAAATTAGGGATTTTGAACCAGTCAAGCATCAATTAATGTCTGCATAACACACCTTGTTATTTGCTAATATGTTTATTAAGTGTGCAGGCAGAAAGAGCATAATCGATTATCATAATCGATGTGATAATGGATTATGCATCCACTGACTCTTTGGGCAGCGTGGACAGAAGGATTGTAATCGATTAGTATAATCGATTACACAACAAATTCAGAAATCCAGAAACAGACTAATCGATTCCATAATCGATTAGTGTTCATCAATGTTCATCCATAATCGATTTTCTGATGAAGAACCCAGAAAATAATCGATTAGGTAATCGATTATTTGAAGCTGAAGGGTTGGCGCCAAAACCACACGGGCAGGACCCAGCCAATTAGGAGCTGCCACATCATCAAAATAATCGATTATGATGGTAAGATAATCGATTATTGTGCAAGTTTATAGGGTAAAATCCGAACCCTAGCATCATTTCTGCATGATTGCTACTGTTTTGCGCCTCCATCTTCTTTGTTGTCTGGTTTTTGCTCCAAAAATCCAACCATCTTCAAAACTCTTCATCCCCACTCAAATCCAATCATCATCATTCCTCCTAAACGCCAAAGAACTGCAGCAATCAATCCTGGTCCACTTACACAGGAACAAGTGGATAAATGGTTTACTAATGGGGATCAGTTGGCAAATTTCATGAGCACATACATTGGCAAAGAAATTCAGAAACCACGTTTTCTGGACATAGAGTGGATGAGAAGGAGCAACTTCAAATTTTTGGAGTATCTGGACTATGCTCAAATCACTGAGTTTCTGTCTCAATCAGAGGATATCTACCTAGACTTGGTTAAGGTATTTTACTGCAACCTTAGGCTAGTTGATGGAGTCTTAATGTCTGAAGTTTGTGGGAAACCCATTCGTCTCAATGATGAGGCGTTTGGAAGAATAGTTGGGTTGCCTTCTGAAGGCACCTATGCCACTGCTGAGGGTCCTGCTGCGGAACCCTTGGTAAATGAATTTGCTAGAATCCAGGCCATTAAGGATGTCTTATCTGATCCTTCTGATGCTAATGACAAGGAAATAACTGGTGGTCAAATGAAAGTGCAAAGCAGGTTGTTGCACTATGTGGTAGCTAGGCTTTTATTTCCTAGACGCCATAATTTTTCACAGCTATTGAGAATGGATGTTGTTATTCTGTGGTTGCTGGAAAAGAAAAAGAAAGTAAACTGGGCTGGCTTGGTCATGCAGCATATGTATGACAATAGGGGTAGTGCTGAGTTACTCTATGGTCATCTGGTGACCCGCATCATTAGGCATGTTAGGGTTAATCTCACTGGAGAGACTAAGCTGGATTACAAGAAATTTCATGCTATGATGAAAGAGGGTACAATTAACCAGATGGGAATCATGTCTCGAGGTGGAGATTGGGAATACAAACCCAAAGGATGGAAATGGCGTACAAATCAGCCAACCAGCACCGATGGAGCATCATCTTCACAGGCACTTCCTGCTATAGCCTCACCAGAAATGATGGCTTTACTTAAGAGTATTCTAGCTGAGGTTCGGGTGAACACCACTGAGATCCAAGCAAACTCTACGGTTATTCGTGAGCTCTCATTGGAAGTAAAATCCTTGGAGCGTAGAGTCACTGCATCTGAGGCCACTCCACTCCGTGAGGCACCACAGCCTCAGGATGACTTGGACAGTAGCAGCACTGATGATGGCACTGATGATGGTGGTGATGATGATGGTGATGATGATGATGATGGTAATGTTGATGGTGGAGATGATGGTGATGAGTACTATACGTAGTACTATTTTCATATCCAGTTTATACACTTTATTACTATTTTGGATGACTGTACATTTTATATTCCTGGCACTCTAGCTTCCGTACGCACACTCTTTTATTATCTATGACTATGATGTCTGGTTTAATATTTATATGCATGCCATCGCTAAGTATGTCTTATGCTTGAAATGTTTAAATCTTGGTGGATGTATGCCATGAAGTATTTAACTTGCTTTTCCCGCTTTTTGATAATGCCAAAAGGGGGAGAGATATTTGAGTGCATGCTTAAGGGGAGGAATTTTAAATATTGCATGAAGTGAGGGGGAGTAGAGCAAACGTTTAAACTCTGATATATACATACTCATTGCTCTAACTCTATCTTTTAGAAATTCCCTCATGAGATGTTTGTCATCATCAAAAAGGGGGAGTTTGTGGATGTATGCCTTGACAGGTACATATATTTTGATGAATGACAAAAGATATTTATAAGTCTAAGGACTTATTTGCAAAAAGCATGAAAAAGGCCAAACAAGCCGTCAAGATTAGGCAAAGCAATCAAGAGGGGTAAAAAGGGAATTTTACTACTTGTATTGGTTGTTTTAGAATTATCTGTAAATGGTAAGTAGGATTCTCAAAATTAATATGGTCACTCACACACACACATATTTAACATGTTCTTTAAAAGATATATCATTTGGTTAAATACTTTATAACATGTGATTAAAACTGACAATCAAATTAAGCTTAATTGGGCAATCTTTCCTTAATTGTCAAGTTTTTGAAATTCAACCTGATACGCACCATAATCGATTATGGAAATGCTATAATCGATTATGAGTCGTGATTAAATGGCTTTAATGAGTGTTAATGATTAATTATGATATTAAAGCCGTTGAATTCAAATTTTGAAATATAATAATTGATTATTGAAATTGGATAATCGATTATGACCTTATTGACTTCGAATATGCTTCAACTGAAACCCTGTAATCGATTATGTAATCGATTATGTAATCGATTATAGCCTTTTATGAAAAAGTCAGTAACATCATAATCGATTATCTCCTTTGGTGAAAAAGCAGGGAACACATAATCGATTATGGTAATCGATTATGACCTTTTTGTCCATACGTGTGCTTCATGAAAACACATTAAATAATCGATTATGGCTTTTAAATAATCGATTATGATGCGGCAGAAATGCATTTTAAGAGGTTTGACCTAATTTCTCCTTGAACCCTAACCTGTTCTCTATAAATAGGAGCCTTGGCAGCCTTGAAAAAACGCCCCATATACTACTCTCCTCTATTCTACTTTGTGCTTAAACTCTGATTGATATTTCATTTTACTCTTGCACTTACACGTGATCATATTACTTTGAGAATCTTATACACCATATACGTGTTACTGTATTTGTGCTTCAAGTTGTATTTCATATCTGCACTTTTGAGTGCTATCTCATTGTAAATCTTTTACAGTTTACTTTAAGTGAGTGTGATCTCACGAACGTTTTCTTGAGACTCTTGCACAAGGGATAGTACGTCCTGTGATTTGTGTTAAGAGTTCTCTGATTTGTAAAGGTTCTAGTTTAGCCTGTTTTAAAAACTAGAGTTGATTGAAATCCCTTGGTCGTATTGCCTTGGGGACTGGACGTAGGCCACGTGGGTAGTTGTGTAGCTGAACCAGGATACATCGTTGTGTCATTTCCTTCCTTATCTCTTTATTTTTACCGCAACGATTTTATTTTTCATACGCTTTATTTCACAACGTTTTACTATTAATTTATTGCTTATCAAAACAAGTTTTAAATTTAGTTTAAATTGCCAAAAGTTTTCAAAAATCAATTCACACACAATTCACTCCCCTCTTGTGTTTGAGGTCACTTGGCAACAAAAGTATCTGCCACTACATTGCCTTCTCCTGGGTGGTAGGTCAACTCAAAATCATAATCCTTAAGAAACTACATCTATCTACGTTGCCTCATATTTAACTCCTTTTGGTCAAACAAATATTTCAAACTCTTATGATCACTAAAGACCTCAACTTTGCTCCATACAGATAATGCCTCTAGATTTTCAAGGAAAACACTGCAGCTCCTAATTTCAAATCATGGGTAAGGTAGTTCTTCTTATGGGTTTTCAACTGCCTAGAAGTGTAAGCTACTACCATACCATCCTACATCAACACACCACCTAAACCTTGCTTAGAAGCATCCTAGTATATTATGAAGGGTTCACTAGGATTGGGCAAAACTAAAATGGGTGCAGATGTTAACCTTTCCTTTAAGGTTTGAAAACTCTCCTCACACTTAGAGTCCCACAAAAAGAGCTGTCCTTTCTTGGTGAGACGGGTCAAAGGTAAAGCTATCTTTGACAAACCCTTTATGGACCTCTTATAGTACCCTGCTAAATCCAAGAAACTCCTAATCTCAGTCACTGACTTTGCTGCTCCCCATTGGAGCACAGTCTCTACCTTAGCCGGATCCATAGTTATCCCACCTTTAGAGATGACATGTCCTAAGAAACTCACCTCTTCTAGCCAAAACTCGCACTTAGACAACTTAGCATACAACTGAAATAACCAAAGTTAACACAAGAAGGGGAGTTGAATTGAGTTTACCAACTTTTTAGAAAACTTTGAAAATATTTTATCAGGCACATCAAGCAAAAACTAAGGCTAAGAAAATTAAACGGGTGACTCGTCTGATTTTGAGACAGCACACACACGCACTTTGAAAAGGATTATAAGAGATTTTGATATTCACAAAATAACTCCCCAAGTTAAAAGCTTAAACAAATAACTCTTAAATAAATTAAAGAGATAGGGAAGAGGAATATCACTCAAGAGTTTTATACTGGTTCACCCCAAAATCAACAGGGCTACGTCCAGTTCTTGGCAGCAACAAGGTTATCACTATAACTGATCAGATTACAGTTCAAGTATTCTTTTCACACCTAGCCTCTCCAGGCTCACACTCAAACAAGTATTCTTTTCACACCTAGCCTCTTCAGGCTCAACAGTAAAGGGTAAAAGGTTTTGAGTATTTAATACAGGTTTGCAAGTCTTTCTGGTAACACTCAGAGAGTGGAGTAAATGTAAGAATGAAAGACTACGAAATTTATATCAAATGATTGAAGAGATAATCAATGAAGGAATGAAGGAATAAATGACCAGAGTAAATGCTTCTTTAAATATGTGCGATGTCTCTCTTAACTTCATCTTCATGTTTTGCACTATTTAAAGGCTTCAATCAATTTGCTCCATTAAACACAGCTTCAAAAAGTGTGCTCCTTTAACTTGAACTTCTGGGATGCCATTAATGTCAAAGAGTCGTTCTGTGTAAGCATTAAAAGTTTAGAGACGTTGAACTTTGACATATGCGACCAAGAGTACACTTTGTTCTGAGCAGTTGATATTTCAGAGTTGCAGTAACAGACTTTTTGTACTCACAGCAGAGAGCTTTCCCTTTCAGTGCAACACTCAGTTCACTTTTGGGAAGTACTTTTACTTTGTACTTGAAATAGCTTAAAGCTACTGACTTGGTGCAGAGGTAGCGTGTTGATTCCTTAAAAACTTGAAAGAATGAATTCTTTATTCTTTGTACTTGGTGCTTTTGTCCAGAGGTCTTCGAGAACCTTAAGGAAGGCATCTTTTTCAAATAAGATTGACTTGGACATTCTTCTGACAGTCTTACACTTAGACGGGTGCAGTGAAGTCCAAAATTAGATGGGTGCAGTGATCCAGAACTAGATGGGTGGGCAAGCCATTTTTAGACGAGTGATAAATTGAAGCTTCTTCAGACTTTTGGTCCTTGCCTTGTCACAAACTAGATCAGATCTCTGACTGAGAGTTGACTTGGTCTCTGTCTGCGTTATCTAACTTTCAGACGGGTGGTTTTTCACACAAGTATGAAAAACTGCTCCTTAGGAAAATTTAGACAGGTATGATTTAGACGAGTGACCTTAAGTCTATTTTTCTGCACACTTAACAGACTTATAAGTAATTTCACATAGTTCAATATAACCATACTTAATATATTTGGAATCATCGAAACTTAGAGAATTTACACATTGAATGTGTTCCATACTTATGAGGTCTCAACATTCTCCCCCTTTTTGATGATGACAAATACTTTTTCTGATTTTATTGAACATCAAAAGAAATAGACAATTGATACACAATTGAAACTTTTAGACAGGTCTTAGATTATGTATATGAAAACATAGACAGATATAAAAATTAAGGCTCCCCCTTAATTAATACATCAGACAAATATCAGAGGAAAAGGTATTAAGTCTATATCTGTTAAGTCTAAAATGTCTTATTTTTCTTTTACTTCCTCCCCCTTTTGGCATCAATCAAAAATAAAAATAAAAAAATTAACAAATAAAGTCATAAAGATAGAATAAAAGAGCCAAAAGTAATCAACCTCCATATCATTAAGAGTCACAAAGTACAATTACAAAATTGATAAAGTGATGTAACGACATCATGGACAGTAAATTGCATGACTCAAGGACACAGAAATAGAATTAAGTCCTAAACTGTAAGAGCTAGATCCTCCTTGACTCTTTAAGAAGGCTTCTAGCATCTTTTGCATTGTTGCTTGTTGAGCTAGCACAGTGGCTTAAAAAGAAGCTTGTTGTTCCATGGCTTCATCTTGTTTCTGCATAATAGATTGCAAACAAGTGGCCATTTCATCTAACCTTTGATGTGCAGTAGGGTCATGAGCAACAGCAGGAGAGGTGGAGTCTGTTATGGCCAAGGAAGTTGTGGGGTTTGCAGGTGCAGATGGAAGAGGACTAGGAGGTGGGGGTTGGACATGGAGGAGGGGTAGGAGGCAACTCTTCAACCAGAATTTCATCCTCAGGCTGAGGATCCATGTAGACACTGGTTGAGAGGGTGGTTTCAAAATCAGAGTTAGGAAAGAAAGTATCCAGAAACCACTGAATTCTTTCATGATGTAAGGGAGACTCTATTTGGGTTAATATAAACTCATAGGATCTCCTAATGAGGTTGATGGGGGTTACAGGGGTAGACTCAGTAAAGTTTAAAATGAAGAAAGATAAAACTACAAAGAAGGGAGGGAAAGTGTAGACAGAGGGTGCAAAGGGGTAAAGAGCAAAGGCAGGTCCACCACCAGTATGAATAGCCTTCTTTTCCTCAGCTGACAGCCTTGAGCAAGATCCACATCTCTGATAAATGTCTCTAACTTTCAGGTACATGGAGGAGGTAGCAGTGGTAACTATCCTCTTTCTGAACTTCAATCTGTCATCATCCAGATCAATGAGACAATCTATCTGTTCTCCAAAGATATCAATAACCTTTTGCTTTCCTTTCAACATCATGGAGTCTAGCATTACTTTGATCACAGTGGAGGGCTTCATGATCAAATGTGGTCTTTGCTGAAGAGCATATCAGAGCTGCATTCATCAGAAACAGTGATAGGAATGGTTCTGGAGGAGAGATGGTATCTAGGTAAGGTGGCTTTGACTAGGGAATTATGTCTGGTTTTAGAGAAAAGATCAGGAAAGATCTTTCTCAGAGGAATTTGGCACTGATTTCTGATATAATAAGGTGTGGGTGATCTAAATGGTTGTGGAAATGAGTTAGGTGAGTCAAAGAGGTCAAATTCATTAAAAGGTTCATCTTGATGAGGTTCATAAGAGTGGGATGAGTGTGTCAGTTCCAGCCATGTGTGGTTCAGGTTCAGAAATATGTGGTCCAGGGACAACGATAGGTGATGGTGATGGTGTGAGAGCTTTTTGTGGTGAGGGAGATGTAGTTTCAGGTGGTGGTGAAGGTGTTTTGTTTTTAGGTGAAGTTGAAGTGTTTTGGTCTTGGGTGGTGGTGATGGTGTTTTGGTTTTGGTAGGTGTAGGAGTTGGCAGTTTGGTTTGAGAGGGTGATGAGGGAGGTGTTTCTTGAAGAACCAGCTTCCTCTTGATCCTTGTTGACTGTCTAAGAGGCTCAGTAGCTTTCCTCTTAGTTCCAGTAGTTTTTCTCTCTTCTTGGGGATCACAGTCTCATCCATTTGAGACTCCCCCTTAGCTTGTCCAACAGACTCAAACATTCTCTTCCTCTTGGTAGGCAATTTTTGAGGCCTGGTAGAATTGGTAGCAGAGGCAGTAGTAGCAGCACTCTCAACATTTCCAGTAGGGGCAATAGGTGCATCACCAACATTGGCTTGTTGAGGTTCCTCTCCTCAAAAGGTGTCAGTTGAACCTTCATCAAAGACAGTGTCTTGGTGGTGAGATCTCTGTGCAGAGATGCACACTGAAAGCAATTTGCAGATCCATTAGAGTATTTGCCCTAAATACTCTAGTCATGATCATGTCATAGGGATAGTCCATATTTTTCCCTTTGGAAACCTTCTCCATGTGCCTAAAAATGAGATAAGTGATATCTATCTTAATATTTTGGACAAGATGATAAATAGCAAACTTCTCAATTTTACTCACATGGTTTCTAAATCCAACTCTAGGCATCACACAGTTAATGAGAACAACATGAAGACACCTTGCCTTAGCAGTCAGATACTTAGAGTCTTGATCTTTAGGTTGTGGAACTCCATAAATTGCAATATTGACAGCCTCTTCCCCAATAGGCTTCATCCAATCAGCAACATACCCAGCACCTTTCCTTGGGCATTGGTCACTTCAGCAAGTGACTCATGGGTGATGATGACATGATAATCCCCAACATCCCCAGAAATCATTGTTGTTGAGGTTGTCTTTGATGATTTTGGCACTTCTCCAAAAGGCCCTAACCAGAGAGGGTAGACAACTTCTCGGAGATGGAAGAATGGTGTCCATCCAGCAGCAGCAACCTCAGCTTGAACATCCATACCTTTGATTTTGAGTTCTTCGAAGTTTGGAACTCGCCCAGGGTGTACTTTCTTCATTTCTGCCACAGATAGGTGTGCTTGTGCAGCAATGGTCTTGAGAAAACTCTTGGGTGCCATTGTTTCAAAAAAGAAGAACTTTTAGGGTTTGAGAAGAGGGGTTTTGAGGTTGAAGACGAAGAGAGTTTCAGAGAGATGGTGACAGCAAAGATTTTCTGAGTTCGTAAAGGATTCTGAAACAACTAGGATTACTTTTAAGAGAAGAAAAAGAAACAATGAGTGCTTTTTGCGTTGGGAACAAGGAGAGAGGTTATGCCATAAAGAGCAATAAATTTTGAAATGATAGTTGTGAAAAGATGAAACGTTTTTGAGAAAAATGAGGGAACTTTTGCAATTTACACGTGTCTCAGTCAGTGTTAGCACTTTGTGAGTGCGTTGAGTCATGTCATCAGACGCTTGGCTAAAGTAGATGAGTGAAGCATTAAATTTATACAACTAGATTTTCAAACATATGAGCATACAATCATTTAGACACATTATGCATATTAAGATTCCTTCTAATAAAAACAAATCTATCTTCACTTAGAGGTTTAGTAAAGATATCAGCCCATTGATTTTCAGTGTTGACAAACTTAATTTCAAAAACTCCTTTTTGCACATAATCTCTAATAAAATGATGCTTTATCTCTATATGCTTTGCTCTAGAATGCTGAATGGGATTTTTAGACAAGTTAATAGCACTGGTATTATCACACCAAACAGGTATGTTATGCTCAAACATAGAATAATCCTCAAGTTGATATCTGAAAATTCTTTTAACAGCCTTATGATGAGATTCTTTAGGATCTGATTGAAATCTAGCATAGAGACAAACACTGAACTGAATGTCAGGTCTGCTAGCAATTAAGTATAGAAGAGATCCAATCATACCTCGGTAGATAGTTTGATATACCTTTTTACCTTCCTCATCCTTGTTCAGAACAATTGATGGATGCATAGGAGTACTCATAGGCTTTGAATTTTCGATCTTATATTTCTTTAGAGGTTCCTTGGTGTATTTATGCTGATGGACGTAGATTCCATCACTTGTCTGTATTATTTGCAGACCAAGAAAGAACTTCAATTCTCCCATCATGCTCATCTCAAACTCATTCTACATCAACTCAGAGAACTCTTTACCTAGCTTTTCATTAGTAGCACGAAAGATAATATCATCCATATATATTTGTACTACAATGAAATCTTCCCTTGAGCATTTCTTGAAAAGTGTAGTGTCTACTTTTCCTTTAAAGAAATTATTTTCCAATAGATAAGTGCTTAACCTATCATACCAAGCTCTAGGAGCTTGTTAAGTCCATATAAAGCTTTCTTAAGCTTATAGACATGGTGAGGATTTTCATAATCCTCAAACCCAGGAGGTTGCTTAACATAAACTTCCTCCACAATTATCCCATTTAGAAATTCACCTTTAACATCCATTTGATATAGAGTTATATCATGTTGTGAAGCAAAAGACGTAAGAATTCTAATTGCTTCTAATCTAGCTGTAGATGCAAAGGTTTCAGTGAAATCAATACCTTCCTGTTGATTATACCCTTGAGCAACTAGTCTTGCTTTATTTCTTACCACTTTTCCATCTTCATCTAGTTTGTTTCTAAACACCAATCTGGTTTCAATAATGGATTTATCCTTGGGTTTAGAAACTAAAGTCCACACATCATTTCTCTTGAACTGATTCAGTTCTTCTTGCTTGGCTAGAATCCAGCTTTCATCTTGTAGAGCTTCTTCAAATCGTTTGGGCTCCAAATCTGATATGAAGGTGATGTTATTGTTTTCTTTGAAAGCATATCTGGTTCTAACACCTTGAGATGGACTTCCAATGATAAGATCTTCTGGATGATAAGTCTTGAATTTCCAGTCTCTTTTCTCGCTCTGTTTTTCAGACTTTTGAGTACTCGTCTGATTTTCTGGAATTTCAGACACGTCTACTTTTGACTTGTCTGAAGAGGGACTTAGATCAATGCCTGCAATGTCATCTTCTAGAACTGATAGTTCTTTATCAGTCTTTAAATCATCATTAAATTTCACATGTATTGATTCTTCTACTACAGAGGTTCTAGAAAAAAAGATTCTAAAAGCATTAGACATTTCAGAATAACCAATGAATATGCCTTTATCTACTTTAGAGTCAAATTTTCCCAAATGATCTTTTGTATTCAGAATATAACATTCATATCCAAATGCATGAAAATATGATATGTTGGGTTTTATACCTTTCCACAATTCATAAGGAGTCTTATTTAGGATAGGTCTAACCAGTATTCTGTTTTGCACATAACAAGCAGTGTTGATAGCTTCTTCCCAGAAGTACTTAGGGAGATTATTTTCATTGAGCATTGTTCTACCATCTCTTGAATAGATCTATTCTTTCTCTCAACCTCTCGATTTTGCTATGGAGTTCTAGGTGCAGAGAAATTGTAAGAAATACCATTTTCCTCACAGAACAGCTTAAACTGCTTATTTTCAAATTCACCCCCATAGTCACTTCTAATAGCGGAAATATAGAAACCCTGCTCATTTTGTACTCTCTTATTGAATACTGTAAAGACCTTATAAGACTCTTCCTTGTGGGTTAAGAAGAGTACCATGTGAATCTAGAATAATCATCAACTATGACAAAACTATATTTCTTTCCACCTAGGCTAGCTACACTGACTGGTCCAAACAGATCCATGTGTAATAGTTGCAAAGGTCTAGAGGAGGTGACTTTTTTCTTAGATTTGAAACTCGATTTTACTTGTTTACCTCTTTGACATGCATCGCATAGAACATATTTCTTAAAAAAAATATTAGGCAATCCTCTCACAAGAAGGGGGGGGGGGGGGTGAATTGGGTTTTAAATAAAAATGATAACTTTTTCGATAAATAAAAAACCTTTTGAAACTTTAAACAGAATTAGCAGCGGATATGAAATTCTTTTCAGATTAAAACGTTATCGCGTGCAAGTAAAAACGTTTTTGCAAAAGCCAAAACAAAAGTAAAAGAGATAGGGATAAGAAGATTGACACAACGATATATCCTGGTTCGGTCACAGACTACCCACGTGGCCTACGTCCAGTCCCCAAGGCAATACCACCAAGGGTTTTCAATCAACTCTAGTTTTTAACAGGATCAACTAGAACCTTTACAAAATAGAGAACCCTTAACACAAATCTCAGGACATACTATCCCTTGTGTAAGAGCCTCAAACACTAGCTTTTAAACAGGCACAGCTAGAACCTTTACAATTCAGAGAACCCTTAACACAAATCACAGGACATACAATCCCTTGTGTAAGAGCCTCAAAAATATCCCAAGAGATATACCCTCTCTTGTTTGGTAACCAAAAATGTGGTTTGAGTCAATCCAACTCTTATCAAGATAAAGCACTCTTAATAGTGCAGATAAAAACAAATTGAAGCACAAGATACAAGAACACCTATATGGTGTGTAGAACTCTCGAAATAATATGGTCAAGTGATAGTGTAAAAGTATAGAAAATGATTATCAGAGTTTTAGCATTGAGAAAAAATAGTAGAGTTGCAACTTATGATGGCTCAAAGTGATTTCAGAATTTTTAAAGCTCTCAATTTTTGTGATAAAAAAATTCACGAATTTCTCTTGCCACTTTTTAAATTAGGAAGATAATTATATATATAAGCATATACTATGCTGTTACGTCCCTCTCGTGAATATTCAGACCGAGTATTTGAGAGAGAAAAATATTAAAGTTGAAGCATTCATTAGAGAAGCGAGTGAATGAGCATAATTCAATATTTGCAATTAATGTAAATCTTTTGCAAATAAAAAATGATTCTCAGGCCAAGTTAAAAAAAAACGTGTAAAACATGTAAGGCTGGGCAATGCTTGAAGAACGAGCTGTTACTTTGACAATTAAATTCATGCCACAATGCAATCAGTATTTAAAGGAAATCAATTCCTATTATAAAAATTGAACGTTGGGACATAGAGCCATAGTCAATTGAACCAATATGAATGTTATAGCATTAAATGGAGAATGGCTCAGGAAATCAATTAATGCATATTTGTTTCTATTAGAAGGCCTAATTCCAATAAAGAAAACGTGGCCATGAATACAATTTAGGTGGTGAAATATTTATTTTGAAAATGTGCAAGGTGATCTTTTGATGATATTAAAAATTAAGAAAAAATTATTTTGATAAAATGTTTTTGCTTTTCATCATTAAAAAAATGAGCCAAATTAGTAGATTTTAACACGTGTTATAATCCTTTTAAGCATATGTTAAATGTGTGTGTGTGAGACCAATATTAAATTGAGAGCTACACCCACCATTTACACACATCTTCTAAAACAAGCAATACAAATACTGAAATTCCCATTTTACCCATCTTGACTGCTTGTTTGACTTTTTGCCGCATTTTGCACTTAAGTCCTTTTCACGCTTTTTGCAATTTAATCATTTTGTTGAATTTGCGTGTTGGTCCTTGGACTTGAAATTTCCCTTTTGCTCATCATCAAAACAAAATTACCTGTCAAGGTATATATCCACATCTTATGCCATAGCCATTAGACATAAAGCATGTTACACTTTGATCTGAAAGTTCAGACAGGTCAATCTTATACAGATTGTGTTACCTTTTAGCAAAAAAGAGGGTCTTTCCATTAATGTCATTGACTATGCATGGATCTTTAGAAAAGGATACTGAGAACCCACTATCACATAATTGACTTATGCTAAGCAGATTATGTTTTAACCTTTTAACTAATAATACATCACAGATGATAGGTAAGGGAGGTTTACCACAATTTTACCTACACCAACATCCTTTCCTTTCTGGTTGCCACCAAAGGTTGCATGTCCAACTTTCTTAGGTTGGAGATCTAGGAACATAGACCTTTCTCCTGTTGTGACACCCTAAACCGGAGCGCCACATCTTAGTTACCCGTTGCGGAAAATAAAATAAAAGATATTAAATTGCTGGCTGCTTTCGGTAAAAGATCATGTCTTTAAAGTAAGTAGCCTCAAAATGGTGGTATATTTTTTTTAAGACAAAGGGAAAACAAAAAGTAATTGATGAACACTCCGAAAATGAAATGTAAACATCACATATATAACTATCCCAGTGGGATTCAGAGTTTAGTACAGAAATCTAGGGCCTAAACAAGATGGCCATTAACAACAGGTTTAGAAATCTAGAAGATACAACTGAAAAGAAAGTAAGCGATAACACAGGGAAAGAGGGTCCGGAACCACATCACAAAAGAGGTAACTCTAGAAAGTTAGAAGACGGAAGACTGTCCACAAAACGCTCCAAACTGGTCACTGACACTGGCTGCAAGCAGGGTCTCCGTAAATGCTCCCACGAGACGAGACATCAGGTAGTGGGTCTATGACGTCGCTGCCCTTATCCATGGAATGGTCGTCGTCGTCATGATCCAGGACGTGATACTCAGGCTCCTCCTCCTCCATGACCTCATAGAAGTCCTCCTCGGGATCCTGCTCAGGATCCTCCTCAACGTCCAGAGGTGGTAGCTCATGTAGCAGACCGTTAACCTGCAGTGCGTGAAGGTAGTACCAAGTCGGAGGCAGAGCAACTCTCCTAGTCTCCACGGTTTGGCTCCTACAGATCGGGTCTCCATCAGCATTCAAATCGGTTGTGGTGATTGATCCGTGGTACGTGGCAGACATTGCCCCCAGATGAATCTGCCATGCCACGGCGTTCCCCGCATCGTCGAAGACCTCAGTCTTCGACATCATCGGCACAAAAGGGATATTGGGGTCCATCTGAGCTCATATACATACGGCGACACCAAAAAGAAAAGAGAACAACAAGTAGAAAAGAAAGAGTGAGATACCGACAATAGATATTTCACTCAACAACCATATACATGATACATACAACACATTGGCATATCAGCAATTAAACATTATTCAGAGATGAAATAACAAGTGTCATATCAGTGGGTCTCATACCCGAATCAATCAGTTTTTATAAAAGTAATACATGACACTTCAATAATCAGGCTCTAAACTTAATCTCATGAGATAACAACACCATTTCATTGCCGAAGGAATAAAGAGTTGGTCAAGCTCTGATGCCCACTGGCAAGTTGCCACCGCTACCTCGTGCACCAAGTTACCCGAATGCACAACGTCACGAATGTCTCTTTACTTAGGCCATTCGGACTGACCCATCAGATACCACCTTGTATCCGGATTATTTAGGCACGTCTGCCAAGGCGAAATGCATATGAAAAATACTTTCCATTATCAAGACTTTTCTTTGTGATCACTCTTTTTCGCTGTCGAAGCTCAAAGCTAACGACTATTCATAATTTCCCATCACTTGAAAATCAACAACACGGGACACGCAGTCCGAATGCTCAATCACAACACCTTAGACCGATGCCTCAGTCACAGTTTGTGGTCGTAGAAATCACTGATGATTTTATCCATGTTTTATTCTAACATGATAAGGACTCCTAGTCCGCAGCAACGAAATTAGGACGCACTGTCCTCAATTCCGAGATTAGGATTCTTAGCCCATAACATCACGATTAGGACCCTTGGTCCATAATTCTTGTCACGGATCCCAGATCACGTGCATATAATTGAATACTAGTGGCAATGTCTCGCAACTAGATTCTCTTTCATATGTGCTTACTTTTCGCTGAGTGAAAATAAAAATCCAAAAGAAAACCTCGGTCACTTATCCAAGTAACCGGAACGTTTCTAAATCATTTAGGAGGAAATTTTTTCCTTTACAAACTCTTTTATAAAACATTTAGGAAATTCGTTTGTTTTTGAAATCCTTGATGGGAAATACTTTCAAAGGGTTTTTCCTTCATAAAACACATAGTTCGAAAAAGTTTTTTTTTTCTCGTACAAAGCTTTAGATCATAACAATGTAGTTTCTATTGACTGAAAATCATTCAACGTTTCTTCTAAAGACAAGAATCTTATTCTTTTGAAGTAAGCATTTAAACAAAGAATGAACCCAATACTTTCAAAGTTCCAATCAAGGTTTATTAAGACTTTTAATCCTGAAAGCCATTGAGCACAGACTCAAGTCCGGCTTCTCAAACATCAATCAACAGTAATATATTCTCAACAATAATATCACAGTTAATGACAGTTCATCACATATATGCACAATACTTTAAAGCAAGTAAGATTCAACTTCAAGTAATAATCACAATAGTTTAAGCAAACAAGTCATTCAAGTATTGGCTCCATATAATAACATTCAAATCATTCAAGTAGACACCTACACACATGCATATAGTCATTGAACATCCCTAGGCAATCCCCTCTTACCTTCGGTTAGGTAGAGATATGAGATGCTTGGAGAAAAGAACTTCGAATGTCCTCGCTTTCTTCGTGATGAAAGTCTAAGGTTATGAACACAAAATCACAAGTTAAAATCAACCAAGAACACTAAACCACAAGGTATAGGTTCGGCCAGAACTAGTTCTTTGGGTTAGAGATTCCCGAAAATTATACAACTCATGGATTTATGATCCTTAAGTGTTAGGAGTTCATAAACAATGATCATTTAACAAAGTTGAATCAAAATCCCACTAAGTCATAGACTTAGGGTATTCGGCCAAAGCTAGTAAAATAGGCTAGCATTCACTAAACTTTCCAATCTCTTAGGTCTAGCATCCATATGTATTAAGGAGTTCAAAACCATGATCATTTTGGAAAATAAGAACAAGGTATCCTAGGTCCATAACCTTCTAGGTTCAGCCTTCATAGGATCTATAGACTAGAAATCTTTAAAGTTTCCAATTTCTTAGACTTAGCATCCAAATGTCTTATGGAGCTGAAGTCCATGATCATCTTGGAAAATGAAAAGTAATACATCCTAGGTTTAATAGCATAGAATAAACAAGTTAGAAATCTTTAAACTTTCCAATCTCTTAGACTTAGCATCCAATTATCTTATGGAACTCAAGTCCATGATCATTTTGGAGAATGAAAACAACATATCCTAGGTTCACAACCATCATAGGATAAATAGACTATATAATCTTTAAACTTTACAATCACTTAGACTTAGCATCCAAATGTATTAAGGAGCTCAAGTCCATAATTATTTTGGAAAAATGAAAACCAAACCTTCCTAGGCCACTAAGGTATAGTTTCGGCCATCCTTGGAAGAATAGGTTAGAAATCTTTGTTTGATAACAACTCTTAGGTTTAGAATCACAAGGTATTAAGAGTTCTAAATCCATGATCATACTTGGGAAGTTGAAACATAGTATCCTAGGCCTATTTCTACATATTTTCGGCCATCATAGGAAACAAGCTATCAAACCTTCCAAGGTTTATAGATTTAAGATCAAGGAATAGTTAGAAACTCAAACACATGATCATATTCCAAAAGTTGAAGCAAAAACCTCCTGGGCCACATATGCATAGCATTCGGCCTTCATAGGAAGAGATAGATGGGGATTTTTTTTTTACACAACCTCTTAGTATGTGAAAATATAAGTTAATACAATACTATAGAAAGTGGTTTCAACTCAAAAGGAGTTTTCTACCATTTTAGAGAGATTTTAGAAGTTTAAAGCACATAAAGAACACATAAAGCAAACTAAGAAATAAAAGATGAAACTTGATTTACATGAGAGCATTACCCTTAGTATATGGAAGAACTTTAATGAAGAACTCAAGTAGAAAAGATGACTAAAAATGGAAGTTTTAGGAGAAGTAAGATGAAGAAGTGTAAAGTAAGATGAAGGAAAAGTGATGAAGTGAAGATGAAAGGTGTTTATATAGAGAAGGGAGAGAGTGGCACGAAATTGAGGGGAGAGGAATGAGCTTGGAGAGCAAGTTTTGTCTTATGCCTTGTTTGGTTGAAGAGGAAAGAGGAAAATAGGTTTTTAGAATAAAATATGGTATAATTTGAAAAGTGTGATGATTACACTTTTGGAGTGTGTCATAACCCATGTCCATCACATCCCATCAAGTCACTTCACTTCCCTTATGCTCCTTAATATGCTCCATTTCGTACCCGATTGCATTTTTGATCATAAATTTCCGACGTTTTCGCCAGAATAAAATATTTTATTTTATTTTTGAACGAAAATTTTCAAAATAACCAAAGTTGAAGGAAACATGATAAAAACACTAACCGTCTCGTTCACCGGTCAAAATTAGGTTTTCTGCTCAGTAAACTGGTACCGGCAGTGAAAACGCAGACCGGCTTCCGTCTGAATTTTCAACCAAAAATTTTACCGTGACTTCATATGATATAACAACACAAGAAAATGATTTTAGTTATCCTATGAGTTTAATCTAAAAATAAACATATTTAAATATGTTTATACTACTACAGAAAGCATAGGAAAAACAGGGTGGTACACCTGTCATATGTCGCGAGCATCCACTGTCTAGGTACCATGACAGGTGTTTGTTTTGTCCTGTTAAGCATATTTGCAACAGGAATTATCATGGACTTAGGTACCCATATTTTCTTGGGTCCTTTTCTGTTAGTGTCAGGAGTCTGTGAAGACTTCTTTCTCTTTTTGTGAATACACTTAGACTTAATATGTCCAGCTTTTCCACAATAGGTACATATAGGTTTATTTGAACTAATTGAAACAGATTTGGCAGTTATTTTTAGAACTTTGTTGATCCATTATGATGATCTTGACTGGTGTAACCCAAACCTTCTTTGTTAAGGGAGTGTCTCTGACTTTCCAAAAGCTTAGTCAGATTTTCTCTATCATTAAGAAACTTGGTAAGATCTGAGGTGAGATCATCTACCTTCTATTGAAGTTTAATTACTTCTTCAGAATGTAGAGTTTCGACTGAGATCTTAGCTTTAGACTTTTCAGTATTAAGCCTATTGTTTTCTTCACTAACTTTTCACACTCTTGAGATTTCTGTGTATACTCATTTGAGTGCTTAACATACTATCTCTTGAGGGATTTGAAAGCTTTGGATAAACAGTTGGATTCCTCAAAAGTTCATCATATACATCACTCAACTTCTCTAGTTCAGATTGTACCTCAGTTTCAGAAGTTTAATCTGTATTTGCCATGAGACAAAGATTAGCTTCATGATCCTCTCCTTCACTTTCAATGGAGCTTTCATCCAGATCTTCCCAAGTAGCCATCATTCCCTTCTTCTTCTTTTTGAAGAACTTCTTGGGAGCTTGTTTCTTGAGTTGAGGACATTCTGCTTTGGTATGTCTTGGTTTTTTGCATTCATAATAGACAATGACATTTCTGTCATTTGTTCCACCATCTTTGTTGTATTTATCTTTGTTAAAGCTCCTAAAAGGTTTGTCCTTTTTGAAGTTTCTTTTCTTCCAGAGCTTTTTCATCTTTCTGGTGAGAAGAGAAAGTTCATCATCCTCATCATCAGAGTCATCCTAATATGATTCCTCATATTCTTCTGAAATTAACCTTGAGAGCTTTAGATGTAGATCCCTTGGATGATTTCTTGTCAGCCATGAGAGCAATGTATTTGCTCTTCTTTCCATTTTTTTCTTCTATCAACTCTTGTTCATGGATTTGAAGAGCTCCAAGAAGCTCATCAAGCTTCATTGTGGATAGATCTTTGGCTTGAGATACAGCAGTTACTAGAGGTCTCCATTGTTTTGGAAGACTTCTGAGAATCTTTTGAATGTGCTCCTTAGTTTTGTACACTTTCCCTAGAGATTTCTATTAGTCGTGTGCCTATTATGTGATGCTTCATATGTTGAACATCGTCTCAGCATTTATTACCGAGGGATGGAAGAAGGTAATTAATTAAACAAGTTATTTAATTATATATTTTATTTTTGGTGACGACTTGATTTAATGTTTATTTATTTGAACTTATGTAGGCTTTCAGCTATCAATCCCCTCTTTCGAAAGAAGATTTTAAAAACTTGAGGATGCGATTTGCAGACTTCTTTTTTAAGTATGCTGCAGAAAAAGGAGTAGAAAAGATACCTCCTGCATACTTAGAAGATAATGTGTAGTTGTATGAATTTACATGTATATATTTATATATTGGACATGTGTTCCTCTTTCGAAAGAAGACTGAGGATGCGATTTGCAGACTTCTTTTTTAAGTATGCTGCAAAAAAAGGAGTAGAAAAGATACCTCCTACATACTTAAAGGATAATGTGTACTTGTTTGAATTTACATGTATATATTTATATATTAGACTTGTGTTAGCTAGTATAGTATATATATGATGAATTTTTCATGTATTGTGGCCTAGCTAGTAATAGAATATAAACTGAATTGTGTTAAGGAAAATTCTCTATAAATAATTGTGACTAGCTGTAGTTCTGAAAATATTGGAATGCAAATGCATGAGTTAATTTATGTGCAAAGTTCTCCATATATGGACTTGTTAGTGATGAGTGTGTGCAAATTCTGTATTCTGGACTATTAGTGAATGCAGGGAACTAGATGGGGGAAATGGATATTGCATAACCAGAATTTAAAAAAATTTACTTTTAACATCTTTTTTTTATACAACAGACGTTAAAAGATTACTTTTAACGTCTGTTAAATATTGAAACATACGTTAAAAGTGTTAAACAATAGACGTTAAAAGTAAACTTTTATGTCTGTTCACAACAGACATTAAAAGTGTAACTTTTAACGTCTGTTGTATTAACGTCTAGCTTTTTTTGACATTATAAAGCACTTTTAACAGACGTAAAAAGTGCTTCCTGCACTAGTGACGAAGTTTTGATGATGAGCACCAAAGTTCCATTTCCATATTTTGAAGACTTGTAATAATTTTAGGATTTTTATGCATGACCTAAAATTAGATGTTTTAGTGGTTGGCTCAAGGAAAATAATTTTTTAAAATGTTTTAAAACATCAAAATGATTTGAAAAATATAGAGAATGATTAAAATTAAATGGAATATTTTTTTGCAAAGACTTTGGAACAGAAAACATGATTTTTCAGTAAAGTAATCGATTACTTTTGGAAATAATCGATTACCACGTGCGTTCTATGCAATCTTGATTTTCTGGCAGAAAGTAATCGATTACTTTTGAAAATAATCGATTACTTTTAGGTTGTTACAGAAAAGTAATCGATTACTTTTGGTAATGACATAAAACTGATTTTTTTTTTTTCATTCTATATATAAAGGAATTTTTCAGAAAAGCTTAAACATGAAATTTTTGATAGTTACTGTACTGTTATGCTGTCATTTTGATCACTTGAGCCTTCTTCTTCTACTTTCTAATCTTTTATCATATGAGCTTTTTAGAAGTGATGCACTTTTAGAGTGTTATATTCTTGATAGCTTTATTTGATTTGATATTGTTGATTTTATAATTGGGTGGGGTATCCCAATTTGTATCTAAGGTGGGGTATCCTTAGGTGTTTAGTTTTCTTGAGTGTGGAATCTCAAGTAAGGATAAAGGTGGGGAATCCTTTATGTTTGTATACTTGTAAAAAATGTTTAATTTTTTTAAGTATAGTGATAATACTCAAGTTTACGCTTGAGGACTGAATGTAGAACACTCAGGTTGTGTGATTCCTCTTTCCTTTATCTCTTGAATTTTTGGTTATTAACATTGAAATTGGATATATTGCTTTATGATATTGGAAATATTGGTAACATTTTGCACATTGCTGAAGTTGCTTTAATTTCTTGAAATGTGGTTATATTACTTGCAAGATTCTTATATTGTTCTTATTTCTTATTTTTCACTCTTTATATTTTGGATCTATTTCTTGCATCATTAAAAGAGAGGCAAAAGTTTTTTTTTTTTTTTAAAGAAATCAAGTTTTTCAAAAGAATATTGTAAAATCTCAATTCACCCCCCCCCCCCCCCCCTCCCCCTTCTTGCGGTGCTCTTTTATTTCAACAATTGGTATCTAGAGCAAGGGTCTTGGGTCTTGATTAAGGCTTAATAGCTTTCAACATGTTTTTTGAAATTGGCACTTGAATCAAGTAGGAAATATAAACACATTTCTATCACTTCTCCTCCAATTTTTTATGGTGTGGGCTATCCTTGTTGGAAAGCAAGAATGAAAATTTTCATTGAAGGTATTGACATAGATTTGTGGGAAATTATTGAAAGTGGTCCCTTCATTCCCAAACATGGTGTTAGAAATGAAGAGAAAGACAAACCCAAAAATGAAATGGCATAAAACAACACTAGAAGGGGGGTTGAATAGTGTTTTCGAAAATCAGAGTTTAAGAAGCACAAAACAGATTCAGTAAATGTGAGATGATTAAAGACAGACACCTTTCTCAACAAACTAATCAGCAATTATTTAACACACCCGAGTTAGTTACTTAAAACAGTTAAACAAACTGAATAATAAAGTAAAGGTTAGGGAAAGAGTATACTCAGATTTATCCTGGTTCACCTACAAACTTTGGGCTACATCCAGTCCTTGGTTTCACCAAGCATTAACACTATAATTGATCAAGGTTACAGACGAGTATTATATGCACGCCTAGCCTCTCCAAGCTCAACAACAAGTATTGTTTGCACACTTAGCCTCTTCAGGCTCAACAAGCAATCTTGAAACAAGCCTCTTCAGGCTCAAAGAGTTTTGAGAATATTTTGAAGCACAAATTCAAAGTTACAGAGCAATTCAACCAATCTTTAACACTGCAGAGAGTGAATATGAACTTCGAACTTGGTTAGTTACAGATGAGTTCCTCAAATGATTTTCAGAGCGAGAAGAAGAAGTGTGAGTGGTCAAAGCTTTCAGCTATTGATTTTATAAGATGAATGTTGTTCTTGAGTAATATAGTTTTCACTGATGAGTAAATATTTGCTTGTTATTAGTTGCTCATCACTGTATCACACTTTGTTCAATCTTCGACTTCTTCTATTATACTTGATCACAGAGATCCGTTGAGATGCATTTGAAAGTCTTCAGCTTTGTTCTTCAGAAAATAGCCGTTCTGACTTAATAATAAATGCTTTGAAGAACGTAGGAGATTCCTTGTTGATATCTGAGTACAGCAGTCATGCTTTTTCAGCTTTGGGCAGTGTTCTTTCCTTATTTGTGCAACATTTAGAAAAGCTCAAATAAAGTAGCTTTTCTCTTACTTACATAAGGAATGCTTTTCTGTAGCCTTGCCTTTTTGTCTTTTCTTCTTTCTCTGATTTCGATTGAAGATAAGAAATATGTTGAAAAACTTATTTCAAGTTTAATTAACTATATTTCAGAATGCAATTGCTTGTCAATCAGGAATTGAGTGATTCCTTCATAGAGAGTTTTTCTCCTTGGCGCATGCTTCAATAACACAGAAAGTGACTTAGCATTTCACATCTTCTAACCTTGTGGATGTTTGAATATCTTTTAAAACAGAAGAGTGGTTCTGACTTTGTCAGAAGCTTAGACGCATACTTCGAGAGATAGATTTGAAGTGAGACTTCTTAATCTTGTTCTGATCTGTAATCTTGATCCTTTTTCTTTCTACTTCCTTCAGAAGATAGTGTTTGTATTCTTCGAATATTTGATCATTGCTTTGACCGATAACTACTTCAGGCTTCTTGGTCTTCAATAAGCATAGACAGTCTTCTATAAGAGTAATGCATGATGTTATCTTCCTTTATTGAATGGATAAGTCCTTTTCCTTTAGCTTTCAGTGAAGATGACAGCTGTTTGAATCTTTTGCTTTCGTACTGCTAACTGGTCTTCTTCACAGTTGAGTTCATAAGTCTGAGAGATCTTGATATAGGCTTCTTGTGTGAGTCAGACTTCAGATGCATTGTACTTAGTCAGCTTTGAGTCAGACGCTTGTATAAGCTTCTGATCCTTTCATAAACTTTTGTTGACTTGATCTGCAAAGATAGAATTCATTTGCTACACAACTCAAGTAGATGATTAGCAATATTCAGATAGTTCAATGTAAAATTGATTGCTTAATGTTTGGGTTCATCAAAACACACAAGGGCCACAAGAGTAAGATTCAGACGCATGACGAGTCAAACACTTTGTGACTTAACAAAAAAATCTATGGACAAACGAAGAGAAGCAAAAAGTCCAACTAGACTTTGAAGCTAATAATATCCTCACCACCTCTTTACCAATTGATGAGTTCTTTCGAATCTCAAATTGCAAGAATGCAAAAGAGATTTGGGACACTTTACAAGTGACTCATGAAGGAACAAGTGAGGTTATAAGATCAAAGATTAGCACCTTGATGCATCAATATGAGTTGTTTAGAATGAAACATGATGAATCCATAAATGATGTGCAAAATCGTTTCCAAGTTATTGTTAATCAATTACTTGCATTTGATAAAACTTTTACTAATAAGGATCTTGTTACTAAGGTGCTTAGGTGTCTTGGTCGAGAATGGCAACCAAAGGTAACGACCATCATGGAGTCAAAGGACCTCTCAACTAGCAACCTTGTTAGGAAAGCTCAAGGAACACGAATTGGAGCTAACAAGGCTTAAGGAGAATGAAGAATCGGATAAGAAGAGCAAATGAATATCACTTATGGCTTCTTCCTCCAAGAAAGATGATAGTGACAAAGAGAGCATTGACACGATGATGGAGACCAAGAGGATGAGCAAATCAACCTACTAGTAAGGATATTTGGAAAGTTCCTCAAAAACAAAGGCAATTCGAAAAGACACAACAATTCCAAGAAACCTACCAAGAAAGATGCAACCTCGTCAATACCCGTATGCTATAAATGTGGGAAACCCGGGCACATTAAATTTGAATGTCCAACTCTCCAAAATAAAGATAAAGGTGACAAGAGGCCTAAGAAGGAAAAGAAGGGGAGAAGGGCTTACATTGCATGGGAGGACAACGATATTAGTTCATCAAGTGATGAGAGCAAGGAAGATGAAGTCTCAAATCTTTGTTTGATGATTAGTCAAAAAGATGACCAAGAGGTAATTGATGATAGTAACATCCGTGTTTTAAAGCATTATTTATATGTTGGATAACTATGTTTAAGACTTTGATTTAAGGTCTGATATGCATGTTTAGGTGTTGGGAACCTTGCATGGAAAGTATGAGATTAACCGGCGTTGAATTGAATAAGAAAGTGTTCTAGAATTTCCGTTATACAGTTTAGAATGCATAAGAATGCACAATAGGAAATTTATTTTTGTGGAAGAGATTAGGTATTTTTGAAGGCTTATTCTTATTCCTTAGGAATAGAAGAGTCTATGTTTCAAATTTCAGGTCAATCGGACTTCGAACGAACTCAGAACGCGCGAAAACATGCGAACCAGTAGTGCTGGACAGGAACTAGCACTGAGCGCTGTATTCCTGGCGCTGAACGCTGACCAGAGTGCCACGTGTCGCGTCATGATTGGACGAGGGAGGCGGTTTACCTCACCAGCGCTGAGCGCTGGATCCCAGGCGCTGAGCGCTGGACGCCAGGAAAAAAAAAAGAAAAAAAGAGATAAATGTTGGAAATTTGTGGAAGTAACCAGAAAAAGCCAGAAACCAGTTTTAGAGTGAGAGGGAGAGGAGAGAAAGAAAGAGAGAGAAAATTCCAAAGCTGATTCTGATCAATCCGTTCGTCCTATTGAAAAACCGATTATACCGTTGTGATCCTCGCGACTTCTACTTCATCATCCTACCTTTCTTTCTTGGTTAGGCTATGGTAAGTCTATGTTTTTATGCCGAAATACTGTCCATGATAGTATTGAAGTTATCTCTCAATCCGTTTATCTGTTTTCAATTCCGTCTTCAGATTTGAGCTACACGTAACGTGTACTTCGTGAATATGTGTTCAGGTGAATTTTTGGAGCCCCGGAGGTAGGAGAACCTCACGAGGCAGATTTGGGGAGATTGGAGTGGGTCCGTTTCGTTACTCTAAAGCTAGCCTACGACATCTCAGGTGGGGGAAAGAAGTCATCTAACGTCGGAAATGGCTAAGTAACATTTTATTCAATATTGGTGTAGGGCGACCTAAACCCTACTAGTGAGCGAGTAATTGACAATATCAATATTACATGTGGATCACTTAGTGGTACCAATGATGATATTGAGATTGTAGATTTATCGCAGTTAGGTTAATTTTTATGATATCTGAGGTTGTCTGATTTTACTGTTTAGAGCTGCTTGTTGTGTGCTGTTTGGATTGCTATGTTAATTGTGATTATGTTTAATTTATTATTTTATTATTTTATTATAAAATTATAATTATGGTTGATAACATGTACTGGCTGATAATATGTTATTTGTGCCAAACATGCTTAGTTGTTTTCTAGGCAGTGATATTTGATATTTTAAGTGATGCATGTTGGGGAGTGTATGAAATATGATTTTAGATGTGCCTAACCTGATTAATTAATATTTTATTATGATGAGATTGATGAGGTGATATTATTTGAGATATGTTATGCGATAGTGATGAGAGGTTAAGGCACTAGGGTATGATTCGATATACGTCGGTGAAACCCATATAGATGCATGTTGTTGATCACATCCGTGTGTTTGGAACACATGAGGTCAGAAGTCCTTGTGGGACCGTCCCAACTTAGATTTAGGCTGTGCAGCTATAGTGTCATTGCTATGCATGAGCACCCTCAAGAGAGAACCAGGGTGTGCACCGGAGCGAGATGTGCAGCTATAGTGTCATTGCTTTGCATGAGCATTCTCACCGCGGATGAGAGTGTGCACCGGTGTTTGGGGACGCATCGCTTGGACGACTGACTAACATCTCTCAGCGGGCAAGGGATGTGTGACAGGATTGGTGGTGGCCATGTCAGCATAAGTCGCATGAGTGCGAAGGGTAGAGGATGATAATATATCTCGAGAATGATTGTTTATATTTCTTGTATATATATCTGTGATGCATGTCTATGTGCCTTTATTGTTTATATGTTACGTATCATTTTCCATATATGATGATAGATAGTTTCTTATCCCCTATTTCTTTTATATGTATGTTTCTTTTATGTGCTCGTTTTGAGAAGACCCTGCGGATGAGCTAGCTACAGAGGAGCTTGATGGGACTCCTTATGAGCCAGATGCTGGAGGACGAGTAGTGACCTCTAGCCGTTGAGTTTAGAGTCTATGGCCAGTGCGTCTTTTGCGACATTTTAGTTTCCGTTGCTGATATCATTTTGGTATTAGTATGTATCTTTTGGGACCCTACTGATGGAGTACCCTCTTTAGTTTATCAGCACAGTATGTTTGTATTTATATTTATATGTGTGTGATGTGATGTTTAATTTTGTTCTTACTTTTATGTTTTTAATATTTATGATTTTCTATATATATATGTCAACACTTTAGGTTTTTCTTCAATGGGACATCGGGGTGTCTCAATGATGAACTTGAATTGTCTTTCAATTGTGATGAATTACCATTAGCCTTTGAAGAATTGCATGAGGAATCCATAGGACTTGCTAGAAAGGTCACCAAACAAAAGTCAATAATCTCAAAGCATTAAAATGAAAATATAAAATTAACTAAGGAGATAGATGACTTAAAATTAGAAATTAATCCTATGACCATGAGATATGCTAGTTCTATAATTGATACACCTAGCACTTCCAAGTGTGAAAGTTGCAAGAGATTTCGAAAATAAAATTTTGATTTAAAGAACTCTGTTGCAAAATTCACAAATGGTAGGAGAAACTTGAATGCCTTTCTAGGTTATCAATTAATGCCACATGTTAAAACCGGACTTGGGTATAACCCAAATCATAAAACATAATATTCTAAAACTCACTTTGTCTCCTCAAGTAAACAAGTTAGAACCAATGTTAAATGCCACTATTGTTGCATACATGGTCACATTGTTTCTAATTGTGTAATTAAAAGGAAAGGTATTTCTTGCTTTAATTTGGTTTGGGTACCCAAGACTAATGCTCAAGGACCCAAACCAGATTGGGTACCAAAAACTTAAATTTGTTTTGTAGAATTGCATGAGGACCCAAGGCAAATAATGGTATCATAATAGTGGGTTCTCCAAGCATGTGATGGGGAGCATCTCAAAGTTCATTGATATCTCCTAAAACATAGTGACCATGTAATATATAGTGACAATAATAAAGGTAAGGCTAAAATGCACTTTTAGTCCCTCAAGTTTTTCAATTTGGTGAAATTAGTCCGTCTACTTTATTTGAGCGATTTTAGTCCTCCTGTTTTTTCAAGTGTGCAAAAATAGTCCTTCTGTTGAGTTGTGATCCAAAATCTAACAGAGCTAGACTATGTGGCAAACTAGACATGACATTCAAGTGTCAATGCCACCAAACACCTGTATAATAAAAAATTTATTTAATAATAAATTAAATTTGGTGACCTCCATTCAAACCTCTTCGAGGTCAGATTTTGCGATTTGCTTTTGGAAATAGCAGCAAGATGGACACAAGTAGAGGCGGAAGAGGAAGCAGCAGCTTGTGTTGGGGAGGCACCATATTCTAAAAGATCTGCCATCAATATCCCTTTTCCTTGGCTTCTCCTTCTTCGTCTTCCTCCCCAGGCCTGCCAATCCTCCTCTGGCCTGCCAATCATACTTTGCTAAGTTTTTACTTGCTAACATTCTTCAATGATTTACATTGTTTAGATAACGAGATGCGATGAGGAAGCTAAAATCAATGGAAAACAGGGAAACGTTAGGGTATCATTGATAAAAGAAATGATTTTTCCCTAAAAAGTAATCCAAAGAAAACACTCAAACAATTTGGAGGCTTTTTGTTTCTGATTGGGGCGACTTTAAATTAGGTTCTACTTTTTTTTTTTTAAGATTTTCTTTTACATGGTTATGGTTTTTTGGTGTAGGTATGGTACAACAATCTTCCTTACACTTGCCTGGTTGAAGATAAAATTTGTGAGAATTATATTTCCATAATTGGAGAAAAATTTCCAGGAGGTGGTATTCAAACTATAAACAAGAATGAAAATGGCAAGATGGTAGATGATTGGATCAAAGAGATGGTCCAAATACTCATTTATGTGTATTCAGGGTAACTTTTGGGTAACTTTTGCCACATAGTCTAGAAAGGTTAGATTTTGGATGACAACTTAACAGAAGGACTATTTTTGCACACTTGAAAAACTAGGAGGACAAAAATCGCTCAAAATAAAGTAGAGGAACTAATTTCACCAAAGTGAAAAACTTGAGGGACTAAAAGTGTATTTTAGCCTAAAGGTAAAATTCTTGGTATTGGTAAAATAGGAAATACTACTATTGAGAATGTTCTTTTAGTAGATGGTTTAAAGCAAAATTTACTTAGCATAAGCCAACTTTGTGATGACAACCAAAGGATAGGTTGCCTTTGGAGATGATCTTATGGTTGAATTTTATCACCTAAGTGTGCAATCAATTTTGAAGTTAAAATAAAAGTGAAGAAAAGAAACAAATGGATGGAGAAAGAGACGACGATGGCGCCACAAACTAGAGAGTTTGATAAGCCAATGAGGTTCGCCATAAGAATCTTGGATTCTTGATAAGAACAATTTGGCTCAACTAAGAACCTAAGAGAACAATTCTCTCACAAAAGGATAACCTAACACTAATTCTCTCACACCTATCATCTTTAATTATGGGTGGTAACACTTTGCTTCTCAAATTAAAAAGTATAACCCCCACAATTTACATCAAAAAAAGAATCTTAACCTAACACTAAACTCACATGTAGAATTAGGAAAGGTGGGCTACACCAATTTGCAAAATGGACCCACTTACATAATTCTTAAACTTATTGAAATAAAATTAAAGCAACTAAAACCAACTTGCACAAAATCATGCCCTTCTTCACATATTGATGGATCTTCTAGTTGGATAAGGTAAGTGACCAACTTGGGCTCCATTCCATCCAATCTTGCATTTGGGCTTGATTTCATCATAAGAACCATTATTTGAAATAAGACTTGTTGGGCTTTCTTGGTTGTAACTCTTGTCATAGGCCCATCAAATCCTTGTGTTGCTTCTTGAACCATGCTCCTTATTGGGCTCATATATTCCTTGTTGCAAAGATGACTTGCCCCCCCTTGGCTCATATCATCCCCTCCTTCTTTGAGGGAATTCGACCTCGAATTGAAACAATCTTCATCACCAAAATTAGATATTGGTGGTCCAACAAAATTGTTCCTTACAACCACATTGCCATAGGGTGCTTCCTTTGGAATGAATTTCTGTAAAACAATTACAACACCACTAGACAAAGAAAGGTCATTAGAAGCATTAGCAACTAAATAAAAATTATTACAATAAAAAATGAATTGGAGCTGCTTTGAAATTAAAGCCTCTTTCTCTTCACTTTTTGTTGCCAAACAACTCTCTTTTCTCTCAATAATTTTCACATTGTCTTCCTCATTATTTTTCTCTTGTTCACCTTTTTTTCCAATTTTTTTCTCACTCTCTTTTTCAATCTTTTTCTCACTTTCTTTTTCAAATTGTTTCTCAATCTCTTTTCCAATCTTTTTTCAATCTCTTTTTCAATTTCTTTTTCATTCTTTTTCTCAATCTCTTTTTCACTCTCATTTTCTTTTCTCTTTTGCTCTCTCCTTTCTCTCATTTTCACTTGATCCTCACTAACTTGCTTTGGAGATAAGGGAGAAAGTATGACCTTTCGGTCTTGATACATGAAAGTAAACTTATTTGAGAACCCATCATGAATGGCCTTCTTGTCATATTGCCAAGGGCTTCCCAACAACATATGGCTTGCCTCCATAGGCACCACATCACAAAGGACACAATCTTCATACTTCCCAATTGAGAATGGAACCTCCACTTGTTGGTTCACAATTATTTCTCCAATCTCATTCAACCATTGAAGCCTATATGGTCTTGGATGTGCGTTAGTTACAAGATTTAGTTTGGACACCAATCTAATGCTCACAACATTGGCACAACTTCCACCATCAATGATTAGAGAACATACCTTCCCTTGAATTAGACATCTAGAATGAAAGATAGTCTCCCTTTGGCTTGCTTCATGATCTTTCACTTGATTTCTCAAAAGCCTCCTCACCATAAGTAAATCACCATCTGGCATGAACTAATCTTCTTCACTTTCCTCCTTACTTGAAGCCTCGGATTGTGATACCACTTCTCTATTTCTTGACACCATGGTCCTCTTTGTTGGGCATTGGGATGCAATGTGTCCATGGCCTAGGCATTTGAAGCACTTTACATCACGGCTCCTAGAACTTGTTTCCAATGGCCTTTTCCCTTGAGATGTAGACACAACCTCCTTAGAAGATGAATTTCCCTCCTTCCTGGAATCTTTCTTCCAACTTGAAGATGACAACTTTGAAGGAGAACGAAATTTGTAATTTCTCCTCTTGAGTTGTTGTTCCACTTTGATAGCTTGTTGCACCAAATCTTCTAGCTCCACATAGTGTTGTCATTCCACTACATCTTGAATATCTTGATTTAATCCATGTAAGAACCTTGCCATGGTGGCCTCCCTATCTTCTTGCAAATTTGACCTAAGTAAGGCCAATTCCATCTCCTTGAAATACTCATCAACGCTTTTAGTTCCATGGGTAAGCCTTTGTAATATGTTGTGAATGTCCCTTTGATAATGATTAGGGACAAACCTCCTTCTCATGATGATTTTCATTTCTTCCCAAGTATCAATGGGGTTCGCTCCAACTCTTCTCCTCACTTTTTGTAATTGGTCCCACCACACTAGGGCATATTCTTTGAATTCAAGGGCTGCCACCTTCACCTTCTTTCCTTCATTGTAAGAATTACAATCAAAGACTTGTTCAATTTTTAACTCCCACTCCAAGTAAGCCTCCGGATCATTCTTCCCAATAAAGGTGGGAACTTTGATTTTGACCCTGTCAACCCTATCATCTTGCCTCCTTCCCCTATGTCCTCCTCCTCTATGTCTTCCTCCTCTAGGCCTTCCTCTTTCACTATCATAGTCACTTGACTCATCATGGTTTTGGTTGGCAAGTTGTCTATCATAATTGGCTTGCATTTGCTCCATCTGTCTTTGAAGAGCTTGAACTTGATTGGCCACCCTAGCTTGAAGAGCGGCTGACCTTGGAGATAATGGTGGACTATCCTCATTGTTGGCCATGATTGAGTAGACGAATATATGTGTTTCCTCACAACACTCCCTCACTAGTTCACACAATGGAAATTTTCACTCTTGTGACTTTTTTTTTTTGCCCCACACAAGATGTAATTTGTCACTCTTGCCTTTTTCCTCTCAAATGTTCTCCTTGAGTTCTTAGATGAGTCAAACACAAACACACAAAAATTCAAGTAACAAAAATCACAAAACTTATCAAAAACAGGGAAACAAAAAAGGAAAGGCTAGAAAAGAAAAGCTTTTGGAAACAAAGAAGCAAAGGAAGAAGGGAAACTCTTCAAGAACACAAAATTTTCGCCCAATTTTTTTTTTTAATAATCGATTCTGGGCTCACTGACTCTTGAATAATCGACTATGGGGTTGTCATAATCGATTATGAGCCCTTTTTTTTTAATAATAGGTCACGGGCGTGATGGTGGTCACGGCCTGCCCGTGATCGTCTCTGGATTTCACAATTTTTTTTGTCACGGCCGTGATGAGTGTCACGGCTTGCCCGTGTCGCTTCTAGAAATCATAAAGAAAAATTCACACTTGAAAACTCGTTTTGAGCAAGAACACAATTTCGAAATTTCCCTTCACAAAACAGAATATATATATTATTTTTTTTTATTTTGGGTTTTGGAAGAAAAGAAAGAAAAGTAGAAAGATAGATGAGGAACACAAACACAAAAATTCAACCAAAGCCTAAGCTTTGATACCACTTGATGACAACCAAAGGATAGGTTGCCTTTGGAAATGATCTTATGGTTGAATTTTATCACCTAAGTGCGCAATCAATTTTGAAGTTAAAATAAAAGTGAAGAAAAGAAACAAATGGATGGAGAAAGAGATGATGATGGCGCCACAAACTAGAGAGTTTGATAAGCCTATGAGGTTCGCCACAAGAATCTTGGATTCTTGATAAGAACAATTTGGCTCAACTAAGAACCCAAGAGAACAATTCTCTCACAAATGGATTTAAATCCAAAATGAACATCCAAGTTTCATTACCAAGTGTTTAGGTCGAATATACATAGGAATTGTGGCTGCCCACATTTGCTTGACTCTTTGCCTCCTCAACTATTCCTTAACCCCCACATAGAAGCCAAATTCATGACTAACTCAGTCTACCTAATGGTTCCATAACCTACACTTGACTAACCTAATCATGACCCATATTAACTCAGCCACCAATACATAATCACACCTATCATCTTTAATTATGGGTGGTTACACTTTGCTTCTCAAATTAAAAAGTGTAACCCCCACAATTTACATCAAAAAAAGAATCTCAACCTAACACTAAACTCACATGTAGAATTAGGAAAGGTGGGCTGCACCAATTTGCAAAATGGACCCACTTACATAATTCTTAAACTTATTGAATTAAAAATTAAAACAACTAAAACCAACTTGCACTAAATCACGCCCTTCTTCACATATTCATGGATCTTCTAGTTGGATAAGGTAAGTGACCAACTTGGGCTCCATTCCATCCAATCTTGCATTTGGGCTTGATTCCATCATAAGAACCATTATTTGAAATAAAACTTGTTGGGCTTTCTTGGTTGTAACTCTTGTCATAGGCCCATCAAATCCTTGTGTTGCTTCTTGAACCATGCTCCTTATTGGGCTCATATATTCCTTGTTACAAAGATGACTTGCCCCCCTGGCTCACATCACTTTGTGATAAAGGTTATAGGGTTATATTTGATAGTAAATGTTGCAAGATATCTTTTTCTAGGATCTAAATTTTTTTTATTTTTTTATTTAGAATCTTGGAAGAAGTAGTCTTAACCTCAAACATTCAAATTGAAATTGGCTACGCATGCTTTTGGAATCTATTATGGCTAGATGGTGTATACTTTCTAATACCGTCATTTGGACCTATGCTTATTATGATGCTTTCTCTACTTGCCCTACTTATTATTGGTGCTATATATGTATATGCCTATTATATGTTATGGATGACATTTTTTCCCCCATATTTTTTTACTATTATATTAATGGCATGTTTTATGGACCTATGCTTTTTATCATGTTTTATCTTGCATTACTATTTGGTCCTACATGTGCATGTTTGTTATTTTATGTGGATGACAACTTTCCTTTATATACATTTTAATATTTTTATGGCTTTTTTATAATGCCAAAGGGGGAGAAAGGTTGGTTGTTTTGTTTGTGCAGGAAATTCACATTTTGAGGGGAAGAAACATATTGAGGGGGAGAACTTTCCTCAAATCAAACCAATCTTGATCATTAACAATTTATTTTCATCAAAATCCATACTTGTCTTGTACTACAAAATTTTGTAGGAAATGTGCTATTAAAGAAAAGTTCTGTCATCATCAAAAAAGGGGAGATTGTAGATGTTGATCTTCCAAACGCGCATCCAAAGCTACTCAACAAGGAGCTATGATGATGAGCACCAAAGTTCCATTTCCATATTTTGAAGACTTGTAATAATTTTAGGATTTTGATGCATGACCTAAAATTAGATGTTTTAGTAGTTGGCTCAAGGAAAATAATTTTTTAAAATGTTTAAAACATCAAAATGATTTGAAAAATATAGAAAACGATTAAAATTAAATTGAATATTTTTTTTTGCAAAGACTTTGGAACAAAAAACATGATTTTTCAGTAAAGTAATCGATTACTTTTGGAAGTAATCGATTACCACGTGCGTTCTTTGCAATATTTTCTGGCAGAAAGTAATTGATTACTTGTTGTTACAGAAAAGTAATCCATTACTTTTGGTAATGACAGAAAACTGATTTTTTCGTTGCATTCTATATATAACAGAATTTTTCAGAAAAGCTTAAACACGAAATTTTTGATAATTACAATGCTGTTATGCTGTCATTTTGATCACTTGAGCCTTCTTCTTCTACTTTCTAATTTTTTATCATATGAGCTTTTTAGAAGTGATGCACTTTTAGAGTTGTACTAGCCGAGGTGGCAAACTCGGCCACCGAGCTTGGAGACTTGATCTCCCAAAGATATAGGAAAGATAAGCTTAGAAGATAACACTCACCTAAGCTTATCTAAACAACTTACCTTCAAATATAAGAGATAAATCTCACCTATCAGATATCAAGAGGTTACCTTAAAAGATAAGAGATAGGAAGAGATAAGCCTAATATCAAAGAGATAAGTGATGAGAAAAGATAAACCAGATCCTAGAAAATAGGATCGGATTATTCTTCTACTCCTCTATAAAAGGAGGAAGAGCCTAAGAGAAGAGGCACTTTAACTTTTACTTGAGTTTGGTGTTCTCCCTTAAGCGTATTAGAGGTCCCGGTTGTGATCAAGAGACTACCAATAAGTCCTTGCCCACCGGAGTACATCAGATACAAGATTAAGAGATTGATGCACCACGTGATCAAGGGTTGAACACAGAACTACGTTTGGCTTTGATTCCCATTGGGATACGTAGGACCGGAATATAACCATTCTGTCAAGCTACGGTCTAAAACAACCCCAACGTTCAACCTTGGTCTGACGTTTACGGCGAGATTCCGGTAACTCGGATCTCGGCAGGAACATTTGGCGCCCACCGTGGGGCCGAGGTAAATTTTCCTCGGCCGCACATTCAACATCATATGACGAAGCCGCTAATAGGTCAATCAAAAAAATGGTGACGATGGCCTCTATGAATTTGCATATATGGCAATGATTACCATCTTCAAGAGGATTCTCAACAATTCTCAGAAAAATCCGAGGAGAAGGATGACAAGCCTAAGCTGCTGGGCATGCTGTAAGCTCGGCCTCGGAAGGCAGAAGAAGGTATCTCTGCCAGCTCGGCTAGCTCGGCCACCACAGCTCGGCCTCGGAAAGCAGAAGAAGGTATCTTAGGGAGCTCGGCCAGCTCGGCCACCACAGCTCGGCCTTGAAGAGCTCGGCCACCACAGCTTGGCCTCGGAGAATAGAAGAAGGTATCTCGGCCAGCTCGGCCACCACAGCTCGGCCTTGAAGAGCTCGGCCACCACAGCTTGGCCTCGGAGAATAGAAGAAGGTATCTCGGCCAGCTCGGCCTTCAAGAGCTCGGCCACCACAGCTTGGCCTCGGAGAATAGAAGAAGGTATCTCGGCCAACTCGGCCACCACAGCTCGGCCTTGAAGAGCTCGGCCACCACAGCTTGGCCTCGGAGAATAGAAGAAGGTATCTCGGCCAGCTCGGCCACCACAGCTCGGCCTGGAGAATAGAAGAAGGTATCTCGGCCAGCTCGGCCTTGAAGAGCTCGGCCACCACAGCTTGGCCTCGGAGAATAGAAGAAGGTATCTCGGCCAGCTCGGCCACCACAGCTCGGCCAGCTTGGCCTCGAAAGGCAGAAGAAGGTATCTTAGAGAGCTCGGCCACCACAGCTTGGCCTCGGAAAAACGGGTAATGGAGGAGACTAGGAGAGCATAAGGAGCCGCGACTTCCATGCTCGCGTCAGGGTCCTATTCCAGTAAAAGCCGAGCATATGCTGGCTTAAGAACATGAGAATCCACTAAAGGGCCCGGGTTAAAATCGTCTCGCCAAGAGCAAAGGGCAGAAGCCTAAAAAGCCGAGGTTGAGCTATGCTCCCTCGTGCTAAAAAGCCGACGTCGAACATTGCTCCCTCGCATTGAAAAGCCGAGGTTGAGCTATGCTCCCTCGTGCTAAAAAGCCGAGGTCGAACATTGCTCCCTCGCACTGAAAAGCCGAGGTCTTCGAGCATCCCTCCTTCGCACTAAAAAGCCGAGGTCGAGCTATGCTCCCTCGCGCTAAAAATTCGAGGTCAAGCATTGCTCCCTCGCACCACAAAGCCGAGGTCGAGCATTGCTCCCTCGCACTGAAAAGCCGAGGTCATCGAGCATCCCTTCCCTCGCACTAAAAAGCCGAGGTTGAGCTATGCTCCCTCGTGCTAAAAAGCCGAGGTCGAACATTGCTCCCTCGCACTGAAAAGCCGAGGTCTTCGAGCATTGCTCCCTTGCACTGAAAAGCCGAGGTCTTCGAGCATTGCTCCCTTGCACTGAAAAACCGAGGTCGTCGAGCATCCCTTCCCTCGCACTAAAAAGCCGAGGTTGAGCTAAGCTCCCTCGTTCTAAAAAGCCGAGGTCGAACATTGCTCCCTCGCACTGAAAAGCCGAGGTTGAGCTATGCTCCCTCGTGCTAAAAAGCCGAGGTCGAACATTGCTCCCTCGCACTGAAAAGCCGAGGTCTTCGAGCATCCCTCCTTCGCACTAAAAAGCCGAGGTCGAGCTATGCTCCCTCGCGCTAAAAAGTCGAGGTCGAGCATTGCTCCCTCGCACCACAAATCCGAGGTCGAGTATTGCTCCCTCTCACTAGAAAGCCGAGGTCGAGCATTGCTCCCTCCCTCGTACTGAAAAGCCGAGGCCGAGCACAACACCTCCTCACAAAAATCCAAGCAATGCTTTGTGAAACAAGGCGGAAACCCAAATAAGACATGGTTCCGCGGAAACCAAAAATTTGAGCACTGCTCGGCCAAGTAAGCCGAAAACCCAAGAAAAACTTGGTTTTAGAAGCCCAAATGGACAAGGTAAAAAGTCCAATGCCAAGTATGACTACGCTCGGCAATATAGAAACTCCAATAAACTCTTTCGCTTTTTCAAAGCTCAGAGCTTGGGGGGCTTGTGTACTGGTTGAGTCGGTAAGCTCGACCACCGAGCCTACCGAACTAAAGTGTGGGCCGAGAAATAAAGCTCGGCCACCAAACCCAAACAATCAAAGGGAATGGATTACTAGGCTCGCCCACCGAGCCCACTAAACTCAAGTATTGGCCGAGGTGTAGAGATCGGTCACCAAACTCAAGAGAACAAAGGTAGAAGATCTACACAGTAAATCCTAGACTCTCCAATGATAATATTAAAGCCAAGCTCGGTTTCTATCATGAAAGCTTTTACGCTCTTCCAAGCTCAAAGCTTGGGGGGCTTGTGTACTGGCCGAGGTGGCAAACTCGGCCACCGAGCTTGGAGACTTGATCTCCCAAAGATATAGGAAAGATAAGCTTAGAAGATAACACTCACCTAAGCTTATCTAAACAACTTACCTTCAAATATAAGAGATAAATCTCACCTATCAGATATCAAGAGGTTACCTTAAAAGATAAGAGATAGGAAGAGATAAGCCTAATATCAAAGAGATAAGTGATGAGAAAAGATAAACCAGATCCTAGAAAATGGGATCGGATTATTCTTCTACTCCTCTATAAAAGGAGGAAGAGCCTAAGAGAAGAGGCACTTTAACTTTTACTTGAGTTTGGTGTTCTCTCTTAAGCGTATTAGAGGTCCCGGTTGTGATCAAGAGACTACCAATAAGTCCTTGCCCACCGGAGTACATCAGATACAAGATTAAGAGATTGATGCACCACGTGATCAAGGGTTGAACACAGAACTACGTTTGGCTTTGATTCCCATTGGGATACGTAGGACCGGAATATAACCATTCTGTCAAGCCACGGTCTAAAACAACCCCAACGTTCAACCTTGGTCTGACGTTTACGGCGAGATTCCGGTAACTCGGATCTCGGCAGGAACAAGAGTGTTATATTCTTGATAGCTTTATTTGATTTGATATTGTTGTTTTTAGAATTGAGTGGGGTATCCCACTTTGTATCTAAGGTGGGGTATCCTTAGGTGTTTAGTTTCTTGAGTGCGGAATCTCAAGCTAGGATAAAGGTGGGGACTCCTTTATGCTTGTATACTTGTAGAAAATTGTTTAATTTTTTAAAGTATAGTGATAATACTCAAGTTTACACTTAAGGACTGGATATAGAACACTATGGTTGTGTTCGAACCAGTATAAATTGGTTGTGTGATTCCTCTTTCCTTTATCTCTTGAATTTTTTGTTATTAACATTGAAATTAGATATATTGCTTTATGATATTGGAAATATTGGTAACATTTTGTATATTGCTCAAGTTGCTTTAATTTCTTGAATTGTGGTTATATTACTTGCAAGATTCTTATATTGTTCTTATTTCTTATTTTTCTCTCTTTACTTTTGATCTATTTCTTGCATCATTAAAAGAGAGGCGAAATTTTTTTTTTTATAAGAAATCAAGTTTTTCAAAAGAATATTGTAAAATCTCAATTCACACCCCCCCCCCCCCCCCTCCCCGTCCCTCTTGAGGTGCCGTTTTATTTCAACACATAGATGTCTTGGGGCTGCTTCTACCGTGCATGACGTGCTCATGTCTCTCATGTTGGAAATTTAACCATTAGATTAAAAATATACAGGATACTATCATAGTCCCTTCCACACCCGATTATTTTTTTGTCTTCTCTCTCTATCCAACGCCACCTCCACCTCCCACCTCCTTCCACCATTGTCTTGTCACTGCAAGTTCTTTCTCTTATCAACACAACAACTCTCTTCCTCTTTCTTTCCCATCATCTTCTTCCTCCCAAAAGTTCCAGCTTCCTAATAATTCTCTATATCACAGCAATCAAATCCTTTCCTCGAAAACCTTCCAACTTTCATGTTCTAGAGGTGATGGTAACGATGAGCTTGGAGGTGGAGGCATAAGCGGTGGCCGCGGCAACGAAGGTGATGGAAATTTCGATGACCCGCCATCTTCTTCGAGACTAGGGATCTCACCCCATCTAAACCCATTTAAAATCCCTATATTTTAGACCTTAATACAATTGTAAATGGGAGACCCTACCATCTACCCAAACCAGCACCCCGTCCAACCACCGTGAATGGCCATCTGGAGTCAACTTCGCCATCACACCCGCGTCTTCCGTTTCACCACTGTGCTCTGTTACAAACTAACTAACCATGCACCTGTCAACCATGCGTCGTCTTTTGCCGCAGACTGGGTTCTAAATTGCGGACCGCAACATGTATTGCGGCCGCAATATTGCGGATGCAGCGGTCGCCGCAATGGAAACAGACCGCAATTGCGGCTTGATTCGTAACCACAAATAACGGCCGTGTAACACCCCATTTTTCGTTAAGTGCTTTATGTATGCTTGTTTGTTTGTTTAAGCCTTAGGACTTAGCTTAGAGTTGTTGTTGTGGGCTAAGTGGGATTTCTAGGCTTAAAATCCCTTTCTGGTACATGAGCACGGCCATGCTCATGTCCAGCACGATCGTGCTTGAGGCACGCGTCTTGTGACTGTCTAAGTCACAACCGTGCTCAATAGGAGAACGTGTCTCGCTGACGCTAAGTTGACCACGACCGTGCTCGGGTCTGAGCCTTTATAAAAGAACAATATGCGAGGGTTTTCGTGTGAAACCCTATTTTGCCACATTGGGCAATCCTAGTGTGGCATAAACCTCTCCTCTCTTCTTTCCCATGAACCCCTTGAAGTTCTTGGCATTCTTGCTCTAGTTTTGGGAGAGAAGTAGTGCGATAGTGTCGTTTAAGATAACGTGTACATCCTTCTCTCTTAGTCTATTTTCTATTATTAGATCTAGAGACTAATTGGTTGTCCTCCTCTTATTTGGCAAAGGCTTGGGAAACTCATCGAGCCACTCAAGGGAACGTGTCTAGCTTGTCTACGTCAGTGTTGTTTGGGAATCTTCATACCAGGTATGGGGAGAAGGGCTAGTATGAACATGTAGGCCATAGAGTAGCGTAAGATGAAGGGTCAACCCATGACTCTGGTGTTTGATTAAATGCCTATATGACTATTTTCTTGATAACATGTTTATATTTGTCTATTTGATATCTGTATGTTTAAGTGTTTATGTTTGGCGTGTTTAGACTTGTTATTATGATGGTGATGTTGATATGTTTGATGAATGCCATGAGTGAATGTTCATGATGATGAATGCTATGATGATGATGATGTTTTGATGAGAATACTTCCATGATAATGATGATGATGTTGTGCTCTTAAAGAGTGTTGATTGTTGAGGATGTTAATGCCAACAATGATGTTAATAAGTCTCTAACTAATTAATAGGTCTTGTTAATGATGTCAAGACGTTAAAATACGTTAACAATGATAAATGAGATTTAAGGGATGCTGTCCCAGATGTTCATAAGACAGGAATATAGTATGAGAAGCAAGGTTATGTTCGTAGGGCTTAGTTAAAGAACCTAGGATTGATTAATGAGTGTTCTAGGGACATTAATAACGAAGCTGTGATTAAAGGACTAAAAGGACTAATTCCCCTTAATGATAAGATATGAAGAACAGTTAAGAATAATGAAGCTGATGTTCAACGGATTAGTAAAAGCCAATAGGATTGAATCTATGAACTGTCTCAAGAATTTGGCAAAAGGGTCTGTGACCCTTCTGCCCAGATCAGTATGGCCACGCTCCATTGAGCACGGTCGTGCTTAACAAGGAGCACGACCGTGCTCCAGTTGAATCGTAGAAAAGGGCATGCTGCTTAAGCACGCCCGTGCTCAACAATCAGCACGACCGTGCTTGACTGTGAGCTCAGCACGCTCGTGCTGTAAGGTGAGCATGTTCATGCTCACCTGTGCAAACCAGAATGATGAAACACTGCTAAAATAGGGGTTTCACCCCAAACACCTCAAAAGATTTAATAAGATACCAAACGAACATGAAGACCAAAGACAAGTGATAAGATGACGTTGTACCTTGCTAGCCAAGTGGCCAAGGGGGCCTTGATGCTTAATGGTTAAGGTGTTGAGCTCTGGTGCTTTTTGGCCAGAGTGTTGTTTAACGTTTAAAGTTAAAAGATTAAAGATGATGTTATCTTTGGTGATTGTTGGCCAAAGACGTTAAGCCATAATAAATGGCATTGACGAAGGTGATGGATAAACGGTTGGTTGTTTGTGTGCATGCATCATGCATGAAGTTATTAAGGGGAGGTACGACATATGGGAGGTCGTTCGAGAGTAAGGCGATCGGATCGTCCGTGGTGATTCATCCGAGAGTTAGGTGAATCGTGCCCTCCGTGGTGGCGCATCCTAGAGTATGGTGCGTCGGTTTTCCAAGGGTCCACCCATGGTAAGGTGAACTGCCCTGGCGTTGGTGCTTATTGGCCAATATGGAAATGTAACTCCGAAGTCGTATGCCTAGTGTAGAAGGATCCACATGCATTCGGAGTAGTGGGTTGTATTGCATTATATAATTGATGTATGTGATATGTTGTGATATATTTTGTTGTGTTAGTATGGTGATGTAAAATGTGTTACTTGTTGTATGTTCATCTTACTAACTATCCTGTTGCCATTATGTTTATATACATGGTTCTTACTCCCCATCTTCTGTTGTTTGCTTGCATGTATCTTTTTGGATATGCAGAGGACGGTGAGCAGCTTGCTGAGGAGTGACTCTGAGGAGCTGCTACTCGTAGTCTAGTTATGCTTTTTGTTTAGTTTGTTTATCCGAAACATTTTATTAGGAATGGTTATAGCAGCTCTATAATGTGACATCGGGGTTGGGTTTCGTTTATATCTTTCATTATGCTTATATTATGTCTTTCTTTTTAAAAACCTTTGTTATGTTTTATAATTCTGCGCTTTGAAAAGCTATGTTACAATACGGCAGCCTCTGCTCGATTTCTTTTATGATGATATAATATGCATGTGTTCTCTTTCTTTTATATCTTTTACGCTTTTTGAATACATGCGGGGTAGAGGGTGTCACATTTAGTGGTATCAGAGTAGGTTTGTCCTGTTAGGCCGTGGTATGAGTCTGTTGCGAGTCTTCTGTGTGCTCTTGTTTGAATTATCTATATTCATTATAGATAATGATGCTTTAGTGTTAAGAACCGTTAGACCTTCCTGCTTGGTTCCCTATATTTAATAGTTGACTTGGGTAAATGCAGGAACCAATGGCAGGAAGAGGTAGGAACAACTAGGCTATCGTCGATGCTTTGGCACTGCTCGCCAATGTCATAGGCTAGAACCAAAACAACAACAACAACAAATGTCGTCAGTGTATACAAGCAGAGGGTACTATGTTGACGTGGACTGTTTTCAAGGACAGGTTTCTAGAGAAGTACTTTCCGGCAGATATCAAGGACAAAAAGGAGATGGAGTTCTTGACGCTGAAGCAGGGTAACATGCCAGTGGGAGAGTATGTGGCTAAGTTTGAGGAGCTCGCCTGTTACTATACACTGTATCAGTATGTGGCGGACGACCGCTACAAGTGCGTAAAGTTCGAGGCTGGTCTACGCCCAGAAATCAAGCAGGCTATCGGCTATAAGGAGATCTGCGTCTTCCCAGTTTTAGTGAACAAGTGCAGGATCTACGAAGATACCTACAAGTCTAGTAGGGCAAGCCGCAAGAACTCAAAGTCACAAGAAAGTGAGAGGAATGATCAGAAGGATGAAGGGTGATAGTGCCTAGCTCGGGTCGGTCGGGACTTCAAGCAGAATGGAAAGTGAAACGCCCAGATGTTCCATTAAAGAAAAACCCAAATTAATCAAAACATAATCGTGATATTTGCGTTAAACGCCTATTTATAAACAGCGGAAGAAATTAAAACTTTAATATAAAACAACCATCACACACACACACACACACACACACACACACATAAACATATACATCATGTATGTACTGTAGAGGGAATCCCATCAGTAGGATCCCAAATATGTACAAACTGAAAACTATCACAAAAAAACATCAAAAGAATGAACAGAAAATACCTCGCCGCCACTGAACACCATGTCCCCTCTCAAAAGTACATCAAAATCCTCACACACATCTATACACACCTAAATGGATAGCACTAGCCTATACTATCATATACTGCTACTGCTACCCTCATTATCACCCCGGAGTCTCAACGGTCCCACAACTCCTCTGCTGCTGCTGGAAGAGCTCCTCCCAGAAGGCCTCTAGAACAGTCGTCGATAAGCTCTGCTGTCTCTGGACGACATTCTAGAGGACTCAGACCATGCTGCCCTCATATATGGAAACTCAGTGACCTCCAGGACAAGCATATGATCAATATCAGGTATAACCTGATCCTCCACAGGAGCTGGTGCAAGTATCGGTACTGGCTCGGGTGCGGGTGCTGGTACAGGTGCCTCAAAAGGCACCGGGATGGGGAATGGTACCAAGTCTGGCATCGGCGGCATAGGTGGTATCGGTGTTGTCGGAAATCCAACAAGAAAGGGAAATGTTTGGCCGGCCCTAAAGGTCCTAACCAAACCTAATGGAGCTCCCTCTCCTAAGCGGGTGACCGAGTCCACGAGCCACCCCTGCTCGTCTACAAATTCGAACTCAAAGGTTCCCGTCAGGGGGAACCCCGCCGTCTGCATCATCCAAGGATGATCCCAATGCGCCATCAGCGTGATCCGGGTCTAAGTACAACTATAAAGAAAACAAAGTACAAAAGAACGAAAAATCGGGATAAGAATCCATTTAACATCATCATGGAAAGGGTTTAGCAACATTTAAATCAATAACTGCACATAAAACACACATCCCCACATATCTCTGCATATATTTACAACCATCCTTGAAAACATATTATTTTCCTCTACCCTTCACCATGATGCAATGCAATACAATGTGTATGATAATTTTACGGCCACCAATTCGGATATCCATATCTCAATCAATCAAACGACACGTCTCCAGAGTCCCCGGTGCACATCCTCATCCGCGATGAGGATGCCCATGCAAAGCAATGGCACTATAGTTGCACAGTACACGTCGGTGCACACCCTGGTTTTCTGGTAAGGGTGCTCATGCAATGCATGAACTATAGCAGCAACTCAAATAATAGATGTCTGGGACGGTCCGGCCAATACTCTGAAACACAGGAAAACACCCCCTGGGAATAAATCCCCATGCATATGAAAATATAGAGTCATCAAATGGGCCGGCCCTAACCCATTTAGCCCTAGCCCATGTGGGCCAGGGTCAAATGGGCCACAGAACCAAAAGGCCCACATTAAAAAAAAGCCCACAGGGCCAAAAAGCCCTAAAATACACTAAGGGTCAGGGCCAGCCCATGAGCCATAATTTTTTTGATAGACCTTTTTTTTTTTTTTTTAATAAAACTTGACAAAAAGAACAACAACTATAATCACTCGAACATTATATAATAATATCATTTAACCTATGAAATTATCTATTTAAATATATATTTCATGCTATAATTTTCCTTCACTAACCGCACAACCACTTAGGTAATCCAAGTGAATGATTTCCCTTAGCTGGAATATTATCTATTGCAATAATTTGATATCAGTTATCTAATTTAACAATTCATTTCATATAAAGACAAGGATGAAAAGAGAGAAAACAATGCTTTCTCTTCAATTTTTTAGAGAAAACTATAGCATTTAATACATATTTGAATAATTAATTTCATAGTTGAATGATATTATTACATAATATTAGAATGATTATAATTATTGTTCTTTTTGTCAAGTTTTATAAAAAAATAAAATAAATAGGACTATCACAAAAAATTATGGCCCATGGGCTTTTTAGTGCTTTTTAGCCCTATGGGCTTTTTTTAATGTGGGCCTTTTGGCCCTGTAGCCCATTTGACCCTGACCCACATGGGCTAGGGCTAAATGGGCTAGGGTGGCCCATTTGACAGCTCTAATTATGGGCTAAATGGGCTGGGCTATTATTGTGGGCTAGATGGGCTGGTCCTAGGGCTTAGGGCCAAACTGACAGCTCTATGAAAATATCACCGACCATCTCTCGGGTTATCCACTAGTGCCTTACCACTCATCATTATCTCATAGATAACCTCAACAATAATCATATCTCAGCAGTCTCATCATAATATCACAATAATTATCTCGGTTAGGCACTTCTGAACACATGTGTTATGAACTTCCCACATATATCACCCTAGCTCATCATATATCAACACTTAGAAAATCTCTAAGCACAATAATCACAGTCACATCATCATTTCCAATCATCTCCAAAATATATTAAAATAAATAATATATAAACAGCCAATAATCAAATAATTCCAATAACTCCAGGCAAGTCAACATATATCAAACAACACATCATAAACAGTCAAACGGTCAAACCAGTCAACCTCAAATATAATATATTTTTAACCTAACGGCGATAAACCTACAATTCCAATATCATCATTAGTACCACTGGGTAGTCCCCATTGTGATATTGATATTGTTTGTTACTCACTCCCTAGTAGGGTTTAGGTCGCCCTACGCCGTTATTGAAATAAATACCACTTCGCCGTTTCCGACGTTAGATGGCCTCTTTCCCCCACCTGCGAAGTCGTACGATACTTGAACGTCACGAAACCAACACTCCTCGACTCCTCTCAAATATGCCACGTGTAGTTCTAGGGTCCCTGAGCCTCCGAAAAATCACTTGAACACCACATTATGAAGTGTATGTTACAAGGAACCCTAATGCGAAGTCGGAATTGAAATCAGATAACCGAAACGAAAGATAAGTCGAATACCGTTACCGATGGCATTTCGACATAAAAAGGGTAAAGATTACCTTCACTAGAGAAGAAAAGAGAAGATGGATAGTGAAGGCGTCGTTACCACGAACACAACGACGTACTCGGAGTTGCGTCTGGACGATCGATCGAGTCGATAACTGAACAGGAAGTTCACTCTCTCTAACCTTCTCTCTTCCCCTCTCTAAACTCTTATTTCTGCTCTCTGCTCTTCTCTCAACTTTCTGCCTTCTGCAACCCTAGTGCTTGAGCGCTCTAACACTTGAGCATTGGCTCCTCCACGATTGAGCGTTGGAGGTAGGTACGCCACCGTGCATGCAACCAATCAGGGATTGCCACGTAAGCCCTCTTGTGACACGTGGACTCAACGCCAGAGCTGGTCTGGTTGACCACAATGCTTGAGCTTTGAGAAGCCCACGCTTGAGCGTTTTGTGGACGCTTGAGCGTTGGGTTTTCCATGCTGGAGCGTTGACCGTTGACCAGGAAACCTACTTTCACGTTTTGTTGTGTTCTGAGTCCGTTCGATGTCCGATTGATCCCAAATTTGAGATATAGGCTCACCAAAACCTAATAAACAACCTCAAATCCTCAAAAATGCCTAATCTCAATCCTAAATCCAAATTTCTTATTTCACACCCATACGCTCTTTTTAAACGATATACGGAAACCCTATATTACTTTTACGTCCGATTTCACTCCAGATGGTTGCGTAATTTCCATGCAAAGGTCTCTAAACCTTAATCAACATCTTAACCATATAATCCCAACCTTAAACCTAATCATCATACCTAAAACAAATCATAAAAACACGGCTGTTACATTTCTGCCCCCTTAAAAGACATTCCGTCCCCGGAATTTACATACCTGAAAACAAATGTGGATACTGCTGCTGCATGTCTGCCTAACGCTCCCAAGTAGCATCACCGGTAACCACATCCCATATAACCTTAACCAAGGGAATCTGTTTACCACGAAGTTCTTTAATCCTTATATCTGTAATCTTAACCGGTAAAGCCTCATATTCTAGATTCTCTAGGAGCTGTATGGACTCAGGCTCAATTACATGAAAAGGATCTGGATAATATTTTTTTAAATGAGAGACATGAAAAACGTCATGAAGGGCTAAAAAGGTTTGGTCGTAAGGCTATATGGTAAGCTACTGGACCAATTCGTCAAAGAATCTGAAAAGGTCCAATGAATCGGGAAGTAAGCTTTCTAGACTTTATAGCTCTGCCAATTCCAGTCTTCGGAGTGACTCTCAAAAACACGTGATCACCTTCCTGGAATTCCAAGGGTCTCCTCCTCTTGTTACTGCAGCTCCTCTGTCTATCCTGTGCTTCCTTCATTTTCTCTCTTGTCTTCTGACTTGCTCCGTTGTCTGCTGTACCACATCAAGACCCACGCTTGAGCGTTCTGTAGATGCTTGAGCGCTGGGTTTTCCATGCTTGAGCGTTGACCATTGACCAGGAAACCTACTTTCACGTTTTGTTGCGTTCCGAATCCGTTCGATGTCCGATTAATCCCAAATTTAAGATATAGGCTCATCAAGACCTAATAAACAACCTAAAATCCTCAAAAATGCCTAATCTCAATCCTAAATCCAAAGACCTAGATTTTTTTTTACGTCCGATTTCACTCCAGACGGTTGCGTACTTTCCATGCAAAGGTCTCTAAACCTTAATCAACATCTTAACCATATAATCCAAACCTTAAAAACCTATTCATCATACGTAAAACAAATCATAAAAACACGGCTGTTACATTTCTACCCCCTTAAAAGAATTCCGTCCCCTGAATTTACATACCTGAAAACAAATGTGGATACTGCTGCTGCATGTCTGCCTAACGCTCCCAAGTAGCATCACCGGTAACCACATCCCATATGACCCTAACCAAGGGAATCTGTTTACCACGGAGTTCTTTAATCCTTCTATCTGCAATCTTAACCGGTAAATCCTCATATTCTAAATTCTCTCGGAGTTGTATGGACTCAGGCTCAATTACATAAGAAGGATCTGGATAATATTTTTTTAACTGAGAGACATGAAAAACGTCATGAAGGCTAGAAAGGTTTGGTGGTAAGACTATATGGTAAGATACTGGACCAATTTGTCGAAGAATCTAAAAAGGTCCATTGAATAGGGGAGTAAGCTTTCTAGACTTTATAGCTCTGCCAATTCCAGTCTTCGGAGTGACTCTCAAAAACACGTGATCACCTTCCTGGAATTCTAAGGGTCTCCTGTTGGAACCAAAGTAATTTGGATTAAATAATCTCTAAGTTTTGATGTTAACAAAAAGGATTAAATTTGTATGGCAAAGTGTCAGTTAAGATCTAACAAGTCTTATCTAAGTCTTACAGGGTATTCGAAATTCTATTGATAAGGAATTCTCCTAAGAGTCTTTATCCACGTCCAACCGGGTAGACGAGCCTTTCAATATATATGGTATATTTTAAATATAAAGTATATGCTCTAGTAGACGGAATTCTTAAACAGTACCAATAGACGAGCTCCACTCTATTCTGAATGGACGAGCTTTAGAACAGTGCGTGTGGACGAGCTCTTTACTCATGTAAGTAGACGAGCGTATGTGTCACGTCAGCAGACGCAAATTTTAAGCTACTCTTCAATATGTAGCAAGTCCAAAGACTTGATAGTAGACGAGTAAAATTTGCCACGTCACTAGACGAGCTAAATAAAATTTTAGCTCTGAGCGTTTAGACGCACCTTTTAAGTAGACGAGCTCTTCACTGATAATGAATGTTTGATATAATCAGAATTTATATCTCGACCATATAGAAATATTTATTTCAAATGTTTGTTATTTATTTCAAACTTATGATGGTCCTTCTTATTTGTCATTAACGATTTTATTGTCTTGTTTCTAAATGAGAGACATAGTACATATGAGGAATTGAAAAAAGTAATATAGTACAATGCAAAACGACTTGTACCTGTCACCTTTTATGCTGGAATACCTGGAATTTGTACAAGGAAGGCAAGACAGTTTTTCAAGTTGCATTTGCTCAGAGGTGTGCCCATTTCATGCAAGACTATTGTCACATAGTACAATGACCACGAGCAAGCTGAGTCACAATGGATATTATATTGTTGATTCTATCCCTAAACGGAAAAATTCAAATACAACCGTTGATGAATTTGAAGAGAAGAGCAAGGTCTCTATAAATAGAAGACCAAGACTTTTGAAGAAAGAACTTTTGCACATATACAGAAATCTCAAGAATTATCTTGCGAGCGAACATTCTATTATTCTTTCAGAAAGCAAAAGTCTGTAGTATCTTAGCTTGGATATTGCTATAATATTCATCTAATCTTAAACTTTCATATTCTCACACATAGTGAGTTAGAAGATCAAAGAAACCAAAAACTCTTTGTTAGAGGTAGAGCCTAAAGAGGCTCGGTAAGAAAGGAATACTTGTGAGCCTAGAGAGGTGTTGAATACTTGCTGTAATCTATTTGGAGAATAGTGGAGAAAACCTTCAAGTAGTAGGGACTGGACGTAGCTCTTGGTTGGAAGAGAGTGAACCAGGATAAAACAACTTGCGTGAATCTTCTGATCCCTTATCTCTTTAGTTTTACGTGTTCATACTAACTGTGGGGATTTGAACTTGAATTTGTTATTATTTCAAAAGTTTGTTTTTCTGTGTGTTTGCTTCTGCCTGTTTATCCGTGAGTGAGAAAACTGTTCTTGAAATGGTTGTTTTCGAAAAATATTAACAAACACAATTCAACCCCCCCCCCCTCCCTTGTGTTTGCCTGTGTTAACTTCAGTTGGTATCATAGCTCAGCCTCGAAAGGGTTGAGCATCTAACAAGTGTTGAGGAAGTACGATCCTACAACCATGGATGCAGAAGGACAAGCTATCAACAGACCTCCACTCTTTGATGGAACTGATTATGATTATTGGAAGAAGAGAATGATGGCCTTCTTGGATGCACAGAACTTAGACATCTGGGAACTGATTGAGAATGGTTATTCTGAGCCAAGAGGTGAAAATGGAGCAGTCTTGGCTAGAGCAGATTGGAGTGTAGATCAAAAGGCTAAACATCAACTAAATCTCAAGGCCAAACATTATTTGATGTGTGCCATCACCAGATCAGAACATGATAAGGTTCACAGCTGCAACACAGCAAAGGAAATATGGGATACACTGGCTCTTGCTCATGAAGGCTCATCACAAGTGAAGGAGTCAAAGATAAGCATGCTGGTTCACCAGTATGAACTTTTCAAGATGACACATCATGAGACTATAGATCAGATGTTTGGAAGATGTCAAACAATAACTAACAGTCTTAGATCTCTTGGAAAAATATATGAGAATAGAGATCATATCAGAAAAATTCTGAGAAGTCTCTCCAAGCAGTGGAGACCAAAGGTCACTGCCATTCAAGAAGCTAAGAATCTGAACACTCTCTCTCTAGAAGAGCTTCTAGGATCATTAAAAGTTCATGAGCTTGAACTAAATGAAGAAGACAATTCCAGAAAGGGAAAGTCCATTGCTTTAAAGGCAAAGAAATCCAGCTCTTCAAAAGTTCTTAAAGCTGCTGATTCTTCAGATGATGCTGAACCTTCAGACAGTGATGAAGGATCAGATGAAGATGAATTATCTTTCATCTCCAGAAAGATACAACATATGTTGAGAAGGAAAGGTAACTTCAAGAGAAAGCAGTTCAACAAGAAATTTTCTAAGGAAAAATCAGACTCCAAAGAAAAATGTCCACCTTTGTGCTTTGAATGCAAAAAGCCAGGCCATTTCAAAGTTGATTGTCCTGACTTAAAAGAGAAGAAGAAGTTCTTCAAGAAAAAGAAGGGCTTGATGGCTACATAGGAGGACTTGGACTTATCAGATGAGGAAGAGGAAGCTGAGGAAGAGGCAAACATTTGCCTCATAGCTGACACATCATCAGAAAATGAGTACACTAATGATGATGAGGTAACAGATTCTGAGCCTTCTACTCTCAAAAATGCCTTTGATGAATTACTGCATGACTCATCCGTACTATCTCATGAATACAAGTCTTAAAAAGAAGTTTGCAAAATTAACAAATGAATATGATAGAGTCTGCATTGAAAAACAAAGTTTAGTTTAAGAAAATGATAAGCTAAAATCAGAGAATGTCAGTTTAACTGACAAATCTGAATGTGAGCCTGACAATTCTTGTGAAGTTGCAAAACTGAAACAAGATGTAACATACTTGATAGACACTCTGTCAAAATTTGTAGGAGGCTCAGATAAGCTTAGTCTTATCCTAAGGTATTCTAGGTCACCATTTGATAAATATGGCCTTGGTTATGACAATAAAAAGCATGAGGCATCTTACATTAAGTCAAAACCACCTATGCAGCAAAGAACTTCAAAAGCTCCAGCTAGGTTTGCTAAAGCCAAGTCAGGCCCGTCCAACACCTTTTGTAAAGTGTGTGGAAAAAGTGGGCATTCTACATATAGATGCATACATAACAGGCATACAAAATATTCTCGTCCAATGAAAACTAACATGAAAGGACCCAAGTCATTTTGGGTACCTAAGGACAAGATAATACCTGTTGCAGATTTGCTTAACAACAGGAAAGAAACAGACGTCCTGGTACTTGAACAGTGGATGCTCACGTCACATGACGGGAGAAAAGTATATGTTCCAAGACCTTAGACATAAGGATGGTGGCTGCGTGACATTTGGAGGAAACCAGAAAGGAAAGATCACTGGTATAGGTAAAATTGGTAAACATCCTTTTCCTTCCATTGATAATGTTCTTTTAGTGAATGGTTTAAAACACAATCTGCTGAGCATAAGTCAATTATGTGATAGTGGATATGATTTTTCTTTTAATAAGAATGTGTGTTATGTCAAGAAGAATGATGGATCAATCTTATTCACTACTAAGAGGTAAAACAATTTGTACAAAATTGACTTGGAGAAACTCTCAAATCAGAGTGTCTCATGTTTAGTGTCCATTAAAGATGAGCGATGGATTGGCATAAAAGGCTAGGTCATGCAAGCTTGAGATTAATCTCAAAGCTAAATAAGCATAACCTCGTGAAAGGATTACCAAACCTTAAGTACAAATCTGATGCTCTCTGTGATGCATGTCAGAAGGGAAAACAAGTCAAAGGTTCTTTTGAATATAAGAATATTGTTAGTATCAAGAGACCACTAGAATTGTTATACCTTGATCTTTTTGGTCCAACAAGGACTGCTTCTATCAGTGGTAAGAAATATGGTCTAGTCATTGTAGATGACTACACTAGATGGCATGGGTTATATTCCTTGCTCACAAGGATGAGTCCTTCAAGGTCTTTTTTGTATTCTGCAAATGTGTACCGAATGAAAAAGGCATATGCATTACTTCAATCAGAAGTGACCATGGGGGAGAGTTTGAAAATGAGCTATTTCAAAGGTTATGTGAAGATAGTGGTATTCTTCACAACTTCTCAATACCAAGAACACCACAGCAAAATGGTGTGGTAGAGAGAAAGAACAGATCTATTCAAGAGATGGCTAAAACTATGCTTAATGACAACTCTGTCCCTAGACACTTCTGGACTAAAGCTGTTAATACTGCCTGCTACATTCAGAACAGAATATACATAAGACCAATCTTGAATAAGACTCTTTATGAATTGTGGAAGGGACGAAAACCCAACATATCTTATTTTCATCCTTTCGGTAGTAAATGTTATATTCTTAACACTAAAGAACAACTTGGTAAGTTTGATGCAAAAGTAGACAATGGAATCCTGTTAGGATTTTCTGAAACATCAAAAGGCTTCAGAGTGTATAATTCTAGAACACTAGTAGTAGAAGAATGTATACATGTTAAGTTTGATGACAAGCAGCCTGATAAGAAATTATCAGAGCTAGATGAGGCTTTTGCAGACCTTGACTTAAACATCTCAGGAGAGACAACAGAAGTTAAAGCTGATGATCAAGTTGAAGACATTTCTCAACAACCAGAAACATCCACCTCTCAACAAGACATTGTTCAGAGATCTTGGCATTTCAAGAATTATCATCCACCAGATCAAATCATTGGAAATCCAAGTGATAAGCTAAGAACCAGATCAACCTTCAGAGAGCAAGAAGATTTTACATTAGTCTCTGAATTGGAACCAAAGACAGTAGATGAGGCTCTGCTGGACAATGGTTGGATTTTAGCAATGTAAGAAGAACTAAATCAGTTTGAGAGGAGTGATTTCTGGACTCTGGTAACCCTACCTAAAGATAAATCTGTTATAGGAAAAAAATGGGTTTACAGAAACAAGCTTGATGAGAATGGTAAGGTTATCATAAATAAAGCAAGATTAGTTGCACAAGGTTACTCTCAAGAAGAAGGTATAGATTATACTGAAACCTTTGCACCTGTTGCTAGATTAGAAGCTATCAGAATTTTACTTTCATTTGCTACACATCACAATATTATGTTTTTCCAAATGGATGTAAAAAGTGCTTTTCTTAATGGCTTTATCAATGAAGAAGTTTATGTTATGCAACCTCCGGGTTTTGAGAGTGAAACCCAACCTGAACATGTATACAAGCTTAAGAAAGCTTTATAAGGCCTAAAACAAGCCCCAAGAGCTTGGTATGATAGGCTAAGTTCATTTCTGAAGGATACAACCTTGTTTAGAAAGTCAATTAAATCCAACTTCATAGTAGTACAGATTTATGTTGATGATATTATATTTGGTGCTACTAATGAATCTCTGTGCAAAGAATTCTCAAAGTTAATGCAGAAGGAATTTGAAATGAGCATGATGGGAGAACTCAAGTTCTTTCTTGGACTACAAGTTAAACAAACTATGGACGAGGTGTACATCCTTCAAACTAGGTATACAAAGGAACTCTTAAAGAAGTTCAAGATGGATGATTCCAAACCAATGAACACTCCTATGCATCCCACGTCCATACTGAACAAAGATGATAAAGAGAAAAAGGTAGACCAAAAGGTATACAGAGGTATGATAGGATCTCTTCTATATCTTACTGTGTCCAGACCTGATATCATGTTCAGTGTTTGCTTATGTGCTTGATTTAAATCAGTAGTTAAAATAATTTTTAGATACTTAAAAGGTACTACCAATCTGGGTTTGTGTTTTAAGAGAAATGAAGATTACAGATTAGTTGGCTTTTGTGATGCTGACTATGCTGGAGACAGAATTGAAAGAAAGAGTACCAGTGGAGGATGTCACTTCATTGGAGCTAATCTTGTCTCATGGTCAAGCAAAATACAAAGTACCATTGCTTTATCAACTGCTAAAGCTGAGTATATTTCAGCTGCAAGTTGCTGCTCACAACTTCTATGGATCAAACACCAATTGGAGAACTACAATGTATTTGTAAGTAGTATCCCACTTATGTGTGATAATACTGCTGCAATTAATCTGTCTAAAAATCCAATACTGCATTCTAGGGCTAAGAACATAGAGATCAAACATCATTTCATAAGAGATTATGTGCAGAAAGGTGTTTTTGATATTCAATTTGTAGATACTGACCATCAATGGGCAGATATCTTTACTAAACCTCTTGTTGAGGACAGATTTATTTTTATTAGAAAACATCTTAACATGTTTATAGATTAAATGTGTTTTTCATACATAAAAAAATTCTGTCTTTGATGTATGTCTTACAAGCCTTTTTCATGTTTTTAAATGCACGTCCATTGCACACCGCGTCCATTACTTTTGAACTGCGTCCACTGCATGTCGCGTCCATACTGTTTTGTTGCTTGAACCCGTCCACTCTCGCATTATTTATTAACTGCATTTATTTTGTCTTAAAGACAAATCTATTTTATAATCTCTCTCTGCTAAGTCAGTATTTCTTTTTTATTTATTTCCAAAAAGAAAACCCTTTGGAATTTAAAACCTTTAAAACTAAAACCCTTCCCTCTGAGGAAACTTTACATTAACTTTCGTCCTCAAACTTACTTCATCTCTCTGTTTTCGGACTTACAAACCCTAACCCTCCTTCTTCAACAATGGCCTCCTCAACTGAAACCTTTGATGTTGAAAAACTAAACCTTGCTATTGAACATCATTTTGACTTTGGGATTCTGAAAGATTACAACTAGGATGTAAGCAAGTTTGTTACTGCCGCTGGCTGGGATGGCATGTTTGTCGAAAGGGTCTCCATTTATCCAGACCTGATAAGAGCTTTCTGGAGGAACCCTTTGGTGTCAGACACTGAAATTTCTGCTACAGTTGTTGGGAGAAGAATTATGGTCTCTGAGAAGACCATAGCTGAAGCTATCAACTGCCCTCAAGAAGGAGAAGTGATTTCTGAATCATAGGAAAAGGACCTTGGTGGCTCTGAGGTCATAGCCGCCTTGCTGATGAGGCAAGATACTGTACGAAAACACTCATGGAAATCTGTGGAGATGAAGGATGAGGTTCGTATTCTTCATCAAATGCTAAATAAGATGGTTCTACATAAAGTTGGGTCAAAGGACAATCTCTCTGCCTTACACAAGTTGTTTGTGTTATTTGATCACAGAAACTAAAATCAACCTAGCGATGATTCTGTATGGAAGATTTAGGGATGCAGTTGCTATAAGGAACAAGATGTCAGGAATCCCTATTTGCCATTTGCTGTCAAAAATTTTCAAGTTTCAGAAGCTGGATGAGTTTATCTCCTCCAAGCCAATTGAGGAGCAAGAACGAATTCTTACACAGAAGTGCATGTGCACTGCAATATTCGGGAAAATGAACATAGCAAACATGAATCTGAGCACCTACACAGCCATTGCCTTAGCTAAGCAAGATGAATTGCTCAAGGTAAAAGAAGAACAGGTTGAACAAAACAATGCTGAAGTCCTAGGAATGAAGAGGACTTTCAGGAAGAAAACTGTAGCTGTTAGGTCAAGAGCTTCTAAAAGACCTGCAGCTAGCATTGTCATAAGGGAATCCACTGCAGAGGTCCCTTAACCTGCAAGGGCTCAGAAAAGGACAAGGAGCTTGATCCTCTCTCACAATGAGATGATGATGAAGATGATGAGGACAGAGTTCCTATCAGTGCTATTGTCAAGAAGCAGAAGGTTGTTAGTGCTGCTGTTCCTACAAGAAGACAACAACCACAACGAAGAGCCAAGTCTGCCATTGCCACTAAGGTAACTATCCCTGCTAATGATCCTGTTCAGTTAGCAGTAGATGCCTTAGTTTCTAGCTTAGAGGATAGAATGGATAATGTCTCTGCACCATTGGTATATGTAAATCAACCAATTAATAATGATGATGTATATATCCCCTCACCACCCTCACCACCTCAACCACAAATAGCCTCACCACAACAACCACGATTTCCACCTTTGATTACTGAGGATGATCCCTGGTTTCACCAACCAGATGATGGTATTGTCCTTGGTGCACCTTTTCCAAAAATGAAAAGAATTCCATTCCCTTATACCCCACCCTCTGAACTTTACAATGGCATGTCTGAATCTCTGGCCAAAGTAAAGAGGGACTGGAGGATTCTTTATCATACTCATGAACAACAACCAATCTCAACCAGACCCTGGTATCCATTACCAGAATATGAGTATGAACCTGCTACCATTGTACAACCTTTATACAGACCCCATCCGGACATTCCCAAAGGCACCCCTCCATCCAAAATGTTCAACAGACTTGGACCATTAATCACTCACCTTCCACAAAATAAATTCCCCCCAAGAAAAATCTACCTAAACCTTGTCAAATACCCTCCTTTTAAACCCTTTACTGATGGTGTAGATAAACATATTATCATTGATTGGTCTAAGGATCCTGCTAAGAAAGACCAGCAAAATGTCTTTTACAAGAGGTCTAGATCCTTTAGACACATTCCCATCATCATGGACAAAAATACGAAGTGGAAGACTTTTGTCCATCCAGATGAGTATGGCAAGGCTGTAGACATAAAAGATTATCTCATGTATAGATGTTGAAGACTGAGTTTGAGCTCTATAGGGTTGTGCGGGCTGCCAATTTTGTACCCATAACCTGGTTAAGACACTCTTATAAAACCAGAGTTGGAGTCCAGTCAAGAATGATCTGTCCAAGACTGCCCATGATAGATCTTAATAAGGACAAGGATAGGAAGAAAGAAAGATTCACTGAAAAGATGCCCTTCCCAGAGTCCTACTTGATCACACAAGAAGATGTTAGGAACACAGATCAAAACATCATTGACTTCTGGCAAGCACAATTTGTTGAGGATGTAAGAGAAGATGTAGCTGTTGATATATGGAGAAAACACATACTGAAATGCACATCAGAAGCATCTACCTCTAGCCTATCCTCTGAGCAAAAGAAGTTCATTCCTAAGATAAGAGGCAAATGTGGACTATCAATCATCAAATACTTCATCTACAAGGATGTTCTTGCTGTTCCTACCATCAGTCCCATTTATGTAGAAGATGAAGTCCACTGGGCTAAAGAACTGCCTATACCCTTACTGCAAATCACAGACTCTCCTCCACCTTCACCACCCTCTGAGCACACAGAAGAAGAAATAATTGTTGAAGACTCTGGCATGGAGATTGACACTGTTGCACCAGTTACTGCTAATGAGGAAGTTGCTGAATCTGACTCCAGACCAAGCACTTATGGGAAATCTTCATCCCAACCATTAGCCATTACTGTCATTCATCCAGAAAATCCCCAGACTTCAAGAGCTCTTGACACTATGCCAAGTCAAGCTCAGGCTCAAGAGAGTGCTGAAAGCTCAAGACCACCACTATCACTGCCTCCAAATTTTGAAGAAATCATTGGCTGAATAGTGGAGGAAAGAGTAAAGGTTGAAGTGAAAGAGCAAGTAAGAGAACAGGTTGCAGAAGCTCTGGCTCCCACCAATGTGATGATGAACCAAATGATGAGCATTATGCGCAGTTTTCAACAAAGCCAGAACCTGCCAACTCAAGTTCCTGCTCCTCCACCAAATCCAAATCCAAACCCTCCTCCTCCACCTCCTCCACCTTCTTAGACTTTTATTTTATTTTTGTACTGACAATGATGGTCCACCTTCCTACCTTTTTGTCTGATGACAAAAAAGGGGGAGAATGGAAAGAAGAGATTAAATTTTATATGAAAGTCAGTTTTTGAAATTACTCCTTTTGTCTGCATATGCACATATGTGACTTGTCTTATATGATTGCATAGTAATTATTTTATATGCTCTAAATAATTTTGTCTGATAAGTTGTTCTGCTGAAATGATAAGTAGTATGTGTTATATACTTATCTGTTCTTATATGTTCCTTTTTATATTTGAATGCTTTGTCTTAGGGGGAGCTTGTAAGCTCTCTTGGACTTTGCACACTCAAATTTAATTAGTTTTTGTCATCATCAAAAAGGGGGAGATTGTTGGAACCAAAGTAATTTGGATTAAATAATCTCTAAGTTTTGATGTTAACAAAAAAGGATTAAATTTGTATGGCAAATTGTCAGTTAAGATCTAACAAGTCTTATCTAAGTCTTATAGGGTATTCCAAATTCTATTGATAAGGAATTCTCCTAAGAGTCTTTATCCACGTCCAACCGGGTAGACGAGCCTTTCAATATATATGGTATATTTTAAATATAAAGTATATGCTTTAATAGACGTAATTCTTAAACAGTACTAATAGACGAGCTCCACTCTATTCTGAATGGACGAGCTTTAGAACAGTGCTTGTGGACAAGCTCTTTACTCATGTAAGTAGACGAGCGTATGTGTCACGTCAGCAGACGCAAATTTTAAGCTACTCTTCAATATGTAGCAAGTCCAAAGACTTGATAGTAGACGAGCAAAATTTGCCACGTCACTAGACGAGCTAAATAAAATTTTAGCTCTGAGCGTTTAGACGCACCTTTTAAGTAGACAAGCTCTTCACTGATAATGAATCTTTGGTATAATCAGAATTTATATCTCGACCATATAGAAATATTTATTTCAAATGTTTGTTATTTATTTCAAACATATGATGGTCCTTCTTATTTGTTATTAATGGTTTTATTGTCTTGTTTCTTTATGACAGACATAGTACATATGAGGAATTGCAAAAAAGCAATATAGTACAATGCAAAACGACTTGTACCCTGTCACCTTTTACGCTGGAATAGCTGGAACTTGTACAAGGAAGGCAAGACAGTTTTTCAAGTTGCATTTGCTCAGAGGTGTGCCCATTTCATGCAAGAATATTGTCACATAGTACAATCGCCACGAGCAAGCTGAGTCACAACGGATATTATATTGTTGATTCTATCCCTAAACGAAAAAATTCAAATATAACCGTTGATGAATTTGAAGAGAAGAGCAAGGTCTCTATAAATAGAAGACCAAGACTTTTGAAGAAAGAACTTTTGCGCATATACAGAAATCTCAAGAAATCTCTTGCGAGCAAACATTCTATTATTCTTTCAGAAAGCAAAAGTCTGTAATATCTTAGCTTGGATATTGCTATAATATTCATCTGATCTTAAACTTTCATATTCTCACACATAGTGAGTTAGAAGATCAAAAAAACCAAAAACTCATTGTTAGAGGTAGAGCCTGAAGAGGCTTGGTAAGAAAGGAATACTTGTGAGCCTGGAGAGGTGTTGAATACTTGCTGTAATCTATTTGGAGAATAGTGGAGAAAACCTTCAAGTAGAAGGGACTGGACGTAGCTCTTGGTTGGAAGAGAGTGAACCAGGATAAAACAACTTGCATGAATCTTCTAATCCCTTATCTCTTTAGTTTTACGTGTTCATACTAACTGTGAGGATTTGAACTTGAACTTGTTATTCTTTCAAAAGTTTGTTTTTCTGTGTGTTTGCTTCTGCTTCTTTATCCTTGAGTGAAAAAAACTGTTCTTGAAAAGGTTGTTTTCAAAAAATATTAACAAACACAATTCAACCCCCCCTTCTTGTGTTTGCCTGTGTCAACTTCAGTGTCTCCTCCCCTTGTTATCGTAGCTCCTCTGTCTATCCCGCGCTTCCTTCATTTTCTCTTTTATCTTCTGACTTGTTCCATTGTCTGCTGTACCACATTAGGACCTAACACTTGACTTTCACCAGTCTCATACCTGTAACACCTTGTTTTTCCTATGCTTTTTGTAGTTGTATAAACATATTTAAATGTGTTTATTTTTAGATTAAACTCAGAGGATGATTTTAATAAAACTAAAATCATTTGCTTGTGTTGTTATATCATATGAACTCACGGTAAAAGTTTCGGTTGAAAATTCAGACGAAAGCCGGTCTGCGTTTTTATTGCCGGTACAAGTTTACTGAGCAGAAAACCTAATTTTGACCCGTGAATGAAACGGTTGGTGTTTTTATGATGTTTTGTATGATATTGGTTTTTTTTCAAAAATTGGAGTTCGGAAATAAAATATAATATTTATTCCGGGCGAAATACGATCGGGAACTTGAACCGGGTACGAAATGGAGCAGATTAGGGAGCACAAAAGAAGAGAAGTGACTTGATGGGACTTGATGGGACTTGATGGAAATGGGTTATGACACACTCCAAAAGTATAATCATCACACTTTTCAAATTATATCATATTATATTCTAAAAACCTATTTTTCTCTTTCCTCTTCAACCAAACAAGGCATAAGACCAAACTTGCTCTCCAAGCCCCTCTCTCTCTCTCCTTGTGTAACACCCCCACTAGGTATTACTACGTAACACATGCGGAATTTAAATTAAAAGATAGTTTGCTAGTTGCTTTCGGAAAATAATTTATATAAGTACATAAGCGTCTGAAATTGGGTATAAAAATTTGTCACGACTTCAAACCTAAGCTTTGATCGGAACACAGGCTTACAATCCTAGCCTGGCAAGTCTATTTAATTTAGAAATATACTTGAATAAAAACTTGTATTGTTACAAAATTTTCGACAGAGTCTCCTCTGTAATTCAAACATCCCAGGTAAAAGAACACCTGCTAAAATAACTACATTTTCATTCCAGAATTCCAGTTACACTAAAATACATCCAGACAGTATTATTTTGGAAATAATTACATTAACAAGCTATACAGGACCCAAAAGGAAAATCTTAGATTTCATTCAAACGAAATGCTCTCCGAGCTATAAGCTTCACATTCAAAATAAAGGCTCTCCGAGCCATACAAATAAATACTATTAGAATCTATAACATCTCAAAAACCTAAGCTGGTCACTCTATCAAATAGCTAAAACCAAGTCTTCGAGCGACTTAAAAAGACTCCTCTGCAACATCGGTACTAGCGTACCAAGGTACAATAGCGAAACCAGAAGAAACCTGATATATCTGTAAGGGTGAGATACCGACAATTGGATATATCATACAACAACCATATACATGATACATACAATATAGCAGCATATGAGCATTTATTCAATAATCAAGATAAGATCATAAGACAGCAAGTGTTATATCAGTGGGTCTCATACCCAAACAATCCGTTTTATAAAATCAATGCATGACACTTCAATATTCAGGCTCTAACTTAATCTCATGAGATCTCATCACCATGTTACCACTGTAGAAGAAATAGAGTTGGTCAATCTCTAGCCCCTCGGGCTGTTGCCACCGCAACCTGGTGCACAAGGTCTATAGGTCGAGCAACGTCACATGTGACTCCGAACCGCTCACATGGACTGACTCTCAGATACCTCGGGTATCCTCAATGAAAGAAAAGGCACGTCTGCTAGGGGAAATGCTCATGAATAAAAACTTTCCTTTTCAAGGTTTTTCTTTGTGTTAATCTTTCACTGTCAAAGCTCAAAGCTAATGACTTAACATCATTTCCCCATCACTTGAAAACTTAGAAACATAGGACACACTATCCGAATGCTCAATCACAACACCCTAGACCGTGGCCGTAGTCAAGGTTTGTGGTAATAGAAATCAATATACTTTTAGTCATGTTTTAAACTTAACATGCTAAGGACAATAGCCCACAACAACGGAGATCAGAACGAACTGTCCTTGATTCCGCGAATTGGACTTGTAGCCCATAACATCATGAATATGACTTTACGGTCCTGAATTAACACTGATCCAAGATCACGTGCTTAACATGGAAAACTAGATGCGACGTCTCACGTCTAGATTCCTATTCTTTTAGTACTCATCTTTCATTTGGCGAAAACAAATTTCAAAATCGAAATCCTCGATAACCTATTCAGGCTATCGGAAAGTTTCTAAATCATTTGGGAGAAAACTTTTTCTTTTGAAATCCTTTATAAAACATTTTTGAAACACTTTTATCTTTGAAAATCCCCAATAGGATATTGTCAAATATTTTCGAAAGTTTTCATTTGAAAATATATAGTTCGAAAAGGATTTTTCTCTTGTAACACAATTGGTCACCAAAACTATTTCATCACTTAAAAACAAGTCCTTTAAGTATTTAAGCTTTTGGAAAAGAACACCAATCCTTCCATCTTCAAAGCTTATTAAGGCTTTTAATCCTTATTAATAGTTGAGCACAGACACACGTCCGGCTTAGCAACCTTCAATCAACAACAGCAATATATATATATATTCACAGTTCCATGCTAATATCACAGTTAATGACAGTTTAAAGCAAGTCATGTTCAACTTCAAGTAATAATCACAATAGTTCAAGCAAACAAGTTATTCAAGTATTGGCTCAATATCACAATAATATTCACAACACTCAATTAAGCACATACACACATGCATATAGTCATCGAATATCCCTCAGGAAAGCTCCCCTTACCTTTGAAGACAAGTAAAGGATCCTCGTCTTAATGCTCACGTTAGCTCCAAGAGTGTAACTATCTACTCCATCAAGCAAGCACCATGTCAAACGTCTCAGAGAGGGAATCCAACAACGCGCAACAACCAGAAATCAAGAAATCAATTACACATGATCAAACACACATTCTAATTTGATCTAAACACTTAATCTTATTACCAAACAAGGTCACTTTCAAGGAAAATCATGTTTGGAGTTAAACTTCACAAAATGTATTTTGATTTTCCAATAAAATCAATTCGGGCAAAAGAGGTTTCATCACACAATTTGGGAAACTTGTTTTTGCTTAAAGAATCATGAAATTAAACTTATAAACCATCAATTAAAAGTCCTAATTTCATTAAATCATAGTTAATTTCACAAGGATGAGTCAATTTCAACTAATGTCAGATTTGGGTTTATGACTCCTAAACCAAATTTGGGGACAATAAGATTTGCTTATAGGAAAGTGAAATTGATTTGTCAGAACTTAAATTAACAGTCTCAATGTCATAAATGCATACTTAATTTTACAAAACATAACCAATTTCAATGAAAATCAAATTGGGGCTTTAGGGTTCATAACCTAAATTGGGTAAAATAAAATCCACTTAAAGAATGATGAAATTGGTTTAGGGAAACACTAATTTACAATTCCAATTGCATAAAAATCAATTTTAATTTCAGATTACAACATGAAATCAAAGAGCTAGGGTTAGGGTTTGAAACTGATTTGGGGATTTACAAAAGAGAAGAGATTAGGGGTAAAACTCTTACCCAAGGTGAAGGAGATATCATGGTGGCTGTCTTGGAGTACAGCGGCGGCGGCATCACGACAGTTCCGGCGAGCGAATGGCGAAGTAGCGGCCAGGCGCGCGGGATGATGTCTGGGTCACGGTTGTCTCCTTGTGCGGTCCGGTTCAGATGGCGGTGCACCGCGACGCGACGCAGCGATGATCGGAGCTCGTCTCTGTGGTGGTGACGAGATGCACAACGAGGAGCACGAACCAGACGCTGCGGGACTTGAGGCGCGACGGTTTCCTCACGTCGGCGAGCGGCCGACGGTGGTGCAGGGTGGCCCTCGGTTTCGTTGGTGGTTGAGAGGAGGAGGAAGGTGAAGTGGGGAGGAAGAAGAAGAAAGGAAAGAAGAAGAAAAAAAGAGAGAGAGAAGTGTGGGTGAAGAGTCGTATGGTAGAAAAGAGAAAGAGAGGGATAGTGTTTTTAACTTAACACTTTGTAATAGGTACAAAAATAAGTAATAAATGTTGAGCCTAAAAATTAAAATGTTTTTGCCCTCTTTAATCTAAAAATTAAGATTGACAAATATATACTTTCAAATTTTGAAATATAGTAGCGATTGATTGTTGAATTGATCAACTAAGAAAATTTACGGTCCAACATTTAATCTCTGATTAATGTCAAACCAGTTTATTTTCAAATCTAAAATTAAATAGAATAAAATATGAAAATGCTTTTCTCTTAATCATATTATTTAAAACATTTTTCTGTACTGGTAATAATAGTGACAATATCGTAAATTATTGTCTAGTAAGTGTGCATTCACTGAAATAAGTCAGTGCTAATGCACCCAATAAAATAATTTGAAGTGAGTAATTTAATTACTCAAACTAAACCACATAACAAAATAAACATAATCATCCAAATAAAATAATTAATCATATGGGTAAAAACTAGGGTGTTACACCTTGCGTCATCCACACCCCTCTCCCTCTATATATACACCTCTCATTTTCACTTTATCACTTTCCTTCTCCAAAACTCCATTAAGACTTCATCTTCTTCCTTTTCTTTCAAAAGTTCAAGCTCTTAAAGCTTTAGTTGTTATTCATCTTTTCTACTTGAGTTCTTCATTAAAGTTCTTCCTTATACTAAGGGTAATACTCTCATATGAATCTTTTTGCATGTTTCATCTTTTATTTCTTAGTTTGCTTTATGTGTTCTTTATATGCTTTAAACTTCTAAAATCTCTCTAAAATGGTAGAAAACTCCTTTTGAGTTGAAACCACTTTCTATATTCTTGTATTGACTTATATTTTCACATACTAAGAGGTTGTGTAAAACAAAAATCTCTACCTATCTCTTCCTATGAAGGCCGAATGCTATACACATGTGGCCTATGAGGTTTTTGCTTCAACTTTTGGAATATGATCATGTGTTTGAGTTTCTAACTATTCCTTGATCTTAAATCTATAAACCTTGGAAGGTTTGATAGCTTATTTCCTATGATGGCCGAAAATATGTATAAGTGGCCTAGGATACTATGTTTCAACTTTCCAAGTATGATCATGGATTTAGAACTCTTAATACCTTGTGATTCTAAACCTAAGAGTTGTTATCAAACAAAGAATATTTTCCTCATTATCCTATTGAGGCCGAAACTTAAATGTTTTGGGGCTAGGATGTTTGAGTTTTCTTTTTCCAAAATGATCATGGACTTGAGCTCCGCAAGATATTTGGATGCCAAGTCTAAGAGATTGGAAAGTTTAAAGATTTCTAACTTGTTTATTCTATGTTATTAAACCTAGGATGTATTACTTTTCATTTTTCCAAGATGATCATGGACTTGAGCTCCATAAGATATTTGGATGCTAAGTCTAAGAGATTGGAATGTTTAAGTTTCCATTGTTTTCCAAAATGATCATGGACTTGAGCTCCATAAGATATTTGGATGCTAAGTCTAAGAGATTGGAAAGTTTAAAGATTTCTAGTCTAAAGATCCTATGAAGGCCGAACCTAGAAGGTTATGGACCTAAGATACTTTGTTCTTATTTTCCAAAATGATCATGGTTTTGAGCTCCTTAATACATATGGTTGCTAGACCTAAGAGATTGGAAAGTTTAGTGAATGTTAGCCTATTTTACTACCCTTGGCCGAATACCCTAAGTTTATAACTTAGTGGGATTTTAATTCAACTTTGTTAAATGATCATTGTTTATGAACTCCCAATACTTAAGGATCATAAATCCATGAGTTTTATAATTTTCGGGAATCTCTAACCCTAAGAACTAGTCTTGGCCGAACCTATACCTTGTGGTTTAGTGTTCTTGATTGATTTTAACTTGTGATTTTGTGTTCATAACCTTATACTTCTGTAGCGGAGAAAGTGAGAACGTTCGTGGTATACTTTTTCAAGCATCTAATCTCCTTACTTTCACGGAAGGTAAGAGGGGATTGCCTAGGGATATTCAATGACTATATGCATGTGTATATGTGTTTGCTTGAGTAATTTGAATATTATTATGATATGGAGTCAATACTTGGATGACTTGTTTACTTGAACTATTGTGATTATTACTTGAAGTTGATTACTACTCGCTTTAAAGTATTGTGAGTTATATATATGTGATGAACTGTCATTAACTGTGATATCATTGTTTGAGAATATATTACTGTTGATTGAAGTTTGAGAAGCCGGACTTGAATCTGTGCCCAATGGTTATAAGGATTAAAAGCCTTAATAAGCCTTGATTAGAACTTTGAAAGTATTGGTTTCATTTATAAAAGTTCCTTGTTTAAAGTGCTTATTTCAAAAGAATAAGATTCTTGTTTTGGAAAAGAAACGTTGAAGTGATTTTAAGTCAATAGAAACCACCTTTTTATGATCCAAAGTTTGTACGAGAGAAAACCTTTTTCGAACTATGTGTTTTATGAAGGAAAAACCCCTTTGAAAATATTTGACTTTATTCCAAGAAAGATTTCAAAAATAAACGTATTTCCTAAATGTTTTATAAAAGAGTTTGTAAAGTAAAAAGATTTTCTCCTAAATGATTTAGAAACGTTCCGGTTACTTGGATAAGTGACCGAGGTTTTGTTTTGGATTTTAATTTTCACTGAGCGAAAAGTAAACACATATGAAAGAGAATCTAGTTCGCGAGACATCGCCTCTAGTATTCAGTTATATGCACGTGATCTGGGATCTGTGTTAAGAATTATGGACCCGGGGTCCTAATCGTGATAGTATGGGCAAGGAGTCCTAATCTCGGAATTGAGGACTGCGCGTTCTAATTTCGTTGTTGTGGACTAGGAGTCCTTATCATGTTGAAATAAAACATGGATAAAATTATAATTGTTTATACGACCACAAACCTTGACTGCGGCATCGGTCTAAGGCGTTGTGATTGAGCACTCGGACTACGCGTCCTGTGTTATTGATTTTCAAGTGATGAAAATTGTGAATAGTCGTTAGCCTTGAGCTTCGACAACGAAAAAGAGTGAACACAAAGAAAAGTCTTTTATTCATATGCATTTCCCCTTAGCAGACGTGCTTGAGTTACCGAATACCCGCTTAAGATGTGGTGTTCGATGACGTATACATCCGAATGGCCATTGATAAGGAATTCGTGATGATGTTGATCCGAGTGCATAAGGTGACGGAGACAACTTGCCAATGCGGCATACGAGCCTAATCAACTCTTTATTTCTTAATGATAAAACGGTGATGATATCTCATGAGATTAAGTTTAGAGCCTGATGATTGAAGTGTCATGCATTATCTTTACAAGACTGATTGATGCGGGTATGAGACCCATTGATATAATACTTGTTGTCTTACCTACGAATAATGTTTAATTGCTAATATGCCAATGTGTTGTATGTATCATGTAAACGGTTGTTGAGTGATATATCTATTGTCGGTATCTCACTCTTTCATTTCTACTTGTTTTTCTCTCTTCCTTTTTGGTACGGCCGTATGTATATGAGCTCAGATGGATCTCAACATCCCTCTTGTGCCTGTAACACCCGTTTTCTTGATTAAGGAATCAGACAACAATTAAGTTGGCGGGAGAGCTTAATTTTTTTTGGTTAGGTGTTAATTAGTATGTGTTTCAAATTTGGGGTCAATCGGACTTCAAACGAGCTCAGAACGCGACGAAACGTGTGAATCAGAGTTTCTGGTCAAACTGGTCAACGCGGGTTAGGCCGGGCTCAGGTATGTTGAGCCGGGTTCAGAAATTAGGCATGGCGCAAGTTTGTTAGGCCGGGCGCAACACAAAGGCGGTGATCCACGCATTTGGGCCGGCGTAGAAAATTTGAGCCGGTCATAATCGGCTGAGCCGGGCGCAGAAAACTTAGGCCAGACGTAATCAGTGCTGACTCACCCCCTTTAGCTTTTAAAAGGAAGAAAGTTGGAGAAAACTCTCAAATTTTCGAGAGAAAACGAGAGAGATCAAGGGGAGCTCGAAAATTAGAGAGAGAAAGAGGGTTAGAGAGAGAAAGTTAAGCCCGAGAAAAATCCGTCCATCAGATCACGATTCCGACTTCAAATCTGTGATTAGGGCAACGAGTACTACACATATAGGCTAGTGTTTCTTTGTTACAATTGAGGTAATGCTCAAATCCTTAACTTAGCATTTGTCATTTATTTTCTTTCTTGGGTTCTAGCTTGAATCTGAGCTCTTTTTGAGAATCTATAGTAAGATTAGAGTTTATGACATTGCCAGGACTCTGTCCATGTGTTAGGGCAAATTTTGGAGCACTGAGGGGTTCCCTGGGAAGCAAGACAGCAGCTGTATAGCTTAGAGGAGGCTTGTAGAGAGCTTGGGAAATTGTACCAGATAAGCCAAGGTGGGGAGAAAGTAACCGACATCGTCGGGGAGGCAAACGTAGAGTCACAGTTATATATATATGCATGTATGTAGGGTGCCCCAGACCCTACTAGGATATTGAATAATCAACAATCACTAAACCCCGATAAAATAATATTTTAATAATGTCTTGGGTTTAGTTATTGTAGATTTATCAATGTTCGGTTTGAAACTCTAGGTTAGAGAACTGATAATGATTGGGGTTGTTTGCTATGTCTGTTATTGTGATGACTGCTATAACTTGCTTGGTTGTGATGAGTGATGTGATAGCATGATATTTTATTATTATAATATATTGTTGATGATTATTGGATGAATGGGAATGACTGATAGCGTGATCTAGTTATATTGAGAGTTGACACCGTGGTAATGCCTTGAGACTATGGCTTTAAGGCTGGGGATGTATTGCCATCCATTCTGAGACTATGATTTTGAGATTTGGATTGTGAGAGAAGGTTCCGGTGTTAACTTAAGGATGGTTGTTGCATTGCATATTGCCAAGGTGGAGAGCCGTATGACAGGGGGTCATACGAGGCTAGTTGTACTCGAGTGCGAGTACGGATTATGGAAGGGTCGGTCTAGGGAGAGACCTTGGGGATGTACGAAGTGGACTCGGGAGGCTCACAGTGACCATTAGGTAGCTCCTAGTGCGTCGTGTACCCCAGTAGAGCCTAGTTGTCCCGACTTTGCCCTGAGTATCCACGTCTAAGGTTGACTATCCGAGGCGACCCTGATACCTTTGATGGAGCTGAGCTCACAAATAGATGCACTCTTATGGGTCACGGCGAGCGAAAAAGTTACCTAGACAAACTAACTGACGTTCCTTAAGCAGAGAGGCTTGATAAGGGAATGTCTTGGGGTTGAGACCCGGATGAGATATATGTTGACAAGTGACCTCAAACACAAGAGGGGGGTGAATTGTGTTTTTCAAAAACTTTGGCAAATATAAAACTTTTTCCTTTGGATATATTATGAAAAACAAATTTGTTAAATACGCGTGCAATTAAAAAAACGTTTTTCAAAAGATAAAGCAGAAATAGAAAGATAAGGGATGAGAAAATGAACACAAGCAATATATCCTGGTTCGGCCACAAACTACCCAAGTGGCCTACGTCCAGTCCCCAAGGCAATACGACCAAGGGATTTCAATCAACTCTAGTTTTTAACAGGATCAACTAGAACCTTTACAATATAGAGCACTCCTCACAGACCAGGGATATCACCTCCCCCAGTGAAAGAGTCTCAAGACAATAACCCAAGAGATATCACCTCTCTTGTCAACCACAAGGAATATCACCTCCCTTGTAAACACTTGGAAATCACATCCAAGAACACCCCAAGAGATATCACCTCTCTTGAAAAACTAGGTGTAGAAAAGAATGATTTGAGTCACACGACTCTTACAATAATATGCACTCTTAATAGTGCTGATAAACAAATTGAAGAGCAAATACAATACCACCTATATGGTGTATAGAATACTCAATATAATATGGTCAATGTGTAAGTGCAAGAGATAGAGTATAAAAATGTTTTCACAGAGTTTTAGCACAGAGAAAATGATAGCAGTGTATTGTTTTTTATGAAGGCTGCCTAAACTTGCTTTTATAGGAGTTCAAAAGAAATTAGGTCAAGCCTCTTAAAAATCATTTTTGTCGCAGCATAATCGATTATTACATTATCATAATCGATTATTTAAACCAATTTCAGGAAGCGCTCACTTTGACAGAATAGTCATAATCGATTACACTAATCGATTATGAGTCCACTGACTTTCATATAAAAAGCTATAATCGATTACATAATCGATTACAGGGTTTCTGTTGAAGCTCGTTTGAAGTCAGAGAGGACATAATCGATTATACAAAAACCATAATCGATTATTCTTATTCAAAATTCAAACTCAACGGCTTTAATGTCATAATTACTCATTAACACCAATTAAAGCCATTTAACCTCGACTCATAATCGATTATTGGATTACCATAATCGATTATGGCACGGATAAAATTGATTTTGAAAAACTTGACAATTAAGAGATTGATTGCTCATTAAGTATGATTAATTGTCAATTTTAATCCCTTTAAAACACATGATAAATTCTTTTAAGCATATGTTAAATGTGTGTGTGAGACCAATATTAAATTGAGAACTCTACTTACCATTTACACACTTTTTCTAAAACACACAATACACTTAATGAAATTCCCATTTTGCCCCTTGTGCTTGCTTGCTTTATAACTTTCCGCTTTTTGCACTTTAGTCCTTCTGGACCTTTCCCTTTTGTTATTCATCAAAACTTAAAGTACCTGTCAAGGCATATATTCACAATATATCGGCCGACATGCATAGGAGTGAGACTCCTTAGAGGAATGATCTGAGCGTGTGACTCTTGAAGATGATTGTGTTGGTGTGACTGGATGAATGATTGTTTGTTTGTTGTATGATGTATATGTGACTGTTGATCTATGTGTCCCCATCCCCATTTTAATGACTATGCTCTGTTGCTTATCTCCCTTCTTCCTCTATCTTTCTTGTATGTTATCGGTATGGTAGATAAACAATAATGGCAAGATGGAAATGACAACTTGGAAAGATTACCGGCCACAACGCTATCTACAGAAGATTCCACCACGGGTATAAATGTGCTGTTAAGGCGAAGGCAAAGGTAGTTCTAGACGCCCACATCACTGATGATGTGGATATGTCGGATGCGTCTGTAGGTAATGAGCCTCTGCGAGATTGTTTTGTATTTTGATGTATTTTGAGAGGCGGGCCGGGTATCTTTAGGACTTCTTCTGTGTCTCTTTGGTTAGTCTGTATATGTTTATACTTTGAGTCTGTACAGATGGTTGTAAGTTGTAATGGTCCCATGGAGGGGACTTGGCGTACTCTGATAGATGTGATGTATATATTGTATATATGTGTGGATGACGTCGCTTGCGTATGTTTAAACTGTTTTAAAAATAACTACAATTTTTATTTTACATATATTTTCGAATGTATTAATCACGTTAACACTAATAATGGATTAAGACTAAGTTAATTAGGATTTTATTTAATGGGCCATTGGGGTGTCTCATTTGGTGGTATCAGAGCAGTTCGATTCTAAACCGGACTGTGGGATTAGGTCTGATTAGGAGTGAGGACTGTGGGGTAGGATGAGTACCGACACTATTAGTTGGATCCTCATTGGATGTCAGCTATGCTTAGATTGGCTAGAGTGTCCGATACGCGAATTATTTTTAAAGTATGAGAATGATTACCTACCACATTTGTAAGACATATATTGGATGTAACTACTTATGTATTGAATTATATGTCTTACAAGTGAGCACTAATACTTTCTTTTGGAAGTTAAACTGGTGCATGGAAATGGACGCCATGGAAAGGCCAGAATTGGCGGAGGCACCGATAACCCAAATACCAATAATCTAAGAAGTTCATCGGGAACAAACAATGGCGGTGAAACCTACGAGATGATGAGGGTGATGAGAGAGTTGGTCATTGTTATACTGCAACAAACGCAGGACAATACCCAGTTCATGAGAAACCAAGAGGAGAGAGATGAGAGGCAGCAACAACGACTGTATGGATGCTTCCGATATCAAGTTAAGGATTGCGGGCGACCGTTGGTGTTTCCAATGTGACAAGATGGGCCACATATCTCGAGATTGCACATAAAAAGCTCAACTCCAACAACGAAGTGGTGGACCGATGAGGAGTAACATTCAGAGAGGAAGATGAGGCAGATTTCAGACAAAGGCAAAGCCGTACAGTCACCCCGTTTAGAAGTCAGGAAATGTTAGAGGGGAGAGTTCTGGTCAAACATAGCAGAAAGATTTGATATGTTTTAAGTGTGGTAATGTGGGCCACATGTCTTGGACTTGCCCTCAAAACAATGTCGGGAGAATTCAGAATACACAACATTGGGAAGAATCAAGGAATAGGAAGACAGACTCAAACCAAAGGTCAACAAGGTGGAAGACCTCAGGCTGTTGGAAAAGTTTTCATCGTGAGAGAATCTGAGTTTTCTCAGTGTCCTGATTTGACACCTGGTAAGTGCTTAATGTTTGGAAAGCTCTTATCTGTTTTATTTGATTCGGGTACTAGTCATTCTTGATGAAGTACATGGATTATTTTCATTTACCTATTTCTTCATTACCCTATGACCTTACTGTTTCTACTCCACTTTAACCACTATATTTGTTTGCAGAAATTGTCCTATTATTTTATAAAATAGGCAATTTATTGTAGACCTCGTTTGTTTTCCCATGCAGCAGATTGATTTTATCCTAGGCATGGACTGGCTTTCGGCCAATCATGTTATATTAGACTGTTCAAATAAAACCCTTTATTTTTCGGAGCAATCTGGATTATTGCCTGCCAGTTCCAGTAACTCGGAAGATGGACGACTTAGAGATTGCATTGTATTGTTTTCCTTGGAAGCCAAGGAGTCTCCTAAGCTGGATACACTGCCTGTTGTTTGTGAATTTCCAAAAGTTCTTTCGGATGATGTTCCAGGGCTGCCACCTAAGAGAGAGATAGAGTTCACAATTGATCTTGTACAAGGGACCGGACCAATATCGATAGCACCGTATCGAATGTCCCCAGCAAAGTTAGAATAATTGAAGAAGCAGTTGGATGACATGTTAAAGAAGGAGTTCATCTGACCTAGTGTTTCACCATGGGGAGCACCAGTTTTATTTGTGAAAAAGAAAGATGGTAGCTCAAGATTGTGTGTAGATTATCGGCAACTGAATAAGGTAACATTCAAGAATAAGTATCCGTTGCCAAGAATAGATGATCCGATGTATCAGCTGCGGGGAGCAACTGTGTTTTCTAAGATAGATCTGAGGTCAGGATACCATCAGATCAGAGTGAAAAAAACAAAAAAGATATACTGAAGACTGCGTTTAGGAGTCGGTATGGTCATTATGAGTATCTGGTTATGCCTTTTGGCATAACTAATGCACCTGATGTATTCATGGATTACATGAATCGTATCTTCAGACCATATCTTGACAAATCTGTCAAGGTGTTTATCAACGACATTCTGATCTACTCTCCGAGTAGAGAAGAACATGCAAAGCATATTCGAACTGTACTTCAAATACTTAAGGATAGACAACTTTATGTAAAGTTGTCTAAGTGTGAATTTTGGTTGGACGAAGTACAATTTCTTGCGCATGTTATAAATAAGGATGGAATAGCTGTAGATCCTGCCAAAGTTTTAGTAGTGGTGAATTGGGAACGCCCTAAGACAGTGAGTGAAGTGAGAAGTTTCCTTAGACTGGCATGATACTACAGAAGGTTTGTAGATGGATTCTCAAAGATTGCGTTACCTCTAACGTAATTAAGGAGAAAAGGAAAAGTTGAGTGGACAAATGCGTGCTAGGCTAGGTCTCAGGAGAGGATAAGAATGTGTCTGTTAGATGCCATGTAAACTAGTACTTTGTAATAGGATACTGAGCTTGGCCACCTCAGTGTGTTATTGAACTATACTATGGCCATGGTAGCCGACAGACGAGGACATGGAAATCAAAGGTAGATTCCCTTAAAAGAGGAGTTAATAATGAAAAAGATTGAGGAAGTTGAAATTGAATAAGATGGACGGAAGGGAATAGTTAAAAGTGAACATAAAATTTTAATGTATTTGTTCGATTAGAAAAAGCTTAATATGAGACAACGGAGATGGATGAAATTTATAAAGGATTATGAGTTTGATCTCCAATATCATCCTGGTAAAGCGAACGCTGTAGCAGACGCTTTAAGTTGGAAATCTTTACAAGTATCTGCTATGATGGTTAAAGAATTGGAATTGATCAAACAATTAAGAGACACAACTCTTGGGATAATGGAACTATTCCAAGATAAGATGAATTTGGAATGGTTACTATTACCAGTGAATTCCTAGACTTAATCTGGAAAAAGAAAGCAGAAGATCAATATCTCCAACAGGTAAATCAGAAAATAGAAGCAGGTGAACCATTGGAGTTTAAGAGAGGTACTAATGGTATCATAAAGTTTGGAGATAGAATCTGTGTGCCAAATAATAGATAAATTAAGAATTTGATTCTAGAAGAAGCACACAAAAGCAAATTAAGTTTTCATCCAGGTGCTACAAAGATGTATCAAGATTTGAGGAAAATGTTTTGGTGGCCTGAAATGAAAAAGGAAGTTGCAAAGTATGTCCAAATCCTATTTGGTGTGTCAAAAGGCAAAGATTGAACATCAAAAGCCAGCAGGATTATTGCAATATTTGGATGTCCGAGAATGGAAATAGGACAGTATTGCAATGGATTTTGTGTCTGGTTTGTGGATGTATGCCTTGACAGGTACATATATTTTGATGAATGACAAAAGCAATTTTAAGTCTAAAGGACTTATCTGCAAAAAAGCGTGAAAAAGGCCAAACGATCAGTCAAGATTAGGCAAAGCAATCAAGAGGGGTAAAAAGGGAATTTTACTACTTGTATTGATTGTTTTAGAATAATCTGTAAATGGTAAGTAGGGTTTTCAATTTAATATGATCACTCACACACACACATATTTAACATGTGCTTTAAAAGATAAATCATATGATTAAATAAATAATAACATGTGATTAAAACTGACAATTAAAACTGAGCTTAATTGGGCAATCTTTCCTTAATTGTCAAGTTTTTGAAAAACCACCTGATACACACCATAATCGATTATGGAAATGCTATAATCGATTATGAGTCGTGGTTAAATGGCTTTAATGAGTGTTAATGAGTAATTATGATATTAAAGCCGTTGATTTCAAATTTTGAATATAATAATCGATTATTGAAATTGGATAATCGATTATGACCTTACTGACTTCCAACGTGCTACACCTGAAACCCTGTAATCGATTATGTAATCGATTATAGTATTTTATTAAAGAGTCAGTAACATCATAATCGATTAAGGCAATCGATTATCTTCATTGGTGAAAAAGCAGTGAAGACATAATCGATTATGGTAATCGATTATGACCTTTCTGTCCAGACGCGCGCTTCATGGAAACACATTAAATAATCGATTATGGACTTTAGATAATCGATTATTCTGCGGCTGAAATGCATTTTAAGAGGCTTGACCTAATTTCACTGAACCCTAACCTATTCTCTATAAATAGGTAGCCTGGCAGCCTTGGAAAAATGCCCCATCTACTACTCTCTTCTACTCTCTATTGTGCTTAAACTCTGATTACTATTTTCTTTTACTCTTGCACTTACACGTGATCATATTATTTTGAGAAACTTATACACCATATAGGTGTTGCTATTTGAGCTTCAAGTTGTATTTCATATCTGCACTTTTGAGTGCTTTCTCATTGTAAAACTTTTATAGTTTGTTTTTTTAAGTGAGTGTGATCTCACGAACGGTTTTTGAGGCTCTTACACGAGGGATTGTATGTCCTGTGATTTGTGTTAAGGGTTCTCTAAATTGTAAAGGTTCTAGCTACGCCTGTTTAAAAGCTAGTGTTTGAGGCTCTTACACAAGGGATCGTATGTCCTGAGATTTGTGTTAAGGGTTCTCTGAATTGTAAAGGTTCTAGTTGATCTTGTTTAAAAACTAGAGTTGATTGAAATCCCTTGGTCGTATTGCCTTGGGGACTGGACGTAGGCCACGTGGGTAGTCTGTGGCCGAACCAGTATATATCGTGGTGTTCATCTTCTTTCCCTATCTTTTTTTTTACTTTTGTTTTGTCTTTTGCAAAAACGTTTTTACTTGCACGCGATAACGTTTTTATCTAAAAAGAATTTTATATCCGCTGCTAATTCTGATTAAAGTTTCAAAAGGTTTTTATTTATCGAAAAAGTTATCATTTTTATTTAAAACCCAATTCACCCCCCCTCTTGGGTATGGTTGCCACGGCCAACATGGTTTGCCTAAGACACAAAAGAAGTATGATGCAATCTAGGTAATTATTGATAGATTAACGAAATGCGCTCATTTCTTGCTTATCAATAAAATATTCTCAATGGAAAGATTAACCCAGTTATATGTTAAGGAAATAGTTAGACTGCATGGAGTGCCAGCAAGTATAGTTTCGGACAGGGATCCGAGATTTACATCAAGATTTTGGCAAAGCCTACACAGTGCGTTGGGAACGAAGTTAAGACTGAGTTCAGCTTATTATCCTCAGACAGATGGTCAGTCGGAAAGGACAATTCAGTCACTGGAAGATTTATTAAGAGCATGTTGGAACATACAAGTAGTTGGGACGAATTTCTTCCATTGATTGAGTTTACATATAACAACAGTTTCCACTCAAGTATTGGAATGGCACCATATGAAGCACTGCATGGAAGAAAATGTAGAACACCTCTCTGTTGGTATGAAACAGGAGAAAATCAATTGATTGGACCTGAGGTCGTACAAAAAAAAAACGGAACAAGTTCAAAAGATTCGGGAGAAAATGAAAGCAACAATGGATAGGCAGAAGAGCCACAGTGGCAAAAGGAGAAGATCTTTGGAATTCCAAGAAGGCGATCATGTTTTTATGAGAGTCACACCGATGATTGGAATTGGCAGGGCAATAAAATCCAGAAAGCTTACACCTTGTTTTATCAGACCATTTCAAATTCTTCCTCGAATTGGTCCAGTTGCTTATCAGATAGTCTTACCACCTAATCTTTCAAATCTTCATCATGTTTTTCATGTATCCTAACTCAGAAAATATTATCCTGATCCATCGCACATCATAAAACCTGAATCAATACAGTTGAGAGAAAACTTAGAATATGAGGCATTACCTGTACGAATTAAGGGCCGGAGGATAAAAGAACTTCGCGGGAAGAAAATTCCTTTAGTCAAGGTCATCTAGAATGCAGTTACTGGAGATGCAATGTGGGAGAGACAAACTGATATGCAACAACAATATCCTCATCTGTTTACAAGATCGAGGTAATTTTATTTAAATTTCGAGGACGAAATTTATTTTAAGGAGGGTAGTAATGTAACACCCGTTTTCTTGATTAAGGAATCAGACAACAATTAAGTTGGCGGGAGAGCTTAATTTTTTTGGTTAGGTGTTAATTAGTATGTGTTTCAAATTTGGGGTCAATCGGACTTCAAACAAGCTCAGAACGCGACGAAACGTGTGAATCAGAGTTTCTGGTCAAACTGGTCAACGCGGGTTAGGCCGGGCTCAGGTATGTTGAGCCGAGATCAGAAATTAGGTCTGGCGCAAGTTTGTTAGGCCAGGCGCAACACAAAGGCGGTGATCCACGCATTTGGGCCGGGCGTAGAAAATTTGAGCCGGGCGTAAACGGCTGAGCCAGGCCCAGAAAACTTAGGCCGAGCGTAATCAGTGCTGACTCACCCCCTTTAGCTTTAAAAAGGAAGAAAGTTGGAGAAAACTCTCAAATTTTCGAGAGAAAACGAGAGAGATCAAGGGGAGCTCGAAAATTAGAGAGAGAAAGAGGGTTAGAGAGAGAAAGTTAAGCCCGGGGAAAATCCGTCCATCAGATCACGATTCCGACTTCAAATCTGTTATCAGGGCAACGAGTACTACACATATAGGCTAGTGTTTCTTTGTTACAATTGAGGTAATGCTCAAATCCTTAACTTAGCATTTGTCATTTATTTTCTTTCTTGGGTTCTAGCTTGAATCTGAGCTCTTTTTGAGAATCTATAGTAAGATTAGAGTTTATGACATTGCCGGGACTCTGTCCATGTTTTAGGGCAAATTTTGGAGCACTAAGGGGTTCCCTGGGAAGCAAGACAGCAGCTGTATAGCTTAGAGGAGGCGTGTAGAGAGCTTGGGAAATTGTACCGGATAAGCCAAGGTGGGGAGAAAGTAACCGACATCATCGGGGAGGCAAGCATAGAGTCACAGTTATATAAATATATAGGGTGCCCCAGACCCTACTAGGATATTGAATAATCAACAATCACTAAACCCCGATAAAATAATATTTTAATAATGTCTTGGGTTTAGTTATTGTAGATTTATCAATGTTCAGTTTGAAACTCTAGGTTAGAGAACTGATAATGATTAGGGTTGTTTGTTATGTCTGTTATTGTGATAGCTGCTATAACTTGCTTGGTTGTGATGAGTGATGTGATAGCATGATATTTTATTATTATAATATATTGTTGATGATTATTGGATGAATGGGAATGACTGATAGTGTGATCTAGTTATATTGAGAGTTGACACCATGGTAATGCCTTGAGACTGTGGCTTTAAGGCTGGGGATGTATTGCCATCCATTCTGAGACTATGATTTTGAGATTTGGATTGTGAGAGAAGGTTCCGGTGTTAACTTAAGGATGGTTGTTGCATTGCATATTGCCAAGGTGGAGAGCCGTATGACAGGGGGTCATACGAGGGTAGTTGTACTCGAGTGCGAGTACGGATTACGGAAGGGTCGGTCTAGGGAGAGACCTTGGGGATGTACGAACTGGACTCGGGAGGCTCACAATGACCATTAGGTAGCTCCTAGTGCGTCGTGTACCCCGGTAGAGCCTAGTTGTCCCGACTTTGCCCTGAGTATCCACATCTAAGGTTGACTATCCGAGGCGACCCAGATACCTCTGATGGAGCTGAGCTCACAGAGAGATGCACTCTTATGGGTCACGGCGAGCGGAAAAGTTACCTAGACAAACTAATTGACGTTCCTTAAGCAGAGAGGCTTGATAAGGGAATGTCTTGGGGTTGAGACCCGGATGAGATATATCGGCCGACATGCATAGGAGTGAGACTTTTTAGAGGAATGATCTGAGAGTGTGACTCTTGAAGATGATTGTGTTGGTGTGACTAGATGAATGATTGTTTGTTTGTTGTATGATGTATATGTGACTGTTGATCTATGTGTCCCCATCCCCATTTTTATGACTATGTTCTGTTTCTTATCTCCCTTCTTCCTCTATCTTTCTTGTATGTTATCGGTATGGTAGATAAACAACAATGGCAAGATGGGAATGACAACTTGGAAAGATTACCGGCCACAACGCTATCTACAGAAGATTCCACCACGGGTATAAGTGTGCCGTTAAGGCGAAGGCAAGGGTAGTTCTAGACTCCCACATCACTGATGATGTGGATATGTCGGATGTGTCTGTAGGTAATGAGCCTCTGCGAGATTGTTTTGTATTTTGATGTATTTTGAGAGGCGGGCCGGGTATCTCTAGGACTTCTTCTGTGTCTCTTTGGTTAGTCTGTATATGTTTATACTTTGAGTCTGTATAGATGGTTGTAAGTTGTTATGGTCCCATGGAGGGGACTTGGCGTACTCTGATAGATGTGATGTATATATTGTATATATGTGTGGATGACGTCGCTTGCGTATGTTTAAACTATTTTAAAATAACTACAATTTTTATTTTACATATATTTTCGAATGTATTAATCGCGTTAACGCTAATTATGGATTAAGACTAAGTTAATTAGGATTTTATTTAATAGGCCATTGGGGTGTCTCAGTGCCGACGATGTCGAAGGCTGAGGTCTTCGACGATGCGGGGAACGCCGGGGCATGGCAGATTCATCCGGGGGCGACGTCTGCCATGTACCACGGATCAATCACCACAACTAATTTGAATGTTGACGGAGACCCGATCCATAGGAGCCAACCGTGGAGACTAGGAGAGTTGCTCTGCCTCCGACTTGGTACTACCTTCACGCACTGCAAGTTAACGGTCTACTACACGAGTTACCACCTCTGGACCCTGAGGAGGATCCCGAGGAGGACTTTTATGAGGTCATGGAGGAGGATGAGCCTGAGTATCACGTCCTGGATCATGACGACAATGACGATTTCGTGGATAAGGGCGGCAACGTCATAGACCCATTACCTGATTTCTCGTCTCGTGGGAGCATTTCCGGAGACTCTGCTTGTAGCCAATGTCAGTGACCAGTTTGGAGCATTTTGTGGACATTCTTTTGTCTTCTGACTTTCTAGAGTTACCTCTTTTTGTGATGTGGTTCCGGACCCTCTTTCCCCGTGTTTTCGCTTACTCTCTTTTCAGTTGTATCTTCTAGACTTCTAACTCTATTGTTAATGGCCATCTTGATTAGGCCCTGGTTTTCTGTACTAAACTCTGAATCCCACTGGGATAGTTATTTATATATGATGTTTACCTTTCATGTTCTGAATGTTCATCAATTACCTTTTGTTTTCCCTTTGTCATTAAGAAAAAATATATATACCACCATTTTGAAGCTACTTACTTATAAAGATAGTATCTTTTACCGAAAGCAACCAGCAATTTAATATCTTTTATTTTATTTTCCGCAACGAGTAACTAAGATGTGGCGCCCGGTTTAGGGTGTCACAATCCTAACACAACGGAGTCCTACACTTTCTCCCTACACTTTCTCCCATACAAAGCCTCATATGGAGCCATCCATACACTGTTGTGGAAACTGTTATTATAAGTGAACTTAATCAAAGGTAAGAACTCATCCCAACTGCCAATATGCTCCAACACACAGGCTCTTAAAAGATCCTCCAATGACTGAATTGTTCTCTCTAACTGCCCATTTGTTTGAGGATGATAAGCTGAACTATTCCTCAACTTAGTTCCCAAAGCTTTGTGTAACTGCCTCCAAAATCTAGATGTGAATCTAGGATCTCGGTCGGAGACAATACTTGACGGCACACCATGCAACCTTACAACTTCTTTGATATAGATCTTGGTCAACTTCTCCAGACTGTAACTCTCACCAATAGGTAAGAAGAGAGCATACTTCGTTAACCTATCAATGATAACCCAAATCGATTCAAACCTCTTCGGAGTTCATGGTAATCCAACCACAAAGTCCATACCTATATTGTCCCACTTCCATTATGGGATATCTAAAGACTGCAACAACCCAGCAGGCTTTTGATGCTCTATCTTAGCTTTTTGACAAACTAAACAACATAGAACATATTCCGCCACCTTCTTCTTCATCTTTGGCCACCAAAACATCTTCTTCAAGTCTTGATACATCTTGGTGGCTCCTGGGTGAAACTGAGCTTACTCTTATGTGCCTCTTCCAATATCATTTTCCTAAGCTCTAAATCCTCTGGCACACATATCCGATCTCTAAACTTCAACACACCATCCATACCTCTACTGAAATCAGAAAACATACCCTCATCTATGCCTCGACTCACCTCTTGTAGATATTCGTCCAAAACCTGTTTAACCTTATGATCTCTTAGAAACTCAATACTGATGGTGATCATACCTAACCATGTTTTATCCTCAGTCAAATTCATATCTAGGTTCATATCTCTAGACTTTTCAATCAATTCCATTTCCTTCACCATCATTGCGGACACATGTAAAGATATCCTACTCAGTGCACCCGCCACTACATTCGCCTTCCCAGGATGGTATTGAAGATCAAATTCATAATCCTTAATAAATTCTATCCATCTCCGCTGCCTCATGTTCAGTTCTTTCTGATCAAACAAATACTTTAAAAATGATCGCTGAATAAGATCTGCAGACTGAGAGGATTCAGCTCCTCTCACAGTAAACACCCTCCCTGTGGTCTGAGGTCTGGCCGTCTGTCATCCTGCTGTTGGAACTCCTCCCCCAGCTCCACCTCTGTAAGTAGGGCTCCTCTGCCTGCAGCTGTCTGCTGTTGTGCTCCTCTCTGCCTGCACTCCATAGCAAAGTAACCTGGTTTACCACAGATGAAACAATCAGGTCTCTCCTAACACTCTCTCATATAATGCGGACCTCTGCATTTGAAACAAACTGGGCCTCTCTGCTGTTGGCCCCCTCCATCAACCGGTGCTGCTATAACTAGTACTGGTGCAGATGTCTGTGCACTCTGCGCTTATCTAGTATAGGGTCCTCTCTTCCACTGAGAACCACCACCTCCTCTCCTCTGAAAACCCGACCTCATAGGTCCTCTGATCTACTGCTGTCTCTGTTCTGCAGCCTGCCTCTGATCAATACTATCAATGGCACTACATCTCTCCACTAGCTCTGGAAAACTCAAAATGTCCAAGGGCACTACAGCCCTCCGCAGCATATGTTGCAATCCCTCCCCAAACCTCCGGCACTGCCAATCCTCATCCGAAAACCTATGATAGAACTCAAAAATGTATCAAAGCCTCAAATTTCGCTGCATAGTCACCAATGCTCACGTCACCCTGTCGGAGACTCATGAACTGTGACACCCTAAACTGGGGCGCCACATTTTGTTACCCGATATGGAAAAATAAAATAAAAGAATTAAATTGCTGGTTGCTTCTGGTAAAAGATAGTTTCTTACTAAGTAAGTAGTCTCAAAATGGTGGTAAATTTTTTTTTTTTTTTTTAAAAAGACAAAGGAAAAACAAAAGGTAATTGATGAACACTCAGAACATGAAATGTGAACATTATATATATATATATATATATATATATATAATCTATCCCAGTGGGATTCTGAGTATAGTACAGAAACTAGGCCTGATCAGGATGGCCATTAAAGACAGAGCTACAGGACATAAGGTTAACAACTGTAAAATAAGTAAAGCAAAATAAGGGGAGGGTCCGGAACCACACGTCAAAAGGGTAGCTCTAAGAAGCCAAATACAGTCGGACCGAGACAGACTACTCACAAAACATACACCCCTAAGCTGGTCACTACTAACAACTAGAAGGGAGACTCGCCACGAATACTCTCACAAGAAGAAACCCCAGGTGATGGGTCCACGACATCTCCGCCCTCATCAGGAGAGTCGGAATCATCAAAATTCGGATCGTCATCAAGTACGTACTCTGGTAACTCATCAAGATCGTCGTCGTGATCCAAAACATGGTATACGGGCTCCTCCTCGAAGTACTCCTCGGGGTCCTCCTTCGGGTCCTCCTCAATCGGTGAAACCGGCTCGATTCCAGGTAAGGGTACCCCTAGAGGTGGGTGCGTCTGCAACTATCCATTCATCTGAAGCACGTGTAAGTAGTACCAAGGTGGTGGGAGAGCAATCCTCCTCGTCTCAACTGTCTGAACTCTGTGGTATGGTTCGCCCTCGGCATTCTTCTCCAGCGTGGTTATCGGTCCATGATAAGTAGCCGATGTAGATCCGGGGTGAATCTGCCATGCCCCCGCATTCCCTGCATCATCGAAGATCTCAGTCTTCGACTCCGATGGTACCAGTGGGATGTTTGGATCCATCTAAACCATGGATCTACAGTGATGCCGAAAAACAAAGAGAAGTAACAAGAAGATATGCAAGAGTGAGATACCAATATATGGATAGATTACAATAACCACATGCATGATACATACATCATGTCAATCATATTAACATTTTCCAAGTATTAATAGATACATCAAATATTATATCAATGGGTGTTATACCCGTACAGTCAGCTTCTAAAAATATAATGCATGACACTTCAATATTCTGGCTCTATAAACTTAATCTCATGAGATCCCTTCATCTTTCTAAGAGTTCATCAAAACTCAAAGCCCCCACTTGGGCATCACCGTCGTGACTAAAGTCCCTGTTTGGACATCACCGAAGTGACAAAAAAGTCCCTGCTTGGATATCACATCACCGAAGTGACCAATAGCCCCTGCTTGGGCATCACCGAAGTGACTAAACTTTGAGGCACGTCTACCTAAATGCATGAATAAAACATTCGTTCAGGAGGTTTTCTTTGTGTTCAATCTCATTCGTTGTCGAAGCTCAAAGCTAACGACCATTCATAAATTTTCATTACTCAAACATCAACACAGGACACGTAGTCCAAGTGCTCAATCATAACACCTAAGACCGTTGCCTCAGTCAAGTTTTGTGGTCATAGAAAAGATTTACCATCTTATTTCAGCATGATTAGGACTCTCAGTCCACAACAACGAAATTAGGACACTTGATCCATAATAACGAGATTCGTACTCTTAGCCCACAACATCATGATTAGGACTCTTGGTCCACAATACTTAACACGGATCAAAGATCAACGTGCACATTACAGAATACTAGAGGCGACGTCTCGCGAACTAGATTCGATTTCACTTGTTCTTACTTTTCGCTCAGTGAAAATCAAATACCAAAATAAAACCTCGGTAACCCATCCAAGTTACCGGAACATTTTCGAAAGCACTTCTTTACAGGAAATCTTTTCATTTGGAAAATCATTTGTAAACTATTATAAGAAATCCATTTTCTCTTGAAATCTTTTTCCTTAAAAGCATCTCTATTCATAGTCAAATATTTTCCAAGGCTTTTCCCTCCGTAAAACACATATTTTTCTAAAGGACATTTTAAAATAAACATCATTACTTTCAAAATTCTCTTTGAAGCTTATTTAGGCTTTTAATCACATGATTAGTTGAGCGCCGACTAACGTCAGGCTTTCCAGACATCAATCAATATCATCATAATCTCAGTCAACAATATAACAGTTAATATCAGTTCATAACATATATGATTCACAACACTTTAAATCAAGTAAGGATCAACTTCAAACAGTTACCAGTTACCACAACATTTCAAGTATACAATTCATTCAGACTTTGATTTAATATAATAACCATATTCAAGTAAACTAAGTAACCCACATACACACATGCACATAGCTATTGAATATCCCTCAGGCTGTCCCCTCTTACCTTTTGTGAAGGTAAAGGTATGTGATACTTGAGGAAGTGTACTACGAATGACCTCGTCTACTCCACGACGAAAGTCTAAGTTTAAGAAAACAAAACCATAAGTTAAAAATTAACCCAGAATACTAAACCAAGAAGGTAAGGTTCGGCCATGGCATGAAATAGGGTTAGAGGTTTTCAAACAAGAATACAACTCATGGATTAATGATCCTTAAGTGTTAGGAGTTCATAACTAAGGTTCACTTTACAAAGATAGAACAAAGATCTCACTAAATCCATGCTTAGGGTTTCGGCCTCTTTAGTATAAGTAGGCTAGAAATTTCCAACCTTTCTAAGCTCTTAGATTTAGTGTTAAAAGATATCAAGAAGTCTAAATTCATGATCATATTGAAAAATGAAACAAAACATCCTAGGTTCATAACCATCATAGGATAAATAGGTTAGAAATCTTTAAACTTTCCCAATCTCTTAGACTTAGCATCCAAAGGCATTAAGGAGCTCTAGTCCATGATCATTTTGGAAAATGAAAACAAAACATCCTAGGTCCACAACCAATGTGTAAGACTCAATGACATAGAGATTTTGATATATGACAAATATTCAATTTAATGTGTGTGCAAGTGTTTTAGTATCAAATTGCAAAGACAGGTATCAAGCTGAATGAATCAAGCTCTGTAAGCAATTAAAGGAGAATATCCAAAGGAGAACTTGAAGAGCTCAAGGAGCAACAAGCAAGGACAAACATCAAGGAGTCATCAAGACAAGAGCTTAAAGGAGATTTAGATTTAAGTCTTAGATGTTTTGTAAGAGAAGAAATCTCTTATTCATAAATAGCTCAGTTGAAACGATGCATGAAGAAAATCATTTTTTCATAACCTGCATTAAAATGGGTTAAGTTTTTAATGAAAATGATTGTTGGAAGTTAAGTAAATTCTCTGTCAATATAGCCATGTATTGAATGGATTTATACCATTTCCTGTAACTGACAAGTGAATATAAAGTTCTTAATATTCAGTACATAGATGTACTACACCTATTAATAACCTGAAATCAGATCAGTTATAAATGGTTAACTGAATACAGGCCTGTACATATGCTATGTACTCGTGTATTCAAGTTTCTGAAAAATATGATGTTCATTAATACATAGATGTACTGAATGGGTGTACTGATGGTACTAATGGATTAACCAAGATCAAGTTTTTAAAGAACTAGTACAGCCATGTATTACACAGGTGTACAAAAACTTTCAGTATGTAAAATGGTTAATACATCCCTGTACTCAACCCCTGTCCAAGAACTTGAATCAATTCAACTGATTCTGATATCAGACCCAAATCTGTTTGGACTGATCCCAAACGGTTACAACTTGTTTTCTATATAAAGTGGGATCAATAGAATACTAATATCATATCAGAAACACACGAAATCAATTTGAGAGATCAATTGTGAAAATCATTCATTATCTTTCTTGAGCTTATTGTGAAAAGAGTGTTTCATCTTGTTAGAGCTTCAATTTGTGTGTATTCAACTTTTGAGAGTTTAGAAATCAATTTTTCTGTTCTATTACATTGTAAGAGAGAGGGAGTCTCTCTGTGTGATTAGGGTGAGGAATCCTAAGGAAGAACATTGAGGCTTTTTCACAAGAGGTGTGGTATCCTAGAAGTGAAAGAAGTGCTCTGTGGTGTAAAGGTTTTTCAAGCTACCTGGCTAAAGCTTGCTGTGTTAGTGTGTGAAATCCCACATGTGGAGTGGGGACTGGATGTAGGTCACAGTGGTGGTGACGGAACCAGGATAAATCTGGTTGTGTGGTATTCCTAAACTCAAAGCTCTTTAATTTCTGTCTTGCGCATATAACTGAGTTCTTGATATACATTGTTCAATATTGTTTCTGTAAAGATCTGAAATACCTGATTGAACTTTGTGCAAACTGCAATCTAATCTGTGTTGTTCAAATCTGTTCTTGAATTGCAAGGCTTAAAACTCAATCATATACAATCTGTTCTTGTTTCTTAAAGATTGAATTGTATGCTATAAAACCTGGTTGTTAAAGTTGAGAACTTGATCTGTTTAATTTGAATTGAAACCAGAAGTATTATTCCAATCAATCTTGAGTTATTAATTGTTCAAAACTGAGTTGATTAAAACTGAAACTGAATCTGAAACTGATATATTGTAACTTCAGTTGCTGACTGATTAAGGCCTGTATCTAATACCTGTATTATCTGTTCTGAATCTTAAAAAGCCCTTTCTTAATCTGTTAAAGATCCTGAGGCAAATCTGTTTTGAAAAGTAAGTTTTTGAAAACTCAATTCACCCCCCCTCTTGAGTCTTTGAAGCCAAAACAACAATTGGCATCAGAGCTAAACTCTTAAGTTTGGCTTAACAGCTTTAAGAGTATGGCTTCCAATGACTGCTTAAATGAAGGGGCTTCCCTTACACGCCCTCCTGCCTTCAATGGATCTGAGTATATCTATTAGAAGGAAAGAATGGTAATCTTTCTTGAGGCAGCTGGTGTTGACATATGGGATGCAGTAGAAAATGGACCATTTGTCCCCTCTACTGTGGATGCTAATGGTGCTCCAAGAAATAAGCCTAAAGTTGAATGGAATGAGGATGATAAGTAAAGAATTCAATATAATGCACGTGCTAAGAACATTATAACATATGCTTTGAGTCGTGATGAGTTTTTCAGGGTTTCAAATTGTAAGACAGCAAAGGAGATGTGGGACACATTGCAAGTAACACGTGAAGGAACCACTGATGTCAAAAGAGCAAGAATGAACACTCTCACACATGAGTATGAGCTGTTCAGAATGAAGCAAGGAGAACCAATGAGTGAAATGCAAAAGAGATTCACACATATTGTCAATCAACTTGCTGGTCTTGGTAAAGCTATATCAAATGAGAATCAAACCAACAAAGTAATGAGATGCCTAAGTAGAGAATGGCAGCCTAAAGTCACTGCAATTTCAGAATCAAGAGATCTTTCTTCAATGACTATTGCAACACTGTTTGGCAAGCTGCAAGAACATGAACTAGAGCTGAACAGACTAAATGAAAGTGAAGAAACTGACAAAAAGAAGAAAGGATTGGCTCTCAAGTCACAAGCTAAAGAGATACAAGATAGTGATGATGAGCAATCAGATCATGATGCAGAATCTGAAGAAGAAATGGGGATGCTAGTCAAAAAGTTTAAGAAGTTCCTAAAGAAGAAAGGCAACTTCAAAAGAAAGTCATCCACCTTTCCCAAAAGAAACTTCAGCAAAGGTGACAACTCTTCCAACAACATCACATGCTATGAATGTGGAAAGGCTGGCCACATAAAGGTTGACTGTCCAAAGCTACAAAAGAAGGACAAAACTGAAAAGTTTGACTCAAAGGACAAGAAGTGGAGAAAGCCAAGAAAGGCCTATATTGCATGGGATGATAATGATGTAGATTCCACTGATGAATCTGAATCTGAGGAGGCAAACTTGTGCTTGATGGCCAGCAATGACAGTGATTCAGAAAGTGAGGTAAATTCAGATTCTCAACCTACTTTTGAGGAATTGCAAGATGCATTTGATGAGTTGTATGCTGAATATCTTAAAATTGCTAAACAACTTGTCTCATCTAGAAAAAAATAATTGCTAAACAATGTGATGAATATGCATGCTTGAAAATGAAAGAAAGAGAACTAGATGCTAGGAATAAAGTCTTGATTGCATCTACCTCTAACTGTTCTAAGTGCTGCTCACTGTCCAAAGAGGTTGAAAAACTGAAAAATGACTTAGCAAGATTCACAAATGGTAGAGATAACTTAGAAGCATTGTTAGGACAGCAAAAATGTGTTTATGATAAAGCTGGAAGAGGCTATGAACCTGAGATACATGAGAAATCTTTTAAAAAAAATTTTGCTGCACCTAAGACATCAAAAACACCATATGTTAGATGCTATTTTTGTGCTAGGAAAGGTCATACTGCTACAACATGCCATTATAGAATTTCTGCATATAACAAGTCTAAGTATGTGTGGGTTCCAAAAGGAACTTTTGATGGAACTAACCCAAAAGGACCCAAACATTTTTGGGTACCTAAGACACAAACATGAACTCTGTTTTGTAGGTGTGTTGGAAGGCCAAAAATGTGAAATGGTACCTTGATAGTGGCTGTTCCAAACACATGACAGGAGACAAAAGCAAGTTCATCACACTCACTCCAAAATCAAGTGGAAGTGTTACCTATGGAGACAACAATAAAGGAAGGATACTTGGCATTGGCAACATTGGAAGTGACTCAACAACAATCATTGAGGATGTACTCTATGTTGAGGGACTTAAACACAATCTACTAAGTATCAGTCAACTATGTGACAAAGGCTTTAAGGTAAAATTCAATTCCAATAGTTGCTTGATAGAAAATCAGAATGATGCAAATCTGAAATTGATTGGAAATAGGATAGATAATATCTACATGCTTGATTTAGATAATATCTTTTCAAACATTGCATGCTGTCTTATTTCAAAAGAAGAAGAGAATTGGCTTTGGCATAGAAGAATTGCACACATTCACATGAACCACTTGAATAAACTGATTTCTAAAGATCTTGTAATTGGTTTGCCCAAACTGAAATTTGTGAAAGATGGATTATGTGATGCATGTCAAAAAGGAAAGCAGGTTAAGGTCTCTTTCAAACCTAAAAACATTGTTTCAACAAATAGACCCTTGCAACTTTTGCATATGGATTTATTTGGTCCATCAAGAACCAAAAGCTTTGGTGGAAACTTGTATGCCTTAGTAATAGTAGATGATTACTCTAGATACACATGGACATTCTTTCTATCTCATAAGAGTATTGCATTTGCTGCATTTAAAAGAATGGCTAAAATTGTGCAAAATGAAAAAGACATGAAAATTGTCTCTATAAGAAGTGAACATGGGGGAGAGTTTCAAAATGAAGTGTTTGAAAACTTTTGTGAGGAGCATGGCATTCAACATAATTTTTCAGCTCCTAGAACTCCACAACAAAATGGAGTAGTGGAAAGAAAGAATAGATCATTAGAGGAGATTGCTAGAACTATGTTGAACGACTCTAGCCTACCAAAACAATTTTGGGCAGATGCTGTGAACACAGCCTGCTATGTTTTAAATAGAGTTTTGATAAGACCTATTTTAAAGAAAACCCCTTATGAACTTTATAGAGGAAGAAAACCAAACATTGCACATCTTCATGTCTTTGGTTGTAAGTGCTTTGTACTTAATAATGGAAAGGATAACCTTGGAAAGTTTGATGCAAAGGCTGATGAAGGAATTTTCCTAGGCTATTCTCTAACTAGTAAAGCATTTAGAATCTATAATAAGAGAACTGAAACCATTGAGGAATCTGTGCATGTTACATTTGATGAGTCTAACCCCAAAAGGTTGGGAAAGGATATTGTTATTGATGATCTTGCAGATTCAGTTGAGAAAACTGTCTTAGAAGAGCAACAAGGCAATGAAGGAAATGAAAGCTCCAAAGGAGAGATGCTGCAGCAGGAGCAAACAGAACAGCAGCCTGACTTACCAGAGGAATGGAGGACTGTCAGAAATCATCCAATTGATAACATCATTGGTGAAATTACAAAGGGGGTAACTACTAGACAATCTCTTAGAAATGCATGTAATCATATGGCATTTGTGTCTCAAGTAGAACCTAAGAATATAGATGATGCTATAACTGATGAACATTGGATGATGGCTATGCATGATGAATTAAACCAGTTTGAGAGAAATCAAGTATGGAACCTAGTGCCTAAACCCAAGAATAGTCAAGTAATAGGTACAAAATGGGTTTTTAGGAATAAACTGGATGAAAATGGCATAATTGTGAGAAACAAAGCTAGGTTGGTAGCCAAAGGGTATAATCAAGAGGAAGGCATAGATTATGATGAAACATATGCACCAGTAGCAAGATTAGAAGCTATAAGAATGCTACTTGCTTATGCTTGCATAATGGGATTTAAACTGTATCAAATGGATGTAAAGAGTGCTTTCTTAAATGGAGTTATTCAAGAAGAGGTATATGTTAGTCAACCACCTGGTTTTGAGAATAATGAATTGCCTAACCATGTTTATAAACTATCTAAAGCTTTGTATGGCTTAAAACAAGCTCCTAGAGCTTGGTATGAAAGGTTAAGTAATTTTCTAATTGAAAAAGGTTTCAAAAGAGGTAAAGTTGACACAACTTTGTTCACTAAGAAAAAGGCACACAGCATTTTACTTGTACAAATTTATGTGGATGACATCATTTTTGGTGCTACTAATGAGCATTTGTGCAATGAGTTTGCAAGTCTTATGCAGAATGAGTTTGAGATGTCAATGATGGGTGAACTGAACTTTTTCCTTGGACTACAAATAAAGCAAACAGAAAATGGAATCTTCATTAGCCAACCCAAATATTGCAAAGAGTTGATCAAGAAGTTTGGCATGGAAAATGCTAAGGAGATGGCAACTCCAATGAGTACTGCTTGTTATCTGGACAAGGATGAACAAGGTAAACCTGTTGATATGTCAAAATACAGAGGTATGATAGGCTCATTACTTTATCTTACTGCTAGTAGGCCAGATATCATGTTGAGTGTATGCATGTGTGCTAGGTATCAAGCAAATCCTAAAGAATCACACCTAACAGCAGTTAAGAGGATAATTAAATATCTGTTAGGAACAAAAGACATGGGATTATGGTATCCTAAGGGAGCTACATGCACTTTAATTGGTTACTCAGACTCTGATTTTGCTGGTTGTAAACTAGATAGAAAGAGTACAAGTGGAACATGTCATTTACTAGGGAATTCATTAGTTTCATGGTTTAGTAAAAAGCAATCTAGTGTGGCTCTATCCACTGCTGAGGCTGAATATGTAGCAGCTGGTAGCTGTTGTGCACAGGTTTTATGGATGAAACAACAATTAGTTGATTATGGTGTGCAACTAGACCAAGTTCCCATTAAATGTGATAACACAAGTGCAATTAACCTAACTAAGAATCCCATAATGCACTCTAGAACCAAACACATAGAAATCAGACATCATTTCATTAGAGATCATGTTCAAAGTGGAGAAATTGTGATTGAATATGTTGATACAACAAAGCAACTTGCTGATATTTTTACTAAGCCTTTGAACAAGGAAAGCTTCTTTTTCATTAGAAGAGAATTAGGCATAATTGACCAATCCTATATCTGATCTCTGTTCAAAGTGTTTGTATGTTTAAATCTCTGTGTAAATATGCCTTATGATTGTATGATTTGTCTCTGGAATGATCTATCTGTGTGTGGTTAGAAGAGAGTTTCAGCTAAAATCAGATTGATCAGGTACATCTATGTACTTAACCCATGTACATGTATAAAAACTGGAAATTTGATTTATACATGGGTGTGATCAATAGCTGTATAGAGGATCAGGAATGAATCCCCTGTGTTTTGGTCTAATACATCCCTGTGATACATAGATGTATTAAAATACTGAAACACAATTCCTGAATGTCATAAGTATACTGAGGTGTACTACAGGCATGTATGTTAAATCTGAGAAAGTCAGAATGCAAATCTTTAATACTTGGGTGTATCACACCCCTGTACGCAAACGTTATAAAGCCTGATATTTGAATTCAATTTTGTTTCAAAATTTCAAATCCTCTCAAACCCACTCTCTCTTCACTTAATTCGTAACCCTAGCAGAGCTAAACCTCAGACATTTCTTTTCCCCTTTCTAAAACCCTAACATGGCAAGAACCAAGAACACTGGTCCTTCACCCTCAAAAGCTGCTGAAAAGAAGAGAAAAGAAATGGAGATGTGGAAATCAGCTGAGAAGAAGAAGGGAGCAGAAACCTCTAAGACCCCTGAGAAGAATAGAAAAGGGATGGAAACCCCAAAGAAGGCTGAAAAGAAGAAAAAGGAAGTAGGGACTTCCAAAGCTGCAAAGAAGAGTAAAGGAAAGGAAGTTGAGTCTCACATAGAGACAGAGGCTGCAGAGAATGGCGCTCCAACATCTTTCATGGAAAATGATGTTCTTTCTCCAAAGGTATTCCCTCACTGATAATCAGAAGGAGTTCTTTAGACAAAATTTCAAAGATAGAGGAATCCTAGAACCTTGGATAATGGACTTTAAGTATTTTGATGATAATTCTTTCAATTTCACTGAGATATTAATCTGTCAGAAGGTCAAGGAATTTCTAGAAACTCAAGTTGATTACTATCCATTTCTGGTTAAGATCTTTTACTCAAATTTTGAGATAAATGCTAATGGAATTAGCTTTGAAGTTAAAGGAATAAAGATCAAAATGTCATTAGAGGAATTTAGCAACCTTGCAAATTTACCTTTTTATGGACCTAGTATTGCTAGAAATGGTCCACAAGCTGAATGGTATGATGAATATGATAGGGAAATGGCTAGAGTAGACTTAGTTCTCTCTGATGAACCTGAAGGTAGAGTTACCTACACTAGTGTGATGAGTGTAGAGGATAGGCTTCTGCATTATGTGGTTTGCAGAATCTTGATTCCAAGAGGAGGAAATCACTCCATTCTGCAGAATTATGATTTAATGCTAATGTGGGCAATGTTGAATGAAAAACAAATAAGTTGGGGATATTGTGTTGCTGCTCACATGTTAGAATGTAGAAAAAGCAAGATGATGCTTGCCTACCCTGCACTGGTCTGCAAAATCCTAGCTCACTTTAATGTTTCTTTTGATGGAGAAGAAAAGAAACTTGGAAGAAAAGGAACTCATAAGTTTGGTGAAGAAATTGTGAGTAAGATGAGACTGAAAAGGGAAGATGGAAGATGGATAAGGAAAACTGGAAACAAGGGAACTACAACTAAACCATCTGATGCACAAGGAAGTGCTGCATCTGAATTTGCTCAACAGATATTGGTAATGCTAAGAAACATGGATGGTAGACAAATCAAGAGACACACAGTGCAACTGAATTCATTGACAAGTCTGAACACGAGGATGACTAAACTTGAAAAGAGTGTTGATCAGATCAAAGAAGCACTAGGAATTGACTTTCCTAACCCTGCACCTCCTGCACCTGAACCAGAAAATTTCAACATTGCTGAACTGGAAAGAGCTGCTGTGGAGGAAGCTGAGCAACAAAATGAAGACACCTCTGCTGAACCATCACTTCAAGGCCAAGGAGACAATTAGTTCTAAGAGTTCTTAGGACTTAGACCTTATTTTGATTTGTTTTGAAAGGCTAAATGCCTTGGTCTGTAATGATTTGTTGGATTCTGTTTTTTTTTAATTTCCCTACACTATCCCTCAGTTATGAACATCTTTAATATGCTATGATATGGTTGAATTTCTTTTCTACTGATTTGAATGGTTATTTCTTTACCTTTTTTATGATGCCAAAAGGGGGAGGAAAATGTATGATATAGAGAAAGGAAACAAATTTAAATGCTGCATATGTTGAGGGGGAGATTATATGATTCAGGGGAGAGTTATCATATAAAAATATTCTGATATGCTTTGATACCATTTGCTATTGAATGTTTCGATATCATGATTTATGAATTGCCAAAAACACTTAGCTTCTGCTATACTTACACTCTGATTTAAGAATTTGTTAAAAGGTTTGTCATAATCAAAAAGGGGGAGTTTGTAAGACTCAATGACATAGAGATTTTGATATATGATAAATATTCAATTTAATGTGTGTGCAAGTGTTTTAGTATCAAATTGCAAAGACAGGTATTAAGCTGAATGAATCAAGCTCTGTAAGCAATTAAAGGAGAATATCCAAAGGAGAACTTGAAGAGCTCAAGGAGCAACAAGCAAGGACAAACATCAAGGAGTCATCAAGACAAGAGCTTAAAGGAGATTTAGATTTAAGTCTTAGATGTTTTGTAAGAGAAGAAATCTCTTATTCATAAATAGCTCAGTTGAAATGATGCATGAAGAAAATCATTTTTTCATAACCTGCATTAAAAAGGATTAAGTTTTTAATGAAAATGATTGTTGGAAGTTAAGTAAATTCTCTGTCAGTACAGCCATGTATTGAATGGATTTATACCATTTCCTGTAACTGACAAGCGAATATAAAGTTCTTAATATTCAGTACATAGATGTACTACACCTATGAATAACATGAAATCAAATCAGTTATAAATGGTTAACTGAATACAGGCCTGTACATATGCTATGTACTCGTGTATTCAAGTTTCTGAAAAACCTGATGTTCATTAATACATAGATGTACTAAATGGGTGTACTGATGGTACTAATGGATTAACCAAGATCAAGTTTTTAAAGAACTCGTTCAGCCATGTATTACACAGGTGTACAGACACTTTCAGTATGTAAAATGGTTAATACATCCCTGTACTCAACCCCTGTCCAAGAACTTGAATCAGTTCAACTGATTCTGATATCAGACCCAAATCTGTTTGGACTGATCCCAAACGGTTACAACTTGTTTTCTATATAAAGTGGGATCAATAGAATACTAATATCATATCAGAAACACACGAAATCAATTTGAGAGATCAGTTGTGAAAATCATTCATCATCTTTCTTGAGCTTATTGTGAAAAGAGTGTTTCATCTTGTTAGAGCTTCAATTTGTGTATTTAACTTTTGAGAGTTTAGAAATCAATTTTTCTGTTCTATTACATTGTAAGAGAGAAGGAGTCTCTCTGTGTGATTAGGGTGAGGAATCCTAAGGAAGAACATTGAGGCTTTTTCACAAGAGGTGTGGTATCCTAGAAGTGAAAGAAGTGCTCTGTGGTGTAAAGGTTTTTCAAGCTACCTGGCTAAAGCTTGCTGTGTTAGTGTGTGAAATCCCACATGTGGAGTGGGGACTGGATGTAGGTCACAATGGTGGTGACTGAACCAGGATAAATCTGGTTGTGTGGTATTCCTAAACTCAAAGCTCTTTAATTTCTGTCTTGCGCATATAACTGAGTTCTTGATATACATTGTTCAATATTGTTTCTATAAAGATCTGAAATACCTAATTGAACTTTGTGCAAACTGCAATCTAATCTGTGTTGTTCAAATCTGTTCTTGAATTGCAAGGCTTAAAACTCAATCATATACAATCTGTTCTTGTTTCTTAAAGATTGAATTGTATGCTATAAAACCTGGTTGTTAAAGTTGAGAACTTGATCTGTTTAATTTGAATTGAAACCAGAAGTATTATTGCAATCAATCTTGAGTTATTAATTGTTCAAAACTAAGTTGATTAAAACAGAAACTGAATCTGAAACTGATATATTGTAACTTCAGTTGCTGACTGATTAAGGCCTGTATCTAATACCTGTATTATCTGTTCTGAATCTTAAAAAGCCCTTTCTTAATCTGTTAAAGATCCTGAGGCAAATCTGTTTTGAAAAGTAAGTTTTTGAAAAGGAAGAATTTTTTGAAAACTCAATTCACCCCCCCTCTTGAGTCTTTGAAGCCAAAACAACACAATGTAGGTTCGGCCTTCATAGGATAAGTATGTTAGAAATCTTTAAACTTTCCAATCTCTTAGACTTAGCATCCAAAGGTATTAAGGTGCTCTAGTCCATGATCATTTTGGAAAAATGAAAACAAAACATCCTAGGCTCACAACCATCATAGGATAAATAGGCTATACAATCTTTAAACTTTCCAATCTCTTAGACTTAGCATCCAAATGTATTAAGGAGCTCAAGTCCATGATCATTTTGGAAAAATGAAAACAACACATCCTAGGTTCACAACCATCATAGGATAAATAGGCTAGACAATCTTTAAACTTTCCAATCTCTTACACTTAGCATCCAAATGTATTAAAGAGCTCTAGTCCATGATCATTTTGGAGAATGAAAACAAAACCATCCGAGGCCACTAATACATAGTTTCGGCCTTCCTTGGATAACTAGGCTAGATATCTTTAAACTTTCCAATCTCTTAGACTTAGCATCCAAAGGTATTAAGGAGCTCTAGTCCATGATCATTTTGGAAAAATGAAAACAAAACATCCTAAGTCCACAACCAATGTAGGTTCGGCCTTCATAGGATAAGTAGGCTAGAAATCTTTAAACTTTCCAATATCTTAGACTTAGCATCCAAATGTATTAAGGAGCTCAAGTCCATGATCATTTTGGAAAAAGGAAAAAAAAACCTTCCTAGGCCACTAATACAAAGTTTCGGTCATCCTTGGAAGAATAGGTTAGAGATGTTTGTTTGATACAAGCTCATAGAATATGAAAGTAGAGATGAATAGAAGTTCATAGAAATTGGTTTCAACTCAAAAGAAGTTTCTTATGATTTTCTAGAGATTTTAGAAGTTAAAAACTCAATAAGAAATACATAGTATAAACTCATGAAATAAAGTAGAGAACTTGAAAAAGAAGAACATGAGAGTATTACCCTTGAAACTAGAAAGAAAAAGTATGAAGAACTTGAAACTTGAAAGTAAATAAAAATGGAAACTTTAAGTGTTGGAAGCTTTGAAGTAAGAATGGAGAAGAAGAAGAAGAAGGAAAATGAAATAGATGAAATGAAGTGGGTATTTATAGAAGGAGAGTGAGAGAGTGGCATGAAGGAGGGGAAGAAGTGAGCTTGGAGAGCAAGTTTGGAGTTTAGGAGGTGTTTGGTTGGAAGAAGAAAAGAAAATGGGTTTTTGGATTAGAATATGATACAATTTGAAAAGTGTAATGATGACACTTTTTGCGTATGTCATAACCCTTGTCAATCACATTTCTCATGTCACTTCACTCCTTTGGTGCTTCCCAATATGCTCCATTTTGTATCCGGTTGCACTTCCGATTTTAGACGTTTTCGCCTGAATAAAATATTTTATTTTATTTTCGAACGAAAATTTTCAAAATAACCTAAGTTGAAGAATACATGATAAAAACACTAACCATCTCGTTCACGGGTCAAAATTAGGTTTTCTGCTTAGTAAACTTTTACTATCAGTGAAAACGCAGACCGGCTTCCGTCTGTGTTTTCAACAGAAATTTTAACCGTGACCTTATACAATAAGATAACACAAGAAAATGATTTTATTATAATTAAAATCATCCTCTGGATTTAATAAAAATAAACACATAAATATATATTTACTGATATAGAAAACACAGAAATCGGGGCGTTACATGAACTCTCTCTCCTTCTCGCGTCTGACCAATCACGAGAAGTACTTCTCGAAGAAGCAGTCTCTGAACAATTCCCAACTTATGAATCTACCCTCTGCCTCTAGCAACCTTCTCTTGCCTCTCCACCATGACTCTACTCCTCCCGTCAGCATAAAATCAGTATAAGTCACCTTCCTGTCTTCTCTGCACCTCATGGTATCAAATATCTTCTCGAGCTCCTGAATCCACCATGCAGCCCGCTCTGGATCATAATCTCCTCTGAACTGGGGTGGCTTCCCTTTTAGGAAGGTAGCCATCCCTGCATCCCCAGCCTCAGCAGCTCTCCTCCTGTCCTGCTGCTCCTGTAACTCTGTATCCCTCTACATCCTCTGAGCATTCTGTTGCGCCTGCTGCAACAATACAGATGCTAACTCGCGAATAGTCTGGAGTGTCTCAGATGACTCTCCTCCAACTCCACCTCCTCCCTCTGGCTGAGAAGTCTAACCAGCCACTCTCTCTGGGGTCCTACCACCCCCTCATCCTCATCGTCCTTGTCCTCGTCATCGTCCTCTGCCTCGAGCCACGATCCTGTTAAAAGAAATCATTAGCTCACATTAATATGAAATATAATACTACATAAAACTGAAATATAAATACTATATGCCATATCAATGTTAATTATCGCGTACGGACTCACTACCCAACTTCTAAGCATAGTCGATATCCGATGTGGATTCAGCTAAAATGGTCAGTACACCCTAATTTCACAATCCGAATAGAATCAAACTGCTCTGATACCACAGAATGAGACGCCCAGACGTCCCATTAAAGAAAAACCCAAATTTATTAAAACCTAATTGTGATATTAGTGTTAAACGGTTATTTATAAACATCGAAAGAAATTAAAACTTAAATATAAAACAACCATCACACAGATATATATATATATATATATATATATATATATATATATATATATATATATATATATATATATGTATATGTATATACACACACACATACACACACACACACACACACACACAAACATATACATCATGTACGTACTGTAGAGGGAATCCCATCAGTAGGATCCCAAATATGTACAAATTGGTAACTATCACAAAAATACATCAAAAGACGGAACAAGAAAATACCTCACCGCCACTCAACACCCTGTCCCCTCTCAAAAGTACATCAAAATCCTCACACATACCTATACACACCTAAATGAATAGCACTGGCATGTACTATCATATACGGCTACTGCTACCATCACTATCACCCCTGAGTCTCAATGGTCCCACAACTCCTCAGCTACTTCTAGAAGAGCTCCTCCCAGAAGGCCTCTGGAATAGTCATCGGTAAGCTCGTCTATCTCTGGACGACAATCTGGAGGAATCAAACCCTGCTGCCCTCACATCTGGAAACTCGGGGACCTCCAGGGCAAGCATATGATCAATATCAGGTACAACCTGATCCTCCACAGGAGCTGGTGCAAGCATCGGTACTAGCTCGGGTGCGGGTGCGGGTGTTGGTGCTGGAGCTGGTGCTGGTACAGGTGCCTCAAAAGGTACCAGGATGGGGAATGGTACCAACTCTGGCATTGGCGGCACAGGTGGTATCTGCGCTGCTGGAAATCCAACAGGAAAAGGAAATGTTTGGCCGGCCCTAAAGGTACCAACCAAACCGAATGGAGCTCCTTCTCCTAACTGGGTAGTCACGAAATGGGACCCATATAGACAGCAAGGCGGGTGTCCGGGTTCACGAGCCACCCCTGCTCGTCTACAATTTCAAACTCAAAGGTTCCCGTCAGGGGGAACCCCGCCGGCTGCGTCATCCAAGGATGATCCCAATGCGCCATCAGCGTGATCCGGGTTTAAGTACAACAGTAAAGAAAAGAAAGTACAAAAGAAATAAAAACGGGGATAAGAATCCATTTAACATCATCATGGAAAGGGTTTAGCAACATTTAAATCAATAACTGCACATAAAACACACATCCCCACATATCTTTGTATATATTTACAACCATCCTCGAAAACATATTATTTTCCTCTACCCTTCACCATCATGCAATGTAATGCAATGTGTATGATAATTTTACAGTCACCAATCTGGATATCCATATCTCAATCAATCAAACAACACATCTCCAAAGTCCCCGGTGCACATCCTCATCCGCGGTGAGGATGCCCAAGCAAAGCAATGGCACTATAGTTGCACAGTACATGTTGGTGCACACCCTGGTTCTCTCACGAGGGTGCTCATGCAATGCATGAACTATAGCTGCAACTCTAATAATAAATGTCTGGGACGGTCCCACCAATACTCTGAAACACGGGAAAACACCCCCTGGGAATAAATCCCTATGCATATGAAAATATCACCGACCATCTCTCGGGTCATCCCCTAATGCCTTAACCTCTCATCATTATCTCATAGATAACCTTAACAATAATCATATCTCATCAGTCTCATCATAATATCACAATAATTATCTCGGTTAGGCACTTCTGAACACATGTATTATGAACCCCCACATACATCACCCTAGCTCGTCATATATCAACACTTAGAAAATCTCTAAGCACAATAATCACAGTCATATCATCATTTCCAATCATCTCCAAAGTATATTAAAATAAATAATATATAAACAGTCAATAATCAAATAATTCCAATAACTCCGGGTAAGTCAATATATATCAAACAGCACATCATAAACAGTCAAACCAGTCAACCTCAAATATAATATATTTTTAACCTAACGGCGATAAACCTACAATTCCAATATCATCATTGGTACCACTAGGTAGTCCCCATTGTGATATTGATATTGTCCATTACTCGCTCCCAAGTAGGGTTTAGGTCGCCCTACGCCGTTATTAAAATAAATGCTACTTCGTCGTTTCCGACGTTAGATGGCTTCATTCCCCCACCTGAGAAGTCATACGATACTTGAACTTCACGAAACCAACACTCCTCGACTCTTCTCAATTCTTCCACGTGTAGTTCTAGGGTCCCTGAGCCTCCGAAAAATCACCTGAACACCACATTATGAAGCGTATGTTACAAGGAACCCTAATAAGAAGTCGGAATTGAAATCCGATAACCGAAATGAAAGATAAGTCGAATACCGTTACCGATGGCATTTCGACATAAAAAAGGTAAAGATTACCTTCACTAGAGAAGAAAAGAGAAGATAGCTAGTGAAGGCGTCGTTGCCACTAACACAACGACGTACTCCGAATTGCGTCTGGACGATTGATTGAATCGATAACTGAACCGGAAGTTCATGTTGGGTTTTCATGAGATTATCCTATTTTAAAATCAAATCTCAAGGCGGAAGAAAACCATCCCATGGATCGCGCATTACAAACATGAATCACATAAAGGGCTATTTGTGTTTACATCTTAAAGCGTGCTTTCACTGTGATCACAAGTGCTGCCACAAAGGAAAAGCACCTCTACTCAGTCCACGCGAGCAAACGGGCGTCGAAGCTTTGCGTCTTGTGCTAGCTGACGGCTCTGGGAGGCAAGGTTAGCAAGACCAGGTTTAGAACAACACTAATGGTCTATTTATAAGCCACATACTCATCTTGACCTAACTGCCTGCTTATTGGGCTTTGTACGCTACAAGTCCAATAACCTTTAAATTAATTAAATCATATTTAATTAATTGACCCGCTCTGCATTTGCTTTATGCGTGAGACCCTGTAGGCTCCCACTAAGTTGGCAATAATATTAAATATTATAATAATATCAAATAATAATTATAATATTAAATATTATAAATAATGTGCGGCATCTAGCAATGCATCATTACCACCCAATTAGTGAGAGTATCGGTGATCCGATTTTAGCCTTACCGCAACCAAAATTTACCGTGTAGTAAATGTCCCTTCGTCCATATGTCTTAATTGAACACAAGGCATAAGAGTGTCATCCTTGTTATGTTGAATTATTTATTCCTCGATCCCCGAGTAGACGTGTAATCACAAATGGGCCCAATATCACATATTCGCCCACTTTCGTGTGGCCACGCATATTTCACATCTCACTCTATCGAGGGGCCCAAGACATTACCCCTGTTATGTAGTAGGGACGAATTCTGTCTACATCACTCACACTCCTTAACATGATTTATTGTAGGCCCAATAACTACCTTTATGATCACCCTGTTACGCATGACGTTTGATAGCATTAAAGCCTACAACTCCTCATGTAGGAATCGTAGTGACTTCAAGTCGAAGGACTACTTCACTGTGGTCGCCATGAGAATACTTATGACACTTACATAACTATTTATGAAGTATTCTCATAGTGGGTCATTCGGTATAAATATTACTCCTAATATTTATACCTGTGTGCTGATTTGATATCACATATCCATGACCGGTGAGATGTGGCCATCAGTCTACTCACACAATAGTCTTTATGTATTATTGTCGTCCTAATTAACAATAATACTCGACTACGGATATTTAAGAATAGCGTTCTTATTATTTAATGAGGTCTCACAATTAAGTCTCGCACTTAATGTCTCATTAAATGAACTGTATATTCTAAGGACTATATTATGTTATAAACTAATAAACATAATAAATGAATGCCTTATTCATATATCAAATATATGATTAAATTCATGATCCAAATGATGATCTATTCAAAATAGATTGGCCACTAGGGCTTACACCAACAGTTCACTCTCTCTCTCTAACCTTCTCTCTTCCTCTCTCTAGTCTCTCCTTTCTGCTCTCTGATGTTCTCTCAAGTTTCTGCCTTCTGTTTTTCTTGTTATGTGGCTTAAGTGACTTAAGTCACTTAAGTCTTTTATTTTTGCTGAATCAGGGGCCAGCGCTCGAGCACTGGAACCCTAGCGCTTGAGCGCTCCAACGCTTGAATGTTGGCTCCTCCACGCTTGAGCGTTGGAGGTAGGTACGCCATCGTACATGTAACCAATCAGGGATTGCCACATAAGCCCTTTTGTGACACGTGGAGTCAAGGCCAGAGCTAGTCTGGTTGACCACAACGCTTGAGCGTTGAGAAGCCCACGCTTGAGCGTTTTGTGGACGCTTGAGCGTTGGGTTTTCCACGCTTGAGCGTTGACCATTGACCAGGAAACCTACTTTCACGTTTTATTGCGTTCCGAGTCTGTTCGATGTCCGATTAATCCCAAATTTGAGTATAGGCTCATCAAGACCTAATAAACAACCTCAAACCCTAAAATATGCCTAATCTCAATCCTAAATCCAAATTTCTTATTTCACACCCTGACACTCATTTTAAACGATATACGGAAACCCTAGATTACTTTTACGTCTGATTTCACTCCAGATGGTTGCGTACTTTCCATGCAAAGGTCTCTAAACCTTAATCAACATCTTAACCATAGAATCCAAACCTTAAACCTAATCATCATACGTAAAACAAATCATAAAAACACGGCAGTTACAGAAAGGATCAGTGGTTCCCAGCAGGCAAACTCAGGGACTGGGATTGCTCTAGGCCTATCAGATGTGGTAAATATGGAGAAGGTCACTTTACCAAACAATGCAAGGAGCCAGACATCATTTGTTTCAAATGTGGCAAGTATGGCCACTTCAGCCGGAATTGCGAAGGAGAAAAGTCATAACAGAGTGCTAGCAGGAATCAGAAGCCTCAAGTCAATCGACTGAAGACCACTGGGAGAGTCTACTCTCTTAGTGGAGCTGGAGTCTCCAAGTCCACCCAAGGTACGAGCCTAATTGGTGAAAGTTTAACCAGTTGAGGTGATAGAAATTTCGAGGATGAAATTTTTATAAGGGGGTATTTTTCGTTAAGTGCTTTATGTATGCTTGTTTGTTTGTTTAAGCCTTAGGACTTAGCTTAGAGTTGTTGTTGAAGGCTAAGTGGGATTTCTAGGCTTAAAATCATTTTCTGGTGCATGAGCACGGCCATGCTCATGTCCAGCACGCCCGTGCTTGAGCCACACACCTTGTGACTGTCTGAGTCACAAGCACGGTTGTGCTTAACAGGGAGCACGACCATGCTCAATGGGAGAACGCGTCTCGCTAAAACTAAGTTAAGCACCACAGTGCTCAACAAGAAGCACGATTGTGCTCGGATCTGAGCCTTTATAAACAGAACAGTATGCGAGGGTTTTCGTGTGAAACCCTATTTTGGTACATTGGGCAATCCTAGTGTGGCATAAACCTCTCCTCTCTTCTTTCCCTTGAACCCCTTGAAGTTCTTGGTGTTCTTGCTCTAGTTTTGGGAGAGAAGTAGCGCGATAGTGTCGTTTAAGGTAACTTGTTCATCCTTCTCTCTTAGTCTCTTTTCTATTATTAGATCTGGAGACTAATTGGTTGTCCTCCTCTTGTTTGGCCAAGGCTTGGGAAACTCGTCGAGCCACTCAAGGGAACGTGTCTAGCCTGTCCACGTCAGCGTTGTTTGGGAATCTTTATACCAGGTATGGGGAGAAGGGCTAGTATGAACATGTAGGCTATGGGGTAGCGTAAGATAAAGGGTTAACCTATGACCTTGGTGTTTCATTAAATGCCTTTATGACTGTTTGCTTGATAACATGTTTATATTTGCCTATTTAATATATGTATGTTTAAGTGTTTATGTTTGGCGTGTTTAGACTTGTTACTATGATGGTGATGTTGATATGTTTGATGAATTCCATGAGTGAATGTTCATGATGATGAATGCTATGATGATGATGTTGTTTTGATGAGAATGCTTCCATGATAATGATGATGATGTTGTGCTCTTAAAGAGTGTTGATTGCAGAGGATGTTAATGCCAACAATGATGTTAATAAGTCTCTAATAAGTTAATAGGTCTTGTTAATGATGTTAAGACGTTAAAATACGTTAACAATGATAAATGAGATTTAAGGGATGTTATCCCAGTTGTTCATAAGATAGGAATATAGTATGAGAGGCAAAGGTTATGTTCATAGTGCTTAGTTAAAGACCCTACGAATGATTAGTTAGTGTTCTAGGGACATTAATAATGAAGTTGTGATTAAAGGACAAATTCCCCATAATGATAAGATATGAAGAATAGTTAAGAATGATGAAGCTGATGTTCAATGGATTAGTAAAAGCCAATAGGATTGAATCTATGAAACTGTCCCAAGAATTTGGCAAAAGGGTCTGTGACCCTTCATCCCAGATCAGTACGGCCATGCTCCATTGAGCACGACCAGGCATAACAAGGAGCACGCTGGTGCTCCAGTTGAATCCCAGAAAAGGGTGCGCTGCTTTAAGCATGCCCGTGCTCAACAGTTAGCAAGACCGTGCTTGACTGTGAGCTCAACACGCCCGTGCTCACCTATGCAGACCAGAATGCTGAAACAGTGCTAAAACAGGGGTTTCACCCCAACCACCTTAAAAGATTTAATAAGATACCAAACGAACATGAAGATCAAAGACAAGTGATAAGATGATGTTGTACCTTGGTAGCCGAGTGGCCAAGGGGCCTTGATCCTTAATGGTCAAGGTGTTGAGCTCTGGTGCTTTTTGGCCAGAGTGTTGTTTAACGTTTAAAGTTAAAAGATTAAAGATGATATTATCTTTGGTGCTTGTTGGCCAAAGACCTGTTAAGCCATAATAAATGGTGTTGATGGAGGTGGTGGATAAACGGTTGGTTGTTTGTGTGCATGCATCATGCATGAAGTTATTAAGGGGAGGTACGACATATGGGAGGTCGTTCGAGAGTAAGGCGATCGGATCGTCCGTGGTGATTCATCCGAGAGTTAGGTGAATCGTGCCCTCCGTGGTGGCGCATCCTAGAGTATGGTGCGTCGGTTTTCCAAGGGTCCACCCATGGTAAGGTGAACTGCCCTGGCGTTGGTGCTTATTGGCCAATATGGAAATGTAACTCCGAAGTCGTATGCCTAGTGTAGAAGGATCCACATGCATTCGGAGTAGTGGGTTGTATTGCATTATATAATTGATGTATGTGATATGTTGTGATATATTTTGTTATGTTAGTATGGTGATGTAAAATGTGTTGGTTGTTGTATGTTCATCTTACTAACTATCCTGTTGTCGTTATGTTTATATACATGGTTCTTACTCCCCGTCTTCTGTTGTTTGCTTGCATGTATCTTTTTGGATATGCAGAGGATGGTGAGCAGCTTGCTGAGGAGTGACTCTGAGGAGCCGCTACTCGTAGTCTAGTGAGGAGTGACTCTGAGGAGCCGCTACTCGTAGTCTAGTTACGCTTTTTGTTTAGTTTGTTTATCCGAAACATTTTATTAGGATTGGTTATACCGACTCTGTAATGTGACATCGGGGTTGGGATTCGTTTATATCTTTCGTTATGCTTATGTTATGTCTTTCTTTTTAAAAACCTTTATTATGTTTTATAATTCCGCGTTTTGAAAAGCTATGTTACAATGCGACAGCCTCTGCCCGGTTTTTATTATTATGATATAATATGCATGTGTTCTCTTTCTTTTATATCTTTTACGCTTTTTGAATACATGCGGGGTAGAGGGTGTCACAGGCAGCATCGAAACGGCATTTTGCCCGCAATGCGGAATGTGGCGGACCGCATCACACCGCAACTGATCTTCCAGTCCCATTCCATTCAAGGTTACTCTCAAAAACAAAGATTTTCAGACATTTCCTTCATAAAAGATCGCACACTTATCTCTTTTCTCCTTTCTCACTTAACTCAACTTATCTCCATCATCCAGATCTGCTCTCTGCTATGCCTCACGACTTTGTCTCACCACTCTCACGCCCGATTTGTACGGTTGTTCTCCTCCATTGGCCGGTTTTACTCCGATTCGATCTTGGGAGGAGGTGGCAAAATCCTGGCGAATCCGCATCCTCTGCTTCACGAGTCACGACGCTCATCTCCTATGCTCTGCTCATCGAACACAAGATAAAGCTATAGGAACTACATTAAAGAGAAAGCTACAAACATATAGTAGGTTCCTTTGTGTGTTGTATTGGGGATGGTGATGATTTAGGGGGTGTTGGTAATAGGGTAAGTGCCGTTAGGGAGATTTGGGGGAGATCTAATTTGGGTAGGAATTTTTGCGGGTGATTGTAGGTAATTGTGGGGGGTAAGTGGTTTAAGGGTGGAATTCTTATGTGGGATTTTTGTGAGGGAGTGAATTAATTGTGTGGAAGTTTCTCTTGGATCGGTTCCTATCATAGGTGGCTGTGGGTCTAATTTAGTTTTAATGGGCCTATGATGTTTTGGCGGTGCAGCAGGTTTTTAGAATTAGATCTTGTGTCCACAGGAGTTGGGTGTGCCACTTAGTTGCCTTGTTAATGTTAGGAATTATGCTATGGAATAGTTACAGTTTCCACTAAGCTATTTTTTGAGTATACAACTAAATACTTGATAAAATAATGTGAATAATTATTAATAAAGACGATGCAATGTCTTAAAAGTGAATAAAAATTTATGCAACACTATTAATAAAAGATATATAAAGAATTATAATAATTATAGAATTTTTTTTACATTCAGTGTGAACATAAAATTATTTCACGCCGCAGTGACTGCAATACGCATCGCAATGTCCGCAATGGCCACAATCGCAGTAACCGCAGCCGCGACCGCATCCGCGATCGCAACCGCAATTTAGAATCATGGCCGCAGACGACGCCATTTCAGAGTCTCCTTCCCTTTATTTGCCGCTTCAGTCCATTCTTTAATCTCTCCTATATGGAGATCAGTGGCTCTCAACAGCGGTCCAAGGCGGCAGCCCCCTTTTCCGCAATGCCTAGCCACTAGGACACCCCCTCTCCCCTACGGCGGTGGAGGAGGAAGAGCAGCGAAGGACTCTGAGAGGGTGGGAGTGAAAGAGAAGGATCCAGAGAAAGAAACTAAAAATAGTTAGGTGTAGGCTGCCCATATTACTATCTGGTGCACCTTCCTCATCTAATGGTTATTTATGATTATGTACGGTGGGTGACTTCCTTAAGTCATGCACCGTAGAATTTGCTGATGTCTTGGATCCAATGCCAGCTTTTCAGCTAATTACTCTTAATTACAACTTACAACTTGCAATCAAATTCACATTTTCCGGTTAACTTGGAACTTAGTGCTAAGAAGAACAAATTTGTTGTTTAATGTGGTGCAGCCATGCTAGAACCAGATATCATGGCAAATGTCTCTCCTGCTCAAGCAAAAGATTGCTTAAAATTAATATGATTCTATAATATATTGATATCTTTTATCTCGTGTTTTTCGTCCACCCTCTCCTCCCTAATCATGCAATAATTCTTCCAATAATACTAGGGAATCCTACCACATTTTCCCATAATTATATTAGAGAATCAATTACTAAAAATTGTTTGGCCTATGCTCAAAATTTATATGCATGTAGTTAATACAAAAATAATTACACCAACTATGATGGTTCCCACCATCTTCTTATTTCCGGGGCCATTAACTACATGATTTGACAGATTAAGAGTATGACCAATCACCAACTATTAGTAGAAGAGCTCCATTGAAGTTGGCTTATTGTGACTAATTTCGTTAGACAGGCTGTATGTGGAGAAAGGTGCATTTAATTTAGCCCTACTGTGTGAGAAAAAAGAAAATAAGTTTGAAAATTAAACCAGTATAACAATTAACAAGCATCACTGGTAACTTCCATGTCATTATTTGCAAAATCTTGTAACCCTCTTATCTTTTTGAGTTACTGTGATCTCGATTTAACATTGGCCTTTTCAATTGCATGGCAAAAGGGACTAACAGGCCTGATCTTGGCCATGGGCTATACCGGGCCAAGCCATAAAAGCCCAACTTCAATTTGATCTATTAAAATGGTGTTCGTTTGATCCTATGTAGGCTGCGGGTTTGTTCAGACCAGCATGCATATTTTCAAAAAAAAATATAAAAAATTTACCAATATTCAAACACGAAGAAAAAAAACGTCTCAACCATATGCTCCACTGGCCCAATAAGAAGTACAAGCCACTTGTAGGATGATTTGCTATAGCCATCTGCTCCACTGGCCTAGTTGGAGATCACAATAGTGGGAACATATTTGTTTTGTTTTCAGTTTCTTGTTTTCATTTCATATTTTCAGAAATAATTATAAAACTGTCACCTTGTTTTAGGAAACACTGAAAACAAGTTGCACATGTTTATAGCCACGACATGAAACACCGACACAAAAGATCAGAGAAGTACCAAATAAGAAAGTTGACTCTCTGTACCAACATAACCGATTAAATTACATATACACACCTGTTATCGCCATAAATTAAGTCAATTATAGCATTTGGAAAGTTCAGTCGTTTGGGCCAAATAAATCGGAAGCCAGTCGATTAGAGTATTGGTAGCCGATGGAAGGATAAATGAACGGTTGACAAATTCGTGAAGAATAAAAGGTTGACGCGGTTGTGGGAGGTGGTTGTGTTAAAATCGTCCATTCAGAAGGTGATTTTGGTAGGCGATTGCACGTGGTAACAAAACTCCTATAAACAAGGGACGCAATTTCGATTTGGTTAGCTTGATTTTAGGAAGGAAAGAGCCGTTGAAGATAGAAGGCAGCAAGTTAGCGGTTATTGGCGGATGATCATGGAAGGTGGTCCTAAATAATAGGGATTTTTAGCTGAAAGTGATTAGCTATTGTAACTTAAGGTGGCCACTAAGTTAGCAAATGAAAATGTAGGAGTTAGTGGTCATAGGGATGCTTCGCATAGATTGTTTGTAACCTATAAATACTCATTGTACATTTTGAGTTAGACACACATTAATACAATCAAACATTTTTATGCACAAACTTTATCTTTCCGTTCATTTACTGTTTATGTGAATTTATTTTAGTTAACTTCATCTTCCACACTAAACACTCTTTGGAGTGGTTTAAGAACCCATAAGTTAGGAGGCAGAATCCCCCTTCTAACGCTTTCGACTTAATAAGGGAATCATTGTTATCAAGAGTTAGTCGATCCCACGGCTAATTTTACAATATCCGATAACAAATTTGGCACGCCCGGTGGGACCGGTGAAGGTGAACGTATTGGGAAGTTTGCCTCTCCTGGTCAAGATTTCAATTGGCGCATGCATTTGCGTTCTGGAAAACAAGTGAGCAATATGAATCCGCAACCAAAACCAAAGAATGGAGCTGGGAAGAATAGTGAAGCACAGCCTACTTTAGGGATGCCAGTATCCTTTCAATCATCACCTGGTACCCCTGTGGCAAGTAGTGCACCTATCGGACACATGGCAGGGTCGTCAACGACTGCAAGGGTCAAGTCGGGCCAACCCATGGTGCTAACTACCACGTTCATTAGAGACCAGATCGACTCGGGGCTTAATGACCTCATGAGAGAAATGTCAAGGCAGCTAGTCGAGATCGTACAGCCTATGGTACGAAATGAGATTCAGATGGTAGAACTTGGTCTTAGATCCACTCAAAGTTCGGCTACCTCGGTTGTTCCTGGGCAGCCGAATTCTTCTCAAACAAATCCTCCCGTTGGGGAACATGCTGGATATGGAATGCCACAAGTTCAGGCAAGACCTTCTAACATGGTCCAACTGAATGTAGTGTCGCAGGTACCATCTCCAATTCCTTTATATTCTACCATGACAATGCCTAATGCTAACACTATGAGGTTTTACACAGGACGTGATGATTCCCATTCTAATATGTTGCATGGACAGGTTTCGATGGCCATGAGCCACCAGGAGCTGTTGGAATGTTGGGCATGCCTTATTTGGGACCTCAAGCTTCGGCTGTCGGGACCAGTATTCAGGCATCCGCACCGCTCCAAGCTTCGTATCCAACCACGGGCTATGGAGGAACACAGGTCAGGCCGTTTGGCAATTACCCGGAGGAGCAGCCATGGAATATGATTCCACCTCCCACAGGTGGCTTGCCGTTTGGACAGACTGTGCCAGAACAGCCCCCTTATGGTCAACTGGGTTCAACTCCTCCACGAGGGGTTCTGTGCAAGACACCAGGGGAATACTCGAGTGAGCAGACATAGAATTATTTTCCACCTCATGCAGGGAATTTACCTAGTGTCCAAGGGATGCAATACAAAGTTCCGGAAAGTTACACCAATGAGCAGCAGTGGGTGAATAACCCACCTCATGCGAGTAACCTACCCAGGAATACATATACTCTAGAATACGGCTATCAAAACTCATACCTGGGGGCACCAGCTGTTGGGGTAAACCCACCTCAAGGAATGGCAGCCGATGGTAGGCCCTGTGGTCCTCAGTTAATTGATCCCTACATGATTGCTGAGACTATCAATAAGTATTTTGGTGTTCAATTGAAGCCGTTAGACAGACCCATCGATAAGAAACCGTATCCGGAATGGGTTGAGAAGATGATGTCCTTGCCGAGGGGTTTTAAAACTCCAGATTTTACAACCTTCTCTGGTGATGACGGAAAGTCTACTATGGATCATATCGGTCGATTCACGGCTCAGTGTGGGGAAGAAAACCAGAATGAGTACTTTAAGTTACAATTGTTCCCTCTTTCCCTGACTGGGACTGCATTTACATGGAATTCGTCATTGCCACCTAATTCGGTTCAAAATTGGGTCGATATGGAGAGATGCTTTCATGATAGATTCCATAGACCTCAGCCCGAAGTAACTGCGGTCGATGTGATGAATCTGAAATAGCCGGTCGATGAACCAGTTGCAGAATTCTTAGAAAGGCTGAGGAAATAGGGAAGCCGTTGTAGTGTACAATTCCCAGAATCAGAGTATACCTCAATGGCCATAAGTAATATGCACCCTCAGTTGAGGGAAAAGTTGGTGGCACAAAGATTCCTGGATTTAGGCCAACTAGCCTCTGTGGCCACTTAGGTAGAACAGTTCATTATCGAGAAGGAACAGAGGAGATCAAGTAGGAACAGGGGTACTCACCTAGTGTCTATCGTGGATAATGAGGGCTCGGATGACATGGTGGATAATGCAGCCGAATCCGCGGCTGATATTATGGCAGCCGAGATCCTTAGAGGAAAGCCTTATTGTTGTCCAGCATTGAGAGCTACGAAAGGCAAGGAAGTAGACACCCAAGAGCAGAAAACAGAGTATTCGTTTGATATATCGAAAGCTGATCAGATATTTGACTACCTTCTCAAGGATAAACAGATTCGATTAGCCGAAGGTCATAAAATTCCACCGGCTGATGAATTGACAGGTAAAAAATATTGCAAATGGCATAATTCCTATAGTCATGCTACTGTGAATTGTGTGGTTTTTAGGAAGGCCATCCAGAAGGCAGTGAAAGATGGCAGGTTCAAAATATCCAATAAGACATTAGCAGAGATAAGGGTAGATGTTAATCCATTCCCTGACATTGTGATCGGCATGGTCTCTTTTTTCTGGTGGGTCTAGCTCACCATATAAAAAATGGAAACAGCCTATTCATCAGCATTAGAGAGTTAAGAATGCGGTGGAAATATCAAGGAACTCCAATGAATCGGCTGAGTGCTAGAAAGCACCCGTGTTCGAGAGGTTGGGGGCTCCCAATGTGGTAGCCGTTAGGAAGTCAGTACCTCAGAAGGTTTTAGGGAATGCATCATCCCATAGGTCCAGTGTCTTCAATTGGCTAATGCCTTCAGGGAGGAACAATGAAGTTGAAGGATTGAATAGGCAGTTTGCAACACACACTATATGCCCTAGGGGGTATTATCAGTATAGGCCCGGGGGCAAGATGCCTAATCAAGGGGAATCACTCAATAAAGAGAAGCTGCCGATAGTGGATAAAGATCCCATTCTAGAAGGTAAACGACATGTAGTTGAAGTAAACATGAAGGGTGGAATGTCGTCTCTGCGGATTGTGGCAAGAAATGAGGAAAATGTGAGAGCCCAAAGAATGATTAAACCTTCAACTAAGGTAGAAGAGGGGAAGTGGCATGTGAATAAGCAAGCCGAAAGAGACAAGACTGCTAATGTTGGTCCTCAACAGTTGACACGGATGTAAAAGAGAAGGCAACAACGAAAGAAGTCTGTGCAAACAATAAGGATGACATTGCAGTTGTTAGCCGATGCCAAAGTCAAGGATAAGAAGGAAATTCCATCCAGTGAGGTGGATAAGGCACTTAAATGATCCCTCGACTAAGGTGGACTACAAAGTAAAACAGAAAGCGCTGAAATATTCAATGCTCGATGGAGAATTAGTAAGAAGAGGGGTCGATGGAGTATATATCAGATGCGTGGGGAATGAAGAGGCCTTAAGAGTAATGGGGGAAATTCATGAAGGAATTTGTGGAGCTCACTGGGCATGACCAATTATGAAATGGACATTGCATCGGATGGGATATTATTGGCCTACTATGATGGCTGATTGTTATAAGTATGCCAAAGGATGTGAAGCTTGCCAAAAACATGGTCCTATTCAAAGAGTGACAGCCGAGGAATTGCATGCCATAGTCAAACCGTGGCCTTTCAGGGGTTGGGCAATGGATTTAATTGGGAAGATATATCCTACATCGAGTAAACGGCATGCCTTCATTATTGTGGCAACGGATTGCTTCACAAAATGGGTGGAGACGTAGCTGATGGTCAATGTGACTCAGCAGGATGTTATTACTTTCATCAAACAACATATCATTCATAGATATAGTATCCCTGAAACCATTACAAGCGATCAAGGAACTATGTTTACAGGTGAAAAGATGGTGGCCTTTGCTCAGGAGTATGGTATAAAGTCACTCCATTCATCCCCATATTATGCCCAGGCTAATGGGCAAGCCGAGGCTACCAATAAAATATTAATAGCCATGATCAAGAAAACCTTGGAGGATAATCCAAGAAAATGGCATGAGGCACTTTCGGAAGTGTTGTGGGCTTATAGGAACTCTAAGTCAACGGCTATAGGTTTGACACCTTATCGACTGACCTTTGGGCAAGATGTTGTGCTACCTTCGGAGATCAATGTGAAATCCTTAAGGGTGGCCAGGCAGCACGGTTTAATACTAGATGATTATCAACAAGCTATGCTGATGGAGTTAGAATCAGCCGATGAAGATAGATTAATGGCCTTGGATAATATTCGGCGAAATAAGCAGAAGGTTGCTAAAGCTTACAACAAAAATGTTAAGAATAAGCAGTTTGCCGAAGGAGACTTGGTTTGGAAAACCATCCTTCCAGTTGGGAGTAAAGATCCCCAGTATGGAAAGTGGTCACCAAATTGGGAAGGACCGTTTATTATTAGTCAAGTTATTGGTCGAGGTGCTTATCCGTGAATTAATATGCAAGGTGAAGAATTGAGTAGGAGCATTAACGGAAAGTACTTAAAGTCATATTATCCTTCAATCTGGGAAGGAGTAGTTGCAAAATGTTGACCACAAGTCGGCCAAGTAGCTTTCTAATAATAAGACTAAGGAGGATTACTAAGAAAAGTACATTGGCTACTGCTAAATTAATTAGCTGGGTCAGTCGATGGATCTTGAGCAGTTGCAAGAAGTTCTCCTGGTTGAGCATTTGTAGGAAGTTCTTCTGGTTGTACTGTTGGAGGAAGGCCATCGGAAGTACTGGGTGCAGCATTATCGGCTGTGAGGTAGCCTTCGAATGTGACCTCTTTATCAACTGTCTTCACCACTTCTTCGACTGAGAGGGTTGATTCAAGGATTGCTGAAGCCTCAACTTCATGTGCAATGGTTGTGATGATGGCATCAACCGATGCAGGTGCAGAGGTGGTAGGATTTGGGGTCGAAATCTCAAGCATGGGGGAAGGAATAGCCAAGTGGCAGTAGGGGGAGCAAGAGCAGTCTTGGCTTCCGTGAACAATGTCTTTAAAGCTACCCAAGAAGATTTGGCTGCCGAAATTCTTTTTTCTGCAGTGGCCAAATCCCCTTCCAAGGTGACTCGTTGTTGAGCAAGAGGGGTGATTTCCTTATCGAGCACGGTGGATTGATGGTATAACTGGACTCTGGTTTTAGCACTCGACTTGAGCTTGTCTTCAATTGCTTTTAGTCGAGGCTCGGTATCAAGTATCTCCTTGTTAATCCTTTCGCGTTCAGCCGTAAGATAAGTAAGTCTGTCAACTAACATTTTGTTCTCAGCCGTGTCAGTTTCTCTCTCGGATTGAACTGAACGGAATGTCAACAATTGAAGTTTTTGAGCCTCTAGTTTAGAAAGGTGATGAAGTAATGTTGAAGGCTTTTTCATGGAGCTGGGAATGGGCAGAATACTCATAGCGAATGTCCCCAATCGGTTACCTCCCCTGAAGAATTGGAGTTGGCCGAGATGAAATTGTTGTAATAGCAGTGGGGTTTGGAGCTTTTAACTCCTGAAATTGGCTTCAGAGAAAGCGGGAACTTCGTTGCCGTGGAGGGGAAGCCCAGTGATAGCCGTGACATCGAGTAAAGTAGGGCTCATCATACCACAAGGAAAGACGAAGCCGTTGATGGAGGTGTTCCAGAAGCCGAAGATGAGGTCGGAGTTTAAAGGGATGTCATGGCACGATAACATTATCAAATGATAGATGCCCCAAGATTTCCAATTGCTCTTGGCCGCGGCTATCCGGTTGAGCCATGTGAGATAGGAAGGAGAATGGCTGAGCCAAGTCCGGAAGCTAGAAGTCTTTTTGTCCATGGTGAACCAGCTGGACGTAATCGGCAAGGTGAATAAACTTGGATAAAGAATGTTATCCAAGGCCAGTTTGCCTTCATCTTGTTCTTCGGTAGAAGGGGCTAGGGTCATGGAGTGCTCGATATGATAAAGAGAACCCCTTGCCTGTTCAGAAGAAGAAGTTGCAGAAGACGATTGCTGAGGGGAAATGGAGGCTGAATCATCGGAAGCATTATGGCCATAGGAAAGGTTTTCAGGGTTCTGAGAATCGGATGCGGAAAACATGTTTGAAGGAAGGTTCGAGAGAGGATTGCAAATGAAAGAAAGCAAAAAGAGGACAGAAAGATAGTAAGAAGATGGTTGCACGAAGGTAAAGTAAAAAAAGAAGGAAGCGCTCGGCTAAATATATAAGAAATTGAAGGGAACTAGCCGTTGGAAGGAAGTAAAGGAGTTCGCTAGTGCAGATTAAATGTTGGTGCGGCGCTCAAGGTAGAAGTAGTTATATCATTCTATCTTCATTCCAATCAGATAGAAGATATAAGGGGGCAAATGTTATCACCAGAAATTAAGTCAATTATAGCCGTTGGAAAGTTCAACCGTTTGGGCCAAATAAATCGGAAGCCAGTCGATTAGAGTATTGGTAGCTGCTGGAAGGATAAATGAACGGTTGACAAATTCGTGAAGAATAAAAGGTTGACGCGGTTGTGGGAGGTGGTTGTGTTAAAATCGTCCGTTCAGAAGGTGATTTTGGTAGCCGATTGCACGTGGTAACAAAACTCCAATAAACAAGGGACGCAATTTCGAGTTGGTTAGCTTGATTTTAGGAAGGAAAGAGCCGTTGAAGATAGAAGGCAACAAGCTAGCGGTTATTGGCGGATGATCATAGAAGGTGGTCCTAAATAATAGGGATTTTTAGCTGAAAGTGATTAGCCATTGTAACTTAAGGTGGCCACTAAGTTAGCAAGCGAAAATGTAGGAGTTAGTAGTCATAGGGATGCTTCGCATAGATTGTTTGTAACATATAAATACTCATTGTACATTTTGAGTACAAGTTAGGAGGCAAAATCCCCCTTCTAACGCTTTCGACTGATTAAGGGAATCATTGTTATCAAGAGTTAGTCGATCCCACAGCTAATTTTACATCATCCGATAACAACACCTAAAGCCATCTTAATCTCTAATTGCAAGAGCAAACCTATGAGATAAACACTGAAAGAACGTCTCTTCCTCTTGATTATTTAATGGGCTTTCCAGACAAATTCAAGTAGGTTGGAGATTCTGGGTTGGCTTAGCTTAGGTGTGGAAACTTGCAAGAATGAAATTTGATTTCCCCAAAGACCTTTGGCCTCAGACTTTAGCATATCTACTGATTGGTAACCTGCAAGATTTCTTGTATTGAGCTTAACCACGTGAAATTTGCTGTTTTTGCCTTCTTGTTAATCTGTTGCATGTAGGAAATAAAATTTTAATAATAAAAGTAGTGGGCTGCCCAAACCCAACCAGGCTAGCCCAACCGAACTGGTAGACCACCCTCAATGTCGGGTTAGGCTTTTTATATATTGGACACTTTCCTATTCAGTCAAGTCCATTTGTGTTCAATTCAGAAGTTCTACAAGCGTTATCCTTGCTTTTTGTTAATTTGTTTGTCAAAATATAATCTATTCTGATTTATCTAAAAATAAATAAAACTAAAAAACCGGTAATCAAAACTTTTCTAATAAAACAAACCAAGTTGAGCAATTCATAATGCCAGTTTAAAACACCAGTCGCACTAACTAAAGAAATATCACTCACAATCTTCCGCAGTAGAGAAAAATATTAATGTAGGTTTTACATATAAAACATCTTTCCCTGATGAGCACAACAATTCGTCCAGTCAAAGCCTCCGAAGTTGCATTAAGCACAACTCAAGAAGCCCGTCATACCGAATATCAATTTTTCAGATTAACAGCTTCTCAATAGCATCCTGCATAGTTAACAACCAAATACTTAGAATGCATGTTTATTCAAGATAACATGGTAATAACTTTGTTAGCAACTACCAGTAAATTATTAAAGTAAAGCACAGTGCAAACCTTTAGTTGCAATATTTGGGACTTCAATTGACTTCCCTCATTAGTTGTCACAGAACATGCAATCACTGGCCGGGTGACTCCACATGCTCGACCAAGTGCTTGCTTTGATGGGACGAATACATAGGGAACATTCTGAAAAAGATTTCAAGTAGATAATTACATTGTTAATAGGTTGCTTCACTGCCGATGGATAAAAAGCCCAAAAATATACAGAAGATTGAGTGGTTAAAAGTTAATACACCCAAAAAAAAAAAATTAACAAAACAAAAACAATAAAAAAAAACTTAAAGAAATGACTAAGAAAATATTCTCAAATCTAAGTCAAGGAAAGATTTCAAGTTGAAACTAACATCTACAGCTATCTTAAACTTACTAACATTACATCTAAGCATGCTTATGCCATCCCAACTTACGAGATGTGGCAATTCACCACAGTAACATATCCCACAATCTATAATATTAGGTGGTGACTGGTCTGTTTTCTATTTTTATTTTCAATTGATATGTTTTCATTGATAAATAAAAAATGCCACTTTCTTCTCATTATGTTTCTTGTCTTGAAAACTTGCACAAGAACTGTTAAAAACAACATTTTGATGCTATCTCCATTTCCTACACAAGACTTCAAAAACAAGAAACTGAATGCAAACAAGGAAGCATTATTATAATCCTTTATCAAAACATTGCACCTGAAAATAAAATAAGAAAACAAAACCAACACGACAGCAGTTTGGATATCTTGTATGGGTATAGGAAGGGTGGGGGACAAAGAGTGATTATAGAGACACGAAGAATCAAACCAGGTATTAGGTGTCATTAAAGATTGTTTTGTAGTAATAAAATGTAGCCCAAACCCATGAAGAGAAAACAGCAAACTATGGGACAACTAGATCAGGTAACGAGGAATGAAGAAAGATTGGCAAAAAGCCATAACGAAGATAACTTTACAGATACAAATAAAACAAAATCTACTGGTAAATGTCTTCCAAAATTCAATATGAAAGCAGGCAAGCATACCCAAAACATCACATGCTGCATAGGCAAATAGTATCTTATACACTTGCAAATGAAACATCACAAAAACAGATGTACACAATAAATGCCAACAGCAAAACTAAACTAGATCATGGCAGAGAGTATATGGCCTCAGTGTATCTACAAATCCATTCTATAGGTATGTGTGCAAAAGAAAATCCAAATTTCCTTTTTCCTGCACCTGTATCATAAGACCCATTCTCCATATTCTAAATTTTGAATATAAGGATTGTAACTAACAGACACACTCTGTATAAATAAACTGATTGGATAATTTCACACAAAAACAAAAACAAAAAAACACAGGGACCTAATAGGCAATACTCAATTAGGAAACTTCACAGGTACTGACTTCAATGCTCAAGACAGGAATCCCAAAGTAATAAAAGAGAATTAGCACCAACTATGCACATATCAAATTCCTTTCATTTAAATCCCTCTAATGAAATTAGTCTACAAAGTTCAGCATCTCTATGCGGAGGAAGACTTAATGGTAGTGATAAGGGGCAGCAGGACCCCAAAGTGAACAAATTTCCATTGTGCAATATACAAAGTTCTTTAGATTAGAACCCATGATTAGCAAATCAGCCACATCTAGAATTCTAGACTCTACAGTATAGCAGCCCCACCTAAAACCTCTAGTTTCACCCGTCTAGATAATGGTATTCATCAATGGCATAAATAATACATCTACAAAAGTAAGAAAGACAAGCTAATACGCACCAAAATTGAGTTTCATGGCAAGCAAGCAATTCTAATAATAATAGCAACAACCACATGCATATTCCAAACCCCAAAAAAATGGAGAAGAGAAAATCCGTTGTATGCTGAAAAGGACGTGCAAAGCTGATACTTGAACTGAGGCAATCTTATCCTAAACCATATCGATTTAAGAAAAAAATAATAAAGCAAGCAACATTTGTAAGGGATTTACTTTATCCTCAGCAAGTAGAGGAAGATGAAGGAGAATCTCAAGGGGCTCAGTATCTGCTGCCATCACAACAAACTCAGAGATACCTCTGTTCAGGGTCTTGGTTGCTGAAACAAAAAGAATGCATTAAAACTAAAGAATAACCAATACCTTCGTTTTTTTCTAATTAAAGAAAAGGGAAAAACAAAAAAAAAATGAAGTACAGTTAATCAAAGAAACAAACAAAAAATTCAAAAGCTGAAGTACAAAACCATACCTTCATTAGCACCTTTTTTGAGCTGCTTGTAGTTAGCAGCCTGTTGAACAAGATCGAGTATTGTTATTGTGAGCTGTGCATCAGCCAAAGGGTAAGCTTTTGGATTCACTGTCTCTCCTGTCTGCAAAAACAATTCAAGAAAGAAAGAAAGAATGAATGAAAAAATGAATGAAACTTGAGCATTCAAGTAATGTAAGGCAGATTCCGAAAACCCAATATCTATTTCGAAGGAGGGGAAGAGAATGAAAGCAAAGAAGAAAGAAAAAGTACCATTTTTGGGGCGTCGTTGATGGAACGGAGAGAAGGAGGCTAGGTTTAGGGTTTTTCACTGGAGATGAATTTGCTATTTGATGGCGTGGACACTTAACAATGTGCGACTTCTTTCTTTGGGAGCCTGATGTCTACTAGTACTAGTACTTGCCAGCAAGAGTGGCGTGCTTCTTTTTTCTTTTTCTTTTTCTTTTTTTTTATTTAAAATTATATTTTTAGAATTATTTTTAATTTAGGTTTTTATTTACTTTTTTAAAAAAAAAAAAAAAATCATCTCGCTGTGATTTCTTATGTTGTCAAGAGTCACAATAAAATTGATCCTTTTCGTTAGACATGTACTAATGTGGTTAGATTTCTACCTTTACTGCATGTATAGATTCACTCTTGTGAGGGGTAAAAGTGATTCTAGAGACATAAAATTGATTTTGACATATTTTGGTGTTTTCAATTAGAATCGACTTTACCTCTATAATGGATTCTAACTTGAAGCTAGAATTTGGAAGTTTTACCCCCAAGTGTGATTTTTAACCTCATATTTAGTGTTCAATTCACTGTTACTTGAATTTATCCAAACATAAATCACTTTACTTCAAACTCAGAGTGCGTTTCTTATTGCATATTTTGTTAAAAACAATCATTTTTTTTAACTAAATAATCATTCCCATAACTTTTATTGTGTTTGTTTTTGTTGGGGTTTTCATGAGATAATCCTCTTTAAAATCATATCTCAAGGCGGAAGAAAACCAACCCATGGATCGCGCATTACAAAACATGAATCACATAAAGGGCTATTTGTGTTTACCTCTTGAAGCGTGCTTTCACTGTGATCACAAGTGCCGCAAAGGAGAAACACCTCTACTCAGTCCACGCGAGCAAACGGACGTCGGAGCTTTGCGTCTTGTGCTAGCTGACGGCTGTGGGAGGCAAGGTTAGCAAGACTAGGTTTAGAGCAAGACTAATAGTCTATTTATAAACCACATACTCCTCTTGACCTAACTGCCTACTTATTGGGCCTTGTACGCTACAAGCCCAATAACCTTTAAATTAATTAAATCATATTTAATTAATTGACCTGCTCTGCATTTGCTCTATGCGTGTGACCCTGTAGGCTCCCACTAAGTTGGCAATAATATTAAATATTACAATAATATCAAATATTAATTATAATATTAAATATTATAAATAATGAGTGGCATCTAGCAATGCATCATTACTACCCAATTAGCAAGAGTATCGGTGATCCGATTTTAGCCTTACTGCGACCAAAATTTACCGTGCAGTAAATGTCCCTTCGTCCATATGTCTTAATTGAACACAAGGCATTAGAGTGTCATCCTTGTTATATTCAATTATTTATTCCTCGATCCCCGAGAAGACGTGTAATCACAAACGGGCCCAATATCACATATTGGCCCACTTCCACGTGGCCACGCATATTTCACGTCTCACTCTATCGAGGGGCCCAAGACATTACCCCTGTTATGTAGGAGGGACGAATCATATCTACATCACTCACACTCCTCAACATGATTTATTGCAGACCCAATAACTACCTTTATGACCACCCTGTTACGCATGATGTTTGATAGCATTAAAGCCTACAACTCCTCATGTAGGAATCGTAGTGACTTCAAGTCGAAGGACTACTTCACTATGGTCGCCATAAGAATACTTATGACACTTAAATAACTATTATGAAGTATTCTCATAGTGGGTCATCCGGTATAAATATTACTCCTAATATTTATACCCGTGTGCCGACTTGATATCACATATCCATGACCCGTGAGATGTGGTCATCAGTCTACTCACACAATAGTCTCTATGTATTATTGTCATCCTAATTAACAATAATACTTGACTACGGATATTTAAGAATAACGTTCTATTATTCAATGAGGTCTCACGATTAAGTCACATACTTAATATCTCATTGAATGAACTGCCTATTCTAAGGACTTTATTATGCTATAAACTAATAACATAATAAATGAATGCCTTATGCATATATCAAATATATAATGAAATTCATGATACAAATAATGATCTATTCAAAATAGATTGGCCTCCAGGGCTTACACCAACAATCTCCCACTAGCACTAGAGCCAATCGGGCATCAATCTAACACCCATTGATCTAGTGTGAGTGTCAAGCTACCATTGAGCAAGAAACTCTATTAGCGGATTATTTAGTGTTCTCATTCTGCATATCTTCACATTTCTCCTCTATCGATCATCTATCGAATGAGATGGAAGCAACTAAGTATATGTTCGGATCGCTGGTGAGATCATGTTTCCTTAGATTATGCGATTACTCCATCATCATCGCAATGAGATCAATGGAATTCACAAAGTTAGGAATCATTCCTAGTTCATAAATGAACTTACCGATCCAAACGGCCTTTAAATCTACATTTAAGGCAACTATATACTTGGCCTCTGTAATGAAATCTGCAACTGCCTCACGCTTGGAACTTTTTCAAGCATACAGTGCCACCATTAAGATAAAACACAAATCCAGACTGCGATCTGGAATAATCTTTATCGGTTTGGAAACATTGTCTATGTAACACCTTACAATGACTTCTTCCTCACCTTCATCTGTCACGAATGTATCCTAAGTTCTTCTCAGATACTTAAGGATATTCTTGACTACAGTTCAGTGACCTTCACTGATATCAATTGGTACCTTCTTGTCATGCTCAAAGCATACAAGACAATTGGCGTAGTACATAACGTACTCTGACTAAGGTCCAACAATTTCAGCGATCTGTCTCTATAGATCCTGATTCCTAACATTTAGGAAGCTTCGCCCAAGTCCTTTATTGAGAAACAATTCCCAAACCATGCTTTCGCATTTTGCAGTGTAGGGATATCGTTTCTGATAAGTGGTATGTCATCCACATACAAAATGAGAAAACAATCTCACTCCCACTAACCTTCTTGTACACACAAGGTTCATCCTCGTTCTTGATAAATCCAAGCTGTCTTACAACTTTATCAAAATGAGGATTCCATCCTCTGGAAGCTTACTTTAATCCATGAATGGATCTCTGCAACATACATATCTTTTCAACATCCTTTGGATCGACAAAACCCTCGGGTTGTGTCATGTACACATCCTCGAGGAGATTCCCGCTATGGAATGAAGTCTTGACATCCATCTGTCAAATCTCTAGTCATAGTATGCAGCAATAGCAAGTAGAATCCGAATAGATTTAAGCATCACTACTGGGGAGAAAGTTTCATCATGGTCTACACCATGAATTTGATTGAAACCTTTCCCAACCAGTCACAGCTTAAAGGTACCCACTTTACTATCCATGTCAGTCTTCTTCTTGAAGACCCATTTGCACCCTATGGGTTTTACCCTTCGGGTGGCTCAACCAAGGTCCCTACCTGGTTCGTGTACATGGATTCCATCTCGGATCACATGGCCTCAAGCCACTTCTCAGATTCTGGGCCAATTACGGCATCTTGGTAGGTTACAAGCTCATCTTGATCCATGAACACCACATCACCTTCTTGAGTAAGGAGAAGTCCATATCTCTCAGGTTGGCGACGTGGCCTGTTAGACCTACACATGTCTTGTGTTACTTGAACCGGCGGTTCAACCACAGCATCTTGTGGAACCGGTTCCTGTTCCATTGTAGGCGGGTCAATATTTTGTGGTACTTGGATTTCTCCAAGTTCTACAATCCTCCCACTGTCTCCTTTAGAGATATTCCTTCTCAGGGAACACTCCAGTTCTAAAGACAAACACTTTGTCCTCGAAAGGGTTGTAGAAATAATATCCTTTGGTTTCCTTAGGATATCCCACAAATATACATTTATTTGATTTGGGCCCAAGTTTATCTGTCATAAGACGTTTCACCCTAACATACCCAAATCCTCATAAATGACAAATTAGGCCTTCGGCCCATCCATATCTCATATAGAGTCTTTTCAATCGCCTTAGATGGAACACGGTTAAGAGTGAATCCAGCTGTAAGTTGAGCAAAGCCCCAGAAAGAGTCAAAAAGGTCTGAATGACTTTTCATGGATCATACCATGTCTAACAAGGTGCGATTCCTTATTTCGGACATACCATTCCATTGTGGCATTCCAGGAGGAGTGAGTTGGGACACTATCCCACACTCTCTCAGATAGTCATCAAACTCTTGGCTTAAGTATTCATCACCACGATCTGATCGTATGACCTTAATACTTTTGCCAAGTTGGTTCTCTACTTCATTTTTAAACTCTTTGAACTTTTCAAAAGTTTCTGACTTGTGTCATACACAAATCCATGTCTACTGAAGTCATCAGTAAATATGATGAAGTAAGGAAAACCACCTCTAGCAAACTTGTTTAGGGGCCCACAAACATCACTATGTATCAAGCCCAAAAGATCACTGACTCTTTAACCTTGCCTGGTGAATAGGGTCTTAGTTATCTTCCCCAACAAGCAAGATTTGCATACATCAAACGATTCACAATCGAATGATTCCAAGAGTCCATCCTTATGGAGCTTGGAGATGCGTTTCTCACCTATATGGCCTAATCGGCAATGCCAAAGGTTTTTGCATTTATATTATAGATGGACATATGAGGATTACGGACACAAAGTCCATTATCCAAATACTTGCTAGTATAGAAGATATCATGTGACTGATGTTTCTACCAATAGCTAGAACTTAATAACATTTATTTAGTTCCAAAACAAGCCCCGGAGGCAAAGTCAAAATCTTCATAGTTAATACAGCAACTTTTGCTCCATTTCCTATTCACAGGTTGACTTTGCCTATAGTCAACGTCCTACTCCCTTTGATCCTTCACATTAATGTGAGATCCACATGCGGTATCAAATACCCATGATCTTGAAGTAGGTTGACTTCTACAACACAAGGCTCGAAGAGGAAGTCGTACTTCCTTTCTTTTCTCATACTCTTTCTTGTACCTTCTAACAGTTTTTCATTGTCTGGTCTAACCACAATGAAATTAACTACCTTCCTTTGCAACCTTGCCTATTAGCTTCAAGACAGAAGTGCTGGACCTTAATTTGTTCTTGCCCTTGTTCTTCTCCCTAGCTTAAGACTTTCCTTTTCAAGACTATCACAATAGTCTACCCTTTTCTACTATAGAGACCCTGCCCGACAGTTCTCAACTTCCTTGCAATCTCTAGTAGAGGTCTGTCAGAATCGTTCACAACGATTTGACTATAACTATCCAGCAACAATTGCAAGATCATATCACTGGCCAACATTTGGCCTAAAGGAAATCTCAGTTTACTAAGTTCTTAATGTACTCAATAATATGAAGCACATCATAACTATCGGGATTTCCCTTCTCTTAGTTCGCAACTAAAAAATAGGGTCGGGATGACTTGTGGTTCTTATGCATTGCATGCTCTCAATAGAGCATCATGAGGTGCATGATCATATCATGCGCCTTCATGGTTGTAAGCATGAAGAATCCTACATCCAGGACATCGAGTTGATGCTTCATAAGCATCCTTTTCGATCCTAGTAGGAACTGGTTGCTCAGGAATCATTTGCTCAAGACAAACAACTTTTTCTCGTTCTTGAGGACAATCCTCAAAATCTTGTACCAATTCAGAAATTTAATTCTGGATATCTTGTCCTTCTTAAAGACAAATCGAAGTAATAACTTATAGTGTTTTATTTCATGGTAATTCTAATTACAGAAACATGCAGAATATAAGTATCATGATAAAACATATTTAATAAGGTCTTTTATTAAATACGCTCCCACTATTTTACTCAAATCAATGACCCTCATCATTGACTCGGAAAATCCCGTTGGAAGATTTTCTAGTGAGACCAAGATCCATATTTCACCTCGTTTTGAGTCAACTTTGGCTGATCTCCCAAAACTTAGTTATTTAGGTAGGAAACTCATTTCCAATTACATCTCATGTAACTCTTGGATCAGTTGGGTGAATAACTCTTATTCTAATTCATCTATATGAATTAAAGCCCAACTCTTAGCCTCTAGGCCCATTTCAATCCTATTGAATTCGACCTAGTTAAGTCAAGCCCAATGGTTGGCAGTTGGACATTACAATTGTCCCATCGCACCTTACTAGTATAGAAAAATGCACTCCACTTTGGCGGACCTACACTCATTCGATATTAGTCTTGATGAGTGCCACGCATTGGAAGGCTCTTAAACTTAATATTTCCTTTTGAGGGATTTTTATTAAAATGATCTCACCGGCGTTGTATCACATACAAAGCGTCTCTCAACATACATGCATACATGCTATCATACATTTAACAAACATATATAACATTTAAAACATACATGTATACATACATTTCATGCATCAAAAAACATACATCTCATATATTTCATGCATCTCATACATAAATATATAAGATAAGGTACTATGGTTATGGCCTCCTAATGTACAAGAATTAAATAACTAATTTATTACAATTCTTTGACCCTCAGCAAGCTTTTCAAGCTTCTCCCACGGCGTCATGGTGTTGCCTCCTCTTCAACTCGAGCAATTACATTTATTTAAATAAATTAAAAAGGCACGGTACGCAGACCGTATTTAAAATAAATAAATCACAACACGCAGGTCGTATTTACTCTAAATAAATAACACCAAAATCTAGGGCCATAACCATATACCTTAAAATAAAATTAATAACAATCAATAATAATAAAATAAAACCCTTTTATATTATTATTATTATTATTGAATAATTTTAAATGAAAATCTTTTGAATTCAAATAAAATCAACGAGCATTGAATTTTATCATTAATTCACGGATCTTACTTCAAAATGAGCAATTCAGGATCCTTGCTCTTATTATCAATCTGAATTCACGGATCCGTAACTGATCTTGTTAATTCAAAAGCCAAAGAATTAGAAAAAGCCAATGAAAATTATAATTAAGGGCCATCAATCAATATACTTTTATCATTCATCACAATGACGTACAGAGATTGATCCACTTGATCCACATTAAAATTCCAAATTCTAACAATTGAAATATTTAGAATAATTTGAAAGTAAATCTTTTGAATTCAAAGCATGGATCCTTGTTTCACGAATTCAAGACATTTTGAAATCAAAACATGCTATCACGGATTCTTCAATAACTTGTTATTAAAAGAAAACGAATGCCCAGCCAGAACAAGAGAACGTGCACATACTCTATCATTCCAAATTGAAATCATAATTGGATGGGAATTCATGCCATTTATGCACTCACTCTGACACAACAGCAGTCAACACTCTTCACAAGAATAATGAATTGAACGCCCAGAAAGAGATACCATGCATTCAATTGAATCACATTCAAAGGTAATAAACATGTTATCAATCAAGATAAACAAGCACATACGGATTCAAGGTAACTACGACCAGGCTCTGATACCACTGTTGGGTTTTTCATGAGATAATCCTCTTTAAAATCATATCTCAAGGCGGAAGAAAACCAACCCATGGATCGCGCATTACAAAACATGAATCACATAAAGGGCTATTTGTGTTTACCTCTTGAAGCGTGCTTTCACTGTGATCACAAGTGCCGCAAAGGAGAAGCACCTCTACTCAGTTCACGCGAGCAAACGGACGTCGGAGCTTTGCGTCTTGTGCTAGCTGACGGCTGTGGGAGGCAAGGTTAACAAGACTAGGTTTAGAGCAAGACTAATAGTCTATTTATAAACCACATACTCCTCTTGACCTAACTGCCTACTTATTGGGCCTTGTACGCTACAAGCCCAATAACCTTTAAATTAATTAAATCATATTTAATTAATTGACCCGCTCCGCATTTGCTCTATGCGTGTGACCCTGTAGGCTCCCACTAAGTTGGCAATAATATTAAATATTACAATAATATCAAATATTAATTATAATATTAAATATTATAAATAATGAGTGGCATCTAGCAATGCATCATTACTACCCAATTAGCAAGAGTATCGGTGATCCGATTTTAGCCTTACTGCGACCAAAATTTACCGTGCAGTAAATGTCCCTTCGTCCATATGTCTTAATTGAACACAAGGCATTAGAGTGTCATCCTTGTTATATTCAATTATTTATTCCTCGATCCCCGAGAAGACGTGTAATCACAAACGGGCCCAATATCACATATTGGCCCACTTCCGCGTGGCCACGCATATTTCACGTCTCACTCTATCGAGGGCCCCAAGACATTACCCCTGTTATATAGGAGGGACGAATCCTATCTACATCACTCACACTCCTCAACATGATTTATTGCAGACCCAATAACTACCTTTATGACCACCCTATTACGCATGATGTTTGATAGCATTAAAGCCTACAACTCCTCATGTAGGAATCGTAGTGACTTCAAGTCGAAGGACTACTTCACTATGGTCGCCATAAGAATACTTATGACACTTACATAACTATTATGAAGTATTCTCATAGTGGGTCATCCGGTATAAATATTACTCCTAATATTTATACCCGTGTGCCGACTTGATATCACATATCCATGACCCGTGAGATGTGGTCATCAGTCTACTCACACAGTGGTCTCTATGTATTATTGTCATCCTAATTAACAATAATACTTGACTACGGATATTTAAGAATAGCGTTCTATTATTCAATGAGGTCTCACGATTAAGTCACATACTTAATATCTCATTGAATGAACTGCCTATTCTAAGGACTTTATTATGCTATAAACTAATAACATAATAAATGAATGCCTTATGCATATATCAAATATATAATGAAATTCATGATACAAATAATGATCTATTCAAAATAGATTGGCCTCTAGGGCTTACACCAACAGTTTTTACTTTTAGAAATAATGAAAAGCAGAAAAAAAAATTATTTTTAGGGTTAAAATGAAAAGCTACCTTCATTAGCTTTTGAAATATAACTAGTCATTTTTTTATTAAAAAAATTATTTTTATGATTGTAAACAAACACAAAATAACTTCTACTTTTCTTTAAAATCTCTAAAAGTAATCTATAAATTATTGAATTTTAAAATCACTTATTTTTTAATCAATAACAAAATGACCCTCAATTCTACAAAATCAATTCTATTCAAAATCACATTTGTCAAATGCTCATCCAAATACGCACTAGTCGCTGGAAACTTGTGCTTGTTTGTTTAAGATTTTCGACTACAGAAACTTGAATCTAGGAGAAGTAAAAGTGATTTTTGGATTTTGAAGGTGTTTGTTTACAAAGTTGCATCTAAAAAAATTGATTTTGTGTTAGGTAGAACTTATTTTAAGAGAAGTAATAATTTCGAACTTTTTCAATGAATAAAATTGATTTTGAGTATAGGACCTACAAATTTTTTTTATTTGTACATCAAAAATGATTTTACTTTATTATCCAAACAAAATCAACTCTTTTAAACTCACCTTTAAAATATTACTAACAAACACAAATCAATTTTTTAACCTTCTTTTTTTTTTAAATCCCTTTAAAATCAATTCTATCAAAACCTAAAACAAACAAACTCCTTCTATTACCAGAATCTTGTTACTAACAAACACAAATCAATTTTTTAACCTTGCTTTTTTTTTTTTAAAATCCCTTTAAAATCAATTCTATCAAAACCTAAAACAAATAAACCCCTTCTATTGCCAGAATCTAGGTTCTCTCGTCGAAATATGGGTTTTAGAGAGAGAAACTTAATATGGGTTCTCATTTTCTCTTTCTCTTTCTTCTCCTTCTCTTCTCCTTCCTTCCTCCTTCTTCCCCTCTAAATCTACCTTCGAAGCATTCAGACAACATATTGGAATTAATGATGGGGTTTAGGGTTTGAAGAAGGAAAGAAGAGGGAGAAAGAAGAAAAAGAAGGAAGAACCCTACATAAAAAGATCATGCCAAAAATATCATATTAGGGAGAATGATATCCAAAAGCTCTACTCTAACTCGAGTTTTCAAGATATGATTGGTAACTGAATTTTTTATCCGAAAAAGATGAAAGTTATTTTAAAAAATAAATTGATTGAAAATATCAACAAAAATGATATTTTTCGATGGGTGTTCTCTTACTATTGTTTGGATATACAAAAACGATGTTTTTCTACAGTGCGAAATGGCATTCTTCTATTGGTACCCGTAATGATCGATCTTCTCTCTTTTCTTTTCACACTTGTAAACCAGAGATCTTGACAACAAACACTTGCAACAAATTAAACACATAAAAGAACCAAAAAAAATTGAGATTTTCTTTCAAACTTAGGGATTAAAAGCTAAAATAACACATAAGTTTCTCTCTCTAAAATTTGGTTTCTCTCTAAAACCAATATTACGTGTGAGAGGACCCAGATTCTAACAAGAGAATATTGTTTCCGGCAATTAACAGTGGAAATCTAACACCATTAGTGCAAATCTAACAAAAAGGACCAACTTAGTGTAAGATTGACAACCTAAGGACCAATAAGGGAGAAGTTGTATACGATGTCGTATTGCTTTCTAATCTACCATGTATATATTCTTACCTAGTATTTTATTCTCAATCTAACTTATGTGTTGAGATGACTATTTATCAGCCTTCAATATCTCCTCTGCCATATATTAGTCTCTATGTAGAGAAATGGTTGCTTATCAACCATCACCCTCTTGTCAAAATGTTTCTATGAATCAATCTCAAATAGCCATTCACTCTGAATCTTCTCCAAAGTCTTCACCCTCTCAATCACATTTATCATCTCTCTCCTCATATTGTAAAACTATTGTTGTACCTGAAATACAAATTGGATATGATCTTGTAGTTCGTCAAGAACTTGAGTGTGCAAGAGAAGAATTTGAAGAAGTGAAGGATTTAGTTAAACTCTTTTTCTCTTCGCCTTAGTATCACAACTCTTTATAATTGTAGACAAATTATGTGACATTAAATGGCAGATGAAAATTTATGATTTGTGAATTGTGTTTATTTCTTGTACTTATTTCTTTTATTGGTATCAGATTATACATACATTCGCTATTCAAGTTAGTATATGACAATGTTTATCAATTTTGATATTCTATATATGATTTCATGTCGCTTTGATACTTACATTATTAGTTGGTATAATGCTAGGATACTATATATATATATATACACACACAAAAGATACTTCAAGATTGATGTACTCAACCTGTATGAAACTCAAATCCGAATCATCTAAAGCAACTGAAACAATGATGAGTCAAGACAACAATGAACTCGGATGATGAAGCTACTAAGACAGGAGAATTCACTCTCAAGCAACTTCTCCTTGCTTTCTTTGATCAAATGAGGATTCAACAAGATCAAGTGTCTCTAGATCATGCAACCAAAGTACTTTCGAAGAAATCTAAATCGTTTGAAGCTATGAAGAATCTCAATTCATTGCTCAAAGCGTCCAAATACCTGATCAATAAATCTTTATCTTTATCTTTATCTTTATTATTATTAAAAGGAAGGTAGTGGCTAGGGGTAATTATGTCATCTCACTTGGACCAAGGAGTTTTTTAGGGAACATAGGATACAAATGTCATTTCACTTGGCAATTTATATCAATAAATGTATATCAGTAAATGTTATTGATTGGGTAATTTATTATTGCTTAATTGTATCAAAAGTAAGTGGAAAATTTCATTTTCTACTGGTTCCACGATTTAAAGAAATCTTCTAGATGAATTGCTCTAGCATTTTTTTGGTCTAAATCGGTATCCTAGGTAATAGATTATTAATATAAGCAGATGTAATTCTTAAAGTATGTTATTTAAATCCTTCAATTTTCCTAAAATGAATTTGTTGCTGCCGCTACACTTTTATATATTTTCAATTGCTTTCGTAACTACAGATTTAAGACGTACAGTGATTGGGATTTCACTATGTAAGACAGTTGAATTCCACAATAATCACTGCACTTTAGATAGATTTCCTATTTCTTTTGGAATTGTTCTTGATAAAATACTAAAGATAAGGACCAAAGTAATAAGAGAAGACAAGTTTCCCACTGAACTTGGAATCTCACCTGTGAGATTTCCATTTGAGATGACAACAGTGGTAAGGTGGCCAAACGAAAGTTATATAATATTCATTATGTCCTTCATACTTTTATTTATTATTTTGGATTTAACATAGACATGTATTTCTTTTATAGTCCAACTGGTCAGTGGGTTAGTTGTTAGTGGGGCTGGGAGATTGAACCCCGCATCTCCAACATAAACTCCTTCAAATGTCTCTTGACTCACCAAGTGAGCCACCTACACGGGACAACATAGACATGTATTGTATTTTAAATAATTCAGAATTATACCCTCATGCGTAATATCTCAGATGTCCATGGATCATGCTACTATTTGGAAATTGGTATAGAAGCAACTAGCAAGAGAGAGCCAAAGAACTGTGCGAAGACTCCTTGGCTTGATCTTACTTGTGCTATTTTTTTAATTGAGTTGGGTACAAATAATGTAGCACATATGCCACATTGTTTCTAAAAAAAGCTAAAGAAGCTAAAATAAAATATTAATTTAAAAATAATTAACTTTTCTTAAAAAAAATAAAAGTAAGGATCTTCATTTCTTTATTTAAATAAAAACCCTTTCTAAAAAGAATAAAAAAAAGTAAAAAAAAAAATTCATAATGGGAACTATGGAGGCAAAATACTAGAAATAGAAGGTGAAGAAAGAATATGAAGAGAGACAACAAAAATTATCTAGAAGGCAATCAAATTATAAACCAAGGAAAGAAAACTGAAAATAAGTCATACATCATCTGCTACAAGAATTTCACCAAAGTTACCATTTCAAGAATTGACAAATACATATATTTGTCAAGAATAATAAGATTGATTTCTATATGACATTTGGCTTGATCAACAAATTATCAGCATATATTAGTATAATTAATGAAATATTTTAGATATTTTAGTGATATTTAAATATATTTTCACATTCATTCAGTTAAGTAAAGCCAATATTACATTAATATATTAATGTTCACTCGATGTTATCACCATTTTGTCCATCGGTATGCTTTCTAACTGTTTAACTATCAGTAATGACAACGAAAAAATATTTTGTTAAACTGCAGAGAAATAAAATGCTCCTCAAATCCAATCATTATTTGATCATCCAATTAAGATAAATTTGAGGATGTTAATAGCAAAAAAATAATTTGTAAATAAATATTAATGTATGTTTTGGTTTTATTTTAACTTATTTCAACATTTATGTGCAGCATAATAATATTAACGTATTAATATTTATGTGGTTACAATAATCAATCAATCATACATACCATATTAATATAAAACCGCACTAATAATCAATAAAACATACACATCTTACTCAAATCACCAAAATAGAAAATAAAATACCCAACATAAAAATGCAAAAAAAAAAAAAAGAGCAAAAAATGCTGACAGACGAGCACAGACCTCAATATTACAGAGGTGCCTATATAAAGAATTTATTATACCGAAGTTTGTTTGTAGCAATCAACTGTATCTATATAGAAAATAAATATATGATAATATTCGGTTATATGCTTCAAATAAATAATCTTTTCAATAACATTTCTGTTCAACCACGACACGATGTTGTATCTCCAAATTCGCACTTTTTTTTTCCCGTTAATTTTTCATATTGAAATGCTTAAACAAAAGTCACAATATTAAATTTTTACTCTTTTCATTATGTCATGTTTTTAAATTTAAAGTCTCAACACAAAACATCAATGAGATGAATTTTCATTTAAAAAAAAACACAAAAACTTATTTGTTACTCTTTTAATTTGTTATTTTTTATATTTAAATAAAATATTCTTTCAAAAAAGTGTCATCCTCTATCATAATATCATGTGCATCGCACGGGTACAAGATCTAGTATCAACAAAAGACGGACAAGCAAAAACTACATGAAGTTCTTTGAAGATTGAAGAAAGATTTTGCCTGGGTGCGGAATAGTTGAAGTAAACCTGAAGATTGGGTTACTAAAGACCATAACAAAATAAAGTCAATGAAGTTCTTATGAATTGAACATATGTTGATCAATCAAGAATGTCGAAGCAAGCTCTTTGACATACAAGTTGAAGCGTCCGAAGGACTGTTAGAAGATCAATCGTTTGAAGCATCGAGGCAACAAAAGAAGACATGTTATGAAGATCAATTGATCAAAGTCTACTTGATGTATCAAGCGACCGTAAATAAACAATCATAAAGAACCAAACGTCTATAATTCAAAGAACATCTAACGAAATGACTCGTATGAAGAACCTATTTGAACAAACTATATTAGATTATGCTGACTAATTACATATTAAATAGTATTATCTCAAAAGTTGGTATCTCTGAAGAACTGAATCTCTGCACGCATTTCTCGTTCAAAAAGACAAAAGAAGCAAAAGTGCTTTATGTTAGTATAAGTATAAAGGGTATAACTCTACTCGGACCCAAAAGTCAAAAAGCACGAGTTCCACATGCTATGAAGCCTATTACACAGAAAAAGCAAGAAAAGTGAGAAAGGCACAACTGAGAGTGAAAAATTGATCTTGAGCAAATGATCAAAAGTGTATTTTTTTTGTCCAGGTTAAAAATTTCAAAAGGTCACTATTTAACCATCTTCCATTGACTCTATACCACTTTAGATATGTCAACATGTGACTTAATGATAATAGTATATAATATCATTATATTTATAATAAATCAAAACTAAACCTTCACTAAAATATCAAAATTATTCTATCTAATCAAATATATATTAATATTGTATTATTATTATTATTTAGAGTTCAAATAATTGTTATAACAATCATTTGACCTCTAACGAAATGATTGTTATAATTCAAAGAACATCTAACGAAATGACTCATAAGAAGAACCTATTTGAACAAACTATATTAGATTATGCTGACCAATTACATATTAAATAGTATTATCTCAAAAGTTGGTATCTCTGAAGAACTGAATCTCTGCACGCATTTCTCGTTCAAAAAGACATAAGAAGCAAAAGTGCTTTATGTTAGTATAAGTACAAAAGGTATAACTCTACTCGGACACAAAAGTCAAAAAACACGAGTTCCACATGCTATGAAGCCTACTACACAGAAAAAGCAAGAAAAGAAGCAAAAGTGCTTTATGTTAGTATAAGTACAAAAGGTATAACTCTACTCGGACCCAAAAGTCAAAAAGCACGAGTTCCACATGCTATGAAGCCTACTACACAGAAAAAGCAAGAAAAGTGAAAAAGGCATAACTAAGAGTGAAAATTTGATCTTGAGCAAATGATCAAAAGTGTATTTTTTTTGTCCAAGTTAAAAATTTCAAAAGGTCACTATTTAACCATCTTCCATTGACTCTATACCACTTTAGATATGTCAACATGTGACCTAATGATAATAGTATATAATATCATTATATTTATAATAAATGAAAACTAAACCTTCACTAAAATATCAAAATTATTCTATCTAATCAAATATATATTAATATTGTATTATTATTATTATATTATTATTATTATTATTATTATTATTATTATTATTATTATTATTATTATTATTATTATTATTATTTAGAGTTCAAATAATTGTTATAACAATCAAACAATTGCGTTTACCAACGTGTATTCGGTTAAGTAGGAGGGGCTCAAATCCCTTAAAGGTGTAACTTTAGTGCGATCTCGAGATTTCTAACATCCTCGATTTTTAAAACGCTAATTAGAAATCGAGTGGTTATTAATTAATTAAATGTTGGGTTAGAATATTAAAATTAGGCGGGGACATAATACAATAGGCTTTTAAGGATAACCTAAAAATATAGAAGAATATCCCAACAACAGATTACGCGAGAAAATACGAAAGAAAACACCCCAGCATACTAACGAGGCTACACCCGAGGAGGACACGTGTCGCGACACCTAGCATGACACCTAACCTTCCACTAACTTACCCTAAGCCCATTACTTGTGACGCCTAGACTCCACCAACTCATCCTAATGCCACATAGCCTAAACAAATTGACACCTAAAGCACCTAAATGAATCACACCTAGCCTAACTAAGCCACCTAACATGCACTTAATCTAATCCAACTTAAATTAATCTAAATGGGGTAAAACAAAAGCATCTTCATCTTCTCATTTCACAATTCTGGGACCAGAGAAGCAAATGAAGAAAAAGGCATAGAAGTAAGAAGATTCTCAATGTGTGGTTCTTCATCTTCACTGTTCGGATTTTTTGTTCGTGTTCAATAGTGTAAGATATTAAGCTCGCACTGTAGTCTTAGAATGTGAAACACTCAACCCGTATACCCACTAACCTGTCACCATGAAAACGCCGCGGGAGATTCGTTCATTGTTGGATTGGGCTGAAACTTTTCCATCGGGTGGGGGATGTGTAATGCTTCCTTCTCACTGTTCAGATTTGTAAGTCGAGGTATGGAGCATGAGGTGTGGGGCTCGTACAGGAGCAGTCTTAGTACCTTTTCCCGTGGATTCTTGAGCTTACTTTTGAATCCGACTTCGCTTAAGTCCAACAGTTACTTCAGTAAGCTTTCATTCGTTTTTCTATCTTGATTCGATTCGGATCATTGATTGGAACCTTGGTTTAATTCTGTGGTTGTTTTGGTCTTTCTGCCTGTTTTTGGAACCCGTCTGTGTGTTTGGGGTAATTTTTGATCCAATGTACGTGTTGGGGATGTTGTTGCCAGTTTTGGTATTGTATTGAAAAATGTGTCTAGATCATTGTTTGAAGGTGTATCGAAGTGGTACCTTTTATGGAGCTGTGATTGGGTCTTTTTACTGAAAAGCGCGCTCACTATCGAGTGAGGGGGAAGAAACCTCAATCTTCGAGAAGGCATACATAGGATAGAACTGCTGACATGTGTTGGGATCTTCAAACCCTACTAGTGGTTGAGTAACCGACAACACCTAACTTACATTGGTGACTACTATTGAGTGATACCAATCTAAGGTGTAGGCATTATAGGTTTATCTGTAATAGGATGAACTATGATATTATAGATTGAGGATGCATGTTTGTTGTAATCGATGATATGTGTATATTTTGCAAATTAGTAACATGATGGTTGATAGTATGCTTATATGATTATATGTTGTTTGTATAACATGCTTAGTTGATGCTAGATATACCTGATATGATAACATGTTGTTTTGCCTTATACTATTGATATAATGATATTGTGATTGATCTGATCCCGGTTGAATAGGGAGATGATTGATGTGATGTTAGACTTGTAGGATAGCTAAGAATATTTAATCCATAGATTAAGTTAAAATGATTAAGTTGGTTAGAGCTTCTTGCTGATGGAGAGGGATATCCTCACAGTGGATCTCTAAGATGTTGATTAATTTTTAGGTGGGTGTTAATATTAGGTGCACACGTTGAAAATGAAATAATGGGTGATGGATTCATACTCGTTGCATTGGCTTTGTCGTGGTGAATCATAGTATGATTGGCTACAATAACTGTTTGAGCAGTTGACAGGGCGATGGTGCTTTGTCTTTTGCTTGACCATGATACAAGATTAGCTCCAATGAAGTGGCAACCTCCGCTACTGCTTTTTATTTCAATACGGTCTCGAGCATGGTCAGCATCACAGAAACCAACGAATATGGATTGATCAAAATTCTTAAAGCATAAACCCAGATTTGTAGTACCCTTTCACTGTTGTAGTGTAACACCCTATTTTTCGCATAAGGGTATATGTTACTATGGATGCCTGGTTGTTATTGTTGTTGTTGTTGTTGTTGTTACTACTAATGACATTATTATGATTATTATTAATATAATTGATAATGTAATTATTTCTATTGTTACAGTATTTTTAAAAAGGTGTGTATATATATATATATATATATATATATATATATATGCATGTGTGTTAATATATAATTATATTTATATTAATTAATGTGTGACCGCGAATGTTATTTTATAATTACCTACTAATTTGTAATTATATATATGTATATTAATATGGGGTTATTTTTATTAATATGAGAATGTGTTTATTAATGTGTGACATTGTGTGAATATATGATTTTGTATGTGATTTAATAAGTTAATATATAATATGTGATTTTATTAATAATTAAGTGATTAAGAATGATAGTACGCGATATCGTGTGATTTAGTATTTAAATCGAGATAGTGTAACTCTTAGATTTTAATCCCTTAATCAATCAGATTTGAGTCCTTATTAATATAAGAGAATCATATTTTTGGTTATCTCTTAAGATCTTATCATAATTTCCTAAGGATCATATCTAGAAATAACTACCAAATCTGTCTCCAAACTGCCATCGCACTTTTGACCATGTTAGAGTCCGATTTAGGATTTGATCGTGAAACATTAAATTGTAGATATTTCTCTCAGCTTTCTAACCACTTCAAGAAAGCCTCAATCCGACACTCGTAGCACAAGAAATGTGCAAAATACCAATATGTACGCGGTTTGGGCTAAAATAGGAGCTCGTTACGCCCTAACTTGTTTTTATACCATAAAACTCGACCTAACCCCTATTTTCCATGACTCAAGACTCAGAAAAGTTCCTCTCTTCATCTCTTAGGTTTTCCCTTAATTTCTCTTAAGAATTCTTAAAGGAAATTGCTCTTGTTCATCGTTCTTCGCCGTTTTTGGCTAGAAGGACATCACTGACGATACACGCTTCTTTTAATGTCGACTTTATCCTTTTGTTTCTGAATTTTGGGCTTCAAACAAGGTAAATTTTCGTGTGCCATGTTCCCCTTGCTTTCCCCTTGAGTTTCTTGACTTAGAAGCTTAATCCATGTGTTTTCGTTGTCGTTCTTGAGGAAGTGATCAAGCATTTGTGAGACGAGACCCAAACAGACCTTTTCTCATCTTCTCGTTTCTATTCTTTAGAGTTTAATCTCAAGGTAAGCCATACCTATTGTTCCCTTTTCGATTCTCTCATTGGTCTCAGAGTTGTGGTCCTCTTTATGAACTCTTCGTATTTGCAATGGTAGGAACCGGTGAAGGAGGCTTGGATTCGACACTCTCATCCCTTCAAGGCTGGAGAATTTGATTGAGGTATGGGAAGAAGATATTAGTATAACATGTATGCCTTGGGGTAGCGTAAGATGAAGGGTTAACCAATGACCCTGTTGTGTGCTAATTGCTTAATTGATGTTTTTTGTTATATGAATGGCTATGTTTCCTATATGCTTGGCATGTTGTAATTGTTAATTATTATGATGATGTTGATGTATACCATGATTGAATGTAGTGATTCTTAATGATTGATGTTATGAGATGAATGTCGTTGTTATAAAGACTCTAATTAAAGACATAGGGACGTTAGTTGTACCACCCCGATTTCTTGATTAGGGTTTAAGGAAGAGATTAAGTATGACTAAAGACTTAATCATGTTCCTTTGGTGTTAGTTAGCTTGTGTTTCAAGTTTGAGGAGAATTGAGTTGAAACGGGTCTGAAACGCACACAAATGCTAAATCGAGCGATTAATTAGTCAGTTAATTAATTAATTGAGAATTAGAATATTAAAATTAGGTTGGGCTTGAGCATAATAAATTTTTTTAGTAGCCTAAAATAATTAAGAAAATATTCCAGCAGTAGGAAGATATAGAAGAAAACACCCGGTTGTGCCAACAGAGCAACACATGATGACACTTGTCTTCCACTAGCTATCTAAGTAAAGCATGCAATGACACTTGTCTTCCACTAAAACTAAGATAATAATTAAATAATCCTAAACTAGGTAATATAAAAGCAAGTGAATGCATGGTCATCATCTTATTCTCTTCTTTTGGGCACATAACAAGAGGAAAAGTGAAGAGAAACTCTCCCAAAGGCAGCCATTTTCGTGCCATATATAAGCTTGAGTTAAGGTGGTTTCGGTTGTCGGATTTTCAAACCGATCGAGTATTCGTGTTCACGGCTTCGACATCTTCGACGTTGTGTCTTTGCATGTCATTTTCATCAAGATAAGTCAGTGTTGATGCCTTTGACATTTGTCCTTTTTAAGTTATTTAAATTCATTCCACTCCTATTCTTAGTCCCGATATCGTTTTCGGTGCATTTTAGGCCGTTACACGTTTTTCTGCCGAATCAGTCGACCGGGAGTTGACCGTGGGAGTGCAGGCGAATATGAACTTGCAGCGTACATCTGCTGTTCTTGTAAGTTTCTATCTCAATTTCGTGCCTTGATTCAAATTGGTTCATTGATTGGAGCCCTGTTGTTGATTCGGTGGTAGTTTTGGTCTTTTTGGCTGTTTTGGACCTCGTGCGTGTGCTCGGGATAATTTTGGGTCCAATGCACATACCGGGGGTGTCAATATCAGAATTGAGGTTGTTTTTGGAAAGCGTGACAAGGTTCGTGCCGATAGCACAGAGGCAATCAGAGCGTTATGGAAAAGTACGCGCGTCAGTAAGGTGGGGAGAAAGTAACTGACATCGTCGGGGAGGCAAGCGTAGAATAATAATTATATATGCATGTGTGTAGGGTGCCCCAGATCCTACTAGAATGTCAAATAATCGACAATGGCTAAACCAAAATAAATTAATATTTTAATGTTGTCTCGGGTTTAGTGGTTGTAGATTTATTGACAGTAATCCTGATACTTTAAGTTAGCAACTTTATGTTGATTGAGGTTGTATGAACTGCATGCTTATGTGTTGTTTGACTTGTACATAATGATACATGATATTTGCTATACTTGGTATGCTGAACATGATTTTATGATTATTCTATTGGTATATAAGAATTGGTGATTGACTGATTGTTATGACGAATATACATTGTATGGATGAGTTGAGAGTTAACACTGTGGTAACGCCTTGAAACTGTGGCTTTGAGGCCGGGGATGTATGGGCATCCGCTGTGAGAGTGTGAATGTGTAAGAAGGTTCCGGTGTTAACTAACGCTATGTTTGTTGCATTGCATTTTGCCAAGGTGGCGAGCCGTATGATTGGGAGTCATACGAGGTTAGTTGTACTCGAGTACGAGTATGGATTACGGAGGGGCCGGTCTGTGAAGAGACCTTGGGGATGCAAAACTAGACTCGGGAGGCTCACAATGACCATTAGTTAGCTCCTAGTGCGTCGTGTACCCCGGTAGAGCCTAGTTATCTCGACTTTACCCTGAGTGTCCACGTCTAAGGTTGACTATCTGAGGCGACCCAGAAACCTCTGATGGAGCTGAGCTCACAGAGAGATGCACTCTTATGGGTCACGGCGAGCGGAAAAGTTGCCTAGACAAACTAACTGATATTCCCTAAGCGAAGAGGCTTGATAAGGAAACGTTTCCTAAGCAGAGAGGCTTGATAAGGGAAACGTTCCCTAAGCAAAGAGGCTTGATAAGGGAATATCTCGGGGCTGAGACCCGGATGAGAGATATTGGCCGACATGCATAGCAGTGAGACTCCATAGAGGATTGAACTGAGAGTGAACTTCGAGGATGTTTTGTGTTGGTGTGATTCGGAAGATGGTTGCCTATTACCTGTTGCATGTGTATATGTATATGTAATTGTTGTTCTATGTGTCCCTATCCCCATTTTTATTACTATGTTAGAGTTGCTTATCTCCCTTCTTTCTCTACTTTCTATGTATGTTATCGGTATAGTAGATGAACAACAATGCCAAAATGGGAACGACAACTTGGAAGGACTACCGGCCATAATGCTATCTACAGAAGATCCCACCACAATTATATAGACGTTGTGACGGCGAAGGCGAGGGTAGTTCTAGACGCCCACATCACTAATGATGTGGATATGTCGGATGCGTCTGTTAGGCTGTGTGCCTCTGTGAGCTTATTTTGTATTTTGGATGTATTTTGAGAGGCGGGATGGGTAGCTATTGGACTTTTCTCCTGTTTCCTGTGATCAGCTTATGTATTAGGTTCAGTTTAAGTTTGACAGTGTTTGTTAGTAAGCCTAGGATCCCGCTGTTGGGATTTATCGTACATGGGTGACAGACGTACTTATTATGTATATATAGCTTATGTGTGTTTTAGTCCGCTGTGCATGTTTTAAACAAATTTAATTTTATCGCTTCCGCAAAGTAATTTATTTTCGTATGTATAATCACGCTAACGTTAATACAACGAATTAAGGCTTAGTTAATTAGGATTTCTTTAGTGGGACATTGGGGTGTCTCATTAGTAACCAAGCAAGAATTAAGGGTTAATTCCCAATGTTTATAAGACATGAACTTTAGTAAAGAGAAGTGAGGTTAATGCTCAATGGTGTAGTTAAGACCCTAGGATTGATCCATGAGTGATTTAGGGATGTTAGTAATGAAACAAGAATTAAAGGATTAATTCCTAATAATCATAAGACATGGAGATTAAATGAGAGGAACAAGATTAATACTTGATGGTGCAGTTAAAAGCCAATAGGATTGATCTTTAAATGCCTTAGGAAGTTTGGCAAAGGTTTCCAAACCTTCTGTCCAGATTTGAACGGCCATGCTCCAATAAGCATAGCTGTGCTCGATAAACAGCACGCCCGTGCTCAATGCCAGCATGACTGTGCTCCCCAAACAGAATAAGACGTTAAGTGGGAACAAGGGTAGCTTCACCCAAAATGTCTCATATAATGAAATAAGACATAAAACAGATTAAAGATAAGATGAATAGTCTAATTAAGCCTTAACAAAGATAATAAAACATAAGATACTAAGATGGTTAAGACGGTAACGAGGAGTTACCGCACGATGTTAACTTTGATGCTTAATGGTCAAATTGCCTTGATGCTTATTGATCAAGGTGTTGTTGTTTTTAAGCCTTGATGCTTATTGGTCATGGTGTTACTGGTGTTAAACTTTGATGCCTAAAAGGGTCAAAGCGAAGGTGGTAGCTATGTTGTTTGATGTTGTTGTACATGTATTCACACATTGGAGATGTTAGTGGGGGAAACTGCAACATAGGGGAGGTCGTCAGAGAGTAAGGCGATCTGGTCGTCCGTGTAACACCCATTTTTTGTGTTAAGCGTTTCTTAAGTGTTTATGCATGTTGTTAAGTTTAACCTTAGAAAGGTTCAATCCTTTTAAACTTCTAGTAACCTGTTTCACCATTTTGGCTATATATTGAGTTCTAGATGTCCATTTGAGGTGATCTTTGATCCGTTGGAAAGCTAAGAGAATTATCTACAGTACTTATTTCAGGTGTTTCGGCCAAATTCAGTTGTTAGGATGCACGGTCGTACATAATTGTGCACGATAGTACATATTATGTACAGCCCGTACATATTATGTCCCACCTGTGTCCTGCTTCGTGCCATTTCTTCGAAACGCCTGCGAACAACCTATGCAAGGTCGTATATCATGAAGCATGGCCGTACATACAATCCTGTCAGTATAAATAGGTGGTTATGGGGGTTGCGGCTGTAACCCTAAAAAATGGCACATTGGGCAATTCTAGTGTGGCTGAAACCTCTCCTCTCTTCTTTCCCTTGAACCCTTTGAAGTTCTTGGCGTTCTAGCTCTAGTTTTGGGAGAGTAATCATGTGTTAGTGGCGGTAGAGGTAAGCCAGTCATCCCTCTCTGTTAATTTCTTTTCCTAATTGCTGGATTTGGATTAATTGGTTATTCTTCTTGTTTGGCCAAGGCTTGGGAAACTCATCGAGTACCTCAAGGGAACGTGTCTAGTTTGCCAATGTTATCGTTTGGGAATCTTCATACCAGGTATGGGGAGAATGAATAGTACGAGTATGTAGGCTTGGGGGTAGCATAAGACGAAGGGTTACCCATGACCCTTTCCTTTGATAACATGTTTATATGCCTATTTGTTATTTGATGATTATCTGTTGTGATGATAATATTGGTATGAATATTCTTGTTAATGATTGTTGCCTGTTATGAATATGATGTTGTTATGATGCCATGTTTATGATGAGTTATGATGTTATTGGCTGTTGTTTGATGTTATGCTCTTAATGAGTGTTAATTGTTGAGGATGTTAATGCCAACAATGATGTTAAGACATTAAAATACGTTAATGATGATAATGAAAATTAAGGGATGTTTTCCCAGTTGTTCATAAGACATGAATGTAGTATGAGAGGTAAGGTTATATTCACAATGCTTAGTTAAAGACCCTAGGATTAATTAATGAGTGCTCTAGGGACATTAATAATAATGCTATGATTAAAGGATTAATTCCCCATGATGATAAGACATGAATATTAATGAAGAGCAGTTAAGATTAATGAAGCTGATGTTCAATGGTTTAGTAAAAGCCAATAGGTTAAATATTGAACTGTCCCAAGGATTTGGGAAAGGGTTTCTGACCCTTTCTGCCCAGATCAGTACGGCCACGCTCCATTGAGCACGGTTGTGCTTAACAGGGAGCACGCCCATGCTCCAGTTTGAAATCTAGAGAAGGGCACGTTAACAGGCAGCACGGTCGTGCTTGCCTACAGGTCCAACACGCCCGTGCTGAGGGTGAGCACGCCCGTGCTCATCTGACTAGAACAGAACCAGAAATGCTGAAATAGAGGTTTTTACCCTAAAAGCTTAAAAGACTTAATAAGATACCAACGAAACATGAAGACCAAAAGACAAGTGATAAGATGTTGTACCTTTGTAGCCGAGTGGCCAGGGGGGCCTTGATGCATGATGGTCAAGGTGTTGAGGCTGTGGTGCTTTTTGGCCAGAGTGTTGTTTAACGTTTAAAGTTAAAAGATTAAAGACGATGTTACCTTTGGTGCTTGTTGGCAAAAGAGGTTAAGCCATAATAAATGGTGTTGATGGAGGTGGTGGATAACGGTTGTTTGTTATGTGCATGCATCATGCATGGAGTTTTAGAGGGAGGTACGATAGTTAAGGGGAGGTCGTCCGCCAGTAAGACAATCTGGCCATCCACGGCCATTCATCCAAGACTTAGGGAATCATGTACACCCGTGGTGGCGCATCTGAGAATAAGGTGCATTGGCTATCCTAGGGGTCCACCCATGGTAAGGTGACACTACAAGAAAAACACTATTTAGCGTCAGAAATTTAGCGTCGGCCTCGACACCGACGCTAATAGCGTCGGCCGAACCGACGCAAATTGGACGCAACATTATTAGTGTCTTCCTTTTTGTTTTTAAATTTACTAATCTATTTTTACGTGGGCCGAGCCGACGCTATTTTGGGAGATTTAGCGTCGGCATGATCGACGCTACATTGAGTTTACACTTAGCGTCTGCTTGTCTGACGCAATATTGGGAGAACACCTCCGTGGGAACCATTTTTTATTTCTTCCCTCTTTTATCTTCTTCTTCTATTGACGCAGCCCTATAGCGCAGCCCCAAACCCTCCATACTGAAGAAAGAAACTCCTATAGGTCGTGGGTACCTCCATTCACACACCATTTACACTCCAAAATGTTTTCATATTTTTTATTCTCTCCTCTCACTCTAACTGATTGCTATTGTTTTAAAGCTTTCAACTTTAGGTATTTTTTCTTATATTTTGTTTGTTAAAGCTTCGTTCCACCTTCTTCACGGTCAATCTGCCACCGTTACTGCTGCTGTTGTCGATCAAGGTTAGGGTCTCATTGTGCTTTCATTTTTGAACATTTGTTTCAAGCCATCAGCCACTAATTGTTTGCTCTGCTTCCTCGTCGTCACTGCCATCCGTGCCATCACCTCCGTTGTCAACCCAGCAAGTAAGGACTCCAACTTCTCTGTAGTTTAATTTTTAGTTTAACTAGATTTGTTCCTCTAAAATCGGACCCTTCCCCATCTATCGTGCCTTTCCACTTGCACAAGCATGACCCCTTTGGTTTAATTGTTTGTTAAATTGAATTGTTTCTCAAAACCCCTAACCCGTTCACTTCCACTACACAAAATTGTTTGACGTTTCTAGGCTGATTTTTAATTAATTAATACCTTTTCTAGTTTTAACTTCCAACACCAGCTACAGAAAAAGTTTTTCTCTGAAGTTCTTAAGCTTCAGTGGTGAAAATCTTAGCTTTAAGGCTTTAAGAATAAAGGGTAGCCAAAAGGGTTAAAAAGGTATGAAGAAAAAGGATCTGGTTGTGATTGTGTTGTGGCTTTGGAATTTGGAGACAGAACTTAAATATTGGAGGGTGAAGGAGGTGATGGTGGGTGTGAATTTGGTCATGTGTTGTGATTTGTTTTGTGTTTAGTGTGCAAGAGACCAAACAAATCGTGTTTAATTTTACTGTTATGATGAATGAATTGATGATTCTCATGTGTAGACTTGTGGAATATAATTCCTTTGATTCTTTGCCATGTTTTTGACCTATCATGGAAGTGGAAGATCATACTTTTTCTATTTTCGTTTTCTTGATTTGATGGCAGAAAGTGGAAGGTCACTGGATTTAGGAATGATAACCAATTTTCATTCATTCATGGCTTCTTCACATATTGTGCTGTGTTTGAAACAGGAACAACAGTTGTTTGAGAGAGATTGACAGATAATAACACCTTGGGAGGATCCTATTCTTGCACATTGGCTAGAAGGTACCATCATGTTTTCATTATTACTATTTAATTACTTATTCATGGTCTGGGGTGTTACTTGGAACATAGGCACACACTAAGATTACTAGGCTGCTAGGAGTTTTTAAATTATGGAGTGTGATTATAGTAACAGACATGATATGGTTAAGGGATTGGGGGAAATGAAATTTGTAGGAATGCAAAACATGAAGATGTTGAAGTAAGCATCATTATGGATCCAATGCCTATATGTTTCTTATTATTCAGTGGTAATTTATTTTAGATTAATCCACATGATATTACTTCAATAATAAAAGTAGTTTTATAAAAGATATATTATAGTAATGTCAGAGTCATGTGTGTTTTTTTTCCCAGTGTTAGAGTATTGATCACATTCAATTATTTGAGAACTAATTAAATTTTAAAGCCTGACCAAAAAATGAAGGCATCTTTGGTGCCATAGAGAAAGAAAAAAGATATAGTTTAATTTATATCATAACTTCCAAAAAAAAGAAATAAAAAGTAAAAAGACTTTGCTTGAATTGATAAGATATTTTGAATCTTACAAAAGTAATCTCAAAAAAAAAAAAAAAAAATCTGCATTAGCCATGCTAGTTACGAAAATATTAAGCATTTGGAAGATTAAAAGTCACCGTGACATGATACTTCTTTCATGCAATTTATATTGAAGTTCCTAGCAGGTAGGCATCTCCTAAGACTGAGTTCAATCTCCGGTCGAGTCATTTTCTTTCCTGTATTTTTCACTTCATGTGCTAGAGGTAGTAATACTAATTAGACACATTCTCAGGTTTGTGTCCATTTTCTCTATATATTTAATCAGTTCCCATCAAATTGGTTTGATATATCTATACTCCATTTGACCAACATAATAAGTATCTATTTTGAAGTCTATTTTTGTATATGTTTGGAGAAAGTGATTTAGTCTAGGCTAATCCTAAGTCTTTTCTCACAGATGCTAGTGCATATGCTTACATGTTGACTAACAAGATTCTTTGTTTTTGTGTATTTTGCAATTCAGGATGGTCCAGTAGCAACCATGACATTGGATTTGGCATCAACACTAAAGGTAAGATCGTGTATTCCCCGTCCAATTGGTGAAGTTGATTTGAATAGTTACAACCTTATGATTTAAATGTGATAAAGTCGTTATTTGCAGATTATAGTTTGAATTAGTTGATAACAATGAAATTTTATCAAGTCTGATAACAAATAATGTTTTTGGTCTGATATTGTAAATAATGTTTTTTTAAGGATCCACACCAACATAACGTTATGGAGTTGAGTCGATAATTGGTGATGCAATCTTGAAGCAACCTTGGAACCATTCAGATGCAATCATGTGCTGTTATGTGAAAACAAGTGGAATCACTTGCTTTGCTATTTAACTTGCTTCATCTCTACTTAATTGTATTTGTATAATTGATTAGTTGTCTAAGGACATTATTGATAGCCTGCTACAAGTTTTTTTTTAGAAAGTGCTTGTCTTTTGCGTAATATTTGTTAAGTAGCCAATAGACTGCAAAATTTATTGATATCAAGTCTGAATATCATTATCTATTTTTTTTTAAAAAAAATATATAACATAGCGTCGGCCAAGCCCACGCTAAATATTAGTGTCGATCAAGCCCACGCTAATTAGCGTCGGCCAAGCCCACGCTAACACTAGCGTTGGCCAAGTGACAAAGGCATTCTAGTGTCCAATTAGCGTCGGTTAAGCCGACGCTATTTAGCGTCGGTTCTAATATGGCCGACGCTAAATTTAGCATCGAGCTGTTTAGCGTCGGCCCCGTAGTCGACGCAAAGCCGACGCTAATTAGGCTTTTAGCGTCGGCTTTCAGCATTTAGCGTGGGCTTTTGGCCTACGTTAAATGCTGTTTTTCTTGTAGTGTGAACTGCCCCTACGTTCGTGCTTATTGGCCAATGTGGAGATGTAACTCTGAAGTTGACTTCCTAGTATAGTTTGAATCCACATGCATAACGGAGTAGTGAAGCAGAGTTATATTGCATAACATACACGTTTGTATGATGATAATTGTTTATGTTATATTTGTTGTTTTTTATAACATGCTTGTTTGATGTATGCTCGTCTTGCTAACTGCTTCCTTGCCATTATATTCATATACATTTTTCTTACTCCCTATCTCTATGTTTTTCGTTTATGGCATGTATATTTTATGCAGAGGTCGGTGAGCAGCCAGTTGAGGAGTGACTCTGAGGAGCGGCGACTCGTAGTTAGGATTTCCCGCTTTCAGTAGTTTAGTTATGTTTAGTTTCAGCTGTTTATCCGAGATATTTATCGGATTGGTTATACCAGCTCTGTAGTGTGACATCGGGGTTGGGTTCGTTTATGGTTTTGTTTTTGTGTTATGTTTTTATAAACATGTGTTGGTTTTTTCCGCATTATGTTACAATGCGGCAGTCTCTGCCCGGTTTATAATTTTACGATATTATTTGCATGTGCTCTTTCCCTCTTTATATCGGTGTTATCACTTTTGAATACATTCGGGGTAGAGGGTGTCACAGTCCGCGGTGATTCATCTAGGCTGATCGTGCGTCCCGCGGTGGTGCTTCCGAGAGTTAGGTGCATCAGCAATCCAAGGGGTTCATCCATGGTTTGGTGAGCTGCTGGCGTTGGTGCTTAATGGCCAATGTGGATATGTAACTCCGACGTTGTCTTCCTAAGTTAGTTATGGATCCACAGTTATGGATCCACATGCATAACGGAGTAGTGGAGTAGTACTGCACTGCATAGCATACATTGTTGGTTATGTTGGATGAGATTATTATGCTATATGTTGTACTATGTGTTATGTATACGTTCATATATGTATTGTATGATCATCTTGCTAACTGCCCTATTGTCATTATGTTTGATAACTGCCCTATTGCCATTATGATAATTACATATTGAAACAATAAATCATATCTAAACTCTATTAAACATTATTGTTAAACCAAAAATTTTAGGGAGCATGAAAGATAGCTAATTGAACCTTCATCAGGTCGAGAAACTCCTCTAAAGTGAACATGTTTCTAAAGTGAGTAAAAGGGTATATCTACGCATAGAACATTAAGTGGGTTGAAATCTTTATAGAACATTAAATGGGTTGAAATCTCTATGCCTTTTATCAAATAAAAGGGTGGATACACTCTACTTACTCAATTTAGAGACAGACCCACTTTACTCTAGTCTTATCCATATTATCCATATATGTCCATTCACCAGCTAATTTCACTTAATAGAAAGTCACCAAAAGCTAGGCCAGGTGCTTATTTTTACTCTTAATTGTAATGGCTAGTAGTAAAACCAAATACTATAAACGTTTTGGGGGATCGTGAAGGATATGCTCTTTGTAAAAGATCACTAGGGAACTATTTTGTCACTTGTGTGTAGGAGAAATGTTCAAAATAGTGGGAAAGTTTGACATCATGGATGTGTAGTCAGATACTTGACTTGTTTGATGGTTAGTTTCACATGGCTTAATTGAGTTGAAAGAACTTCACCAACAGAATACACTAGTCCATTTCTTAAACTATAATGTGTTATGTACTAGTAGAAGAATGTGGTTTTATGGATCTAGGTGCAGTGGGATGCATATTTACTTGGTATAGAAAACCTCATGGAGGTAGAGTATCTCAAAGAGGTTGGACAAGGCATTGGCATATTGCAATTAAAGGACCTTTTTCCAAATCAGAAATTATGTGTAAACTACACTTGAATCATTGCCCTAATCTTTTGAGGTGTGGGGGCTACGTGGAAAGAGGAATTTTCCCAGAGACGTAGGCATGAAATATGTTTAAACTCCATTCGAATCATTGCCACATTTTTTTAGGTGTGGGGGATACATGGAGAGAGGAGCTTGACTGTTGATTTCCAAGATGAATGGACAACCACAAGGACTATAAGGAAGTGGTGAAAAGAAATTAGTCTGATGGGGACTATAATATTATCTCTGGTTTAGATAATAATAGATGATGAAGATGACACATGGAGACGCAAGAAATGGGAGTAGAATTGTGTTTCTTAACAGTTTTTGAAAACCTTTCGAAAATAGTTTGCAAGCAAGCAAGAAGTGAAATACACAATAAAATCCTTTTTTAAAGTAGAGATAATAAACTCAATATCAAATCCCCGAGAGTTAGTTTGAAATAAAACTGACAAGAGATAAGGAATAAGAGAACAACCACACAAGGATTTATCCTGATTCACTCTCTTTCAACTGAGAGCTACATCCAGTCTCTTCTACTTAAATGTTTTCTCTACTATTATCAAACAACTTACAAGTATTATTTTCACTTGCCTCTTCTGGCTTACAAACTCACAAGTATTCAACACATCTTGAGGCCAAGTATTCTATTACAGTTAAGCCTCTTCAGGCTCTCTCAAACATAAGAGATAAAAAGAGTTTTATCTAAGAACAACTCACTTTGTGTGAGGATATGAAAATTTAAGTTCAGATAAGATTACAATGAAAGTATTCGAGAGAAGTTTGAGCAGAGTTTTTGCACTTTGAATAATCAGAGCTTCAATGTCTTCTTCACTGGGATCGTCTAGCATTTATAGAAGGAGTGCAGCTTTAGCTCTTGTTCTTCAACAGTCTTCAAGAAATATCCATTTAGAGATATAATTAAGTGCTGAGATCTGTTGAGTCTGATAACTTGTTATATAATCTTTGAAAAGAGCTCTTGGTTATCAGAAAAGCTCAAAGTGGAACCGTCACTTCTCTGTTGTACCCGAAAGTTGCCTTTTGTCTTTCTTTGTTTGTAAACGGAGTCAACTTTGCAGAGTTTGTGTCAGGGCAGAAAGGTAATTGTGTAATCAAGGGTACTATGTTTCTTTTACTAAGAAGAATAATGTTTAATCAATTAAGCATACAAGGTAAAACCTTCGGGAAACATATATTAAATAAAATAAACTTTATGAGAGCAAAGCACTTAAAAGACGAGTTTAGAAAGAACACATCTTTGGATGTGATATGATAAAATTGATGTGTAAGATTCATATAGTCTACTGACAGATCGTCTAGTGTCTATTGATAAGTCTTTGGACTTGCTTTACTAGACTAGTGAACTGCCCGTAGAGCAGACTAGTGGGTTCGTCTAGCAAATTCAGTATAGACCAACATAAGCCTTTGGGCCTATTTTAAGGCGCTTTCTTTAGACTTGTGTGCTCGTCTAGCGAGCCATATTTAGTCCTGCACACTTCAATAGGTGAGTTAGATAATAAACCTAACTTTGTCATACAAATTTAATTTTTTTATTAACATCAAAATTTTTAGAGATTATTAACCACAACCACTTGGTTCCAATAGAAGAGACTCCTTTTTTGGAATGAAAAATGCTTAACCATACAAATATGAAATTCATATTGGTCACAGTTTGATTCTCTCTCCTCATTTTTTTTATTTTCTATCTCTAACCATTGACTAATTACATCCAACCTGGTTAATTGAAACAATTTTTGTTGAATTTTGTACCATATATTGTCGTACAAAATAAAAAGACTCTTTTGGGAATACTTTTTATCTGAAGCGCATATTGAAAGCAATGTTAAGGGGGTATACAACAGGCTTTGGAAGCAGCTAACTGCATTGGCTTAGAAAGGCCAAAAAATGAGTTTCATAGCAATACAATATGATACTTAAACAACTTATGTATTTGGGTATTTGATATGCTTATTATAAATATGTGTGTGTGTGTGTAATATTTATCGATTGAAATTTAATAAATTTTGCTAACTTTATGCTTAATTTTGAATAACTTGGTCTAATTATTTGATAATTTTACTTTGTAGATCAATTCATGTAAAAAGTTATAGAGAAAGTAATTTTTGAAGGATGAAACTGACTTTTGGAGAATTTAAAGACTAAAGTACCATGTGTCAAGTTTGATGGAGGAAGATCATTAATTTGATGTGGCCCAACATGGTTAGTGGTGGTTGCTTTAAGTAGCAAAAGAAATCACCCCAATTCATGAACAATGGAACTTCAAGGCATCGTTAAGCCATGGTCAAAGTGTGTCGAGTTGATAACTTAAAGAGAAAATATGTTGTTGGCCCATGGAATCAAGGAAAAGAAATTGAAAGTTGATGGCGACAATTAACTTGAATGAAAAGTCATATTCGATTTGGACCCATGATTAAGTTTAGTGCAACCTGAATGTTTGGGTTTATGGCCATCAGACATCAAATATTTAATGAAGGCAACTTGACTCACAATGATAAAACCCAAACAAAAAATTCAAATCTCCGTAATTGGAACCCAAATAAAGAAAGGGAGGGAGAAAGAGCAGGTCAACTGAATTAAAAAAAAGGTGTGTATCATCTTGGAGTGTTCATGGGATGAGTTTGGCTTGCCCCAAACCTAACTCGATATTTTGATAGGGTTATTAATTTGGACTATAATCCTGATATGAGCATGGACAATCAAAGCCAAGGACCTAACATTGAAGACCTACATGGACCCTTAATAAGGGCAAGGCTTAAAAGAATCCAAGACTCATTGAAGAAGGTGGTGGTCAATCACTTGACTCATAGGCAACTGTATGAAGAGGGCTTCACCTTGAACCTCTTTGCATTGAGCTATTGACCACCTAGTTAGGGATAGGACCTAGGACCCTTGTTTAGCTTACACTTTATGTAATAAAGGTAGGGACTAAGAACCTTGTATAGAGTAGAGTTTATGTAATGAAAAGTGCTTAGGACTAGTTTAGGGTTTGGGCCTATTGGGCCATAGCATAATAGTAGAAGGCATTAGGCCCAAAACAAAGCCCACACTTGGTGGAAGGAGCTAGGGGGTGCTACTTGTGGCTCAAGTTAGAGTAACTTGCACTTCGAGTTAGTCTAGCTTGCACCTTAAGTAGGATGAGCCTATAAATAGGTATCAAGTAAATCATTTTGGAAGTTTGAATACATTTTGAGTTTTCTCACACTTGAGAATTCTAGAGAGAGTTGAGAGTTCTCCTCTTCTTGGTTCATGAGTTGAACCTTTGATTCTTATCTTGAATATCCTTATTCAAGTGGTGAATCTTCCCATAGCTTATCAATTCAATCTTCTTCTCAAAGATGATTCAATTGTGGCGCCTTCCCCTTCATCTTCTTCCTATTCCATTTTCTATTTTCTTTGTTTAATTTTCTGCACTTTAAATTCAGTACTTTAATTCTTGTTCTTGTCATTTCAATTCATATATAACTGTGTTATTCTACTCCTTTTTGTTTCTCTTGATGCTTCATTCTATTGTTCTAGTTTGTTTGTGATCTTCATTCTCTGGCTAGTTGACTCTTTAATATTCAGTCCAACAAAAAAATTTCTTTCTTTGGTGCTTTGACCAGTGCCCTAATTAGCTTTTGCCTTTCTTTAATTCTTTAACTAAAAATATTTTTAACCTTGTTTTCAGAACATTCCTATTGAGCCACGGAAAGACACGTGTCACACAGCCATTGGGAGAGCCACGTACATGTAAGTTTGAAATTGGATTCTGTGCGGTTTTTGCATCCAAAATCCACAAATAGCGAGCCAGACACAGCTCCGTCAAACAAAACTCACTATATAAACTAGAAGCAAGGAATGCAATAGTCTCTTGCACAATTGGTTGCAATTGCACTATTGCAATAGCAAGAAATCTTTCTCAACCTTACCCGAGCGGTGCAAAGAGAGTACAATGGGTTTGATCGCAGACACCATCGACTCTGTCAAGTCCATTCAGTTCAGACAAGCTCTGACCCAATTCATCACTCTCGGTATGCTCTCATGCCCCTCCACTCCCATTCTTCTTCCTGTTTTCTCACTTTCCATTGGAACAACCATAGCAAAAACCAAAACACTCTTTTTCAATAATAAATAAAGAGTGTTGAAAAGTGTTGCTAGTTATGCTTTTTTTCCATTGTTCCCATCCCATTTCCACAGGATTACAATTGCGTGAATTTAACAGTAATAAACAATTAGTTGATTAATTAAGTTTGGTTGATCTATGTTTTTCTGTGCAATGTGTTGTGTTGTGTTCAGGGATGATTGTAACATCAGCGTTAATAATATGGAAAGGGTTAATATGCATTACCGGCAGTGAATCCCCCGTTGTTGTTGTTCTTTCTGGAAGCATGGAACCTGGTTTCAAACGAGTTAGTATTACTTTTTTTTTTTTCCTTTCTATTTTTTCAAGTTTAGTTCAAAGCATGTGAAATTCTCTAGAGTCACCATTTATGAATCCTATTATTTTTGAGACTTCGGTTATGCATATTATTGTTATATGGTTTATCTGACGAAAGCTTGTGATTCTCTTACAGGGTGACATTCTGTTCTTGCACATGAGCAAGGATCCCATTCGTGCAGGAGAAATTGTTGTTTTCAATATAGATGTATGATTTCTTTCCCTTTTTATTTTAAACGATATGTGCCATCCACCCTTGTTGATTTTGTTCTGTATTGGTTACTTATTGATTTTCAAATGCTTTGAACTACTCTTCTTACTATTCTATGAATGATATCTTCTCATGGACCTTAGGTTTCCGAAATTCGTTGACATAGACTTGTCTTTATCGGAAAACACAGCCACTTCTAGGCAGTAGCTTTGCCATCAACATGGTTAATTAAGTTAAAGTGTATCAATGTTATCCTTTGTTTGAGTGGATTCTAAACACTGTGAGGCTAAACACATTGAGGTATCTTTTCTCTTTTAGTTGTTGGTTTCTGATTCAAAAGAAATTATATGGTTCTAGATGTTCAATGGGTGATACAAGGTTTATTTTGATTTGTGGGCATGAAGCCCATTCTCTATGTGAACTGCATTTTCGGTGGTGCTATGTCATTTTCTCTTTCTGTACTTTTATTATTTACCTTTCTAAGGTGGCTTAATGGTCTGGTTAAATGTCCTGTATTATTGCTGGTGCGGATTTTTGTTGGTTCGGTTATTTCATGATTTGTGCTTGCCAATCTTGGATGATGATCTTATATGTGTGCAAAGCTTAGTACCTACTGGGTGATGATCCTTGCTACAAATCGATTCATCAATGTGGAAATATGAGGCAGTTGAACTGGTGCTTTGAGTTGCCTTCATATAACTCTTTCTCTGTTTGAAGCCATTATTTAGTATCTTTACCTCCATGGATGAGTTGCTGTGGTTTAGCATGCTGGTTGATATTTTTTGGTTTTTTCTTTTCATACAAATAGCTTATTGATCTGGTTTGTGGTTGTTACGGGCTGCATTTGTGCTTATGGGTGCTTCAGCTTCTTTCTATTTCCCTAATAGGAAGTCTCTTCTCCTTGTTTAGGTATGGCTTCTTTATTCTATGAACAGTTGGTGGTTTGGGTTAATCTTGTGTAATAATAATACTGGTTATCTATGTTGGTCCATTATTTTGGTTACATAGGTTCTTCCCTTTGGTTTTTGGTTTTGTTTCTGTATACAGGTTAGGGTTCCCTTTGTACTCTTTAATCAATATACTTTTTGCTTAAAAAAAAAAAATGTTATCCTTGTCAACTTGTGGGCATAGGCCGTAGGACATTAATTTTTCCTTTAAATTAGGTATTTAATTTCAAGCTGCATGGCACTCCCCCCCCCCCCCCCCCCCCCCCCCCCCCCCCAAACAACATATCCTCATATTTAGCAGCAAAGAAGTAACTTTTCCTCCTTTAATCAGAATAAGTCTCAGACACAATCATGCATTGGATTATGGTCCTTAATTCTCCCCTGCCTTATTCTTCAAGAGGTAGGGGGTTCTAAATTCAATCATTATTAGCACTTGAATGTGTTTTATATATCGATTATCTCTTTATAATTGGACTACCTCTAATGGCCACATGAAACTCATATTTTAATTGAAGAAAAATTTCTTCCGCCCAAATGTTTTGTCTTCCTGCCACATTTTTTCTATGTTAGTTTGATGCTTTCTTTCTTTTACAGTTAATTCTCTTTTGTTTTTCCATTGCTGTTATATTATGATTATTATATCTTAATTTCATTCTTTGTGTAGACCAACAAGCACCAACCTCTTTTTCTTCGTTTGTTTCTTTTTATAGAACCTTCTGCATGTCTTGCATAAGTCATTGAACATTCTTCTCTCTGGGATTTGTTGCTTTGTTATCACAACTAATGTTCTTGCAGTTTCTCTCTCTCTCTCTCTGTCTTATGGATTGTTTGTGCCATGCTTTGCTGTCATCCCAGTCCCTCTTATTCCTCAGCTAGGCAAAGAATGATTGTTGATTCCCATAGTATTTGGGCAAATTTGTTATGAAATAGCGGTTCTTACCAAATTTCTTTATTTTGTTCATAATTGACAAATTCTGGTTTCATGTTTACTCTGTATTTAGAAGCATATCAGTTCAGATAATCTATTGCTTACTTTATTGGTTTTTTTTTTCATTTTTTGTTATTATTTAATGTGAACTTTGAGAATGGGAATAAGTAAATTTCACAAGAATGATCTGAAGTGTAAAAGCCCTACTGAAAAAGTAAGTAAAATGACTAAAAATAAATCCATATAAACAGAAATCCCATGAAATTCACGGTTTAGAAAATCTATTGTTTACTTTATTGATTTTTTTCCTTCAATTTTTGTTGTTATTTAATGTGAACATTGAGCATGGGAATAGTAATTTTCACAAGAGTGATCTGAAGTGTAAAAGACCTACTGAAAAGTTAAGTAAATTGACTAAAAATAAATCCAGATAAACAGAAATCCCATGAAATTCACGGTAAGCATGGACTATGTATATGTAAACTGGAAAGAAGGGGTGGAAAGGAAGCCATTACATGTGTTTATGCAATCTGTATGCTAGTCTTGACAGATTTATTTATCTTAATGTGGTTGCCTCTATATTTTTCTAATTTTGTCTGCACATTGTTCAGGGACGCGACATTCCAATTGTTCACCGTGTAATTAAGGTAAGAACCTTCGAAAGACGTTTATTTTATGTTCCTAGGCATTTCCACATCTATTCAATGCTCACATTATAGATTTCTTTTATGCATTATCTTTGAAGAAGGGAGTAGATGTTGCTTGCTAATTGATAATGACTTGCCCACTAAACTGGTATGCCGGCTCTGCAAACTCCATAGTTGGAGAATCTATGTGATATAAAGTTAAGTATATTGTACAAGACTCCAGGAAATTAGAAACATATATGAAAAAAATACAAAGGAGTGTCTATGAATAAAGGAATGATGATGGTTAATAGTCAGAGAAAATTGATCTTCCAGAGTTAATCCTTTATCTGTGTTTATCTTGGGTTTTTATTTTAAATTTCTGATAGCATACCCTTAATTAAAATGTGGGTGGTCCTACTAACTAACATAACTGCGAGTGACGGTTAGACAATTATGTTAGTTAAGTAGGTTGTAATCATTATTTTCTATATAAAAGGTGAGACGAGGCCAGATGAGAGGGGTGTGCGAAAACTAGAGTTAGGAGAGTTGGGTCTCTCGAACAGCCAAGGATGTTTGAGGTAATCATTCTCCCTCAATAATTCAGTTCCGCTAGCTGAACTCAAAGTACTAGGAAAAAAGGCATATTAATTCTTCTTCTTAATTACCGTTCTAACACTCATATTAGAGAGATGCTATCTAGAAGATGTTTAATGGTTTGTAAGAGGACAAGGATGGACGCACGGTTGGAGGCTCTGGGAAGAATGTTCAAATCTTGGGGGCGAAGCTGGAAGGAAGAACGGCTTTGGAGTGAGATGATGGAAAATCGAGCAGAGGTCCAAGAAGCCTGACCAAGGAAGTTGGAGGAATTGATGGAGATGATGGTTCGGGGAGGTGTGGGCAATGCAAGAAACGGGGAGAAAAGCAGTGAAGAGAGGGAAAGTGGTACTAGGCGAGAGACATCATTGGCAATTGAGGAAGATAGGTGGAGGAAGCTTGATTTTTCTCTCTTTGCAAGAGAAGATGCTTATGGCCGTGTTTCAAGGTTCAAAATATATTTCTAACTGAAGGGCATCTCTGAGGAAGAGCGACTACCTCCTATGTTAACTGAGGATTTGGAGTTATGGGTCCAACCAGGGGATATCTTGCAATTGCACCCTGGTCCAGGGGGGAGAGCAGATGGTTTTGATTAAGTGGAAAGATCTTCCTGACTTCGAGAACTCGTGGGAACCTGCAGCAGTGATTCAGAGCAGTTTTCCTATTGAGGACAAAGTGGCCATTATGGGGGTACTATTGATAGCAGACCCTTAATTAAAAGGGTCTATGTTAGAAAAAGGCAAATAGGGGTGGTCCTACTAATTAACATAGCCGCCAGCGACAGTTAGGCAAAAATGTTAGTTAAGTAGGTTGTAATAATTGTTTTCTGTATAAAGGGAGGGAGGAGGCAAGATGAGAGTGGTGTGCAAAAACTACAGACTGAGTTAAGACATTGGGTCTCTTGAACACCAAAGAGTGTGTGAGGTGTAATCATTCTTCCTCTGTAATTCAGTTCTGCTAGCTGAATTCAGAGTAGTAGGAATAAAGGCATATTAATTCTTCTTGAATTACCAGTTCTAAACAATTTCTTTTCCCACAGGACTAGTTACCAATTGGCAATATAGGATATAAACCCTACATACCATACAATCCTTAACGACTGTTGCCATATCTAGATGATCTTTTCCCATTGGTTCATTGAATTGATAGAGCTGCCATCTCTGGTGAAAGGATCTCATATTGCTCAGAACAAAGAAAAGAAAGGTTTGGTAAATCACTAAATCATGTTATAAGTGATAAATCCATATTTTGCACTATATAACATGCTAAACTCCTCATTTAATCAGATTAATAATTTTAGAACTGAAGGTTTGCTAATTTGTACTTTTAAAATTTGCAAATAGTATTCATGGTTGATTTCTTTTGTTTTTCAAATTTTTTATCTGATGATTACATGTGGCTTTAAAATTTGAATATTGCTTTATGTCTATGCCAGATTTCATTCAATTTATTGACGTCTTTTATTTTAGGTTCATGAGCGTGAAGATACTGAAGAAACATACATCCTCACTAAAGGTGCGATGCGATAGATGTTTGGATAATACCCCCCTCGCCTCCCCCCTCTTTTATGTTCCAATTGTCAGCAGATGATCCTCTTCATTATGAGGAAAGCAATGTATTTATCAGCTTTTCTCTTGCTATTTTTCTAATTTATGATTACCATTCACTATAGCTGTTGGTACTAAAAGTTTCTTGTTTGTACGTTATTTTTGTGGTGTCAATTAATGTTTGTGGCTTTTTAGCAGTACCTTTCTATCAATTAACCGAATATGCTCATTTCTTGATATGGTTGTCTGTATCAGGAGACAATAATCCTATGGATGACAGGGTTTTGTACAATCATGGTCAGCATTGGTTGCAACGACACCATATTATGGGAAGAGCTGTTGGGTAATTTTTTTTTTATCTCGAGATAAATACTATCATTTACATGTTTTCATACTGAACCGTAGGACTAAGCTTCACCTGTTTCTTCTTTTTCGGGTACATCAAAGGGGTACTACTTTTTATTGAGCATACAGAGGTCTAGAACTATTAAACAGATTTCATCTTTATATATATAACCTGCCTACTTTTTCTGGTGGTTAGCATTCTCCACATGTTGGATTTGGACATAATCATTATATTCTTTTTGAAAGTCAATAAATATTGTTGGTTGTTGAGTAATTTTAAGGAAAAGCGTCTCTCTCTATAAACAAGGACAGTCCTCCTCCTTCCTCCCTTCCCATTCTTTGTCTACTGTAACTACAGGTTCTCCCTCTACCAGGAACCAGCCTCACAATAAGACCTGTTGAAAAGCCCGGAAAAAGGGAAATAGTAAACTTAAAGCCCAATCATGAAGGGTCTTCTAACGATGCTAAACCTCAACTTTCCCTTGTCTCTTTCTTTGCATGATATTGACCATGACCATATATCTAAACAAACAATTGATTCTATAGTCTTCTTATATGCTGATTCTTATTAATGTGTGCTAGTTTAAGTGGAAGAACTGAGGCGTTGATAACTTTCAACAAAAGCATTCTCTTGCTGGAAGTGTTCAATTCCATTTTTGGAAGGCGACTCATTGATTTTTCTCAGAGATAATCACGGACTGTTCTTTACCTTTCCAATTATTTAGCTAACGTTGTAGCAAAATCCATTATTCCAAAACATATATGGATGTTCATTGAGGTGTTTGCAAAGAGAGAGAAATCAGGTAGAGTAAAATTTGAGATTTTCAATAGAGAGAAAGAATGATTGATAAAGGAGTAGAAAATTAATTAATTAATTCATAAAAAAGGGCAATTCGGTACTATAAAGCTCTCACTATGGGTAGGCCCGTAGGTTCCAGTGAAGGATCAACCCACTATGTAGGTCTATAGTCTGACTCAAACCTAGGACCTTCCTGTCACATAGCAATAATTCCAACGGTTGTGCCAAGCTCCCCTTCTAATTAATTCATATTCTAGGTATTTTCTTTTCTTGTGCTATATGCTCAACCACATTGATCTTTTCTGCAGGTTCTTACCTTACGTTGGTTATGCAACAATAATCATGACCGAAAAGCCTATTTTCAAGGTTTGTTCTTTTCTTAATTTATATATTACAATTTTTAATATTATTCCATTTTCCTATCAAATGAAAGAAAGGAGGGAAGAAAGGATCAACGTCTGGACTTTGCTATCTTCATGCACATAATGCAGATATCGAGAAAATAATTAGATCTTTTATCTAAACTACTGATATAAGAAATCATTGGTGTTTCTGAATCATCTTTTTATTTTTTCAAATCAACCTTTCAAATGTCCTTTGTGCTGTTTATAATCTTGGAAATATATTTGTTGAAAAAATTAGGTTTAGTGTTGGGGAATAAGAAAAAAGAGAGAGGACCATTAACGGAGTATATTATTGAATTGAAAGATGTGATGTGATTAGATAGTCCTATTTTATACTAATAGTAAAATGCCAGTTCCAATTAATAAACAAATCATGAAATAATAAGAAATGAACTCTAACCCCAGGATCCAACTCACCTAAACTTTTGAGCACCCAAAAAAAAAAAAATTCTAAGAAATCTATTAAGATAACACTAAAGATATTATAATATATACTTTATGATATTTTAGTATATTTATTGAAACATACTTAGAAATTATGGAAATATTTATAATTCTTACATTTTTTAACATTTAAAAACCCAATATATGTTGTTGCTCGACAATTTGCTAGGACTTTCGATCTCTTCTATTCACTTAATTGCTCGGTGGCTTCTAAGCTACACCATTTACTTTCTGCGATGTATGCTACACCCCTCACTACTTTTAACATGTTATATTTGACATAACCGTAATCATGGGCCTTTTATTTTTTCATTTCAACTTTGTATTATTTTCAAGGGTGTATTGTAGAATCCACCTAATCATCTGTGAACTTTTCATGGGACTTTTATTTTTTCATTTCAACTTTGTATTATTTTCAAGGGTGTATTGTAGAATCCACCTAATCATCTGTGAACTTTTCACTTCTACTTGGTCACTTTTCCCTCTCTCTTTTTTTTTCCTCTCTCAAACGCATTCTTTGCCAAAACTACTTTTTACTTATTCTCTCTATTCTAAAGTGCTCGCATGCACAATATGTATTTAGCTAATGCTGTATAAACATTGAATATTGTAATGCTAATTAGTCTTATTTTCTTGCAGTACATACTCATTGGGGCGTTGGGACTGCTGATTTTAACATCCAAGGATTAAGGATACAATTCTTGATGTGTGACTTAAATGCACTTAGTTTAGCTATCTCAATGGTGAAGAGTAAAAAATGATGGATGATATATAATACAATGTAGAAGACTCTCATAATCTTATTGCCTTTTCAATTTTTTTTGATAAGCAATTGTATTCATATATATATGAATACAATGGGTACTCACCCATATACAAATGAAACAAAAAATGGAAACTGTTTGTGGAAATAGCTATCAGATCAACCCAAAGAACCAAAATTCAATCAGGTTGATACTATAACTAAACCCCAAAAAATGTAATAACAAACTGACCCCCACACTATATAGTATGTAATAACCAAATGATTCACTGTCAAATACGCCTGTAGCTAATCTTCAATCTAACGCCAATGCATTAGTCCTGATCCCAAACGACAGAATTAGGCCATACTTGTGCAACTAACTTTTAAATGACTAGCCAAGCTCCAAAAACCAAACTGATATCCCACAATCCGACACCTGCATCTGCAATCAGCTTCACTGTCAAGACTTGCAGTAGATCAAAAAGCACCTTTTAAGCAGCGGATTGATGGAGACCAATCCATGAAAGAAAATCTTCCTTTCTTAACTCGTCCGTTGCTCCAAGTCCACACTCTAATTTTGATTAGATCAACAACTTTATCAAAATCCAAACTATCATGTTTGAATACCAATTCATTTCTATGGAGCCAAAGTGACCAAATGGTTGCAAACCACAACATTCTCCACACCTTCTTTGATACCCTACCTGATATTAATCCATCATGTTGTAACAGCAAGTCCTCCAATTTTCCAATCAATGTTGTGTCCAACCCTATCCAATTGTAAATGTACATCCACACATAATACGAAAAAGTGCAATGTAAAAAGAGGTGTGAAGTTGTCTCAGTTTTAGAGTTACAAAAATTGCACAGAATTGATGTGTTAGCTATCATAACTCCCCTCCTTTGCAAATTTTCATTTGTTGGAATTCTATCTTGGATGGTTCTCCAACAAAAAGCTCACACCTTCAGAGGTATGCACGTGTCCCATAGCAGCTTAAAGGGATAGTTCATGGCACCATTCTGCACATCCGAGATGAATTGATAAGCCTCCTTTACCGTGTAAGGACTTTCAGGTTTAGCCAACCAGCACCAAGTGTCTTCCACCCCTGTTAAAATTTGGTTACCTGCAAGTAAATTCAACATATTTTGCAACAAATCATCCTCCCAAACAAATAGTTTTCTTCTCCATGTAAGTTTCCAAATCCATGAATTGTCGCTCCATTCTCCCATTTTTGATATCTTTGATTCCTTTTGTCTTGAGATGGAGAAGAGTCTATGAAAACTGGTTGCTAAAGGCACAGTGTCGATCCAATTTTCATTCCAAAAACTTATGCTATTGCCTCTCCCTAACTTTTTAGATATTCCATCAGACAGCCAACCCACTCTCATTGCATCATCACCTTCTAAACATCCTAAATCTCTCCACCATCTAGACACCTCCACACCTTCCACAGTTTTGTCACTCCACTTAGCTCTCCATAATGAACAATCTCCATATCTAACTCTCAATAGTTTGGACCAAAGTGAGCTTGTTTCTGTGAAGAATCTCCACCTCCACTTTCCTAATAGTGCTAAGTTGAATGCATTTATGTGCCTTACCCCTAACCCACCATCATCTCTTTTTTTTACATACCACCTCCCATTTTACCCAACAAATCTTTCTATATTCCTCACTCCCACCCCAAAGGAACCGTCTCTGTAACTGTATGATTTTATTTATTACTTTTTTTGGAGCCCTATAGAAGGAAAGATAGTAAACAGGTAGACTTGACAGAACCGCATTAATCAATACCATTCTTCCTCCGAATGATAAATATTTGTTTCTCCAACCAAGTAATCTTCTTTGAATGGAATTAATGAGAGGTAGCCAAGTTGTAGTCCTCCTGGGGTTTGCTCCAACCAGAATTCCAAGAAACTTAATTGGTAACCTTCCAATTTTGCAATTAAGGATACTGGAAGCTCCTTCTAAAAACCCTACTTCTGCCCTGATGCCAATCAAACCGCTTTTGTGGAAATTGACCTTTAGTCCAGCCACTAATTCAAAAATTCTAAGGATGCCCTTCACTGCCTTCACATTGGAATTAGACATGTCACCCACCAAGATTGTATCATCTGCATATTGGATGTGTGAGATACCGATGCTTTGATATCTTCCTTTGATAACATATTCTTTGTACATACCTTTCTCCATAACACTCCTAATCAAGCCGTTTAGTCCTTCAGCCACAATTAAAAACAAGAATGGTGCCATTGGGTCTCCCTGTCGAATCCCTTTAGACATTTTGAACTCCCTCGAAGGGCTGCCATTTACCAAAACCGAAACCGAAGCCGATTGTAAACAAGCACCTATCCAAGCTCTCCATTTTGTACAAAACCCCAACCTAAGAAGCATATAATCTTTAAACTCCCAGCTTACCGTGTCATACACTTTCTCAAAGTCCGCTTTGAATATCATACACGGTTTCCCCCCTTTATTCGCATACTCAATAATTTCATTTAGTACAACCACACCATCAAGAATGTTCCTCCCTTTAAGGAAAGCTATTTGATTAGCCGAAATTACCGAATTCAACACCCTACTCATTCTCCCCGCCAATAACTTTGCCAAAACTTTGTACGTGCACCCTATCAATGAAATCGGTCTGTATTCATTAATTCCAACCAGATTCTTCTTCTTCGGAATAAGTACCAGAAAAGAAGCATTTCCCCCTCTAACCATTCTTTCATTTTGATGGAAATCAGTCACCATGTTGCAAAAATCCTCACCCACCACATCCCAAAACCTCTTCAACAAATTGAAATTATAGCCGTTGGGGCCAGGGCTCTTGTTACCGTCACATCCCCAAACTACCTGTTTAACTTCTTCCCTTGAAAACTCAGCTGTTAGTAATGAGTTGTCCTCCCCTGAAATTTGTTTGAAATTTATTCCATCTAGAGTTGGTCTCATCCAACTTTCTTGCATGAAAAGTTTTTCAAAATGGTTGTATAATCCTTCCTTCACTGATGCAAGTTCATCCACCCAATTTCCCCCAATCCATAGCCCATGTAGTGCATTATCCAGATTTCTCTTCTTAACACAGGCATGAAAGTAGGATGAATTAGAATCACCTAACCTGATCCATTTTAGTCTAGCTTTCTGGAATACTAAAGAATCATGCATTCTAGATGTTTTCCAGAATGATTCAAATAACTATCTTCTTTTCAAAATGTCTCCTTCTGTAAGTTCTCCTCTCTCTCCCTTGTCATCCACCAATTTAATCTCTTCTACAATCTTGCGTATGTTGTCTTCAATGCTGCCAAAAGAATCTCTATTCCACACCTTAACTTCATTTTTTAAACTTTTCAGTTTCTCTTTTAGTACAAATGTTGCCGATCCTTCTACTTCAAACTCTCTCCATTTTTCAGTTACCAACCTCACAAAATCGTTGTTTTCCAGCTAGCAATTCAGTACCTTAAACGGTTTAGGTCCCCAATTAGTTGTAATTGGTCTCAAAACGATTGGACAGTAATTCGAGACAGTTCTTTGCAGACCCCATTGTGCTAGCTCTTCCCATTGCAATGCCCATTCCTCAGAAATTAGGAATCTATCCAGCCTGCTCATACAAGATCCATTTGCCCTGTGCCAGGTATACTTTCTTCCAATTAATGGCATATCAATCAATTCCAGGTCTTCTATAAACTCATTAAATTTCTCCATCTCTGAATTCGTATTCTGCATAGCCCTGCCCTTTCTTTCATTAGTACTTCTCACCAAATTGAAATCACCCGCTAGAACCCATGCATCATTTTGATTATTCGCCCTCAGTATCCTTAGCTCCTCCCATAATTCCCTCTTTCCAGACAAGTTGCAAGGTGAATATATATTGAAGATTGAGCATCCAAAATGGTTAGTGCCCCAAAAGTCTTTGATACACAAAAAACCCCTCTCCTTATATTTGTTCCTGCTGCACAAACTTATTTTTGTTCCACATGCATATTAATCCCCCCGAATTCCCATTGGATTTCTTTTTGATTGGCAAAAAAATGAGTCAACATTCTCCATCTTGGTTTCCTGTATACAAATAAAATCGATTTTTTCCTCCTTCACTAAATTTTTTATTTCCTTCTTTTTGATTCACCCCGCCAATCCCCTTATGTTATACGAGCCTAATCGCATTAGGAAACATCCTTAACCCCTGCCTCCAAATTTGCTACTTGCTTTTTGTTTTGTGCCTTGTCCCTCACTTCCATATCCACCAGAGCTTGTATAATTTTCATCTCATCTTGTTTTGATTTCACCCCAATCGCCTTCCCCAATTCCCAGATAGCACTTGCCTCAAGGTACGCCTCGGCCCTAATTGCAGCCCTGCTGGTGCTTGTGAATTGAGAATCAGATATTGGGTCACTAGTCTGAGTAGAACCCTTCACATTTTGACATATTGCCTGCGGCTTCTTACCTAATGCAATGAGCTTCCTTCTCAATTCCTGTGCTTGTCGTTCAGTACTCTCACCTTCTTGTCCACCTATAGCTTCCACTTGCCTATATGCCTCAAAATCTGATAGAGCAGTGCAAGGTTCCAAATGGGTCATCAACTGGAGTGACATTGATTTACTCTTGCTGCTTCCCCTTCTTTTTGGTGAATCTATTTCTCTGTTTCTTCCCCCACCTGCTTTCAGTTTTTGGATTACTCTCCCAATGAAACCGATGTTGACTTGGTCACTATTTTCAAATGAATCTTCAACCACTAACTCTGCCACCCCACAATCACTTTCATTATCATTGTTTTTGCGACTTCCTCACGAGTCCTCAACAGCTGATTGTAACTCCTCTAGCCCACAGATCTTCATTCCCGCCCCACCTGCTTCATTTGGGCCTGTTGGACTAAGTGCTCGATCATTGCCAATTTGTATTTTAATTGACGAGCCCAACACTTGTGTTTTCTTCCCCAACTTGTCATTAGGCCCATTGTTGTTTGTTTTTACTAACTGGACCCTAGTTTGTCTACGGCCCAATTCCTCCTCCACTAATGTTGGGATTTCTAGAATTTTACTTGCCTTCTGAAAAGTTGAGTGTGTGACGCTGGCGTGTTCCTCCTCACCTTTCTCTGATGGCACGTCCTTACCTAAAGTCATATCAGGATGTACGTCCTCTGAGTCTCGAGCCCCCCAACCTTCTGAACCTTCCTCATAGCTAGCTAAACAATTTGCCCCGGTTCCTGATAGTTTTCCAAATTTTGAATTTGCAATCTCATGACATCCTCATCCTTGAGCCCCTTCGAAATTCCGTTTCCGGCACATCAATATACTATTTGCCGGCGAATCATCATCATCTGAGGATAAATCTTCTGAATTTTGATATTGCCAATCTAAAATAAATCTACTTGTGTTGTCCCCAAATAATTCCTCCAAAATCCGGATTGAGAAAGTAACGCCATCGACTTTCACCTCCACCACTCTATTTATAATTTCCGGAACTGAAATGGTAACTAGTACCCTTGCAATGTCCAATCTGACTTTGGCTCTAGTGGATTCATCTATGGAGACAAAAGTTCCGATCAGTTGTGATATGTGCTTAAAAAAGTTCTCATTCCAAATGTGCGCCGGAGTCCCCATAATCTTTAACCAAATGGACCTTATTCTTGGCACTGTTGATTGATCCCATGGCTTAATCTCTGAAAACCATCTAGAGAACTCTTTGTTATTTTTTTTCCCAGCAGATCACTCAGATTCGTGCCCTCCAAGTCGCGTATGAGGGTTAGATTAGCCCCCATGGGTATTAGCGACACTGACAGAATGTTCTCCAAGTGAAACTTCTTCCTACAATTAATAACTCCTTCTGGGTCCCTTGTCAACCCCACATACCATTTTTTCAGCCAAGCTATGTCTTCGACATTTGTGTTGAACTCCATCCCACTAAAGCGGTTTCCATTTGAATGCCCTTTCCGTTTGTAATTAATATTGGAACTGTTAAATTTCTTGAGATGTTGATCATTTACACCTCCACCTACCACTGCTTTTGCGTAACTGATTCCTTCAGTACGGCCTTTTGCACTATAATTTCCTTCAGTCCACGGTTGTTGCCTCTTCCCTATGTCACGAGCAGCTTCACTCCCTAAGAAAGGGATGTTAACTCTCAGTTTGTGTGAACCCAGCCATAGCGAGTCGAGCTTCTGTTCCAGAGCTTTCGGATTTCTGACATCCAGAAATCTGACAAAACCGAATTGGTTCCCAAATTTATCCCTTTTGGATGGAATGAAAACATCTATCACTCTGCCCCATTTGAGGAATAACCTCCAAAGATCTTCTTCTTCCACATTCTCAGGGAAATTAGTGAAATAGTATGAGGTTGAAGCTCTGTAGTGTTGGAATAAATCTCCCTTCCTTGATGATTCTCCAGTGTGTGTGTTTTTTCCAAAGCTTGTGTTTCGGTCTCTCTCTCTCACTTTCTCTCTCATCTCTTTTATCTTTGGTAAGCATACATGTTCATTCATTGATGTGAATAAATGTATACATACCTCAGTTATACATATGACAAAACATTTTGTTCCCTGCCTCCCTGAGTCTTTGTTGGAACGAAACTAGTTCAGTCTATAATACAATCCTGAAGTACTTGAAAAAAGACAAATGAGCATTTCTGTTTGATGGCACAGGGATGGTTAAACTGGTGAACTGCGATCATTCCCTTGGTTGTAATGCCTTGGCACACTATTAGTTTGACATCATGGTGAAACCACCTAAAACCCTGGTTTGGTATATGATGTAATTTTGTAGTGGTTAAATAAATATAAGTGAACTGCAGTTTGGTTTCATAGTAAGAATCAGTAATGTCATACAGTAATGATACTCATTCCCTGGTTCATATTTAAAGCATTGTTTAAACAGTAAATACTTTTGTTTCATCGTTCCCCGAATTAGGTGCTGATTGGCAGAGAGTACATGAAAGTTTTCTTTTAATTTACAACGCAGGGATATGCAAGTAAAGACGCCGAATGTATTACAAGTAGCTTAACATAAGAAAGATGCTTGTCGGGGGGTTGAATATGAAGGACAAGTGATATTTGATAAAACTTAGGGTAAAGGCCCATTTTGGTCCTTGACAAAAAATGCAGAGGTCATTTTAGTCCCTGACAAAAAAAAAACCCTTCCGTTAGTCCCTGACAATTACTAACATGGGACACGTTAGTCCCTACGTTGACTTCTGTTACCATCCTCCGTTAGTTTGGGTGACGTGGCTGTTAAATCACCCTAAACGGCGTCGTTTTGCATGGTGATAGACAACATTCAGCTTCTTCTTCCTCACCTTGTTACCAGGTCAGTTTGAAACTGAAGAACCCTAATTTCTTAACCTTCGAATCTGCCCCAATCTCATGTGCATCAACCCTATTATTTCCCCATCAATCTGCGCTGAGGAAAAACGTTGGTGTGTTGAAACCTGTAACAGAGTGAGATTACATTTACATCACCAATGTTTGCTTCTTCGCTCTCTTTCCTTCATTCAACATCCCTCTCTTCCTCTTCCTTATTACTGCCACCTCAGAGGCCAAATCTAAATCCCTCTTTAACATGTTGTGGTTGAATCCAAAACCACCCCCCGAAGAAGGTCTTTCATTTTATTCATTCCATATTGAAGTTCACATAATTGCGCTATTCATTGTGAAAATCATTTTTTTTTTCTTTTTTATGTCGATATGGATAACAGGAGAACCCTGAGCTGAAGTTACCCATCATTTTGAATGTGATAAATTTGAGTTCTTTTTGTCTTGGTGAGGGTAATTATGTCATTTTTTGCTATGATTCATTGCTGGGTTGTGTTGAATTTTCGTTTAATTGCATTTTTTTGTTTGTAAATTGGCAAGATTAAAAAGGTCCCCCATGTGCTCTGGAAAATGATGGAATGAGGTTGACTGTAAATGATGCATTTCCTCATTCCAAGCTATTAGGTTGTTATTTTTCAGCTTCTTAAGGTTTAAACTTTTATGACATATTCAAGGGTATATCAAGCTCGTCATAGGAGAAAATGGGGATTTGGGAAAAGAAGCATTTGATTACAGTTGCTCCATCAGAGGGAGGAGTCGTGTGTTACTGGCAGAAGAGTTCCCATGGTTGGAAGGGTGCTTCCAGATCTTCCAATCTTCCATGTGTCATTCAAAGTGATGTACTGTGGGTTCTTAACCATGAGATTGGGGCGAAAATTGCAGGTTAGAAAACTAGGGTTCTTGTTTGGGTGAGGCTGGAGAAGAAGAAGGGAGAAGAAGAAGTTGGTAGCCGTTAACAGCCACGTCACCCAAACTAACGAAGGATGGTAACGGAAGTCAACGTAGGGATTAACGTGTCCCACGTTAGTAATTGTCAGGGACTAACAGAGGGTTTTTTTTTTGTCAGGAATTAAAATGGCCTCCGCATTTTTTGTCAGAGACCAAAATGGGCCTTTACCCTAAAACTTATTGATAACCCATAGTTGGCGAGTTGGCGCGACAATTTGTTAACGGTTACTTTAAATTTGTGTCATTATCTCTCTTGGGACAAGTTGCATATATATGACAATTTTTGTCATCCCAAAATCTAGTCCTAAATTATTTTTGACCGTCTTCTGCATTCAAAAATTGGATCATACGGTACCAAAATATTCAGGACCAACCTAGCAGTAGTCTGCAAGAGTCTCAACAATATCATACCATCGCACCTTGCAAATCTAGGTCATCCCTCTCAACGTTTATCATGACAATCCTTTTTCAGCAACCTTTTGCTCCTCTGCCACGATTGACACATGCGATTATTAAAACTCACGCGGTTTGCAAATAAGAAAATGTCAAATACTTTAGTAATCGCTTTCTTGCTCCACTAACTCCTCAGTGCTAAAGGGTTGTGGATGTACTAGAATATTCAAGTCCAACATAGGCTTAATTAACACCATCATGCCATTAACTATAAAAAAAATAGATCATTCAATAATCAATTATATTAGCATTAGTTCGTAGTCACTATTCCACTGTAGCAAACTGGTAAGATGTTGGATTCATAAGAAAATTTATAGTATGCTCTGTGGTTGCAGTATCGTCTGATCTTCCACATCAGAAAAAAATTATTCTTGTTATTGGAGATAAAGTGTGGTAGTGTGAAAGTGCATGTCAAGGAAAATTCTGTCTAGGAAAGACTTGGAATCTAAGTGTGTCTATTAGTGAACCATCTCTCTTTCTTGAGAGCTTACCTAGTGTACTATTTGCAGACTACGATCACTGTTCCGGTATATTGTACTGTTCACGAGAGTAATTTGGTGTAAAACCATGGCAGCAAATTTGAGATTGAGAAGTTCAATAGGAGTAATTTTTCCATGTGAAAATTGATGATAAGTGTAACACCCTTCTTGAGCACTACATTGTCCATGACATTTTAAGGCCGAAAAGTGGGTTAATTAAGATATCATTTTTATATAGCGGGGTAATTTTCTTTTTCGCAAGACATAAATATAAATGCTTTGATTCAAGTAAATGTACAATAAAATATTTCATGATCATAATTAAGAATTATAAGTTCGAAAATCATCTACATAAGACCCAACCCTACTCATAAACCGAAAACATAGAAATATACAGATCCAGTATAAAGATATGGAGACGCAGCTCCTAAAATATCAGATACTTGGAGTTGCAGCTCCATAAACGATAACACTACTCCCAGACAAACCAAGCTGGCCAAACTAAAACATAAAAAGAAAAACTATCCTTTCTCGCACAGTGCGAGAAGGATGAACCAACTAACAACGTCTAGTTGAAGCTCTATTTGAGACCACTACAGACATCGCCATAGATGATACTCATGTAGCCACTACAGGTGTAGCTTTCTCAACAAAGCCCCTTTTCCATTCTGAAGGAAAAGTCAGGGCCCGTGAACTACCGACAGTCATACCCGACTCAAGGAGAGGAAAACTTTGGCATGACCAAGGCACGACTCCATCATCTCGATCTACTTGATTGTCTTTTGGCAATTCAGAAGCTCCCACAAAATCCTAACTTTATAGCCTTTCGTTCCTCAGTTTCGAAGGATGTGTCCACGTAAGCATACCGTCTCATACTCAAATTTGGTCCGATGGTTCGGCGGTGCTACCGTTGTTTTTGCATGATATAAGATAGAGTCACAGCCAAACAAACAGAAAATGAGGTGAGTTCTCCATTCATCATACAACATAAGGCAGGCATGCAGTGGTACAACATACATACATATAACAACATATATATCACAGTATAATTATCAGCAATTCCATACATACCCGAAGGTAAACAATATATCTAACGACAAGCTTAACAAAACATGACAGGCACTGTCAATTCATAGAGACACGAGAATGGAGGTAACTGATTGAAACTGCATAGTCTCATACCTATATAGCCTCAAGAAAGATCTTACCCTAACTCCGGAGCTAAGAGAACGTTCGGAAGGAGTGGTTAGAGATCATGTATCACAACTGCCAATATTAGGCATCTTGTGCGAATCACCTGGACCGGCTAGCATATAGTCGTAGATGTTAGTGTATTGCATGGAACGCCACGACCAAGAAGAGTCACCAACTGGCCATCCGTAACCTTCCTACCCTGACCATCCCGGAGACAGTTGAAGATCGTCACTAGCACGTCCGCATGCGCATGTAACATCTCTGACTGCTCTATGGATTGACAACTATCCCCACAAACTAACACAAGTCTTTTCAGCTTGCTTTGTCCACACTCACACGCTTCCTAGGAAAACTTCCCAGGAGGTCACCCATCCCAAAATTGCTCCAAGTTAAGCACACTTAACTATGGAGTTCTTAAGTGACGGGCTCCCGAAAAGAAGATGCATCTTGTTACTATAGGTAGTACCAATAAATTCATATAAGTCATCCTCAACCGTATAGTCCCATACCTACATAGTCTCCGGATCCTTCTCATTCGGGTGTGTAATCAGCTCATTCATGTGTCCCTCTGCCTAGAAGCCTGCCAGGAGACGCTCCTTGTCCTTGCCTTCTTGCACCGATGACCATTCCCCGCCCTGGTCAACCCCGGGTGTCACATGCCCACCAGCTTCCGCTTGGTTCTTCCTCGAACCACACCGTACTGGGAGAGGTGCCGCTCTGATACCATTTGTAACATCCCTGGCTGCTCTATGGATTGACGATTGTCCCCACAAACCAACACAGGTCTTTTCAGCGTACTTTGTCCTCACTCACACGCTTCCTAGGAAAACTTCCCAGGAGGTCACCCATCCCAGAATTGCTCTAAGTATAGCACGCTTAACTGTGGAGTTCTTAAGTGACGGGCTCCTGAAAAGAAGATACATCTTGTTAGTATAGGTATTAACAATCAATTCATATAAGCCATCCTCAACCGTATAGTCTCATACCTACATAGGCTTCGGATCCCTCTCATTCTGGTGTGTAATCGGCTCATTCATGCATCCCGCCACCTAGAAGCCTGCCAGGAGACGCTCCTTGTCAGTGTCTTTTTGCATCGGCGACCACTCCCCGCCCTCGTCAAGCCTCGGTGTCACAATGATTGTACTTAGCTAATGGAAGCTGATAACTAGTTTAAACCTGTAAGTGGGCCCAAGAAGATGGAAGCACAAATAGTTCGTATTGGGTCTTCAGGCTTAACGGTTAGACCACTAGGTCAGCTTTCACCTAATCCTTCCCAGTCTAGGGAGTACAATTGTAATGCATTGTTAGTATAAATTTTTTACAATATTTATTTATCATGTATTACCACACCATTAAAAATGTTTGACTTTTAATAATTACCTTTAAATCATATAAGTGGTGATATTATAAAATTGGTTGATAATGTAAAAAATATGGGTGTACATGGGTCAGGTTGGGCTGGGTTTAGCTAAACCCGTCACCCGAACCGATCTATTTCTTACGGGTTGGGTTGGGTCGGTTTTATGTAGTTTTTGCTATCAAACCCGAACTAAACCAACCCGGTAAAAACCGGGTTGGTTTCGGTCGGGTCTATCGGGTTAGGCCTTTGATCGCTTGTTATGATTCCTCAAGAAACCCTAAAACGTAAAAGTGTTCTCTGGTCAATAAGAAATCACAGCAGCCAGAGGTGAGATTGTAAACTGAAAGCAGATCTACTGATAAGAACCCAGAGCAACCAAGAAAAAGAGACAAGGAGATCGATTACAGAAAACAGCAACAATGGTGCGGTTTAGAAAGGGGAGATCGAAGGAGGAGGAGAGATCAACTGAAAGGGGGTGTGTTTCCTCTGTCGTAGTTAAATGAGAACCCTTAACTGTTTGAGGTGGTTGACCGGAGGATCTACACGGCCAGACGATGGAGGAGGGGACCATCGGCACGAGAGAGACGGCGGGTGAGGGTGACGAGCCTGATCTATCGCATACTGGCATAAAACCACACAAACAACCATTCACCAGTACAGTACTAGAGCAAAACGGAGACGACGATCGATGGACTGAGGTGCGGTGGTCGATGACTGGGACGAGGGAGGGGTGACATGCGAAGTGGGAGGAACGGTCGAAGGTAAGGGGAACGAGAAACAATGAAGTGTCGATGGTCAAAGTATATCAGTAATGGTAAAATATTATACAAAAAAAATAAAAATTAAATAACAATTGGTCGGGTCTCGGGTTCGCGGGTTCACAAACAGCAAACCCGCTACCCGAATCAATTAAAGACGGGTTCTGGTGGGTTGGTTCAGGTCAGACCCGAACATAAAAAATACCCGAACCAAACACATTGGGTTGGGTTGGGTTTTCGAGTCGACCCGGACCCGTGAACACCCCTAGTAAAAAACTTCACATTAATAGTGTATCAAAAATAAATTCTGATAATTTTTTGATAGGTGAAATGGAAGAAATGCGATCAATTTCAAAATAATCAAATAGATTTTTCACATAAACTTCAAACTTCAAACTTCTCAAAAAACTGCTTTATTCCAATAAAACCGCTTTTATATTTTAAGCAAGTTTACCAAACATATTATATTAAATTCAAAATAACTTTTTTTTTAGGAAAATAATTGTAGTGACTTGATTCGCAACACAAATTCCACCCGACCACCAACCTACCTAGCTTAACAAGTTCCACCGGTTGATATCCATTTATTAAGATCTGACCCACTACCCGAACACCCTCAATTAAAAAATAATTCATCCATGCCTTCCACAAAAATACATTTGGAATCAATGTTATAAAAACTGGACCGGCCGGTTGAACCGGCTGTTGTGTCTACGGTTCGGTTCACCCTTAAGAACCGGTAGTCCTAAAGAACCGGGAAAAATCGCTTTGAACCATAAGAACCAGCCTTAAACCGTCAGAACCGGGAACCGGGACAAGTTTTCAAAAACCGGCCCGTTACTGTAGCCGCTCCTCAGAGACATTTTTCCTTCGGTTTTTGTAGCTTTTTCACCAAATAGGCCAAGATCCAACAGAAACCTCACTCATTTTTCGTTTGATTCTTAGATCTGGTTTTACTGGCAACGATCCCCACTCCAAACAATGACAGAAGGCAGTGTAGGACAAGGCGAGGATGCAATCGAGATGGGAGTTGAGGAGGATGAAAGGGAGATGATGGAGACGAGAGGACGAAGGCAGAGGATAAGGGAGATGAGAGGGAAAGTGAGAAGGTAGATGACGATGAAGGAGATGAGAGGGAGAAGAGAAGGAAGAAGAAAGACCATAAAATCAAAAAAAGGTGCCTGACTCGGTAATCCTACAAAGTCACGGACCACAAAATATTTATCCTTAATATAACTTTTCTTTTTTGATGTAAAGCTAACTTTTAACAATTACAGCTAGAGACCATGAAGTTAAATGGCTAACTTCTAATAGGCTAATCGGAATAGCTACTGACAGACCTAAAGCTGGGTATGCGGCCTAGTCCGGTCCGTTTAAGTTCGGTCCACACTGAAATGGACCAGACCGAAAAGTCCGCATGATAAATAGGCTTTAAAAAACAGAGTCAGCGTCCAGCCCGCATAGTCCGCGGGCTAAACGGGCTGTCCGGGGGCTTATCAACATTTTTTTTCTACGGCAAACATCAAAAAAAAATAATGGCTATTCCTTACCTTCACCAAGGCAATGGACGTGTTGTTATCAATGCATCGGTTGAAAGTTGGTTACCTTTGCCCAGGATGCGATTATATGCTGTAAGTATAAATGAATATCATATATAATAAGTTGTTAAACTGAACTCAAGTTTGGTTAGTTATGCTTAAATTTGGTTAAAAGAATAAGATGGTATTGATACCATCTAAAGTACAAGTCTACTAATGATTTTCTACTCTCTACATGTTATAGGCTGCAAAGGCAGCTTTAGTGAACTTCTATGAGAACCTAAGATTTGAATTGAAAGATGAGATTTGGAGTAACAATAGCAACACATGGTTGGATTGGAAGTGAAATGACGAGTAGCAAGTTCATGCTAGAGGAGGGTGCAGAGATGCAGTGGAAGGAAGAAAGAGAAGTAAGTCCATGCTAGATGGTGTTTTTGTTTTAATTTGCACACAATACAATAGTTGATATCAAGACCACTTCAGTTATTTTTTTTTAAAAAAAAAATGTATCAGTCTGCGGACTAGTCCGCAAATCCATGGACCGAGTCCGTTTAACCCGCGGGTTAAATGGATCGGACTCAAAAAGTCCATGATTAAATGGACCCATATTTTACCTGGTCCAAGTCCGCGCAGACTGTGGGTTAAGCGGACTGTCCGCGGACCCAAGTCCATATACCCAGCTCTACAGACCATTAAGAACGTTGGTCATTGGTCATTATTTAAGTCATATTTTCATATTTTGAGATGATGATATTTGACTAATGCTTCAGTTATTTGATTTTACACTAATAATTACAATATTTAATTGAATATATGTAGTATTTTTATAATTTTATAATTTTTATATACATATATTTTATACATATATAAGTGTTATATAAATTATTTATTATTAATTTATTAGTCATCTGGTTCAACCAATAATTGAACCGGTTGAACCAATTGAACCATGACCCGAAGGTCTTACTGGTTCGATCTCGGTCCGATTTTTAAAACACTGTTTAGAATTACTTGGCAAGGTAAAGGCACCCAAAAGGTTTAGTTCAAGTGGCATTAAATTTCTATTTAAAAAAAAAAAAAAAAACAAATGATTCTGGATTCAAATCCCATGCTTTGCCTCCACTTTGGCCTACATTTCCTTACCCGCAACCAAAATCCAAGGTCTGCATTTAAAAGCTATAATTCAAGTGGCACCATTGCCGAATTCCTTTTGAAACGACATAATTCCAATTTCAAGTCCATTTGAGACTTTTGCTTGCACTTGGTCGTATAGTTCCTTTGTAAACATAAATAATTGTTTTAAAAAAAAAAAAAAAAAACAAAGGTAGAGGCATGCGGAGAGAATGCCTCAACCCAACGGACTCCAAACACCCGCCATTATGTTTCAGAAATGAGGAATGATAACACCCTATGAAGTATTAAACAAACACGGACACCAGACATGACATGAACACAGACATCAGCAATGTCCAAAATATAGGACACCACGACACGACTATATATATATATATGAGACATATCAAGTGAATGTCTTTTGGATGTGAGTGAGAGGACTAAATCATAGCCATTAAATCAAACCATGAATGGTCAAGATTAAAACTTAAAGTCAAATGACTTTTTTAAGTAGTCATGTGACAATTAAATAATTTTAAATCTTGACCATCCATGTATGGTTGCATGGCCAAGATTTATCCCTCTATCTCATATAAGAGAAGCCCTCACGAGATTGTTTGTTTGTATTTTTGTGCGCGTGTGTGTGTCTTTGAGGTGTCCTAGGCAAATATAGAAGTGTCGGCAAAGTATTCAAGTGTCGAAATTTAAAAAACAAATAATTTTATAATCGGACACGTATCACACGAGTGTCGGTGTCGAACACGCCCAAAATGCACTCAGAGAAGGAGAAGGAACAACTCGAACTGCACATACAAAATATATTGACAAAGAACACAAGTATATCACGTTAATGTAGAAATCCAAATACGAAACTCAGCTGCATTTTGTGTACATTTTTGTCAACCGAATATCTACAAATATACATCTATCCACAAAGTACTGAATGAAAGCATCATAGCATCAAGTTAGTGGATAATATTAAATCTGAAGTCGAGACAACAGACATCAAATGCAACATGAGTATAAAGAAAATCGACTGGTTCATTTAGGAGACATAATTACCTCAATAAAAGTAGGATGTTGCTATTGGCACTTTCAATTGCCTATCCATACTCCTCACTAACCACTCATAAATTTTTAAAAAGAAAAAACTAAATAATTTTTTTTTTTTTTTGATAGGTAGTGAGTTTGATTAAGCAATTAAAAGTGTCTATTCTATAGCCTCACAGATAAAAGTATTTGGATATTATATATCACCAACATGGAAATCAGGGAATCCCTCTTAGTATGTTTGTGAAAGATTATTTTTCCCTTTTTCAACTGTTTTTTTAGCTTAAAAGCTGTTTCGTAGATAATCTATCATGTTTGTCATTTTGCTTAAATTTATAAAAAAGCTTTTTGTAGGAAAAAAAAAAGCTGTTTTATACCATCTAGTTTTTTCTAGCTTAAGATTGTTGTGATTTGATTATTTTTCATTCTCAAAACTCACTTCCCTGTTTACCCCTACAAAACTAACTTCTAAATAAATATTATTAAATTATACAAATAACTTCATACCCATTTTCGTAATTTATTATATAAAAGTGATTTTTTTTCCCCATCCAATCGAAATAGATTATCTTAAAATCGCTTTTCAGCAAATAGACCTAAACAAAAACAGATTATGATTATAATCAATTATCATCATAATCGATTATACAAAAATTAATTATCAGCATAATCTTTTTTTTTTTTCCAGCTTTCCCAAACACACTCTTAGTGAGGAGTATCAAAAATGCTATCTTCTCCCAACCGGATGAATCAAATAAAGAGAACACTCAACCCAACTAAAAATAACAAAAGAACATAGTTCTATTTCTCCTCAATCTCCATTCTATCATTAATCTTTGAGCAAACCCAACCAAGGTCCACCTCATAGGCCATGGCAGATCAACCGATAGCATGGATCAACATAGCATTCTTAATATGAAGTCCAGGCTCCTGATAAACAATATGTATAATATCCACACTGATAGACAGACTGGATCATATCACTGTAAAAATCTTGCAACAGCAATACAGCAGCACACAAATGGTGCTGAACGGCCATAGATCTTTTGGCTTTTATCTAACGATGCCTCCCTAGTCCCTACCACTCAGCCAGAGCTGCAGCCTATCAAGCATAAAGAAAGACAATAAGGCTACCTATCTATTTAAATTATAAACTTCGGTCAAGTATATTCAATTGGTTCAACTGATAACATCAATAACTCCAAGCAATCTCGCTTTAGAAATTTTTTAGCACCTTTTAAACAATATTTATTTTTTAATGATGATAGAAACTCAGAGAAGCATTGAACCGGTCCCGCTTCCCTCCCCCCTTCTGTGATCCACGGACATGCTTACCAAATATGCATGCGGCTGCTCTGGTTCCACTCATGCTATATAAGAGCTAAAAGTTCCATGTAACAATTTAATACAGAAAATTATCAATTTGCAACAATAAAACCACCAGAACCATCATCATATCATATTATCATTAAAACAATGGTGGCTCCTAAGGTGAGGGAGCAAGTAACTCCCTCACCTATACACCACCAGTTTATAGGTAGTTTCAACCAATTTTTTAATATTTTTTTTAATTTCTTTTATTTTTCAAAATCCCTTTTTACCCTTCATCCCTCCTCATCTTCCCCTCATCCCGCCGCCCACGTTGTGCAGCCAGACTCGGTGGTTCTGATGATGCAACCTTGTGCCGCCAATACCCAATACACTACCATAGTTCTCTTTATCGTTAGCCTCTGATTTCCAAAGACAAAACCATTCCAATTCCTTCAAAAGCATACACAACCACACCAATCTCATAGAAAAACACTTAGAAACCCCCAAAAGCTTCCAAAGCAGGCCTATTCTTAAAGAAAACAAACACATCCTCGACCATGATAACACTCTTAGCTGCAATATTGCTAGGATCCAATTGCAAGGTATGGGACTTGAGTCCTACATTGGAAGTATGGGATTCCGGTGTGGGATTTATATGGCCTTAGGCTCTCTAACTACAATAGCTTATATGGCCTTAGGCTCTCCAACTACAATAGCTAGCTTTTGTAGTTGGTGTGGTTCTCCCAAGGTTCGTATCAATTGGTATCAGATCCTTCCACCATGTCTCCCGGTTGCAAACGTGCGGCACGGGTGGTGATGCCAGCATTGCAGTGTTCGCCCGGGACTAGCCAAAGGGCTAGTGCACAGCCAGCCCGCGTGGGCGCCAGGGCTGCGGAGCATGGTGGGATGTCAGGATCCAATTGCAAGGTATGAGACTTGAGTCCCACATCGATAGTATGGCACTCAAAGTAGCCAAATGGGTCAAAGTGGGAATCGAATTCAACCCCAACCGAAAAGGGAAACAACCCCAAAGAAACAAAACCTTTGGTGTCAAGCCAAGTAAAAACGATGTCGTTTGAGGGTCTTCAACATCGGTGGTGAGAAAAGCAAGAATTGTGTGTAATATAGTTCTGGTTTGTTTTGGGGACCTTGAGACCTAACAGGGAACAATTAATATTTTTTGTTATTATTATTACCATTAATAGTGTTTGTGATCTCCGTTTGAGATCAAGAAAATGTCCACATCTGTATTTTTGTATGATTAGAGAGAAAATGAAAAAAAAAAAAAAAAAAAACTTGAAAGAAAATGTTCAGATCTGTTCATCTTTTTGCTAGCTCGGTTTCCAGTGGGGTGACATGGGATGAAGGGGGTGACGGTAAAATTGTCAGTTAGATTTTTTGGGTTAACCTGCTTGGCCATTTACCAGTTTCGATCTCAATCATCCAATTATTTTATTAATAAATCAAAGGGCTAAAAAAGATGGGTCACCTGTGAGGGAATTACTTGCTCCCTCACCTTAAAAGTCACCTAAAACAATAGGTGATTTATTGATTTACTCGACCATACTACACTACTTCTAACTGCAGTTGAATAGAAATACAAATCACTCAAAACTGAAAAGGCAGATTTTGGTAAACAAATGCAAATGAGGCAATGCAATCATATCTATGCTAATATATACTTCAAGCACGTATATTCAGCTGGTAACATTAAAAACTCCATGCTTTATATGTTTAGCACCCTTTAAAGCAATATTTTCTCTCCCTCCTTCTATCGTCCACCAATAACAACAACAATAACAACAACCAGACCCTTTTCCTCCTAGGTGGGATCAAATTCATGAATCAAATGATGCTACTATGTTATGTTAAAAACAAATCTTTTAGGAGGCTACTCAGATCTAAATATTTTCAAATAGTTTCACTTAGGAGTTTTATTTTGGTGGTATTCCTCTACCTCTAATTACTGGGCTATCTTGTATCTTATTCTTATCAACTCTTCTACCTGGGCTTCTATTGGCTTTCTTCCATTCAAGCTATATATGAGAGCTAAAGTTCCATGCAATGCAACAATTGAATACAAAAAAATTACTACATCAATAAAGCCACCAGAATTATCAAGGCATTATAATTTATAACAAGAGTAGGTAGTTATCCGTATACTCTACATTACGGTACTGCTCACTGCAGTTGCATATTAATACACATTTGTCAAAAAGCAGCGTTTAGTACATAAATGAGGCAATGCAATCATATCTCTCGTAATAAATGATTATAAGATCAAAGAAAGATAAATCTATTGGAGATATTGGATGAAATTTGAGTGCTAATAGTCCAAACCAAGGGGCTTATTGTGAACTGCTTCACTAATATCTGAATGAAAAATTAAATTGTACACTATAATATCACAAGGACGTAAATATGCATCTACATCAAAAGGCAAGACAATAAAAATTGGACCTTGATTTAACTTATCAATGCACTGAACCAAACTTCCGAAGCATGTCACAGTGTGGTGTTTCCCGGATATATCCCCATTGACGACGCTGCATCTCAAACCGACAGTTCTGCTGAAGAATGCTGAAGTATTCCCTCTCAACCCTTTCTTCAATTGCTGTGCGTTCATGGCTATTTGGTGGATAATCTTGAGCAAATTTGGTCGACTTAACATAGTAGTTAACACCCTTCGGGGTAGTGAACTGATGTTCATAAGGATAAGACCGAGAAAGTGCATATATAGGATCCGAAGATGGCAAAAAGTTTACAAGCAAAATAAGCAGAACCGGAAGCAGCTGCATTAGAGCACGAATATTAAAGCCACCAGCCCCATGTTCAGCCGGGCGGTGACCCATTCCTGGTCCAAAACTGAAGCCACCAAAATTAGTTGCAGGAGCCATCCCACCAAAGAAGAAATTCCTAAATATTTCCTCTGCATCAATATCAGCCTCATAGTACCCATTATAAGCCCTGGTCGCCGGCCTGGTCACCGGCCTCTCATAAACGGATTCATCTTCTCCAGAAAGATCATACTTCTTCTTGCTCTCTTCATTACTAAGACACTGAAAAGCCTTGGAAACAGCCTTAAACGCTTCCTCAGCGCCGGGAGCTTTGTTCTTATCCGGATGAACCTTCAAAGACAGCTTCCTGTATGCTTTTCGCACGTCCTCCACCGTGCAACTCTTCTCCAACCCCAAAATCTCATAGAAGTTCCTCTTCCTCCTAATCTCTCTCACCACTGTAATTTGCTCCTCAGTATATGTAGCCGAGGACGATGACGAAGATGACCCAGATGCCGGAACCCTCCTACGGATAGAAGGCTGCTCAGATGGCTTTGAAGGCGAAGAAGGCTCAGATGGTTCGGCCGAGGCAGCTGCAGCCGGCTGATCACCTGTATCCTTCTCTATGGCCGACAATAGATCGTCAACAGGCAAGGTAGGATCCAGACGGCGAGCTTTCGTCACGAATTTCAAGGCACGGCCCGGATCGCCGGCTTCTAATGCCTCTTTCCCTATTTTCAAGCTTTTCAACGCGTCGTCCTTGTTACCATCCATTTTCCAACTACAACTCCTAACAGAATTTCCAACAGATCGCTATACCTAGCGAAATATATAGGGAAAGGGAAGTAAATAGACGATGGCTCAATCATAAAATTACAATTACAATAAATAAATAAACAATTGAAAATTAGGAATTTTAGATGCGAAATTGATCTGAGAATAAGGATTAGTTGGATTCGTTAGATCGACGCAGCAAGGAAAGGGATTTTGGGGAAAATTGAACTTACAGAAGACGAGCGTGGAAGAATTCCTCTTGGGAGAGAAGCAGGTGTCGGATAATTTAGTGAATTAGGGTTTCATGCCAGAATAGAGGAGAAATTGCTTTTCACTTGTTGGTGCCCCCACGATTATCAGAATGGAGCAACTCGTCTTTGTCGAGGACGCGGATTTATCAGAATTTGTAATGAGGAAAACGCACTATACAGATATTTCAGAATAAACAAAAATAAAATAAAAAATAATGTAATATTTTTATAAGGATTTAATGGGTTAAATATGTTTAGTCCCCGTAAAATGAGCGGATTTTGATTTTGGTCCCTATAAAAATTTTTCTTTAGTTTTCATCGCTTTAAAATATGAAATTATTAATTCTATCCCCTATAAAATGAGCAAATTTTGATTTTGATCCCAATGAAATTTTTTTTTAATCCCTCTAAAATTTGATATCACTGTTTTTAGTCCCTAGCATCTACTTTAGGAAAGATAAATATAATTCATTTTAGGATTAAAGAAAAATTTTAAGGGAATCATATGCTAACATGACACCACATATGGTTGTTATCTGTCACTTGGGATGATCATATGACCTTCTGTTGGACACATAAGTATTTAATAGATGTCACATGACAGTAGGGACCAAAAATAGTTATTTCAGATTTTACCGGGACCAAAAACAAAGAAAAATTTTATTGGAACCAATTAGAAATTGATATATCATTATAAATGTTTGATTCTTATCCTAACCACTTTAAAAGTTATTAATTCCATGATTTCTGATTAGTTGTTAGTGTAAAAATCTTTACACTAACAGCACATACAAATTAAACTCTTTTTATAAATATGAAAGGACAAAGGAGACATTCTTCTAAGCTAGTCCCAAGTTTACTATAATGTTTCACTTTGTATAACCAAGCCTCTTGGCCCAGTAGTTGTAAGGCCTGTCGTGAGACACTCTAGGGGTCGACTCAGTTTGTTCCTGGGTTCGATTCCTGACGGTGTTAAAATAATGCTTGGCCAGTGTTCTTGTCGAGATCCGAGTTGCCGGAATCTGGCCGTAAACGTCAGACCAAGGGTGAACGTTGGGATTGTTTAGATCGTGGCTTGATAGAATGCTTATGTTCCGGTCCTACGTATCCCAATGGGAATCAAAGCCAAACGTAGTTCTGTGTTCAACCCTTGATCACGTGGTGCATCAATCTCTTAATCTTGCATCTGATGTACTTCGGTGGGCAAGGACCTATTGATAGTCTCTTGATCACAACCGGGACCTCTAATACGCTTAAGAGAGAACACCAAGCTCTAGTAAAAGTTAAAGTGTCTTCTCTCTTAGACTCTTCCTCCTTTTATAGAGGAGGAGAGGAGTAGACCGATCCTATTTTCTAGGATCTAGTTTATCTCTTATCACTTATCACTTATCTCTTTTAGCTCAACTCCCATCTCTTTCACTGATAAGAGTTATCTCTTATCTAAAGTAAGGTTGTTAGCTGAGGTTTAGATAAGTGTATCGTTAAAGTAGTTAAGCTTCCGAGCTCGGCGGTCGAGCTTACCACCTCGGCCAGTACACAAGCCCCCCAAGCTTCGAGCTCAAAAGAGCGAAAAAGTTTTCATGACAGAAGCCGAGCTTGCCTTTTGAAAAATATCTGAGTTCATGGCTTAGGTTTTTTGTTTTCCTTTTACCATGCTTTCAGTGACCAATACTGCACCTCGGCCAACTCATGAGCTCGGTGGCCTCAGTTGGACGAGCTTAACACTTTGTCATTCAAACTAGTGACTAAGCTTCACATCTCGGTCCATTATTATCTCAGATCGGTAGGTTTTGTGGCCGAGCTTTGCACCTCGACTCATACATAAGCCCCCCAAGCTTTAAGCTTCAAAGAGCGTGAAAGCTTTATCGAAAAAGCCGAGCCGAACTGAGATAGGAACGGTCATGTCAATCTTGTGTTGTGATGTCAGTTTCTCAGTACCCGAGATGAAAAGAGACGTTGCGTTACTTTTAAGACCAGTCTTGCTTGTGACACGTGGCCTTTATGACCATATTCCCAAGGTCTGCTCTGCGGCTGCGTATTTTAGTTGCAGCGTGCAAACCGATGTCCTTGCCACATGTTACTCCAAGATTGGTGTGCCGAACCCACGCAGACTTGAGGAGATGTTTTTCTTCCTTCACACGGTATTCGCCATCATTACCCTCAACAGTTTGGTTTTTGAAACGTTACCTTTCAATTTCTTCTATAAATTGAAGGAAACTCGGGGGCAGGGCCTCATTTTCCCTTGATCTTTCTTCCTCTCTCGAGCCTCCTCTTCCTCAAGGTTTTTAGACTTCCCTTTCTGTTCAAGGTACGTCCTCATCATCTACTCTCTTCCCTTTTCACTTTTACTTTGTTTTAGCCATGGAAGCTTCATTCGAGGTATCCCAGAATGCCTCTTCTGAAGTTAGGATCATAGAAACGGAGATTAACCCTATAGGTTGCTCTCCCCATTCTTCTCCTCCTGCTCCGGGGGGGGGGGGGGGGGGGGGGGGGGAGATGGGGATAATCACGCTGCTTCTTCTTCCTCCTCCTCTAACAAAGAGAGTAGTTCTACTACTCCTGATGCCACTACTGTTCCCAAACGTCGCAAACGTGTAAACAGAATGCCAAGGGTTCCCTACCCAGATATTACCATTCCTGGGTATTTCTGGGTAAAACCTGATTTTGGAGCTTTTCATTCCAACATTAGGAGTTTTGAGTCTCTTCAATCTATAAAACCCGAAATATCTACCTCTCTTGGAACTGTGGAGTGCTTCCCTGTGCAGATAATGAGCACGTTTTTCTCCCGGCTCTCCCTGTTGAGCCCCATTTTACCTATGTTTATAGGACTTTATTCGAACATATTGGGGTCAACCTTCCTTTTACCCAGTTTGAGTGTGACATTCTGAAGTTCATGAATGTTGCCCCTACCCAATTGCATCCCAACAGTTGGGCCTTTTTGAAGGCATTCCAGATCCTTTGTAACCAAACTGGAATGGTGGCCACTGCACCTAAGTTTCTTAATTTTTACAAAGTTAGGTTCGGAGACCGAGTTGGTTGGATCTCCCTCAGTGGAGTTGATAGAAGGGGAATCATCGGGCTCTACAAGAGTTTGTACAAACATTTCAAGTCGGACTTTTTCAAAGTCCGACCCACCGAGGGGAATGAGTCTTTTTCTTTGACTCGGATGGAAAACCGAGGTTCCCTTTTTATTGGCAACCCCACCCCTCAAAATTCTCTAGCTTCGACCCCGGTTGTATGACTGCTCAAGAGCGGGCCGACGTCGAAGTTCTTAAACTCTACCCCCGGCCTCTGCCCTGCGGGAAACTGCTGAAACTGCCGACTTCTTCCACTCGGCGAGCTGATTTTGATTGTAAGTAGCTTTTATTGATAGCTTTTGAACTTACTTTTCGGCTTTATGTTCTGACCGACCCTCTTTTTGCAGTGATAATGGGAAAATTCAACTACAAGGCATTGCTGAAGAAGTCGGCTCATCAAGATGCTGGGGCTTCAGCTTCGGCCGCCGACTTGAAGGGCAAGAAGAAGAAAACTGTCGAGGCCGCTGCTCCTGACACTCGTCCTCCCAAAAGGTCTCGGGCCGTTGCTCAGCCAGAGATACCGAGGAGGAGCACGTCGCCCTTTCCTTTGGCTGATGAAGATCGTAATGTCGAGAGGAGAGCTGAAGGAACTCCCCATGTGACCGATCTGACAGTGGAGACCAAATGGTACAACGTCCATTGGGTGCTTCAGCTCGCTCTGGGGCAACGACTTCAACCCCGGCTCTCTGATTGACAGACAAGTACTCAAGCCTTCTGATGCTCGGCTTTTGTTGGAGCAGGGGCCTGAGGCGAGCATGGAGGCAGCCGCTGCCTACGCTCTCCGAATTTCTTCGATTACCAGATTCTGGAGTAATGAACTCTCCACCAACGCAAGGAAGATGGAGGCGATGAGGGCCGATGTAGCTCGTGCTCTGCTGGTAAGGGATGAGCTGGCCCAGGCTGTGACCAAGTTGGAAGAACAAGCTCGGTTAATCGGGCAACCGAAGTCGCAGAAAGCCGAGCTTGAGAAGGCGAACACATCCCTGCAAGCCGAGCTGTCTGGCGAGAAAGCCGAAAGGGCTAAATTTGAGAAGATCGCCAAGGAAGCTCAGGCGGAGAAGGAGGCCAGCCTGATGCTCCGACAGTCATTGGATGCTGAGAAGGAGGCCAACCTGAAGCTACAATCCGATCTTACTGAAGCCATGGCTAGCATCATGAAGGAGCATGTTAGCGGGTTCCTCCAAGCTGTGAAGCAGCTACAGCATTTTAACCCTGATGCTGATTTCTCTCAAGCTGATGTGGACAAGGACTTCAACAAGGAGGGAATCTTGGTCCCTTTGTCCGAGCTTGAAGACGAAGAAGAAGTTCCGGAAGGGGATGAGGCTGAGCAGCAAGGCGTCGAGGAGGGAGCAGACCACGAAGGTGGAATACCTGACCCATCCCTGGATGTTCTTCTTCTGAATGAAGGCGACATTAATGTTGATGCCACCCTTGCTCATGGGGATGCCAATGAGTAGCTTACATTTTTTCTTCTTTTTTGAAAATGTATTTTGTTGCTTGGGCCATGCTCTTTTGTACTGGGCTTTGCCCTATTTAGTAATGAAATTTTGCAACTCTTGCCTTCATATTACAACTTGTTTTTCTTTTTGCTTACTTGGAAAAATTTCTAAGTTTTTCTTTTGATAACTTAGAATATTTTTCGAAGTTTTTCTCAGCTCGGATATTTACCCTTAGCTTTTTACTGCGTTTCAAAGTTTTTTACCGGATGAAGCTCGGTTTTTCCAACTTTGTTAGTTTTGCGCGTGGCCTTTTTTGAGCCTATAAGCTCGGCCTTTTTAAATTTTAGCGTTGCTTTTTTAGGCTCGGCATTTCGATCTTAATTCGGCTGATTTTAGCTCGGTTAACCTTTTTAAGCTTATGCTTGTACCTTTTTGGGCCTGGCATTTCGACCTCAACTCGGTCGATTTCAGCTCAGTCGCCCCCTTTAGGTTTTGTCTTTACCTTTGGGTCCAGCATTTCGACCTCAACTCGGTCGATTTCAACTCGGTCATCCCTTTTAGGTTTTGATTGTACCTTTGGGTCCGGCATTTCGACCTCAACTCGGTCGATTTCAGCTCGGTCAACCCTTTTAGGTTTTGATTTTACCTTTGGGTCCGGCATTTCGACCTCAACTCGGTCGATTTCAGCTCGGTCAACCCTTTTAGGTTTTGATTTTAAATGTAAAAACAAGTGAATTTTTAGTCTTGTAACAAATACATGTAACTGAAACGGACTTTATTCATTTATTTTCTCAGGCAAGCCTCATTAAAACCTTCCCGGCCAAAACCACATGGGAAATAGACCAGGGTAGGAAAAAGAGTACATTACCTAGCTTTACATTAGTCAACTAAAATAAAACTTAAGATGAGAAGTGTTCCAAGTTCTTGGAACAGCCTTCCCAGACAACTCTTCTAGCCTATAAGCACCATTTCTAAGACTTTCAACTATTCTGAATGGGCCAGACCAGTTTGCTGTGAGCTTGCCCTCTTTTGAGTCATTTCTTGCATCATTTTGCAATCTTAGTACCAGATCTCCTTGAACAAACTCTCTTGGTCGCAACCTTGAGTTGTACTTCCGAGTTGCTTTCTGCTTGCACAGTTCTTCCCTGATCTTTGCTTCATCTCGGACTTCTTCAACCATGTCAAGCTCAACTCGGACCTCTTCTTCATTTTTGCTTTGGTCATGATGATGCCTTCTGAAAGAAAGTTCGCCGAGCTCAACTGGAATCATTGCATCAGTTCCATAGGTTAGCCTGAACAGCGTTTCTCCCGTTGATGACTGTGGTGAGCAATGATAAGACCAGAGGATGCTCGGTAATTCTTCAGCCCATGCCCCTTTTGATTGGCCCAACCTTTTCTTGAGCTCGTTCAAAATGACTTTGTTAGCTGCCTCTGCCTGACCATTTGTTTGTGGATGCTCAACCGAGGTCGCCTTATGTTTGATTCCGAGGTTGGAGTAAAATTCTTTAAGACCTTTGTCAGTGAATTGCTTTCCATTGTCAGTGACAATCTTATAAGGTAGGCCATGTCGGCATATGATGTTTTTCCATACAAAACTCTGGACCTTTTTAGCTGTTATAGTAGCTAATGGCTCGGCTTCAATCCATTTAGTGAAATAATCCACTCCTACCAGCAAGAACTTCACTTAGCCTTTGGCAACAGGGAAAGGGCCCAAAATGTCCATCCCCCACATAGTGAAGGGCCAAGGTGACAGCATGGAATGGAGCTCTTCTCCTGGGACTCGTGCCACATTAGCAAATTTCTGACAAGGGTCACATTTATTAGTCCAGGCAGCATAGTCTGATCTCATGGTTGGCCAATAGAAGCCTGCTCGAAGAACCCGAGCTGCTAGGGATCGGCCACCGGAATGCATTCCACATATTCCTCTATGCATCTCGTCCATTACATACTCGGATTGTTCCTTTGTTATGCATTTCAATAAAGGCATGGAAAATCCTCTTCTGTACAGCTCTCCATCTCGGATAGTGTAATGACAAGACTTCAGACGAATTTTCTTTGCTTCTTTGGGATCATCAGGTAACTTATTCGAGGTCAGGAATTCCCAGAATGGCATCATCCAGCCCCGATCATAGTGCTCGGTTATCAATACCTCGGCACTTTTTATACTCGGTTCAGGGAAATTTTCCTGAATGAAAGTTCTTAGCTGGCCAGTTCTCTTGGTGCTAGCCAACTTGGACAACAGGTCGGCCCTAGCATTTTCCTTCCGAGGTATATGCTCAATAGTGAAGTTGTCAAACTCTGAAATTAAACTATTGACTTTGCATAAATACCTGGTTAATTGAGGATCCTTTGTTTGGTAATCCCCCGAGACTTGTCCTGTTACAAGCTGTGAGTCACTTCGGCACTTAAATCCTTTGACTCCAACTTCTCTAACTAATATCAGCCCGGCAATAAGAGCTTCATATTCTGCTTGGTTGTTTGATGCATTGAACCCAAACTTCAAGGACTGCTCCAGGATAAGGTTATCTGGGCCCTCGAGAATTATCCCGGCCCCGCTTCCTTTTAAATTTGATGAGCCATCCACATACAAAAGCCAATCAATGGGTTCAGGACTCGGCTTTGAAGAGAGCTCGGCAATGAAGTCGGAGAGGCATTGGGCTTTCATTGGTCCCCTCGGTTCATACTGTAGACCAAACTCTGACAGTTCTACCGACCAAGCTATCATTCGTCCTGCCAGATCGGACTTTCGAAGGACTTGCTTAATTGGATGATCTGTTTTGACTATAACTTGGTGCGACTGGAAATAAGGTCTTAGCCTCCGAGCTGCCATGACCAGAGCAAGGGCAAGATTTTCAATTACTTGATACCGTGTCTCTGCATCTTTCAAGATTCTACTGATGTAATACACTGGCATCTGTTGCTTCTCCTCCTCCTGGATGATTACTGCACTGATTGCGTAATCATTGACAGATAAGTACAAATACAGATCCTTACCGAGATCGGGCTGAGTTAGAATCGGAGGTGAGGCGAGAAACAATTTCAGTTCTTCAAAAGCCTTTTCACACTCCTCGGTCCAAACAAATTCCTTGGGTTTCTTCAAGAGTTGGAAAAAGGGTCTGGTCTTTTCGACTGATTTGGGGAGGAACCGAGATAAGGAAGCTAATCGGCCTGCTAGCCTCTGTATTTCTTTCACAGTTTGCGGACTCCGCATTTCAATGACAGCTTTACACTTATCTGGATTGGCCTCAATCCCTCTGTGTGTTAGCATGTACCCCAGGAACTTTCCTCCTTGCACTCCAAAAGAACATTTTTCTGGGTTCAACCTCATGTTGTACTTTCTGAGTTGGCCAAAGATTTCCTCCAAGTCGGCAGGGTGTTATTTTGGGTCATCAGACTTTACCACCATATCATCAACATAAACCTCTAGGTTTTTTTTCGATCTGATTGAGAAACACTTTGTCCATGAGCCTATGATATGTTGCACCAGCATTTTTTAAACCGAAGGGCATTACCCGGTAGCAGTAGTTTGCCCCCTCGGTCATAAACGCCGTTTTCTCTTCATTTGGTGGATGCATTCTTATCTGGTTGTAACCCGAGTATGCATCCATGAAAGTTAAGACTCTGTAACCCGATGCTCCATCTACCAATCTGTCAATGTTTGGAAGAGGATAATAATCCTTTGGACATGCCTTGTTGAGATCGGTGTAGTCAGTACACATTCTCCACTTGCCATTGGCTTTCTTAACCAACACGACATTGGCTAGCCAAGTAGTATACTTTACTTCTCTGATAAAATTGGCTTTCTTCAGCTTTGCAGTCTCCTCGGCTACAGCCTTTCTTCTTTCTTCGCCAAGCTTCCTTTTCCTCTGGGCTATGGGCTTGGCCTCCGGACATATAGATAGCCTGTGGCACATAAAATTGGGGTCTATGCCAGGCATATCCGATGTCTTCCAAGCAAACAAGTCGGCATTCTTTTTCAAAACTGTTTGTATTTGTTGCTTCAGTGAGGGGTCAAGCTGATTGCCGATGCTTGTGCACTGACCGACCTGGGCTCCTAGTTGAAATTTTTCCAAAGATTCTGTAGGTTCAGCTCTGGATTCATACATTTCTATCCTTGGATCTAATTCGAACATGTCATTCGATCTTGCCGAGCTAATTGAACTGACCGAGCTTACCACTTCTGCTTTATGATCCTTCACATTTTCTGTGATATCCGGCTCCCGAGTTACCTTCAAACTATCTGCGTAACACTGTCTGGCCATCCTCTGATAAGCTCGAACTGCAACTATCTCACCCGAATCAGCTGGAAATTTCATGGTGAGGTGAGGTGTGGAGACAATTGCCCCGAGCTCATTCAGAGTCGGTTTCCCGATGAGGATGTTGTATGAAGTGTTGGCATCCACAATGACATATTTGACAGATATGGTCCGGGCAAGCTTGCCCTCACCAAATGTTGTCAAGAGGTCTATATAACCTCGAGTCTTGACCTGTTCTTTGGCGAACCCCACTAGCTTGTCCTCCTGTTCTTTTATCAACTTTTCTGGAATTCCAAGCTTTTTAAAGGTTGCCAAGTACAAAATGTCAGCCGAGCTACCCTGATCAACAAGTGTATGTTTGATCGAGTAATTGGCTACTTCAACTGTTATTACCATTGGTTCATCTTGATTAGGATCTAATCCTTGGAAGTCATTATCTGAGAAAGTAATTGGTGGTCTCGGCCTTGTAGATTTTCTAGAAACCGAGTTGACAGATCGGATAGCCTTTATGTGACGTCTCCGAGCTGAACTCGTTGTGCCCCCTCCTGCGAAACCTCCCGAGATGGTATTAATGACTCCTCTGACGCCAACCTCTGCCTCATCATTAGATGGTCTCTGGTTGTTATCCTGATCTCCTTTCTGATTACCTCGCTGATTCTCATCTCGGTTACGATTGTCATAACCCCTTCTTCTTCGCCGTCGGCCAGCTCGTCCGCCACCATCACCCTCTCGGTGAACGAACCGGTCAAGTCGGCCTGCCTGTACCAATTCTTCAATTTTATCCTGGGATGTTTTGCAGTCTTCAGTGGAGTGGCCATAGTTTTGATGCCACTTGCACTCCTTACTTCTGTCAGCCTGAGCAGGAGTTTTGGATGGCCTCGGCAATGTGATCAACTCGGTATTGCACACCTCTTGGAGAATAGTGGCTCTGGATCGGTTCAGTGGAGTGTAAGACTGGTGTCGGGGTTGGGATTGCCTTTCCGAGAACCCTCTGTCATTACTTTTGAAAGCCTTCTGTGGATTGGCTCCTTTATCTCTTTCTTTGTTTGAGATTATGCTTTTTTCTTCAAAACTTCTTTTTTTGGATTCTACCATCTCTTTCGAGTTCATGAACCCTGTGGCTTTTTCCTGAAGTTCTTCAAAATCTCTTGGTGGCTTCCGAGATAAATACTCAAAGAACGGTCCTGGCCTCAAACCATTCATAACGGTATGAAGGCAGAGTTCCGAGCTCATATTGGGGATTAAAACCTGTTGAGCGCTAAAGCGAGCCATATAATCTCTGAGTGATTCGTTTTTCTCCTGCCTGAAATTCACAAGTGAGACCGAGTGCTTTTTATGCCTTCGGCTCGCTGCGAATTGTGCGGTGAACTTCGTAACCAACATATCAAACGAATCCACTGACCAAGGTGGAAGATTCGTGAGCCAAGTCAAGGCAGGCCATTGCAAAGTGGTTGGAAAGATCTTGCACATGATGGCTTCCGAATCGGTCACCAAGTAAACAGATGAAACAAAAGATTCTACATGTTCAGTTGGATCAGTGGTGCCATTATACCTATCAATATTAAGAGATTTGAAATGCCGAGGTATGATCACCTCGTCAATGGCATCGGTGAAAGGTAATCTCGGTCGTCTGTCTCTTGCCCTCTCTCTCTAAGTGGTCTCCTCAGTACGAGATCTGACCCTTGAGGCCTCAGGCCCGAGCCTGGTTCTGGAAGGTCGGCTTGTGTCATCACGAGAAGGCACATAAGTGGGGTCTCTCTGGCTATCCTCGGGTCAGGACTGTTCTTCCTCGGCATGTGTTGCCGATCTTCCCCTTTTCCGAGTTCTCAACAGCCTTTGGTACTCCGTATGAATCTCCTCGTTCTCCTGACGCAACTGTCTCAATTGTGCCATGATCTCTCCCAGTTGCGGATTACCTTCATCGAAGGGAGGAGGTGGGGGGTTGTTATGGTTAGAGTTTGATTCCTCGACATGATTTGCACTGTGCGCCCCTCCCTTCGGTCCATTCCGTGTCACCATTAGATCTTCTTATGGAACCGGGGAAAGTTTTTCCTCGGCCCCACGGTGGACGCCAAATGTTCCTGCCGAGATCCGAGTTGTCGGAATCTGGCCGTAAACGTCAGACCAAGGGTGAACGTTAGGATTGTTTAGATCGTGGCTTGACAGAATGCTTATGTTCCGGTCCTACGTATCCCAATGGGAATCAAAGCCAAACGTAGTTCTGTGTTCAACCCTTGATCACGTGGTGCATCAATCTCTTAATCTTGTATTTGATGTACTCCGGTGGGCAAGGACCTATTGATAGTCTCTTGATCACAACCGGGACCTCTAATAAGCTTAAGAGAGAACACCAAGCTCTAGTAAAAGTTAAAGTGTCTTTTCTCTTAGACTCTTCCTCCTTTTATAGAGGAGGAGAGGAGTTGACCGATCCTATTTTCTAGGATCTAGTTTATCTCTTATCTCTTATCACTTATCACTTATCTCTTTTAGCTCAACTCCCATCTCTTTCACTGATAAGAGTTATCTCTTATCTAAAGTAAGGTTGTTAGCTGAGTTTTAGATAAGTGTATCGTTAAAGTAGTTAAGCTTCCGAGCTTGGCGGCCGAGCTTGCCACCTCGGCCAGTACAGCCAGTGGAAGTCACGTCCCACGGACAATGATTAGTCATTCGTTGCCAACATTGGGATACACTGGATTTAGACCCAAAAAAAAATGTTTTGCTTTGTATTGGTTCGATTATGAACAAAATGCGTTAAGCACTTTATGTCAATATCAAAAATATGAAAGGGAAATAAAAAATACATCCTCTTAAATCGAAGGGCCTTTATTCGCTAAAAGAATTTAATTTTTATTTTACACCTTTAGTTAATTAAAATCATCCTATATGATAGGGGTGTAATCGGGTTGGTTTGGATCAAATTGATCGGTTCGGATTTGGCCAGTTTTTAACTACGGATCCGAACCGAACCGACTACAATCGGATCGGATCGGTTCGGATCCTCGGATTACCCATTATTTTTCTTTTATTTAAACTCAAAAAAATAATAAAAAATACCAAAAAAAAAAGAAAAAAAAGGAAATATACATATTTAATTATTAATTATATTAAATAAATATATAATAATATATTAACATTATATATATGTATATAAAATAATTTAAAAATTAAATTTTTATAGGGTTCGGTTTGGGTTGGATTGGATTAGATTTGTAGGATCCGAGACCCGAACCGATCATGTTCGGATCAGTATTTTCGGATCCGATCCGATGATCCGAACCAATCCTCCAAAATCGGTTTGGATCGGGTCCACCGGATTCGCGGATCAGATCGAATCGAATCCGCTTACACCCCTAGTATGTGATACTTGATATAACTATTGTGAACTTCAAATATATTTTATGATATATCAATATCAATATATCATTCAATAATACTAAAGTAAACATTTATACTTATACAGTATTCAAATTTTACAAGTGTCGTTTTTATCAACAAAAAATAATAATAATTACAAGTGTCGTTAAGGATATGTTTAAATTTGATGCATTCTATTTTACTTCATGTTTATTTTATTTTTTTATTTAAGTTTATTTAATTTTAGTTTAGTATATAGTTTTATTTTACTATATTTTAGTTTTATTCCGATTTTGTTTTGTTTGATTTCTCTAGCCCAAAATCATTTATCTAAACCAATCATCCAAAATCCAGACCCATTTTTCATGACCTTGATCCATCTCCTTCTCCTAAAGTCAAAACCTCCTTTCCTCCCAAAGTGTGAACCCAAGCAACCACATACTAACCAAATACAAGAAAGTTTAAAACAAGTTTGCTGAAAATCTCTCTATCATGATCTTCCCTTTCTAGATTGTGCAAAGTTTGAGAGGTAAGTATCATACCTTATCTTTAGCTTCCAAAATCGCGAATTAACAAATTCGTTTATGGGTTGTTGCTGATTTTAGGAGATAGGAACAAAAAACAAGTAGAGTGAACAAATCAGTGAGAACGAGAATCAACACGCATACACGCACATACACAGAGAGAGAAAGAGAGAGATTGATATAGTGGAAGAGAGAACAAAACACTAAGAAATAGAGAGAAGAGGATAAGTAGACAACCACAAATAGAAGATGAAAATTAGGGGGATAATTTGTCACGAACCAAAATGGGAGTTGTGACCAATAAGAAAATGGGACAAGGTGCGACACCCATGGCTGAAGAGAGTGAGGAATGATCACCGATTGCATAAAGAAGCACGGACAAGGTGCGACTCCTGACAAGCTTCCAAAATCGCAAATTAACAAGTTCGTTTATAGGTTGTTGCTGATCGAAGGAGACAGGAACAAAAAACAAGCAGAGTGAACAAAACGGTGAGAACGACAATCAACACGCACATACACACACATAGAGAGAGAGATTGATATAGTGGAAGAGAGAACAAAACACTAAGAAATAGAGAGAGAAGGATGAGTAGACAACCACAACTAGAAGACGAAAATAGGGGGATAATTTGTCACGAACAAAAATCAGAGTCCTGAGGTATATTGCTGAAGAGAGCGAGGACTGTTCACGATGCATAAAGAAACACGGATAGGCATAAGGACACATAAACGAACCAATTTCACACTGGAACAATAGGGATCTTAAGACTATTCAAGTATGGTATTAAACAATTGAGGGATTGCGATACTGTGTAGGTATTGAACTGTATATATAGTTGATGATAAATTAAAATAAATTAATAAGTATTACCTATGCCAGCAAGATGCATTACCTTTTTGGGAGCCCATGACTTAGGAACTTCAGGGTTAAGGGTGCTTGACCTAGAGGAATTTTAGGATGGGTGATGTCATGACCCAAATTTTGTAGTCATGCCCGGCCGAAAGGGGAAGTCTCACATTTCCCTTTCGCAGCCTCTCAAGCCTACATAAATCCATCTCATTCAAAGTAAACAAATTAATAATGAATATAATACATCAGAGTAACTAAACGACACACATAAATTACAATTCCCTGCCTTAACTAAATTATCTAGAACTAGAGGTGCAAAAAATCATTAAAAATCTCTCCACATGGCATCCAAGACTCCCAGCGACTTCACAAATACATGTAACTGAAATATTAAACGTGGGGTGAGTCCACTGATTCAGTGAGGGAGTTTCTCCCAAACACATACGATCACACAAAGCAATGGTAAAATACAGTCACACACTAAAGGCATACATGAGATCAAACAATTAGATAATCATTTTTTGTCATCTACACATCACAAACATCTTTACATATACAAATGATCTCATACACTAACATAATATTGTATGGACATCTTGTCCCTCAAGAGAGTACTTGTAAAATGACTTGCACTACTTTCTTTTCACAAAAAACATATCTCGCTCATAAGGGGATACATATCATATCGTATACATCGAATCTTTGGGTCCACTTGGGGTTGTCCTCTCAAGGTCCCCACCCCGACGGTTTTAGCTTCATACCCCGGAGATACCGCACTCTCCGGCAAATATCAACATCCCTCCTCAACCCCCGGAGTATCTAACGAGATCCCCTCATCCCCAACTGTGATTTTTATATACCAGAGCCTTCCGCTCCCGGTTCGCCTATCCAAAGATTCATAATCATCATTTGACAATTCATTCCATAAGTACTCTCCATAAGTTTCAATCACATACATCAATCATCACCACATGAGCATATTTAATTTAGCAATTTTATAATTAACATATATCATAATAATAATTCATCACTGTTTATATGAAACAGCCTCACCATAAAGAAGATTAACCATACAAAAATCAATAAAATCTCTAATCTTTTCACATTATAAACATTAACATATTATATATATATATAATATATATATAAGTAGTAATCACTGTATGCATTTTTTCCCTCCAAAACTGGGGTTAAATTTGACATTTCCATTTTTAATTTTTTTTTCGTTTTTATTTAATTAATTTTAATCATTTATTAAACATGTATCATATTTTAAATGCTTGTTTGCCTTTCTCAAAGTTTATTAATTGCTTAATTTAATTTCAATAAAAAATGTAACAGCTTGCTTATCTGTTCCTAATGCTCATGGTTGACCAAAGATCGAAGTTCTTTTACTTTCATTATTAAGTTGTGTTATTTTAGGAACAAGTGCATTGTGAATAGGAACAAATGATGATATTTGGGCTACACCTATTCCTCTCTCTCCATGTACGTTATGAATGGCAGGACATCTCAAGAGTCAAAATAAAATTAAAATGATATAGAAGGGACAAAAATCAGAAACAAAAAATTCAACCTTTGAGTTTCAACTTACAAGAGTTTTGTTTGTTGGTTGTTGATATTAAATGAGCCGTGCACCATTTATGATCTTGGACGGTGATTTGCATCATTGGATGGATGAAGATTATTTCCATTGCTGTTTTGTTTTCACCTATGAGATCCTTTCTCTTCATTCTTTTTTATTCTTTTATGAAACTTCAAGAGAGAGCATGTAAGTGTTTTTTTTATTTTTGTGTAGTTAATTGGTTTAGTTAATTCTTCATGTGTTGTTTGTGACTGTATAATTCCAAAATGCAGAGGCATCTTATGTCCTATTTTTTTGGGCTAACAGTTGTGTATGTTGATCTCATTATATGTGATGCCCAGGTATGATATTCTTATGTCAAATATGGTATTTTCATATATAGTCTTATTTTATTGTTTTTATTTTCTCCCCTTTAAGCTTTTTCTGTTTAGCGCTCTCTTTCTGTCCTGCTTGCTCAGAGCTGAAGAGAGAGTATAGAATAGAGAGACACCACAAAAACCCTTTCCTCTACATCCACTTCTTATGTTTAATTTCGTTGCAGATATATGATGTTGTTAGGTTCAAGCATCATCGAATTAAGCATAAGCTTAAATATGAATTGAAGAACAAAAGCATATCAGATAATATCATTCTACCTTTTATAATTTCTTCTCTTTTTTTAATGCATATTTTTTGGATTTGCTTGATCTATAATTTCGTTTGAATCCTTGCTTTAAAATCTTCAAAATTCCACAATTATTGATTTGGGGTTAACAGATTTTTTATCACAGGCTTGGGGGAAAATCATACAATTGATGGCGTATGTGAGTCAATTGAAATTGAAGGTAAATCTTAATAGCACTCTCTACCTGTCTATTTTTGATTTTTTGATTTTTTGATATTGAGGTTTGTATATTGAATTGCAACTGCAACGAACAATAAAATGGAAATGAAGTAAGCCTTTTCATCAGTTGAGCTTAATAAAAAGGTTTGTCTTAGTTAATTTGGAAAGTGACATTGTTTTGATTGAAATCATCTGGATTGTGTTTGAAGTTTAGGTTTACTATTTCTCTCTCTTCCCATCTCACCTTCTAATCTGGCCTGGACAAGAATTGGGTACTGCCTGTACCTTCATCCAATGTTATCAGTGGAGGCTCACATGCAAGAAATAAGCTGCCAAGGCAGGTAATATTGATTTTACATAACATCTATAAATTAATGAAAAATCCTTCCTTTTTCTACTATTCCTTGCTTAACATCTATATTTAGTGCAACAAGATTAATTTTATTTTACATTCGTTATTTGTTATATTTTCATGTTTGGGAAAGCAGACAAGGCATCACCTCAGAGAAAGTGTCTGATAAGCTAAGCTGGCAATGCAAGGATGTTGATTTTGAAGTTAGATTAAATGTAGATATTTCAACTTCTCTGTTTTTTTTATACTTCTAATTCAATACTTTGACCCAATGGGCTCAAAAACTAGAAATGATTTGTTAATAATTGAATTATGTAATTATGTCATTCAACAGAATATCTTATTTGAGAATGAGATGAATCATTTTGTTTTTTAGATTTCAAATCCAAGCACACGGCAGGTTGATAGCTTAATTCTTTCTTCTTTCTCTTTGAAACATGGAATGACATTTATCAAATGCCAAGATGATGCTTCCACAATAATGTCAACTCAATATTGACAACAAGGAAGACTGTCAAACCTAGGTTTTCAATCTTTGACAAAAACAAATTACTATTAAGTGAAAAGCCATCATAGTAAGTTATAACTTATTCAACAAAAAAAAAAAAAATATGTTATAACTTAAAAGATTTGAAAAGTCATTTGTTTACATTTTGATAATAAGGATGATTGCTTTATAATGCCTGTATAATAGGCTTTTAAAGCCTAATTCATTTAAATAAAGGTAGTCCCAATTTAATTTAATGATCATTTATATTAAATTATTAATAATATATTAATATTTTATTACTTGATGCCATTATGTAAATTGAGGGTTAATATTATTTTAGTATATTATTTTAAATGAAAGTAAATTGAGGACCTAGCGGGAAAAAAAAAATGAAAGTAACAATAGGCCAATTACATTGTTCTTCGAATTTGGTTGCGGGTTGAATTATGCAGCTTGAATACAAGTAAGAGAAATAGTTCCAGTAACAAGAGTGGTCAAAACAAGAAAAAAGGTACAACCTTGCTGGTGCCATTTTTGCTGAGCCTAATTGCCTGACTATGCTTAAGGGTGGTCTCACTGCGGATACATCAGGAGCAACCAAGCTTTATTTTGAAATATTTCTACTGGATTTTTATGATAAACATGTGCTATTGTTCAATGAAATTTAATATTTTGTGTAATTATTCAATGAAATTTATTCATTAGTGATTTTCCAATTTTTATTTTCTGTTGAAAATGGTGAATTTTGTAGAGCAATAATACTTTCAATGTCATCTCAAAATTTTCGGATTTCATTGTAATTTACTATTGGAATTTTAAATAAAAAATAATTCAGAGTGTGGTTTATCATCTTTGAAAATTCTCATGTTTTTCCAAATTGTATTAAATGAAGACCCTTAAAATAATACATTTAATCCATTACACAAGTTTTTAGAATAATACATTTGATCACCAACAGGAGTTGGCACATCTGGTCAAGCCTTTCGTTCACACTAGCTGTGACTTGGGTTCGATTCGTAGATCTCCCCTTGTTGGTAGGTAATATGTAAATTCCACTATAAATTATCACCGATGTTGATGGTATTCCCTGACCCTGTAAGGGGAGCCCCAATCTAAACTTTTGTTTGATAAAAAAAAAATTTGAATAATACATTTGATCTATTGCACATGTTTCCAAAATTATGTAGATTAAATAAATTTTGTATATTTTTAAAATTTTTAATGTTGAAATTCTCCATATTTATTCGAATTGTATTAATTAGAGACTCTTATAATAAAAATTTAATTTATTGCACATGTTTCCAAAATAATGTATTCAAAATTTTCAAATTTTAAATTTTCAAATTTCAAAATAAAATTCTTTGGTTGGATGAGTACAGCCAGATTAATAAAGGGTAGGCATTTCGAGAGTTATCAATTTTGAAAGATTAATTTTGAAATTTTAAAATAAATTTCATTCGTTGAATGAGTTAAATGAAATTAATACGATGTAACTTTTAATATAGAGTACAGTTCCAATACATTTAAGTGCATTTTTAAAAGTAGAATTCAGTTCCAATGATTTTTAAACATATTTTTAATATGGTATCATTGTTAACATAAGTTTTATATGTATTAAAAGAATTCTTAAATTTTTAAAAAGTAAAATATTTCAAATATTTGTAATTTTAATATATTTTCATTTATCTAAATAAATATTAATTTTCATTTACCTAATTAATCTAGATTTAAGTTTTCTCCTTATAAATTTAAAGTTTAAAATTTTAAGGCACATCATTCTTATTTTCTTATTTGTAACGAGGGACAGAGCTGTGTTCATGATTGGGAGGCTCGGGCGCTCCCTAAATTTTTGAAATTCTAAAATCATTAGTAGTCTAAAATTATTAGTTTTATGTCGTTCGTAAATAAAATATAAAAGTAGAAGTCCAACTTCTTTTGTATAGAATGATAACTCTAATTCTCACACTTCATATAAAAATTGCTATTCACGATTATTTATTATATAAATCTTTTCATTTATTCACGCTAATTTCTTAATAATTGTGTGAACTCATTATTTATTTCTCAGTTATTTTATTTTTCACATAATTAATTTATTCAATAAGTTATTTTGTATGATCAAATTCAAATCTTCTTCTACATTATTAATATTTATATGTAAATTAATCGATATAAATTATATATGAAATATAATGCACAGAATATACATTTTACATGAAAATAACAAGCAAAATTTACACTTAAGGAAAAATTGTTATTATCTTCACCAAGTTGAACATTTTACTTATTAACTTTTTTTTACAAAGGTTGAACATTTTACTTAAAATCACATAAATAAATAAATTTTTTAGGGGAAATTTATAATTTATCATAATTTAAGTACTTTATTTAAATGATTGCTATAATAATTTTAACATAAATATATTTATTTTTCATGATTTTACTTTATTTAAGAAATTTTAAATTTTCTATACAATTTTTCGAGGTTTTTTAAGTTGTATTATTGTTTTTACCATTCACATGATTATACGGCACCGATAAAAAAAATATTATTTCCTACCCCTTTATATGACTGATTGGCAGGTAGCACACCTACAATAAAAAATGAAATTACAAAAAATATATGTGACAAGTGTATAGATGAGGTTTACTTAATTCTACATTTGAAATATAAGGAGTTGCTTCCCGTGTTTGCTTCGACAGGGAGATAATATATTTGCAATAAGTTTAATCAAATATATGTCATAATATTTTTAAAATTTATCTGGACTCCTTTCTTTAAAAGTTGTGTTTTGTAATTTATTTTTGTTGTGAAATATAGTGCAAGTGGTAAAACAAATTTGATTGTACATTTCGGTTATGATGAGTTACTTCATATGTTTGCTTCGATGGGAAGATAACATAACTGTAATAAGTTTTATCCAATACTACCTCTGGACACAATTATAAGAAAAAAAGTACCTATATTTTATAGACTTAAATATAAGCAAAAGTCAATCAATTCAACTCTATTTAATGTAAGTGTTCCAAAAATCAAGATAATCAATCAATCCAACCAATTATCTTTCTACTTTTCCAAGAGCATTACACACTCCGGAGATAATTAAATGGTAGTTTAGTAGTTGTAACTCGTTTTTTTTATATAAATCAAGATAATTAAACTAAATTAACTAACTTCCTTAATAAGTGTGAGTTTAGTTAATTTAGCTTATAATTGAATCCGGAGGGAGTACATATCAATATATTTTTTAAAATTTCTTAGGACTCCTTTTTGAAAAATTTGTTTTGTGATTTATTTTTATGATGTGAAATTTTGTGTAGGTGAGGTCAATTTGATTCTATATTTGGGTTCTTAGAAGTTGTTTTATATATTTGGTTTGATAGAGAGATAACATAATTGCAACCGGTTTAGCCTGATATATGTCATAATATTTGTAGAATTTCTTAGCACTCTTTTTATTTAAAAATTGTGTTTTGAAGTAAAATTTCATTAATTCATTATATATATATATAAAAGATTCAACTGAGTACAAGAGACAATTGAAGAAAGTAGAGCAACAAAAGAATGTTGAAGTATAAAAATTTCAGTTTTCTTACACATTTATTCAAACTTATTTTATGCAAAAAAAACCTTTAGATATCATTATCATGTTTATATTAATTGGCCATAACTTTTATTTATTTTATAATTTTTTTAAATTTTTACAAAATAAACAATTCCAACAAATACCTTATCCGTGCACAAATATACGAGTGTATGAGTGTATTGTATCCCTATTACCCTAATTAGGAGGATTACGTTCGTGTTAGATTAATATTTATTTATCGATAATATTTTATAATCTTACTTTTTTTAAGATACAAAAAACAAATTTTCAAATAAAAAATGCAGAATTATTCTCATAAACTTTGTTTCACCCGTGCATCGCATAGGTCTATCGTCTATTTTATATATATATATATATATATATATATATATATATAATAATAATAATAATAATAATAATAATAATAATAATAATAATAATAATAATAAAGAAGTAGAAGTCACGTAACCCAGAACTTCCAACACAAGCATATATATGTTTTATATAAATGGTGCCATGGCTCCTGAGCTTTTTCTATTCAAACCAGTATATGACGATGGAATTGAATCATGGGTATATGATTCATGGGTATTGACTAAGAAAGTGCAAAAAAAAAAAAAAAAAAAAGTAAAGCTGGGCAGCGGCTAAAAACGAGCCACAGTGCTCGTAACAGAGCCATGAAAAAAAATTAAACATCACAGCAGAGGCCAGCATAATATTTTGGTCAATATTTAGTAATATTTCAAATCTACCATCACCATTATTTCAAGAATCAAACATCTACCTCATACCCATTTCCAAAACCCCCAAGTCATAGCCCACATAATAAATAAATAAACAAATAAATAAAAAATACATTCCCTCACCTTGGTTGAATAATATTGCTAGGCTGAGTTGCATACGGTGAAAAGAAGAAGAGGAAAATGGTTGAGGATGCACCACAAATGGCTCTTCCTTATTGGTCTCCCTCTCTCAAGCTCCTCTTCTTACTTGGTCTAGGGTTTTAGACACTCCAAAAAAATAATAAAATGAGGAAAGGGAATCCCTCTCTATTTTATAGCACCAAAAACTTAGAGTTGGACAAAAATGGCCCTCATTGCAAGAGCATTTTGGGAAAAACACAAAACTATTTTTTTAACCCATTAATTAAATTACTAAGGATGCATCAAATATGGAAAATCATATCTTGATCTTAAAATCATAAATAAAATTCTAAATATTTCTCAAAAAAATAAATTTTTTTTAAAAAAATTATAGTGTAATTTATTAATTTCAAGCACGTTTATAACTAAAAAAATACCAGGTAGAACCTCATACAAGCAGTAAATTTTAAAATTAATGATAAAAATTTGGTTAAGTTTTTAATTTCAAATTATTAAAATTCTCGGGTATTACAAGTGACCTCCTTGAATGTTTTCCTTTGAAGTTTATAGTGAGGACAAAGCACGTTTAAGTCACCCATGTTAGTTTGTAGGGACTGTCAAAAATTCCAAAAGCAACCTGGTTGTTACAATAGTTTGGGAAATTAAATACAAATAAAGGATGCAGCAAAGGTAGAATTGGGACATGTTTCCATCTATCCCTAATGTTAAATTATGAGTTAGTATTAGACTAATGACGTTTTAAAAAAGTGAGATGATATATAAGGTTAGAATAAGGGGTTCTTGGCAACCATTTAAAAACTAGAGCCACATTGAGAAAGGAGAAAAAAGAAACAATGAATCAAGAGAAAAAGGACAAATTTGTGGTGTGATTATTGTGTTTTGGGTGTGAAGTCCACCTCTTTTGTCTTCTTCTTCATGTAACACGTGGAATGTAACACCTCGTTCTCCTAGTTAGTTTGTGGTACAAGGATTAAGCATGTTTGAAGGCTTAATCTTGTTCCTTAGGTGTTAGTGAACTTGTGCTTCAAATTTGAAAAGAATCGGGCTTGAAACGGGCTCAGAACTCACCGAAACGCATGAAAGTCGGGTACCGGCAGAACATTCAACGTTTGAGCGTTGGAACGTTTGAGTGTGGGTAGTTGGATGCTTAAGCGATCTACTGGGTCAGACATGTGTGGAATACGGTTCAGTTGCATGAAACACGTGGCATCAGGAGGCTACACTCTAGCGTGGGAAGACCCAACGCTAGAGCATTGGAACGCTCTAGCATGGGATCCCATCATGCTTGAGCGTGCTCAGTGGGAAGCAACAACTAAAGTGAAACTTAATTTTTTATTTTGAGTCTTCTTCATCATACGACCCGTGACCTGAGAAGAGTGTAGAAAGAGAGTAAGAGAGTTCTAGAGAGAGAAACATGTGGTTGAGAGCTATCTAGTCATCGTTTCGTGAAATTGATTACACCACTACGACCAGGGCAATGATACATCAAGTATCTGCTTTTGATTCTTCAATACGATTGAGATAAAGCCCGAATCCCTAACATGTCGGCACGTTGGCATTTTTAACATTAGTTTTCTTAGTCATTTTCCCTGTTTCTTGCATTGATTATGGATACGAGCAAGATTAGCAATTATGACTATGTTTGGATGCTATCTTTGCGTTAGGGAGAATTTCGGAGGACCGAGGAACTCCCAGAGAAGCTTGGCTGTGGCTGTATGTGGCGAGGGACTTGTGTGTGAAGCTTGGACAAGTGTACTGGGTTAACCAAGGTTGGTATAAAGTAACCGACATTATAACATCCCAATTTGCTTTATAGATTGACGACTGTCCCCACAAACACTCACAAGTCTTTTCAGTATGTTTTGTTCTCACTCATATGCTTCCTAGGAAAAATTCCCATGAGGTCACCCATCCCAAAATTGCTCCAAGTCAAGAACGCTTAATTATGGAGTTCTTAAGTGATGAGCTTCCGAAAAGAAGATGCATCTTGTTAGTATAAGTAGTAATAATCAATTATTTTAAGCTATCCTCAATTGTACAGTCCGATACCAACAGAGTCTAAGGATCCTCTCTCATTCCGATGTGGAACCGGTTCATTCATGTGTCCCTCCGCCCAGAAGTCTGTCAGGAGCTGCTTCTTATATGTGGTCTCTTAGCACCGGCGACCACTCCTCACCCTCGTCAGCCCTTGGGTGTCACATGCCTACCAGCTTCCGCATGGTTCGTCCATGAGCCACACCGTATTGGGAGAGGTGCCGCTCTAATACCATTTGTAACATCCCAAGTTGCTTTACGGATTGACGACTGTCCCCACAAACTAACACGAGTCTTTTAAACGTGCTTTTGTCCTCTCTCACATGCCTCCTAGGAAAATTTCCCAAGAGGTCACCCATCCCAGAATTTCTCCAGTTCAAGCACGCTTAACTATGGAGTTCTTAAGTGATGGACTACTAAAAAGAAGATGCATCTTGTTAGTATAGATAGTACCAATCAATTCTTTTAAGCTATCATCAACTGCACAGTCCCATACCAGCACAGTCTCAGGATCCAATCTCATTCCGATGTGGAACTGGTTCATTCATGTGTCTCTCCACCTAAAAGCTTGTTAGGAGCCGCTCTTTATCCCAGCTCTATTAGCACTGGCAACCACTCCCCATCCTTGCTAGCCCTTAGGTGTCACAGAAAATCAGACATCGTCCTCGAGGCAACCATAGTGTAGTTCTTATTTGTGTGTATAATGTAACACCCTGCTTTTTATATACGTTGTATTACTGGTAATGATATATCTATATATATTTTTGCCTAAGACCCAGAAAATGATTTTGGAGAAAACAAAATCATATCTAGAACCTACTATATTGTAGGAAGTTATGGTTAAATTTTGGGTTTAAAATTCAGACGAAACCCGGTCTGCGTTTTCGCTGACAATACAATTTTGTATCAGTCAGAAAACTCTAATTTGACCCGAAACTGAACATTTTAGATTTTTATCACTTTTTAGTGATATGATCTATTTTGAAAAATTTCGCTCAAAAATAGAATGTTATATTTTATTCGGACGAATTTTCGAAGAAAACGCTCAAAAACCTAAATCGGGTAAACGACAGAGCCGGATACGGAACTGTATAGATAAATCTGGATGCCGGGATTGATGGGACAACTTGCCACCTTAGGGGGTGAGTCATGTGGTGAGTCACCACCATGACTCACATGCCATTAATGCTTGTAAGAAAAATATTTAGATATTTTGCAAAGTTATACATGAAATGTCCATTTTGCCCTTAAGTTGTACTTGAATTTCATTTATGTCCCAAAAGTGTATTATCACCTCACACTTAGAACAAATATCATGCAGCCCCTACCACACACACATGCCCTTCATTTCATCATACTTCTTCACCTTGTTCATAAGAAAACACTAAGTTCATATCCAAGGTTTCCATTGGAGCTCCATGCTTTTGATAGTTTCTTCACTTTCTAGAGGTATATCCTCCATCTCCATAACCTAAACATACTTTCCCTTCATGAAATTTATGATCATCCTCTTGTTTTCTCAAATTCAACTTTCTACCCATTTTCTTGATAAATTTCTAGAAATAATAGAAAAATGATCTTGATGTTGTGATAATTTTTATGAGCTCTCTAAGAGCTCTAGACTCTAGATCCAAAATGTAACACCCCGTTTTTTGTTAAGTGCTTATATGTATGCTTGTTTGTCTGTTAAAGCCTTAGGACTTAGCTTAGAGTTGTTGTTGAAAGGCTACGTGGGATTTCTAGGCTTAAAATCCCTTTATGGTACATGAGCACTGCCTTGCTCATGTCCAGCACGCCCGTACTTGATGCACGCGTCTTGTGGCTATCTGAGTCACAAGCACGACCGTTCTCAATAGGGAGCATGACCGTGCTTAAAGGGAAACCGCGCCTAGAAGGCGCTGATGCGAGCACGCCCGTGCTCAAGAAGGAGCACGATCGTGCCCAGGTCTGGAGTCTATAAAAATGGCACAAAAATTGAGGGTTGCATTTTAAACCCTATTTTGGCACAAACAGAAACCCTATTGCGGCTACAACTACTCTTTTCCCTATTTTCTCTAAACTTATTGCATTCTTTGGAGGCTCTTGGGAAGGTCTAGTTAGTCTGTGCCAATCCTAGAAGGGCTTGGAAAGCTGACTGAGCCGCTTGAGGAATACGTTGGGTTTGTCGTGTTTAGCTATTGTTGCTGGAATCTTCACGCCAAATGGTTTAGTCAAAGACCCTATGATTCGATTTGAGAGTGTTTAGGGAGTTTTTGGCTTCAAGAACACAATGAATCTGCCCAGATAGTACGACCATGCCCAGGAGCACGGCCGTGCTTAACAGGGAGCACGCCCGTGCTCGCAGTTTAAATCTGGAAGATGGCCGCGCATTGAGCACGGCCATGCAGGACAGTGAGCACGACCGTGCTCCACTTAAGTGGCAGCACAACCGTGCTGGGGTGAGCACGCCCACGCCCCCCTATAAAATATAACGTGAATTAATGGCAAGTAAGGGGTGTTTCACCCCAATGTCCCTAATGATGAAATAAGACACCAATCGAATAAATACAAGTTAGATAACTTAATTAAAGACTAATTAAGATAAACATGAATAATAATTTGGTTAAGCCGGTGCTCAATGGGTTGCCGCACGTTGATATGCTTCGGTGCTTTTTGGTCAAAATGGCCTCAATGCTTTTTAATCGAGGTGTTGATAAGTTGAACATTGGTGCTTTTAGGCCAAGGGGACCTTGACTCTTATGGTTAAGGTGTTGATGTTGATGATGATGAGACTTGGGTGCTTATTGGCCCAAGCGGTGGAGGTGGTTGTCCTTGTTTGTTGTTGTGCTCATACATTCACGCATTGGAGTTGTTAGTGGGGGAAGATCAACATAGAGGAGATCATCCTAGAGTACGACGATCTGGCCGTCCTTGGGTGGTTCACCCAAGGTTTGGTGAACCGTGCGCCCTCGTGGTGGGGCATCCGAGAGTATGGTGCGTCGGCTATCCAAGGGGTTCACCCATGGTTTGGTGAACTGCCAGCATTGGTGCTTTTTGGCCAATGTGGATATGTAACTCCGAAGTTGCCTTCCTGAGATAGTTTGGATCCACATGCATAATGGAGTAACGGAGTAGAGTTGTACCTCATAGCATACATTGGTTGACTTAATACATTGATGTGATTATATATATATTGATGTTATATTATATGCTGCTTTGCTATGCTATGATGTATGTTTATCTTGCTTCCTATCTCCATGTCGATGTGTTTATATGTTTTCTTACTCCTCATTTTCTCTGTTTCTGTTGTTGGCATCTATCTTTTATGCAGAGGACGGCGAGCAGCCAAGAGAGGAGTGACTCTGAGGAGCCACGACTCTATAGTTAGGATTTCCCTAGTTTATAGTTGTTTAGTTGTTTCAGTTTCAGTTGTATTCCGTGATTGTATCCGGATTTGGTATACCAGCTCTGTATGTGACATCGGGGTTGGGTTATGTTTCTTGTTTATGTTCTTTTCCTTTTAAAATTGTTTTTATTTTTCCACGTTGTTGAAACTAGTTCATGTGGGACCTTTCTACCCATGGACCTTTTCATTTTAATTAAATGATGTATGCATGTTTTAATCATTATCTTTATATTTATTGCTTTATATAACATGTGGGGTAGAAGGGTGTCACACAAAAGGTTGAGAGCAAAAGAAATTTCTACCCTATTTTTCTATTGATGGCCGAAACCTTCAAAATAAAATGGGACAAGTGTTTTTTTATTCTTTAACTTGTTTGGTTGTTTGATGGGTGAAGGTAATGGTGATGGAGTTGATTTTGTGACTTTGTGGAACAAAGAGGATGTCTTTCTTTTGGGAGCTACAAGAGGTATGGGGGAGAATAACCTTCATCTACAATTTAGTGGGGGGTGTGTGTGTGGTTTATATTGTGTTTGTGTTGTCTTGAAAGCCTTAAGTATTAGGGTTATGACTTTGTGTATATGTGATCTTCTAAGAGGACTTGATGTGCTGATTGTGTTATTCATGTGGTGAACTTGTGATTTGTAGAGTATATGCTTATTTGATATATGTTGGTCTGAAGAAAAATGATGATTTAGTTTACTTGAACTTTGGTATGATTAATATGCTAAAGTATCATGCCATGATTTAGTGTATTGATATATGAATAAGTATGTGTGACTGTGAGTTTGTTAGTGAAGTGAAAATCTTCACTTGGTTATGTCTTGGTTTCGGCCAAGTATGATACAAATGTGATGAACAACTTGATCTTGGCAAACTATGAAATTCTAAGTTTGTTTAAAGGTTTTAAAGAGTAACGAAATCAAGAAGAAAACAATTATTTGAAAAACTGTTTTCATGGTATTGAAATCTGTCTTTTGTGGTTTCAATGACCCAAAATGGTTTTAATTTGAGTTAAGTCTTAGGAGAACAAAAATCGAGTTTTAGCGGACTTAAAAACATAATTTTCACGAAATCGGACACATAAAATGAACAAAGGTTCTAATTTCGACCAAATCTGTTTTTGACAGTTTGAAACTGTTTTTGAAGTCTATTTAAGTGTCCTAAGACTCCAAAATGAGTTTTGGACCATTAGATTTAAAAATCATTGAAAAAGTATTTACGCGATTTTCAAATTTAGGGACGTTCGGTCAAGTTTTAGGATTTTTATACAAACTATAGAGTGAAGCTCGAAATTACCATTTTAATACTTTAACATAAGTATTTGAATCTAAGAAAGTGAAGGATTTGAGAAAAACGATCATATTTTTGAAAATACGGAAGTTAAGTTGAAATACAGTAAAAAGCGGCAAAATTATGTTTTAAGTACTTAGATGTTTTTGAGAAACAGTTTTGAGGAATTTGGTACTTATGTACTTCTGGTTAAATTTTCCTTCAAAATGATTTGGTTTTAGCTAAAGGTTTTGGTTTTAAGTCAAAAAGGATTTTAGTCTTCAAAGAATAGTATTTACAGTAAAGTGCAAAACCTAAGTTATAAAGATGACTTAGTGAAAATATGAACTTAATGATTTATGACTTATAGTGAAGCAAGACCATTTGTCGTAAAGTGTGGATAATTCAATATTTATACATCCATAAGACTTAATTGACTCAGAATAATTTGATTTCTTGGAAGCCAAGCAAAAGGCTCCATTAGAAAAATGTAAAGAAATAAATGATTGGACCGTCGATCCAATTTCATAATGTGTTAGGACTTGTAAGAAATTGCCTTAAAACATCTTTACATAAACATGGAAAGTCTGCTTGAGAACTGTGGTTCAACGAAGGGCTGGTGATTCAGACCCGAGAATATCCTCCGTCAGAGATTGACATCAAATGGATTCCGGTGGAATCACGAGGTTATACGGTGGATAGACCAATTGGATGTATTACGAAAATTTTGCCTAAATACATAGTTGATAATATGTTCAGTAAGGCCATTATGCCTATGAAGCAGAGCTTCCCAGTTGTAGAGGTTTCATAAAGAGCCCGATGTTTTACAGAGAGTTTGAGATCACATGTGATTATGATTGTAAGTACATTATGATTTAAGCCTTGTGTGCCATGATAGCCACACATGGTGCCTGAGGTGGGCATATGTGAAACCTGTACTAACCATTTCCTTTCTAAAATGCAATTAGCTCCGGAGTTAGGATCATGAATTCCTTGATGCTATGTAGGTATGGGACTGTACAGTTTCAATCAGTTTTCTCTCTATTCTCGTCCCTCAGTGGACAAACCGTTTCCGGTATGCTTGATAAGCTTATCGTTTAGTTTGGTATTGTATATTCTTGGAGTTTTGATCTGCGGAATGAGAACGGAAGATAATATGAATATATGTATGCTGTAACATGTATGTGGGTCGTACTACTGCATGCTTGCCTTATGTGTATGATGAATGGGGATCTCACCTCATTTTGTGTTTTCTGGTCTTCTGTTTATTTTATGTTCTGCAATGAAGACGGTAGTACTGCTTCATTATCATAGCCAGCGTTGGAATATGAGACGGACCGGTCATGAGGACGCATCTTTAGAGATTAGTATATGGAAGATGTGAGAGTTCAACCCTAGTGTGATGATGCATCATCCTCAGTTGTTATTATTGTACAATGATGCCACCTCGTCATCGTTTTGTACTGGCCAGCATGATGAATCCCAGTGTTTAGGACTAGTTTTATGGAGTTGCGTCTCCAAGGTTATTTTTCTTAGTCATGTTATTTTAATGGCGTTGTTATTTCCGCCTGAAGTTGTTTATGCCTTTACATGACTTTGATCTTTTGAAAGAACTCATGAAAGTACTATGTACATACAGGGAATGTATGATTATTTACTACTTATTCTCCATTTTCTGGATGTATATGTTTTAGGCCTGTTAGTGGTTGGAAAATGTTAATAAATGTTAAGTATTATCTAATTTCTTATTTGCGAAAACGAATAGCAAAAAATAAACTTGTATGTTCAGAAAATTTATTTTCCGCGTTAAACAGAATTGAGAAAATGTCACAGACAATGTAGCGTCTGAGATGGGTGTTACATATAGGGTGCCTTAGACCGTACTAGTATGTTGAATAATCGACAATGGCTAAACCCTATAAAATGATTTTAGACAACTGGTTAGGGTTTAGTTGTTGTAAGTTTATCTATGTTAGGACTGAAACCTTAGGTTAGATGAAGTGTGTTGATTGGGGTTATCTGACTTGCATGCTATTATACTTGAAGTTGACACAGGAAAACACAATAATGGAGTTGAATTGTCTTTTCTTAACTTTTTGAAAAATATTTTTCAAAAAAGTTTAGCAAGCAAGGCAGAATATAAAACACGCACAAGAAAGCACGTTTAAAAAAGAAGTGTTAATAAACTCAATTTCAAATCCCCAAAAGTTAGTTAAAACAAACCTAAAAAGATAAAGGATAAGAGGAATCACATAAGCAATTTATCCTGGTTCACTATCTTACAACCGATAGCTACGTTAGTCCTTTCTACTTGAAGCTTTTATCCACTATAAATGAATAGCTTACAAGTATTTTTTCTTATTGCCTCTTCAGGCTCATAAACACTCACGTATTCAACACTTCTCCAGAAAACTCAAGTATTCTTTTACAGTTAAGCCTCTTCTGGCTCACTCTAACTTAAGAGATAAAGGTTTCGAGCTAAAGATAACTCATTATGCGTGAGCATATTACAAGATTAAGCTCACAAAGTATTCTAACAAAGATTACAAAGAAAATTTTGAGCAAAGTTTTCGCATTTTGAATATTAGAGCATTAATTCACCTCTTCAATGAAGGTCGTCCAGTATTTATAGACGAAGTGCATCATCAACTCTTGTTCTTCAACTTGGTCAAAAAAAAAAAAACTCTTGTTCTTCAATGATCTTCAAGAAATATCTGTTTAGAGATAACATTAAATGTTAAGATCCGTTGAGTCTGATAACTTGATATGTTGATCTTTAGAAAAGCACTATTGGTTATCAAATAGCTCAAAGTAGAACTGTAACAGCCTGATTTTCGTATACGCTGTATTACAGGTAAAGATATATTTAATTATATTTTTATCTGAGACCAAGAAAATGATTTTGGATAAAACAAAATCATATTCATACTTTATCTTATGGTAGAAGGTTACGGTGAAATTTGGGTTTAAAACTCAGACGGAAATAGGTCTGTGTTTTTACTAACAGTATAATTTTACTGATCAGAAAACCTAATTTTGACTTGTGAATGAAACGGTTTATGTTTAAATCATATTTCCAACGAGTTTGGTTATTTTGAAAATTTTCAATCGAAAACGAAATATTATGTTTTTATTCGGGCGTAAAACCTAAATCGGGAAACCGACAGAATCGAAAACGGAACTGCAGAGACAGAACCGGACACCAGAGGAGCTGAGTCATGGGGTGAGTCACCACCATGACTCACCAAGCATTTATGAAGCATTAAATGCAATTTTAGGTGAAATGACCAAAATACCCTTAACTTAACCTATCCTAGTTAAATGTTAACCATGGTTAAGGCAAGTCATGTACAAATTGGCTTCTTCTTCCTATTTTGTGGTCCAAACTCAGCCACACCCCCCCTTCACCCTCCACCACACATTTTAACTTAACCATGATTATTATTAACTATAGTTAAGTTATTATATTATTTTCTAACTTAACCTAGGTCAAGTAAACTCAACTATGGTTCATTTTAACCAATTAAACAGCTCCTCACTCACTTACTCTCTCATTTTTGCACAGCCAAGCCCCCTCCCAACACTTAGACAATTTCATTTCATCCTATTCCAAACTCTAAGCTTGTTCTTCACAAAAACCTAAAGAACACCATACTGGTCCTTGCTAAGTTCATCAAATCTCTTCATTTCCTTCATCAAACTTCTTCATTCCAAGGTGAGGATCATGTTCCTCATCATCTTAGCTTCATTAATCATCCATCAATCTTCATTTTCATCTACTTTTCACAAATCTCTTTTTCTAGATCTAGATTTTTAAATAATTCTAGAAAATTGTAGAAAAATCATTTTAATGTAAATTCAATTTCTATGATCTTCATATGACATCTACTATGATTATCTAGGAGCATGAAAGCAAACGAGTTTTCCTCCCTATTTATCTACGAATGGCCGAAACTAGGGATTTTTAGGTAAAGGAAGTTTTGTTCAATTTTTAAAGTATGACACTTGATTTTAATTCTAATACCTATAGTTGTTATATCTAGAAACTTGGAAATCAAAATAAATTCCTAACCCATTTTCTAGCCTTGGCCGAATTTGTGCTCATGTGGGCAAACTAAGTTTTCTTCAATCTTTAATTAGGTCATGATTTATATCAACTATCTAAGGTGTGTAGGTTCTAGATCCAAGAGCATGTGAGCAAAAAGAATTTGTAGCCAATTTCACTATGCTTGGCCAAAACCCTAACCTATTTGGTTAGAGGATTTTTGTTTCAGATTTTTAAGTAGTAACACTTGATTTATGTTAGTTAATACTCTAGTAACTAGGATCTAAAAGATGGAATTGAGAAATAACCCTAGCCCTATTTTTGAGTCATGGCCGAAACTAACCTAGGGTTATCATGATTGGATTTTGTTTGATTAACTAGTGGTTATGTTGTTTTGGTTGAAGGTTAACCATTGATCGTGGTAGTGTAACAAGGATCGGAAAGTTCGGGACTTTGTGATAAGTTCAGGTGGGGGAAAAATCAACCTATCGCCGGAATGGATAAGTAGTTGATAATATAATAATTGTGTAGGGCGACCTAAACCCTACTAGTGGTCGAGTAATTGACAAGACCAAAATCGCATTGGAATCTTTTCCGTAATACCAATGATGATTTGAGAATTGTAGGCTTATCGATGTTAGGATAATTTTAGAATATTGGAGGATGTCTGACTTTAATATTATTGAATGTTTGTGATATGCTGGTTGAGGTATTCTACTGCATGCGACATTTTATTTTGATGTTTGAATATTTTATTGATTATTGTTTTATGTATGATCTGCCTGGTTTGATAAATTGCTTAGTTGATTTTAAGTAAAGATATATGTTGCTCGGAGATATTTTGTTTGGGTGAGAGATTGAATGTGACTTAGAGGTGCCTAGCCTAAAGTTATTATTTTATAGAAGCGATGTGATAAGAATGTGAGTGGAGGCTATGATGGAAGCTTCAGGCACTAGGTTGTTACTGATACGAGTCAGTGAGGTTCATATGTGTGCATTGTTGTTCACAACTGTGTATTGGGAACACACGAGGTCCGAAGTTCTCGTGGGGCTGTCCCAATTTTTTGAGATTTAGGTTGTGGAGCTATAGTGTCATTGATTTTAATGAGCACCCTCGAGAGAGAACCAGGGTGTGCACCGACTATGATGTGCAGCTATAGTGTCATTGCTTTGCATGAGCATTCTTACCATGGATGAGGTTGTTGTTGGGGTTTTCATGAGATAATCCTCTTTAAAATCATATCTCAAGGCGGAAGAAAACCAACCCATGGATCGTGCATTACAAAACATGAATCACATAAAGGCTATTTGTGTTTACCTCTTGAAGCGTGCTTTCACTGTGATCACAAGTGCCACAAAGGAGAAGCACCTCTACTAGTCCACGCAGGGAAACGGGCATCGAAGCTTTGCGTCTTGTGCTAGCTGACGGCTATGGGAGGTAAGGTTAGCAAGACCTGGTTTAGAGCAAGACTAGTAGTCTATTTATAAACCACATACTCCTCTTGACCTAACTGCCTACTTATTGGGCCTTGTACGCTACAAGTCCAATAACCTTTAAATTAATTAAATCGTATTTAATTAATTGACCCGCTCCGCATTTGCTCTATGCGTGTGACCCTGTAGGCTCCCACTAAGTTGGCAATAATATTAAATATTACAATAATATCAAATATTAATTATAATATTAAATATTATAAATAATGAGTGGCATCTAGCAATGCATCATTACTACCCAATTAGCAAGAGTATCGGTGATCCGATTTTAGCCTTACCGCGACCAAAATTTACTGTGCAGTAAATGTCCCTTCGTCCATATGTCTTAATTGAACACAAGGCATAAGAGTGCCATCCTTGTTATGTTCAATTATTTATTCCTCGATCCCCGAGTAGACTTGTAATCACAAATGGGCCCAATATCATATATTGGCCCACTTCCGCGTGGCCACGCATATTTCACGTCTCACTCTATCGAGGGGCCCAAGACATTACCCCTGCTATGTAGGAGGGATGAATTCTGTCTACATCACTCACACTCCTCAACATGATTTATTGCAGGCCCAATAACTACCTTTATGATCACCTTGTTACACGTGACGTTTGATAGCTTTAAAACCTACAACTCTTCATGTAGGAATCGTAGTGACTTCAAGTCGAAGGACTACTTCACTATGGTCGCCATAAGAATACTTATGACACTTACATAACTATTATGAAGTATTCTCATAGTGGTTCATCCGGTATAAATATTACTCCTAATATTTATACCTGTGTGCTGACTCGATATCACATATCCATGACCCGTGAGATGTGGCCATCAGTCTACTCACACAATAGTTTCTATGTATTATTGTCGTCCTAATTAACAATAATACTCGACTACAGATATTTAAGAATAGCGTTCTTATTATTTAATGAGGTCTCACGATTAAGTCTCGTACTTAATGTCTCATTAAATGAACTGCATATTCTAAGGACTTTATTACGCTATTAAAACATATAAATACCATAATAAATAAAATGCCTTTATTTATATAAAAATATATAATCCAAAGTCATGATACAAAATGTAAATCTACTAATATAGATTGGCCACTAGGGCTTACACCAACAGTTGTGCACCGACTGTGCTGTGCAACTATAGTGTCATTGCTATGCATGAGCACCCTTAAACCAGGGTGTGCACCTACTGTACCGTGCATTTATAGTGTCATTTCTTTGCATGAGAATTCTCCCATATATGAGGTTGTGCACCGGTTAATGGGGACGCATCGCTTGAACGACTGACTGATATCTCTAAAGAAGGATGTATGACAGGATTGGTCGTGACCACTTTAGCATAAAGGTTTAATCGTATGAGATTGAGGGTAAAGGAAGATATCATGATTGAGGATGATTGTTAAGTTATGTGTGATGCTTGTCATTGACTGTTATTATATTATGTGCTATGTGTTCCTTTCCACTTTTGATGATAAAACTGTTTCTTATCCCCTATTCTTCTGTATTCTGTATGTTGTATTTTATTTCTTATGTGATCGTATGAGAAGACCCTATGGAGGAGCCTGTTGCTGAGGAGTTGGATGGAACTCCTTATAAGCCAGAAGCTGGAGGACGAGCTGTGTACCCAAGTGGTAGAATTTAGAGAGTTAAGGCCAGTGCGTCCTGTGAGACGTTTTATATTTTCTGCTGATTATAATAGTTTGCCTAAGTATACAAGTATGTACCTGTACGGGATCCTACTGATATGATACCCTAAACAGTGTTTTGATAACTCTGATGCAAGACATATAGTGTGTATGTATTTTATTATGTAAGGTGTGATGCTTTAACTTTCAAACGATGTATGCTTTATAATTTAAGTTTTAATTTTTACGTGTTTCAACGTTAAGCATGCTATTAAATAATTAATTAATAAGGTTTTAACTTATTAAAACAACGGGGCACAACGAGGTGTCTCAAGAGCTATTTTTTTCTCTGTTGTACCTGAAAGTTGCCTTTTGACTTTCCTAGTTTGAGTAAAGTCAACTTTTGAAGCAACTCCGAGTCAGAGCAAAAAGGCTTTTGTGTAAACGAGTGTACTATGTTTCAGATTAAGATTTTACCGAGATAAAATATTATTTATATTTTGAGCATGCAAGGTAAAGTCACGTGAAACATCCAAACCAAAAAATACTTACTTGGACGATTTTGTTTCATGAAAACGCGTACGTCTTTAGTTGTCTATTAGATAGACCATATTAATTACCATTGGACATATGCCATATTAGTCGCCTAGTGATTACAAACACCTAACGATAAGTCTTTGGACTTCTCTATTAGACTTATTCGTTTGTCTATTGGACTTTTTGTGTTCCTTCACACTTAAACAAATAAGTTAGTCCACAAAATTAACTTTGTTCTTCGAATTTAATCCTTTTGTTAACATCAAATTTAGGGGTCATTATCCATAACCACTTTGGTTCCAACGATGTCCCACTTTTTTATGATGCCGAAAACTTATTAAATTTGATTGAACAAAGCCTTTCAGAAAGTCAGACGGCTCCCCCTTAGGTAAAGCTTTTAATAAAAACAAGCATATTATAAGGTAGACGAGAATGTCAACAGATATGCATATACATCATGCGTCTAGGCAGGATAAAGCAAACATGTTGTTCAAATATCGAGACTTAAAAAACTAATCAGGTATATCAAGCAGAGCCAAAGAATCAGTTAATTGCCAGGGGTATACAAAGAAATTCTAGTCAGATATATAATCACAAATATGTATATATGTATAACCACACACATACTTTCAATCAAAATATTTAATATCCCATATCTGTCTCTTCTCCCCTTTTTTTGTCATTAAACAAAAAGGAAGGAAATAACAGCATTATTAGTTGTAAATAAAAAGACATAGAAGAAACAGAGAATTTTCCAAGAAGAATGAAGAGGATGAGGGTTTGAGATGGTTTGGGTGCCAAAAATTCCGCATCAGTCTAAACATCTGTTGAAGAGTGGCATTGTTGGCCTGAAACTGAGCTAGGACTTGTTACTGAATGTATTTTTTAAATCAGGGGCATCAGTCGACCTCGAGCTTTCTGCAGTAGCTTCCAGTTGACCTTTTCCAGGAATTGTGCTTAGGGCAAGAGATGGTTAAGGTTGCTCTGGATGAATTACAGACATAGGAACAGGTTGAAATTCATGTCGTCTAGAGCCCTGTTGAACTTGCTCAGAGTCACCCACCTGTTCATTCTGATGCTCTTCTTCAACAGGAAGTTCTTGGACTTGTTCAGATACAACTTCTTGCTGGATTTCTTCATGGACAGACTCTTGCGGTTCATTCCATATAATCTCCTCATCATAGTACCTGGAACATTTGATAGGAACCCTAAAGACGTCATTAATAATCATGAAGAGAACTTCAATCATTCAAAATTGTCCTCTAACAATAGGCGTTTCAGCCTTTTCTTCAGCATTTAATCCCGAAGGTGATGCTTGCTTAGTGAAAAATCTCATATGACCAGTCCAGAAGACTCTTGCAGTCTCATCATAATTATCTTCAGCAGGAATGAAGGGGTAGTTGTTTAGAACTCCTTGATCATCTATGTCTATTTTCCATAAATCACATTCTGCTGCATTTTTCTCAGGAATGCTTTCTCTCCTCAATCTATACTTGCCATCCTTGTTTTTGTTGTGATCAATCATTGGCAGTTTAGGACATATCTTTGGAGGAATAACTCCAATCGTTGTAGTAGTTGAGTTCTTCAGCCATTTGGCACAAAGTATTTTGCTTTCACTGATCTTGCCCATTCAGCTTCACTCCGAAGTTGTCCATAGGCCCGAAAAACCCCGAAGACACTTGGATGAGAGGGGAACCATTTTAGGTATGGAGAGAAGATGAATATATTGTTGAAAGAGACTCCTGATCTTCTCCAGTAAAGATCTTTATTATTTTCTGGTATAGACTCATTCAGAGGAATGATGTCTCTGTCCACTCCTCCGGTTTGTGGGGTGAAGGGCTTTATTTTGATGAGGTCGAGGTAAATCTTTCTGGAGGAAAGTATTTTTTTGGGAGTTGGACTAGGAGAGGTCCATCAAAATTGAATAGCTTGGAAGGAACGATGTCTGTGGACTCATATGGAATGCCAACATACCTAAGAGGGTATGTGACAGGAGGTTCATATTCATACTTGGGTAAATGGTAGAAAGGTCTGGTGGATTCAGGTGGGGGTGGTATGGTGTGGAACAGAATTTTGAAATTTCTCTGAACATAGGCCCAATTTTCAGCCTTGTTCTTATAAATAGTGTCTAGGTCAGTGTATGTGATAGAGGCCAGGGGGCAAGTCAACTTTGCAACAAGAATGATATGAGGCCAATGAAGACCATGGATCAAGAAGCTAATCAAGGACTTGGAGGGCCCATGACAAGAGCTAGAATAAAGAAGGCCCAACAAGCTCTAATTCAAATAATGGCTCTTATAATGGAAGCAAGCCCAAATGCAAGATTGGATGGAATGGAGCCCAAGTTGGTGACATATCTCATCCAATTATAGGATCAATAAGGGCTTGGACGTCCACCTCTTTAAAATGCCATTTTCTAGTTTATTTCTATTAAATAAAGTGTAATAAACATGGTTTTCATGATGAATTTCGAATTTGGTAGCTTAGTTGGAGGAATCTTTTTGGTTTGCATGCCAAAAGTAACTCCTTTTAAGTTATTAGCCTTTTATGTGTTTTGTTAATTATTTGGGGGTTATACTTTTAATATGAGAAGTAAGTGTGGCAACCACAAAAATGGTAGAGAGAGAATAATAATTCTCCATTTATTGGCTGAGTTAAAGTGTGAGTTAAGTGAGCCATTTAGTAGGTGAGTTAATTAAGTTATTAGGTGGGAGTTATGGAATCTTGGGAAAACAAGGCAAGCCAAAAATGGACAGCCATGGAATGTATATGTATGACGCCTATACTCATGAAATAATAACTTGGATGTTGAATTTGGATTGAAATCCATTTGTGAGAATTTTGTTCTCTTTGGTTCTTGGTTGAGCCATGTTGTTCTTATCAAGAATCCAAGATTCTTGTGGCGAACTACATATCCTCTGCAAACTCCTGACGATTGGGTGGGATCCAGAGCTCTGAGAAAGGTAGCCGCTGAAATATCCTATAAGAATCGAGCATAGTGAAGTCAGTTCCTCCTTTGAGACAGACACAGATGCTGATTGGGCCAACATAACACATGAAGAACTGTGAGTGGCCGACCTGTCACCCACGGTCTTCATGATATACGATCTCAATGTCCCCCAGGATCTGGACCCTCGGCGGAACCATCTGCAGGTAGTGCATCTGACACTGCTCCGGTTTGATCGCCATCGGCGTACAGCTACTGCTCATCTGACGAATCGATACATACACAGTAAGAGGAAGAAAAGAAGAAGGGAGATAAGAAATCGAAACCACCATTAAAAAGGGATAGGAAAACATAGTAAAGCATACTATCAAGCAATAGTCAACACATGCAGCAAACATCTCCCGAATCATACTATCACAGTCAACATTGATTATCTAACTAGGATCAATCCTCTAAGGAGTCACAATCATATGCATGTCAACCGATCTCTCACGCTAGGGATACTGATCCCCCGGACATTCTCTTTCTCTCTCTCGAGCCTATCCGTCGCCCAGAGAATGTTAGCTGATTTGTCCTGGTAACAGTTCCGCTCGTCGTGACCAATAAGGGTGCTTCCCCCATGAGCTCAAATCCAACAGGGGTATCTTGGTCTCCTCGGAACCTCCTTCATAGACTGGAACACTCCATGCCCACACGTCGAGATAGTCGAGTACTAGTGGAGAGCACGACACAATGGGTGAAAACCATTGGCCATTGTCTGTCAATCCGAACCCGGCTACATCCCCAAGGTTCCCTGAATTGTCCCGCTCACATTCCGTACCCACACCCGGGTACACCAACCTTGCATGGCTCCCAGTCACACGGCTCAACACTTTGGCAAATATGCAATGTAACATAACCTAAGTTGACGCCGGTACCGTTAGTCACTTACACGTATTACGATGTACTCGGCATCCACAATCTCAACTCGGTACCCATATACCGCTTCCAGAATCCATTCTCATCACTAACTCGATAGCGTACCCTCAGGTGTTAACTAGGGTTTCCAACAGCACAAACAGACAATCCAGACAACCTCAACGACATCAACGCCAACATCATAATATCATCATCCTCAACATCAATAATAACTTAACATAATTAAATAACATAGCATTAAACATCATCATGTATAAATAACAAACAACACACGTTAACCAGCTGCAAAACCATCAACAACAATAAACAGCAAAACATACAACCTCAGCCTATCCATGTAAAACGATAATGCAGTCCTGGCATCGATAAGTGTGCCATAATTAAATCCCGTATATAGCTTTAAAAATCAGTTTCAATCCCATACAACAGCAAAACATAGTAGGGTCTGGGGCACCCTACGCATACAGCATAAACCTCCCCGGCATGTCAGATATTCTCTCCCCACCTTAGACAATCATAACATCGGTTCCAGCCTCGAAACTCGAGCCCCTCTCCCTTGAACAGCTGCTACCTCACTCACGACGAACGCCTCGATGCTCTGAAATTCGTCCTGAACACATGGACAAAGTCCCAACAATAACATAAACTCTAATCTTGCAACAGTTTCACAAACAAAGCCATAATCGAAGCAAGATTCACAAAACAAAATAAAAGACAATGTCGACGTGTCGACGAGCTAGGGACTTGGACATTACCTCCACTGTTTGACGAATCGAAGGTATGTACTTGACGTGCTCGTCGCACTGAATACGTATCCGAAGTTGGAATCGAAAACGAATGAACGAATCTCTCCAAATGACAAATTTCTCACTCTAAAACAGATATGACCTCTCTTTTTCTCAAGTCTGGTTCATGCTCCAAAATGAGGAAAATGCATGCAAGGTGAGTAGAGAAGAAGAGATAGTGGGGTTAGGTGGCTGCACCGGGCACTCTACGCCCACTTCCCAGCGATGGGCGCTGTCTCCAGCTCAGCCACGTATCATCCATTTTGAAACTTGTCGCCAATGGTCACCTCACCCTACAACGTTTGAACGTTGATCATGCAGCGTTCGAGCGTTCTTACTGATGTCGGTTGCCCGCTTTCGCGTGTTTCGATGCACTCTGAGTCCGTTTTAAATCTGATTGACTTCAAACTTGGTATATCGAGTCACTAGAACTTAACGAACAAGATTAAAACATCATGCATGCTTAATCCTTGTCCGATTCCTTAATCGAGAAAACAGGGTGTTACATCCTTTTGGAAGCAACCGGTTTAGGATTTCTCCTTTGATCTTTTTTCATCAGAATGTCAGGGATAGCTTCAAGGACACCCAACTCTTTTCCCCAATCATCATCTTGGGTTAGCCCAGATTGGGCACAATTGATTGCTAATCGTTGCTTCGGAGACGATAACCTCTTTTCCCACTACCTTGTTCTTTACTTCTTTAGCAGTTACAGTGGGGTTTCTCCATATTTCCTTGACTAGTTTTGTAAAGACAGTTGGTGGGGCACTAAAGAACCCTTCCCACCCAGAAGCTTGAATATATTTATGACATCAGCACCATTTTGCTTCAAAAAGTTTAAATCGAAATAATGCTCCATGCATACTTCAGCAATATCGACATTGAAACATTTCTTTGATGAACCCGCCATTGCTGTAGAAGAAATAGGTTTAAAGGTTGAAGAATGAGATTTTTTGCAAGAGAGAATTGATAGAGCAGGTGAGGAATTTTTGTGAGAGAGTGGGAAGGAAAAAAAAATAAAACTAGTTGAATACGAAGGGTTTTTCTTTTGAAAATAAAACTTTAAAAAATAAAAGAAAATGAAGAAAAGACATGATCATTTAATGCTGACACGGTGCAGGTTTTTGAAACTGTAAAAAGGAGTTTCCACTAATAAGGAAAAATAACTGACTCGGCTAGAGAAAAAGGGAATATGCATTTATTTTGTCTTAAGACAAAGATTTATTCCAATAAATGCTTAGAATAACAAACATATAGACGAGCCACAAAATAAGATACATATAAGCATTTAGACAATAGATCATGTATTGGCCGAGATTGTTCATGCATATTGGACGACCTGTATTGGACATTTAATCAATAACCAAAATTCATGTTAAGATGTTTGCATATGAATATGAATCTGTCCTCAACTGGGGGTTTTGTAAAGATATATGCTCATTGATGTTCAGTGTCTGTAAACTGTATATCAAACACACCTTTTGGAACATAATCTTTAGTGAAATGGTGTTTTATCTCTCTATCCTTTGCTCTAGAATGCAATATTGGATTCTTAGACAAATTGCAAATTTTGTTGGCCTAAAATGGTTTGTGAACAGTGGTGATTGAAATGGCACAAAACAACACTAGAAGGGGGTTGAATAGTGTTTTCGCAAATCAGAGTTTTTCAAGCACAAAACATAATCCAGTGCAGATAAGATGCTTTGGCACAGAGGCCTGTTTCAACAAACTGAATTAAAAGGGTTAACTATAAACACTCCCTAGATAATTAGTAACAACAGATAAATAATTTATAGATAAAGTAAAGAGTTTAAGGAAGAGAGTAATCAGAGATTTATCCAAGTTCACCCACAACCTTTTGGTTACATCCAGTCATTGGCTTCACCAAGTTTTAACACTATAACTGATCAAGGTTACAGACGAGTATTATTTGCACACCTAGCCTCTCCAAGCTCAAACACAAGTATTGTTTTCACACCTAGCCTCTTCAGGCTCAACAAGTATTCTTGAAACAAGCATCTTCAGGCTCAGAGAGATTGAAGGTTTGTTTGAAGCACGACTTTAATATTACAGTGGCAATTCAATTAAATAACACTTCATAGAGTGAATACAAATTTAAGATCTGGTGAGTTGCAGACGAGTTCTTCTCTAGATGATTTGTAACTTGGAGAGAAGATGATGAGAGTATGAGAGCTATCAGCTTTGTTATATTCTTCAGAATGATTTTTCTCTTGAGAGAATATATGATGCTTGAATATTGTGTCTCAGCTTTTCTTTTGGTTCATATTTTCCTATTTTTGAGTTCTTCGAGTTCTTCTATTTATACATGTCCATAATGGATCCGAAGGGGCATAGGACATGGATCTTCTTCTTTATCTTCTGGACAAATAATAGCTGTTCTGACTTGGCATTAAATGTTTTGAGAACGTTGGAGGTCCAGTGTTGACTGCAGAGTATAGCAGATATGCTTTGCAAATCAGATAAAGGTGATTTTCTCTTTATTTCATAAGAGACATTTTGCAACGTTGCTCTTGTCTTTTCTTCTTTTCTATACTCGATAGAAGATAAAGAATAAAGTAATATACTTCTGTGAATATTTTAATTCCTTTTTCAATGAAATACCTCCATCCAGATTCCAAGTAATTTCTTCAAAAAAGCATTTTCTCCTTTTTAACGTTGCTTCAGTCACGAGAGAGAAAATGTAACTCCATACTTTAGCACTTCAAGTTTTCCAAGTTGGAGATATGACTTTGAACAAACTTCAGGTCAATTCAATAATTTTGACATGAGTTGAATATCTTTCTTGATTCTATCAGAAGTCCAGGCACATACTATAAATAATCAGACGCTTCTTGATGTGAGTCTTTATAGAAGATCCAGTCTGTAATCTTGATATGTCTTCTTTTAACTTTCTTCAGAAGATTGTTTTTGTACTCTTTATTGTTTGAAGAGTATTTGATCAAATGCTTTGTGACATAACATTCTTCCCCTTTTTGATGATGACAAATATTTTGTATGATTTTATTTGAAAATAAGCAAATATACAGAAGATATCAAAAGATACTCATAATTGAAAATAATTACACACAAAAGAGATATAGAAGCGAAATCTTTTGTATAAAAAGTTAAAGGTTCGTAAAGATTCCCCCTAAACTTATGCTTTCCTTTAAATTAATTCTTTCTAAGCTTCCTATAAAATCATTTTGATTCTTTCTAATTTTTTCTACTTTCTCTTCTGTCTCTACTTTTTCTCCTTTCTTTACTTTCTCTACTTTCTATACTTTCTCTCCCCCTTTTGGCATTATAAAAAGGTAAGTACTTTGGTACTTAGGGAGGTACTTTGGTGCTCTTATTGAAAATATTTTTCTGTTAGAAACGAGTGATCAAATATCAAACATAAAGATATCAAATAATCAGATAGCACAATTCTATCAAGACTGTAATCATAGCAAACATTTTATAATAAAACATGTTAGATGAATCATAATTAATCATAGGTTCAAAGTAATTAACCATAATCACCTGAAGATAATGAGTTCAAAATACTCAAAACAGAATCAACATGAGTTCATAGAACATTAAAAGTATAACATCATTGAAAAGCTTTTTAATTAATCCAATTTCTCAAGAATTTCGTGGAGAAGATTCACGACCACATCCATCTGCTCAAGGACACCTCTAATCTCAGATCTTGTAACTGGATCACACACATTTGATGGGTTCTCCTCAGTTATTTGCTCAGACACTTGTCCAGTATGCTCAAAATGGGGGTTTGTAGGTTCTTGATCAACATGATTGTCCAGATGAACGGAATCCATAGGAATTGGTGCAACTTCAACCATAGTCAGGTTCTCATTCATTGATTCCTCATAATTGTCATATCAAGGAAGAAGAATAGTGTTTGCAGACATATTCATAGAGAGAGTAAGGGGTTCAATGGCATTGCTAGCCAAACCAATTCAACAGGTTGTGATATTAGGCTTAATCTCTTTCTACCATGATTTCTTCATCCACCTCATCAGATGATTCATCCAAAACAACCACTTACATACCATCATCCATTTCTTCACTAGTGCAAAATATACAATAAACGGGAAAGGTTTACGTCAGTTAACCAAAAGTTAGACTCTAAAAAGGAGGCGGTGGCAGTTTTGTAATTATCAGGTTCCCTTAATTCACTTTTAATGTCAGTTGTTATAAGGACTGACGTTAAAAGTTAAGTGACTCACTTTTAACGTCAGTCCTTATAACAACTGACGTAAAAGGTAGTTTTGAATTTTTTTTAGTAAAGTATATGTTGTAAACCCCATCGCGCCTTTCTTCCTTCCCCAGTCACTTTGCACATCTCTGTTCTCTCACACCTCTCTGCCCTAACCCTTCCACTGCGTGCTTCTCTACCCCGCGTGCTCCTCTCCACCGCCACCATCACGAGCTTGTCTCCACCGCCACCACTGCGAGGTATGTACTCTCTCTCTGTCTCATCTTTACACTCTTTCTTGCGCGCCCTAACTCGTGCTCACTCTATTTCCCTCACTCTCAGCAGCTTCCTCTCCTTCTGCTTTTCGCCGTTTGAGTTTCACCACTCATCAAGGTTTCATTCCTCTTTTTAACTTTCTCCTTTTTTTATTTCACTCCGAAAAAGCTTATATAGAGCTTAACCATTTCCCATTTTTTTGGCATTTTCTTGATCTTTTAGTTTTTGATATTGATAATGGTGCATTTAGCCTTTGTTTGCTTTCATTTGCAGGGTTTTACAACAACAACTAAGCATTTTCCTACTAGCCTGTGGCATGAGTAGTAGTATTTGCAGGACTTGAAACTAGGAATATTTGGCACTTCTCAGATTACTAGCTTCTCATCTAAAGGTTTTTTCTTTTTTGAAACTCTCTTGCTTTCTTCCCTCCCTTTTATCTGAAGCTGATGAGTTATAGAAGAGAATATGCACTTGAAATGTATGGCAAGGATGTATCATATGCTTGTTTTGCTGATGATCATGAGTTATAGCTGATGAGTTAAGTATGGCAATCAACAAACAAACAAAAAATGTATCATATGCTTTTGAAATTTTTAATTTATTAACTGTTATCATATGGGAAGCATTCAAAACAAGTCTCTACTGTCGATGAACTTGCTGGGATTTTTTATACTGGAAGAAATTATAATAATCATGAATTGGGGTTATGCTTGTCTTGCTATGTGTTTTTGGGTTATGCTTGTTTGAATCTTTGTGTATATCTTGTTTGAATCTTTGGGTTATGCTTGTTATGCTTCTTTGAATCTTTTATTATTATTTTTTTAAAAAAATGATAGATTTTTGTTAAGGATGGCCATGGGTCGGGTTGGGTTAGGTGGGTTCAAAGAGAAAAAGATAGTAACTGGCCGGGTGAGCCAAGTTAGGTCTTACAAATGAGCCTTTCATAATGGCTTCCCAAGCAAAACAAGTGTTCTACATCACTATCCTTCTAACAAAAGGTTGTCCGTGGTTCTCCAAGGAAAAAGCATGCATAATAGTAGTGATGAAAATCAAGATTCAACTCTTGATATTCCTGAGACTCGTTCTTTTTCAACAAACATGCCTACTGTAATTGAGGAAACACAGGTGGACGATGTACATGCCACTCGTGATGATCATCACGAAGGGATATTGATATAGGTAATTTAAATTTGATTATAGTGTGAGTTTTGTTCTTTTAAGGCAAACGTCTTATTTATCCATGTTAGTTTTGATTTATCTTTAGTTATCCATGTTAAAAAAACATATTTTAATATTTACCTTTTTTGAACAGGCATACACATGGATCACTCGGACACCCGCATGCACGGGAGGACACTATGGGGCCTACGCAGGACACTATGGGGCCTACGCCTGATGATACTGTAAGTTTACATGTTATATAAAATTTATCCAGTTATAATGTAAGTTTAAGTTCTTTATATATTCTTTATTTATCCTTTTTATACATAACCCTCTAATTTAACATTTTTTTGTCCAAACAGACATCACAGTCTCGGAGGAAACAGGGTAGAAGAGCCACATCATTGAAGAAGTTAGAGAAGGCTAGGCAAAGTGGTCAGAAGCTTGAGGTGTCCTTTGATGCTAAACTAAAGCCTCAGGGCCCCCTTGCTAGAGAATTTAAAATGTGGGTGATTCTACAAACCAAGTAGCACGTTAGCATCCTATACAACCATTGGGATGACGTTCCACAGAACGTTAAGGATCAGATTTTGGAGGCTATCACGATATTTTACTTTTACATTCTTTTGATATACATTATTAAATAATTATTCGAGTTCTAATTCATCCTGTTGTTAGATGTATTTAATGTGTAGATAGCTTGGACCGTACCGAATGACGAGCATCATCGGAAGAAATGGCTCTAATTGGGGGCAAGGCGCTGGAGTGGGTTCAAGCATGATCTTACTAGGTTCTATGTATCTGGGAAGAAAAAGCTTGATAAGATGTTCTTGGATTACCCCTGGATTGATAGGGAGACGTGGGATGACTTTGTTAGGATTCGACATGAGGACAAATTTCAGGTTAGTTGATGAAGTTAATTTATTTATGCTTCCTAGAGATCATCTAAGTAAAGAAATTAAATGTATTTAACTCTATTAATTATGTGTTTTTGTTTAAATAGACTAAGGTGGAGAGGGGTAGGCAGAATCAAGCTAAGAAAGTCCACACCCACACCTTGTCTCAGGGTGGGTACGCCACTAGGATCGACGAGATGATGGCGGAGAAGCTGAGGGTGAAGCAGGAGGAGCTGGCTGCGAGGATAGCACGTGGAGAGGTGCCTGAGGGCACACCAGTTAGTCCTTCGTCACCCTTCCCGCACGAGGATGTCTGGTTAGCTGGCCGGATGACGAAGAAAGGCTCTTTTAAAGTTGAAGCCACTTGCGATGTGGCAGATAAGATTGTAAGTAGCTAACTATATGCATTTATAGTTGATATTTGTATATGGTTGATATTTTTAAGGAACACCTTTCTCTTATTCTTCATTGTAGATGGAGCTTAAGGAAAAATGCTCCTAGGGCTCATTCGTCCCTTCTGGACACCGGGACATATTGCTCACTACTCTAGGCAAGGACGACCATCCTGGTCGGGTGATCGGTGTTCTAGAGACGGTGGCATCAAAGAATATTATGGCAAGTCTACTTCACGAAGGCGGGTCGTCGATGAGGATGCACTTAGAGAATCCATCACACATCAGCTCTTCTCGAACCCGGCCATTACGCTTCTTATCCAACCCAGATTTCAAGCAGGTGCTTGTTAGGGAGCTTGTCTCCTTGGGTTCCTAGGACACCACGAGAGCTGCCAACCCTTCACATATGAGCACAAAAGAGAGCTATAATAGGACACATGTGGAGGTGGATAAGTTGGCAGATAGGGAGCGGGAGTTGGAGGTCTGACGCCATGAGCTTGAGGAAGCGAAACGGCGGGAGTTTGAGCTGGCGTAGCGGGAGCTCGAGTTGGCACGAAAGGTATATATTCATTATTAATATCCAAATTTGTCAATTAATTACTTATTTTTTTTAATTATCAACAACTTATATACCTGATTTATTTAATATTAGAATTACTAATTACTAATTCCAAATATATATGTTTATTTAACTGACATTAAATTTCACTACTTTTGTAGTCTCGCTTTCAGAATGACGCTTGGTCGTGTGGATATTATATGATGCAACATATGCTGAACACAGTCTCCGCATCTATTACGGAAGGATGGAAGAAGGTAATAATACTTAATTAAACAACTTATTTAATTATTTATTTTAGTTTTCATTTTCATTGCGTTAATTAATGTTACCGTGATTTATTTGAACGTGTACAGGCTTTTAACAGCAACCAATCTCCTCTTGACAAAAAAAAGTTCAAAGACTTGAGGACGCGGTTTACAGAATTTTTCTTAAAGTATGCTAAAGAGAAAGGATTGCCCGCAAGTATGCCTTTGGAGTATATAGAAGATGTGTAATTGGTAATTAGTATAGAAACTTATATGTAGGTGTGTAGTAATTAGTATAGAAACTTTTAGTTATGTTTTTTTTAACAATGGGGTTTTGGTTTTTATCCCCCCATTTGTTCCTTTGTGTATATATATATATATATATATATATATATATATACTTTTATTTTATTAATGAAATTTAAGTGAAATATTGGACTGTTACTAGACTGTTTACTGGACTGGACTGTTTACTGAATGCAGGGATAGCTGGGGGAAGGGATATATTGTAACAGATTTAAAAAAAACAAAAAACAAAGCCTTTAACGTCTGTTGTTTAGTACAACTGACGTTAAAAGTTAAGATTTTAACATTAGTTGAATGAAACAACTGACATTAAAAGTGATTTTTTATTTTTAAAAAAATTGGATTTTAACATCGGTTATGTAATCAACTAATGTTAAAAGTGTACTTTTAATGTCATTTTTTAACTGACGTAAAAAATTACACTTTTAACGACTGCTCCAATAACGTTAGGCATTATTCAGACATCCAAAATCAATTTTGACTGACGTAAAAAGCACTTCCTGCACTAGTGCTTCATCAGAATCCAAAAGGAAATGATTTGATACACGCACTCTGGAGCCATCAAAAGGTTTAGGTTCAAACTGGATTCAGATGGGTTTTGAAAAAGTGGTACTACCACTGACATAGATGAACTTTGAAAAGAGGGATCTGCCACAACATCATCAATAGATTCAGAGAGATTTAGTGATAGGGTTCAGACACATCAGATGTTATCAAGTTAACAGAGTTTCTTGAAACAAAAATTGTCTCAGAGAAAGAATAGATGCAATTATGTAAAGTGCTTAAAGATGTGAAAAAATGTAATGGGGGTAAATCTTCAGAAACGTTTTCTTCAACAAATGGGGTCTTACACCACATACTCAACCTATTAATGATAGAGTGAATAATGACTCTATAAAATAAACTTTTAGTTGTCCTGGAGGGAGGGAGAGGATCAACTTTGAACACTTCAAACATAATATAGTTCTTTAGCCAAAATATCAGAATCCTCGGACCAGCACAACAATAGAAAAAGGTGTTGTCAAGGAGAGAGACTTTATGATCATTAGTAATAAAGAGAAGATAACTTTTAAAGGTTAAGGTCCAGAGGGTCCTACATACCTAAAATGTTGTAATGCAACAAATCCAATCCTATATCCTTCAGTAGGAGTCTTCCACTTCTTATATTCTGTCAGTCCTGACCTTGATGCTTCAGCATCCATCTGTCCTTTTAAGTCATCCAAGAGCATTGCAACATCTCTTCATGTGCATTTCCTTTTGTCAATCCTACTTGTGATTTCCTTCCTTTGATAATCAGTGAGTAAGTGCCTGGGGACTGGCACATGGGAGTCATTTGCGATGTACTGCTTGTTCAGAATTTTTCTTCTTACTGTTGGTGCTGTAACATCCTAATATTGCAGCATAATTATTTAAATAACAAGATTAAGCTAGTATAACTTTTATTGTAGAAAATTGTTAGTTTAAGAATTTATTATATATTATTGTTAAGTAATTATTAAAAGAATTCTAAAGTGGATAAAAAAAAAAGAATAAGTAAATGAAAATAAATTTATAGATATATATATACACGTGAAAACCATTCAAGTGGGGGCTAGGAGGTTTCTTAATTCTTATTCTTATAGTAATAAAAGTTGTTTTAAAATAATAATAAAAGAAAAAAGAAAAAAAATAATGAAATCAAAACTCATATGCGGACTAGTTTGTCATGCACAGTGCTAGATGTGTTGACAATGTTGTTAGCAAATTGGAAAAGAATACAAATGGGTCCCACGAATAGAATTGAAATATTAAACCCTAGATTGTTTCAATAAGTGGGAGGTGCAAAGGCTTTTAGGCTTTGAACGCCGCACAAGCAGCCAGGACAGCGTTAGGAACATTTTAGAGGATATAGAGGAGGCCGTTTGCAGCGTTGAGTGAGGCGGGACACAAATCAAAAATATTAGAGAAAAGAAGAAATATTTTTGGTGAAGCATTAGCTTTTGTTACAAATATTTTTAGAGCATTTTGGAGGTCTACGAGAAGTAAGTAAACACCTTTTTATTTTCTTAAACTTCCATGGTATAAATTTTAAAGGGTTCGAGTATGAAATTATAGAGTAATTATTTGGGGTTTTATTCTTAAAATTAAATTGATGTTTTATTGGTGATTAATTATTATGAGATTGAATACTTACATATAGGGTGATACGATTATAATTATTTGGTATGTCTTTTTGTGATATGTGATGCCTTAATGTTGTTTTGATATGAACTTGATGAATAATATTACATGTGACATGATGTTAAGTATTGAGGTTATTTTGGAATAATTATTTGGTGATATGCGTGTGTTTGGTTATCTCCCTGGAGAGAAATAATCGTTTGAGATACCTCCGTCGAGGAGACGGTAAAGGGCCTAACTCGTAGCGATGACAGATTGGCATAATGCGAGGCAATGGCAAAAGGACTCCTACGAAGAGAAGGCAATGAGATGTCATTACACTCATGTTTTATTGATACAATTGTATGTGTTGTGGTTTATTTATATTATTATTTGAAATACTTTGAGATTATATTATTTTTGAAAATGACGGATTACCATGGTTGTTTTTCTGGTTACCGCACCGGCTGAAAGCAACATCTTTTTGAAAACCTTTTAGAATTGTGTTCACTTACTGGGATTATAAATCCTATCCTCAACCAACTCCATACCTAGGATCAGGTCCCTGAATTGCCCGATCAACTCTATATCCTTTGCCATCATCCTGGACACATGCAAATATTTGATACTTAATGCATCTGCTACAACATTCGCCTTCCCAGGATGGTACTGTAGATCAAACTCATAATCCTTGAGAATGTGACACCATCTACCCCGCATATTAATATAAAACATTTACTTGAAAGAGGAGATATAAAAATATGCATTTATTTCATTAAATAAAAACTGGGTAAAAGATACCATATTATAACAACTCAAACGCAGAAAGAACATAGTTTTAAAAAGATAAACCATAAACAAAACATAAACAGAAACATAACCCAACCCCGATGTCACATACAGAGCTGGTATAACCGTTCCAGAATAAATCCTCGGAATACAACTGAAACTAGAACAACTATAATTACTGAAACAACTAAACGAACTAAGCATCCTAACTAGAGTCGCGGCTCCTCAGAGTCACTCCTCCACTGGCTGCTCACTATCCTTTGCATAAAAGCTACAAGCCAACAACAGACAAAGAGAAATGGGGAGTAAGAAATCATGCAAACATAACGGCATGGAGATAGTTAAGCAAGATGATCATACATCATAACATGGCATAGCAATATGCAGCATAACATCATCACAATATAATCATATCAACATATCATCTCAACCAAAATATGTTATGCGGTGCAACATTACTCCGCTACTTCGTTATGCATGTGGATCCAAACTATCTCAAGAAGGCAACTTCGGAGTTACATATCCACATTGGCCAAAAAGCACCAACACCGGCAGTTCACCAAACTATGGGTGAACCCCTTGGATAGCCAACACACCATAACGTGGGCACGCCACCGCGGGGGCATATGGTTTACCAAACCTTGGGTAAACCACCCGAGATTTGGCCAGATCGCCATACTCTAGGATGACCACCACTATATTGAACTTCCCCCACAAACAACTTCAACGTATGAATGCATGAGCACAAAAACACACAAGGTAACCACCTTGGGCCAATAAGCACCCAAGACTTAACACTAGGTTCAACGTCAACAACAACACCTTAACCCTTTTGGGTCAAGGCTCCCTTAGCCAAAAAGCACAAAGGTCCAACTTATCAACACCTCCACCGGAAAGCATCGAGGTCACTTTGGCCAGAAAGCACCAAAGCGTATCAATATGCGGCAACCCAATGCGCACCGGCTTAACCAACTTATCATTCTTTGTTATCTTAATTAATCTTTTAATTAAGTTATCTAACCTTTCTTTATTTGAACGGTGTCTCATCACATTATTGGGGACATTTGGGGTGAAACACCCCTTTAGAACCTTTAATTCACGTTTTGACCAATAAGGGGAGCACAAGCGTGCTCACCCCAGCACGGCCGTGCTGCCACTTAAGTGGAGCACGGTTGTGCTCACTGTCCTGCACTGCCGTGCTCAATGCGCGGCCTGCCTTCCAGAATTTAAATGAGAGCATGGGCGTGCTCTCTGTTCAGCGCAGCCGTGCTCCTAGCCAGTCCACTGTTCTGGGCATATTCATTATGTGTTCTTGGAGGCAAAACTCCCTAATACTCTCAAATTAGATCCTAGGGACTTTTAACTAATCCTTTTGCCATTAAACCTCACCTCTCACTAACAATTCATGTTTCATGAAACATTGGGGCATTAATCCCTTAATTCCTATATTAACTAAGAGTCCTAATTAAATCCGATTAGGGTCTTATTAACATGTTAAACATAACAGCAACATCATCACTCAATCAACATCATATTCAGCCAACATAATCAACATAATCCATATCATAACAACAATATTCATAACATAGATATTCATACCAATTCAACCAAAACTCCTGGCACAAGACAAATTAATAGGCATACCACATCATGAAAAATTCAACAATTATAACAAATAGGCATACCTATTAATCCAACTAAACATATAAACAATTAACTCATACAACCAGGCAGATCATTGCATCAACAATAGTTTAGGCATAGTCATAGTCAAACATAACATGACATTAATAACAGTTACAACAACATATAACCGGGTTATGGGGACCCCTCATCTTACGCAACTCCTTGCCTAATGTCTACACTATTCTTCTCCCCATACCTGGTATGAAGATTCCACAACAAAACTCTAAACGGCAAACCGGTCACGATCCCTCAAGCGGCTCAATCTGCTTCCAAGCCTTGGTCAAACAAGAACATCAACCAATTAGTTCCCAAATCTAAATAATAGAAAAGGAAACTCTAAGGGGAAGGAACCATTACCTATAGGGATCGACACCGACGAACTAGACGTTGCCATAATTCTCCAAGCTCCAACAATGTAATAGGTTTAGAGAAAATAGGGAGAAAACTAGGTTCAGCCGCACTAGGGTGGCTGTTGTTGCCATAATAGGTTTTACAACTAAAACCCTCGGTTATTGTTCTGTATCTAAAGGCACAGGCCTGAGCACGGTCGTGCTCCTCCTTGAGCGCGACCTTGCTCAACTTAGCACCTACGAGGCGCAGCTTGCCCTTGAGCACGGGCATGCTCATTGTTGAGCACATGCATGCTCAATAGCGCCAACGAGACGCGTTAGCCCAATGAGCACGGTCGTGCTCTCCATTAAGAACGACCGTGCTTGTGACTCAGACAATCACAAGACATAAGCCTAAGAAAGGGATTTTCCACCTAAAACCCCACTTAGCTTATTCTAAACTTTCCTAACAAACAAAGCATACAAAAGCACTTAACGAAAAGCGGGGTATTACAATTCCACCCCTTATAAAAATTTCGTCCTCGAAATTTCTACTCACCTCGATCGAAAAGGTGCAGGTACAACTCCATCATCTTGCTTTCTAGCTCCCATGTAGCACTTTCCTCAGTAGCACCACTCCAGACGACTTTGACTAAATGAATCCCCTTGCCTCTTAGCTGCTTCACCCTCCTATCCTCGACTCGAAGGGGTAATACCTCAAAAGTCAAGTTCTCTTTAAACTGTATGGTATCGAGGACTATCACTTGACTAGGGTCATGAACGTACTTTCTTAGTTGAGACACATGAAAGACACTATGAAGACTGGATAAGAATGGTGGTAAGGCTATTTGGTAGGAGACTTCACTGACTTTTTTTTAGAATCTGGTAAGGACCGATGAATCTGGGAGTAAGTTTCTTCGCTTTCATCACTCTACCAACCCCAGTTATTGGGGTAACTCTCAAGAACACATGGTCACTTTTCTGGAATTCGAGCGCCTTCCCCCTTTTGTCATGTAGCTCTTTTGCCTACTTTGTGCCACTTTCATCTTTTCCTGAATCATCCTTACTTTATCTGTGGTTTCTTGCACTATCTCGGGTCCTAACACAACACTAACACCAGGTTAACTCCAACACAAGGGTGTCCTACATCTCCTCCCATAAAGAGCTTCATAAGGTGTCATCCCAATACTGGAATGGAAACTATTGTTGTAGGTAAACTCTATCAGGGGCAAAAGCTTGTCCCAACTACCCGACTGCTCTAGCACACAAGCTCTAAGCAAGTCCTCTACGGACTGGATGGTTCTCTCAGACTGACCATCAGTCTGTGGATGATAGGCTGAACTTAGCCTAAGCTTTGTTCCTAAAGCCTCTTGCAAACTATTCCAAAACCTAGAGGTAAACCTCGGGTCTCTATCTGATACTATGCTAGAGGATACATCATGTAACTTGACTATCTCTCTGATGAACAGCTTAGCCAACTTTTCCAAAAAGGGTATTCCATGTTCATAGGGATGAAATGGGCGAACTTAGTCAGTCTATCCACAACAACACAGATCGCCTCAAAACCAGCTGGAGTCCAGACACAAAATCCATGGAAATACCATCCCATTTCCATTCTGGGATACTTAACGATTGCATCTTTCCTGATGGCTTCTGGTGTTCTATCTTAGCCTTTTGGCACACTAAACAAGCGTACACAAACTTAGCCACATTCTTTCTTCATCCTAGGCCACCAAAACATACACTTAATGAGACATCCCGTTGTGCCCCGTTGTGTTATTAGATTAAAACCTTATTAATTAATTTCTTAATCGCTCGCTTAACGTGGAAATATGTAAAAAATTAAAACTTAAGTTAATCAACATACCACTTTGGATAATTAAGACTAAATACCATATTTATGTTATACATACACACTTAAGTCTTATGAACATAGTACAAAATACTGTTGAGGGTATCCTATCAGTAGGATCCCTCACAGAAATATACTTAAACAGAAGTTATACTTAGCGGAAAAATATAAAACGTCTTATAAGACTCACTGGCCCTAGACACTAAACTACATTGTTGGAATCCACAGCTCGTCCTCCCGCATCTGGTTTATACGGAGTTACATCCAACTCCTCAGCAACAGGCTCGTCCATAGGGTATTCTCATATGATCACATAATAAATAAAATACAACATACAGAAAATATAGGGGATAAGAAACAGTTCTATCATTGAAAGCGGAAAAGAAACCATAGCATATAATATAACAATAGTCAAAGACACACATCACACATAACTAACAATCATCCTCAAATTAACAATATCATCCTCTACCCTTACTCTCATACAACTAAACATTTATGCTAACATGATCACTACAATCCTGTCACACCATCTCCATCCAAATAGGAATGTTAGTCCTTCGTCCAAGTGAGCACTCCCCTCTATCAAATTATATCTATAGTAGCCCAATTGCTACACATAAAATTATATCTCTAGTAGCCCAATTGCTACACATACAATTATATCTTTAGTAGCCCAATTGCTACACATACTAGTATATCACTAGTAGCCCAATTGCTACACCCAACAGTATATAAACCTCACCGACTCTTACGGGGTCATAACCTAGTGCCTCAACCTCTCACTAGAAACTCATATAAATCCTCGAATCATATCTCATAATCTCATCTATAAAACGACTTAATTAAGCTACGCCCTCTACATCACATCCATTCTCTCACCCAAACAAATATCTCCCAAACAACATATATCTTTGCTTAAAGTCTACTAATCACATTATCAAACCAGGCAAATCATGCATAACACAATATCAGGAAATATTCAAACACCAAAGATAAAACGTCACATGCAGTAGAATACCTCAACCAGCATATCACAATAAATTCAACAAGTAATAAATTCAGATATCCTCAATACCATAAAATCAACCTAATGTCGATAAACCTACAATCCCCGAATCACTATTGGTTTTACAGAAAAGGTTTCCAATATTATTTTGGTCTTATCGATCACACGACTATTAGTAGGGTTTAGGTCGCCCTACACAATTATTATATAATATACTACTTATCGATTCCGAAGACAGAGGGATCCTTTCCCCCACCTAAGTTACCACCAGAAACACGGAATCGACGATCCTTGTTATCACGCCACAAGTTACCAATTCCACCTTCAACCAAATCAACGATAAAACAAATTAATCATACAAATCTAAATATGGACATATGGTGCTAGGTTCGGCCAAGTCATAAAAATAAGGCTAGGGTTATTTTCTTAATCCAATCTTTTAGATACTAATTCCTAGAGTATTAACTAACATAAGTTAAGTGTTAATAGTTAAAATTATAAAACAAAATCCTCTAACCAACTAGGTTAGGGTTTCGGCCTCAATGAGAAAAATAGGTTAGAGATTCCTTTTGCTCACAAACTCTTGGATCTATAACCTACACACCTTAGTTAGTTCATACAAATCATGATCTAGTTAAAGATTGAAGAAAACTTATTTTGCTCACATGAACACAAATTCGGCCAAGGCTAGAAAATAGGGCTAGGAATTTCTTTTGATTTCAAGTTTCTAGATATAACAACTATAGGTGTTAAAGAGTAAAGATCAAGTGTCATATTGTAAAAATTGAACAAAACTTCCTTTGCTTAAAAATACATAGATTCGGCCTTCAATAGATAAATAGGAAGGAAAATGATTTTGATTACATACTCTTAGATGATGATATTAGAGGACATATTAAGATTATAGAAATTGGTTTCACATTAAAATGATTTTTCTACATTTTTCTAGAAATATTTGAAATTCTAGATCTAAGAATGAAAAACTCATCAAAACTTGATAATCATGACTTGGAAACAAGAAAATCAATTAAGAACATGATGTTTATTTATCAAGAAGAGTATGGTTTACCTCTTAGATGTTGGAAAATTAAAAATAATGGATCAAGTTCTTCACAAATTTGCTTAAAGTGTTCTTGAGAAAAGTGAGAGAAAATGAAGAAAAAGAAGAAATGATTGTTGGGCACTGTAACATCCCGGGTTTTAGGGTTTTGTTTTATGGAAGAGGAACATGTTTAAGACTTGGATTACATAGTTGAGATGTTGTTTGATGCATAGAGACATTTGCATGGCAAGTACGCAGCCTTTTCGAGTGAGTTTGAACGTAGGAACAAAGTTAGGGTTTCCCGGTTAGCGTCTTTGAGACATCTGAGTGTGAAATAAGAATTTTGGAGTTAGAGATGAGATTAGGCATTTTTGAGGGTTGGAGGTTGTTTATTAGGTCCTAATGAGCCTATATCTCAAATTTGAGGTCAATCGGACGTCGAACGGACCTTGAACGTAGAGAGTTGACTTTCTGGCCAAAAAGTCAATGCTCAAGCGTGGGTGTATCCACGCTCAAGCGCCCGAGTCAACAGACAGGGCCATGCGTTGACCTGCCACGTGTCACCAGGGCTGACGTGGCACTCCAGGAATGGTTGCATGGCGCGGTGGCTTTCCACGCTCAAGCGTGGAAATTCTCACGCTCGAGCGTGGGGACGTGTTTCAGCAAAAAAAAAAAGACTTAAGTGACTTAAGTCACTTAAGTCAGTTGAGAGAAAAAACGAGGCAGAGGGCTGAGGTGAGTTCAGAGAAGAAGAAGGAGAGTTCTAGAGAGAGAGATGGGGAGAATAGAGAGAGAGAGAGAGAGAGAGAGAGAGAGAGAGTAGGAGAGGAGAGAACCCTAAACCACCATTGTTGGGAGTTTTGAAGCTGGAATAGCTTCTGTAAAATCATCACCCCACATTCGTCCACCGTTGGATTGTGTTCAAATTTGATATGGAGGTTCTGGACTCGTAGTTCTTCATATCCAACGGTTGGAATTTCTGTATAATCCTCCGAGTGTGAGTTATGTAACTTAGAAGAAGGAGAGCAACTCAACTCGTGTAGCTCCTGACCAGTCACCTTGGGAGGTTCGATCCAGACTCGTTCACCGTTGGATCGGGCTGAAATTTTTGGAGAAGGTAAAGGAAAGGTAGTTCTTTAAACTCAACGGTCAAATTATTAAACAGAGGTCTACATGTTGAGATATTGAGCCCGAACAGTGGCGGGTTCACCATTGATACTGCAGTTTTTGAGTTACTTACATTGTGCCTTTCGTAATGTGATGCTTAGGTGATTTTTCGGAGGCTCGGAGGCTCTGTTTCTAGTCGAGGCAGAATTGAGGAGTTCGAGGACGTCTTGTTTTAGTTCGTGTCGTCTCGTCTCGTTCCGTTTAGCGTGCGACTCCCAGGTGGGGGAAAGAAACCATTTAACGTCGGAAACGGCGCAGTTACATTTAGTTCGATAATGGCGTAGGGCGACCCAAACCCTACTCGAGAGCGAGTAACGGACAATATCCATGTCACATTGGGGACTACTTAGTGGTACCAATGATGATATTGAAATTGTGCGTTTATCGTCGTTACGATAAAAATATATTATTTTGTTATTTTATGACTGGCTGTTGTGACTACTTGGATTGATTGCGTTATTATGATGATTGATGATTGATAATGAGTGTTGGTATTTCTTATTAAAATTATTATTATCATTATTATTATTATTAAAATTATTATTGTTATTATTATTATTACATTGGAAATGATGCCATGATTAATATGATGATTTGATGGAATGATGTTATGATGCCATGAGTGTAATGATTATGAGTAGAGTTTGAGTAAGTGATGAGATATGATGAGCATTGATGATGTATTGGGGAAATCATACTTTATGTGTTAGTAGTGCCTGACCGAGACGATTGATGTTATATGGTGATGAGATTTTATTGAGGTTATTTATGAGGTGATGATGAGCAGTTAGGGCACTAGGGGGTGACCTGAAATATGGTCTGTGATATGTGGACCTGAAACATGGTCGTTTTGTGGACCTGAAACATGGTCGTTGGGGTCTATTCCTCGGAGGGAGAATTCCCGGGGTCTAGGCTAACGGCGGACCGTCCCAGACATGATTTCATTTTAGTTGCAGCTATAGTTCATGCGTTGCATGAGCACCCTGGCCGTGGTCCAGAGGTGTGCACCGGTTGTGTAGCTATAGTGCCATTGCTTTGCATGGGCACCCTCCAGCCGCGGACGAGGGTGTGCGCCGGGGCCTCTGGGACGTGTCGATTGTTGTGATATTCGGATATGGCCGACTACCTGAGAAGATTCATACACATTTGCATTGCATCATGATGGGGGTAGAGGAAAAGACCCTAGATGTGAATTGAGGATGCTTGTGTTATATATATATAAACGATATTTTGGGAGATGGATGTTTATCGTGCTGTTATAGAATTAAATGTCGCTAAACCCTTTCCACGTTTGATGTTATATGGATTCTTATCCCCTTTTTCCTTTGTGGTGTTGGTATATGTATGTTTTGTATCTCAGATCCAGACCTAGTAGATGACGCATTGGGATCATCCTTGGATGACCCAGGACGCGGGGTTTCCCCTCACGGGGAAATTTGAGTTTGAGTTCGTGGATCCTAACGGGTGGCTAGTGGACCCGGCCACTCATTTTGCTGTATATACGGGTCCTACGTCCATTACTTCCAGATTCGAGCAGGGAGCCCCTATGGGTGTTGTAGGCACTTTCTGTGCTGGCATGACTCTTCCCTTACTGATGGGGCAGCCGGAGGACCAGATACCGCCGGTGCCTGGCATGGCCCCCATCCCTTTCATGGTGCCCCCTTTCAGGCACTTGTACCAGGGTTCAAGCCCTGCACCTGCACCAGCACCAAAGCCAGTGTGGGCTTCAGCACACGAGAATGATCCAATGGCACCTGTTTGGGACCAGATACCCATTCCCGAGGTACCCGCACCTCCAGAGGTCCGAGTCACTGCTTCAGAGTCTTCTCGTGTTTCTTCCAGACGGTTACCTCCTAGAGACAGCAGGATATATCGGCGATTTTTCCAGAGATAGTCGGGTAGGAGCCCTTCCAGTGGGAGCAGAGGAGTGTCTGGGCCATCCGGACCACGGGATGCTGGCAAGGGTGGTTGTACATGATGGCTCAGGCCAGTGCCATCAGTCTAGGTGTGAGTGAGGATTTTGTTGTATTTTGAGAAGGGACAGGGTGTGGAGAGAATCGGCGAGACATCTTCCCTTTTTATCTTGATGTATTTTTCTTTATGTTACGTACCACCGTTTTGTACATATTTCGGGATCCTACTGATGGGAATCCCTTGACAGTTATGTATTAGGAAATGATGTACATAGTTATCTATATATATATATATATATATGTGTGTGATGTATGTTGATGTATCTGCTTATTATCTAGTTACCTTTTTAGTTTTAAAAATTTTCTGCTATTTTGAATATGCACGCTTAACGATAATAACGAAATTAGGCTTTAATATTTTGGGTTTTCTTTAATGGGACGTTGGGGCGTCTCATTTGGTGGTATCAGAGCAGTTCGGTTCTGAAACGGACTGTGATTAGGGTGAACTGGCCATTTAGTCGGATCCACATCGGATAACGACTATGTTTAGAAGTTGGGTAGTGAGTCCGACGCGACATTTCTGTGACATATAGTATTTATATTCCAGTTTTATGTAGTATTATATGTCATATTGATGTGGGTTAATGATTTCTTTTCATAAGATCATGGTTCGAAGTAGAGGACGGGGAGTGGTAGACGTGGTGGTAGAGTTATAGAAGGTGTTGAGGATGAGCATCATCAACCAGAGGATCGGAGGTGGAGGAGAGTCATCCGAGACTCTTCGGATTATCTGCGAGTTAGCATCGTTCTGTTGCAGCAGGCGCAACAGAATGCTCAGAGGATGCAGAGAGATGCGGAGTTACAAGAACAACAGGATAGGAGGAGAGGCTGAGGATGCGGGGTTGGCTACCTTTTTGAAAGGTAAGCCGCCACGGTTTGGAGGAGAGTATGACTCAGAGAGAGCTGAGTGGTGGATACAAGAGTTGGAGAAGGTCTTTGACACCATGAGATGCAGAGATGACAGGAAGGTGGCTTGCGCCGCCTTCATGTTGACCAGAGAGGCAGAGCCATAGTGGAGAGGCAAGAGGGGATTGCTTGAGGCTGAGGGCAGATTGATCGGTTGGGAGCTGTTCAGAGAATGTTTCTTCGAGAAGTACTTCTCGCGGTTAGTCAGACTTGAGAAGGAGAGAGAGTTTATGAGTCTTCAGTAGGGAGACATGTCTGTTGATGACTATGCGGCCAGATTCGAGGCCCTGATTCAGTTTTGAGTTCTGCTAGAGGTTTCCGGATAAGGATTGGATGTGCCGGAGTTTGAGGAGGGTTTACGGCACGAATTAAGGAGGGATATAGCACCCTTGGATATTTTGAGCTTTCCAGATATGGTAGAGAGGGCCAGTGCCATTGAGGGTATTGATCAGAGGCGAGAGATAGAGTTGAGACAACAACACAGTGGAGGCCCGATCAGATCTAGTGATCAGAGGGGGAAGCAACAGTGGTTCTTAAGGGAGGCGAGGACCCTATACCAGACTAGTGCAGGCAGTACAAACATCTGCACCATTACCAGTTTCTACATCAGTTAATGGAGGGGGTCAGCAAAAGCCAGGCCCAGTTTGTTTTGGATGTGGGGGACCACATTATATTGAAATTTCCAGGAGAGTCAGGGTTGTTTTTATTGTGGTAAACCAGTTCATCTGGCTCGTGACTGCAGGCAGAGAGCTAGGCAGCAGCCAGTAGCTGTTGGACGAGGAGCCGGAGCTGGAGCTGGAGCTGGCGGAGATGGAGTTAGTATAAGAGCCCGAGTATCAGGATAGCATAGTGTTAGACCTCAGGCTACAGAGAGGGTGTTTACTATGAGGGGAGTTGAATCCTCTCAATCTGCCGACCTTATCTAAGGTATGTGCTTGATATTTGGTAGATTCTCGTCAGTGTTGTTTGAATTAGACGTTGCACATTCAGTTATCTGGCATGAGTGTGCGGATCATTTACAGTCGTAAATTACGGATGAAGGAAGTTTAGTTCTTAGGACATGTAATTAATAGGGAGTAAGATTTGGAATGAGTGTCAGGCAAGAAGTTATTGGAAGAATTAGTTCTTGGGGGTAAGAGGCAGTGACCTAGTTGTTTAAAGAAGTGGTTATTAAGGGAATTGATTTGGCTAAAACGTTGTAGCCTTTTTATTGTTGAGTTGATGGTTAGAGCTGTGGGTTTGACTAGGGATATAGGTTTATAATTGAAAATCAGGAAGAGATAAGGATTGTAAGTGTTGTTAGCTTGTTAGTAAGAAAAAGGATGGAAGTGCTAGGTTGTGTACGGACTCTAGGCAGTTGTACGCTAAGCTATCCAAATGTGAATTTTGGTTAGAAGAAGTACAGTTCCTAGGTCATATAATCAATGAGGAAGGGATAGCTGTAGATCCAGTTAAGGTAGAGGCAGTGATTAGGTGGGAGAGGCCTAAGTCAGTAACAGAGGTGAGAAGTTTCCTAGGATTAGCCGGGTATTACAGGAGGTTTATTGAGGGTTTTTCTAAGATTGCGTTGCGTATGACGCAATTAACGAGAAAAGGTACGGCGTTTGTTTGGACAGAAAGATGTGAGGAGAGCTTTCAAAAGCTAAAGGAGAAGTTGACTACATCTCCTGTGCTATCATTACCAGAGCCATTAGGACAGTTTGACGTGTACTGTGACGCGTCATATCAAGGTTTGGGTTGTGTTTTGATGCAAGAGGGAAGAGTAGTGGCTTACGCTTCCCGACAGTTGAGGGTTCATGAAAGAAACTACCCGACTCATGATCTGGAATTGGCAGCCATAGTGTTCGCATTGAAGATATGGCGACACTATCGGTATGGAGCTAAGTTCAATGTGTGCAGTGATCATAAGAGTTTAAAGTATCTGTTTGATCAGAAGGAGCTGAACATGAGACAGCGTAGATGGATGGAATTTATTAAGGATTATGAGTTTGATCTTCAATACCATCCTGGGAAAGCTAATGTTGTGGCGGATGCACTGAGTCGGAAATCTTAGCACGTATCCGTGATGATGGTGAAAGAGATGGGATTGCTTGAACAGTTTAGAGATTTGAACCTAGGTATGGATTTGGTTGAGGATAGGATATGCTTAGGTATGATCACTATCAGCAGTGAGTTTTTGAAAGACCTCAGGTTTAAGCAAGTTCAGGATGAATATCTGCAAGAGATAAGTCGAGGCATAGATGAAGGGAAAGTTTCAAAGTTTAGGATGAGGCGGAGTAGTTCTTGGGTATATGAAATTGGTATTTGAGGATAAAGAATATAATTAGGTATGGTGTTCATGTAAAAAGGTGATTTTAGAACTTCACTTGAATGCTATGATTGGATTTGGAGAATTTGATGATAAGGTTTGTATTACACATTATATACATGTTGATTTTCGAATTTATGATGAACTAGAAAGGTTGAAGGTAAGATTGGCAGATTTTAGAGAGTTGTAAGATAAGATAGTGTTTGGGAGTAAACTTAAGTTTATGTGATTAATGCTTTGATGTGAAGATGGACTTATTTTTTAATGATGATAAGTTGGTTTAAAGAAAAGGAAGTTTAAGTATATGGTGTTTATAAGAGAAGTTGATTTGAGTGTGGTTTGTCCATGATAGGATTTAAGTCCTTATGCTGAGAATATAATTTTGAGGCCATTGGATGTTATTAAGATATTTGACTTATGGAAATAGTAGTAAATTTGAATATGGTGAAAGATTTATTATTCTAAGTAGTATTGGGTAGGACTTTAAGTATTTTACGGTTAAATCAAGATGGTTTAGAGATTAGATATGTATGCTCGAGGATTGTGAGTTTAGGATGATGATGTATAGATTCTGATGGCATAGTATATAAATAATATGTGTGAAGTATGGATCGATAAGTTGGTGTAGGTTTAAGTTGTGATAAATGAAAGTATAAGAATCAGTAAGGTTGTGTTATTAAGAATTGTATCAGAGTGCGCAACGGAGTTGATGTTGCCTATAACCCCTGCAGAAAATTTCGAGGACGAAATTTCTTTTAAGGGGGGTAGTAATGTAACATCCCGGGTTTTAGGGTTTTGTTTTATGGAAGAGGAACATGTTTAAGACTTGGATTACATAGTTGAGATGTTGTTTGATGCATAGAGACATTTGCATGGCAAGTACGCAGCCTTTTCGAGTGAGTTTGAACGTAGGAACAAAGTTAGGGTTTCCCGGTTAGCGTCTTTGAGACATCTGAGTGTGAAATAATAATTTTGGAGTTAGAGATGAGATTAGGCATTTTTGAGGGTTGGAGGTTGTTTATTAGGTCCTAATGAGCCTATATCTCAAATTTGAGGTCAATCGGACGTCGAACGGACCTTGAACGTAGAGAGTTGACTTTCTGGTCAAAAAGTCAACGCTCAAGCGTGGGTGTATCCATGCTCAAGCGCCCGAGTCAACAGACAGGGCCATGCGTTGACCTGCCACGTGTCACCAGGGCTGACGTGGCACTCCAGGAATGGTTGCATGGCGCGGTGGCTTTCCACGCTCAAGCGTGGATTGTTTCACGCTCAAGCGTAGCCACGCTCAAGCGTGGAAATTCTCACGCTCGAGCGTGGGGACGTGTTTCAGCAAAAATAAAATGACTTAAGTGACTTAAGTCACTTAAGTCAGTTGAAAGAAAAAACGAGGCAGAGGGTTGAGGTGAGTTCAGAGAAGAAGAAGGAGAGTTCTAGAGAGAGAGGGGGAGAATAGAGAGAGAGAGAGAGAGAGAGAGAGAGAGAGAGAGTAGGAGAGGAGAGAACCCTAAACCACCATTGTTGGGAGTTTTGAAGCTGGAATAGCTTCTGTAAAATCATCACCTCACATTCGTCCACCGTTGGATTGTGTTCAAATTTGATATGGAGGTTCTGGACTCGTAGTTCTTCATATCCAACGGTTGGAATTTCTGTATAATTCTCCGAGTGTGAGTTATGTAACTTAGAAGAAGGAGAGCAACTCAACTCGTGTAGCTCCTGACCAGTCACCTTGGGAGGTTCGATCTAGACTCGTTCACCGTTGGATCGGGCTGAAATTTTTGGAGAAGGTAAAGGAAAGGTAGTTCTTTAAAATCAACGGTCAAATTATTAAACAGAGGTCTACATGTTGAGATATTGAGCCCGAACAGTGGCGGGTTCACCATTGATACTGCAGTTTTTGAGTTACTTACATTGTGCCTTTCGTAATGTGATGCATAGGTGATTTTTCGGAGGCTCGGAGGCTCTGTTTCTAGTCGAGGCAGAATTGAGGAGTTCGAGGACGTCTTGTTTTAGTTCGTGTCGTCTCGTTCCGTTTAGCGCGCGACTCCCAGGTGGGGGAAAGAAACCATTTAACGTCGGAAACGGCGCAGTTACATTTAGTTCGATAATGGCGTAGGGCGACCCAAACCCTACTCGAGAGCGAGTAACGGACAATATCCATGTCACATTGGGGACTACTTAGTGGTACCAATGATGATATTGAAATTGTGCGTTTATCGTCGTTACGATAAAAATATATTATTTTGTTATTTTATGACTGGCTGTTGTGACTACTTGGATTGATTGCGTTATTATGATGATTGATGATTGATAATGAGTGTTGGTATTTCTTATTAAAATTATTATTATCATTATTATTATTATTAAAATTATTATTGTTATTATTATTATTACATTGGAAATGATGCCATGATTAATATGATGATTTGATGGAATGATGTTATGATGCCATGAGTGTAATGATTATGAGTAGAGTTTGAGTAAGTGATGAGATATGATGAGCATTGATGATGTATTGGGGAAATCATACTTTATGTGTTAGTAGTGCCTGACCGAGACGATTGATGTTATATGGTGATGAGATTTTATTGAGGTTATTTATGAGGTGATGATGAGCAGTTAGGGCACTAGGGGGTGACCTGAAATATGGTCTGTGATATATGGACCTGAAACATGGTCGTTTTGTGGACCTGAAACATGGTCGTTGGGGTCTATTCCTCGGAGGGAGAATTCCCGGGGTCTAGGCTAACGGCGGACCGTCCCAGACATGATTTCATTTTAGTTGCAGCTATAGTTCATGCGTTGCATGAGCACCCTGGCCGTGGTCCAGAGGTGTGCACCGGTTGTGTAGCTATAGTGCCATTGCTTTGCATGGGCACCCTCCAGCCGCGGACGAGGGTGTGCGCCGGGGCCTCTGGGACGTGTCGATTGTTGTGATATCCGGATATGGCCGACTACCTGAGAAGATTCATACACATTTGCATTGCATCATGATGGGGGTAGAGGAAAAGACCCTAGATGTGAATTGAGGATGCTTGTGTTATATATATATAAACGATATTTTGGGAGATGGATGTTTATCGTGCTGTTATAGAATTAAATGTCGCTAAACCCTTTCCACGTTTGATGTTATATGGATTCTTATCCCCTTTTTCCTTTGTGGTGTTGGTATATGTATGTTTTGTATCTCAGATCCAGACCTAGTAGATGACGCATTGGGATCATCCTTGGATGACCCAGGACGCGGGGTTTCCCCTCACGGGGAAATTTGAGTTTGAGTTCGTGGATCCTAACGGGTGGCTAGTGGACCCGGCCACTCATTTTGCTGTATATACGGGTCCTACGTCCATTACTTCCAGATTCGAGCAGGGAGCCCCTATGGGTGTTGTAGGCACTTTCTGTGCTGGCATGACTCTTCCCTTACTGATGGGGCAGCCGGAGGACCAGATACCGCCGGTGCCTGGCATGGCCCCCATCCCTTTCATGGTGCCCCCTTTCAAGCACTTGTACCAGGGTTCGAGCCCTGTACCTGCACCAGCACCAAAGCCAATGTGGGCTTCAGCACACGAGAATGATCCAATGGCACCTGTTTGGGACCAGATACCCATTCCCGAGGTACCCGCACCTCCAGAGGTCCGAGTCACTGCTTCAGAGTCTTCTCGTGTTTCTTCCAGACGGTTACCTCCTAGAGACAGCAGGATATATCGGCGATTTTTCCAGAGATAGTCGGGTAGGAGCCCTTCCAGTGGGAGCAGAGGAGTGTCTGGGCCATCCGGACCACGGGATGCTGGCGAGGGTGGTAGTACATGATGGCTCAGGCCAGTGCCATCAGTCTAGGTGTGAGTGAGGATTTTGTTGTATTTTGAGAGGGGACAGGGTGTGGAGAGAATCGGCGAGACATCTTCCCTTTTTATCTTGATGTATTTTTCTTTATGTTACGTACCACCGTTTTGTACATATTTCGGGATCCTACTGATGGGAATCCCTTGACAGTTATGTATTAGGAAATGATGTACATAGTTATCTATATATATATATATATGTGTGTGATGTATGTTGATGTATCTGCTTATTATCTAGTTACCTTTTTAGTTTTAAAAATTTTCTGCTATTTTGAATATGCATGCTTAACGATAATAACGAAATTAGGCTTTAATATTTTGGGTTTTCTTTAATGGGACGTTGGGGCGTCTCAGGCACGGGGCGGGGGGGGGGGGGGGGGGGGGGGGGGGGGGGGCAAGGCTGCGGTTTGGGGGGTATTTATAGGGTAGATCTCAGGCTTTGTTTGGTTCTTAGGATTTAAATTAATGGGTTTTGTGAATATTCAATTAATATATGATTAACTATGGTTAATAATTAACTTAACTAGGGTTACTTTGCTAACTATGGTTAATAAACATGTGGCTCACATTTAGTGAAGGGTGTGGCTGATTCTTGGCCACAAGAACTACCCTTGGTTCCTTAACCATGATTGAAATTTAACTCAACGTCGATTAGGTTAAGCTTAGGGGTATTTTGGTCATTTTACCTAAATTTACATTTAATGCTTCATAATTGCTTGGTGAGTCATGGTGGTGACTCCCCCATGACTCAGCTCCTCCAGTGTCTTGTTTTGTCTATGCACCTCCATTCTCGACTTCGTCGGTTTCTCGATTAGGGTTTTACGCCAGAATAGAAGCATACTATTTCATTTTCGGTTAAAAATTTTCAAAACAACCAAACTCGTCGTTGGAAATATGATTTAAACATAAACCATTTCGTTCACGAGTCAAAATTAGGTTTTCTGATCATTAAAATCTTACTGTCAATGAAAACACCGACCGTTTTCCGTTCTAACTTTCACCAAAATTCGTCCGAATAAACATAATATTTTATTTCTGATCAGAAATTTGGAAAATAGAATTCCTCAAGGACAAAATATAAAAAAATCTACAAATTTCAGTTTCGGGTCAAATTAGGGTTTTCTACCGGTATAAAATTATACTGTTAGTAAAGAAACGCAAACCGGTTTCCGTCTGAGTTTTAAACCCAAATTTTAACCAGAGTAGGTTCTAGATATGATTTTGTTTTCTCCAAAATCATTTCCTAAGTCTCAGATAAAAATATAAATAAATATATATTTACCGTTAATACAGCTTATCCGAAAATCGGGCTGTTACACTTAAGGTCCTGATACATCTTAGGGGCACCTGGGTGCACACTCAGTCCACTCCTATGTCCTTCTTCATGGATCAACTTTCTAAGCTCCGGGACGTCTGGTATACAGACTCTATCTTTGAACCTCAACACTCCATCATTTCCTTCCTTAAAACTAAGGATTCTACCCTGAGCAAGCAACTCTCTCTGGTCTGTGAGAAACTGGTCTATCTTCTGACCCTCTCTAACCTGATCCATCAAACTGTTGGTAACCTTCAAGGTTCCAAGTCTAATGCTCTTAGGGGTAACTTCCCAAGCTAAACTCAGGTCTCTAAACTCCTCGATCAGATCCATCTTCCTAACCATAAAAGCGGAGATGTGCAAGGTTTTCCTACTTAGAGCATCTGCCACTACATTGGCTTTTCCTGGGTGGTAGGTCAGATCAAATTCATAATCGTTTAAAAAATCCATCTACCTACACTGCCTCATATTCAACTCCTTCTAATCAAAGAGATACTTCAAACACTTATGATCACTAAAGACCTCAAACTTTGCTTCATAAAGGTAATGCCTCCAAATCTTTAAGGCAAACACCACAGCTCCTTACTCTAGGTCATGGGTAGGATAGTTCTTCTCATGGGTTTTCAACTGCCTAGAAGCATAAGCTACTACCTTACTATTTTGCATCAACACACCACCTAAACCTTGCTTCGAAGCATCGCAGTAAACTACGAAAGGTTCACTAGGATTTGGCAAAACTAACACTGGTGCTGATGTTAACCTATCCTTAAAGGTTTGGAAACTTTCCTCACACTTAGAGTCCCACACAAACAACTGTCCCTTCTTGGTGAGATGGGTTAAAGGTAAAGCTAACTTAGAGAAACCTTTTATAAACCTCCTATAGTACCCTGCTAAACCCAAGAAACTCCTAATCTCGGTTACTGACTTTGGTGCTTCCCACTGGAGCACCGTCTCAACCTTAGCCGGGTCCACGGCTATCCCACCTTTAGAGATGACTTGTCCTAAGAAACTCACATCCTCTAACCAAAACTCACACTTAGACAACTTAGCATACAACTGCTTCTCCTTAAGGTACAAGACAACCCTCGGGTGTTCCTCATGTCCCTCTTTGGTCTTGGAGTACACTAAGATGTCATCTATGAAAACCACCGCAAACTTATCCAATTAAGTGTGAAAGGTCTTGTTCATGTAGTCCATGAACACAGCAGGAGCATTGGTCATACCAAAGGGCATAACTAAGTACTCCTAGTGACCATAACGCGTCCTAAACGCTGTCTTCGGGACGTCCTCGGACTTAACCCGAATCTGATGGTACCCTGACCTCATATCTATCTTCGAGAAAACACAAGCTCCGATCAACTGATCCATAAGATCATCAATCCCAGGGAGGGGATACCGATTCTTAATGGTCACCTTGTTGAGCTGTCGATAGTCGACACACAACCTCATACTGCCATCCTTATTCTTTACTAGCAACACTGGCGCTCTCCATGGGGATACGCTAGGCCTAATAAACTGCTTCTGGATAAGATCCTCTATTTGTTTCTTCAACTCAGCTAGCTCTAGAGGAGACATTCTATAGGGCGCTATGGATATTGGCCCGGTGTCAGGCACAACAAGCACACTTCCAACATCAAGAGGGCTCTCTAATTCCAGGGAAGACAACATCATGTACTCTTGGGTCTCGTCTTTCATCAAAGCCTTGACTTGGATGGCGGAGAGAAAGGTCGGATTCTTAGACTCCACAGGAGTTTCAAAAACTGTGGTTTTATCAAAACAATTCAAAAGGACGTGGTTGGAAGATAACCAATCCATGCCAAGAATAACATCATGGTCCTTTAAAGGTAAGCACACAAGATTTACAATAAAGGTTCTACCATTAATGGTGATATGACAATTCTTGCATGCATAAGAAGTAAGAACATATTTGTTTGTAGGGGTGGAAACAACCAAATCATACTCAAGAAAGGTAACAGGCAAATTTAAACTCTTGACCCTATCATGTGATATAAATGAGTGCGTAGCACCCGAGTCATACAATACAATTTAAGGAGTTCCATCAATTAAGCACATACCTTGAATCAAGTCATCAGACTCAGAGGCCTCAGCTCCACTAAGAGTAAAGACTCTCCCAGTGGTCTTCAGTCGATTAGCCTGAGACTGCTACTCTTGCTAGCACTTGGAGGCTCTGACTTTGCTCCTCCATAATCCCGACTGATGTGGCCAGACTTGCCACATCTAAAGCAGATGACGTCCGATTCCTTGCACTAGGTAGTGAAGTGATCTGGTGCGCCGCACTTGCCGCCCTTCATGGGCCTAGAGGCGTTGGAATTACCACCCCTGGACCTATCATGAGGAAACTGTGGCTTCCTGCCACTCTGTTTGAAATCCCGGCTGGCTGGAGTATAACGCTGCTTGCCCTTGTCCTTCTGCTCAGTCTTCTTGCTGTTCTGATTATCCGAATTCCTGAAACTGGCCACTCTGGACTTGTAGGCATCCTCATAGATCCTACACTTGTTCACCAAGGTTGGGAAGGCTCTGATCTCCTGGTAACTGATCGCCTGCTTGATCTCCGGATGAAGGTCATCCTCAAAGTTTACACACTTTGACCGATCATCAACCATGACCTGATAAGGTGTGTAATACCTAGCCAGCTCCTCGAACTTTGCCGCATACTCGCCCACTGACATACTTCCCTGCTTCAGCGCCAAGAATTCCATCTCTTTCTTGTCACGGACATCCATAGGAAAATACTTCTCCAGAAATCTATCTCTGAACACAGCCCAGGTGACTGTTGTATCCTCAGTCACCATCCTCTGACCACAGTTTTCCCACCAGTGCCCAGCCTCCTCAGTGAGCATAAACGTGGTGAAGATAACCCGCTGCTAATCGTTGCAGTCCATAGCTCTGAATATCTTCTCGATCTCCCTCATCCACAACAAAGCTCCCTCGGGGTCATAAGCTCCTCTGAAAGATGGCAGATTGTTCTGCTGGAACTTGTCAAGACCCTGAAATTCAGCTGGTCCTCCGTTGTTTTTGTTCTGAACTTGACCTATCGCATTGGTAAGGAGTGCCAACACGTCAACGATTGCCTAATCGTTCCTGCCTCTTCTAGCCATGAGTTCCTGTACATGTCCAAAACATCCATTAAATACAGAGAACTTAGTAGGAAAAGCGATAGGCTCACAACTTTACGCATCATTGTCTATAACAAGTATAGACAATTCAAACAAGAGCACATAACAGGCTCACAACAGACTCATACCACGGCCTGATAGGACAGACCTGCTCTAATACCACTAAATGTGACACCCTCTACCCTGCATATTAATATAAAACATTTACTTGAAAGAGGAGATATAAAAACATGCATTTATTTCATTAAATAAAAAATGGGCAAAAGATACCACATTGTAACAACTCAAACATGGAAAGAACATAGTTTTAAAAAGCTAAAACATAAACAAAACATAAACAGAAACATAACCCAACCCCTATATCACATACAGAGCTGGTATAACCATTCCGGAATAAATCCTCGGAATACAACTGAAACTAGAACAACTATAACTACTAAAACAACTAAACGAACTAAGCATCCTTACTAGAATCACGACTCCTCAGAGTCACTCCTCCACTAGCTACTCACCGTCCTCTGCATAAAAGATACAAGCCAACAACAGACAAAGAGAAACTGGGAGTAAGAAATCATGTAAACACAACGGCATAGAGATAGTTAAGCAAGATGATCATACATCATAACATGGCATAGCAATATACAGCATAACATCATCACAATATAATCATATCAACATATCATCTCAACCAAAATATGTTATGCTGTGCAACATTACTCCGCTTCTTCGTTATGCATATGGATCCAAACTATCTCAAGAAGGCAACTTCGGAGTTACATATCCACATTGGCCAAAAAGCACCAATGCCGGCAGTTCACCGAACCATGGGTGAACCCCTTGGATAGCCAACGCACCATAACAAGGGCACGCCACCGCGGGGGCGCACGGTTTACCAAACCTTGGGTAAACCACCCGAGACTTGGCCAGATCACCGTACTCTAGGATGACCTCCCTATGTTGAACTTCCCCCACTAACAACTTCAACGTATGAATGCATGAGCACAACAACAAACAAGGCAACCACCTCTTTTGCTTGGGCCAATAAGCACCCAAGACTTAAGACCAGATTCAACGTCAACATCTACACCTTAACCCTTCTGAGTCAAGGCCCCCTCGGCCAAAAAGCACCAAGGTCCAACTTATCAACACCTCGACCGAAAAGAATCGAGGCCATTTTGGCCAAAAAGCACCAAAGCGTATCAACATGCGGCAACCCAACGGGCACCGGCTTAACCAACTAATTATTCTTTGTTATCTTAATTAATCTTCTAATTAAGTTATCTAACCCTTATTTATTCGATCGGTGTCTCATCACATTATTGGGGATATTTGGGGTGAAACACCCCTTTAGAACCTTTAATTCACGTTCTGACCAGTAAGGAGAGCATGGGCGTGCTCACCCCAGCACGGTCGTGCTGGCACTTAAGTGGAGCACGGTCGTGCTCACTGTCTTGCAGGGTCGTGCTCAATGCACGGCCTGCCTTCCAAAATTTAACTGAGAGCATAGGCGTGCTCTCTGTTCAGCACGGCCATGCTCCTGGCCAACCGTACTATTCTGGGCAGATTCATTATGTGTTATAGGAGCCAAAACTCCCTAACACTCTCAAATTAGATCCTAGGTCTTTTAACTAATCCTTTTGGCATTAAACCTCACCTCTCACTAACAGTTCATGTTTCATGAAACATTGGGGCATTAATTCCTTAATTCCTATATTAACTAAGAGTCCTAATTAAATCCGATTAGGGTCTTGTTAACATGTTCAACATAACAGCAACATCATCACTCAATCAACATCATATTCAGCCAATATAATCAACATAATCCATATCATAACAACAACATTTAACATAGGTATTCATACCAATTCAACCAAAACTCCTGGCAAAAGACAAATTAATAGGCATACTACATCATGAACAATTCAACGATTATAACAAATAGGCATACCAATTAATTCAACTAAACATATAAACAATTAACTCATACAACCAGGCTGATCATGACATCAACAACAATTTAGGCATAGTGATGCAAACCAAGAATGATATCCAATTTAAGGCCTAATTTTTTATGGAAATTTTATTTTCATTTTGATGAACCCGTATACTTATTTTGGCTGTATCTTGAGCTACAGATATCCGATTTATACATTATTTAGTTCGTTGGAAAGATTAGGAATTTATCTACAAATCATATCTCAAGCCTGTTTACCTGATTCGGCTTCTATCATGGTGAAAAATGGGTTGGAAGTTTAACACAAGTTCTTGGACCTTAAAATGAGTTTTATGTTAGTTGGGCTATACTAAACTTGATGAATGAGCAAGACCCATTAGGAGTGGTGGCTAGCACGTTTTGGAACTTACAAAGGAGCGCAACCTTTGGCTTTCATTCGTAACTCCTTTAGAAGTTATGGAACCACTTTTTATTATATTCTTAAGTAGGATAGTTATGTTCTTTTAATAACTACTTAGTGGAGAGTTATGTCTAGTTATTAGAAGTTTATGTCATCTTATGATGACCTTTGGTTTTTCTTTCTCTATGCTATATGTACACACCTATTACATGATGAAATACAACTTTGGATGTTCAATTTGGATTTCTTCCAATTGTGAGAGTGTTTAGCCTCTCTTGGGTTCTTCATTGAACCAACCCTTGTTCTTATCAAGAATCCAAGATTTTTGTGGCGAACCTCACCTTGGCTTATCATATCACCTTGGTTTGCGGAGTTATATCCTATTTCTTACCTTCATTCATTTGCTTATTTCTTTTTTTTCTTCGAATTTTTGTTGGTCACTCAAGGATAGATCCGAAAATTTACATGTTCCTTTCTAGGATCATATCGCATAGTCATAGTCAAACATAACATGACATTAATAACAGTTACAACAACATATAACCGGGTTATGGGGACCCCTCATCTTACGCAACTCCTTGCCTAATGTCTACACTATCCTTCTCCCCATACCTTGTATGAAGATTCCACAACAAAACTCTAAACGGCAAACCGGTCACGATCCCTCAAGCGGCTCAATCTGCTTCCAAGCCTTGGTCAAACAAGAACATCAACCAATTAGTTCCCAAATCTAAATAATAGAAAAGGAAACTCTAAGGGGAAGGAACCATTACTTATAGGGATCGACACCGATGAACTAGACGTTGCCACAATTCTTCAAGCTCCAACAACGCAATAGGTTTAGAGAAAATAGGGAGAAAACTAGGTTCAGCCGCACTAGGGTGGCTGTTGTTGCCATAATAGGGTTTATAACTAAAACCCTCGGTTACTGTTCTGTATCTAAAGGCACATGCCTGAGCACGATCGTGCTCCTCCTTGAGTGCGACCTTGCTCAACTTAGCACCTACGAGGCGCGGTTTGCGCTTGAGCACGAGCATGCTCACTGTTGAGCACAGGCGTGCTCAACTTAGTGTCAGCGAGACGCGTTAGCCTAACGAGCACGGTCGTGCTCTCCATTAAACACGGTCGTGCTTGTGACCCAGACAGTCACAAGACACAAGCCCAAGAAAGGGATTTTCCACCTGAAACCCCACTTAGCCCATTCTAAACCTTCCTAACAAACAAGGCACATAGGAAAGCACTTAACGAAAAGAAGGGTTTTACGTAGAAGCTCCATCCATCTCCTTTGTCTCATATTCAGTTCCTTCTGATCGAACAGGTACTTCAATCTCTTTTGGTCACAGTACACATTAAACATAACTCCATACAAATAGTGTCATCATATCTTCAATGCGAACACTACGGCTGCTAACTCGAGATCATGGGTCTGATAGTTCGTCCCATGAACTCACAACTGACGGAAAGCATAAGCCACAACTCTTCCCTCTTGTAACAGCACACAACCCAAGCCTTGGTATGATGCATCACAATATACTTCAAACCATCCTAAAGGATATGGTAAAGTCAGCACTAGTGATGTGGTCAACTTGTTCTTCAGCTCTTGGAAACTCTTCTCACACTCATCCTTCCAAATGAAGGTCGTATCCTTTCTCGTCAATTGAGTCATAAGCAACACAATCTTTGAGAAACCTTCTATAAACCTCTTGTAGTATCCAGTTAGTCCCAAGAGACTCCTTGTAAGATGTGAAAACGGTTCTAAGTAAAGAGGGGGGTGAATTGACCTTTTAAAAAACTTTTCGAAAAACAAGATTTGATATTCCCTTTTGAAATGGTGTAGCAAGAGAGTAACTTTTCCTTGAAACTTAAGCAAGAAACAATTGTAATACCAATTCAAGAATGCACTTAAAGAAATATATTCAATTGCATAAGCTAAGAGAATGTATCATACAACAATCATGCACTATAGTATCATAAGCATAGAACATAAAGAATCATGCATACGATAATAAAATTTGCAAGAAAGTAAAGAGAGTAGGGATAGAGAAAGTGACACAAGTATTTATTGGTTCGACCCACAACCTGAGTGGCCTACATCTAGTCCCCAAGAGTCCTCTTGGAGAAATTCACTATGACAAAGTTTGTACAAGAGATACCACACTCCTTACAATAGTCACTCTCCCTTGTAGGATGCCTCACCCACAAGTACCACACTCTCAAGAGATACCTCACTATTGAATCCTGTTGGATACCTCACTAACAACTCATAAAGGGATGCCTCACCCTTACATCTTGTTGGATACCTCACCAACAATCACCACAAGAGATACCACACTCTGGTAAACAAAGGGATGCCTCACCCTACTTTAATGGATACCACACCAATAAAGATTTTTCTCTAATGGTCTCTTTGATGGATACTACGCTAACAAAGATTTACACCCCTTAAGAGATACCACACTCTTGAGTCACTATGGGATTCACACTGCTAATACAAACTCAGAAATACAATGAGTAGAAGAGAAATTCCTAACACAACACTTATGCAACAAAGCTTGAAAAAGCTTCTTGATCACTTGTAACAAAGAATGAATAGATGGCTCTCTATTTTGGCATTATAATAGTATATTTTTGCATATGATTTCGTGTCTAAAACTCTTGAGCATATCCCTTTTATATAGACTTCAATTGGAGCTGAAAAAAGTTGAAGTTTGATGATTTTTCAGGTGAGTATTCAAATACACTGTCAGGGTATTCGAATACTCCCTGTAACAGAAGCCAACAAACTCAACAGAACAGAGGGTATTCGAATACCAAACAGGGGTATTCGAATACTCTCTCCAAAATTGCCAAAATGCTTGAGTAATGGCATACATAAGTTGGTATTTGAATACTCTTGAAGGAATTTTGAGTTTTCCTAAAAGTAGATCAATAAACAACTATGTATGTGATTACTTATATACTTTTAAAACATTTTTCATCATTTGGCATTTTATAGTAGCTCTAATTAATTTCTATTTTTATTTTAAGTATTATTACCTTTTAATTTGTTAAGCCATCTAATCAAACTAGGTTACATAATGACTTGCATCAAAACCTACTAAAGCAAACATAAAACATCAAAACGGTTACATCATCATCAATCATCATCAAAACACTTTCATTTCTTCACTCTTGAACATGAGTGGAGATATTCTTCACGGAAGCATACTTGAGACTTTGTATCTCATCATCATCTACAATCTCTCCATTTTTAATGATGATAACTCTTTGATGGATTGAATAAACTAGAATCTTGTTTTGCTTTGGTATCATAAGGTTTTGATTGAATTTGACTAGTGAATAAAGTGTATCATGATTTTTACCGAACTCCCCTTGAATATATGACACTCCTTCTGAGTAGTGAGTTCTGCAAAATAAACACAAAAGTACACCTTTTCTCCCCTTTTGGCATTATCAAAAAGCATATCATATTTGGAGAGAAAAGACACAATATTCACAAATAAAGATAATATATGCTATACATGCATAATCAACATATCAGATAAGTTCAAGACATGCATACAAACATCTATTACACATCAGTCTATCAGAGTCAATTTGTATACCACTCATCCTCTGTTGGTATACCAAAAATAGTTACAAAATTAACATCACATAGGTCCAGGATATATCAGAGAAAATTTAGAAATCATTTCTCATCATCATCTTTGATTTGCATATCAATTGCATTTCATAAAGGTTATGTGTGATAGATTTCATTTCATGTAAATATAAAGGCATATGATCTACTGTTTGGATTACTGTATTCATATATCTTGCTCATCCATACAGTAGTAATAAAGCAGGGGTCATACATAGTTCCAAGATAAATCAGAGACATATGAAGGTTATACAACCATCCAGCATAATAAATTATTAAAGCATTGAGAAGAGGAACCAAAGAAATCAAATATCATCATTATCACTATCTTCTTCATCGTTAAACTGGAAATGTAACCTCCTCCATATACTGTAATCTCAACATCAGGACCATATTTTTTCCTGGTATTCGAATACTTCACAGAAAATAGAGAAAATTTGCAGTGTATTCGAATACACTGTAGTGGTATTCGAATACTAGTTGGACAGAGAGCAAAATTCAAATAGATTTCACATATATTCATATATATTACTCATCCAGAGATCAAATCACATACTTATAAGATTAAAGATCAATATATACATGATATGAACCAAACAAACATGCATCCAAACAATCATAGCATATAAGATCAATCAATACATGTTTCATCTATGATCCCTAGTTCTCTTCTTATATAAAAGAAGTTTTATATAGGCAAAGGTTTGGTAAAGATATCGGCTATTTGTTTATTTGATTCAACAAAGTCTAGAACAATATCTCTTTTTTGAACATGATCTCTTAAGAAATGGTGCATTATCTCAATTTCTTTAGTTCTAGAGTATTGGATAGGATTGTTGGATTGTTGGATAGATTGATGGCACTTGTATTATCACATCTAATTGGAACTTGGTCCAATTGTATTCCATAGTCAATTAATTATTGTTTCATCCAAAGAATTTGGGCACAACAACTATCGACCGCAACGTATTCCGCTTCGGCAGTTGATAAAGCAACACTTACTTGCTTTTTACTAAACCATGATATTAAGCAATTACCAAAAATATGACATGTGCCACTTATACTTTTCCTATAATTTTTGCATCCAGCAAAGTCCGAATCCGAATATCCAACTAAACTACAACTAGCTCCTTTAAGATACCAAAGTCCTACATTATTTGTACCTAACAAATATTTCATTATTCTTTTTACGGTGGTTATGTGAGATTCTTTAGGACTTGATTGTTATCGAGCACACATGCATACACTACACATTATATACAATCTAGTAGCGGTAAGATAAAGTAGAGAGCCAATTATACCTCTATATTTTGTTACATCTACCGGATTACCATATTCATCTTTGTCAAGATAGGAGGATGTTCCCATTGGTGTGGAAGCTTCTTTTGCCCTGTCCATGCCAAATCTTTTAAGTAGTTCTTTGCAATACTTGGCTAGGTTGATGAAAGTTCCACTAGGCACTTGTTTGATTTGTAGCCCCAAGAAGAAAGTGAGTTTACCCATCATAGACATCTCGAATTCACCTTGCATTTGCTTAGAGAATTCCTTGCCCATAGATTCATCAGTGGCTCCAAATATAATGTCATCAACATATACTTGTACAATCAAAATATCATGCTTTTTCTTTTTAATGAAAATAGTAGTATCAACCTTCCCTCTTTGAAAATCTTTTTGCAAAAGAAATTTGCTAGGTCTCTCATATCAAGCTCTTGGAGCTTCTTTCAAAACATAGAGAGCCTTTTTAAGTTTAAAAACAAAATTTGGTTTTTCAAAGTTTTCAAAACCGAGTGGTTGATCTACATAAACGTCATCTTGAATTAAACCATTAAGAAAAGCACTTTTGCATCCATTTGATAGAGCTTAAAATCCATAAGACATGCAAAAGTAAGAAGCAATCTAATAGCTTCTAACCTAACAACAGGGGCATAAGTTTCCTCATAGTCTATGCCTTCTTCTTGATTATAACCTTTGGCTACTAATCTTGCTTTATTTCTAACAATTATACCATTTTCATCTATCTTGTTCCTAAAGACTCATTTAGTTCTAATTGCTTGTTTATTATTGGGTTTAGGTACAAGTTCCCATACACCATTTCTTGTAAATTGATTTAACTCATCTTGCATAGCAATTACCCAATGTTCATCTATAATAGCCTCTTCAATTGTCTTAAGTTCAACTTGAGACACAAAAGACATAAAATTACATACATTCTTAGGAGAAGAACGAGTAGTTACCCCTTTGGTGATGTCACCTATCACCTTATCAATTGGATGGTATTTCGTCATTCTCCACTCCTTAGGAAGTTCCTCATCTCTTTGTTGTTGATCTTGAGGCTCCATGCTTGGTTCTTCTTCATGGTCCTTTGCTTGATCTTCTTGAGATTCCATTCTAGTATCTACAACATCATCAATATGCACTTTCCCAATTCCTTGGGAGTTAGTCTCATCAAATGATACATGAATAGATTCTTCTATAGTCTTAGTTCTTTTATTGAAAACTCTATATGCTTTACTTGATGATGAATATCCAAGAAAGATTGCTTGATCCACTTTAGCATCAAATTTTTCAAGATTATCTTTTCCATTATTTAAAACATAGCATTTGCATCCAAAGACGTGTAAATGTGATATATTTGGTTTTCTACCTTTATACAACTCATAAGGAGTTTTCAACAAGATAGGTCTAATAAGCACTCTATTAGACACATGGCAAGAGGTATTAACCGCATCCGCCCAAAAATATTTAGGTAGATTAGATTCATTTAACATAGTTCTTGCCAACTCCTCTAAGGACCTATTCTTCCTCTCAACAACTCCATTTTGTTGAGGGGTCCTTGGAGCAGAAAAGTTATGTTCAATTCTATGTTTATAAAAAAAAAAATATTCAAATTCATGGTTTTCAAATTCCCCACCATGATCACTTCTAATGCATGCTATTTTCAAATATTTTTTCATTTTGAATCACCTGAGCAAGTTTCTTGAAAGCATGGAATGCATCACTTTTATGAACTAAAAACAATGTCCATGTAAATCTTGAGAAATCATCAACAATCACTAAAGCATAATAGTTTCCACCAAAACACATTGTCCTAGAAGGACCAAATAAATCCATATGAAGCAATTATTGAAGTTGACACAGGCAAACACAAGAAGGGGGTTGAATTGTGTTTGTTAATATTTTTCGAAAACAACCTTTTCAAGAACAGTTTTCTCATACAAAGATAAAGAGGCAGAAGCAAACACACAGAAAAACAAACTTTTGAAAGAATAACAAATTCAAGTTCAAATCCCCACAGTTAGAATAAACACGTAAAACTAAAGAGATAAGGGATTAGAAGAATCACACAAGCTGTTTTATCCTAGTTCACTCTCTTCCAACCAAGAGCTACGTCCAGTCCTTTCTACTTGAAGTTTTCTCCACTATTCTCCAAATAGATTACAGCAAGTATTCAACACCTCTCTAGGCTCACAAGTATTCCTTTCTTACCAAGTCTCTTCAGGCTCTACCTCTAACAAAGAGTTTTTGGTTTCTTTGATCTTCTAACTCACAATGTGTGAGAATATGAAAGTTTAAGATCAGATTAATATTATAGCAATATTCAAGCTAAGATATTACAGACTTTTGCTTTCTGAAAGAATAAAAGAATGTTTGCTCGTAAGGGATTTCTTGAGATTTCTGTATATGTGCAAAAGTTATTTCTTCAAAAGTCTTGGTCTTCTATTTATAGAGACCTTGCTCTTCTCTTCAAATTCATCAACGGTTGTATTTGAATATTCCCGTTTAGGGATAGAATCAACAATATAATATCCATTGTGACTCAGCTTGCTCGTGGCCATTGTACTATATGACAATATTCTTGCATGAAACGAGCACACCTCTGAGCAAATGCAACTTGAAAAACTGTCTTGCCTTCCTTGTACAAATTCCAGCTATTCCAGCGTAAAATGTGATAGGGTACAAGTCGTTTTGCATTGTACTATATTACTTTTTGCAATTCCTCATATGTACTATGTCTCTCTCAAGAAACAAGACAATAAAACCGTTAATAACAGATAAGAAGGACCATCATATATTTGAAATAAATAACAAACATTTGAAATAAACATTTCTATATGGTCGAGATATAAATTCTGATTATATCAAGCATTCATTTTAAGTGAAGAGCTCGTCTACTTAAAAGGTGCATCTATACGCTCATAGCTAAACTTCTATTTAGCTCGTCCAGTGATGTGGCAAATTTGCTCGTCCATAATCAAGTCTTTGGACTTGCTACATATCGGTGAATAGCTTAAAATTTGCGTCTGCTGACGTGGCACAAACGCTCGTCTACTTACATGAGTAAAGAGCTCGTCCACAAGCACTGTTCTGTAGCTCGTCTATTCAGAATGAGTAGAGCTCGTCTATTGGTACTGTTCTATATTCCGTCTACTAGAGCATAGTCTTATAATTAAAATATACCATATATATATATATGAAAGGCTCGTCTACCGGGTTGGACGCGGATATAGACTCTTAGGAGATTTCCTTATCATATTGAATTTCGAATACCCTGTAAGACTTAGATAAGACTTGTTAGATCTTAACTGACACTTTGCCATACAAATTTAATCCTTTTTGTTAACATAAAAAACTTAGAGATTACTTAATCCAAATTACTTTGGTTCCAACAATCTTCCCCTTTTTGACGATGACAAAAACTAATTAAATTTGAGTGTGCAAAGTCCAAGAGAGCTTACAAAGCTCCCCCTAAGACAAAGCATTCAAACATAACAGGAATATAAAAAGGAACAGATAAGTATATAACACATACTACTTATCATATCAGCAGAACTACTTATCAGAGAAAAGCATTTAGAGCATATAAAATAATAACTATGCAATCATATAAGACAAGTCACACATGCATATGCAGACAAAAAGTGTATTTTTCAAAAACTGACTTTCATATATATAAAAATTTAATCTCTTCTCTCCATTCTCCCCCGTTTTTGTTATCAGACAAAAAGGTAAGAAGGTGGACCATCATTGTCAGTACAAAAACAAAAAAATAAAGGTCTAAGAGGATGGAGGAGGAGGAGGAGGAGGAGGTGGGTTTGGATTTGGATTTTGTGGAGGGGCAGGAACTTGAGTTGGCAGGTTCTGGCTTTGTTGAAAACAGAGCATAATGCTCATTATTTGGTTCATCATCACGTTGGTGGGAGCCAGAGCTTCTGCAACCTGTTCTCTTACTTGCTCTTTCACTTCAACCTTGACTCTTTCCTCTACTATTCTGCCAATGATTTCTTCAAAATTTGGAGGCAGTGATAGTGGTGGTCTGGAGCTTTCAGTACTCTCTTGAGCCTGAGCTTGACTTGGCAAGGTGTCAAGAGCTCTTGAAGTCTGGGGTTTCTCTGGATGAATGACAGTAATGGCCAATGGTTGGGATGAAGATTTCCCAGAAGTGCTTGGTCTGGAGTCAGATTCAGCAACTTCCTCATTAGCAGTCACTAGTGCAACAGTGTCAATCTCCATGCCAGAGTCTTCAACAATAATTTCTTCTTCTGTGTGCTCAGAGGGTGGTGAAGGTGGAGGAAAGTCTGTAATTTGCAGTAAAGGTGTAGGCAGTTCTTTAGCCCAGTGGACTTCATCTTCTACATAAATTGGACTGATGGTAGGAACACCTAGAATGTCCTTGTAGATGAAGTGTCTGAAGTTAGACAGTCCACATTTGCCTCTGATCTTGGGAATGAATTTCTTCTGCTCAAAGGATAACCCAGAAGAAGATGCTTCTGCTGTGCATTTCACAATGTGCTTTCTCCATATATCAACAGCTACATCTTCTCTAACATCCTCAACAGGTTGTGCCAGCCAGTAGTCAATGATGTTTTGATCTATGTTCACAACATCATCTGGCTTGATCATGCAGGACTCTGGGAAGGGCATTTTTCCAGTGAATCTTTCCTTCTTCCTGTCCTTGTCCTTATTAAGATCTATCATGGGTAGTCTTGGACAGATCATTCTGGGCTGGACTCCAATCTTGGTTTTATAAGAATGTCTTAACTAAGTTATGGGTACAAAATTGGCAGCCCGCACAACCCTATAGAGCTCAAACTCAGTCTTCAGCATTGCATACATGAGATAATCTTTTATGTCCGCTGCCTTGCCATACTCATCTGGATGGACAAAAGTCTTCCACTTTGTATTTTTGTCCATGATGAAGGGAACATGTCTAAAGGATCTAGACCTCTTGTATAAGACATTTTGCAGGTCTTTCTTAGCAGGATCCTTAGACCAATCAGTGATAATATGCCTCTCTACACCATCAGTAAAGGGTTTAAAAGTAGGGTATCTGACAAGGTTTGGGTAGATTTTTCTTGGAGGGAATTTCTTTTGTGGAAGGTGAACGATTAATGGTCCATGTTTGTTAAACATTTTGGATGGAGGGGTGCCTTTGGGAATGTCAGGGTGAGGTAAATGCCAAGGTTTTATGGTAATATAAGGTTTATACTCATATTCTGGCAGTGGATACCAGGGTCTGGTTGAAATTGGTTGTGGTTCATGAGTATGGTAAAGAATCTTCCAGTCCCTCTTAACTTTGGCCAGTGATTCAGACTTGCCATTGTAAAGTTCAGAGGGAGGAGTGTAAGGGAATGAAATTCTTTTCATTTTTGGGAAAGGTGCACCAAGGACAATACCATCATCTGGTTGGTGAAACCAGGGATCATCCTCAGAGATCAAAGGTGGAAATTGTGGTTGTTGTGGTGAGGGTGGCGAAGGGATATATACATCATCAGTGTTGATTGGTTGATTTACAGATACTAATGGTGCAGAGACACAATCCATTCTATCCTCTAAGCTTGAAACTAAGGCATCTACTGCTAACTGAATAGGATCATTAGCAGGGATAGTTACCTCAGTGGCAATGGCAGACTTGGCTCTTCTTTGTGGTTGTTGTCTTCTAATAGGAACAGCAGCACTGGCAGCCTTTTGCTTCTTGAGGATGGCACTGATAGGAACTCTGTCCTCATCATCTTCATCATCATCCTCATTGTGAGAAAGGATCAAATTTCTTGTCCTTTTCTGAGCTCTTGCAGGTTGAGGAACCTCTGCAGTGGGTTCCCTAATGACAATGCCAGCTGCAGGCCTTGTAGGAGCTCTTGTCCTAACAGCTACAGTTTTCTTTCTATAAGTCCTCTTCATTCCTAGGACTTCAGCATTGTTTTGCTCAACCTGTTCTTCTTTTACCTTGAGCAATTCTTCTTGCTTAGCTAAGGCAATAGCTGTGTAGGTGCTCAGATTCATGTTAGCAATATTCATCTTGCCAAAAATTGCAGTGCACATGCTCTTTTGTGTAAGAATCCTTTCTTGCTCCTCAATTGGCTTGGAAGAGATAAACTCATCTAGCTTCTAAGACTTGAAAAGTTTTGACAGCAAGTGGCAGTAAGGAATTCCTGACATCTTCTTCCTTGTAGCTACTGCATCTCTAAATCTTCCATACAGAATCCTCGGTAGGTTGATTTTAGTTTCTGTGATCAAATGACACAAGCAGAATTTGTGTAGGGTAGAGAGATTGTCTTTTGACCCAGCTTTATGCAGAACCACCTTATTTAGCATTTGATGAAGAATACGAACCTCATCCTTCATCTCTACAGATTTCCATGAGTGATTTCGTACAGTATCTTGTCTCATCAGCAAGGCGACTATAACCTCAGAACCACCAAGGTCCTTCTCCTATGATTCAGTAATCACTTCTCCTTCTTGAGGGCAGTTGATGGCTTCAGCTATGGTCTTCTCAGAGACCACAATTCTTCTTCCAACAACTGTTGCAGAAATATCAGAGTCTGACACCAGAGGGTTCCTCTAAAAGGCCCTTATCAGGTCTGGATAAATGGGGACCCTTTCGACAAACATGCCGTCCCAGCCAGTGGCAGTAACAAACTTGCTTATATCCAAGTTGTAATCTTTCAGAATCTCAAAGTCGAAATGATGTTCAATGGCAAGATTCGGTTTTTCAACATTGAAAGTTTCAGTTGATGAGGCCATGGTTGAAGAAAGAGGGTTAGGGTTTGTAAGTAACAAAACAGAGAGTTGAAGTAAGTTTGAAGACGAAGGTTAACGTAAAGTTTCCTTAGAGGGAAAGGTTTTAGTTTTAAAGGTTTTTAATTCCAAAGGGTTTTCTTTTTGGAAATAAATTAAAAAGAAATACTGACTCAGCAGAGAGAGAATATAAAATAGATTTGTCTTTAAGACAAAATAAATGCAGTTAATAAATAATATGAGAGTAGACGGGTTCAAGCAACAAAACAGTATGGACGCGACATGCAGTGGACGCAGTTCAAAAACAATGGACGCTGTATGCAATGGACGCGCATTTAAAAACATGTAATAGGCTTGTAAGACATACATCAAAGACAGAATTTCTCAAGTATGCATAACACAATTAATCCACAAACAACATGTTAAGATGTTTTCTAATAAAAATAAATATGTCCTCAGCAAGAAGTTTAGTAAATATATCTGCCCATTGATGGTCAGTATCTACAAATTGAATATCAAAAACACCTTTTTGCACATAATCTCTTATGAAATGATGTTTGATCTCTATGTGTTTAGCCCTAGAATGCATTATTGGATTCTTAGACAGATTAATTGCAGCAGTATTATCACACATAAGTGGAATACTACTTACAATTACATTGTAGTCCTCCAATTGGTGTTTGATCCATAGAAGTTGTGAGCAGCAACTTGCAGCTGAAATATACTCAGCTTCAGTAGTTGATAAAGCAATGGTACTTTGTCTTTTGCTTGACCATGAGATGAGATTAGCTCCAATGAAGTGACATCCTCCATTGGTACTCTTTCTTTCAATTCTATCTCCAGCATAGTCAGCATCACAAAAGCCAACTAATCTGTAATCTTCATTTTTATTAAAACACAAACCCAGATTAGTAGTACCTTTTAAATATCTAAAAATTCTTTTAACTGCTGATAAGTGAGATTCTCTAGGATCATATTGAAATCGAGCACATAAACAAACACTGAATATAATATCAGGTCTGGACGCAGTAAGATATAGAAGAGATCCTATCATACCTCTGTATACCTTTTGGTCTACCTTTTTCTCTTTATCATCTTTGTTCAGTATGGACGTGGGATGCATAGGAGTGTTCATTGGTTTGAAATCATCCATCTTGAACTTCTTTAAGATTTCCTTTGTGTACTTAGTTTGATGGATGTACACCTCGTCCATAGTTTGTTTAACTTGTAATCCAATAAAGAACTTGAGTTCTCCCATCATGCTCATTTCAAATTCCTTCTGCATTAACTTTGAGAATTCTTTGCACAGAGATTCATTAGTAGCACCAAATATAATATCATCAACATAAATCTGTACTACTATGAAGTTGGATTTAATTGACTTTCTAAACAAGGTTGTATCAACCTTTCCTCTATTAAAGCCATTATCCATCAGAAATGAACTTAGCCTATCATACCAAGCTCTCGGGGCTTGTTTTAGGCCGTATAAAGCTTTCTTAAGCTTGTATACATGTTCAGGTTGGGTTTCACTCTCAAAACCCGGAGGTTGCATAACATAAACTTCTTCATTGATAAAGCCATTAAGAAAAGCACTTTTTACATCCATTTGAAAAAGCATTATGTTGTGATGTGCAGCAAATGAAAGTAAGATCCTGATTGCTTCTAATCTAGCAACAGGTGCAAAGGTTTCAGTGTAATCTATACCTTCTTCTTGAGAGTAACCTTGTGCAACTAATCTTGCTTTATGTCTGACAACCTTACCATTCTCATCAAGCTTGTTTCTGTAAAACCATTTTGTTCCTATAACAGATTTATCTTTAGGTAGGGTTACCAAAGTCCAGACATCACTCCTTTCAAACTGATTTAGTTTTTCTTGCATTGCTAAAATCCAACCATTGTCCAGTAGAGCCTCGTCTACTGTCTTTGGTTCCAATTCAGAGACTAATGCAGAATCTTCTTGCTCTCTGAAAGTTGATCTGGTTCTTAACTTATCACTTGGATTTCCAATGATTTGATCTGGTGGATGATAATTCTTGAAATGCCAAGATCTCTGAACATTGTCTTGTTGAGAGGTGGATGTTTCTAGTTATTGAGAAATGTCTTCAACCTGATCATCAGCTTTAACTTCTGTTGTCTCTCCTGAGATGTTTAAGTCAAGATCTGCAAAAGCTTCATCTAGCTCTGATAATTTCTTATCAGGCTGCTTGTTATCAAACTTAACATGTATACATTCTTCTACTACTAGTGTTCTAGAATTATACACTCTAAAGCCTTTTGATGTTTCAGAAAATCCTAACAAGATTCCATTGTCTACTTTTGCATCAAACTTACCAAGTTAATCTTTAGTGTTAAGAATATAACATTTACAACCGAAAGGATGAAAATAAGATATGTTGGGTTTTCGTCCCTTCCACAATTCATAAGGAGTCTTATTCAAGATTGGTCTTATGTATATTCTGTTCTGAATGTAACAGGCAGTATTAACAGTTTCAGCCCAAAAGTGTCTAGAGACAGAGTTGTCATTGAGCATAGTTCTAGCCATCTCTTGAAGAGATCTGTTTTTTCTCTCTACCACACCATTTTGCTGTGGTGGTCTTGGTATTGAGAAATTGTGAAGAATACCACTATCTTCACAGAACCTTTGAAATAGCTCATTTTCAAACTCTCCCCCATGGTCACTTCTGATTGAAGTGATACACATGCCTTTTTCATTCTGTACACATTTGCAGAATACAGAAAAGACCTTGAAGGACGCATCCTTGTGAGCAAGGAACATAACCCATGTCCATCTAGTGTAGTCATCTATAATGATTAGACCATATTTCTTACCACTGATAGAAGCAGTCCTTGTTGGACCAAAAAGGTCAAGGTGTAACAGTTCTAGTGGTCTCTTGGTACTAACAATATTTTTAGATTCAAAAGAACCTTTGACTTGTTTTCCCTTCTGACATGCATCACAGAGAGCATCAGATTTGTACTTAAGGTTTGGTAATCCTCTCACGAGGTTATGCTTATTTAGCTTTGAGATTAATCTCAAGCTTGCATGACCTGGCCTTTTATGCCAAATCCATCGCTCATCTTCAATGGACACTAAACATGAGACACTCTGATTTGAGACGTTCTCCAAGTCAATTTTGTACAAATTGTTTTGCCTCTTAGCAGTGAATAAGATTGATCCATCATTCTTCTTGACATAACACATGTTCTTATTAAAAGAAACATCATATCCACTATCACATAATTGACTTATACTCAGCAGATTATGTTTTAAACCATTCACTAAAAGAACATTATCAATGGAGGGAAAAAGATGTTTACTAATTTTACCTATACCAGTGATCTTTCCTTTCTGGTTTCCTCCAAATGTCACCCAGCCACCATCCTTATATCTAAGGTCTTGGAACATATACTGTGACACCCTTCTACCCCGCATGTTAAAAGCCATTTAAATTAAAAAAAACATTTAAAGGAAAACATGCAATTACTGGATAAAATAAGCAATTGTCCATGGGTAGAAAAGTCCCACATGAACCGTTTACAATGCGGAAATAAAATAAGTTTTAAACAATAAAAACATAACCAACCAAATAATATAACCCAACCCCGATGTCACATACAGAGCTGGTATAACCGTTCCGGAATAAAATCCACGGAATAACAACTGAAACTAACGACTACGAAACATAAACTAGCCCTACGATGAGTGGCGGCTCCTCAGAGTCACTCCTCTCCAGGCTGCTCGTCATCCTCTGCAATGTGCCAATCAGGCCAAACACAAACAACAAACATATATAGGGAGTAAGAATCGTATAAACATAATAGCATGGAGATAGGCAGTAAAGTAAACAGCAAGCATAGCAGCATCACATCAAACATCAACATCATCATCATGCTATGCAGTGCAATGCAGTCCTACTCCGCTAAACCATTAATGCATGTGGATCCACTAAACTCGGGATGAACGACTTCGGAGTTACATATCCACATTGAGAATCTACTCAACGCCGGAGAATCTACTCCTTGGATAGCCAACGCATCAAACCAACGAATGCCTCATCACGGGGGCGCTAGGAGAATCTACTCCAACCATGGATGGCCGGATCGCCGTACTCTAGGACGATCTCCCCTATGTCGAACATCCCTAAACAACATCTCCGATGCAATGCGTATGCAACACAACAACAACGGCAACACCACCTCCATAACTCCAACGGAATCGACCGAAGGTAACAGCGGAATCAACCGCACCAACTTGCCTCGCGGAATCTACCTGAGGACTTAAGCGGAATCAACCGTAGTACCTGGGGCAAACTCTCGGCCACCAAGGTACGTAACAACAACACCTTAGACCCAAACCGTGGGGTCAAGGCCTCCTTGGCCAAAAAGCACCAAGGCACAGCTCATCAACTTGCGGCACCCAAAAGGGGTATCGACTTAACATCTCACCCTCTCATCATCTTTATTTATCTTTAGTAACATTTACCAAGTTGTCTAATCAGTTATCATCATAGGGAAGTGGGGTTTAAAACCCCTTAAGTCCTTTAATCTTGTTCTGTCACAGTGGGTTGAGCACGGTCGTGCTCGTAACCCAGCACGGTCGTGCTTAAGCACGTGAGGGGCGTGCTCCCCTGTAAGTGAAGCACGGTCGTGCTTCTTAATGAGCACGATCGTGCTCAGCAGCACGATCGTGCTCTTTGTCCTGTACGGCCGTGCTCAACAGCGCGGCCATCTTCCCAGAATTCAAATGGGAGCACGGTCGTGCTCCCTGTTCAGCACGGTCGTGCTCAACGCGCGACAGTGCTGTTCTGGGCAGGAACAAAGGCTGATACTTAACCAAATTTCATAATTTAATCCATTAAACATCCTAAACCAGTTATCAGACTTTTTAGGCATTAAACTCATCATTATAACAACAACCAATTCAACAGTGGCATCAACCAACAACGATAACATCATGTTCATACCAATTACCACAACGTAACTCAAACCAACAGTTTATAAACATAAACGTAACATATTAACAATCACTAACATGTTATCATAATAACCAACCAATTATACATACATAACATACATCAACCGGGGTTATGGGAACCCCTTTACTTTACCCTAAACCCAAACCTATGTAGATACTACCCTTCTCCCCATACCTGGATTGAAGGTAGCTCTCTAAGACTTCCTAACAGCAACCGGTTCCTCTCCTTTGGGCGGCTCACGCACGAACGAGCCTTAAACAAACAGATTAAAACGGTGTTAGTTTCCCAACCAAAAACGAAAGGAAACTAAAGAAAAGGAACGGAACATTACCTATACACGAAGTGCAGACGAAACCACGTTTCCCTAGCGTCTCCAATACTCAAACCACACTGAGTATGAAGGAAAAAGGGAGGAAGGGAGGTTGCAGCCGTACTAGGGTTTTTAGTAGCAAAGATGAAGTGTACGGCGTAACCCTGGGTCTGCTCAACGTATATAGGTCCGGACTTGAGCACGGTCGTGCTCATCCTCGAGCACGGTCGTGCTCAACTTAACGTTACGAGACGCGGTCAACACGTTGAGCACGGGCGTGCTACCTGTTGAGCACGGTCGTGCTCAACTTAAAATCAGAAACCCGCTTCTGACTTTAAGCACGGGCTTGCTGGCTAATGAGCACGGGTGTGCTCATGTACCAAAAAGGGACTTTTAGCCAAAAATCCCACTAAGCCCTTAAACAATAAATCCAACTTAATACAACCAGCTTAATTAAAATATTCTGAAAAACAGGGTGTTACAATTCCACCCCCCTTATAAAAATTTCGTCCTCGAAATTTACACGTACCTCAAGGGAAAAGATGCGGGTACGCTTCCATCATCTTGCTCTCCAGCTCCCAGGTAGCACTTTCCTCAGTCGCCCCACTCCAAACCACTTTAACCAAAGGAATTTCCTTGCCTCTTAGCTGCTTCACCCTCCTATCCTCGACTCGAAGAGGTAACACCTCAAACGTCAGGTTCTCTTTCAACTGTATAGCGTCGGGTACTATCACGTGACTAGGGTCATGAACATACTTCCTGAGTTGTGACACATGAAAAACATTGTGGAGATTTGACAAGAACGTGGGTAAGGCTATTTGGTAGGTGACTTTGCCGACTCTTTTGAGGATTTGGTAAGGACCAATGAACCTCGGAGTAAGTTTCCTCGCCTTCATCACTCTGCCAACCCCAGTCGTCGGGGTAACTCTCAAGAATACATGATCGCCTTCCTGGAATTCGAGCGCCTTCCTCCTTTTATCATGGTAGCTCTTCTGCCTACTCTGTGCAACTCTCATCTTTTCCTGAACTAACTTAATCTTTTCTGTTGTTTCCTGGACTATCTCTGGCCCTAGCACCACACTATCACTAGGTTCACTCCAACACAAGGGTGTCCTACATCTCCTCCCATACAGAGCTTCATAAGGTGCCATCCCAATGCTGGAATGGAAGCTGTTGTTGTAGGTGAACTCTATCAGGGGCAAAAACTTGTCCCAACTTCCAGACTGTTCTAACACACAAGCCCTCAACAAATCCTCTAAGGACTGGATGGTCCGCTCAGACTGCCCATCAGTCTGTGGGTGGTAAGCTGAACTAAGCCTAAGCTTTGTTCCTAAAGCCTCTTGCAAACTATTCCAAAACCTAGAGGTAAACCTCGGGTCTCTATCCGAAACTATGCTAGAGGGTACACCATGAAGCCTAACTATCTCCTTGATGTACAACTTTGCCAGCTTCTCTTAAGGATACTCCATGTTCATCGGAATGAAATGGGCAGACTTAGTCAGTCTATCCACGACAACCCAAATTGCCTCAAAACCAGCTGGAGTCCTAGGGAGTCCAGACACAAAATCCATGGAGATGCTATCCCATTTCCATTCTGGGACACTCAAAGGTTGCAACTTACCCGAAGGCCTCTGATGCTCGATCTTAGCCTTCTGACAGACTAGGCACGCATATACAAACTCAGCTACGTCCTTTTTCATCCTAGGCCACCAAAACATTCTCTTAAGGTCCTGATACATCTTAGTGGCACCTGGGTGCACACTCAATCCACTCCTATGACCTTCTTCTAAGATCAACATCCTAAGCTCAGAAACAGCTGGCACACAAACTCTATCCTTAAACCTCAAGATACCATCACTGCCATCCTTAAAACTTAGGTCTCTACCCTGAGCGAGCAACTCTCGCTGGTCTAAGAGATACTTATCTAACTTCTGACCCTCTCTAATCTGATCCATCAAATTGTTGGTAACCTTCAAGGTACCAAGCCTAATACTCTTAGGGGTAAACTCACAAGCTAGACTAAGGTCTCTAAACTCCTCAATCAGGTCCATCTCCCTAACCATCAAAGCGGAGATATGCAGGGTTTTCCTACTCAAGGCATCGGCCACCACATTGGCCTTTCCTGGGTGATAGGTCAGCTCGAAGTCATAGTCCTTTAAAAACTCCATCCACCTACGCTGCCTCATGTTCAACTCCTTTTGATCAAAGAGGTACTTCAAACTCTTATGATCGCTAAAAACCTCAAACCTCACTCCATACAGGTAATGCCTCCAGATCTTCAAGGCAAATACCACAGCTCCTAACTCTAGATCATGGGTAGGGTAGTTCTTCTCGTGGGTTTTCAATTGCCTAGAAGCATAAGCAACTACCTTACCATTCTGCATCAACACACCACCTAACCCTTGCTTAGAAGCATCGCAGTAAACTACGAAGGGTTCACTAGGATCTGGCAAAACTAACACTGGTGCTGATGTTAACCTATTCTTAAGGGTTTGGAAACTCTCTTCACACTTAGAGTCCCACACAAACAACTGTCCCTTTTGGTGAGACGGGTTAAGGGTAAAGCTATCTTAGAGAAACCTTCTATAAACCGTCTATAATACCCGGCTAACCCCAAGAAACTCCTAATCTCAGTTACAGACTTTGGCGCTTCCCACTGGAGCACCGTCTCTACTTTAGCTGGGTCCACTGCTATGCCACCCTTAGAGATGACATGTCCTAAGAAGCTCACTTCCTCTAACCAGAACTCACACTTAGACAACTTAGCATACAACTGCTTCTCATTAAGGGTCTGCAAGATAACCCTCAGGTGTTCCTCATGTTCCTCCTTACTCTTGGAGTACACTAAGATGTCATCTATAAACACCACCACGAACTTATCCAAGTAAGGGTGAAAGGTCTTGTTCATGTAGTCCATGAAGACCGCAGGAGCGTTGGTCACACCGAAAGGCATAACCAAGTACTCATAGTGACCATATCTCGTTCTAAACGCTGTCTTCGGGGTGTCCTCAGACTTAACCCGAATCTGATGGTACCCTGATCTCAAATCTATCTTTGAAAAGACGCAAGCGCCCATCAACTGGTCCATAAGATCATCAATCCTAGGGAGGGGATACCGATTCTTTATGGTCACCTTGTTGAGCTGTCGAAAGTCGACACACAACCCTATACTACCATCCTTCTTCTTCACCAACAACACAGGTGCTCCCCACGGAGACACACTCGGCCTAATGAACTGCTTCTCCATCAGGTCCTCCAACTGTTCTTTCAACTTAGCTAGCTCTAGAGGAGACATTTTATAGGGTGCTATGGAAATTGGCCCGGTGCCAGGCACTAAGTCTATGGTAAACTCAACATCTCTTTCTGGGGGTAAGTTATAAACATCCCCCGGAAACACTTTAGGAAACTCTCGCACAACAGGCATGCTGGCGACATCAGGAGGGCTGCTCTCTACATCCAGGGAAGCTAACATCATGTATACTTGGGCTTCGTCTCTCATCGAAGCTCGTACTTGGCTGGCAGAGAGAAGGTCTGGATTCTTAGACTCCTTTGGAGTTCCAAAAACTAGGGTTTTATCAAAACAGTTCAGAAGGACATGGTTGGAAGATAACCAGTCCATACCCAGAATAATGTCTAAGTCTTTCAAAGGTAAGCATACAAGATCAGCAAGGAAAGTTTTATCATTTATAACAATATGGCAGTTCTTGCATGCATAAGAAGTAGAAACAGATTTATTTGTAGGTGTAGAAACCAACAAATCAAACTCAAGGAAGGTAACAGGCAATTTCAGACTCTTGACCCTATCATGCGATATAAACGAGTGAGTAGCACCCGAATCATACAATACAGTTAATCGAGTTCCATCAATTAAACACGTACCTTGGATCAAGTCATCAGACTCGGAGGCTTCGGCTCCACTAAGAGTAAAGACTCTCCCAGTGGTCTTCAGTCTGTTGGCCTGGGACTTCTGATTCTTGCTAGCGCTGGGAGGCTCGGCCTTAGCTCCATCACACTCGCGGCTGATGTGGCCTAGCTTGCCACACTTGAAACAGATGACCTGTGTTTCCTTGCACTGGGACGAATAGTGGTCCTGTGCTCCACACTTCCCACACCTCATAGCTCTAGGGGCATCAGAGAACCCACTCCTGAAGCTACTCTGCTGAAACTGGGGCTTCCTGCCACTCTGCTTGAAGTCCTTGCCCGAAGGGGCATACCGCTGCTTGCCCTTGTCCCTCTGATCAACCCTCTTGCTACTCTGATTGTCCGACCCTCTGGAACTGGCTACTCTGAACTGGCTGGCATCCTCATAGATTCTGCACTTGATGACCAGAATGGGGAAGACTCTGATCTCCTGATAGCTGATGGCCTGTTTGATCTCAGGCCGGAGTCCCGCTTCAAACTTCACACACTTGGAGTGATCGTCCGTCTCGTGCTGGTAAGGAGTGTAGTACCTCGCCAGCTCTTCAAACTTAGCCGCATAGTCACCGACTGATAGCGACCCCTGCCTCAAAGACAAGAATTCCATCTCCTTCTTGTCTCTGATGTCCGCTGGAAAATACTTCTCCAGAAACCTCTGCCTGAACACAGCCCAAGTCACCGCTGTGCCCTCTGCCTGCATCCTCTGCCTGCAGTTATCCCACCAGTGCTCCGCCTCTTCAGTCAACATAAAGGTGGCGAAGATGAGCTTCTGCTGATCATTGCAGTCCATTGCACGGAAGATCTTCTCTGTCTCCCTCAGCCACAACAATGCTCCCTCTGGGTCATACGCTCCCTTGAACGACGGAGGGTTGTTCCTCTGGAACTTATCTAGTCCCTGGAACTCAGCTGGCCCACCGTTGTTAGGGTTGACCTGTCCGATAGCATTGGCCAGAAGTGCCAATGCGTCAGCAATCGCCTGATCGTTGCTTCCTCTACCGGCCATTAGTTCCTGTACATGCCCAAAACAGCCTTTAATACAGAAACTTAGCGAGTAAAAGCTACAGGCAACGAACTTAAAACATCATTATCTATACCAAGTATAGACAATTCAAACAAGAGTCACACAACAGACTCACAACAGACTCATACCACGTCCGAACAAGGTCGAACTGCTCTGATACCACTAAATGTGACACTCTTCTACCCCGCATGTTAAAAGCCATTTAAATTAAAAAAAACATTTAAAGGAAAACATGCAATTACTGGATAAAATAAGCAATTGTCCATGGGTAGAAAAGTCCCACATGAACCGTTTACAACGCGGAAATAAAATAAGTTTTAAACAATAAAAACATAACCAACCAAATAATATAACCCAACCCCGATGTCACATACAGAGCTGGTATAACCGTTCCGGAATAAAATCCACGGAATTACAACTGAAACTAACGACTACGAAACATAAACTAGCCCTACGATGAGTGGCGGCTCCTCAGAGTCACTCCACTCCAGGCTGCTCGTCATCCTCTGCAATGTGCCAATCAGGCCAAACACAAACAACAAACATATATAGGGAGTAAGAATCATATAAACATAATAGCATGGAGATAGGCAGTAAAGTAAAAAGCAAGCATAGCAGCATCACATCAAACATCAATATCATCATCATGCTATGCAGTGCAATGCAGTCCTACTCTGCTAAACCATCAATGCATGTGGATCCACTAAACTCGGGATGAACGACTTCGGAGTTACATATCCACATTGAGAATCTACTCAACGCCAGAGAATCTACTCCTTGGATAGCCAACGCATCAAACCAACGAATGCCTCATCACGGGGGCGCTAGGAGAATCTACTCCAACCATGGATGGCCGGATCGCCGTACTCTAGGACGATCTCCCCTATGTCGAACATCCCTAAACAACATCTCCGATGCAATGCGTATGCAACACAACAACAACGGCAACACCACCTCCATAACTCCAACGGAATCGACCGAAGGTAACAGCGGAATCAACCGCACCAACTTGCCTCACGGAATCTACCTGAGGACTTAAGCGGAATCAACCGCGGTACCTGGGGCAAACTCTCGGCCACCAAGGTACGTAACAACAACACCTTAGACCCAAACCGTGGGGTCAAGGCCTCCTTGGCCAAAAAGCACCAAGGCACAGCTCATCAACTTGCGGCACCCAAAAGGGGTATCGACTTAACATCTCACCCTCTCATCATCTTTATTTATCTTTAGTAACATTTACCAAGTTGTCTAATCAGTTATCATCATAGGGAAGTGGGGTTTAAAACCCCTTAAGTCCTTTAATCTTGTTCTGTCACAGTGGGTTGAGCACGGTCGTGCTCGTAACCCAGCACGGTTGTGCTTAAGCACGTGAGGGGCGTGCTCCCCTGTAAGTGAAGCACGGTCGTGCTTCTTAATGAGCACGGTCGTGCTCAGCAGCACGATCGTGCTCTTTGTCCTGTACGGCCGTGCTCAACAGCGCAGCCATCTTCCCAGAATTCAAATGGGAGCACGGTCGTGCTCCCTGTTCAGCACGGTCGTGCTCAACGCGTGACAGTGCTGTTCTGGGCAGGAACAGAGGTTGATACTTAACCAAATTTCATAATTTAATCCATTAAACATCCTAAACCAGTTATCAGACTTTTTAGGCATTAAACTCATCATTATAACAACAACCAATTCAACAGTGGCATCAACCAACAACGATAACATCATGTTCATACCAATTACCACAACGTAACTCAAACCAACAGTTTATAAACATAAACGTAACATATTAACAATCACTAACATGTTATCATAATAACCAACCAATCATACATACATAACATGCATCAACCGGGGTTATGGGAACCCCTTTACTTTACCCTAAACCCAAACCTATTTAGATACTACCCTTCTCCCCATACCTGGATTGAAGGTAGCTCTCTAAGACTTCCTAACAGCAACCGGTTCCTCTCCTTTGGGCGGCTCACGCACGAACGAGCCTTAAACAAACAGATTAAAACGGTGTTAGTTTCCCAACCAAAAATGAAAGGAAACTAAAGAAAAGGAACGGAACATTACCTATACACGAAGTGCAGACGAAACCACGTTTCCCTAGCGTCTCCAATACTCAAACCACACTGAGTATGAAGGAAAAAGGGAGGAAGGGAGGTTGCAGCCGTACTAGGGTTTTTAGTAGCAAAGATGAAGTGTACGGCGCAATCCTGGGTCTGCTCAACGTATATAGGTCCGGACTTGAGCACGGTCGTGCTCATCCTCGAGCACGGTCGTGCTCAACTTAACGTTACGAGACGCGGTCAACACGTTGAGCACGGGCGTGCTACATGTTGAGCACGGTCGTGCTCAACTTAAAATCAGAAACCCGCTTCTGACTTTAAGCACGGGCTTGCTGGCTAATGAGCACGGGTGTGCTCATGTACCAGAAATGGACTTTTAGCCAAAAATCCCATTAAGCCCTTAAACAATAAATCCAACTTAATACAACCAGCTTAATTAAAATATTCTGAAAAACAGGATGTTACATATACTTTTCTCCGGTCATGTGGCGTGAGCACCCATTGTCCAAGTACCAGGACGTCTGTTTCTTTCCTGTTGTTAAGCAAATCTGCAACAGGTATTATCTTGTCCTTAGGTACCCAAAATGACTTAGGTCCTTTCATGTTAGTTTTCATTGGACGAGAATGTTTAATATGCCTGTTATGTATGCATCTATATGTAGAATGCCCACTTTTTCCACACACTTTACAAAAGGTGTTGGACGGGCCTGACTTGGCTTTAGCATACCTAGCTGGAGCTTTTGAAGCTCTTTGCTGCATAGGTGGTTTTGACTTATTGTAAGATGCCTTATGCTTCTTATTGTCATAACCAAGGCTAGATTTTTCAAATGGTTACCTAGAATACCTTAGGATAAGACTAAGCTTATCTGAGCCTCCTACAAATTTTGATAGAGTGTCTGTCAAGTATGTTACATCTTGTTTCAGTTTTGAAACTTCACAAGAATTTTCAGGCTCACATTCAGATTTGTCAGTTAGACTGACATTCTCTGATTTTAGCTTATCATTTTCTTGAGCTAAACTTTGTTTTTCAATGCAGACTCTATCGTATTCTCTTGTTAATTTTGCAAACTTCTTTTTAAGACTTTTGTATTCATGAGATAGGATGGATGAGTCATGTAGTAATTCATCAATGGCATTTTTTAGAGTAGAAGGTTCACAATCTGTTACCTCATCATCATCAGTGTACTCATTCTCTGATGATGTGTCAGCCATGAGGCAAATGTTTGCCTCTTCCTCAGCTTCCTCTTCCTCATCTGATGAGGATAAGTCCAAGTCCTCCCATGTAGCCATTAAGCCCTTCTTTTTCTTGAAGAACCTCTTCTTCTCTTTTAAGTCAGGACAGTCAGCTTTGAAATAGCCTGGCTTTTTGCATTCAAAGCACAGAGGTGGACCTTTTTCTTTGAAGTCTGATTTCTCCTTAGAAAATTTCTTGCTGAACTGCTTTCTCTTGAAGTTACCTTTCCTTCTCCACATATGTTGTATCTTTCTGGAGATAAAAGATGATTCATCTTCATCTGATCCTTCATTACTATCTGAAGGTTCAGCATCATCTGAAGACTCAGCAGCTTTAAGGACTTTTGAAGAGCTGGCTTTCTTTGCCTTTAAGGCAATGGACTTTCCCCTTCTAGAATTGTCTTCTTCATTTAGTTCAAGCTCATGAACTTTTAATGACCCTAGAAGCTCTTTCAGAGAGAGAGTGTTCAGATTCTTAGCTTCTTGAATGGCAGTGACCTTTGGTCTCCACTGCTCGGAGAGACTTCTCATAATTTTTCTGATATGATCCATATTCTCATATATTTTTCCAAGAGATCCGAGACTGTTAGTTATTGTTTGAAATCTTCCAAACATCTGATCTATAGTCTCATGATCAGTCATCTTGAAGAGTTCATCCTGGTGAACCAGCATGCTTATCTTTGACTCCTTCACTTGTGATGAGCCTCCATGAGCAAGAGCCAGTGTATCCCAGATTTCCTTAGCTGTGTTGCAGCTGTGAACCTTATCATGTTCTGATCTGGTGATGGCACACATCAAGTAATGTTTGGCCTTGAGATTTAGTTGATATTTAGCCTTTTGATCTACACTCCAATCTGCTCTAGCCAAGACTGCTCCATTTTCACCTCTTGGCTCAGAATAGCCATTCTCAATCAGTTCCCAGATGTATAAGTTATGTGCATCCTCGAAGGCCATCATTCTCTTCTTCCAATAATCATAATCAGTTCCATCAAAGAGTGGAGGTCTGTTGATAGCTTGTCCTTCTGCATCCATGGTTGTAGGATCGTACTTCCTCAGTACTTGTTAGATGCTCAACCCCTTTGAGGCTGAGCTCTGATACCAACTGAAGTTGACACAGGCAAACACAAGAAGGGAGGTTGAATTGTGTTTGTTAATATTTTTCGAAAACAACCTTTTCAAGAACAGTTTTCTCACACAAAGATAAAGAGACAGAAGCAAACACACAGAAAAACAAACTTTTGAAAGAATAACAAATTCAAGTTCAGATCCCCACAGTTAGTATAAACACCTAAAACTAAAGAGATAAGGGATTAGAAGAATCAGGCAAGCTGTTTTATCCTGGGTCACTCTCTTCCAACCAAGAGCTACGTCCAGTCTCTTCTACTTGAAGGTTTTCTCCACTATTCTCCAAATAGATTACAGCAAGTATTCAGCACCTCTCCAGGCTCACAAGTATTCCTTTCTTACCAAGCCTCTTCAGGCTCAACCTCTAACAAAGAGTTTTTGGTTTCTTTGATCTTCTAACTCACTATGTGTGAGAATATGAAAGTTTAAGATCAGATGAATATTATAGCAATATTCAAGCTAAGATATTATAGACTTTTGCTTTCTGAAAGAATAAAAGAATGTTTGCTCGTAAAGGATTTCTTGAGATTTCTGTATATGTGCAAAAGTTCTTTCTTCAAAAGTCTTGGTCTTCTATTTATAGAGACATTGCTCTTCTCTTCAAATTCATCAACGGTTGTATTTGAATTTTCCCGTTTAGGGATAGAATCAACAATATAATATCCGTTGTGACTCAGCTTGCTCGTGGCCATTGTACTATATGACAATATTCTTGCATGAAAGGGGCACACCTCTGAGCAAATGCAACTTGAAAAACTGTCTTTCCTTCCTTGTATAAATTCCAGGTATTCCAGCGTAAAAGGTGACAGGGTACAAGTCGGTTTGCATTGTACTATATTGCTTTTTGCAATTCCTCATATGTACTATGTCTCTCTCAAGAAACAAGACAATAAAACCGTTAATAACAAATAAGAAGGACCATCATATATTTGAAATAAATAACAAACATTTGAAATAAACATTTCTATATGGTCGAGATATAAATTCTGATTATATCAAGCATTCATTTTAAGTGAAGAGCTCGTCTACTTAAAAGGTGCGTCTATACGCTCAAAGTTAAACTTCTATTTAGCTCGTCCAGTGGCGTGGCAAATTTGCTCGTCCATAATCAAGTCTTTGGACTTTCTACATATCGGTGAATAGCTTAAAATTTGCGTCTGCTGACGTGCCACAAACGCTCGTCTACTTACATGAGTAAAGAGCTCGTCCACAAGTACTGTTCTGTAGCTCGTCTATTCAGAATGAGTAGAGCTCGTCTTTTGGTACTGTTCTTTATTCCGTCTACTAGAGCATAGTCTTATAATTAAAATATACCATATATATATATATATATATATGAAAGGCTCGTCTACCCAGTTGGACACGGATATAGACTCTTAGGAGATTTCCTTATCATATTGAATTTCGAATACCCTGTAAGACTTAGATAAGACTTGTTAGATCTTAACTGACACTTTGCCATACAAATTTAATCCTTTTTGTTAACATCAAAAACTTAGAGATTATTTAATCCAAATTACTTTGGTTCTAACAACTGTAAAGGTTTAGAAGTAGAAACAACATTCTTGGGTTTAAAACTAGCTCTAGTTTGTTTACCCTTTTGGCATGCATCACATAAACCTTCTTTATTAAATTTTATCTTAGGCAAACCAATCACTAAATCCTTAGAGGTAAGTTTGTTAAGGTGATCCATGTGAATGTGTGCAATTCTTCTATGCCATAGCCATGCATCATCATCTTTACTAATCAAGCATTGTATAGAAGATGAAATTTCATTCAAATCAAGCATATATATGTTATTGATTCTCTTGCCTATAAACCTAACTTGTTTATCATGCATACTTTCAACTAAGCAACATTTTTCATCAAAAACAACTTTAAAACCCTTATCACATAATTGACTAATGCTTAACAAGTTATGCTTTAGATCTTCAACCAATAGCACATTATCAACTGTGGTAGTAGAATTCTTACCAACCTTACCCACTCCAAGAATTTTACCCTTGTTGTTATCTCCATATGTGACATGACCACTTTTCCTTGGAGATAGGTGAGAAAACTTAGAGATGTCTCAGGTTATATGTTTAGAGCATCCACTATCCCAGTACCACTCTTTCATAGTGTTTTCAAGCATATCTATACAAAAGAGATCAAATCTTAGGTACCCAATTTGGATTGGGTCCTTCTATGTTAGTCTTGGATTTACTCCCTTTAGGGACCACATCAAGTTACAATTCTCAACACCTTTTCTTTTGATATAACATTTTGAAATATGGTGTCCATGCTTGCAACAAAAATAACATTTTTAATGTTGATTTCTTTTGTTTACTTGATGGAACAAAGTGAGTTTTATTAGAGGCTTTAGTATCAAATGGATTGTATCCCAATCCGGCCTTAACAAAACTCATAGTTTGTTAACCAAGTAAGACATTAAGATTGTTACTTCCATTTGTGAATCTTGCAAGTGACTTTTTCAAATCAATGTTTTCACTTTCCAAATTCTCTCAATTTTCACAAGTGGTGCAACACTCTTTTCCTTTTGAAGAATTTTGATAAATCTTTTGCATAGTCTCAATCTCTAGCTTTTGATCCTCAACTTGATTCTTTGAAACATATTTTTCTTTTTCAAATTGAGCCATCAAGTTCTTTTGTTTCAAAACAAGTTTTGCTAAATCAAGAGACTCTTTATGCAATTCTTCAAAAGTGCAACTCATCATAAGTGAAAGAGAGAGAGAGAGAGTTCATCATCTGATACATCATCTTCACTTTGATGTGAAGTCATTAAGCATAAGTTTGCCTCTTCACTTTGACTATCTTCATCACTTGAGGATGACATCTCATTTTCATCCCAAGCTATGTATGCTTTCTTTTCCTTCTTGTCTTTCTTGCCATTCTTCTCATCTTTATCATTCTTCTACTTATAGTTAGGGCAATCATATTTCATGTGACCGGATTTTCCATATTCATAGCATGTTTGGTTGGAAGTACTCTCCTTCTTTGTAAACTTCTTGTTGAAGTTTCCTCTCTTAAAGTTTCCTCTTCTCTTGATGAATTTTCCAAATTTCTTCACCAACAAGTTGAGGTGCTCTTCTTCGAAATCTTCACTTGAATCATCATTATAACTTAGGTCTTCCTTCTTTGAGGATGCAACCAGAGTTATGCCTTTCTTCTTCTTATCTTGCTCTTCACTCTCATTTAGTCTTGATAATTCTAACTCATGCTCTTGAAGCTTTCCAAATAGTGTAGCAAGTGTCATTGTTGAAAGATTCCTTGATTCCGCAATAGCCGTCACCTTAGGCTGCCAAGACCTATTCAAACATCTTAGAAATTTTTTAATAAGATCCTCATTATCAAACACTTTACCAAGAGCACTAAGTTGGTTAACAATATATGTAAAACATTTTTTCATATCACATATAGATTCACAATGCATCATTCTAAACAATTCAAACTCCTGGGTTAAAGTGTTCATCCTAGATCTCTATACTTCACTTGTGCCCTCATGGGCTATCTCAAGTGTATCCCGCATTTCCTTTCCTGAATTGCAAGTAGAGATTCTAAAGAACTCATCAATACTAACTCCCATAGTAATGATGTTCGTAGCCTTCTTATCTAATTGGACCTTCTTCTTATCATCATCGGTCCATAAAGATCTAGGTTTATCCTCAATGAAAATTTTCATTATCAACATCTGTTGCCTCAATGAAAATTTTCATCGTTGCTTTCCAATAAGGATAACCTTCACCACTGAAAATAGGGGGTTTAGAAATAGAAACATACTCAATTGTCCCATTTGATTGAGAACCCATTTCCACGAGACTTGAAAGGTGATTAACCTTATTCAAGAACTTGCTCTAGATACCAATTGTAAGATGTGGAAATGGTTCTAAGTCAAGAGGGAGGGGGATGAATTGACCTTTTAAAAAACTTTTCTAAAAACAAGATTTGATATTCCCTTTTCAAATTGTGTAGCAAGAGAGTAAATTTTCCTTGAAGCTTAAGCAAGAAACAATTGTAATACAAATTTAAGAATGCACATAAAGAAACATATTAAATTGCATAAGCTAAGAGAATGTATCATACAACAATCATGCACTATAGTATCATAAGCATAGAACATAAGGAATCATGCATACGATAATAAAATTTGCTAGAAAGTAAAGAGAGTAGGGATAGAGAAAGTGACACAAGTATTTATTGGTTTGGCCCACAACTTGAGTGACCTACATCCAGTCCCCAAGAATCCTCTTGGAGAAATTCACTATGACAAAGTTTGTACAAGAGATACCACACTCCTTACAATAGTCATTCTCCCTTGTAGGCTGCCTCACCCACAAGTACCACACTCTCAAGAGATACCTCACTCTTGAATCTTGTTGGATACCTCACCAACAACTCATAAAGGGATGCCTCACCCTTACACCTTGCTTGATATCTCACCAACAATCACCAAAGAAGATACCACACTCTTGTAAACAAAGGGATGTCTCACCCTTACTTTCATGGGTACCACACCAACAAAGATTTTTCTCCAATGGTCACTTTGATGGATACCACAGCAACAAAGATTTACACCCCTCAAGAGATACCACACGCTTGAGTCAATATGGGATTCACAATCCCAATACAAACTTAGGAATACAATGAGTAGAAGAGAAATTCCTAGCACAACACTTGTGCAACAAAGCTTGAAAAAGCTTCTAAGATCACTTGTAACAAGAATGAATAGATGGCTCTTTATTTTGGAATTATAACAGTATATATTTGCATATGCTTTCGTGTCTAAAACTCTTGAGCATATCCCCTTTATATAGACTTCAATTGGAGCTGAAAAAAGTTGAAGTTCGCTGATTTTTCAGGTGAGTATTCGAATACACTATCAGGGTATTTGAATACTCCCTGTAACAGAAGCCAACAAACTCAACAGAACAGAGGGTATTTGAATACCAAACAGGGGTATTCGAATACTCTCTCCAAAGTTGCCAAAATGCTTGAGTAATGGCATACATGAGTTGGTATTTGAATACTCTTGAAGGAATTTTGAGTTTTCCTTAAAGTAGATCAATAAACAACTATGTATGTGATTACTTATATACTTTTAAAACATTTTTCATCATTTGACATTTTATAGTAGCTCTAACTGATTTCTATTTTTAGATTAAGTATTATTACCTTTTTAATTTGTTAAGAATTCTAATCAAACTAGGTTACGTAATGACTTACATCAAAACCTACTAAAGCAAACATAAAACATCAAAACGGTTACATCATCATCAATCATCATCAAAACACTTTCATTTCTTCATTCTTGAACATGGGTGGAGATATTCTTCAAGGAAGCATATTTGAGACTTTGTATCTTATCATCATCTACACTCTTCACCTCGCTCACTGACTTTGGTCTCTCCCACTTAAGCACTGCCTCAATTTTAGTTGGATCCACCGGTATCCCTTCCTTGTTGATCACATGCCCGAAAAACTGCACTTCCTCCATCCAAAACTCACACTTGGAGAGCTTAGCATACAACTGTTGATCCTTCAACACCTGCAACACTATCCTCAGATGCTCCCCATGCTCTTTCCAGGTACAATAGTAGATAAGGATGTCATCTATAAACACCACCACAAACTTATTGAGGAACGGTCTAAAGATCATGTTCATATTATCCATAAACACTGCTGGAGCACGCATTAGTCACACCGAAAGGCATAACTAAGTACTCACAGCGTCCGTACCTCGTCCTGAAAGTCGTCTTAGCTATATCCTCATTCTTCACTCTAATCGGATGGTACCCAAACCTCAGATCAATCTTAGACAACACTGAAGATCCCTTTAACTAATCCATCAAATCATCTATCCTTGTCACCTTATTCAGCTGCCTATAATCCTTGCACAACCTATCACTCCCATTCTTCTTCTTCACAAACAACACCGGTGCTCCCCATGGCGAAACACTCGGCCTGATAAACAATTTCTTCAACATATCATCCAATCGCTTCTTCAACTCAGTCAACTCAACGGGTGACATCCGATAGGGTGCTATCGAGATAGGTCATGTCCCTGGTATGAGATGGATGGTGAACTCCACCTCCCTCTCTGGTGGCAAACTTGGAAGGGCGAGAAGGAAAACCTCAGGAAACTCTCTCGCGGTGGGCAAAGAATTTATACTCGGAGTCTCCTTAGCTTCTACTGAGAAAAGCATCACGTACTGCCAAGACTCACCACTCCTCATAGACACTCCTTCATTGGAAAATATCATGATAGAAGGCTCAAGAAAGGAAAAAGTCTTCCCGGCACAGTCCAACACAACATGGTTAGCCGAAAGCCAATCCATGCCAAGAATCACATATATCTGCTGCATGGGTAAACAAACAAGGTCTACAAGAAAAATCATATACTCAACAACTATAGGACACTGCAAACAAACCGACATAGTAGTCAAAGAATCACTGGTAGGGGTGGATACAATAAGAGTATAGCGTAATAGGGATAGAGGTAATTGTAAATGATCCACACACTCATACGTGATAAATGAAAGTGTAGCACCTGAGTCAAACAACATTGACGAAATCTACCAGATATCAAACACATACCTTGTATAAGATCAGCAGATTTAGAAGACTCAGCTCCCCTCACAGTAAACACTCTCCCAGTGCCCTGAGGTCTAGCAACTTGATGCCCTGATACTGGGGCTCCTCTCCTAGCTCCTCCTCTTCTTGCTCTGACTCCTCTACCAGAAGCTACCGGCTACTGCATAACCCTCTGTCTACAATCACGAGCCATGTGACCTGGTTTACCAAAGACAAAACAACCAGATATCTCCCTGCAATCTCTCAAGAAATGCGGTCCTCCGAACCTAAATCAAACCGGCCTCGCTGCTGCTAGCCTGCTCCACCAACTGTTGATCCAAAATATTCTCACAAAATGGATTTGATCCAAAATAACATTAAAGTTGTATTCCCAATTGAAATTCACGTTTACAAATAGTGTAGGCAGCCAAGCTCTTGGCATCCAGAGACAAACATAACCTCCACTTGAATGGTCTAATTATGACATTAAAAACTCTCCTTAACATCTATTCTAACTCATCCACCATTAGGGATTTACACTCCACCAATGATAAACCAAAACTCTCACATTATTAGCTTAACTAATGATACTAAAGACCAACAATTCAAGGCAGCCACCAAGACTCATTGATCACGCCTACCATCTCTTGATTATGGGTGGTTACACTTGCTTCTCACATTAAAAGTGTAACCCCCACAATTTACATCAAAAAGGAATCTCAACCTAACACTAAATTCATGTGTAGAATAGGAAAGGTGGGCTGCACCAATTTGCAAAATGGACCCACTTACATAATTCCCACATTTATTGAATTAAAAAGGAAAACACTTTAAAAGACTTGGACACGCCCCACACTTCATGCTTCTTTCAATTAGATGAGCAAAGTGATTAACTTGGGCTCATTGTCTCCTTGTCTTGCATTTGGGCTTGTGTCCATTAAGAGAACCACCAAAGGAGTTAAAGATTCTTGGGCTTTCTTAGCTCTTGCTCTTGTCATTGGTTCACCAAGCCCATGTAGGGCTTCTTGGTCCATGCACCTTATTTGGCTCATATCATACCCTCCTTCTTTAAGAAAATTCGTCCTCGAATTTATTACTTCAATCCCTACATCAAATGAAAGACATAGATCCCACATTGAAAGTAAGTCAATATCAAAGACATTCTTATTTATTTATTTATTTTTTATTTTTTTTACAACTTGCAATGGCCCATCTCTTCTAAAATGGACCTTTGACTTCCCTTCATTGGGAAACCTTTTATTCTTTTTTTTTGTACACACACCTAACCTCCGGGATCAAATGGAAATTGATAGTAACCATCAAATGTAGCAAGTAGTTGTAACACATTTCCATCTTGTACAGTCAACATCCCAACACATTCATAGCCAAGGTAATGAATTATAAGAGTAAGCAGAAAATTATACCTCTTGTGAAAATCTACTTTCAAGTTTACCTTTCTTGGCTTGAACATGGTCATACAAGAAAATGTGCGTTCTCTTTTTAAAGGCTCCCAAGAAAGTTGAGCCTCATGGACATTCTCCTTATCACAAACAAAGGATGGTTCTTTTTGAAACAAGACAAGCCTCTCAAACACATTAGGATCATCATATGGAAGCTTAAAAGAATTTGCACGAATGGGTAGAGTAAGAAGGGGAATAGTAGTCAACCCATCAATTTTTATCACATGCAAACCTTTAGAGCTCATAACAAACCTCAAGATGCTAACTTTATTTTGATCAAAAGAGTATGTGAGCAAGTTAGCAAACAAATTTTCTCTAAGTAATCCAACACATTCCTCAAAATTGTTGTGATAAACCAAATGAACTTTAGAAAGCACAACAACACATTTATCAATGAATTCATTCAAGTCTGGGTTCATAATTCTCAAATCAATATTAGGAAGACGACAAGAATCATGCAATTCATCAAGCAATTTTTCATTCCTATCAAATGTAGAAGAATAACAAGACCCATGCAATTTACCAAGCATATTACCAAATTTTGTATTATGATATCCATGCTTTTGGGAAACCATGCAAGTTCCCAAGCCATGGGGTACTTCCCTTGGGATTAACTCTTCATTTACATCGGTTGTCTTGCAAGCTTCCATTGGAGAATCATCTTCGATTTCCTTCAAAAGAGAATCAACACAAGTAGGCAAAGAGTTAGGAAAAACATCAAAACAATCATTTACTTTTTCCTCCTCACCTTTGTTTTGCTCTCATCTTTTTCTATTCTCTCACTCTTTTCCATACTCTTATCTTTCTTTTCATCCTCTTCAAATGTACTCTCATTCTTTTCACTCCTCTTTTCACTCTCTTTTTCTTTTCTCTCTTGTTCTCTCTTTTCTCTCATTTTTATTTGATCCTCACTAACTTGCTTTGGAGTTAAGGGAGAAAGTATGACCTTACGGTCTTGATACATGAAAGTAAACTTGTTTGAGAACCTATCATGGATGGCCTTCTTGTCATATTGCCAAGGCCTTCCCAACAACATATGGCTTGCCTCCATAGGCACCACATCACAAAGTACACTATCTTCATACTTCCCAATTGAGAATGGGACCTCCACTTGTTTGTTCACCACCATCTCTCCTACCTCACTTAACCATTGAAGCCTATATGGTCTTGGAAGTGCCTTGGTTACAAGATTTAATTTGGACACCAATCTAGTGCTCACAACATTGGCACAACTTCCACCATCAATGATTAGAGAACATACCTTCCCTTGAATTAGACATCTAGAATGAAAGATATTCTCCCTTTGGCTTGCTTCATGATCTTTCACTTGACTCCCCAAAAGCCTCCTCACCATTAGTAAATCATCATCCGGCATGAACACATCTTCTTCACTTTCCTCCTTGCTTGAAGCCTCGGATTGTGATACAACTTCACCATTCATGGTCACCATGGTTCTCTTTGTTGGACATTGGGATGCTATGTGTCCATGGCCTAGGCATTTGAAACATTTCACATCACGGCTCCTAGAAGTTGGCTCCATTGGTTTCTTGCCTTGAGAGGTGTTCTCGGCTTCTTTGGTTGGTACACCCTCCTTCTTTTGCTTGTCCTTCCAAGTTGAGGATGGGAATTTGGAAGATGAGGAAGAAGAGTATTTGGTCTTCCTCCTCTTAATTTGTTGCTCCACTTTAATTGCTTGTTGAACCAAATCTTCAAGCTCCACATAATTTTGTAACTCCACTATGTCATGAATATCTTGATTCAAGCCATGTAAGAACCTTGCCATGGTAGCCTCCCTATCTTCTTGAAAATTTGACCTAAGTAATGCCAATTCCATCTCCTTGAAATACTCATCAACGCTTTTGGTCCATTGGGTAAGCCTTTGTAATTTGTTGTGAATGTCCCTTTGATAATGATTTGGGACAAACCTCCTCCTCATGACAATTTTCATCTCTTCCCAAGTATCAATGGGCTCCTCTCCAACTCTTCTCCTCTCTTTTTGTAATTGGTCCCACCACACAAGGGCATATTCTTTGAATTCAAGGGCTGCCACCTTCACCTTCTTTCTTTCATTGTAAGAATTACAATCAAAGACTTGTTCTATTTTTAACTCCCACTCCAAGTAGGCCTCCGGATCATTCTTCCCAATAAAGGTGGGAACTTTGATCTTGACCCCTTCAAGCCTATCACCACGCCTTCTTCCTCTTGTACCTCCTCTAGGTCTTCCTCTTTCACTTTCATAACCACTTGACTCATCATGGTTTTGAAGGTTGGCAAGTTGTCTATCATAATTGGCTTGCATTTGCTCCATTGGCCTTTGAAGAGCTTGAACTTGATTGGCCATCCTAGCTTGAAGAGTGGCTGACTTTGGAGATAATGGTGGACTATCCTCATTGTTGGCCATGGTTGAGTAGAAGAATATATGTGTTTCCTCACTACACTCCCTCACTAGTTCACACAATGGAAATTTTCACTCTTTTAGCTTTTTCCACACAAAATGTATTTTGGACACTCTTGCCTTTTTCCTCTCAAATGTTCTCCTTTAGTTCTTAGAGGAATCAAACACGAAATACAAAAATTCCAAAATTCAAGTAACAAAAATCACAAAACTTATCAAAAACAAAGGAAACAAGAAAGAAAGGCTAGAAAGGAAAAGCTTTGGAATTAAAGAAACAAGGGAAGAAGGGAAATACACAAGTTGCTCAAAGAGATTTTTTTTTTTAATTAATTGTCACGAGCGTGATGGGTATCACGGCCTGCCCGTGATCTCTTCTGGAGTCACAAATTTTTTTGTCGCGGCTTGCCCGTGATCGTTTCTAGAATTCACAATTTTGTTGTCACGGCCGTGATGGGTATCACGGCTTGCCCGTGATAGCTTCTAGAATTCAAAAAGAAAGTTCACACTTGAAAACTTGTTTAGAGCAAGAACAAAATTTCGAAATTTCCCTTCAAAAACAGATTTTTTTTTTTTTTTTGATTTTGGGTTTTGGAAGAAAAGAAAGGAAAGGAAGAAAGATGAAGAACACAAACACAAAATTCAACCAAAGCCTAAGCTTTGATACCACTTGATGACAACCAAATGGAGGGTTGCCTTGGAATGATCTTTTTGGTTGAATTTATAAAAACCAAGTTAGTATCATGCTTGAGTTCAAATCAAAAGATGAAGAAAATGTAAAAATGGAAGAAGGAAGAAATGGAGGTGGCGCCACAAACAAGGTGTTTGATAAGCCAAATGATGTTCGCCACAAGAATCTTGAATTCTTGATAAGAACTTGGTTTGGTTCAACCAAGAACCTAGGAGAACAATATTCTCACAAAATGGATTTTATCCAAAATAACATCAAAGTTGTATTCCCAATTGAAATTCACGTTTACAAATAGTGTAGGCAGCCAAGCTCTTGGCATCCAGAGACAAACATAACCTCCACTTGAATGGTCTAATTATGACATTAAAAACTCTCCTTAACATCTATTCTAACTCATCCACCATTAGGGATTTACACTCCACCAATGATAAACCAAAACTCTCACATTATTAGCTTAACTAATGATACTAAAGACCAACAATTCAAGGCAGCCACCAAGACTCATTGATCACGCCTACCATCTCTTGATTATGGGTGGTTACACTTGCTTCTCACATTAAAAGTGTAACCCCACAATTTACATCAAAAAGGAATCTCAACCTAACACTAAATTCATGTGTAGAATAGGAAAGGTGGGCTGCACCAATTTGCAAAATGGACCCACTTACATAATTACCACACTTTTTGAATTAAAAAGGAAAACACTTTAAAAGACTTGGACACGCCCCACACTTCATGCTTCTTTCAATTGGATGAGTAAAGTGATTAACTTGGGCTCATTGTCTCCTTGTCTTGTATTTGGGCTTGTGTCCATTAAGAGAACCACCAAAGGAGTTAGAGCTTCTTGGGCTTTCTTAGCTCTTACTCTTGTCATTGGTTCACCAAGCCTATGTAGGTCTTCTTGGTCCATGCACCTTATTTGGCTCATATCACAAAGTTAATAAAAACAATATAAAGTTAAAAAAAGGGGCCAAAGGCCCAACGAAAATGAGAAATTGGCTGAAGCCAATTTGCAACTCACGTGAGTTGCTGTTAGTGGCCAAACAAGAATTCAATTTGAATTCTAAGTGTGGACCACTTTGAATTAAGATAAGAAAAAAAAATATAATAATAATAATAATAAGCCCATTTATTTAGTTGCAATTGGATATGACTTGTGAATAAAAGGGGAAATGGAGTTTTGTTTTCAAAAGGGAATAAGGGCTACACTCTTCAGGAGCAACGTGAACGAAGGAGAGAGAAAGCCGTAATTTTGCGTTAGCGAGCCAACAACGTCAATGAAGAGAGAAGAAAATTTTGGTGTAACACTGACATTCGTCTTACGCAATATTTAGAATTTTTGAAGGTCTACGAGAAGTAAGTAAACATCCTTTCCTTAAACTTTCATGGAATAAATTTTAACATGTTTGAGTATGAAATTAATGGATAATTATTTGGGGTTTTGTCCTTAAAATTAAATCAATGTTTTATTGGTGATTAATTATTATGAGATTCAATATTTACACATTAGGTGGTATGATTATTATTATTTGGTATGTCTTTTTGTGATATGTGATGCCTTAGTATTGTTTTGATATGAATATGATGAATACTAATGCATGTGACATGATGTTATGCATTGAGGTTATTTTGAAATGCATCATATGGTAATATGCGTGTGTTTGGTTATCTCCTTTGGGGAAATATGATTGTTTGGGATACCTCCTTTGTAGGGATGGCAAAGGGCCTTACTCGTTGCAATAGCAGATTGGCCTAATGCGAGGTGATGGCAAAAGTTCTCCTAGATGAAGAAGGCAATGTTGAACATTGCAAGGTTGTGGATACTTCCTTCTTAGAGATGACAAAGGGCCTAAGTCGTAGCGATGACAGATTGGCCTAATGCAAGGCAATGGCAAAGGGCTTCCTGCAAAGAGAAGATGATGAGATGTCATTGCACTCATGTTTGTGTTGTTGGTATTATTATATGTGTTGTGGTTTATTTATGTTATTATTTGAAATTATATTATTTTGAAAATGGTGGATTACCTTGGATTTTTCCGGTTACCCCGCCGACTGAAAGTAAAATCTTTCCGAAAACCTTTTAGAACCGTGTTTACTTACTGGGATTATAAATCTCATTAGTGGTATTGTCTTTCAGAGTTTATAGGTGATGGGATAGATGATGCAGCGTCTTAAGAAAATATTGAAGATATTAGTTCTAATTTATTTTTTTTAATATTTCTTTTGGTTTTTTTAAATGTCTGTGTTGAGGCAATTAATTTTATTTATATAAGGATTTTCTTACCAATTTTATTTTATAATTATTGAGGTATTATCAGACATTATAATTTGTGAAAATTTTATTGGACTTTTATGTTGTATTAAATGTTTTAAAGAATTTTATTACATATTTTTTGGGTTACTAATGTAACAAAGGACATTACACAAATCGCCCTGCCTCAAACTCATAAACTCCCTCTCCTTCTTAAGGATGCACTCTCTGAATAGCTCCCATGAAATGATCCTGCCCTCAGCCTCCAATAATCTTCTCCGCTTCCCTCTCTGCCATGCCTCAGCTCCTCCAATTAACACAAATGCAGCATAAGTCACCTTCAGGTCCTCTCTACAGTGCATGGTATCAAAAATCTTCTCTAGCTCCTAGGTCCACCACTCTGCCATCTCTGGGTCATAATCTCCTCTGAACTGTGGTGGCTGCCCTTTTAGGAAGGTAGCCATGCCTGCATCCCCTGCCTCTATAGCTCTCCTCTGGTTCTGCTGCTCCTGCTGCTCTCTGGTCATCTGCAGCATCTTAGCGTTCTGCTGTGTCTATTGTAGCATTGTTGTAGCAAGCTCACAGATGTTCTGGAGGGTCTCAGATGACTCTCCTCCATCACATACCGTTGCCATCTCCGACAACTCTATCGATGGCTCTACCACCACCTCATCCGGCACGAGCACCTCTACCACGAGCCATGATCCTGTAAAAGAAATCATCAGCTCACATTTACATGACATATAATATTACATAAAACAAGTATATAAATACTATATGCCCTACAAATGTTAACTATTGCGTCCAGACTCACTACCCAACTTCTAAGCATAGTCGATATTCGTTGTGGATTCAACTAAAATGGCTTGTACACCCTAACCTTACAGTCTGAACAGAATCAAACTGCTCTGATACCACCAAATGAGACACCCTGATGTCCCATTAAAGAAAAACCTAATTAACTAACCTTAATCGTGTTATAAGCGTTAAACATACATAACAGAAAAACAAAGATATTAAAACCTTTAAACATAAAAGATATGAACATAAACAACACGCCATTCATATACATATAAAAAGATACATAGTAATGTCTAGGGTACCCCATCAATAGGGTACCACTGGTACAACTGGTACAAAAATAAAGAAAATACATAAAAATATCTAACTCAAACAACATCCTGACCACACTCAACTCCTAACCCATCCCCTATAAAAAAAATACGTCAAAATGACTCACCACTCACAACCTATATACATCAGACGCTCTGGCCTCCACAATCACTAACTTGGATATCTACTACTACCCTGACTCTCTCCACGTCTGCGTCTGTAGACTCTCCACGGACATCGGTGTGGTGGTGGTGCTGATGGTCGCCTCACTTCTACTGGAGATAATCACTCGACGACGGCGCTGGAACTATGGGGGGCATCGTCTATGGGGATCACTGCTATTGGGCCTATCACCTCCAAACTCCTGGATAGGTCCCACGGGTGCGGATGCTGTCACGTCGATGGATGCCAAAACTCATGCAGAGGAAGCCTGATCCTAAGTCGGAGCACAGAGCAGCTCGGCAAGGACTACCAGAGTATCACGGTAGTTTCCCCCATTCCCTTTAGGGAATTGAACCATGACATCCGGTATCCGTAATTGGTCACTCTGACCTCGTGTGTTCCACCTAGACGACTGTGAACAACATCATGCATTCTTTATGAGTCTCACCGACTCGTAGCGGGTCATAACCTAGTGCCTCAACATTCCATCACCATCTCATATAATTTCTCTGATCACACCACGTTATCTCATCACATTGTAAAATAATATTTTAATAGGTTAGGCACATCTAAGTCTCATGTCATATTCTCCCCAACATGCATCTCTCCTAAATAACATATATTATAGCCTAGAGACCGACTAAGCATATTATAACAGATATGGCATATTATCTGATAAAGCATGTTATATACACTAAAATAATAATAAATATTCATGTGTCACAAAACGTCACATAAAGCAGGTTATCACCTCCAGCACATCACAAGCAGCTCATCAATGATAAAATTGACATCTTCGAATATCGTAAAATTGACCTAACGACGATAAATCTACAATTCCCAAATCATTATTGGTACCACAGAGTAGTTGCCAATGTGATTTTGATATTGTCAATTACTAGCTTACTAGTAGGGTTTAGGTCGCCCTACAATTATTATTGCATAAAATGCTATTAGCCATTTCCAACGACAGGTGGCTTCTTTCTCCCACCAGAAATGTATGTAGTTGTAACCAGTACGACGAAATGAAGCTCCTCCGTTCCCCTTAGGTTCTGCCACGCATGGTTTTAGCACCTCCAGTGCTCCGAAAATTCAGCTGGATACAGGCACACGAAGAATACGTCACAGGTAACCCTAATAGGAAGACGGAACGTAAAACTCATAACCGAATGAAGAGAAAACCTCAATACCGTCATTGACGGCATGTTGACATAAAAAGAGCATATGTTTACCTTAGCCCTAGCAAGAAACGAAGGATAGGGTTAAGAAGATATCGTCGCCACGAACTCGATGGTGTAGTCGGAATCGCGTAATGATGATCGGTCGAATCGCACCAAGCCCAGGGGGTGCGTTTGATTTGCAAAAGGTATCAGGACAGACAGGACAGCACAGGACAAATCCTTGAGTTACAGGACAATTCTTTGTCTTATACATTGTTTGATGGATAATGGACAGCACAAACAAAATAATATTAAATTTACTAGAATACCCTTCATAATATATATATATATATATATATACACATATATAATTTTGTATAGAGAGAGAGAAGAGAGAAAGAGATAGAGAGGAGAGAGAGCGACGAGAGAGAGAGAAAGAGAGGAGAGAGAGAAAAAAGAAAGGAGAGAGAAAGAGAGAGGAGACAGAGGGAGGGAGAGAGAGGAGATAGATGTAAGGATAATTTTGTCTTTTGTTAGTATGTCCATGGGACAACTTTGTCCCATAGTTTGGTGGGGGACAAAATTTTATGTTTTTGTACTGTCCCTCACCCCCCCTTTTGTACTGTCCCTCACCCCCTTTTTGTCCTGTCCCATGACCACTTTTCAAATCAAACAGGGGACAAAAATTTTTGTGCTGTCCAATCCCCTGAATTTTTGCAAATCAAACGTACTCTGGAAGTTCAAACTTCTTCTCTGAACCTCTCCCTCTCCGTTTCACTCTTTTCGATCCTTTCTTTTTCATACGGTAAGTTACCATTTATATTTAAAACTTATTTTTTTCCATAAATATGATGCCCACACTCGAGCATGGGAGAGTCCAGCGCTCAAGCGCTACGGTGCTCAAGAGCTAGGTGAGCCCGCCCACGCTCAAGCGCTGACTCAAGTCAACTACTTCAGCCTGAAGGAATTTGCCACGTGTCTTGTCCTTGCTTCAGTGTGTGACACGTGCTGCCACGCGTCCAAGTAGCACGAGCGCTCGAGTGTGGCCCCATGCACGCTGGAGCGTTCCATGCTAGGTAGAAAACCCTAATTTATGTTCTCGTCCGATTCTGAGCCGATTGATCGCGTACCTTCAAGCAAGCTTTCATACACTTAAACATACATCTTAATCACATAAACAAGGCCCTAAAACATGGATGTTACAATTAGTCCACTCCCCTCATCCCTTCCTCACATGGACTAGGTGCAACATTGGGTGAATTACATTTTTATGAGTAAATAATGGATTTATTTGTTGAATTACTTGGGTTAATTGTTAATCATTTTATATTGAATTATTTACTCTTATTGTTCTATTTATATCTTTAATTTAAATCTGATATAATTTTACTTTAATTTAATTTTTTTCATTTAAAAGCAATTTTTTAAAAATAAAAATAAAAACACAGTAGCGACCGAAAATGTTCTGTTGCAAAATAATGACCATTGAGAGTTAGCGACCGATAATTTCGGTCGCTAAATTAAAAATATCCATCACTAAATTGGTCCCTATGTTGGACTTAGGTGACCCTTTTAGCGACAGAATTATGACCAGCTAACGATCGAATAAATCGATCTCTAAATAGCAAACGACACTAGAACAGTCGCTGCATAGTTTAACGACCAAGGTTTCTGCAACCGCAATATGATGGTCGCTAATTCGGTCACTAACCTGTTTAGAGACGGAATTCATTGGATTAGCTACCGATTATAGAATCAGTTGCTAAATTCTAAATTTTTGTAGTGTTAAAATTTTATTTTTGCAATAAGGTCTTTTTGGGCAAAAGATAAAAACAAAAGTTGAATAGAGCATTTAACTAAAAACAAAGTCAATTCAAAGACAGTTAACTAAATATTGATGCGGGTATTGGACAACTCACCTTAAAAAAATTTAAATTTTAATGACATTTGTTGTATGGACATTATTGCTCAATAATTTTCATAAACCATATCTCTTTTCTGTCTCATATCTATTTTTAGAAACTAGAAATTGTAACTTCTTTGCAAAGCCCCAAAATGCTCTTTTTCACTGATTTTACTTTTTTCAAAAGCTCATTCAAATATTAATATTTTTTACAAACACTTTTATTTTAAAACTAAATTTGTTTTTTTAAAAGCAATTCAAATGGGCTTTTAGTGGAACAAAGGGGTGGAGACATGAAGCAACATATATTATAGGAAAAATAGGTAAATTGGTCCTATACGTGCTTTTTACTTTTCGCATTGGTCCTATACGTTTCTTTCTTCTTCTTCTTTTTTTTCAAATTGGTCCTACACGTTATGTTTCATTTCCACGTCGGTCATTTCCATCAATTTTGACTTAAGGCCGTTAGTTTTGACCTGATGTGCCTATCACGTTAGTCCGACACGTGGCTTTTGATTTGACTCCGTTAGGTCGAAATCGACGGAAAGGACTAACATGGAAACAGAACGTAACATGTAGGACCAATTTGAAAAATATATATATACATATGATCGATGTGAAAACAAAATGTATAGGACCAATTTACTTATTTTGCCTATATTATATATGAACTAGAAGGGGAAGTTAGATATTAAGATTTTATTGGTACATACTATTAGTGTAAAGATTTTTTTATAATATTAATCAACTATAATTTATCATATCATAAAAAATGTGACTCTTATTCTAAGTAATTCCTCCGAACTCAATTATAAGAAAAAAGTACCGATACTTTTTGGACTCAAATATAAGCAAAATCCAACTAACTCTACTCTATTTAATGTAAGTATTGTAAAAATCAAGAAAATTAACTAATCAAACCAATTCTCCTTTACTTTTCCAGAAGCATTGCATATTCCCTAGACAATTAAGAGTGTGTTTGGGAAAGCTGAAAAAAAAAAATTATGCTGATAATCAATTTTTGTATAATCGATTATAATCAGAATCTGTTTTTGTTTGGGACTGTTTGCTGAAAAGCGATTTTAAGATAATCTATTTCGTTTGGATGGTACAAAAAAAATCACTTTTATATAATAAATTACGAAAAAAGTTATGGAGTTATTTGTATAATTTAATAATATTTGTTTAGAAGGTTATTTTATAGGGGTAAACAGGGAAGAGAGTTTTGAGAATGAAAATTAATCAAATCACAATAATCTTAAGCTAGAAAAAACTAGATGGCATAAAACAGCTTTTTTTCCCTAAAAAAAGCTTTTTTATAAATTTAAGCAAAATACCAAATATAATAGATTATCTATGAAACAGCTTTTAAGCTAAAAAATAGCTGAAACCAGGGAAAATAATATTTCCCAAACATACTCTAACTCTCTTTTTTACACAAATCAAGATAATTAAACTAACTTAACTAACTTTCTTAATAAGTGTGAATTTAGTTTTTTTTTTCTTCTTATAATTAGGTCCGGACGGAGTATCTTCAAAGTCACTTGTATTATAATTTGTAATTAATTGATAGCAATTAAACTCTTGATATTAATGAGTGCGTATTTTTATAATTTTGCATAATACACTTATTGTTATGTCATAGAAATAAAGCACAATCAACCCCTCGTATATAGACTATGGGGGGTTGTGTAGGCTATAGTTAGGGATGGCAATTTTATCCGCACCCGCGGGTAGTATCCGCGACGGGCACGGGCGGGGAGATTAAATGGGTATCCGCGGATTAAATAAACGGGTATTTTATACTACCCGTTTATTCACGGGCGGGGACGGGTACCAAGGTACCCGTACCCGCGGGTACCCGTGCCCGCTAGGTATTACTTATTTACTTAACTACCCCTAGGTATAACTTGGTCTGAGACAAAAAATTAAACAAAAGTTGCTCACTTGCTTACGTCGTTTTGTTTCTGCTCCCCAATCTCAAGTTCTCAACCGAACTCCAATCTCATCTCCTCCCTTGCTTAGCTGCGTGCCTGGCTGCCTGCGTCGACAGTGGAGCAGAAACGCCACTCTTGCAGCAGTGCCATCTTGTCTTCCTCCCCAACTCTCATTCCTCCTCTCATCTTGCAGCCAGCCATCTCGCAGCAGCGCCGCCCCTTCCTTCAAGCCGCCGGTCTTCCTCCCCTGTACGGCGTCGTAGTCGCGCCATCACGAATCCAAGGAGCAGCAGTTACCCATTCCCAACCTCCTGCCTTCAATCTTCATCTTGGGTTCGTCTCTGTTCAGATCTTCTTCCTTTTTTTTTTCTCCAAACTTTGCAAAGAGGAAGAAAGAGACCAATAGAAACAAAAGGGGGGAGGTTCCAGTATCCATGGGTACCCGCGAAACTCGCAGATACCCACGGAACCCGTCAGATACCCGCCCGCCAGATACCCACGCAGGTGGCGGGCGGGGACGGGCTTAGATTTGCCCGCGGCAGGCGGGGGCGGGTAGGGTGGTATCCGTGCTCGCCCGTGCCCGTTGCCATTCCTAGCTATAGTTCAAGTGGTTTGAACTAAGGATATAAAAAGTTGAAGGAGTAGGAAGATCAAAACTCAAACCTTATAAAAAAAAATTAACATAATAACTAACTACTAATATTTACCAATAAAAAAAAAATCTGAGTTACGAACGTAACCAAAAAAAAAAAAAAACTTGAAAGAAAAGCATCACCACACACAAAGCATGCTATGAACATATCAAAGTCTATTCGCACACGTTTTGTGGTGCCCATATTAGTCTTTTCCCTGTACAACAGACAGACTACGATGCCACAAAAATACCGCTCTATTTGAAAGAGCTCTTGTAGGAAACACCGTCGAAAACGAATGATACCATCGCCACCCCTCCTAAGCCTCTCTCTCTCGTCCTTCAAACTTAACAAAACTCTTCAAAGTTCCCATTTCCCCTTCGAACCTACCCTTCATCTTCAGGGTTTGAGTCAATCGTATTAAATGGGTGCCGAGGTTAAGATCTGGAATCCCTTGGAAGTAGCAGAACAAGCTCGTAAAGACTATACCTCTCAGATTTTTGCGTCCCACCTTACTATTGATCCCTCACTTTCCTTTCCTCACATGAAACCTCTCGTCCTGTTCGTAATTACACTTCTAACCTTTTAATCTATTTCTTTTTCCTCTTTCGCGCGCTTCCCTAATGCTTGTTCAACATGCTTTGGCTTTGTCGTTTCACTTGTTTTAGCATTTGCTTCTGTCGTTTTCGGTTCTTCGACTTTACTCTTCCGTTTGGTTGCTTGGAAAATGGGGGAAATTTTGATGAAGGGGATTTTGGCTGAGTCAAATTCTGATCTGGCTGGCGATTCCAGAATTTCAGGAATGATTCAATTTTTTTAGGATTTGGATTTGGATTTCATTCTGTCGCTTATGGTGTTTTGTATTGACTTGATTCTCTCGTTTGGTTTCTGAGAAAATTGTGGGAAAATGGGAGGGATTTGGACCAAGGGGATATTGGTTGGGTGAAATTCGGATTTGGCGGTTCTAGATTTTTGGGAACGATTTGATTCCTTTGGATTTAGGGTTGTGTAGGTTGTGTAAACTGTCTTTTTGTATTGAATCGTTTGATGGTTTGGCTTGTTTTGCAATTGAATGTTACTTTCCCTGTCTCCTCTGCCACCTTCTCTATTCCTTAAATTATCTCTTTCTCATACTATTTTTCTTGTGTGATTCCGGTTAGAAAATCAGAGAAATATCTGATAATATCTTTTCATATCTTAGCATATCTTAGAGTATCCTAGATAATCTCTTAGGATTTATTTTTTATTTATATTTTATGTTTTGATTCTCTATTTGATTAAGATTATGATTATACTTTTAGTATACAGAGGACTATTGGGTTGTCTTTTGTAATCACATCGTCACTACATCAATTCAATATAAGTTTTATTATTTCTTGGTTTGTTTCTCTCTTTTCCTCTTTCCCTACCTAAAAACCTTCCAATTCAACATGGTATCTAGAGCCAGACAAAGGTACCATCCTCTGTGACTTGTACTGTCACTATTCCGCTGCGGAGTTCCGCTAAGTATGAAAGAACTCTAATCATCTTATCAACCATACAAAATCCTGCTATTTTTTCTCTCCTCTGTTGTGTTCTTTTTTTCTGGGGCGTTTTTTGTCTTTCTGACACTCGTTCTTGTGCTGTCAGCCGCCATCAGCCACCGTCTGCCGCCATCTCCGGCCGCTGACCACACCACCAGGCTTGACGTCGGCCGATCTGTCCAACTGTCCAGACAGCGCCGTCGTCCGCCTACCGACTCGCCTCCACACTCGTCTCTTCCGATCTGCGCGTAGCCGCAGGCGCACACATTCCTTCGGAGCATGACGGTGCGTCCGGCCACCTTTCCTGCCGCCGTGTCCAGTGCCGAACTCGCCGGCCTCCGCTCTTTTTAGATCTGTTTTCACCTCCCTTAATGGACCACTTTTCAGCAACCACCTCGATGTGTTTGACTCTCTTTGGTTATGTTTTGCTTCTTCAGTGTTTGTCATGCAATTCTTATCCACTAAATGGATCATACCAATGACTTTTGTTCCCACCGACGATCATTCCGGTGTTGACTCCTTTCCCACGGATGAGTCATATTAGTGGTGACTTTTGTTCCCACCGACGATCATTTCGGTGGTGACTATTTTACCACATATAAATCATATTAGTCGTGACTTCTATTTCCGTCGATGGTTGACTTATGTTGGCTATTACTCACACTAGCCCAACTCATTGTCCCAGATGCTTTGGCCCGGCTCTTTTCCTAGATGCACTGGCCCGTCTTTCTCCCAGATGCATTAGCCTTGGCCCCTTGTCCCAGATGCACTGGCCTCGTCTCAGTCCCGGAAGTAGTTGTCTAACTTAATTTCAATTTGAAATAATTTGGGTCTCCGATATTGTTGTTGAAGCTTCCAAATACAGTTTTGAGAAGTTCGGACCTTGCTGCTAGATTGCTTGTCAAGAAATTTCTGTCAGGCTGATGATCATTCCAGCTATCTTGCTAAGTTATCTTTCCAGTAACTCTCTCCGGCCTCTCCAACATTCTGGAGTTGCCTTCCAACCATTATTTTCGTGGAGCTCAGTTTTTTATTTTAAATTTTAATTTGAGGGGGAATGCATTATTTTCGTGTAACAAGCTTAAAGCTTAGTAAGCTTTAGCTTGAGGGAGAGTGTTAGAAAATCAGAGAAATATCTGATAATATCTTTTCATATATTAGCATATCTTAGAGTATCCTAGATAATCTCTTAGGATTTATTTCTTATTTATATTTTATGTTTTGATTCTCTATTTGATTAAGATTAGGATTCTACTTTTAGTATAAATAGGACTATTGGGTTGTCTTTTGTAATCACATCGTCACTACTACATCAATTCAATATAAGTCTTATTATTTCTTAGTTTGTTTCTCTCTTTTCCTCTTTCCCTACCTAAAAACCTTCCAATTCAACAATTCCATGCAGTAAAATGTGCAAGGATATGTTCAAGGCTTGGTCAAATTTGGGTGATTCTTGCTTTTGTGTTGAGAAAATTTCCGGAGGCATCACGAATTTGTGTGAGTAATTTCTTGTTACTTGCATGAGGACTTTTCATAAGCTGAATGGATTCATCTGTTAAATGGATTACTTACTAAATACCATGTAATGATGAGCTTAAGTTTCATATGGTTGCTTAATTTCTTTTCATTCATCCTTAACCTTTTGTTGTCGAAATAGAACCTTACTGATAAATTTATCATTATGTGTCAGTACTCAAGGTTTCAGTTAAACAAGAAAATTGTATTGATGATACTGTAACCATCAGATTGTATGGACCGAACACTGAGTACATTATTGATCGTCATCGGGAATTGCAGGTTAGATGCTGTACTCCTTCATTACATACCAAACTAGCTAAGTCACTGTATGCTTCTGCAATCTGCATGATTTCTTGAGTCAAATACTGTGGTTAATCTTGCATTGGTATTGCCGTCTTCATTTTATGTTACTTTATTTTTGTTATTCATGCAAATGTTGTTCTCTAGCTGATAAATAATTGTATGTTACATGATAACTAAACTATAAATATGCTTGTGGCAGTGCTTGTGGTAATATTTTTCTGAATGGTAATTGTACCGTTTTCTTCTCAGCTGACCATTCCAAGTTGAATTTGAATTTTTCATTTTGAGCTAAACTTCAATTAATATATTTTAACTTTGGCAATACAATAATTCCTTCCACTATTTTCTTTATCCCCCCTCTCATTTAAAGCAGCATAAGAAAATAATACAACTTTTTAGGAGAATTCTGGGACTTCTAGGTTAGAGGTTTCTGCATATAAAGCTTACAGTATTTTTTTAGTTTTTGGGAATAAGAATTTAAAATGTCTTTACCTCCAATAACATTAAAACAATCCCTTATGGAATGGTGCATTTTAGTCTCGAAATCTGCTAAACACTTCCAGTTAGATTAGTTGCTTCTTCTATATGTACTCAATAGTTTATTTGAAGTTTCTTCCTTCTAATTGCTTGTGAAATTTGGTCTCTAGGCCACAAAATACCTCTCAGCTGCAGGATTTGGTGCAAAGTGGCTTGGAATTTTTGGAAATGGCATGGTGCAATCTTTTATAAATGCACATACTCTAACTCCATCAGGTACAAATAAGAAAATAAAAACCATGTTTTGAACAGGAGTGACAATGTCAGGTTGATAAATGCTAATAGATTTTGTTGAATTGCCTGCTTTTGGGTTTTCTTGATAATAATTGCTAGAAACTCAAGCATGTCTAAATAGTGAATCTCTTCCCGGCAATGAATTTACTATACATGTCTGTAGCATTTACAGAAGTTTTCTTTGGCTGAATGTAGCATTTATGGGTATCATATTAGGGACAAGTATTGTGGTCAGATCATATTAGGGACAAGTATTGTGGTCAGATCATATTAGGGACAAGTATTGTGGTAAGTTCCTTAACGGAAACCATAATTTACATTGGAATAGGATCAGTAGGTTTAACCTTTACTGACTATAGTCTTGTATTAAATTCCTTAATCCTTACTGGATAATAGACTAAAATTTACATCAGATTGTGTTCACTAGATTTTAACTGATAATCCTTTACTCCACTAAGATTAAATGTGGGATTTTTGAGCTTGCCTTCACTAACCTTAGAATCAATGCTGCTAATTCTTGACCATAAGAAGGGTCTAAGCTGAAGTTCTCATTATTACTAACTTGTCATGATATTTTGTTACTTAGCCCATCTTTTTTTATTACATTAACACAATATATAACTAATATTTGCTTCTTTTTAGTGTATTAATTAATTATCATTTTGAGTAAAAGCTTAGAATCTGATTTTAACTAGTTTAACCACACCTTTTTTTAATGCTTATGGTGACCTGTAGAACTGCAACCTGTTTAATGGCATCATGAATGCATTTTCTCCATCTCAGATATGCGGGAGCCAAAGCTGGCTGCTAAAATAGCCAAGGAGCTGCAGAGATTTCATCACATGGAAATTCCAGGTTCTAAGGAACCTCAATTATGGAACGATATTTGGAAATTCTTTGAGAAAGGTCCTTTATAATTTCCTCCCTGTAACTTGGCCTTTGTTCACTTCTCTTTCTTTTGTGTTAGTTAAACATGTTATTTTGTTTGAAGTGAGTTTGATCTCTGTTGATTGAGTTTTAGGATTTTGACCATGATTCTTGTTTTTGGATAAAGTTTTGAGCTCTTCTTCAGCTTCTTAGTTTTAATACTCACTGATTTTAAGTTTGAGAGAAATAGCTTGTAGTACTAGAATGATCTACTATGCCTTGTAATGTATATAGCTAACATTGAAGAGTCTCTTGGGGATTTGGCCTTGTAGATTTAAATATACATATATTTTGTGTCCACAATTTGTTACATAAAAGATCCTTACATTTTTCATTCTATCTCCTTAGTCCTATGTGAAAAGCACTTTTTCAACATATTAAAACAATCCTGAATAACTATACTACCTTATGCGCACTCTGCTTTTTTGAAGGCTGGTGTATATGCTTGAAAGGTTGGTGTTATTAGTATTTGAGATCCCATTTCTTTTTTTTCTTTTTCTTTTTTACAGCATCTGTTCTTGAATTTGATGATAGTGAAAAGCATAAGACTTATGAGACAATTTCATTCAGGGAAGTGCACAATGAAATTGTGGAGCTCAAGGTACTAGCTCTTTCTATATATTTCTTGAGTGTTATCTTTGTATTTATTCATTGTAATGTAGTAGTCAATATGAACGTAAATTACCACCACCTTTGGAAGTCCAATGCTAAATCATTAAATTTAAAGATTTAAATTTATGTCTTAAGAGTGGCTCTTGCCATCTTTTGTCCTGTTAGTATCCAATCACTTTTACTAAACAGTCTAACTATATTTGGACAGGATAAAAAACAATAAGTGCCCTATCGTTCAGGCTTAGGGATATAACGTTCTATCCTTTTCCTGTCAATTTTTTCTTTTAGTTCATGAAGGTAGCTTATGAATGACTGTGGAAATTGTAAAGGGCTGAATTAGTAATTGTGAATGATGAATTTTATGTTTGTCAACAATTTATTCTCTTCACAGATTATTTTTTGATTTTGCAACAGGGATTGAGTGACCGTCTCAATTCTCCTGTAGTTTTTTCTCACAATGACTTGCTCTCTGGAAATATAATGATTAATAATGAAGAAGGTACTCACATTCCTTGACTATAAGCATATTCTTGCTTCCACCCTGTGATTATAGATGTAAATTCATAATTTGGTAGTTTTTTTTCTATTAATAATTTTTTCTTACGCATGCCATTATGTATATATGTGCCATGTTTGTGAACCCTTGTGAGTTCTTTAGTATCACCATATCTTCTTTACCAAAAAACTATATATATTTGTAAATTGTTCTTTTATGTTTCTTTTATCTGTCTTCTTCCTAAAATGTATGCATGTTATTGCAAAGTCGTGACCCATGAACCTACTGTTACTGCAATTTTCTGATTACTGATTAAGGAGCAAGTTTAAATGCAATGGCGTTGCATTGCTTGTCAAAGAGATGTTTTTCTCCAATGGTTGCTAAATGGTTGAGTACAAAATTACTTTAAAGTTTGGACTGTGAGCTTGACATAATAGCTCCCATTGTCAGTGTTAAGGAGTTAAAGAAGAAGAAATGGGTTAATTTCCTTCAAAGAAAAAGAAAAAGAAATGGGTTAATTATGAACTAAATCTTACTGAGCTTGTTTGATAATGACAGGAATTTAGGATGTGAATGTATTGTATCAGTTTATAACAAAGTAGTAAAGAGATAGAAATGCCTATGAAATTGGACACTTGCATCAGAATTAGCGTAACATGTATCAAGAGATAATGCTTAGATACCAAACTTTTTCATTAATTATGAGTTTCTCATCTTCCAATCTCCTTAAATTTGTTCTGACAAATCTGCAGATAAACTTTACTTCATTGATTATGAATATGCATCATACAATTACAGAGGCTTTGATATAGCAAACCACTTTGCAGAATATGCTGGCTTTGAATGTGACTACAACTTGTAAGTTCTTTATGCTTGCGTCTCTTCCTTTGCTCAGTCATGATTTATTTGTTAGTTCTTGAACAGTTTTTTATTGCAGGTACCCAAATAAGAATGAACAATATCATTTCTTCAGGCATTACATACAACCTGACAGACCACATGAGGTACTAATCACAGCGAAGGGGATTAAATATTTAAAATTGCATTTTAATTCATTGTCTCGTGATTGTCAATAATCCCTAAAATGAGATGCAGATAGTCAATCAATTATGGCCACTGCCATCTTTGCAGTATAGCATGTTAGTGTCATATTTGGTTTGTACTGTTTAGGATTCTAAAACCATTTAATTGGTGCTAAGCATTTGTTTTGGATTAAAGAAGAAATTCATTAAGACAGAGATAATAGGTGCTTAGCATTTGTATGGATATTCATTTTAAATTTCTGATTCTGTGTCTTGTTGGATCTTGATGGAATTTTTTTTTGCAATGATCTTCTATATTGCCTGAGTGTTAGGTCACTCCTAGGAAGCCCTTTGGTGCTTCAATTATTTTAGGTTGGCATTATGGTTTAATGTCGGGTTGATGTATGCTGTTGCTGGTTTGCCTCTTGTTTGTTGTACCCTTTGGTGCATGATCTATATTAGGTTGGCTTTATGGTTTAATGTTGGATTGATGCATGCTGTTACTGGTTTGCCAGAGCTGGTGTTTGTTACATAAAACCCAAATATCTTCCTGACATCCCCACATTTGTTCTATTCCAAGTAGTTTCTTCAAATTTGACTTGAACTTGATATAGCCTTAGCTTTCCATGCCATGTTCCATATTGCTTGCTAATAAAATTATCTACTTAGAATACACATGCACTTAATTGTTGTTATATAAGTGTATATAATTACGTAGCTTTGGGTTGGTTCTTCCCCTTCCTATTTGCTGCTTCTTTTATATCATCATTACTTATTTAATACAGGTGTCTGAGAAAGATCTTGAAACTGTCTATGTTGAGGCTAACACATATGTACTGGCCTCACACCTTTTCTGGGCTTTGTGGGGGCTAATTCAGGTAATTTATTTCCACCTTTTATGCTTGTTATCCTTAATCAAATGACATTCACGACTGTTAATATTTCTTTTCATTGCTAATCAGGCAAAGATGTCCCCAATCGATTTCGATTATCTTGGTTACTTTTTCCTTCGATACAATGAGTACAAACGGCAGAAAGAAAGGTATTTCTTGCTGGCACAGTCCTACCTTTCAGGTCGCAAGAATGACTAGATGGATTATGCTTACTCAATCATTCATTTTTTTTTATTTTTTATTTTGTATGTCAAGTTTGTAGCACGAGGCTCCTGATTCGTGTAGTTAAAATGTGTGTAAAATATCTTTTGTAGAAGCTCATGGCAATGATGGTAAATGTAAACATTTAGTTTGATTTAGGTAGATATTTAGAAGCCCTTTTGCCTTAATGTTGTAATCCTGAAACTCCAGCTGTCATTGATCTATTATTCTTTTTCCCTGTATTTTGACAATTACAAATTTTGGCCTGCTGCTGTCTATGTAGTCTTTGTTATCCCTTTCGTCTTCATTCCGTGTTGAAACTTGAGAAGCAGGGACGTCTCCTACGTCACACATACAGCTTGGATGATTTAGATGTTATTTTTCTATCGTAAGTGGGACCTAATTGAACTTCAGAACAAAAATAATAATAAGGTTAAAACAGAACAATGTTGCTTGGCTCATAATAAACAAAAAAAATTAAAGCGGAAGATTAAAGACCGGTAATTCATCGAAGTGGAAGTGAATTGCACCTTCAGATGAATTTTATTGGAGTTAGAATCTTGGAGTCGTCACTTTGAGGAGTGTTTTATCTAACCACTACCTCTGGTTAAGGGTTAGTTTTACAGTCACATTTGTGGAGATACTCAATAAAAAAACAATGGGTAATGAAGTTGTTGTCCATTCCAATAGCTAACTCCGACTATAATCCTTGGAACATTGGGTTAATTTAGATTGGAGAAATCTTGACCTTTCAACTTGATCCAATGTAACCTTTCAACCTAGCCAAACCATTCTTGTTTTGTAAACAAGTTGGGTATGAAATTATCTAAAATCAATTTATGAATGGTCCTAACCACTCCTTGTCATCATTACCGAAGTTAGTGCCCTTTTAAAAATACAAGCTCATTGATTAACAGGGGATGTATTATTATGGTCAGATGAAATGAAAAGAGAAATGTTTGGAACACTTTCTTTTTAATACATTAGTATCAAATATGTATGAACCACTTAATAACTTTTTTTTTAAGCAAGGTGATAAGTCACCATAAATTTATTAATAAAATAAAAAAGAAAACAAGAACATAGGGGGACCAAAACGAAAACCCATGCAAAATAGATGAGAATCAAGCATACCTAGAATTAGGTTTTTTATTCAGTCTCAGGTTATCCTTCTTCTGAGATTTGGACATAACCACCATCAAACCATCTTCAGCAACATTATCATTGTTCTGCTCTCCTTCCTTAGAAGTACTTGCATCTTTTTGCTCTTCCAACCAAGCAGATAAAACATTAAAATCATTCTGAACAACAGTTGGAAAAGCGCTAAGGTCTTGAATATAAACTGGATTTGAATTAATCTCAGGAGTCTCAAGATTCTTACTACTAACTATTAAATCACAGGTAGCCTTGGAATGCACGGACACTGGAGTCGGAGTACCCTTCGTGTAACGTCCTAAAATTTTAAAATAATATTTTTAATAAAAATAATAAACTAGTATGAGTTTTAGCGTAAAATATTTGTTAATATAAGAATATATTTAAATTATTCAACAATTAAAAAATAAAAAAAACTGGATAAATAAATAAATAAATAAAAATATATGTAAATATAACTAGAGTAAGGGGCTCTCTGCGTTAAGCCCAAGCACAGGTTTATTGGCTCTTGGCTTTTGCCAAAAGCAAGTTATATAGGTTTAAAAAAAAATTAATTTAAAATAAAATAAATAAATAATATATATATACCAATTTAAAGTCATGTCAGGGGTTCCATTGTGAAACATGAGTTCTCCACTGCGCCGCACGGAGTGTAGAGAGGGAGACCATTCCGAGAGCTGTTATTTTCTTTGGCAGTTCAACCATGGCAGCACACGGATCCAAAAACGTTGGTGAAAGGAAAAAGAATTTTTTAGAGAAGAACTAGCTTTTGTCACACATAATTTTTAGAGCATTTTGAAGGTCTTCAAGGGGTGGGTAACAATATTTTTTACGAACTCTTTCCACGGTATGTATGATTGTTTGGGTTGATAAGGGATTACCTTGTGCTTTTGAGAGTTTTTAATTGATTTGAAGTATACAGTTAGTAACTTAATTTCTAAAATTGGGGGTTTTGTTAAAAAGAGAATAAGTTGATTAATTGATATTGTAATGTGCTTATTTATGTATGATATGTTGCGATATTCATGATTGCTTGTTATTGGGGGAAAATTTATATGTTTAATTTGTGGAAAACATTTTGTTACATACGAGATATGACATATGTGAATTATAATATGTTGTATGATGTTTGCCGCAATATCACCTATGATAGGGGTATCGAATAGTAATACCACCGTAATGGGGTATCGAAAGTAACATCGCCATGTATTTGGGATGTCGAAGAAAAAAAAAGCAATACCACCTAGAAGGGGTATCGAAAGTAGCACCGCCACACGTTGGGGTGTCGAAAATGGAGAAATACCACCATGTGCACATGGGAGGTATCGAAATGGAAATGTCCCCGACAGGAGGGTGACATCGAAACACTCCTCACGAGTAGGGGTGGGCAATGGGACGCCATTGTCGTGTGATGTGTGAGATTTACGGCATGCCGGCAAAAGACTAATATAAGTACGAGGTCTTTGAGCCATTGGATTAATACATGATATGTGGAATGTGATGCGTTGAGATGAGTTGTTCTTATGCTATATGATTTTGAGTTGATGAAATTACTATTGTTATTAAAAGTATTTTTATATACATTATTTTGGAAAAATTAGTGGATACCATGGATAGTTTTTCTGGTTACCGCGCCGGCTGAAAACAACATTATTTTCAAAATATTTTATAACTGTATTGTTGTTCACTGGGATTTTCTATCTCATTAAAAAGTGTTGTTTTCAGAGCTCGAGGACATCGTCATTGAGGACACACAGAGACTTGAAGAGTTATTATTTTGCTTTTAGATTAGTTGATTAGTATTTGTAGCATGATTTAAGAGCATCATGCCGACATCTTTTATCATTTTCAGTTTACATTCTCGAATTGTAGTTAGATGCCCGGTTTTGAGGCTTTTGGTTTTTATTCAAATGTAAGGATTTATTAATATTTTTCATTCCTTTAAAAATAACATTATTCTATTTAATACGAGGCATTTTTAATACTTAATTATTTGAGAAAATTTTATGACTTGTATAATTTAATTAAATGTTTTGAAGGATTTTTATTGAAATTAATTCGGGTTACTAATGTAACGAAGGGCGTTACATTTTTTGTATCAGAGCAGTTCGATACTAAATCGGACTATGGCATTGGGGCTTTTCTAAAACAAAAGTTGGGCGCATAGGATGCTTGTTAGAGTTATAAATGCTGCATGTTATTCTTTGGGATATTGGACCTGATCAACCCAATATTTCATTGGTAGTGAGCAGATTTATGGCGACTAATAGGCGAGGTACGAATGTTGCACTTGCAACATCTTTGGATTGTATGGCTGTAGCTATGCAGGAGCAGATGGAGACTCTCCGTCAGTTGAAGGGGAATGAAGGCCAGTCACGGGTGGAGTGGTGACAACCTAGGACCTTTGGCACGTGGGGCTTTTCGAATTCTAGATGAACGACCCGCCATCATTCCGAGACAGCTTAGATCCGAAGGAGACGGAATTTCTTTAACTCGTATAGGAGAAAAAGTTACTATATTGGTTGATTCAGGAGCAACACATTCATTGATATATCCCTCATGTGTAAAATTTTGAGTCACCTATCTTTCGTTTGTCCTTTGATTCATTTGTTTCTATTTCTATGGGGGATAATCTTATTACTTCCAGTGCTTATTTAAATTGTTTTCTTGTGCATCGAGACATGCCTTCTGTCTTCGATCTTACTTGTTATCTATGTCTGGATTGGATGCGATTCTTGGTAAGGACTGATGGTCGTCTAGACTTGTTGTCATAAGGTACTTTGATAGAACTTTTTTTTTTTTTTTTGCCCCTTCACAACCAATGTCTTTGATCGTTCGGTGTCAACTCAAATTGTATTTGATGTTTCTTGTAATAAGTGCTTAGTTGAGGGAGCTCAAACTGCTAAGATAGAGGCTAATAGTGGAGTTATGGCTAAACCTGTAGTGCGCGAGTTTCAAGATGTTTTTCTTCAAGAGGTCTCTAGCTTACCTCCATATAGAGAAATTGAGTTCAACATAGGTCTCGTGTCTGAGAATGGACCAGTGTCGGTAGCACCTTATAGAATGACACCACTAGAGTTATGTTAGCTTAAGAAACAAATAAAAGAGTTGTTAGAAAATAGGTTTTTACACGTAGATTTGACTAATATGAAAAATTGAAATTTTAGGGTTGTTGATTCTTAAGATGAGATTCTTAAAATATTTTATGTCATTTGATGAATTGGTTTGATAAATGTATTTTTCCTTGTATTTATAAAGGAATAATTTTACTTTTCATTTATCGTTTTGCTTGCATATTCTTCTTTGATGTCAAAATTGCCAAAGCTAATTTCACTCCCGAGTGCGTCAAATTACGTTTTCAATTCCAATGACTTCCCTGTGCATCGCGTTCTTGTCTCTCTTTAAGGACAAATCATGTTTTTATTTTGGAATCAGAATCTTAGCTTGTTCCTGACGCATGATTTCACCTTATTTAGGTGTTTTGGTTTCTTTTTGTATTTGAAATCTAATTCATTATTATTTAATTATTATGTACATAAAATTCCACTTTGATTATTGTTAAGAAATATGGTTCATTTTGTGATAAGTTTTGAGTGCTTTTAGTAGGGAAAAAAAATTGATTAGAGTATGAGGTTATGTGCGGACAATAGGCAATTGAACAAAGTAACCATTAAGGATAAGTATCTTTTGCCTAGGATAGATGCCTTTAGATCAATTGAGTAGAGTGGCGATTGATTCTAGTAAAGTAGATGCATAGATAGGATGAAAGAAGCCTAACACAGTGAAAGACGTGAGAAGTTTCCTAGAATTGGAGGAATATTATAGGATGTTATAGATGGGTTCTCTAAACAAGCCTTGCCTCTCACCAAATTGACTAGGATAGGAAAATCTCTTGTATGGGATAAAATTCGAAGTTTTTAATGATCATAAGAGCCTTAAATAATTGAAGAAAAAAAAAGCGAGAGTTAAATATGAGGCAAAGAAGATGGAAAGAATTTCTTAAGAACTATGATCTTGAGTTGAAGCACAGTTCCAGAAAAGTCAATGTAGTTGTCAATGCTTTGAGTAGGAAATCTTTGCACATGTCTAGCTTGAGACTGCAAGAGATGAACCTAATAGAAGAGTCTCGAGACATGATTTTGGATGTCTTTTTAAAGCTTTAAGCTTGAGATTGAATAGGTTGAAAATTTGTATGACCTTATAAAATAGATTAAGCGGTGCAGTTTTTAGACCAAGAATTGCAAACCTTTTTTTGATCAAGAGAATTATGTGTTATCTGATAATGATCTAATGTTGTTTAAGAATAGGATCGTTGTTCCTAAGGAGGGGAGCCTTAAAATAAAATAAAATAAAATTATGTTATAAGAGACACAAAGGAAAGTTAACCATACTTCCAAGAATAACCAAGATGTCTCAAGATTTAAAAAAAGGTATATTAGTGGACGGGAATAAAAATGGATGTAGTATTAGAGAAGTTGTATATATATGCTCAAATTTTATAATTATGTTGTGATTGTTATATAATTTTTAGACAATCAATTTCCTTGATATTTCATATTGCTTTTCAATTGACCAAATATTAATCAGATTAATATACCCCTAAGATTTGTTTTCCATATAGATTAATGACATGTTTAATCCTAACAAACTTATATTCTTATCAAAAAGTGAAAAATATTTTTCTTATTTGTATGTGCCTACTCAAAGATCAATATAGAACTGATTTCTTAGTACTGTTGTGGTGTTTATTTTTTACACTTATTTCTGCACGATTTAATTGCAAGCTTATTAAAGCTTATTCTCCATTTTGGTATCACTTTTTTTTTTTTTAAAGTAAGATCTTCCTATCAACAGAAAGGGAAATATTTCTTTCCTTGTGAAATTATCATATTGAGCTAGAAAAGAATTAGTATGTGGATGCCGCTACTGCTTCTCTTTTCTTTATTTTCCTATTTATATCTGTTCTGTAAAATGAGAAATTTGGTCTAGAGTCTATACGAGACTATTATATCTATGTATGGATGATATAAAACATTACTTCAATTCTTTTATGGATTGTATGTTATAAATTTATTTATGAGAATGCTTATAATGATGAAATGCAAGTGAAGGTATTCTAATTATAGGCGGATAGACAGAAACAAATGTTTAAGTTCCCGATTTTATTATATAAACGTTATTATTGACTTCATTTTAAAATTTATTGTTTTGTTAATAGAGGTTATTTTTTTAGGGGTTTACCACCCAGTTTTATTTTGGGAGACTTTAACTGGAATAAGTTGGGTCTTTCTAATTATAAATTCAGATGAATTTCTTGTTGTATGAGTTTGGTTTTGCCCAACATGTTTTTGTTTCTTTTGATTCTTTTAAATAAATTTTTGTTGCGCTGCAAGTGTTTTGTAAGGGATTGTGGTGTCGACCTAGGTGGGATTTGCCTCATCTAAAGTGATACTTCTGCACGTCAAACTTTTTTTTTAAAATAAAATAAGATAAAATATATTTTTATAGTTAAGGTGCCATGAATTGTACACTTATTATCTGGTGAAACAGTCGATGACTATATATATATATATATATATATATATATATATATATATATATATATATATATATATATATATATATATATATATATATTGGTAATGTGATTAGGAAAGGTAGGTTCCCTTTATATTAGTACGAAGTAGGTGAGAAGATCTTGTTAGAGCCAGATATAATCCAAGAGACCGCAATTAGGATGAACAATTGAGGGAAAGATGCGCATTGTGCAGAATAGGTAAAAGGTGTTATGCCAACAAGAAAACGAAAGCTTTAGAATGTTAGGAAGAAGAACATGTATTCTTGAGAGTCACTCCTAAAACTAGGGTGGGGAGAGCAATGAAAGTTCGCAAATTGAATCCTCGTTTAATAGGACCTTTCCAAATTCTTATAAGGGTCGGGCCTGTTGCTTACCAATTGGCTCTTCCGCCACAGTTGGCAAATCATGATGTTTACAATGTGTTGCAACTCTAAAAATGTGCCTGATGAGTCTCATGTGATAGCTTCTGAATCTATACAATTGAAAGGTAATTTAATCTACAAGCCTAGGCCTAATCAAATTTTGGACAAGAGCACTAGGATTCTGAGGAAAAAGATGATTCCTTTGGTGAAAATGTAACGAGAATGATTGACTCCTGAAGAGATTACTTGGGAGATAGAGGAGGACATCGTACGCCAATACCCAGATCTAGTTGTTTAAGATAAGGTAACCATTATGTTTGGTTTTTGGCATATGTTAAAATATGTGCGTGAGTAAGGGAAGAATTTCGGGGACGAAATTCTCTAAGGAGGGGAGAAATGTAACATCATAAAATTTTAAAATAATATTTTTAATAAAAATAATAAACTAGTATGAGTTTTAGCGTAAAAGATTTGTTAATATAAGAATATATTTAAATTATTCAACAATTAAAAAAGAAAAAAAACTGGAAAATAAAAAAAAAAAAAAAAAAAATATATATATATATATATATAATATATATATATATATATATGTAAATATAACTAGAGTAAGGGGCTCTCTGCGTTAAGCCCAAGCACAGGTTTATTGGCTCTTGGCTTTTGCCAAAAGCAAGTTATATAGGTTTAAAAAAAAATTAATTTAAAATAAATAAATAAATAATATATATATACCAATTTAAAGTCATGTCAGGGGTTCCATTGTGAAACATGAGTTCTCCACTGCGCCGCACGGAGTGTAGCGAGGGAGACCATTCCGAGAGCTGTTATTTTCTTTGGCAGTTCAACCATGGCAGCACACGGATCCAAAAACGTTGGTGAAAGGAAAAAGAATTTTTTAGAGAAGAACTAGCTTTTGTCACACATAATTTTTAGAGCATTTTGAAGGTCTTCAAGGGGTGGGTAACAATATTTTTTACGAACTCTTTCCATGGTATGTATGATTGTTTGGGTTGATAAGGGATTACCTTGTGCTTTTGAGAGTTTTTAATTGATTTGAAGTATACAGTTAGTAACTTAATTTCTAAAATTGGGGGTTTTGTTAAAAAGAGAATAAGTTGATTAATTGATATTTGTGATATTCATGATTGCTTGTTATTGGGGGAAAATTTATATGTTTAATTTGTGGAAAACATTTTGTTACATACGAGATATGACATATGTGAATTATAATATGTTGTATGATGTTTGCCGCAATACCACCTATGATAGGGGTATCGAATAGCAATACCACCGTAATGGGGTATCGAAAGTAACATCGACATGTATTTGGGATGTCGAAAAAAAAAGCAATACCACCTAGAAGGGGTATCGAAAGTAACACCGCCACATGTTGAGGTGTCGAAAATGGAGAAATACCACCATGTGCACATGGGAGGTATTGAAATGGAAATGTCCCCGGCAAGAGGGTGACATCGAAACACTCCTCATGAGTAGGGGTGGGCAATGGGACGCCATTGTCGTGTGATTATGAGATTTACGGCATGCCGGCAAAAGACTAATATAAGTATGAGGTCTTCGAGCCATTGGATTAATACATGATATGTGGAATGTGATGCGTTGAGATGAGTTGTTCTTATGCTATATGATTTTGAGTTGATGAAATTACTGTTGTTATTAAAAGTATTTTTATATACATTATTTTGGAAAAATTAGTGGATACCATGGATAGTTTTTCCGGTTACCGCGCCGGCTGAAAACAACATTATTTTCAAAATATTTTATAACTGTATTGTTGTTCACTGGGATTTTCTATCTCATTAAAAAGTGTTGTTTTCAGAGCTCGAGGACATCGTCATTGAGGACACAGAGACTTGAAGAGTCATTGTTTTGCTTTTAGATTAGTTGATTAGTATTTGTAGCATGATTTAAGAGCATCATGCCGACATATTTTATCATTTTCAGTTTACATTCTCGAATTGTAGTTAGATGCCCGGTTTTGAGGCTTTTGGTTTTTATTCAAATGTAAGGATTTATTAATATTTTTCGTTCCTTTGAAAATAACATTATTCTATTTAATACGAGGCATTTTTAATACTTAATTATTTGAGAAAATTTTATGACTTGTATAATTTAATTAAATGTTTTAAAGGATTTTTATTGAAATTTATTTGGGTTATGAATATAACGAAGGGCATTACACTTCGAACTATGCTCGACCACCCGAGTATCCTTGACTGTAGAGTCAACATTAGTTGCACCAAAAATTGAGATATTCTCTGTAGAGCCATTGACAGCATTTGTTGCAACCGGAGATGAGTTCTGTGGAATGGAATTTGAGACATGATCAGGGGATAAATGTTTCTCATAGACAGTCTCAACCGATTCACTATCACTCAAGTTTTTTCCCGTGATGTATCAATCTGCCCATTAACTTCAATTGACTTTTGCTCTGGAACCTTAGGGACATAAGCTTGCTTAGTCTTCTACACCAAAGGCGGATCCTTATGCACTAATTTCTCCTTATTAAATTTACAAGTCGAAGCCAAGTGCCCAATTGATTTACAATGAGAACAAAAAGAATGAAGCTTCTCATATTTGATACCGACAAGAAATGCAAAACCTTCACGTTCTACCATAATCTCCTTGAGCAACTTCCCTGTTAAATCAAAATCCACTAAGACTCGAGCATAGTGACCATATGCCCGAGTACGGGTATCTTCATCCAAACTTATTGGAGTACCTAAACCGCCTGTAATTTCAAATAACAGTTTTGAGCGCCAATATTCCTGCGGCAAGTCATGAATTCTAACCCAGCATTGAGCATGAGATTGTTTCTGCTTACTAGGAATAAAATCAGGAGACCACTGAAAAGAACGCAATAGCCCTGGTTGAAGGTTCCAAGCCCCAACAGCCAAGACACTATGCAAATCCTTTTGAGAAGAAAAACTGAATTCATAGAATCCCTTTCCTAACGGAATCCTTCCAATGACCCAAAGGCTTCCATAGTTTTGAAAATTTGTCACATAGGTCGGAGATCTTTACAGGGATATCACCCTTCAACAACAACAAGCGGCCATGAAGGTTGTTTTTGCAACCTTCCAACCCCCTTTGATATTCATCCTCGGATATTTTGATAGAGACAGAGTCTCCATTAACGCACGGCCGAGGAAGCTGGCTAACCGGGATTTCAAACGAACCATTCAAAGCCTGAGCAAAAGATTTTCGCTGTGGATTAGATGGAGAGGACAATGGAGATTCCAGATTGAGAAATGTCCAAGGACAAGCCATCAAGGACGCACAAAATTGAGAGAACCAAATAAAAAACAACACACAACATAGCCGGATCACGCCTTAGCACTCGTCAGCTCTAAACACGTTGCTGAACGCAAACGCACCTTCCAGTACAGTAGCACCGAAATCGAGTGATATAGATGCCGTTGTGGACGAGAACAGGATCTGCGAAGGGGGTTGCGAGAACAGGGGAGATGTCCAGGAACAACTCCTCAGAGATGCCGGAGCCGGGTCGGAGATGAGGCAGCGGATTCAGAGGACTCACGAATCCTCTTGTTTGCGGCGGTTAGGGTTCAAAAGTTGCTCCGCATGGTTCCCCCACCTAATAACTATTAAGTCTGGATAGTCCAAAAATGGAAAGTATCGATGTCATACCTGTATCGGATATCGATACTCCTCAGATACTTCTAAATATATATCCTAGGAGTATCCTAATTTTATTTTTTATTTTTTACGGATACAACCTAGATATAGCTTGGAGATGGCTTGGATATGACTTGATACGACTCGGGATGCAATTTGTGTATTTTTTTTTTTACCTAATTACATTTTTTTCTGAACCCTTTCTTTCTCTCATTCAACAGTTTACTCTGCTCCATCGCCAAAAACATCTCTATCTCTCCTTTCCCATTCCAAATATTGCAGTTCTGCATGACTTGTAACATCCCGTTTTTCATATATAAACCTTGATGTGTTTATATGCGTTATATATGGTTGTTGTCATGCTAGTTTATTAGAAATATGCCTTAGGGAAGTTAAAATGGGGTTAAGTGGGATTTTCTGGAGAAAAGTCCCTTTCTGGCACATGAGCATGACCGTGCTCATGTGCAGCACGACCCCGTGCTCTTAGGTGTGCTCCAGTGGATGCGCGAGCCACGAGCACGACCGTGCTCAAGGGGAGCACGACCGTGCTCGGCGTCTGATGCTATATATAAGAGAGTTTCAGGGTTGCGAGTCATAACTCTTATTTTGACACTTTTTCACAATCCTTGTGCAACAGAAACCTCTCCTTTCTCTTCCCTTTGAAACCCTTAAACGTTCTTGGCGTTCTTGCTTTCATTTGGGAGAGAAGTAGCGTGCTGGTATCAAATTAAGGTAACCTTGTTATCCCCTTTGTTAATCTCCTCTTCTTGTTTCTTGAACTTGGAGATTAATGGTTTCTCTTTTATGTTTAGCCAAGGCTTGAAGAACTCATCGAGCCGTTCAAGGGAACCAAGAGTAGATTCGCTTACGTCCAATCATAGCTTAGATCTTCATACCAGGAATGGGAGAAGGAACTAGTGTAAACATGTAGGCATTGAGGTAGCGTAAGATGAAGGGTTAACTCTTAAACGTTATTATCATGTTTAAGTAGCTTCATTCCCATGATAATATTGCAACAAAAGTTCATACATGTAGTACTACATATTTGAACACCAAGAATAATTGTTAATGACTTCAAAATCGTGATTAATAAAGTTTAGTTGATGGTTAATAAGTTGTGACACAATAATATATATATTAACCAAATTCAATACTTCATTAATCACATTTTAAATTGTATTAATTATAACAAATATTGTCGAATTTTGTTCTCCCATTTTAACTTATAAATAAGATGTATTTATAACAAATGTTGAGCCCGATCTCATCTGAAGTTTTAATAACAAAAATTAAAATATGAATTTTCGAGGTGCTATATAATCTTCTTCTTCTTACCATTCATGCTTAGGGTTTGGTATGTGTGCTCCTCCAACTCTCCAGCCAACATACTGCTCCCTCCTCTTCATTTCTCTTATGGGCCAGCAAAACTGGTGCGTGTATCTTCACCTCTGAGCTTTAATGACCTTCGCTACGATGCGTTTTCGGTTTCAGAGGTGTAGATTCCCGCACCCGTTTTGATGGCTATCTCTGTAACGAGCTCCTTCGACCATGGGTAGGTTGGCACTACCTCGCTTCAACAATCATTTTTCTTCTTTAAATTTCGTTTGTCTTTGGAACGTTTATGAAAATCTTGCGAAAAAAATACTAGTATCACATTCTCTTATCATTCTTTTCGTGTGGATCTGCTGAATCATATGGGCCTGTTTTATATTTAGTATAATACCAATAATAGTGTGTCAGTGTTAAAAAATCTGTTCTAGTTTTTTCAAATTTTAAAGAGGAAAGAAATAATTGTTACTTTCATTGTACATCAAATAATTTAAATTTGTATGGATCTGATCCAATCCGATCTATGGAATTGGTAAATTAACAGATGCTTGAGCAGTCTAGTTTGATTGCAGACCCTTTTGATGGTTGATATTTTCTTAATGGCGTGACCGAAAATTATCTTATTAATGTAAGTTTTTGTTCATTTTTTCCCTCTATTTTTATAATGCAAAATTCTCTAAATGTGATTATCTATTTCCTAAAATATTTACATGAATTGTTGGTGAGATATGCTTTTGTCTTAAAAGAGAACCAGGAAAAAAAATCATAATTCTGTAATAAAAATGAATAAGTACATTCTGATCCCAAATGTGAAATAGACTGGCACGGAGAGGCCTTCAAGAAAATGAAAACCTTAAACACCTATCATAGTCATTAGATTTTCACGTTTTCAGAAATTCATGAATACACAGATTCTTGATGTATCTCTGGTGTCCCAAGTCCCAGCATTAGAGCACTTATTAATTTCATATTGTCATTATTTAATTAAAAATCATAATTCAGTTTGATTCATGGATAAACTTGGAAGCCTGAATGCTGAGGGTTACATCAAGCTCCAAGCAGGATTTTGCACCCATCATGTTGACCTCTCTCAACTTTCTTGAAAAACTTGGGATAAAGCTCCTCTAAATTGGGATGAGTGTAATAAAATGAGAAAATAAGAGTTTATCCTTCATTAGCTAAAGTGGGTCGAGATCTCAATGCTCCTTAACTAATTAAAGGCAGATATATATCATTACTTTCTCATTTTACACTCAAGCTTACTTTAGAGGAACCTAATCCAAAAACTTGACTTCCAAACCTAATCCAAAAACTTGACTTCCAAATTCCTTACTTGGGAGTTTTTGCTTGTATTATTTTCTTAACTTGCCTAAATATACCATTCTTCTGTTTGCACTAAAACTCATGGTCTATATTGTCGTGTGTGAAATTTGATGTTACAAGAGTAGAATGTATATGTGGAGAAATTTTGTGAACTCTTTTTCAAGATAAAAAGAAAAATATTTAGTATGAAATGAAAAGAGTACAGATGAGTTGTATATTGAATAAAAAATAAATAAGAGAAATAGATCAAATCTGCTTCTGGGGATAATATGATATAGGTTTTAGTAGTTGACTGAGCTCTTTTACTATACTTGAGAAGGTAATTTACAGAAGTGGACTCTTCTATGCAAGGGGTAACACAAAAGTGTGGAGAATGTTTTGGTTTGCTACAATTTGGTCGCTTTGGTTACACCGTAACGAAATCATCTTCAAACAATCTTCTTTGAATGTGGAAAAGGTGACAGATCTCATAAAAGTAAGGGTGTGGAGCTGGTTTAAAGCTTCCACAAAGAGGGGCAGTTTTTCATTCACTGATTGGTGCATTAATCCGATCTGCTGTATCAAATCTATAGGCTAGTTCTGAACCTCTCTTGGTCAGGTTTAGTTTTTCTATTTGGCTATGGTTTCTTAATCATATCCTCTAAAAACTAAATTTCTTGGATTCGGTTTGGCTATTCTATGGTTGCAGACTGTCATGATTGTTGGGGGGGGGGGGGGGGGGGCTTTTGGCTTGTAAATAGATACTTATACTATGTAATGGGTTCAGAGCACCCCTAGTGCTCCCTATAATACTAATTGGCTTATAAAAAAAAAAAACTATACTTGAGAAGGTATGCATGACTCAATAATAATAGGAAACAAAACCAGCATGGAGGATATTGGATGCAGAAGTCCTAATCTCCCTGTTTCAGCCTCAAACAAAGGGGAAGTGACAAACGATCCTAATTTCTCTGTCTCAGTCATTGGGTTGACAGATTCAGTGATTTCAGCATGGACTAAGTGGCAAACCAAGGAAAAGCAGAAGAATAACACTGAAAAAGTTTTTATAAAGGAAGTAGAAGCTCATGTAGTTAAAGGAGCATGTAAGCTTAAAGGTTTCTTCTTAGAAGGTAAACTCTGCAACCTTACTTTCTTCTTTTTCTTTCCTCCCTTTGAAACACTGATTTTACATACCATGACATCCAAGTCTCCGTTCCATCACTGTCTGAATTTTGAAGTGTTAGTACTTAGTAGTCCAAGTCTTTACAGTCAACCATTTACTAGTCCATACTAAACTTCTTGGTAGTCACTAGTCAGTCCTCTCAACCTTGGTTTATTGCAAATGAGGAATGTGCTGTAAGCTGCTATACCTAAGTTGTCATTTATACTGTCCATTGCAAGTAGAATTTGGCTTTTTCATTTTGAGCTGTATTAAGTTTCAATTAAGATAATTAACTTTGGCAATACAATATTCCTTCCTCTATTTTCTTTACCCCTTCCTCTTTTTAAAGCACCATAAGGAAATAATACAAAATGTTTAAGAGAATTCTGGGATTTTCATTATTTCACCATATACTGTCAAATTCAAAAAAGTAAATATTAGGAACGGATAGGCAAACCTCAATTTCCAATAACATTAAAACATAAATCCCTTATGGGAGTAGTGGTTCTAAATAGTGTTTTTTTTTTTTAAAAAAAAAAAAAAGAAAAGAAAAGAGAACCATGTTTGTGCTTGCACACATACAGTGCACAGAGAAGTACACATACAGTAAATTATATTTCTCCGTAGAAGTGCACAGAGGATCTCAGTTCTGAACAGAGAAAAATATAAATTCTATTCTAATGGTGCATATTAGTTAATTCTAAAAACTGTCTGCGAAACAGTGCAAGTTAGACTAGCTGCTTCTTTGTCTGTACTAAATAATTTACTTAAAGTTTCTACCTTGTAAATGCTTGTGAATTTTGGTGCTTAGGCCACAAAATACATTTCAGCTGCAGGATTTGGTACTAAGTGGCTTGGAATTTTTTGGAAAGGGGATGGTGCAATCTTTTATAAATGCACATACTCCTAACTCCATCAGGTACAAATGAGAAAAAATCATGTTTAGAGTAGGAGTGACAATGTAAGGTTGATAAATGCTAATAGGTTTTGTTAAATTGCCTGCTGTTGGGTGTTCTTGATAATATTTGTAAGAAACTAAAGCATCTCTAACGTAGCATTTATTATACGTTAGCGTAGCATTTATAGAAGTTTTCTTTGGCTGAATGTAGGCAATCATATTAGGGACAAGGATTGTAAATCTGTAGTAAATTCCTTACTGGAAACGGTAACTTACATTGAATTGGGATCAGTAGGTTTTACACCAGATTGGGATCACTACCTTTTACCTGATGATCCTATATACTCAACTAGGAATAGATGTGGGAATTTTGAGCTTGCCTTCACCAACCGACTCAATGCTGCTATTTCTTGACTATGAGAAGGCTCTAAGATGAAGATCTCATTATTACTAACCTATTATGACAATTTGTTATTTAACTAAACTTTTTTATCAAGTTAGTCAGCATGATATATATCTAATATTTGCTTCTTTGAAATGTATCAAGTATCATTTAGAGTAAAAGCTTAGAATTTGATTTTGGGTCTCATTTAATCACATGTTTTTAATGCTTATGGTGACCTGTATAGCTGCAACCTGTTTAAATGCACCATGAATGCATTTTTCCATTGCAGATATGTAGGGGCAAAAGCTGGCTGCTAATATAGCCAAGGAGCTGCGGAGATTTCATCGTGTGGAAATTCTAGGTTCTAAGGAACCTCAATTATGGAATGATGTCTGGAAATTCTTTGAGAAAGGTCGTTTATTTTTTCTTCCCTTCTCTTTGATCACTTCTCTTTCTTTTGCTATAATTACTGCTGTTTTGATTTGTGTTGATATTGAGTTCTAGATTTTGACCATGACTCTTGTTTTTGGCCAAAGTTTTTAGCTCCTCTTCAGCTTCTTTGTTTTAGCACTCTGCCTGATTTTAAGTTTGAGAGAATAGCTAATGGTACTAGAATTATCTATCATGCCTTGTAAACTGGCTAACCTTTACATAAAAGATCCTTACATTTTTCATTCTATCTTCTAGTCCTATGTGAAAAAAACTTCCTCAACATATTAAAACTATCTTATATCGCTAGAGTAAATCCTTATGCACAATCTTCTTTATTGAGAGGCTGGTTTATACGCTTGAAAGTTTGGTATTTTTAGTATTTGAGTTACCATTTATCTTGTTTTCTTTTACAGCATCTGTTCTTGAATTTGAGGATAGTAAAAAGCAGAAGATTATGATAGAATTCGGGGAAGTCCATGATGAATTTATTGAGCTCAAGCTACTAGATCTTTCCATATATTTCTCGAGCTGTTATCTTTGTATTTACATTGTAATGCAGGAGCCAAGATGAACGTAAATTACCACCACCTTTGGAAGTCCAAAGCTTAATCATTAGATTTGAAAGATTTATATTTATGTCTTAGGCAGTGGCTCTTGCCATCTTTTGTCCTGTTAATATCCAATCACTTTTACTAAATACTCTAACTATATTAAGACAGGATAAGAAACAATGAGTGCCCTAGCGTCCAAGCTTTGGGATATAACATCGTCCTTTTCTATCTTTTTTGTTCATGAAGGTAGCTTATGAATGACTGAGAATTTTTTTTAAAATGGCTGAATTAGTGGTTGTGAATGATGCATTTTATGTTTGCCAACAACTTCTTCTCTTAAACAAATATTTTTTGTTTTTGCAACAATTGTTGCTCACAATGACTTGCTTTCTGGAAATATAATGATTCATGATGAAAGTACCCACATACCTTGACTATAATAGCATATTGATGCTTTTCAATCTGTGATTAATATAGATATGAAAGCATGATTTGGTAGTTTCTTTTTATTGGTAACTTCTTCTTATGTGTGCCATTTTGTATATATGTTCCATGTTTCTGAACCCTTGTGATACTATACTTGAGTAAGGCATATAATATGTTAGAAAGAGAATAAATGAGTGGGACCTGAATCTGTTAGTAACAGCAGTTAGTAACTATTATGATTAGACAGCTGTAGCAGCTATAGTGATTAATGTTGATTGTTGAAGAAGGTACCCATATACCTTGACTATAAGCATGTTGGTGCTTCCAATCTGTTATTAAAGATATAAAGCATAATTTGGTAGCTTCTTTTTATTGGTAACTTTTTCTTATGTGTGCAATTTTGTATATATGTGCCATGTTTATGAACACTTGTGAGTTCTTTAGTACCATCACGCTATTAGATACTTGAGTAGGGCATATGATGAATGTTAGAAAGAGAATAAAGGAGAGGGACCCTGAATCTGTTAGTAATAGCAGTTAGTAACTGTTATGATTAGACAGGTGTAACAGCTGTAGTCAGTTAGTTCATAATGGTAGGTGGTTATAAGGGATTCACAGAGAGTAAGTGAGGGGTATCAGTTGATTGTAAAAGAGAGGAACAGTGAGGGAGAGCCCAGGCCTCTCGAATACCTGGGATATCTATATCACCATTGTCATTGTTCTTCATCTCTGTGTATAGTGTCCTCTCGGTACAGTTTCAGAGGTTGACGGTTGTTCTATCAATAATAATACAGTTGTTACCTCAAATCAGGTCTAGTTCTATCAACTGGTATCAAAGCTTCCAATATCCTTGGAGCTTTACTTGGTACGATCAAGAATGGATGCTTGAACTGTGGCTTTGGAGAAAGGGATTGAGCACTGGAAGCTAGAATTAGAAAAAGGAATCACGAGTTTGGAGGGGAGAACTTGAAGCAGATCGTGAACTCCAAGAATCTCGACTCAGAGGCGCTTTTGGAAAATGCAAGTTGCATGGCAACAAGAGCGCTGATTGGCATGGGAGTTTTGGGTGCATTGGAAAATGGAGATGAGAGGGTTGGTGTCACCGGCAGCTGAACCAGTGGAACTGGTGATGACTGGTGGAGAAGGTTGAAGATTCCTCTGTTTTCAGGGAATGATGCATATGGTTCGGTGAATAGGTTGGAACGATACTGTCAGACCAACGGAGTTTCAGAGATGGAGAGACTACAAGCTGTGTTGGTAGCAATGGAGGGTAGAGCTGAGTTGATTTCAATGGTGGGTGATAAGTATAACCTATATTGGGAAGGTTTTAGAACTGTTGTTATTATATGATTTCAGCCATCAATGATGCAGAAACCATATTATTGGGGTTGAAACAAACATCTATATTAGAGGATCTCAAATGGATCGAAGGAGGTGATTAAAGGAAAATTTCAACTGCATCTCATGTAGTCACTTTTGGAGATGATGGATTATGCCCAGCTGATTGATGAGAAGAACAAGGCCTTAGGCAGATGGGAATTAATCTTGGAAGGGAAACTTGGGGTGCCTCACAGCAATTACCCATCCTACAGGACTGTTACATATGAAGTAGGATCCAGGGCCAGTGTACACAAAGCTCCATCAGGGAGTGGTTCAGAAATGGCATCTACAAACAGCCGACCAGCCAATTCACACAATGATACATGAGGGGGATGTACAATGGTGGAGCCTACAAATAAAAGGACAAATGGCACATTCAGGAGTAGAGGAGGAGGAATCAAAAGGCTCACCAGAGTTGCAGGAGAGGGTCCATAAAGGATTATGCTTCAGGTGTGCTGAAAAATACAATCCTAACCATGTTTGTAACAAGAAACAGTTCCATGTGATATTGATGAAAGAATTGGTACAAGAGGAGGACAAAACTGAGCCTCTATGGAACCAGCAGGAGCTGCAATACAATGCTTTGCAACTATACTTGCCCAACTGTGTGGGATTGATTTCAAACAATTCCTATAAGTTGTGGGGTGCAATAGGAGAGAGGAAGGTACTAGTTTTGATTGATTATAGAGCTTTCACAACTTTATAGGTACCGAGTTCGTGCAGGAACTACCTCTGCCCATAATGGAATCATCTACCTACTGTATCGAAGCTGGAGAGGGGCATATGGTGAAAAGTGCAGGAGTATGCCAAGGAGTTAGCTTGCAGTTATAAGGACTGGAAGTAAACTGGATTTTTTCCTCTTTGGGTCAAGTGAGGTTGATGTAGTGCTGGGAATGGAGTGATTGACTAGTTTAGGGGATATGTGGGCTAACTTCAAGAACTTGATCTTGCAGTTTTCGGTAGGAGCAGAGTTTAAAAAGCTGCTAGAGGAACTTGCTGAACACAATTCTGCAATTGCTGGTTCGAATAAAGAAGGGTGCAGCATTTCTGCCACAGAGCCTGCATCATTACTAATGCAGTAACCCCACAGGGAATTTGTTTCCAGTTAATACAAGCTGATCACCTTGAGGACAAGCTGAATGTTTAGAGGGGAGTATCATTATTATATACTTGAGTAGGGCATGGGGTCTATGTTAGAAAGAATAATTATGTTAGAAAGAATAATGGGTGAAAATGAAAGTAGTGGTCCGAATCTGTTGGTAACTTTAATAACAGTTTGTAACTGTTACGATTAGACAACTGTAGCAGTTGTAGTCAGTTAGTTGACAACTGTCGGCGGTTATAAAGGAATCAGGGAGTAGTGACAGTATCAATTGATTGAAAAAGAGAGGGAGAGTGAGGGAGAGCCCAGGACTATCAATTACATGGAAATTCTGGATCACCATTGTCATTGTTCATCTCTGTCTCAGTATTATCTTTGATACGGTATCAGAGATTGTTCTATAATACTACATTCTTCACCTTAATTCTGGTTCAGTTCTATCACACATCTTCATCTTTACCCAAAAACAAAACAATATATATCTTTAAATTGTTCTTTTTATGTTTATTTTGTCTTCTTCCTAATGTGTGCATGTTATTGCTAAGTATGACTCATGAGCCAACTGTTACTGCAATTTACATTAGGGAGCACATTTAAATGTAATGGCGTTGCATTTCTTGTCAAAGAGAAGTTTGGACTTGAGCTTGATATAATAGCTCGGGTATTCAGCATTATGGAGTTAAAAGAAGAAATGGGTTAATTAACATAAACTTGCAGAGCTTGTTTGTTAACAGGAATTTGTATGTGAATGTTCTATCAATTTATAACAAAGTAGTAAAGAGACAACAGAAGTGCATCTGGAATTGGCATTTGGCATCAGAAATTGTGTAACAGATGGGAAGAGAGTGCTTAGATACAAAACGTTTTCATTAATTCGTATGAGTCAAATCTTCAGGTAAACTTTATTTCTCTTTTTATGATGAATATGCATCATACAACAACAGAGGCTACGATAGGAAACCACTTTGTAGAATATGTTGTCTTTGAATGTGAATAGAGCTTGTCAGTTTTTTTATGCTTGCTTATCTTCCTTTACTTAATGATCTGGTTGTTAGTTTTTTAATGCAGGTACCCAAATATATCAATGACCAAAAACATTTCTTCAGGCGTTACATACAACATGACAGACCACATGAGGTAATAAGGACAGTGAAGGGAATATATTTTGTATTTTATTTCGTTGTTTCCCGAGTGTCAATCATATTTAAAATGAGATGCATATAGTCAGTCAATCAATGATGGCCACGGTCTCTTATTCACTGATATGATCATGGATTCGCCAAGCCAAAGGGTCCCAAACATAGAAGATATCCAAGGACCATTGACAAGATCAAGGCGAAGGAGGGTCCAAGATGCATTAAGCCTTTGTTTGTTGTGAGAGAAGTAGAGAAGATAGAGTTAGAGAAGAGAGAAAGAGAAGTAAAAAGGGCAACTTCTCTTGTTTGGGTAAAAGCGAATTAGAGAAGAGAGAATAAAAAATGGTGGACTCCACACATATTTTGTTTCTTTCCTAAATTGTGAAGAAAGATAGAGGAAAAAGGGAAGAGAGATTTGATATTTTTTATTTTCCGGGATTACCCCATTTCTTTTTGATAGAATTGGACGTTCATGGTTTGTTGTTAAAATTGCAGTTGACCTTGTGATATGTCTTTTGTCCTTCCTATCAATGCATGATATGTACTGAGATATGTTATATTGTTATTATCATTTTACTATTAAATTAACATAAATTGAATTAAATTAAAATTTTAAAAAATATTAAATTAAATTAAATTAAATTAAATTAATTGAGTTAAATTAATCAATTAATTTAAATAGATTGAAATTAATAATTTAAGTATATCAAACCAATAAAATAAATTAACTTAAATCAATTAAATTAATTTAAATAATTTATTTATTTAAATTAAATTAACATGAATAACAAATTTGGAGCAAAAAATTATTAAACTGTTCATTAGTCCTTTTAATTCAAGGGTATTTTTGTCTTTTAAAAAATAATAACATTTCTCTCTTATCATTTTCTATCCAATCATACAAAGGGGAGAGAGATAACACACTTCTTTCTCCTCTATTTCTCTTATTTCTCTTATACCAAACAACACATCAAATCTACGTTATTTCATACCCTTTTCTTTCTTCTTCTCATACTCTTTCTCACATCTTTCTCTCTTCTCATTTTCTTCTTACAACCAAACAAAGCTTAAAGGAAGTAGTGGTCAATCACATGACTCACAAGCAAGCTTTAGAAGAGGGAATTACTTTGAACCTCTATTATATTGAAGTCATTGACCACTTAGCTTAGGAACCTTTTGTAATAAAATAGAATAGGACCTATGTAAATAGAATAAGACTGTAATAAAAGTGTTTCTTTAATAAGCACTTAGGATAGTTTAGCTTTTGGGTTTAGGAAGATTGGGCCTCATAGACCAATTAGCACAACATGTAGATAGGAATTACACATTGGGCCAATTGGCCCAAAAGGCAGCACATTTAGGAGGGCACCTAGCTAACAGGGGGTGGCACAAACTTGTAAGGTGCATGGAGCTTCATAGGCTCATCACCTATAAATAGGACCTTTGTACTTATTTGTAATCAGGGAAATTCTAGGGTGAGAGATGTTGGCAAATCTCTCACCATGAGAGATGGTAAATTACATGCTACAACATGTAACAAACAAAAAAACAAAAAGTCACCTTCCCCTCATCCCCTCATTCTGCGACGGTTTCGCCACCCCTCCGCCGGCGCCACTGCCACCACCAACTAATCCTCATACTCCTCACCTCCCTTGCACTCATCCTCCTCTCTCTCCTCATCTCCCTCACAATCTTCCTCTACCACAAGCTCTCCTCCAACCCTACCACCATTGCCTCCTAACTTCCAAAGGCTCTCTGCAAATCACAAAATTACTGAAGTGGGAAATCTCGAAGGGAGGGAGGATACTCGATATCGCTGCCTAGACCGACAATGTTGAGGTCAGAGATAGGTGGTGTCGTGCCGGTCGGTGTCGGAGACTGTTAGATCTGGTACGGGGCTAAGAACATTCTCGAGAAAGAGCTGGGAGCTATTTGCACTACCTCCATTTCCTCTACATCTGTGGTATCCGACCCGGAACTCGTTGAACTCATTGTTTCGAAGGTTGAATAACTCGGTGAACTCGTTGTTTCGAAGGTTGAATAACTCGATGTGACGGAAACTCGAGCCTGAACGCGTGGAGACCTGGCACGGTGATTCACTGAGTCACCACCGAGTCAACTGAAACGGGACCTTCGTGAGGGAGAATCGCTATGTATACGCTCCACCACTTGTCGTTGCACCTCCGATGAAAGTAAAGAGTGCGATCGTCGACCCGAGCCGGCCAGCCACTGTGTTCAGCCACCTTGACTTGGTGAGTTCCATCTCGAGTTAACAAAACGTAGATGCCAGTGGTGAGATCCTCTACCTCCCCGGACCAACCGCATGCGCCGTAGGAATCCACCGCCGTCAAGTCGCCGGAGGGAGATACGGCAGGTACTATGGTGACACCGTGTCTCTGATGAAGGAATGGGACATGGTGGTGGCGAGGACTTGCTTGAGGAGACGTGGCTGGTGGCGAAGCACTGGTTGTCGACGAGGAGGGACTGGATGTCGGCGGAGGACTGACGGAGGAGGAGGTAGCATGAGGGAGAGGTGGTGTCAATTGTTACCCACAAAACCAGTATCAGGTCATCATTCTGGACCGTTCAGATCTTTTTTTGCGAAATCCAATGGTCGGGAGAGGTCTCTCACGATGAGAGATAAGGTGAGGTCTCTCACCGGAGAACCCGCCTTTGTAATCAATAAATCATTTGTGTAGTTTCTCATACTTGAGAATTTAGAGTGTTGAGAGAGTTTCTCCTCCTAAGAGGTTCTTTAGATGAACCTTGATTCTTATATTGAGTTTCCATACTCAAGTGGTGAATCTTCCCTTGGCTTATCTATTCAAACTATTCTACAAGAGTTGATTATGGCATCTTCTAATCCCTCTTCTACATCCTCCATCCTCCATTTTCTATTTCAATTCATAGTTTCAATTCTTGCAATTTCAATTCCTAGATCTAGTTTAATTTCTTAGTTTTTGTTATTTCAATTCATATACAATTGTGCTTCTTCTACTCCTTTTTTGTTTCTCTTGATTCTCACTTTAGAATCAAGCTCAATTCTATTGTTCTTAATTGTGATTGATCTTGAATTTTGAGCAACCTAAATCAAAGAAAGATCCTAAAACTTTGGTGATCAATATTAGATCACATCATTCACTGTTAGGCATGCTAGTAACTTAATTCGTACTGTATAGGATTAAAAAACCTTTCCATTGGTTATAAGAATTTCCTTTTGGATGAAAGAAGAAATTCATCAAGATAGACAATGTGTGCTTAGCATTTGTAAGGATATTCTAATTAAATTTCGGTTATCTTGGTGACTATCTACTTCGACATAACAAATACAAATAGGAAGAAAGAAAAGTATTTGTTGGTCGGACAATCTTACCTCTCAGGATGCAAGAATGAGTAGATGGATTATGGTTACTCAATTGTGTATGGTTTTTTGTATGTCAAGCTTGTAGCACGAGGCCCCTGATTCAAGTAGTTAAATGTTTCTGTAAAATATCTTCTGTAGACGCTCATGTCAATCATGGCAAATTTTAAACATTTATTTGGAGATTGTTTCAAACAAAAAAAAAAAAAAACATTTATTTGGAGATTAGTGGCTCTTATGGCTTCTTTTAAAAATTATTTAAAATGCTAGATGTGGCATGTATTCCAACATTTTAAAGGAACATTTTTCATCCTAGCTCGTAAGAACTGCGACTTGCAGGAAAAAATTAAAGAAATAAATAATATAATATTATCCATACTTATTAAAATTAATTTTTAAATAAGGATTTTGAGATCTAGTATCCTTGATAAATATGAAGAATATAATTGAGAGTTGAACAAATTAAAAGTAAACGATAATGATATTTGTACATTACAAATTTGACAGACACATGGTTAATAACATACAAAATTGTGACAAATCTTTTGTTTCTGCAGCATTGCTTCTATGATTTTAGGAGCACTGGCCGCCATGGCCCAAACGAAAGTCAAAAGACCTCTAGCTCATAGTTCAATTGGACATGTAGGTTATATTCGTACTGGTTTCTCATGTGGAACCATAGAAGGAATTCAATCACTACTAATTGGTATCTTAATTTATGCATTAATGACGATAGATGCATTCGCCATAGTTTTAGCATTACGGCAAACTCATGTCAAATATATAGCAGATTTGGGCGCTCTAGCCAAAACGAATCCTATTTCGGCTATTACCTTCTCCATTACTATGTTCTCATACGTAGGAATACCCCCGTTAGCCGGCTTTTGTAGCAAATTCTATTTGTTCTTCGCCGCTTTGGGTTGTGGGGCTTACTTCCTAGCCCCAGTGGGAGTAGTGACTAGCGTTATAGGTTGTTGGGCGGCCGGAAGGTTGCCACGAGTAAGTCAGTTTGGGGGACCGAAGGCAGTTCTCCGTGCATTGGACACGTAGCTTACCGAATTAGTTGCGACACCGATGGGAATGCATGCTACGAAAGATAGGGTCGAGTCTGAGACATCAACCGTCTACTCAATATCCTTGTATGAGTCCACAATCAGTACACGAGATGAACCTTGGTTTGGTGAATTGAAGTTGGCCTTAGGTGTAAAAGGACTCCCAGTTACTGCGCGCGTATACTGAGGTGCTCCCCGCCGGTTGTTGGAACGACGCGAGCCGGGCCTCTATTCATAAAGATGAAGGGTCCAAACAAAAGTCAAAATAGGGGGTTACACATTCCCCATCTCATTGGGGGCGGAAAACGAATCGACATCTCGATGTGAGACGGCCTTTCCTATTTTAGTTGGGAAAGAACGGCGAAGTCCATCCGAACCGTCCAATGAAGAATAAGAGGAGAGCAAAGCGCCAATGGCGCGCGAAACGGGCCGGAGACAAATAAGTGTGGAGGATAAGCAGTCGAGCTCATTCCCTTCGCTTCGGCTAAGTCTTGAACCTTCGCGCGTTCGCTTTCTCAGTAGCAAAAGCGCTTCTCTTTGCCCCTCAAGTAGAAGGACAAGAAAGATATTTTTTGTTTAATTGCTCCCGCCGCTTCCTCGCATGCGCTCGTCAAGCCAACTTTGCTTTTTGGGAGGTGAAATTGCGGTTGAAGCGGACATTTCGAAATGACAGCATCGAAGATTTATATATATATTCTTTATTACACGGTCACGGTTATCCCGGACTGCGTTCCGGAAAAAGTGGCCTACTTGAAATGAAAGAAAGGACGAGCACTCTTGTGTTTCAACCCCACTATCACTATACTATTCATAGTTGTGGGGCACTGTGTACTTACAGCCTCTACGATAAGCAAGTGAATGGGGCCGGTGTGTGGCGAACGGAACGGTTCATCAAGCCATTTCTCGCCTCAACCCCCTAAATAGGAAGATGGGTACTTTAAAAAGAGGGGGTAATTGCTTCGCACCTGACTGTGATAGCCCTCTCGACACCTTATTGGAGCTTTGTAACTAGTGGCCGCTTTCCCGTCGCTAGAGCGTTTTCCTAATACACGGAGCCCCAACGAGGAAGGTGTTAGTGGTTTATCATTGGGTCAATAATGCTAATCCTTCTTTTTGTGCTACTCCTAAGGTGGGAAGAAGATAAGAAAACGCGAAGCGTTCTATTGGTTTCCCAACTTGTTGCTTCTAAAGGCTGCCCTCTCTCTGCTGGATTTTGGTCCAGCCTACTACGAGGGGCTCCCCCTCGGCATTAGATTATATGGGGTCGTTCTCCTCCAAACAAACAAGATCAGCACATAAAGAAGCCGCTTTTTTTTCCTCGTGGGTTTGATTTGGTGGTCCCTCGAGTCTTTATTTTCTCTTTATTGCAGCTGAGTCATTTCCCAGAGCAGAGACCTATAGCATAAAGCTATAATCAGCAGCCCCAAGGGGCAGTGGCTTCGGGTCCTTAATCTTGCCCCTCCTCCGATGAAAAGAGCTCACTTTTTCTTTCCCATGGGATTCCTAACTCGCCCTACTTATCACAGCAGTTAGAAGAAGGCGGAGTTGGCCAAGTCCTGCTTCACTGTCTTTCCCACCGAGTTACTAGCCCCGTATTATCCACGCCTATTGGCAACAGTGGTCACAGGGTGTACTCTGGCATAAGTTCATATCCCGAAGATAGTCATTTCAGTCTGTTGGGCCGTTATAACGCGTTTTATAGAAGTGACGGAAGCCCGAGCAGTATATTTCACTCTTCTGTAGAGTTTGTTTACCGATCACAGTTTTAGCATTGCACCTCACTAGGACAGCTTTCTTCCCTTAGAGTCCTTCTAGCGGAGGAAGCCTGGGAAGACATAAAAAGAAAGCCATATGAGTCAATTCCCAATAGACAAAGAAAGACAGAGGACGATCTAGGAGATACAAATAGTATATACATATCTAGAGCTAATTATAGGATGTCCTAAACCGAAGTAAGAAGAAAAGAGGAAATAGCGTAGAGTGATGACTGCACTTCGAGTGAGACAGCAGCAGTTGCCGATGGTGAGACAGTCTAAGCCACTCCTCCCACACCAGAAGTCTTTCCTGTAATAGTCGATGGTTGAACTGAGCAAAAGAGACCTGATGCCATTTGCAATAGCAGTCTTTTTTTTTTTTGTAGTACAAGTACTAGGTGAAAGAGAGGGTCGACCGAAGAAGGTTCAACTAGCGCTTAGAGTTCGGTGCAAGGATCAACTCCGTACAGAAGTCGCTCCTGGAAATATCGGGCTCCTTACGACTGATTGAATAAGTCATATATTCTAAATAGCAGTTACATGTCCTTAATAGTAGCTTCATTCAATCATCGGTACATATCATATATCGGTCCCAAACATTCATTCTTATGCTCAAGATTATTTCCCAGTTAGTATCAGATGATCAGTCTCTAGTACTCGTTCAATGCACTTGCTATACCTTTCCATAGGGGGTCTTAGAAGTGGGTCCCGCTCTCGGAACCAAAACGATAGCAAACTCTACTACTCACTCAAGAGGCATCGGTAATTCCTCCGGGAACATATCTAGGAATCCTGAATTATATAAGCATCTTATAGTGCTCGAGTTTCCACCGTAGAGTACATTGAATGTACAGAAATGGCTATAACAGAGTTTCTGTTATTCGTATTAACAGCTACTCTAGGAGGAATGTTTTTATGCGGCACTAACGATTTAATAACTATCTTTGTAGCATCCCTAAGCAGGAATAGTTTGCGAGCCAGTTGCAGTGACAGTTGGAGTTGCTTTACTTGGTAGAGTCTAGCATTCCCATTCTTCTGCGGCTTTATTTGCGTAAATAGGGAAGGGCATATCCAAATAATAGAAAGGGACGCCTTAGGATAGGAGCATTCGTTAGCTAATCTTTCTACGCTTAGATCTCTATTATTCTCTCTTTATAGTTCGAGGGAATCGGGGCAGATAAGGTTTTTTCCCCCCTTAAAAAAGCCTTTTTCCATTGCTCGAAGCAACCACGAGCTCTAACTTAAAGTCTAGAACCACTAAGATTAAGTTGTTTTCTATTTTCTCCAGGCTATGAAAGATCTGGGACTTCGTTCCAGGAAATCCTTATATTCTTTTAGCATATCTAGTAGGGAGAGGGGGAGACAGACAGTAAGGTATGGCGAGATCACATCTCCCGTTACTATAGTCGAGCCTGTACGGGGAATAAGATATAGTGATGCCGACAATTCAATAACTAATCAGGAGAGTAACGTAACTCACTGAACCGAACCAGCTCCCACTGAACAAAACAAGCTTTTAATGGGGCTTATTCTCGCCTTACTGTAGCAAAAATTTAGATTTTCTTTCTCGCCTTGACTAAACTTTCTTATACCCCTTTGAGAAGAGGAGGAATAGGGAACACCCTTTTTATGCCTGTCGCCTGTGTTGAACGGGATAGATTACATTACAAATGGAGCCTTTGAGTAGGAACCACGTGTTGACACCCTTGTTGGGGGATGAAGTCTTAGTTAGCGAGATTTGTGCGTTAGGCCCAATTAGACCCAGGGGCAAGCAATGCCTAGCCAATCTACAAAGGAACGCCAAAAGCGAAGGCAGCTCTCTGGGTCCCTACCGACGCTGGAGTGCGAAAGCATGGGGAGCGAATGGGATTAGATACCCTGGTAGTCCATGCCGTAAACGATGAGTGTTCACCCTTGGTCTACGTGGATTAGGGGCCCAGCTAACGCGTGAAACACTCCGCCTGGGGAGTACGGTCGCAAGACCGAAACTCCCCCTTATTTACCAACCGAAAGCAGCCTTTGGTACTTAACTTAAGTAGTTAAGGGAACCCTTGCAACTATGATAGAAAGTCGTTTGCTTGTTGCCAAACCCTTCGCCTTTCTTTTGTTTTGAATCAAAGTAGGTCGCGACTGTTGTCTTTTTGTTTAGTAGGTCGGGGGAAGCTACCGCTTATACGACAGCTCTGCTTCCTCGTCTTGCTTCTGGCAAAGCTTCTACTTTGCTTGTTTCTCTCGTGTTGCTTGCGTGAAGGCTTATATTATAAAATAAAGTCCTTTTCGCTAGGTCCAAAAGCTTCCGTCAAAGCGAAAGATCTGATCCAACTGAAATCCCGCATATCCGCTGCGCTCAATATGCGGCTACGGCTAGGCGATCATATCGTGCCATAAAACAATTTTATATGTATAGAGAGATCCCCTAGATATGCAGATAGAATAGATGTTCATGGATAGACAGACATTCCATTGATTCCATAAAAGGTCCCAGCCATAGTAGGTGAGAAGCTATACGACTCAATTCCAACAAAATTACTCGGATATAGCTGGCTCTTTTAGGTACTTGAATATTTCCCAACTGTTCCGGCCTGTTTACGGTTATTGCTTCTATGAACATAGTAGCTAAATAATCCCAACGTGTTACATAGGGAAGATATTGTATAATTGTTCGGTTTTCCGCTATTTTTTCCATCCCTCTATGATGGACTAAAAAATCTGCAGTTCCTAATGGAATAGGTAACAAAGCAACTTTGCCGCCCACTGCCACTTCATAAGAAACCATTTGAGCTGCAGATCATAATGCTCCTAGAAAGGCATATTTCGAATATAGAGGAGTGAAAGTTCCCAACAATCAACGAGTTGATCATACCCTTCTTTGAACCGTTTGAGCACGTCCTCTTTCACCCCCCCCCCCCCCCAAGTTTCCTGCTGTTACGCCAAATGCACATTTTTACGGGTTCATCTTCAACACTGTCTTGAGATCAGACAAATAACCTGAAACAGGGAAAGACTTCACAACTACATCATCAATATACACCACCTCTACGATGTTGACAATAAAGTAATGGCGATTCTTACCACAAAATTAGACATTCCACTTTGAATGCTATTTTCTTTCGCTTTGTTTTGGCTTCCATCCCTGAGCTTTAGCCCTTGCTTTCTTACGAAGAAGAGGCTTTCTCAGATCATATGGGGAAATAAGACTCAACAACCGGTCGTTCAAGTTCAAGAAGCAAACCTAGGAAAAGGGAAAAGTAAAAGACTTGGAGAAAGAAATAAACTTGGAATTTTGGCATAGAAGAAGAATTCATCCACGTCCTCGAGGGCGGCATTCATGGCAATCAGAATGTCTTTCTCCCGAGGGCATGGTATGGCTTTGTTGTTGGTGTTGTTTAATAGAATAGATGTCGAGTGCCGCTTTCCTTCTTTCTAGGATTAAGGATCTCCCAAAAGAATGACCTCAGGAACAGTCAATGGGAAATCCCGCCATGCCATCGAGGGGCTAGTGTGACCATCCATAGCACACGACGGGCGAGAGGGGTACGTGGTGGCTCAGTTTGTCTACCAGTTTCAGGTGAGGCTAAGCATTTCTTTCTCCATCTAAGGTCAGGGAAGATAGGGAAAAGAAAAACCGCTTTCTTATCAATTAGAAGGAAGAAAGAAGGAGCCGCTCGTCCCGGGAAACGAACGAAGTATGCTTTGGTGAGCGAGAAGCAGCCAGGTATAGGAGAAGGGGCGGTAGGACGGTAGGCTCAAAGGAGGCGGCTCTTTGCCTATCTGGTCTACCTGATTGGGAGGTAGCTAGTCTATTCAATCAGCTAGCTATCCCATCCCTAACATTCAAGGTGGTTGGTACTGGCTAGGCACCATTTGATCCAAAGCTCCTCATATGATGGGTATAGGCTAGTGGAAAGGAATGACCTCACGTCAAGCGAACGGCATCAAGGAATCCCCGTTTTCAACCAGGAGCAGCAAGAATACCAATCCCATGTCGATTCATCCCAATAACAGTCATTTGTTCGGGCTGGGTAAAACTCAGGAAAAAAAGACCAGATTCACGAGCTGAATGGCGCAATGCCAAGTGAGATCCGATAGTTCAGTCCTCCTATGTACAAGTCTGCTTGGTTACGGTGGAGGGCTGCTTATATTAGTGAAAGCTCCATCCTAACTCTTGCATATGAAGCCTGTGGGACTTAGGTGCGAAGGGCTTGTTATCGACTAGGCTCTTCTCTTTGCTCTTGCTATCGAATTCCCTGCTCTTGAGAATCGTCTCCTATCTTTTTCCCGATTTTAAATTTCTCTATCAATTCCATTACCTTATCCTTACCCATGAGGTTCCAACATTTGATCCTTAATTGACCTAGGAGTGGTTCCCGGGCATCCTAAAAAAAAAGGTGATTATACATCCCAACTCTATCCCTTAGAAAGAAAAAGGTAGCACCGAAGAAAGGAAAGAGCGAGATGGTGGTTTTTGTTGTTCCTGCGAAGCGAAGATCATTCGCCAAGCGAATGACAGCCATAGTTCATTGCCTAAGAACACGATCTATTAGATTTAGATCCTTGTATCGAGTAGTTGGATCATAGTCTCTTACCATACATAAAAATGGCTGCATGCGCAGCTACTCGTACTCCCATACCGGTAACACCAGTCAAGAACGTAAGGCAGATTCTATCGCTGCTGATTCTAGCACAACCTCTTCTTTAAGAACCCATTCTTCTTAAACTTAAAAAAGACTGAGGTTATTCCCACAGCTGATAATTTATGGAATCTGCACCTTCCACCAGGAGGATGCAACTTCTCTTGTCTATTCTTTGACAGATTACTATAGTAGAAAGGAGAAAGTTGGAACGAGTACTGTCAGATTACTTTCCCGATTCGCTGGTGCAGCTCCGTCACCTCTAGTGAAAGCCTTAGCGCTCCTGGTCGATTAGGAAAGATTCCGGCTACTAAATCCATTTCGTATAGAGTAGCTCGTGTCTCTTTGATTCGATAGTGGGGCCTCTGCTTCTCTCGTGATGGCTACTTGATCTATCAGAGAGAGACGTTCCTAGTCACTCTTTCCTTAAAGACTCATGTTATCGGTCACGCTTCCCGGCCAGGGATTCAATAATTGATTTTTTTTAGAATCATTAGCAGAAATAATCAAATGATTCTGTTGATACATTCGAGTAATTAAACGTTTTACAATCAATAAACTAGATTTATTGTCATAATCTACATTTTCTGCAAAAATAGATCCATTAAAATCATGACCATAAGCAAGTCCATAAATATACTCACGAAAAATAAGTGGGTATAGGAAGTCCTATTATTCAGCCTATGATTCTTATCCAATTGCTTCTTCCATTCCAATAAGTCTTATGAAATGAATTCGACTGGAGATAGGCATTCAGATTCGTTACTTGGGGCTGTACGCGTCTAGTCCAGTCTCTATAAGCCCTGAAACCGTAACTATGGCTATGTTCTTAGATCCGTCTTTTCTGCTGTTCAAAGATCTCTCCGATTCCCTTTCTTTCGAAGTGGAAGTTCCTTTCTCTTCTCCTGTGACCTACCTTTAAGACAGCAAATAAAGGCTCGTTAGCTATAGGCTTGAGCAGAGATTCTCGCAGCAGCACCCCGAGGCAGAAGTCACTTCACTTGAGCTAGGGCAAGATTAAGAAATCATATTTTATTGCAGAGAGGGAATAGTTTGAGTCATTGAATTACGATAGGAATCCGCCTTCTTCTTTACCGGTAGGAGAGTTCTTTGAATTGAACCCTTTTTTTTAGAAGCTCATTTCTGACCTTCCCTCTCGAGAGAGAGGAAACTTAGCTAGACAAATTCATTCTCTCGTACTTGAACTGCTGTAGACAAGAAGTGAAAGCAAAGCCCTAGGGAATTTTTTGTAACTAAGCGCTTCTTTTTCCTTAGATTCAGACAGCCTATACATATGATCTTTTGAGTTCTTCTCTCACTGGAAGGAAAGGATAGAATTAGGTAGGGTTATGCCACTGGGTGGACCTTTCACCTTTCAGGAAAGGGCTTGATTGGCCCATCCTTGAACCACCTTCCATCAAAGAAGATTTCTTGTGTAAAGAATGAGATAGGGTTCTAGGGCAAAGGGGAAAGGATAAAGAAAAAGGTCTATTCGCATAAAGAGTTAACTATCTGACGAGGCTATTCTTATTTATTAGTTTAGTGCTACAAAGACTATCCCGTCCTAACGAGCTAAAGGGCTGTACCACTATCAAGCTAGCCATCAGGGGAAAGGGCCTAACTGAAGGGATTAAGATGCCAGTAGCAGTCCCCATATCTTAAACTAGCTTATTCTCTGATATCATAGGTCGAGCGAGGGCCATTATTTGCTTACTCATATATAGTCAGAGGGCTAGTTGCCACCCATATACTTTCAGGGCTAGCTTCCATTCATCCTTCACTTGTCCTTCCCTCTTCTAGCCATGGAGAGTGCCCTGTAAGCCAGTAAGGTTATTCTCTAGGACCAGTCAGAGATTTTCTTTCTAGTTAGATCAGTTCTGGAAGTGAGCAAGCAAACTAGACACGAAAACTAAGGATAGAAGCGTTGGGATAGCAAGCAAGTTTGTTGAAAGATGGGCAGGAGATTCTAGATCTGCTGAAAACCAGGTTATAGGGCTGTATCTCGCTTACTGGCTTCCTTTGGGGCTCTTGCCCACCTGAAAGTGCCAATACGGGACCTTGTGCCTTAGCACACATGCTCTTTCTCTTCCTATTCCTTTCCTCCTTGATTATTCGATTAAGCCCTGTTGATCTTCAATCTATCGCTTGTTCTCCTTGCGAGGTGGAACCACACTATACTTTACTTCCAGTGGGCTATTTACATATAAGACGAATCCATCTGAAACCACTAATTCGGATTTAAGCTAACTTCTCTAAAAGCAAGTCCCAGTCTTTTGCTTTAGCAACTCAGCCTCTAGTAAGAAAAATTCAGTCTTTCTCTATCTTCATTCCTTTCTCATGCTTTCCTCAAAAAGGAAGGCTAGGTGCCCGCTTATGCTTATAGTTTAGTTCATTTTCGATAGTTGATTTGATATCAATCAGATTCGGGAGAAAGAGCCGCCAGGTCGTCACCAATATTATCATAAACCTTAGCTATCTTCTTTTCCTCTTCCTTGGCCCAAGCCTTCCATTAATAGAAAAGGGGAAGGTATAGCGGCACGTATGCTTTACCATAGGATCCGGGAAAGGCAGGTAGCGCTTCTCCTATACCCCACCTATATTATATGGAGGAACATTAGGTGGGGAAGGTCATAGTGAAGTCAGCAAGCTGGAAAGTAGCCGCCCCTCTTTGATTGTGCACAGCCCCTGCCACGAGACACCTTATCGAAGAAGCGCCTTCCTATCCATGCAATAAATGGGGCTACTTCGATAGTTGACAATCACCAATGAACTACGACCACGGCCAAGATTCTTTCTACCACGACCTCGCGCGGTAACCTGTGTTGCTTTAAAATAAAAACCGTTATGGTACTGTTGTCACCAGTCCTCTGGCCTTGGGAAGGCCACCTCCTACAATAGGTCATTTAAGGTGAAAATCCGACGGATCAACCGTTACGGGACAGAAGCTTTAGCACTCAATCTGTCTCTGTTGTTGCTTCCCCTATCAATGGTCACATTGATCAATCAATTTACGGGCGGAACCTTCCTTTAAGTCTATCGAGTGCTTGACTTCTCTATTGATCTGACCCTAAACCTAAAAAGGGCTCGATTGAGAAAGAGAGTAAAGGTGCGAATCGGCTAAAAGGCTCAGTCCCAGACTGGGAGAAGAACTAGCAAGAAATGCAGACTTCGTTCCGTACCTTTAAGTAAAGATCCCCATTGTCCAATCTTCCTTTAATGGAGATATTCTTTTATGTCACTTCCGGTAAGAAAGGGGATAGATTCTCGAAAAAAACATGTGTGCTTCTTCTTGATGCGGCAGACTGCCTCAGATAGATTATATGGATGCTGATCTGTCTCTTTATTGGGCCAAAGAGTGGCTCTCCACGGAGTTCGTTCCGATGCCTGCCTTCACTAAAGAAAGGACTTGCAAGATTGAGATATCAAGGCTGGTACCAAAGAAAAAGAGAAGAATAAGAATATAATCTCTGCTGCCCACAACATAAAGGGGCTCATTACTTGTTTTCGTATTGGATTGGGATGGGACTATCCATACCGGAATTCCCTTCTTCTTTCATTTCACTACTCCTTTCTTTCAACTTTAAAGGCTTAGTTCGTAGTTGAAGGAAGGTCTCGTATCCCGAGATCTATGTGAAGAGAATAATATTCGGTGAGTGAAGATTACACCCGTCCCCGTGTCCTCTTTCCTTCCGATGAAGGGATCTTGTTCGATGAATGGATTGACCATGAGCTTACAGTGCCTTTTAGAAAGCATAGCCTCATTGTTCACTCACTAGCTACGCTATAACTCCTTCTCCTGCTTCTCCTAATAATAGAGTCCACGCTAATCTACGACCCTTTTCGCTTTGGTGACAGATCGAAATTGACTGAAATATAGGAGTTGTACACAAGGTCTTACCTAAGAAAGCCCTAAGGGAAACCCATAGAATATACGAGATAGAACTTTGGGGAGAAAGATACATTCATCCGTATTGTCAGAACAGATCAACGGAGGCATACTGTGCCACCGGGGTGACGGGAGCGTGCCGTACTTTATTGAGGAAGGAAAGTCTACCCATGCCATCCAGTCGAGCCACAACCACTGGCCCTAGTAGGGGCTCACTGCCTATGCCTTAGGACAGACAGTTTTTTGGCAATCGGCTTTGCCACAAGAGCGATGAATACGATCATCTCCCAATCAACAATAACAATGAAGTCTTGTCGCGCCTTTGGTGCAGCGTAGATGGGCCTTAGGGGGAGGGGCCCTGATGGGGGTAGCCTAGGTTGGCATTTGAGAGGTCAAGTCGATAGGAAGTCAGATTCGAAAAAAATGGTTTTAGTAACAGGATAAGAAGGCGGACATTGATCACGCTGAAGTCGATTGAGGCATCAATTTGTTCGGTAGTGGAACTTTAAGGAACCTCTAAATCTTTTCTGAGTTTCCATACTAATTTCCTGAGTATCCAAGAGGGGATATACGGGGTTAATCGTCCGTATATCTCCAATCCTAAAAGTCTATACTTTTACTTCTGTCTCCAGTCAATTTCTTTCAATGGGCTAAAACCTTGCCCATCCGTCTAGCACAAGGAAAGGCGTAAGTGTAGCACTTTATAGAAGGGGGCGCCATTTCCTAGCATGCTAGGAGTGAGAAAACTTGGGACACACTTCCCCAGCCGACCTCCATAAACTGAAATGAGGGTATTCATCGGAGGCGCCCGAGTTCATCCAAATCAAGGGAGCACCTGTAAGGGGTCTAAACCGAGATTGGTGAATGAACGGCTGCGAAGGAGTTTAGTTAACAGGGTAAGGATGCTGGGCTAGAGCATTCATAGTACGTTTCTGGCGGCCAGAGGACCACCAGTCAAAGGCGGGGAGCCGAACAGCCCAAACAAAGTGACTAAGTTAGTAAAACATAGACCGGAGTTTCCCGTCTACATAGGCCGGTGCGTGTGAGGCACCTGTCTCTAGATATGACGAAGAGGCTTTAGGGGGAGAGCTATAAACAGGGGCAGCTCTCCTGGGAGAAAAGGTCACCATGTTGGATAAAAGATTGTGACTCATGAAAGAAGTGAATGTTCCAGGTAGTCACCCCTACCATCCTTGTCCAGTAGCTTATGACGTAGCTCACAACTTACTTTGGTAAGGGATCCGTCATGTGTAACACCCCGTTTTTCGTAAAATGTTTTATAAAGTTAGTTTTATGTTTATTTAAAATGTTGGTTAAGGGTTAAGTGGGATTTTAGCCTAAAAGTCCCTTTCTGGTACATGAGCACGCTCGTGCTCATCAGCCAGCAAGCCCGTGCTTAAAGTCAGAAGCGTGTCTCTGATTTTAAGTTGAGCACGACTGTGCTCAATAGTAAGCATGCCCGTGCTCAATGCGTGGACTGCGTCTCGCTGACGCTAAGTGGAGCACGACCGTGCTCGATGCTAAGCACGACCGTGCTCAAGTCCGGATGATATAAACGTAAGCAGAAACCGAGGGTTATGTAAAACCCTGAATTTCAGCAGCTGTAGTTGCGGCCAGAGCACGTTTCCACACTGCTCCTTCCTCGTTCTTCATTGTTGGGAGTTATTGGAAGCAGTTTGGGGAGACTAGTGGTTCTACCTTGGTCTGGAGGTAATGGTTTCCTTTTCCCTTGTGGTTTCCTTCTTTGTTTTGAGTAGGAGACTAATCCAGTTGTGTTCTTTTGATTAAGGTTCTTTGGGTTAAGCCGTTGGGAAGGAACCGGTTGCAGTTAGGAGCACACGTTGGTTGATAGAGCTACCTTTAATCCAGGTATGGGGAGAAGTGGGATTGTTTTCACTAGGTAGTGGGTAGTGTAAGGTAACGGGGTTTCCCGTGACCCCGGTGTCGTTGTATGCATATGATTATGATGTTCTAATTGGTATATGGCTGTTTCTGATTTATATGTCCATAAATATGTATTTTATGTTCATGATGATTGTGCCATGTTTATGATGTTATGAAAATAATTGTTATTGGCATATGCTGGTTGAATGGTTGATGACTGATTTATGTCTGTTGCGATGATGAGTTTTGGCCCCTAAAACACGTTGTTAACTGACTAGGAATAATTAATTAAGAATTTAGGTTTTTGGCTACAAACTTGGTTTCTGTCCCTGCCCAGAACAGTGCAGTCGTGCATTGAGCACGACCGTGCTGAACAAGGAGCACGACCGTGCTCCCACTTAAATTCTGGAATATGGCCGCGCTGCACAGCACGGCCAAGCAGGTCAAATAGCACGATCGTGCTGCTGAGCACGACTGTGCTGAGTGTGAAGCAGGACCGTGCTTCACTTAAAAGGGCAGCACGCCCTCACGTGTCCAAGCACGACCGTGCTAAGGTCTAAGCACGACCGTGCTGACCTCCTGGACAGTGATACAATTAAAGGACTTAAGGGGTTTTAAACCCCATTTCCCTATGATGATAAGTTGAGATAATTAATCAAAGATAAAGATTAGACAACTTGGTTATTAATTATATAAGATAATTAGATAATCAAATGTTAAGTCGGTATCCGTTGGGTTACCGCACGTTGATAAGTTGAAGTCTTGGGTGCTTATAGACCCAAGCACGTTGAGTTGAACCTTGGTGCTTATTGGCCAAGGGAGCCTTGACCCCACGGTTTGGGTCTAAGGTTACGTTGAGTTTGATGTTGAAAGTCTTGGGAGCTTCATGGCCCAAGCAAGGAGGTGGTTGAGAATTTTTGTTGTTGTGCCATTTGCATAAATCATTGGAGTAGTTGATGGGGGAGGTTCGACAAAGGGGAGATCGCCCGAGAGTACGGTGATCTGGCCATCCACGGTAGGTCACCCAAGGTTTGGTGACCGAGGCCCCCCATGATGAGGCATCCATGGTTTGATGCGTTGGCTATCCATGGGTTTCACCCAAGGTTTGGTGAATTGCCGGTGTTGGTGCTTTTATGGCCAATACGGATATGTAACTCCAAAGTCGTTCATCCTGAGTTAGTTGGATCCACATGCATAGTTGGAGTAGCGGAGTAGTTGATGCATTGCATAGCATAGCATACTTGGTTGTTATGATACTGTTGGATGTTGATGTATGCTTATGTGTATGTTTACCTTGCGTACTATTCCCCTGCTGTTTATATGATTACATGAATCTTACTCCCTGTATTGTTTGTGTTTGGCCTGATTGGCATATGCAGAGGACGATGAGCAGCCCGGAGAGGAGTGACTCTGAGGAGCCGCCACTCATAGTTAGGGCTTATTTATGTTTAGTTGTTTTCCCTTTGTATTCCGAGGATGTTATTTTCCGGAACGGTTATACCAGCTCTGAGTGTGACATCGGGGTTGGGTAGTTATTTCTTCATGTTTTATTGATTTTAAACTTGGTTTATTTCCGCGTTGTAACTGGTTCATGTGGGACTTTTCTACCCATGGACAACTGTTTTATTTAATTCAGTTAAATGCATGTTTTTATTTTAATTAATGTATATTAATTGCCTTATAACATGCTGGGCAGAAGGGTGTCACATTTAGTGGTATCAGAGCAGTTCGACCTTGTTCGGACGTGGTATGAGTCTGTTGTTTGTCTGTTGTGTGACTCTTTTGTGAATTGTCTATACTTGTATAGATGATGATGTTTTAAGTTAGTTGCCTGTAGCTTTTACTCGCTTAAGTTCTATATTAAGAGATGTGTTGGACTTGTACAGGAACTAATGGCCGGTAGAGGACGCAACGATCAGGCGATTGCTGATGCATTGGCACTCCTAGCCAATGCTATTGGCCAGGTTAACCCTAACAATGGTGGGCCAGCTGAGTTCCAGGGACTGGATAAGTTCCAGAGGAACAACCCTCCGTCGTTCAAGGGCGCGTACGATCCGGAAGGAGCTTTGTTGTGGCTGAAGGAGACAAAGAAGATCTTCAGAGCCATGGATTGCAACGATCAGCAGAAGCTCATCTTTGCTACCTTCATGCTGACCGAGGAGGCTGAGCATTGGTGGGATAACTGTAGGCAGAGGATGCAGGCTGAGGGCACAACGGTTACATGGGCTGTGTTCAGGCAGAGGTTTCTGGAGAAGTATTTTCCAGCGGATATCAGGGACAAGAAGGAGATGGAATTCTTGTCTTTGAGGCAGGGGTCGCTGTCAGTCGGTGACTATGCGGCCAAGTTTGAGGAGCTGGCTAGGTACTACACTCCCTACCAGCATGAGACAGATGACCGTTCGAAGTGTGTGAAGTTTGAGGCTGGACTCCGACCTGAGATCAAGCAGGCCATCAGCTACCAGGAGATCAGAGTCTTCCCTATTCTGGTCAACAAGTGCAGGATCTATGAGGATGCCAGCCAGTTCAGAGTTGCCAGTTCCAGAGGGTCAGATAGCCAGAGTGGCAAGAGGACTGATCAGAGGGACAAGGGTAAGCAGAGGTATGCTCCGACCGACAGAGATTTCAAGCAGAGTGGTAAGAAGCCACAGTTTCAGCAGGATGGGTTTAGAGGCGGGTTCTCTAACGTCTCTTGGCCTATGAGGTGTGGCAAGTGTGGTGCTATGGATCACTACTCGTCTCAGTGCAAGGAGACGTAAGTGATCTGCTTCAGATGCGGCAAGCCAGGACACATCAGCCGAGAGTGTGAAGGAGCCAAGGCTGAGCCTCCCAACGCCGGCAAGAATCAGAAGTCTCAGGCCAACCGACTGAAGACCACTGGAAGAGTCTTTACTCTTAGTGGAGCTGAAGCCTCCGAGTCTGATGACTTGATTCAAGGTACATGTCTTATTGATGGAACTCAATTAACTGTGTTGTATGATTCGGGTGCTACTCACTCATTTATATCGCATGATAGGGTCAAGAGTCTTGAGTTACCTGTTGTTTTCCTTGAGTATGATTTGTTGGTTTCTACACCTACAAATAAACCTGTTACTACTTCTTATGCATGCAAGAACTGTCATATAGTTATAAATGATAGAACATTCATTGCTGATCTTGTATGCTTGCCTTTGAAAGACCTGGATATTATTCTGGGTATGGACTGGTTATCTTCCAACCATGTCCTTTTGAATTGTTTTGACAAAACCCTGATTTTTGGAACTCCAAAGGAGTCTAAGAATCCGGACCTTCTCTCTGCCAGCCAAGTTCAAGCTTCGATGAAAGACGAAGCCCAAGTATACATGATGTTAGCTTCCCTGGAAGTAGAGAGCAGCCCTCCTGATGTTGCCAGCTTGCCTGTTGTGCGGGAATTTCCTGAAGTGTTTCCGGGGGATGTTTATAACTTACTCCCAGAGAGAGATGTTGAGTTTACCATAGACTTAGTGCCTGGCACCGGGCCAATCTCCATAGCACCTTATAGAATGTCTCCTCTAGAGCTAGCTAAGTAGAAGGAACAGTTAGAGGACCTGATGAAGAAGCAGTTCATTAGGCCGAGTGTGTCTCCGTGGGGAGCACCTGTGTTGTTAGTGAAGAAGAAGGATGGTAGTATGAGGTTGTGTGTCGACTTTCGACAGCTCAACAAGGTGACCATAAAGAATCGGTATCCCCTCCCTAGGATTGATGATCTTATGGACCAGTTGATGGGCGCTTGCGTCTTTTCAAAGATAGATTTGAGATCAGGGTACCATCAGATTCGGGTTAAGTCTGAGGACATCCCGAAGACAGCGTTTAGGACGCGATATGATCACTATGAGTACTTGGTTATGCCCTTCGGTGTGACCAATGCGCCTGCGGTCTTCATGGACTACATGAACAAGACCTTTCACCCTTACTTGGATAAGTTTGTGGTAGTGTTCATAGATGACATCTTAGTGTACTCCAAGAGTAAGGAGGAACATGAGGAACACTTGAGGGTTGTCTTGCAGACCCTTAAGGAGAAGCAGTTGTATGCTAAGTTGTCTAAGTGTGAGTTCTGGTTAGAGGAAGTGAGCTTTTTAGGACATGTCATCTCTAAGGGTGGCATAGCAGTGGACCCAGCTAAGGTAGAGACGGTGCTCCAGTGGGAAGCGCCAAAGTCTGTAATCGAGATTAGGAGTTTCTTGGGGTTAGCCGGGTACTTTAGGCGGTTTATAGAAGGTTTCTCTAAGATAGCTTTACCCTTAACCCGTCTCACCAAGAAGGGACAGTTGTTTGTGTGGGACTCTAAGTGTGAAGAGAGTTTCCAAACCCTTAAGAATAGGTTGACATCAGCACCAGTTTTAGTTTTGCCAGATCCTAGTGAACCCTTCGTAGTTTACTGCGATGCTTCTAAGCAAGGGTTAGGTGGTGTGCTGATGCAGAACGGTAAGGTAGTTGCTTATGCTTCTAGGCAGTTGAAAACCCATGAAAAGAACTACCCTACCCATGACCTAGAGCTAGGAGCTGTGGTATTTGCCTTAAAGATCTGGAGGCATTACCTGTATGGAGCGAGGTTTGAGGTCTTTAGTGATCATAAGAGTTTGAAGTATCTCTTTGATCAAAAGGAGTTGAATATGAGGCAGTGTAGGTGGATGGAGTTTTTAAAGGATTATGACTTCGAGCTGACCTATCACCCAGGAAAGGCCAATGTGGTGGCCGATGCCTTGAGTAGGAAAACCCTACATGTCTCCGCTTTGATGGTTAGGGAGATGGATTTGATTGAGGAATTTAGAGACCTTAGTCTAGCTTGTGAGTTTACCCCTAAGTGTATTAAGCTTGGTACCTTGAAGGTTACCAACAGTCTGATGGATCAGATTAGAGAGGGTCAGAAGTTAGATAAGTTTCTCTTAGACCAGCGAGAGTTGCTCGCTCAAGGTAGAGACCTAAGTTTTAAGGATGGTAGTGGTGGCATCTTGAGGTTTAAGGATAGAGTTTGTGTGCCAGATGTTCCTGAGCTTAGGAAGTTGATCTTAGAAGAAGGTCATAGGAGTGGATTGAGTGTGCACCCAGGTGCCACTAAGATGTATCAGGATCTTAAGAGGATGTTTTGGTGGCCTAGGATGAAAAAGGATGTAGCTGAGTTTGTGTATGCGTGCCTAGTTTGTCAGAAGGCTAAGATAGAGCATCAAAGGCCTTCGGGTAAGTTGCAACCTTTGAGTATCCCAGAGTGGAAATGGGATAGCATCTCCATGGATTTTGTGTCTGGACTCCCTAGGACTCCAGCTGGTTTTGAGGCTATATGGGTTGTTGTGGATAGACTGACTAAGTCTGCCCATTTCATTCCGATGAACATGGAGTATCCATTGGAGAAGTTAGCTAAGTTGTACATCAAGGAGATAGTTAGGCTTCATGGTGTACCCTCTAGCATAGTTTCAGATAGAGACCCGAGGTTTACCTCTAGGTTTTGGAATAGTTTGCAAGAGGCTTTAGGTACAACGCTTAGGCTTAGTTCAGCTTACCACCCACAGACTGATGGGCAGTCTGAGCGGACCATCCAGTCCTTAGAGGACTTGTTGAGGGCTTGTGTGTTAGAACAGTCAGGAAGTTGGGACAAGTTTTTGCCCCTAATAGAGTTCACCTACAACAACAGCTTCCATTCCAGCATTAGGATGGCACCTTATGAAGCCCTGTATGGGAGGAGATGTAGGACACCCTTGTGTTGGAGTGAACCTAGTGATAGTGTGGTGCTAGGGCCAGAGATAGTCCAGGAAACAACGGAAAAGATCAGGTTAGTTCAGGAAAAGATGAGAGTTGCACAGAGTAGGCAGAAGAGCTACCATGATAAAAGGAGGAAGGCGCTCGAATTCCAGGAAGGTGATCATGTATTTTTGAGAGTTACCCCGACGACTGGGGTTGGTAGAGTGATGAAGGCGAGGAAACTTACTCCGAGGTTCATTGGTCCTTACCAAATCCTTAAAAGAGTCGGCGAAGTCGCCTATCAAATAGCCTTGCCACCGTTCTTGTCAAACCTCCACAGTGTTTTTCATGTGTCTCAACTCAGGAAGTACATTCATGACCCTAGTCACGTGATAGTTCCCGATACAATACAGTTAAAAGAGAACTTGACATTTGAGGTGTTACCCCTTCGAGTCGAAGATAGGAGGGTGAAGTAGCTAAGAGGCAAAGAGATTCCCTTGGTTAAAGTAGTTTGGAGCGGGGCAACTGAGGAAAGCGCTACCTGGGAGCTCGAGAGTCATATGATGGAGGCGTATCCGCACCTTTTCGTTTGAGGTACGTAGAAATTTCGAGGACGAAATTTTTTATAAGGGGGTGGAATTGTAACACCCCGTTTTTCGTAAAATGTTTTATAAAGTTAGTTTTATGTTTATTTAAAATGTTGGTTAAGGGTTAAGTGGGATTTTAGCCTAAAAGTCCCTTTCTGGTACATGAGCACGCTCGTGCTCATCAGCCAGCAAGCCCGTGCTTAAAGTCAGAAGCGTGTCTCTGATTTTAAGTTGAGCACGACCGTGCTCAATAGTAAGCACGCCCGTGCTCAATGCGTGGACCGCGTCTCGCTGACGCTAAGTGGAGCACGACCGTGCTCAATGCTAAGCACGACCGTGCTCAAGTCCGGATGATATAAACGTAAGCAGAACCCGAGGGTTACGTAAAACCCTACTTTGTGAATTTCAGCAGCCGTAGTTGCGGCCAGAGCACGTTTCCACACTACTCCTTCCTCGTTCTTCATTGTTGGGAGTTATTGGAAGCAGTTTGGGGAGACTAGTGGTTCTACCTTGGTCTGGAGGTAATGGTTTCCTTTTCCCTTATGGTTTCCTTCTTTGTTTTGAGTAGGAAACTAATCCGGTTGCGTTCTTTTGATTAAGGTTCTTTGGGTTAAGCCGTTGGGAAGGAACCGGTTGCAGTTAGGAGCACACGTTGGTTGATAGAGCTACCTTTAATCCAGGTATGGGGAGAAGTGGGATTGTTTTCACTAGGTAGTGGGTAGTGTAAGGTAACGGGGTTTCCTGTGACCCCGGTGTCGTTGTATGCATATGATTATGATGTTCTAATTGGTATATGGCTGTTTCTGATTTATATGTCCATAAATATGTATTTTATGTTCATGATGATTGTGCCATGTTTATGATGCTATGAAAATAATTGTTATTGGCATATGCTGGTTGAATGGTTGATGACTGATTTATGTCTGTTGCGATGATGAGTTTTGGCCCCTAAAACACGTTGTTAACTGACTAGGAATAATTAATTAAGAATTTAGGTTTTTGGCTACGAACTTGGTTTCTGTCCCTGCCCAGAACAGTGCAGTCGTGCATTGAGCACGACCGTGCTGACAGGGAGCACGACCGTGCTCCCACTTAAATTCTGGAAAATGGCCGCGCTGAGCAGGTCAAATAGCACGATCGTGCTGCTGAGCACGACCGTGCTGAGTGTGAAGCACGACCGTGCTTCACTTAAAAGGGCAGCACGCCCTCACGTGTCCTAGCACGACCGTGCTAAGGTCTAAGCACGACCGTGCTGACCTCCTGGACAGTGATATAATTAAAGGACTTAAGGGGTTTTAAACCCCATTTCCCTATGATGATAAGTTGAGATAATTAATCAAAGATAAAGATTAGACAACTTGGTTATTAATTATATAAGATAATTAGATAATCAAATATTAAGTCGGTATCCGTTGGGTTACCGCACGTTGATAAGTTGAAGTCTTGGGTGCTTATTGACCCAAGCACGTTGAGTTGAACCTTGGTGCTTATTGGCCAAGGGAGCCTTGACCCCACGGTTTGGGTCTAAGGTTACGTTGAGTTTGATGTTGAAAGTCTTGGGAGCTTCATGGCCCAAGCAAGGAGGTGGTTGAGATTGTTTGTTGTTGTGCCATTTGCATAAATCATTGGAGTAGTTGATGGGGGAGGTTCGACAAAGGGGAGATCGCCCGAGAGTACGGTGATTTGGCCATCCACGGTAGGTCACCCAAGGTTTGGTGACCGAGGCCCCCCGTGATGAGGCATCCATGGTTTGATGCGTTGGCTATCCATGGGGTTCACCCAAGGTTTGGTGAACTGTCGGTGTTGGTGCTTTTATGGCCAATACGGATATGTAACTCCAAAGTCGTTCATCCTGAGTTAGTTGGATCCACATGCATAGTTGGAGTAGCGGAGTAGTTGATGCATTGCATAGCATAGCATACTTGGTTGTTATGATACTGTTGGATGTTGATGTATGCTTATGTGTATGTTTACCTTGCGTACTATTCCCCTGCTGTTTATATGATTACATGAATCTTACTCCCTGTATTGTTTGTGTTTGGCCTGATTGGCATTTGCAGAGGACGATGAGCAGCCCGGAGAGGAGTGACTCTGAGGAGCCGCCACTCATAGTTAGGGCTTATTTATGTTTAGTTGTTTTCCCTTTGTATTCCGAGGATGTTATTTTCCGGAACGGTTATACCAGCTCTGAGTATGACATCGGGGTTGGGTAGTTATTTCTTCATGTTTTATTGATTTTAAACTTGGTTTATTTCCGCGTTGTAACTGGTTCATGTGAGACTTTTCTACCCATGGACAACTGTTTTATTTAATTCAGTTAAATGCATGTTTTTATTTTAATTGATGTATATTAATTGCCTTATAACATGCTGGGTAGAAGGGTGTCACATCATGGGGATTCTGAGTGGGATAGTACGTTCCAGGAAAAACAGATTGATGACAATTGATGAAAGAAGAGAGGAAAGAGAAAGAAAATAAAGCTTTCCCCTCTCTTATGCTTCAGCACAAGAAGGCGGACATTGTGATGTCCAAATAACAAAAGTGAAAAGTAAATATTGGATTTCACCAAAAATAAAAATAAAATATTGGAAACAAAATGTAATTAATAAGATAGATAACTAAGATACCGAACCAAATTGACAAAATAATTTTTTTCCTCTTCATTAAGTAAATTTAATAAATAGTATATTTTTATTTATGAAATTCAATAGATACTTTACATTTTAAATAACTTTTAGGCTAAAATACATTTTGTCCCTGAAATTTTTCATTTTGGCAAATTTAGTTCTCCTAGTTTTTCAATTCTTCCAAAATTCGTCCCTCTATCAAATTTCTGTCAGAAAACTAACATAACTCACCTGCGTGGCAAATGTTTTGCCACGTGAAATGCCCAACTGTACCAAAAATATTTAAAAAAATAAAAATATAACACTTAAAATATTTAATAATAATTTATTTTAATATTTAATATATTATTAAAAGATTGTCACGTGATCAGGTGAGCTCATCTTCCTCCATGCAATTCACCGGACATTGGACCGAGAAACTGAAAAAACAAGAATGTTAAAGAAAGGGATGTAAATGAGGCAGAGCGGGTATGGGTAGTAGCCCCCGTTACTCGTCTCGTTGGATGAATATCCTACCCGTACGCATCCCATATCTATGCGGGTATCTGTCGTGCGGGTTTTAAACAGATTTATGAATATGCGTGGGTATCCAAGTATATATGTTTAAATATAACAACTTTAATGAAATATAAAAAATTGTAAAAAGAAAACCTAACTTAGTACTTCAATCAACACATTAATAAAATTCAGAAGCTAATTTTAGTACATTTACTCCCGTAAGTCTAAACAAAAATAATTTTTCAATACAATTCAAAAGCATCATTTTAGGGGTTTTTTTTAGCAATTTCACCTAGCGGGTACCATCTACCCCTCTAGTATGAATACTACAATATCCTCCCCGCCCTATTAATAAACGGGTATAAAAAAATACCTGTTAATAATTATTGCTTGATTGAAATTGTGCAACCAATTACTATACAAAAAAGTCTATATATTTATCAAAATAACTTTTTTCCATATGCAGTTTTATTTTCTCATAAAAATATATTTGATGATGGAAAAGGGAGAAGAATTAAGCATAGAAGCAAGCCAATCAAATCAGATAGATATTAACTGGTCATCGGTATAAAATGATTACTTTCATTACATCCCCATATATTGAGAGGGGGGGTTTAAAAAATAGATGTGGCAAAATGGACTACCTGGCCCACTTTGGGCCTACCCAATCCGGGCCACGGGCTATATTAGGTTAGACCAAAGAAACCTGAATTCAATTCGGTCTACAAAAATAGTACTAAGCCTGATCTTATGCGGGGCTGTGGGCTTATTTGCGTAAGTCAAACATATTTTTTTTTTAAAAAGAAAATCTTTTTTATACCAATATTCAAGCATAATTATACAAGCTACTTAATATCATAGTCATAGCATACACTACCATTTTGCAATTATAGCTAATATTACACTTTTGTTTAGTTAAAAAAAATAAATTAAAATAATATGTACTTGCATAGATGTACTCCTTCTTTTCAAATGTCTTCTAGCATCTTTTGTATATATAGTGCAACTCAAAAAAGGCAAAATGTTTTGGTCCATAATAATAAGTGGTTCATATTATGATGATAATAAAATAAAACTACATTCTCATATCATGATGTCTCGATTTTTTCACAAAAAGTACAAATTAAAGATGAAGCGATCGAGCTACCTGAACGTAATTGGGCCAGCCCGACTCGAAGCCAATTATGACACAGACTTCATCAGATCAGGCCAAAAAAGCCGGGGTTTAATTTGGGATCAAATTTTGCAAGTCAGACCTACATTTTATCAAGTATATTTTGGCCGCCCCCATTGATTTGACTCATTTTTACGCCTCTAGTAAAAAAAATAAAAAGCTACTTGTTAATTATATATAAAAAAACTACTTGGTAATGAATTATATCCTCTTTTTTTAATTTTTCCCCTTAGTGCCAAATTTCAAATTCAAGCAAGCATACTAGTTGGATTGTTGTCATTTTCGTTTCTTTTCATTTTCCCTAGTTCCAAATTTCCAATTCTAGCAAGCACACCTTTGAGCAAGTCATCTTGTTACAAGTAGTGTTCATTTTCTGAAGTAAATTTATGTGCAAAATTTTCCGCTTGTTGGCCTGTAAGGCTATGCACGAAAGCGAGTGGCTTCCAAAAGTTAAAGCCTAGAGCCTATACTTGAGAGTAGGGGGAATCAAATCATCATGCTATGAGTGAGAGAATTATTCAGAGTTAGAAGAAAAGAGCAAAGGGCGTTAAAAAGTTTGCCATAGTTTAATAAGCAACTAAAACATCCATTGGCTATTAGCTAAATTTTAAAGTGCGTAGGGGAATCAAAGTCATTGAAATTGTTAGAGAAAGAGAACCATAAATGTTTGTTGGAAAGAAAATGCAGTTCCTATCACGTGGTTAGAAAAGGAATCATGGTAGGAATGCAATCCCATCTCTATTCCTTGATAGGACACAAAGTAAAACATTAACTTTCATCAAATTAAAGAGATTTCGAGAATCCTTGTACAGACTAATAGATATATGCAGCAAAATTCTCAAGAGGCCAATTAGGGACCACAACATATATAGGAATAGTTGGCAAAGCATAACAACTTAGGAACTCACTATCTCAAATGGGAAAAGGAAAAGAGAAATGACACTTAATAAGTGTAATTTCTATTCCTTTCGGAGAATGTTGTTAGTTCTTGCTAGATGATACACATAGTATTGTTTTGTTGCCTTTCGTTTTCTCTACTACATCATATCTCCGAAATAAAAGTGTTGCCATCAAGCATTTATGTTTCTACTTTGGTAGTTAGGAAGGTTGAACTGAGTCATGAACCATTTTTCCAGCTATGCCTATCATCATAGCTAGTGCTCCTTACATGGCTAAAATATCCCTTAAGGGACAATGAAAGCACAAATTGTCAAAAAGGAGGCACTTTGTTTTTAGTGGTTTGTAACGGCAACTTCAGTTAAGAACTGAATGAGTGTGGTTCATTTTTATTTATAATATTTTTATGGTAGATGCTAGATATTGAACTGAACTTAATTTTTTTCCATTAGTTGAACCAAAGCTAATGGGAGTTTGTATAAATGAGCCCATTTACATTCTTAACTTGCACTATCATTCGTCACAGCTTTTTGAATTATGAAAGTTGCAGAAATGGGAGTTCCTTACAGCCCAAAGCGCGAAGCGAGAACTTCATGCTGTTTTGGACTGAAGGGAGCTCCTAGTTCTTCACTTTCTCTGTATTATGTCTTCATCTCTATCAACTCAAACACTACAAACTTATTGTCATTAGTGATTGATACCTTGAAGTTTGAAGAACACGTTATGCTATCAGTAAGTTTACTTTAGATTTCCAATTTTTTTTTTCCGATTGCCCCATATCCCCCTTCATCATGTTGCTCTGTGCCTTGCCAATTCCACCATAAGGAGCAAATAAATATCAACCAAAAGATACACTTCATGATATTTTTAGAAGACTTCTATTTATTTACTTCTTCATATATATATGCAAGTGAGTAAGGTCACCATTAGATTTGGGATTAATTTTGCTTCCATCAATTTTATATTTTGATGCAGTCCATTTTGCTAACTTATCTTCGGTATCACTGAATGTGCTTGTTCAGGATTTGCATAACTAAAGTTAAGATGCATTGAAATGCCTCAATTCAAGGTAAAAAGATCTTCTCTTTGGAGGAATTATTTGGTCACCACACCCTTGCAATCATTCCCTTGGTTTTGAAATGCAGATCTTCCTAGTTGATACACTAACTGGCAGTGAGTCTTTAGATACAAAATCCAATTACGGAATTACCATCAAATTGCTAACCTCACGGCCACACAAGTGAAGGTATGTCCATTAGACAAATGAAATTTCACACATGTAGAGGACTTGAGCATAAGCTCGAAAGTGCCTTGGCCAAACTATGTTTTGGTCTCCATGCCTTTGTGCACACAAAAACTCAGTTTGTCAAGAACTTGACCATTTACGGGCTTAATCAGTGCTGTGTCAAACTTTCGCAAAATTATATTCTAATAGTATTTCTCTCCACAAATATAGGCCTGAAATGCTAAAGGAAAACTAATCTCTCTCACTCATGCAGGGGAGACATTCCAGAGTCCAGACTTGAGGGACAAAGCAAGTGCACTAGACTTGTAAATGTATCAATTTTCATGCAGCGACTTGTAAATGTATCAATTTTCATGCAGCCCAGAATTCTCTAGGTAGGGAGTTAATTATCTATTAGGTTCCATATAATGATAAAGATTAAGCTTTTAAATTGCGGTTGCGGTTGCGTTGCATTTATCGGTCAATGCGGCCGCAATTGCGGTCGCGTTTTAGGTCTCCTCCAAAACCTAAATGTTGTGGCCCAGATCGCGGTCGCGGACCTTTATTTAAAACCTTGATAAATATTGTGAGGAGTGAGGACTATTCATGCTCATACAATATTATCATTTTGATTTCTCTTTCTTTCTAAAATATCCTTTGAAAGCTTGTCTTCTTATGACATCTTATATGTTTGAATACCTCATCTGCTGTCTGTGATAGTACAATATGGCCTTAAAATAGTACGTGGACCTAAGCTTGGCAAACTTTTGCTTTATTTTCTGTTTAAATTACTTTTCTTTTTCATTGTGTTGGACCTGTGGTGGAATTATATAGCTATGGGCCACTCCATGTTCTAGCTGAATAAAAGAGAAAAACTATGAAAAATACAAATTATTGAGTTTACTTTCATAAGAACGTAGGACGTTTACCCACCATTTTTAACACAGAATATAGTTTATAAATTATCATTGTAAACAGTAATTCATCTTGATGCTGCCCTGGGAATATTTGTTGAATCTGTTGCTGGTGGAATTGGATATTGCAATTGAAACGCGACCAAGACCTGACGTTGTAAGGTACTGCAGGAATGTTGTCACAGTTGCAGATTTCAATTGTTGAGCCATCTTCATTTGCTTCAGTTTTCTCTCCACTGCTTCTATACTTTAGCAGTGATGCACCATTTGTTCCAGTCACTTGATAATGATGATAGACACATCACATTTTTTTTTTGGGTAAGATGGGACAAGAAAGATAAAAGACAGAGAGGAAAAATCTAGCTCCTTAGGATGCCACTCCCATCACTTCTAGGCATGCGACCCCTATTATCTGACACTGTTACACCATATTTTATGCGCATAATGGTGTATAAATTTGTTGTTAATTAGGTTAGTAGGTGGCTGTTAGGTGCAAGGTTTGGGGATAGGGATTCCTTGTTTTGGCGGACAAGGATAACCTACTTAGAAATTAGGGAGAGAGATTTTTGATTGATTTTATGCTTACTTTCATTCACATCACTGTTGGTTTATATAACAAATTCTTACAAATTCAGTTTCCTAAATTACAAAGTCTCATTACACCTGTCCTGACAAACTTCTTTAAAAATGCTATAATAGTAAGTTGTTCCTAGTCTAGTACTGTTGATGTGATCCCTCTTTGATTTACTTTTTGGGCTTGGCATTGACAGGAGGCCCATTTGTGGTGCTTTCTATTTTCTTTCGGCTAGCAATGCTATCTTCAGTGTTGTATCGTATCATTACTGACCCCTTTAGATTGATATTACCCTCAAGATCAAAGTGACTACAAATCTGATCTACAAGGATTTCCAAGAAGAAAATGTCTTTGTCAGCCCATTTTCCTTTTGGCACTAAGGAAGCCCAACCTATGATAAGGCCCAAGCTGGTATCAAGGTCTAACAAGTAGTTGTCCAACAAGTCCACTCACTCTTCCTCTGGCAGGAACAAGGCCCAACAGGTGAGAATGCCCAAATTTGTATCCAAGCCAAACCAGCAGTGGTCCTTCAGCCTATTTTCCATTCCCTTCGAAACCCTAAATTTAGGGTGGTTTCTACTGCTCCAAGGCGCCCATGGCAGACATGGCGGTGGAGAAGAAGCTTGTGGGTGTTGTTTTCCACTATTCCGAGGGACCCATGGCCAGCCAGAAGCTGGTCCCGGTGGTGGCTCGCTCGTCTGGCAAGAAAGCCACTAATGAAATATAATCCTAATAAGATAAACACAGTTCTAAAACAATTTCAAAAAGATATTATTTTTATGTCTAGGTGTTATTACTAGAAAAATAACTATGGTATTCACAAATTTTCCAAAAATATAATTAAGCTCAAAAAACACAGTCACAAACAATTCAGTACAATAATAAACATTCAAAGTTGACAAATATTTAGAGATACTACACACAGGATTTTATCCTGGTTCACCCAAACAAACTTTGGGCTATGTCTAGTCCCAGCACATGTTGGAATTTCCCACCATTCAATCATCGATTACAAGTATTTTTCATAGCCTCTTCAAACCATACAATCAGTATTCTTTCCTAAGCCTCTGCAGGGTCAAACACTAGTATTCTTTAATAACAAGCCTCTACAGGCTTAAGCACTCTCAAACCAACACTAACTCTCACTAGCTAGCATTGGAGAACACTAACACGAGTTTACAAAGAAATAGTTGGGTAAAACTCTTTAAAACAACTTTTGTAAATACTCAACGAGTGGATAACCTTTGAAGTGATCTGTAAATCACTACTTTTTGACCTTTATAGTAAGAAAACATAGTATGAGAGTGAATATAGGATGAAAAGAGATTAACTAATATAACTCAGAAGGTTGACAACACTCAACCGATATTTTTTGCTTTGATTATTTGATTTTCTCTTTTTAATCATGTGTTATGAGTTTGATTCACTATTGGCAGCTGGTGTAAATAGATCCCGAGCTCAAACTAGTCGTTGGGGACCATTTAAAACCGAGTTCGAACTTGGTCCTTGCATCTGATAGTGATTGTTGTCGTCTTCTCTTGTTGTAGCAGTTTTTGACTTGTTGACCTTTCTGATTGAAGCTTATGATGCATCTTTTTTATGAAACTTCTGAGTTGTCAAAATTGCTTTCTGATTGTGAAGTACAACTTATATGTATATGAGTCATGTGTAGAGCTGTCTTAGGATATTGGCTGATCATTTGACTTTCTCATAAGGGTTATGGTCTTGTGTGATTGCGGCCTTTAGAAGTATTTCCAAGACAATGATGAAGACCGAGAGCTTAGATCACAGTTGCAAGAACTAACATCCCAAATGCAAGTTGTTCAACAAGTGTTGAAGGAGCAAATAGCCGCGAATGAGAAGACAGCAGTGGTTCTTGGGCAAACTGATGCTTATTGCCCCAGTTGCAAGGATAGTTGCACTTTTGCATTGCAGAACCTTCCTGAGGTAATTATTTCATTTTTTTATACTATATTTATATTAATTATCTTAGGGCATCTCCCATGTTTGTTGACACTTAACCCTTTAGGGCATTTCTTCATGTGAACTTTTTTTGGCAACCCCTACTCTTCCCGTGGTTGGTAAGGGAAAACTTCAGAATGAACATGGTCACACTCTACACAACAGATCGCTTCCCGCCAACCATGTTAGATTTACAGTTGAGGTTGCACTGGATGGGGATGCACCATTGCTGATACCTCTTCATGACAATGACACGAAGAAAGTAGGTGATGCAACAGGTACTTTTGTGGCATGACCAACACACCTCTTTCAAGTAGACACTGCTTTGGTATGTCAACACATGAATGATTTTCATGTATTGCTGCATATTTATTTCATTAGTTGGTCACTAACTGTTTCACTAAACTGCGATAGGTTCAGCAACCTGCAAAATCCAAAGGGGGTTCAAACCAAAAAGTCAAGGAACACAAAGCTATCAGTTGTGTAGATGATGCAGCAAGTGTCCATATTGTGACGCTCTTAAGGCACTCATGGAGAAGACTGACTCGAGTGATATTCACTTAGGTTTTGGTATTGAATATCCAGTATTCTCAGTCAAGGAAACTTTGGGAATCCTTAGTGGGTATCAGTTCGAGAATGTTGTTAACAACAATGTTCTAGAGGTACCAGTCCTAGTAACATACATCAGGTATATCTTCAAACCCCTATAAGTGGACAATGTATTTTATTCTTTTTATTTAAACATTGAAGTTTTTGGTAATCCACATTTGTATTTTTTTTCATTTAAGTTACTTATGGAACAAAGTGATGGACTCAACTCATAAGGCGAGATTCTCTTTCTTGCCTAGTTGGCGGGGACACTTTAAAAGCAAAGTTCTTAAATTTGACATTCAAATGTAGTTCAATTCTCAGTTCATTTTATTCGAATGTTTTATTTTGCAGTACTTGCCTGAGTTCAAGTGTGCTTCTCACTCAAAGTCCAAGTATAATGAAATCAGGGAAGCATGGTGTGGGTATGTAATAAATTTGATGAAACAAAAGTATAGAGGGGGCCAGTAAATTTTAGTACTTTTGTAATTTTTTTTTCGTAAACAATATATCTTGGAAATTATGTAAACAATTTATTTTATAAATAATTAAGTATAGTTTCCTCTGAATGCTTGCAACTAGAATATCAAATTACTAAAAAATGTGTTACTTAAGGCAACGTTTTATTTAAAGGAAGCACTATCTTAGAGCACAAAAATAGATGACATTTCATTACGTACTGCTATGTTAGATTCAACACTTAGATAGCATCGCCCCGGAAAGGCGCTATATTAAGTCCAAAACAAAGATAGCGGTTCCAAGACGAAGTGCTATGTCCTGTCACAAAATAAGACAACGTCTCTCTGAAAACGTGCTGTTGTAGTTTAATATTTGATGGCGTTTCGAGTTCGCTATCTAAGATTGTCATCTTTGATAGCACCAATATAGATAGCACCCGAAAGCGCTATTAAATGCAAAAAATAAGAGCTATAAAATCCTATTCTGTTGTAGTGTCAGTATCAACAAATTGAATATAAAAAATACGTTTTTGCAGAGTCTATTAAAATGATGTTTGATTTCTATATGCTTAGCTCTAGAATGCAATATAGGATTCTTAGATAAGTAAATTGCAACAGTATTGTCATACACAACATGTATTTGACTTACAAACACTTTGTAATCTTCTAATTGATGCTTGATTCATAGAAGTTACGAGCAGTGCTTGCAACAGATATGTACTCAGTTTCAGCAGAGTATAATGCTATGGTACTTTCTCTTTTGCTTGGCCAAGAGACAAGATTAGCTCCGATGAAGTGGTAGCCTCCACTCGTGCTCTTTCTTTCAATGCAATCTCCAGCATAGTCAACATCATAAAATCCAACTAATCTGTACTCATCAGATTTCTTAAACAACAAATCTAGATTAGTAGTACCTTTCAAATATCTAAATATTATTTTAATTGCCGACAAGTTCGTCCATTGGACCAGATTGAAAACAAGCACATAAACAAACACTAAACATTATATCAGGTATGGACACAATAAGATATACAAAATAACCAATCATACCCTTATATACCTTTTGGTCTACCATTTTATCTTTGTCGTCTAGGTTCAGAATGGACGTTGGATGCACAGGTGTATTCATAGGTTTGTCGTCATTCATGTTGAACTTTTTCAAAAAATCTTTAGTGTATTTGGTTTGTGGAATGTACACTTCGTCCATTGTTTGTTTTGTTTGAAGTCTGCGGAAGAATTTAAGTTCTCCCAATTCTTTTTATCGGTAACTAAGATAACACTTCTTTAAGTAAGCATTATCATAACTCCTACAACACGTCAGCGCCACTTCCCTGATGCACATTTTAGTGTGAACTACTATAGCATTTTTTTTGACAAACACTACTGCACAGGTATGTCTACGACATCATTTCGAGATTGCTATCATTGTTTATAAATGTTAATAACGCCAAGATAGATAGCGCTATGAAATGCCAAAAAGACACATTATTTCCCAAATATGTTGCAGTGATATGAGCAGCTTACTGATGATTAGACCTGCTGGTAACTAATACACATTTTTTACGGTATTATCCGTTGGTAGCTGACACTCATTACGACCTACCAACAATACAATTGATATTTTTCCAAGTCCGTCAAATACTGTTACCGACGAGAGAATTTTTGACAGCTGCATGGTTGTCGGTTGTCCGTTTTAAAAATGACCTTACCATAAGCTTTTGGTCGTTTCTAACGATGCTTGGCTCCAGGTAAGCGAGTTACATATCTCGGATTGAAATGTGAATTCAAGCTCCACGAAACGAAAGCTTTATAAGTTCTTTTGCAATCTCAAGTTCAAAGCTTGGGGGCTCTTGTACCGTTCGAGGATATGAGACTGATCGAACATGACCAAGCTTTAGTCATTGTTTGTTTCAAGAGAATTTGGGCAAAGTGTGACACCCTTCTACCCCGTATGTGATAAGCCATTTAATTTAAAAACAATTAAAGGAAAACATGCAATTATTATTGAATAAATAAAACAATTGTCCATGGGTAGAAAAGTCCCACATGAACCATTTACAATGCGGAATTGAAATGAGATTTAAACATAACAAACTAAAATAAATATCCGAACCCCGATGTCACCTACAGAGCTGGTATAACCGTTCCGGGATAAACTCCCACGGAATTACAACTGAAAACTAACATAACACAAACTAGCCCTATTATTAGTGGCGGCTCCTCAGAGTCACTCCTCTCCGGGCTGCTCGTCATCCTCTGCAAGGTGCCAATCAGGCCAAACACAAACAAACATGGGGAGTAAGTTCATGTAATCATATACAGCAAGAAGTAGGAAGTAAAGTAAACAGTAAACACAGCAACATTACACCCAACATCGACATTATCATTATGCTATGCAGTGCAATGCAGTCCTACTCCGCTAAACCAACAATGCATGTGGATCCACTAAACTCGGGATGAACGACTTCGGAGTTAAATATCCACATTGAGAATCTACTCAACGCCGGAGAATCTACTCCTTGGATAGCGAATGCATCAAACCAACGAATGCCTCGTCATGGGGGCGCTAGGAGAATCTACTCCAATCGTGGATGGCCGGATCGCCGTACTCTAGGACGATCTCCCCTCTGTCGAACATCCCCATACCTGGATTGAAGGTAGCTCTAACGGCGGTCCTAACGGCAAACAGCTCCTCTCCTTTAGACGGCTCACGCACGAACGAGCCTTGATCAACCAGAGCAAAATCAACCATTAGTTTTCCAACCAGAACACCAAAAAGGATTGAAAAGGGAAAGAGACTGTTACCTCTGACCCAAACTAGATGCACAGGGTTCCTCTAAGGTTCCAGAAACTCCGAGAACCGGCTGGGTTGAGCGAAAACAGGGACGAACACTACGTCAGCCGTAACAGGATTAGCAGCCACTAAAAGTAGGGTTAAAGTATAAACCCTCGACTCTGCTTTCGTTTATATAAATCTCAGACTTGAGCACGGTCGTGCTGACTCTTGAGCACGGTTGTGCTCGACTTAACGTTACGAGACGCGGTCAACACGTTGAGCACGGGCGTGCTCACTGTTGAGCACGGTCGTGCTCAACTTAAAATCAGAAACTCGCTTCTGACTTTAAGCACGGGCTTGCTGGCTAATGAGCACGGGCGTGCTCATGTACCAGAAAAGGACTTTTAACCAAAAATCCCACTAAGCCCTTGAACGATAAATCCAACTTAACCAAAACCAGCTTAATTAAAATATTCTGAAAAACAGGGTGTTACAATTCCACCCCCCTTATAAAAATTTCGTCCTCGAAATTTACACGTACCTCAAAGGAAAAGATGCGGGTACGCTTCCATCATCTTGCTCTCCAGCTCCCAGGTAGCACTTTCCTCAGTTGCCCCACTCCAAACCATTTTAACCAAAGGGATTTCCTTGCCTCTTAGCTGCTTCAGCCTCCGATCCTCGACTCGAAGAGGTAACACCTCAAACGTCAGGTTCCCTTTCAACTGTATGGCGTCGGGTACTATCACGTGACCAGGGTCATAAATATACTTCCTGAGTTGAGACACATGAAAAACGTTGTGGAGATTTGACAAGAACGTGGGTAAGGCTATCTGGTAGGCGACTTCGCCGACTCTTTGGAGGATTTGGTAAGGACCAATAAACCTTGGAGTAAGTTTCCTCGCCGTCATCACTCTACCAACCCCAGTCGTCGGGGTAACTCTCAAGAATACATGATCGTCTTCCTAGAATTCAAGCGCCTTCCTCCTTTTATCATGGTAGCTCTTCTGCCTACTCTGTGCAACTCTCATCTTTTCCTGAACCAACCTAATCTTTTCTGTTGTCTCCTGGACTATCTCTGGCCCTAGCACCACACTATCACTAGGTTCACTCCAACACAAGGGTGTCCTACATCTCCTCCCATACAGAGCCTCATAAGGTGCCATCCCAATGCTGGAATGGAAAGTGTTGTTGTAGGTGAACTCTATCAGGGGCAAAAACTTGTCCCAACTTCCTGATTGTTCTAAGACACAAGCCCTCAACAAGTCCTCTAAGGACTGGATGGTCCGCTCAGACTGTCCATCAGTCTGTGGGTGGTAAGCCGAACTAAGCCTAAGCTTTGTCCCTAAAGCCTCTTGCAAACTATTCCAAAACCTAGAGGTAAACCTCGGGTCTCTATCTGAAACTATGCTAGAGGGTACACCATGAAGCCTAACTATCTCTTTGATGTACAACTTAGCCAACTTCTCTAAAGGATACTCCATGTTCATCGGAATGAAATGGGCAGACTTAGTCAGTCTATCCACAACAACCCAAATTGCCTCAAAACCAGCTAGAGTCCTAGGGAGTCCAGACACAAAATCCATGGAGATGCTATCCCATTTCCATTCTGGGACACTCAAAGGTTGCAACTTACCCGAAGGCCTCTAATGTTCGATCTTAGCCTTCTGACAAACTAGGCACGCATACACAAACTCAGCTACATCATTTTTCATCCTAGGCCACCAAAACATTCTCTTAAGGTCCTGATACATCTTAGTGGCACCTGGGTGCACACTCAACCCACTCCTATGACCTTCTTCTAAGATCAACCTCCTAAGCTCAGGAACGTCAGGTATACATGCTCTATCTTTAAACCTCAAGATACCATCACTGTCATCCTTAAAACTTAGGTCTCTACCCTGAGCGAGCAACTCTCGCTGGTCTAAAAGATACTTATCTAACTTCTGACCCTCTCTAATCTGATCCATCAAACTGTTGGTAACCTTCAAGGTTCCAAGCCTAATACTCTTAGGGGTAAACTCACAAGCTAGACTAAGGTCTCTAAACTCCTCAATCAAATCCATCTCCCTAACCATCAAAGCGGAGACATGCAGAGTTTTCCTACTCAAGGCATCGGCCACCACATTGGCCTTTCTTGGGTGATAGGTCAGCTCGAAGTCATAGTCCTTTAAAAACTCCATCCACCTACGCTGCCTCATATTCAACTCTTTTTGATCAAAGAGATACTTCAGAATCTTATGATCACTAAACACCTCAAACCTCACTCCATACAGGTAATGCCTCCAGATCTTTAAGGCAAATACCACAGCTCCTAACTCTAGGTCATGGGTAGGGTAGTTTTTCTCATGGGTTTTCAACTGCCTAGAAGCATAAGCAGCTACCTTACCATTCTGCATCAACACACCACCTAACCCTTGCTTAGAAGCATCGCAGTAAACTACGAAGGGTTCACTAGGATCTGGCAAAACTAACACTGGTGCTGATGTCAACCTATCCTTAAGGGTTTGGAAACTCTCTTCACACTTAGAGTCCCACACAAACAACTGTCCCTTCTTGGTAAGACGGGTTAAGGGTAAAGCTATCTTAGAGAAACCTTCTATAAACCGTCTATAATACCCGGCTAACCCCAAGAAACTCCTAATCTCGGTTACAGACTTTGGCGCTTCCCACTGGAGCACTGTCTCTACTTTAGCTGGGTCCACTGCTATGCCACCCTTAGAGATGACATGTCCTAAGAAGCTCACTTCGTCTAACCAGAACTCACACTTAGACAACTTAGCATACAACTGCTTTTCCTTAAGGGTCTGCAAGACAACCCTTAGGTGTTCCTCATGTTCCTCCTTACTCTTGGAGTACACTAAGATGTCATCTATAAACACCACCACAAACTTATCCAAGTAAGGGTGAAAGGTCTTGTTCATGTAGTCCATGAAGACCGCAGGAGCATTGGTCACACCAAAGGTTATAACCAAGTACTCATAGTGACCATATCGCGTCCTAAACGCTGTCTTCGGGATGTCCTCAGACTTAACCCGAATCTGATGGTACCCTGACCTCAAATCTATCTTTGAAAAGACGCAAGCGCCCATCAACTGGTCCATAAGATCATCAATCCTAGGGAGGGGATACCGATTCTTTATGGTCACTTTGTTGAGTTGTCGAAAGTCGACACACAACCTCATACTACCATCCTTCTTCTTCACCAACAACACAGGTGCTCCCCACAGAGACACACTCGGCCTAATGAACTTCTTTTTCATCAGGTCCTCCAACTGTTCCTTCAACTTAGCTAGCTCTAGAGGAGACATTCTATAGGGTGCTATGGAGATTGGCGGGGGTAAGTTATAAACATCCCCCGGAAACACTTCAGGAAACTCTCGCACAACAGGCATGCTGGCGACATCAGGAGGGCTGCTCTCTACTTCTAGGGAAGCTAACATCATGTATACTTGGGCCTCGTCTCTCATCAAAGCTCGTATTTGGCTGGTAGAGAGAAGGTCCGGATTCTTAGACTCCTTCGGAGTTCCAAAAACTAGGGTTTTATCAAAACAATTTAGAAGGACATGGTTGGAAGATAACCAGTCCATACCCAGAATAATGTCTAGGTCTTTCAAAGGTAAGCATACAAGATCGGCAACAAAAGTTTTATCGTTTATAACAATATGACAGTTCTTGCATGCATAAGAAGTGGAAACAGGTTTATTTGTAGGTGTAGAAACCAACAAATCAAACTCAAGGAAAGTAACAGGCAATTTAAGACTCTTGACCCTATCATGCGATATAAACGAGTGAGTAGCACCCGAATCATACAATACAGTTAATTGAGTTCCATCAATTAAACACGTACCTTGGATCAAGTCATCAGACTCGGAGGCTTCGGATCCACTAAGAGTAAAGACTCTTCCAGTGGTCTTCAGTTTGTTAGCCTGAGACTTCTGATTCTTGCTAGCGCTGGGAGGCTCGGCCTTAGCTCCATCACACTCGTGGCTGATGTGTCCTGGCTTGCCACACTTGAAGCAGATGACCTGTGCTTCCTTGCACTGGGACGAATAGTGGTCCTGTGCTCCACACTTCCCACACCTCATAGCTCTAAGGGCATCAGAAAACCCACCCCTGAAGCTACTCTGCTGAAACTGGGGCTTCCTGCCACTCTGCTTGAAGTCTTTGGCCGTCGGGGCATACCTCTGTTTGCCCTTATCCCTCTGATCAGTCCTCTTACCACTCTGATTATCCGATCCCATGGAACTGGAAGCTCTGAACTGACTGGAATCCTCATAGATCCTGCACTTGTTGACCAGAATACGGAAGACTCTGATCTCCTGGTAGCTGATGGCCTGTTTGATCTCAGGCCGGAGTCCCGCTTCAAACTTCACACATTTGGAGCGATCATCAGTCTCATGCTGGTAAGGAGTGTAGTACCTCGCCAGCTCCTCAAACTTAGCCTCGTAGTCACCGACTGACAGCGACCCCTGCCTCAAAGACAAGAACTCCATCTCTTTCTTGTCTCTGATATCCGCTGGAAAATACTTCTCCAGAAACCTCTGCCTGAACACAGCCCAAGTGACCGCTGTGCCCTCAGCCTGCATCCTCTGTCTGCAGTTATCCCACCAGTGCTCCGCCTCTTCAGTCAACATGAAGGTGGCGAAGATGAGCTTCTGCTGATCATTGCAGTCCATCGCACGGAAGATCTTCTCCTTCTCCCTCAGCCACAACAATGCTCCCTCTGGGTCGTACGCTCCCTTGAACGACGGAGGGTTGTTCCTCTGGAACTTATCTAGTCCCTGGAACTCAGCTGGCCAACCATTGTTAGGGTTGACCTGCCCGATAGCATTGGCCAGAAGTGCCAACGCGTCAACAATCGCCTGATCGTTGCGTCCTCTACCTGCCATTAGTTCCTATACATGCCCAAAACAACCTTTAATACAGAAACTTAGCGAGTAAAAGCTACAGGCAACTAACTTAAAACATCATTATCTATAACAAGTATAGACAATTCACACAAGAGTCACACAACAGACTCACAACAGACTCATACCACATCCGAACAAGGTCGAACTGCTCTGATACCACTAAATGTGACACCCTTCTACCCCGCATGTGATAAGCCATTTAATTTAAAAACAATTAAAGGAAAACATGCAATTATTATTGAATAAATAAAACAATTGTCCATGGGTAGAAAAATCCTACATGAACCGTTTACAACGCGGAATTGAAATGAGATTTAAACATAACAAACTAATATAAATATCCGAACCCCGATGTCACCTACAGAGCTGGTATAACCGTTCCGGGATAAACATCCACGGAATTACAATTGAAAACTAACATAACACAAACTAGCCCTACTATGAGTGGCGGCTCCTCAGAGTCACTCCTCTCCGGGCTGCTCGTCATCCTCTGCAAGGTGCCAATCAGGCCAAACACAAACAAACATGGGGAGTAAGTTCATGTAATCATATACAGCAAGAAGTAGGAAGTAAAGTAAACAGTAAACACAGCAACATTACACCCAACATCAACATTATCATTATGCTATGCAGTGCAATGCAGTCCTACTCCGCTAAACCAACAATGCATGTGGATCCACTAAACTCGGGATGAACGACTTTGGAGTTAAATATCCACATTGAGAATCTACTCAACGCCGGAGAATCTACTCCTTGGATAGCCAACGCATCAAACCAACGACCCCCTCGTCACGGGGGCGCTAGGAGAATCTACTCCAACCGTGGATGGCCGGATCGCCGTACTCTAGGACGATCTCCCCTATGTCGAACATCCCTAAACAACAACTCCGATGCAATGCGTATGCAACACAACAACAACGGCAACACCACCTCCATAACTCCAACGGGAACGACCGAAGGTAACAGCGGAATCAATCGCCCAACTTGCCTCGCGGAATCTACCTGAGGACTTTAACGGAATCAACCGCAGTACCTGGGGCAAACTCTCGGCCACCAAGGTACAACAACAACAACACCTTAGACCCAAACCGCGGGGTCAAGGCCTCCTTGGCCAAAAAGCACCAAGGCACAGCTCATCAACTTGCGGCACCCAAAAGGGTATCGACTTAACATCTCACCATCTTATCATCTTTATTTATCTTTAGTAACATTAACCAAGTTGTCTAATCCGTTATCATCATAGGGAAGTGGGGTTTAAAACCCTTTAAGTTCTTTAATCTTGTTCTGTCCAGGTGGGTTGAGCACGGTCGTGCTTGTAACCCAGCACGGTCGTGCTTAAGCACGTGAAGGGCGTGCTCCCCTGTAAGTGAAGCACGGTCGTGCTCATCAGCAGGGTCGTGCTCTTTGTCCTGTACGGCCATGCTAAACAGCGCGGCCATCTTCCCAGAATTCAACTGGGAGCATGGTCGTGCTCCCTGTTCAGCACAGTCGTGCTCATCGCGCGACAGTGCTGTTCTGGGCAGGAACAGAGACTGAGTTTTTATCCAAATTATAGGTTTTACACTTATTAATCCTAAGTCCATTAACAGTGCGTTTTCAGGATTAGGAAACATCATTAACTATAGACTCACATCAGCCAACAACATCATATAACAACAATCATCATCATCATGCCAACTCATAGAGCAACCAACATAATATTCATGCATCATCATATTCACATATCAATACATAGTGAAAACAATAGATCAACATCATGACATAACCAGACACTTAGGCAATTAAACCATACAGAACATGCATCAAAACGGGGTCATGAGAACCCCTTTACTTTATCCTAACCCCAAGCCTATGAGTACACTACCCTTCTCCCCATACCTGGATTGAAGGTAGCTCTAACGGCGGTCCTAACGGCAAACAGCTCCTCTCCTTTAGACGGCTCACGCACGAACGAGCCTTGATCAACCAGAGCAAAATCAACCATTAGTTTTCCAACCAGAACATCGAAAAGGATTGAAAAGGGAAAGAGATCGTTACCTCTGACCCAAACTAGATGCACAGGGTTCCTCTAAGGTTCCAGAAACTCCGAGAACCGGCTGGGTTGAGCGAAAACAGGGACGAACACTACGTCAGCCGTAACAGGATTAGCAGTCACTAAAAGTAGGGTTAATGTGTAAACCCTCGACTCTACTTTCGTTTATATAAATCTCAGACTTGAGCACAGTCATGCTGACTCTTGAGCACGGTCGTGCTCGACTTAACGTTACGAGACGCGGTCAACACGTTGAGCACGGGCGTGCTCACTGTTGAGTACGGTCGTGCTCAACTTAAAATCAGAAACTCGCTTCTGACTTTAAGCACGGGCTTGCTGGCTAATGAGCACGGGCGTGCTCATGTATCAGAAAGGGACTTTTAACCAAAAATCCCACTAAGCCCTTGAACGATAAATCCAACTTAACCAAAACCAGCTTAATTAAAATATTCTGAAAAACAGGGTGTTACACAGAGAGAAGTTGGAAAGAGAGAAGTTGGGAAGAGAAGATATTTTATGTTGTTTGCTTTGGGGGAGAAGTAGAGAAGAAGGAAAAGAAACATGTGGGTCCCACTCAAAATAAAATCTCTCCATGAATGAAGAGAGGATGAGAGAAGAGAAGATATGTTATGTCATATTAAACTTCTACCCTTATAAATGCCTTCCCTTACGTACATAGTGACATAGTGCTACATCTGTATTTACGTTTTTATTTTTTATATTCTTATATTATATTATATTATTATATTTATTACATTATATATATATATTAATTAGGGATTAATATGTCTTTACAACAAAATTCATTTTCTTTCTTCTCACTTTTCTATCCAACCAAACAAGTGGAGAGAAAATTCAACTTTTCTTTCTCTTCTACTTCTCTCCTACTTCTTTTAATACAAACAAATTAAAAATCTACCCATTTTTTATTATTTCTCTCTTCTCTCCTATTTCATTCTTCCATACTTCTTTCTTTCATACTTCTCTCCTCATCCAAATAAAGCTTTAAGGACGAGATGAGAAAACTATGAAGACTTAGTCAACTTATAACTGTTTATCTGTTGATGACGTAATCTATCACAACTGCTTGAATGTCTCAATGCTAAATCTTTGACTATTATCAAAATAACATATCGATATCTTGTTATCTATTTGAATTACTACCAACTTATCTATAGACTATTACATGCTTTACATTAATAATAAAGGGGGTAAGGTTAAATGGTTTAACTGTGGGTTAACGGTGGTTGAACCGATAATAAGCAAATAATATTTTTAAAATTTTTAATATAAGATATTAAGTAATAATATTAACATAAATTAGAAATTCTCATATTTTTTTAACAATATAAAATACTTTTTAAATTTTACATAAATAAATTTACAAAATACTTATTGTATTTGCTTTCATAAGTGTAAAAAGAACAATTTCAAGGGCTCAACAGCCAAAGCTTCGTTATATATTTTCTTGTCTAGCTATTAGAGGAAATAAAAATAAAATAACAAAACTGAAGAAGTGCTGGTTTAAGCCAATTCTACATTTGGAAAAAAAGACTATGGGTTGGTTAAGGAGAGGCCCAAACCGGTTTAAGCAAAAAACAAAACTTATCTCTCATTTCCATCCAGCTACCGCCCCCATCCTCTATGAGTCTCTCACTCTACTTTATGAAATAACATGTTCTGGTGTTCTTCAAGTTAACATGTACTAGGCTACTTATCAGGAAAAAAAAAAGCAAAATTAAAGGTTTTTCTCGAACCGCTGAAACTCGATGAGCCATTGGTTTTGCTTAGTTTCTCTGGTTCTGTACTCATTCGAAGATTTTTCATCTATTCTTTTTTTTGTTTGTAAAGCAGATACAGGGGTTCGTTCAAATCGGTTCGACTTGTCAAACTGGTCGGCCCGGTCCGGTTTTAACAACTATACATAAGTGCGTTGAAGTGTCTTTGTAGATACTTCTATCTGATGATATCGGAGATCGGTAGGGGAAGAATGAGGCTGTGGAGAATCTCAACCGCTGATCTCATATAATAAGGTAGCTGGACAGAAAAGTATATTGAAAAATCATTGGGATTCTGTTCTATCACAGCATTCATATTAAAAACTTTCTTTAACTGCTGTATGTTTATAAAAATTAGAGCCACGCACCTTGTAACACACCCAGTGTGCTTGAAATTTACAAATGCATTATCCCGAGTCCAATACACAAAAAACTAGAACAAATAATGCTTAATTCTAAAATGATAAATCACCTATGTTTTTTTGACTTGGGTTTTGGATGATAGGTGGCAACATCTGGTTTCCCAAAAATACCACAAAACCAACAGGTTGCCTTTGGAGAAGGTGGATCCCTGGATGGTGGTGCGACCATGACCGGTCGATAAGGGCATGCTCCTTCTGATTGGCTGCGCAGCAACGTGCTTTCCACGTTTGCATTTTCTTCTTGGTAACGTCTAGGATTAGCTTGTGGGTTCTGGTTATTCTCGTCGAACTTGTCATTCCACACCAAACCTGAAGACCCGTATCTCCTGAACGTTGTTACTGACCTCCGCATCTCTGCCATGTCTGTTGACCCAATTCAAGTAGTATTCTGCTATGTTGTATATATAGAGAGAAAGATGACGGAATGACAAGATAATAAAAAAGGAAGAATATCATTGGTGGAATTTTGACTGGGATTTCGTCGTCCTATAATTTGGTAAATTTGTCAATATTAAATTGATTCAGAAAAGAAAGAAAAAATTAACTATTTGGTTAATTCAAAAAGATTTTGTTAAACCCACGGAATTGTCGTGAGGGGTGGAATTATTCTCCTAGCAATACTTCCTTTCTTAAAGTAATTAATGCATAGCAATAAATATTATTTTTATTCTATAATATTGTATTTAGAGCACAAGTTACCAAATAAAACTCAATTTTGAATCTTCTTAATTACCAAATAGATAAAATATTACTGTCAAAAAATAGATAAAATATTAAATTATTGCCAACGAAGGTTGGTCCACTTGGTAATGATATGACTCATAACCCACAAGATCATGAGCTCGAATCCCACTACCGATGTGAGGACCTCGTTGGTGGGTAATCTGTAAGTACTTCTGTAAGCGCTCATTGAGCCTTGAGGCCTGCCCAAGCCCTGGTGAGCCCCCGGGACCCAACTCACCCAAACTTTTTTGTACCAAAAAAAAAAATTATTAAATTATTATTATGTTTTCATGATATTGACTACATTTATTATATATTTAATACATTTTTTTTTGTTAAATATTAGAACGGTTTTTCTAACGTATGTAATATTGCATAGGATAAGGCTCATTAAAAAACCATAATCAACCTAATGTTAATTAATTATGTCAAGCTCATTAATTATGAATTTTTTTTTAAAAAATCAATCATCTTTTTCATATTTATCTGTTTGTATATTCACCTTCCTATATCAATATCTCTTCCAACAAAAAAATTAATTACCCAGTATCTCTTTCCACAAAAAAATAATAACCATTTTTGGATTTTGATTGAAAATCATTTTTATTTATTTTATAACTACAATTTTTTTATTTTTTTGATAAACGCAACAAAATTTAAATCCTGTTTTTTGTCTAATGTTTTATATTAAAAATTTGAGAATATGTTTTATTGAAGTATGTTTGTAAGAGATAGTGATTTCTGGATATTTAAATATTTTGTGTTTTCATGTTCCACTTTGTGCTTCTTTTTCTACTATTATTCAAATTTGATATTTTTTGATACTAGGGGAAGCCAACACAACAAGAATTAAATTTTTAATTATATCAAACTAATTAGTGTAGTTATAATAGTTGGTCAAATTGTGTAGGTTTATAAAAAAAAATCGTAGTTATAAAATAAATAAAAATGATTTCGAATCAAAATCCAAAAATGGTTATTAATTTTTTTTTGTGAGAAGAGATATTGAGTAATTAATTTTTGGTTGGGAGAAATATTTATATAGGAAGGTGAATCCAAACAAATAAACAGGGGAGCGATGACTGATTTTTTTCAAAAAAATATAATTAATGAGGTTGACATAATTAATTAACATTAGGTTGATTGTGGTTATTTAATGAGTCTTATCCTATGACATCATCCACAAGGTCATGAGTTCGAATCCCACATCTAATGTGAGGACCTCGTTGGTGGGTAATTTTAAGTACCTCTGTTAGCGCTCTTTGAGCCGTGAGGCCTGCCCTGATTTTGGTGAGCCCCTGAGACCCAACTCACCTATAGGATCACTATGAAAAATAAAATAAACTTATAGGACCAATATAAAGAATAAATTTATAGGACCAATTTACCTATTTTGCCAAAAAAATACAATTTGAAATATATATATATATATATATATATATATATATATATATATATATATATATATATATATAATTATTGGTAAAAATATACAATTGGACCCATAACATTCTTTCAAGTCATGAGTTCATTCCATGATTATATTTTGTATTTTCATCTCAAATCTTTCTAAACTTATTGTGTCCTCATAATTACTAGCATTCTCACCTATGAAAGAGGATAATATAGAAGGAAAAAAAAAAAAACAAGTGCATTGTTGCCCATTTCTCTTTTTCGATCTTTGATTGAGTATCCTCACAAATAAAGTTGTGTGATTAACCTTCGAACCGAGATGATGGTTAGATAAAGCCTTCTCAAAGTGACAAATCCAGGATTTGAACTAGTGATCTTACAAGTAAAGTTCGTCTGGGAGCACAATCTATTTTCACTCCGACCAACCACTTTTGGATATGGTTGCTCATTCCAATAAAATTAATGATTTGCCTTTTGAATTAATTGTTCGGCAACAAATGTGATAAATTTTAAAAATATTTGATATACAAATATTGAAATAACATCACTGTGAGAAGAAAATGAAACTTATACTTAAGTAAAATGAGAAAATACCAAGGCCTGTTGGCGTTGGTCCAAGTGCCAAGGAGTTTGGTTCCCTTTAAGCAATTTCAGGCTTCGAGTTTAGTGAATAATAAAAGTAGACGTTAGGAGAGTTTTGCCTCCTTAAATGGGTCTTTTCGACTCAAATTAATTGGATACTAATGTAATTTTCGATGATTTCCGAATATCGAGGGGGTCAAACCTAAAGTGTATAATGATTTTTTTTTCTATAATGATTTTCAATAATCACTTTTTGAAAAGTAAACTTTTGTTCATTAAAAAAGTTATTGATTGCTGAGATTAGATTAAATTAATTTATACCATGGAATTCGGATTTGATCGTCATTAATATTAGAGTTGAATATGAACCATACGTTTGTAAAATTTGTAAATCATCATTATTTCAAGGTCAATATTGAATTGGTAGACCCTTTAATTGATTAACTGGTAACTGACTAATGAAACTACATAAAATAAATTAGGCTTAATTGGACTTTTGGTCCCCCAACTTTAGCTCATGTGCGATTTTAGTCCCTAATGTTTTTTCTGATCACATTTGGTCCCCCAATTTTCTAAGAGTGGCAATTTTAGCCCCTCTATCTAACATCTGTTAATTTTTTAACAGAAGTATCCTAGGTGTCAAAAGTTTTTCTAAGTTGCATACCAAGTAGGCATTTATTTAATTAAAATGAAAGAAAAAAAATGCTAAAAAAAAAAACTAAAGTGTGGTTCTTCTTCCTCCTAAACTCCGGCAAGAACCCAAAACTTCTCCTCTTCCATATCAATAAATTCAAATCAAACTATTACAAGCTCTACAAATCAAAACAACCAAATGCATAAACTATACTAATAACAGTAACACGGAAGAAAGTTGCAATTTTCAACCTAAATATTGTTTATCCTTATGCCCAAAATTCATACACCATGACAACGCACAATGCAAAGCCAAAAATCTCATTTGTTATTGATTGAAGCTATGACCATAGTGAAGATTAGGAATTTTGCATAGAAATAACAAACCTCAACACTTGCTGGTGTCAAATCTTCAAAGTTACAGGTCTTCTCTCCCCTATTAAAAAAATATATATACAGTTTGTTTTGCTCTTTTTCATTGTAATTTGGTTAATTAGAAATTAGGATTCAGAAGGATTTGTTTTTGATTTGTTGATTAGTAATAACAGATCTAATCCTAGTATACTGCTATTGTTAAGGACCAAATCAATTTCGCTGGGTTTGGGGTTTCCACTTGGTATTGAGTACAGCGACTAAACCGCAGGTGATGAGATGATTTTGCAAGTAACGAAGGTGGTGCTGCATGAGCCAGAGTCGGCGAATGACAGAACCGTTGGCACAATGTCGGACTCGGTGAGGTAACGGGAAGAGGGAGTCGCGCTTAGAGAAGCGGGTGAAGTGGTGGAGCGATTTGGTTTGGAGTGGGAAAAGGTGGAGGGAGAGGTGTGGGATTCGAGTTTCAGGTTGGAGTTGAGGGGACGAGGGTGGTGCCGTGGTGGTGGAGACCGGAGCTGCATTTGGACCCGTGGTGGGGTTCATCTAGTAACAAGATGAAGAACCATATTTGAATGAGCTGTTCTATTTTTTTTTTCTTTTGTATTTTGATTAAATAAATGCAACTAGGTATTCTTTTGCCATGTAGGATACTTCTGTTAAAAATTTGACAGAGATTTGACAGAGAGACTAAAATTACAACTTCTAGAAAGTTAAGGGACCAAATGTGATCAGAAAAAACATTAGGGACTAAAATTACACATGAACTAAAGTTGGGGGACCAAAAGTGCAATTAAGTCAATAAATTAATATTGTCCACTTAATTCATCTCAGTTGATTAAAGATGAGGGTGTGGGTTTGGATCCCCCGCAATGGATTCCGTCCTTTTTCCATTTTCATTCTCTTTTCCCCTATCCCTTTCCTTCATATAAGATCATATTAGACAAAATAAATAATAAATAAATATTTAAATATTTCATAAAAATAGAAAAAGATAAAACTCACCAAAAATAGAATTAAATGTTAATCTATGACACTCTCAATCAATTATTTTCTATACTAAATTAAGTAAAATTGATGAGTCAATCAAGTTAAGACTACAACCAAGTCAACTAAATCATGCAAAATTCATCTCAGTCAACTTAATTTATTAAAGATTAGTTAGTCAATTGGACTAATAACTTCGTTCAAATCAATTATGCCAGACAATTGAATTAATAAAATTAGTAACTTAATTCATTCAACGGACTTTTTGACTATATTTTTTATCCATTAATTTCATGATGCGTTTCATTTTATTCTACCAGTATAATGTTTCTTTTTTGTCCTTTTTTTTTGTGGTAAAATTCGTAATATTTGTCCTAAATCATTAATAAAAAATTTCTAGTTGGACAATATCAATTAAATTTGTGGGCACATAAAATGTAAGTTAGCAAATTCCGCTATTAATAATATCAACAATGTTAACGATTAGCACAAATTTAATGAATTTTAGTAGTATTCAAATAAAAAAAAAAGTTTAATTATAAGAAAAAATAAAACCTAAAACAAAATTAAAGTGCGAAAAGTATACTTTTGTCCTTAAATACTTTTCTCTTCTCACTTAACGTAATAGAGAACATGTTTCCAAATGAATAGTCACCTTAGGGTGTATAGGGGTCGTGTTGGATTGGACCCAAATCAATCAATTCTTTATAGGTTGGGTTGGGTCGGTTTTTTTGTTTCCTCCAAACCCGAACCAAACAAATCCTTTCAAAAATGAGTTGTTTGGGTCGGTCCATCTGGTCAGGCCTCCTGATAAATTGTTAGAATTTTAAAAATTTTGAACCATGGGTGAGCTCAAATGGCAAAAGGAAGGAAAAAAAGAAGAAGGCCTAAGCAAGAAATTGATGGTCAGTTACGTCCATGTTGAAGGCAAATAGTGGACGACATAAAACAGATGTAATAAGCAAACATGGATTAATAGAGAAACAAGATGAAAAGCAAGGGGACGGTGGTGAGAACAGAGAGCACCAACGACGACCACCAAGCATTGAGGAGTACCAATGACGAGCACCAAGGAGGATCATAGTCCAAGACGACGATCTCAAATGGTGGCAGCGGCGGGTTTCTCAACTACAGGAAGAACTTCTGGACTTAGATCATCGGGTAGACCCAGACCCGTGTGCAGCCTTAGTCGCCTAATTACATGAGTAGCAACAAATTGTTTAGTCTATTGATATTTCTTTTCACCAAGTCTTGATTTGCTAATAATAATGCTACATATTATTAAAGGAGATCTATCTATCTCCACAATTTTTTTTTTTAAATTTAACTGCTTTCTACATTTTCCCCACTTTCAGCAATAAAAAAAAATAGCTATCAGCAATAAAAAAAAGCATTCAACAATAAAAAAAAGCATTCCACAATTAAAAAAATAACATTCAGCAATCAACACCAATCATAATCCTAATGCAATCAATATAATCGATAATAATCAAACTTTGGTTACTAAATAGAGATTTGATAATGTAAAAACAAAACACATACTCCCATGAACATACAAAAATTTACAAAGTCTAGGATTTGAACTATCTGCATCCTTTTCAGCACTTGCAACTAGAATATCCCAACTTGCTGGCCGTTGCTATTTACCCACAACAAAATTAGAACACACAAGTAAAACGTTAGTGGACAGTAATAAGTGAAGGATATACCATTAAATAAAAATAAACCTACAAATAAACAACATTAATAATAAAAGTCAACAAGAGGTAACGAGTACCACATGAACTAAAAACAATATTTGCGGAAAAGAAAAACATAACAAATAAAACATAACACAAAATATAAACCCTGAAACCCCGATGTAACATATCAGAGCTGGTAACCAAAATCCGTAAAATACATCGAAACTAACTACGTAAAGGTAAAGTCCTAAACTATGAGCGAACGATCACCTCGGAGTCACTCCTCAACATGTTGCTCACCCTCCTCTGCATAAACCAAAGATACATGCAAAGAAACAATAAAAGATGGGGAGTAAGAAAACGTTGTGTAAACATAATGGTAATAGGGCAATTAGTAAGATGATCATACAACACATAACATAAAACATATCACATAAGACTAAATATAACATATAAATCTCATCATAACATATCCAACAATGTATGCTATGCGGTGCAGTATTACTCCACTACTCCGTTATGCATGTGGATCCACGACTAACTCAGGAAGACAACGTCGGAGTTAAATATCCACATTGGCCATTAAGCACCAACGCTGGCAGTTCACCAAACCATGGATGAACTTCTTGGATAGCCGATACACCTTACTCTCGGATGCACCACCACAGCGGTGCACGACCCACCTAGATGTATCACCACGGACGGCCTGATCGCCTTACTCTTGGACGACCTCCTCTATGTTGCAGCTTCCCCCAGTAACATCTTCAATGCTTCAATGCATGTACAACAACATCAAACAACATAGCCACCACCTCCGCTTTGACCCTTTAGGCATCAAAGTTTAATACCAACAATACCTTGACCAATAAGCATCAAGGCTTAACAACAACAACACCTTGACCAATAAGCATCAAGGCAACTTTTACCATTAAGCATCAAAGTTAACATCGTGCGGTAACTCCTCGTTACCGTCTTAACCATCTTAGTATCTTATGTTTTATTATCTTTGCTAAGGCTTAATTAGACTATTCATCTTATATTTAATCTGTTTGATGTCTTATTTCACTATAGGAGACAGTTTGGGTGAGCTACCCTTGTTTCTACTTAACGTCTTATTCTGTTTGGGGAGGACGGTCGTGCTAACCCCCAGCACGGGTTTGCTGTTTATCGAGCACGGTTGTGCTTACTGGAGCATGGCCGTTCAGATCTAGGCAGAAGGTTTGGGAATCCTTTCCAAACTTTCTAGGGCATTCAAAGATCAATCCTATTAGCTTTTAACTACACCATCAAGTATTAATCTCGTTCCTCTTATTCAATCTCCATATCTTATGATCATTGGAAATTAAACCTTTAATTTTGATTTTATTATTAACATCCCTAAAGCACTCATGGATCAAACATAGGGTCTCAACTACAGCACTGAGCATTAACCTCACTCCTCTTTACTAAGGTTCATGTCTTATGAACATTGGGAATTAACCTTCAATTCTTAAATGATCATTACTAACATCCTTATGTCTTTAATTAGTGTATTTATAAAAATAACATCAGCATTCGTCGTGCAACATCGACATGAAAATCAATACATTCATTCATGGCATAACATCATCATCATCAATGTTAATTCACAATTACAACATGCCAAGCATATAAAAAACATAGTCATTCATATAACAAACAACATCAATTATGCATTTAGCACACAACAGGGTCATGGGTTAACCTTTCATCTTACACTACCCCAAGGCCTACATGTTCATATTAATCCATTCTCCCCATACCTAGTATGAAGATTTAACTACGATTGGGCGTAAGCAAGTCTACTCTTGGCTCCCTCGAACGGCTCGACGAATTCCTCAAGCCTTGGCTATAACACCAAAGAGAAAACCATTAATCTCTATTCCAAGAATAAAAACAAGGAAAGAGACTAACAAAGGATAACCACTTTACCTTAATTGACACTAGCGCGTGCGACTTCTCCCCAAACAAAAGCAAGAACGCCGAGAACTTCGAAGGGTTCAAAGGGAAGAGGAAGGAGAGATTTCTGTCACACAAGGATTGTGAAAAGAGTCAAAATGAGGGTTGTAAATCATAACCCTCACAAACCCACCTATTTGTAGTGTTAGACCCCGAGCACGGGCGTGCTCATCTCTCATCTCCGAGAATGAACGTGTTTAAAGGAGCACGGGGTCGGCATTATCCTCGTCATACGCTCTATTTTCTGACACGGCCGTGCTACCCTGAGCATGGGCCGTGCTCATGAAGCACCGCATCACGGAAACCCACACATGAGCACGGGGTCGTGCTGCACATGAGCACGACCACGCTCATGCACCAGAAAAGGACTTTTCACTAGAAAATCCCACTTGACCCCATTTTAACTTCCCGTAGGCACATTTCTACAAAACTAGCACAACGAACAACTATATATAATACATATAAACGCATCAAAGCTTATATACGAAAAACGGGGTGTTACAATAGGCACCCGAAACATTGTATAGACCAACTTCTATATGCGCTCAATGACACTGAAGTATGACATATTCACATAAACAATGTTCCTGTCTTTGACACTTGCCATATGCATAGCTTGAGCCACAAGAGTCACACCACTATTTTGCATTGTACTCCAATCATCATATTCTTTCGTATAGAATGCGTACCTATTAAATAGGTAATTGGTGCAAGAGAAGGCATGTACACTTGGACTTTGTGTTCATCCTCTCAATCTTTCTGAAACTGAATTAGGATTTACAAAACAATTTGCAAAAAACTCATTCCTTTAGCCATGTTATAAAACACTGATTGTGTTCTTTTGTAATCCATTTCTCAGACTTTTTCGGGTTCAAACCCCTAAGCATGTCATTGTGTTTCTCAACATATGGCTCAATGTTGTCTTAAAAACAGATGTCTTTAAGCTTGTGCAAGCATACACAAATCACAACAAGTAGTATTGAAAGTAAGTCAGATATCGTTCCCACGATGATTATAATATTGTAGCAAATTCCATTTTAGACTATATGCTCTTAGAGGTTAGAACTAGTAACTAACATGATTGTGTGTGTATGGTGACTATTAAACATAAATTTGTGAAATATTGATTTAAAGAACAAAGTTAAAAAGAGTTGTGTTGTCAAATGTGAGAAAACAGCCCTAGGTATGCTCCTTCATAATGTTTGCTTAGCTTAGTTTATGCTTTGCGTATGCTGTAGCATTTAACTCCAGGAAGTAAAAATATGTTTTCTAACATTGAAAAAGTAGGTTCATTAAATGCGTTCTATTCCTAGATTCATATTAATTACACCCTATTCTTATTAATCATTTTCCAGCTAGTTTAAGGACTTGAATAACTAGTCCTAGTCTATTCAACATCATTTAATTTTTCAATTAATGGTTTAATCTTTATCTTTTTTTTCTTTCCACTAAACTTAGTTTTTCCAACCCAAGTAAGCTTAACATTCATTTAAGTTGGTCACTCTTAAATAAACAGCGCATAAACACATGTTAAAGGAAAACACAGAAACATAGCATTGCATAAATTCAACTAAGCATCCATTACAAGTGCATACCTAAAGCTACAACAAATTGCCTCATGTTGAGCTTAAGTAAAACAGAAAATGAAAATGGGAAGAAGTTCATTACAATGGGAAGGAAAACAAAAATGGCAGAAATGGAAAAACTAGAGAAGAAGCTTGCGGCTGCTCACTCCCCTAGGTAAGGGTGTCCACATCAGCTTTGTCCTCTTGTGTAGTGCTTCTGAAGTTCATTTACCTGCAACAATCAAGAACTCTTCACCCAATGCTTTATACATGCTCCAGCAAATCTCTGCGTTAACACACAGAAATTCATGAGACAATGATTCAACATTGTAAAAGCACATAACTGACACCTACTTAACTTAACTACAAATATTTACAAACTTGCATATTTATTAGCAAAAGCATAATCTTATAATTAAAGATAGCAACTGTAACACCCTGTTTTTCAGAGTTATTTTAATTAAGCTGGTTATATTAAGTTGGATTTATCGTTCAAGGGCTTAGTGGGATTTTTGGTTAAAGTCCCTTTCTGGTACATGAGTATGCCCGTGCTCATTAGCCAGCAAGCCGTGCTTAAAGTCAGAAGCGTGTTTCTGATTTTAGGTTGAGCACGACCGTGTTCAACAGGGAGCACGACCGTGCTCAACAGGAAGCACGCCTGTGCTCATGCGTGAACCGCGTCTCAGTGACGTTAAGTGGATCACGACCGTGCTCAAGGGTGAGCACGACCGTGCTCAAGGGTGAGCACGATCGTGCTCAGGTCCGAACATTATATACGTGAGCAGAATTCGAGGGTTTAATGTATAACCCTATTTTTGTGAGTTGCAGCAGCCTTAGTGCGGCCAGTACGAGTCTCTTCTGTTTTTCTTTCGTCTTGATCAACTTCTGAGAGTTGGAAACTCTTGGGAGACCGTTGGTTATCTGTGTCAAGTGTTTAGGTAATGTTCCCTTCCCTTCCAGTTTCCTTTTTCATGTTTTTGAGTTGGAAACTAATATGGTTGATTTTATTTAACTAAGGCGTGGAAGGCTAGCTGAGTTGCATTGGGAACCGTGATCATTTTGCTGTTTGGAGCGTAGGTTGGAGCTACCTTCAATCCAGGTATGGGGAGAAGGGTAGTGTGATCATAGGCTCGGGGTTAGAGTAGAGTAAAGGGGTCCCCATGGCCCCGGCTTTGTTTGTATGATTGGCTGTTTATATGTGTGCATGTCTTGTTGGCTATTCTGATAACATGCTAGTGATGATAATATGTATGCCTATGTTTTTAATGGTTGGTTGAGTTTATGTTGTTGGAATGGCTATGATTTTGATAATGTTGTTGATTGATGCCACTGTACGTGGATGTTGTTAATATTGCTGAGTTTAATCCTTAAAATTCGTGTTAAGGAATTTAGGATTAAAAGGATAAAACCCTAAAGAGATTAGTAAGTTCAGCCTCTGTTCCTGCCCAAAACAGCACTATCGTGTGATGAGCACGACCGTGCTCCCAGTTGAATTCTGGGTAAATGGCCGCATTGTTCAGCACTGCCGTGCAGGACAAAGAGCACGACCGTGCTGCTGAGCAAGACCGTGCTCAATAAGAAGCATGACCGTGCTTCACTTAAAGGGGAGCACGCCTCTCACGTGCTTAAGCACGACCGTGCTGGGTTACGAGCACGACGGTGCTCAACCCTCTTGGACAGAACAGAATTAAAGGATTTTAAGGGGTTGCAAACCCCACTTCCCTATGATGATAAATGATTAGACAACTTGGCTAATGTCTACTAAAGATAATTAAAATGATGAGATGGTAAGGTATTAAGTTTGATAAGTCGATACCCATCGGGTGCCGCAAGCTGATGAGCTGTGCCTTGGTGTTTTTTTGGCCAAGGAAGCCTTGACCCCGCGGTTTGGGTTTAAGGTGTTGTTGTTGTTGTACCTTGGTGGCCGAGAGTTTACCCCAAGTAATGCGGTTGATTCCGCTTAAGTCCTCAGGTAGATTCCGCGAGGCAAGTTGTTGCGGTTGATTCCGCTGTTATCTTCAGTCGTGTCCGTTGGAGTTTTGGAGGTGATGTTGCCGTTGTTGTTATGTTGCATACGCATTGCATCGGAGATGTTGTTTAGGGATGTTCTACATAGGGGAGGTCATCCTAGAGTACGGCGATCTGGCCATCCACGGTTGGAGTAGATTCTCCTAGCACCCCCATGATGAGGCATTCGTTGGTTTGATGCGTTGGCTCTCGAAGGAGTAGATTCTCCGACGTTGAGTAGATTCTCAATGTGGATATTTAACTCTGAAGTCGTTCATCCCGAGTTTAGTGGATCCATATGCATTGATGGTTTAGAGGAGTAGGACTGCATTGCACTGCATAGCATAATGATGATGATGATGTTGAGGTTTGATATGATGTTGCTATGCTTGCTGTTTACTTTATTACCTATCTCCTTGCTAATATGTTTACATGTACTCTCTATATTTGTTTGTTTGTGTTTGGCCTGATTGGCACCTTGCAGAGGATGACGAGCAGCTCGGAGAGGAGTGACTCTGAGGAGCCGCCACTCATAGTTAGGGCTTATGTTTATGTCTTGTTAGTTTTCAGTTGTAATTCCGTCGATGTTTATTCCGGAACGGTTATACCAGCTCTGTAGGTGACATCGGGGTTCGCTTATATTTATTGATTGTTATGTTTTTACAGTTTTGAACTTATTTCATTTTCCGCGTTGTAACTGGTTCATGTGGGGCTTTTCTACCCATGGACATGATTTTATTTTATTTCCAGTAAAATGCATGTTTTCTTTAATTGCTTTTATAATTAAATGTCTTATAACATGCGGGGTAGAAGGGTGTCATAGCAACAATTGAGAGTAAAAAGGTAATGAATAACTCTTATTTCTAAAAGTTATCACACCCCAAAAATTGAACTATTGCTTGTCCTCAAGTAATGCAAAAAGAAAACAAGGGAACAAACAATTCTACCTATTGAACGATATGCATGGCTCACATTGAGTTTTCTTTCTTTCAAAACATAGAATATCACACTTGCAATTGTAACAAATCACTCTTCCTATCATACACACATAAACAAATATCACAACTGGCCTAGAGTCATATTAACATATGTTGCAACAAATTCACTCAGAACAGTGGATTTTGTTTCTCACCCTCTCATCAGAAGTTCACTCTCATCACAGGCATACATCTCTGATTTAAGCTTGATAAGGCTCCATCACAATCAAAATAACACATCATTGCACACAACAAGAGGGCTTTTGTGGTAGTAATGGGGCTTAGGATAGGTAGGGTCAAATTTTTGGGTAAGTAGCTAATCACAAGGTAGAGAAAAGGGATGCTTCTCATTTAAGATCAACATTCCAAGTGTTCCTACAATCCCAACTTTAGTCCTTACCATTCATTCCTTTCTTTCTAAATCTCACCCTTTTTTTTAGAACAAAGAACAATTTTTGTTATATTTTTCAGTTTTTTCAGGGTTCTTTGCTCTCATTTACAGTTTTTTTTAAGGGGGAAGAAAAACAACTTCACATTTTGTGTAATCTTTGTTAAATTGCTGCTTTCCCCCATTTAATTTTTTTTTCTATACACAAGCTGTATAGCACCCCCAAAGTTAAGTTGGTGCTTGTCCTCAAGCTACCCCCAAACTTGTTTCAGAACATAGTCACAACAAGCATCCCTAAACTCTACCTATTCGGGTATCTCAGTTAAGGGCTTGTAATGTGCTAGTTATCAGAATAAGGGGCTAAGGCTCAAAGGGGCAACACTAAGGAAATATGTACAAAGAGGGTTGGCTTTCTAAGGCTCTAGTTAAAATAAGAAAATCAAGAAAATGCCTCGACCAAAAGTCTGCGCAATCGGTGTATATTCAGATGAAACAGAACCAAAGCAAACTTTACAGAGAATCCATTAGTGAAATATATATGTAGTTTAATTTCATCACTCAAGCTCACATTTTAGTGTTTCATGCTGCAGCACATATGTCCTCTTAACCAAACTAGTGTTGCAACAAAAGTAACTGTGCATATTTAATTCAAAGTGTTGAGTTATTTCAGCAAGTGTTTCATTCATTAAGTCTTTATTTTGAAGCACACCAAAAGGCCATTGGCCACTTTTCATTTAATCATTATTCATTGGGAAAATAGGTGTGGCACATGCATAACCAACAACAAGCAGAAATTGAAACAACTATGGCCCTAGTGGCCCTACAGACTTTTTCCTAACACAAACAGAAAGATAAAGGGTCCTAGTGACCAGCTATTGCAAAAAAGTAAAATAAGGATTTCTGGTAATGAGTGGAGGGCTCAGAAAATGCATCCTGCTGTGGGATGCTGCTGCAAGCTGCAACAACCTCTAGGGCTCTGTTTCAAGCCAGTTGCGCTTTGATGCAGGAGCTCCTCCTGGTGCCTCCATGCTTGGTGGCATTCTTTGCTGTTGCTCAGGTGATGAGGACATCTTCTTATTCTTCATCATTCTTTTCTTCCTCTAATTCTTCAGCTTCCTCCTAAGCCTCCTATTTAGCTTCCTCAACCTGCTCAGCTTCATCATCTTCATCCATTGAGCATCCTTTGCTGCTGCCTTCATCTTTTTACCCTTTGCTGCAGTAGATGACAAAGTTGGGTTTGCTTTCTTTGATGGGGGAGGACTTGGTGATTCCTCCTCCTCTTCTTCAGTAGAAGCATACTCCGCAGTAATTTGGCTGACGGTGCTATTCCTTCCAGATATGCTCTTAAATTTCTTTTGTTGTTTGAAAGGCTGAGGGGCAGACTTGACAGCTTCAGTGGCAGGGGGTGGAACTTCAGTTGCTCCAGCATGAGCTATTTTGGTACCCCCTTGATCCTTCTTTGGGCTTTCAGAAGTCACCTTCTTTTTCTTGGGCTCAGCTGCCAGAACAATGGCTTGCTATTCAGGGGGAACACCCATTTATGCGTGACCAGAGGATGTATTGTGAGTAGGGGTGGCATTGATGTTGATATTGGGGTTTGTTGTAGGAGTGGGAGCAGTAGGCTCAGTTGGTTCAGTCGACGCTTGATCAGGCTCTTCAATAGGGTGTAACAGTTCCTTGGGGATTGGAGGCATAGGGGTTTCTAGCAGTTGTTCAGTTTCATGGTTTGCTTCTCCCATTAGTATTTCATGAAGCAGAACTCTTAGAACTTCTTTTCTCGCTGGATCTGTTGCTGCAGTATATCAGTGAGTTGGTCCAGTTTCTGCTCCAGCACCCCAGAGTGATCCTGCTGCTCTGGGGTAGTTTCATGCTACAGCTTGCTGGCACTGGCTTAAGCTTTTTCTGAGTTTGAGTAGAGACTGAGAATGCAATTCATGTCAATGGGTCTAGAATTTTTCTCCAAACCTTCTCCAGGGTGGTAGTCAATTCCTTGTTGTAGACACAATTCTACCATCAAGCAGGGGAAGATCAGATTGCCTTTCTTCTTCGTGGCGCAAGCAGAGATCTGCTCCTTGATCATTTCCCCCACATTTATCTTCTTGTTCTTCATGATGCAGTGAAGAAGGACTACCCTTTCCTTCCCCACTGTTTCCAGATGAGTAGTTGGAGAGAGTTTGTGCCTAAGGAAGTGGTACCAAATCTTTGCCAGAGGCTTCAACATGGGCCTAGGGAGTTTTAGTTAGCCTTCAGGTTGCTAAATCCATTCTGCTCCAGCGAAGGCCAGATTCTTTTTGATTTGCTGCAGCTGCTTCTAGGTGGTTTTGTCCAGAATATCACCATACTCATCTTCAACGTTTTCTAGCCCTAGCTTCATATTGATGGTTTTTGCTGAGAAAGAAACCTTTCCACTTCTAATGACCACAAAGATTTGGTCCTCAGAACTCACTTTTGCATAAAACTCCCTTACCAAAGGAGTGCAGAAACCTTCAGGGTGCTTTGCGAAGTGCTTCCGTCCATGGGCTTCAAATACTTCAACCAGTTCTGGAAGATGTCCCAATTTATTACCTTTGCCATATTTGAACTTTTCAAGGTGGAGGTTGTGGTTTATGGTCTTAGTTTCGAATTTCACTTTGGCCTCAGCATTGGCCTAGGAACCAATGGGTTCCTTTTCAGCACTAGAGGTGGTTTGAGGGGTTTTTGTGGCGAGGTGTTTCACACGATCGCCCTTCTTTGCTATCATTTTGGTAAGGGTTGGGTAAGGTCTCGAGGAAGAAGAGGGGTTAGGGTTTGAGCAGAGAAGAGTGAAGGGTTTCATAAGCGTGTAGTGGGTGGATGGAGTGGGAGAGAGGGGTTTTTAATGTGTCAGGGTAGGATGTAGGTTGGCAGAGAAAGGAGGTGAGGTGTGGGAGAGTAGGGTAATAAAGTAGGAGAAACAAGATTGGAGTGTACGGTTGGGGAGAGAAATTTGGGTAACCATGATCCCCCTTTTCCATATATCCCCACATTAAATCCTTTTTCAAAACTTTTAAAATTGTACCCCCTTCATCTTTTTCCACAACAGACAAAAAGATACTGGCCCTACTATATCCGTGTCAGGCGTTGGTCCCTATTTCACCAAAATGACCATTCACTGCACCCAAGATTTGGGATCATGATGCAACATTGTCTTCCAAATCCAGCTCATACTCCTTGTAACCAGCCTTGCTTCTCTTCTCCATTTTCACATTATTGCCTTTTTTCTTTTTTTTTATTATTTATATATGTAACCATCTACAGAGACATATTAAAAACCACTAATTAAATTTATTGATGGGCTACCTCCCATGAGAGCTTGGTTTATCTGGTCCTCAGCCAGACCATGCTGTAGCATATCATGCAGTTTCATCTAGAGTGGTGGTGGCCTTCATTCTGTCTAAAGGCTCACCAAAATAGTGTTTAATCCTTTGTCCATTCACTTTAAACTCCATGCCACTCTCTGCATCTATCAAATCTACAACTCCAAGTGGATAAACTTTCATGACCTTGAATGGGCCAAACCACCTTGATTTAAACTTGCCTAGAAATAAATTCAACCTTGAGTTGAACAACAGTACCTGTTCCCCTTCATGAAATGATCTGTGATGGATCCTTTTGTCATGCCAAGCTTTGGTTTAGCTTTATATGCTTCAGCATTTTCATAGGAAAACAACATGTGTTCTTCCAGTTCATTCAGCTGCAGCATACGAACTGCTCCAGCACCCATCAGATCAAAGTTCAGCTCTTTAACTGCCCAAAAAGCTTTGTGCTGCAATTCCAAGGGTAAATGGCAAGCCTTCCCATACACCAGCCTGTATGGGGACATCCCCAGGGGTGTCTTGAACACTGTTCTATAAGCCCACAAGGCTTCATCCAAATATCCAGACCAATCCTTCCTTATTGGATTAACCATCTTTTCCAAAATTCTTTTGATTTCCTTGTTAGTTAACTCAGCTTGCCAATTAGTTTGGGAGTGATAGGCTTTGTGCTTAACTCCATATTTTGCAAGAAGTTTGGAAAAAACTTGATTGCAAAAATGGGTTCCTTCATCACTAATGATAGCTCTAGGGGTCTAGAGAAAATATTTTTTTGTAAAAACTTTGTCACCACCCTAGCATCATTTTTAGCTGTGGCCACAACCTCTACCCATTTAGACGCATAATCAACAACTACTAGAACATAAAGGTTGCCAAAGGATGGGGGAAATGGTACCATGAAATCAAGACCCCACACATCAAAAAGTTCAATTTCTAAATTGTATTTAGGGGCACATTTTGTAGAGGTATGGTTCAACCCAGTAATATTGTTTTGCTTGATGAAAGAATCTCATCTTTCGCTGTGCATTCATGTCTGGGGGAACCACACCACTAGCCAAAAAGTTCACTAGATCAGCATACCAGGGTGCTGTTGTGACACCCTCTACGCTGCAAACATATAAAGCATTAAAGATAAGATAAATAAGAATAAAACATGAATCATTTATTAAAAATTAAAACCAACAACGGATAGAGAAATCACATTGTATCAAACGTGGAAATAAAACATAACATAAAACAAAACCCAATCCCTGATGTCACATACAGAGCTGGTATAACCGATCTGGAAATTGTCCACGGATACAAAATGAAACAAAACAAAACAAACTAACAAAAGCTGGAAATCCTAACTACGAGTCGCGGCTCCTCAGAGTCACTCCTCAACTGGCTGCTCGCCGTCCTCTGCATAAAGATACATGCCACAAGATAAGAAACATAGAGATAGGGATTAAAAAACATGTATATGAATATAATGACAAGGAAGCAATTAGCAAGACGAGCAAACATCAAACAAACATGTTATAACAACAGCAATAAACATAACAGTTATCATCATACAACGTGTATGCTATGCAATGCAATTCTGCTCTACTACTCCATTATGCACTTGGATCCATTCTACCTCAAGAAGTCAACTTCGGAGTTATATATCCACATTGGCCAATAAGCACCAACGCCGGGGCAATTCACCTTACCATAGGATAGCCGATGTACCTTACTCTGGGATACGCCACCATTGGGGCGCACGATTCACTTAACTCTCGGATGAATCACCACGGACGGCCAGATCGCCATACTCTCTGACGATCTCCCCTATGTTGAACATCCCCCACTAACATCTCCGATGCGTGAATGCATGCTCAACACAACACACACAAATACAAGCCCCACCTCCGGTTAGGCCACTAAGCTACCTAAGTTTTATCACCATCAACACCTCGACCACTCGGCTATCGAGGATTATCGTATCATTTCGAATTCATTCATTAAACACTTTAGTTGTCCTGAACTAGAGATTACCACCTTGACCATCAAGCATCAAGGGCCCCTTGGCCACTACATCATTAATTAACACTCTAGCCATTAAGCACTAGAGATTACCACCTTGACCATCATGCATCAAGGCCCCTTTGGCCACTAGGCTACCGAGGTATATTCTCTTTTCACTTGTCTTTTGTCTTCAAGTTCGTTGAGTGTCTTGTTGAGTCTTTTAAGGTATTTAGGGTGAAACCCCTGTTTTCTGCACTTTTCTGCGTTCTATTCTGGTCAGGTGAGCACGGGCGTGCTCACCCTCAACACGGGACTGCTGGACCTTCAGGTAAGCACGGTCATGCTCAATGGAGCGTGGCCGTACTGCTCTGAGCAGAAGGGTCAGAACCCATTGCCCAAATCCTTGGGACGGTTCATAGATTCAATCCTACTAGTTTTTAATAATCCATTGACATAAGATTCATTAATCTTCATTAAATATCCATGTCTTACAATTAAGGGGAATTAATCCTTTAATCTTAGTTAATTTAATTGTTCCTAATCACTCTTAAATCAATCCCTAGGGTCATTGACTTAGCCATTGGTATAATCCTCACTCATTACTAGTGTTCAATCTTATGAACAACAAAAGGGAACGACCTCCCTTAACATTATTAACCGATTTAACGTTTTAACATTGTAACGTTTACAACATCAATCAACAGTCAATAACCATCATAAACTCATCATAAACATGGCAGACAATAACAAGAACATTCATACCAATATTATCATCACATACAGATAGTCATCAAATAGCAATTAGGCATATATGCATATCAACATATTAATATATAATAGGGTCATGGGTAACCCTTCGTCTTACGCGACCCCCAAGCCTACATAATCATACTATTCCTTCTCCCCATACCTGGTATGAAGAATTCCCGATAAACTGACGATGATCCTAAACTGGTTCCCTCGAACGGCTCGACGAACGTTCCTAAGCCTTGGCTAACACAAAAGGGTTAACCAATTAGCTCCCAATTCATGAAACAGAAAAGGAAACAAAAGAGGGGAAGACCATTACCTTTACTAATTGGCACTAATGCGTGATTGTACTCTCTCAACTGCGAACGGAACACCAAACAATGATTGGGTTCAAAGGGGAAGAATGAGAGAGGCTGCCGCCACACTTAGGGTTGCCTAAAGTGCCAATTTAGAGGGATCCACTCATACCCCTCGCTGTTAGCAATATATATATAGACTCTGCACCGAGCACGACCGTGCTCCCCCTTAAGCATGGTTGTGCTTACATTAGCGTCACCGAGATGCGTTTACACCTGAGCACTGTAGTGCTCCCTATTAAGCATGGCCGTGCTTGTGGCTCAAGCAGCCACAAGACACGTGCATCAAGCACGGGTGTACTGACACATGAGCACGGCTGTGCTCATGCATCAGGAAGGGATTTAAGCCTAGAAAATCTCATTCAGCCCCAAAAACAGAACTAAGGCAAACAAGACATACACAAAAACACTTATACGAAAAACAGGGTGTTACAATTCCACCCCCCCTTATAAAAAATTTCGTCCTCGAAGTTTCTACTGACCTCGAACGAAGAGGTGCGGGTACGCCTCTATCATCTTGCTCTCAAGCTCCCATGTAGTACTTTCCTCAGTTGCCCCACTCCAAACAACTTTAACCAAAGGAATCTCTTTACCCCTCAGCTGGTTCACATTCCGATTCTTAACTCGAAGGGAAAGTCAAATTCTCTTTCAACTGAATCGTGTCGAGGACTATCACATGATTTGGATCATGAATGTACTTACGAAGTTGTGACACATGAAAAACATTATGAAGTTTGGAGAGGAAAGGAGGCAAGGCTATTTGATAAGCGACTTCAACGAATCTTTTACGAATTTGGTAAGGGCCAATGAATTTGGGAGTAAGTTTCTTCGTTTTCATCACTCTACCAACCCCAGTTGTTGGAGTAACTATCAAGAATACGTGATCGCCTTCTTGGTATTCGAGCGCCTTCCTCCTTTTGTCATGGTAGCTTTTCTGCCTACTATGTACCGCTTTCATCTTTTCCTGAATCATCCTCGCCTTTCTGTGGTTTCTTGCACTATCTCAGGTCCTAACACCACACTATCACCAGGTTCACTCCAACACAAAGGTGTCCTATATCTCCTCCCATAAAGAGCCTCATAAGGTGCCATCCCAATACTGGGATGGAAGCTATTGTTGTAGGTGAACTCTATCAGGGGCAGAAACTTGTCCCAACTACCCGACTGTTCTAGCACACATGCTCTCAACAAATCCTCTAAGGACTGGATGGTCCTCTCAGACTGACCATCAGTCTGTGGGTGATAAGTTGAACTTAGCCTAAGCTTTGTTCCTAAAGCCTCTTGAAAACTATTCTATAACCTAGATGTAAACCTCAGGGCTCTATCTGACACTATGCTAAAAGGTACACCATGTAACCTAACTATCTCTTTGATGTACAACCTGGCCAACTTTTCCAAAGGGTATTCCATGTTCATTGGGATGAAATGGGCAGAGTTAGTCAATCTGTCCATCGGGAATCCAAACACAAAATCCATGGAAATACTATCCCATTTCCATTCTGGGATACTCAAAGGTTGAAACTTACCTGGTGACTTTTGATGCTTTATTTTAGCCTTTTGGCACACTAAACAAGCATACACAAACTCAGCTACATTTTCATCATAGGCCACCAAAACATCCACTTTAAATCCTGATACATCTTAGTGGCACCTAGGTGCACACTCAGTCCACTCCTATATCCTTCTTCAAGGATCAACTTCCTAAGCTCCGGGATATCTGGTGCACAAACTTTATCTTTGAACCTCAAAACTTCATCACTTCCTTCCTTAAAGCTAAGGTCTCTACCCTAAGCAAGCAATATCCTCTGGTCTAAGAGAAACTTATCTAGCTTTTGGCCCTCTCTAACTTGATCCATCAAACCATTGGTAACTTTCAAAGTTCCAAGCCTAATGCTCTTAGGGGTAACTTCCCAAGCTAAACTCAGATCTCTAAACTCCTCAAACCTAGCCGCATACTCCCCCACCGACATGTTACCCTGCTTCAGCGCCAAGAATTCCATTTCCTTTTTGTCGTGGATGTCTGCCGGAAAGTAGTTCTCTAGAAACCTGTCCTTGAAGACATTCTAAGTGACCACAGTACCTTCAGCCTGCATGCACTGATGACAGTTCTCCCACCAGTGCCCAGCCTTCTCCGTCAACATGAAAGTCCCAAATATGACCTTCTGCTGGTCGTTGCATCCCATAGCTCGGAAGATCTTCTCAGTCTCCCTCATCAATAACAGGGCACCCTCAGGATCGTAAGCTCCATTGAAAGATGGCGGATTGTTCCGCTGGAACTTGTCAAGACCCTAGAACTCAGCTAGTCCCTTGTTGTTGTTGACATTCTGGTTCTGGCCTATCGCATTGGTAAGGAGTGCCAAGGCGTCTGCGATAACCTGGTCGCTTCTGCCTCCTCTTCCTGCCATAAGTTCCTGTAAATGCCAAGCAGCTTATTAATTACAGCGAATTTAAAGCAGGAAAAGCTAACGGTTACTAACGCTAAGCATCATTATATATAATAAATATAGATAATTCAAACAATAACACACAACAGACTCACAACAGACTCATACCACGACCTGATAGGACAGACCTGCTCTGATACAATAGGGTCATGGGTAACCCTTCGTCTTACGCTACCCCCAAACCTACATACTCATACTATTCCTTCTTCCCATACCTGGTATGAAGAATTCCAGATAAACTGAAGACGATCCTAAACTGGTTCCCTCGAGTGGCTCGATGAACGTTCCCAAGCCTTGGCCAACACAAAAGGGTGAACCAATTAGTTCCCAATTCATGAAATAGAAAAGGAAACAGAAGAGGGGAAGACCATTACCTTTGCTAATTGGCACTAACGCATGATTGTACTCTCTCAACTACGAATGGAACATCAAACAATGATGGGGTTCAAAGGGGAAGAATGAGAGAGGCTATTGTCACACTTAGGGTTGCCTAAAGTGCCAATTTAGAGGGTTTAACTCGTAACCGTCGCTGTTCGCAATATATATATAGACTCTGCACCGAGCACAGCCGTGCTTCCCCTTAAGCATGGTTGTGCTTACATTAGTATCACCGAGACACATTTACACCTGAGCACGGTCGTGCTCCCTATTAAGCACGGCCGTGCTTGTGGCTCAGGCAGCCACAAGACACATGCATCAAGCACGGGCGTGCTGACACATGAGCACGACCGTGCTCATGCATCAGGAAGGGATTTTAAGCCTTGAAAATCCCATTTAGCCCAAAAAACTGAACTAAGGGAAACAAGGCATACATAATGCACTTATTCGAAAAACGGGGTGTTACAGTTGCATAAATTTGCATTGCCAGCAATTGTTCATCAGGGAAAAATTCATCAATGGCTACATCATTTGGTTCTACAACACCCTCTGGCAGCCTAGAGAGACGATCTGCTACCTAGTTCTCTACTCCCTTCTTATCCCTGATTTCTAAGTCAATTTCCTGAAGCAGCAACACCCATCTTATTAACCTCGGTTTAGCATCCTTATTGTCAATGAGGTATTTAATTGCTGAGTGGTCTGAGTAAACCACTGCTTTTGTTCCAACAAGATAGGATCTAAACTTCTCAAAGGCAAATACCACTACTAGCAGCTCCTTTTCAGTGGTGGTATAATTGATTTGGGCATCTATCAGAGACTTGCTTGCATATAATATACTAGGTGGAAGACCTTGTTATACCTTTGTCCCAAAACTGCCCCACTGCAAAGTCACTTGCGTCACACATAAGCTCAAAGGGTTTCTCCCAATCAGGTGGAACAATGACAGTTGCAGTGATCAAAACATTTTTTCAGAAGCTCAAATGCTTTTAAACATTCAGCAATAAAGTCAAAAGCTCTATCATGCTCCAGTAACTGGGATAGTGGCTTCGAGATCTTGGAAAAATACTTGATGAACCTTCTGTAAAAACTTGCATGGCCAAGGAAACTTCTAATTCTTTTTATTGATGCAGGGGGAAGCAACTTCATAACTCTTTTAATGAAGAGTTATTTAGCTCCTTTTCTCTGTTAATTGTTGCTATCTTTGAGGTTTTGAGTCATGATTTTGGTAGGAAATACTGTTTTGTAAATATTTGTCTGAAGCATTGTTAATATCAGCCTTTTGCTCTTGCATGCTCCATCGTTGTCTCAAAATTTCGGTGTTTGCTTATGCAGTGAACTTGCTGGAGCATGGCTGAAGCATGGGTGAATAAGCTATTGGTTGCTGCAGCAGGGACTACTTTCCAGTGGTTCTGCACTTAAGGACATATCTGACAAGGACACCTTTTCTCTATCCTCATAGGCGCTGGCACTGCTATTTTAAGGAATCACACGCGCCTAGGGAGCTGATTTCCCACTTTTTAGGAATTGGCCCAGGGTTTATTTTATTATTACTTTTATTGTTGGCCCAAAAAGGAATGAAAGAGAATAGGGTACTATATAAACATTTTGGGAAACCCTAGTAAGGGACACTTTGGATTTTATTACACAATACTTTGTCCTTTCTTGGAGGGTGCGCTATTCTTCTTCCCCATCCAGCTGCTACATTTGAATTTCATCCATTGTAATGACTTCCTTTTTATTTCTATATTTTGTTCCTTGTAAGCTTATTATGAACTAAACACTTTTAAGCTTTAGGTATGCAAATGTAATGAATGCTTAGCTGAGTTACGCAATGAATATGTTCTTCATCTTCTTTTATTATGTGTTTAATGTTATTTAATTAAGAGTGATAAACTTAATTAGATATTTAGCTTGCTTGGTTTGGAAGAATTAAGTAAGTGGAAATTGATAAAGGATTGAGGTTAAATCATTAATTGGAAAATTAAATGATGTTGGATAGACTAGGAATAGTTATTTAAGCCTCTAAACTAGCTGGAACATGCTTATTAAGAGGTTGGTGTAATTAATCTGAATCTAGGAATAGAAAACAGTTAATGAACCTAACCCTTAACTGTTGGAAAACACACTTTTTATTTCTTGGAGTTAGATGCTAGAGCATATTCAGAGCATGATATAGGCTAAGCAGGACTTATGCTATAGCAAACCTAGAGCTATTTTTCTCCATATTTGACAACATATTCTCTTCACTGTTTACAGCTCAGTTTCATTGTTTAATTAAAAGTTTTATTTATTTTACTTGCACACTCACCACAATTTTTGGTTACCATTCCTAACTCTTAGAACGTATATTCTGATTTGGAATTTGCTGCACCATTATAATCCCTGTGGGAACGATATCTGAACTTAGTTTCTATATTACTTGAGGCATTTGTGTATACTTGCACAAGCTTAAATATATCTGTTTTTAAGGCAACAAGTTTTTGGTGCCGTTGCCGGGGATTTTTAATGGTGTTAAAATGTCGGTTTTTAGATTATTAGTTCTATAGTTAGAAGATCTAATACTCTGGGTGATTTGCTGTAGCACAGGGTACTGAAACTGTATGTACAGGTTCTTGTCACCTGATTACACACTTGATCCAGAGATAGAAAGGACATTCAGAAGGCTTAGAAGAAGTCAAGCATCATCTCAGCCTTTACCTGAGTTGGTTCTGAATATCCAACCAACTCCACACCAGATTTTGCCGAAGCATTATCCCCTGCTACTTCAGAAATGGCTGAAGCAGTGCCACAAGACAACATGGCTATGGCCAATGAAAGAAACTGTGCTATTAGAGGCTATGCAGTATTTGACCCTGAAGCAATGAATACTGGAATAGTGAGGACTCCAATCACTGTACCTCAGTTCGAATTCAAGCTAGTCATGTTTCAAATGTTACAAATTATTGGACAGTTTAATGGTGCTGCAACAGAGGATCCTCACCTGCATCAAAAACAGTTTTTAGATATAGCAAGCAACTTCAAAATTCCTGGAGTCACTGATGATGCATTCAGATTGAGAATATTCCCATTCTCTATGGGAGGAAAAGCTAAGAACTGGTTAAACTCTCTGGATGCAAATTCAATTGACACTTGGAACAAGCTTGCTGAGAAATTTTTAATCAAGTTCTTCCCTCCAACCATGAATGCAAAGATGAGAACTGATATCGCTTCCTTCAGGCAGCAAGAAGATGAGCCACTATTTGAAGCCTGGGAGAGATTCAAACAACTTGTGAGGAAGTGTCCCCACCATGGCATCCCATATTGTATTCAGATGGAGCACTTTTACAATGGTGTTTCACCTAGTTTAAGAATAATGCTGCATGCCTCAGCTGGAGGTAGTTTTCTCACTAAATTTTACAATGAAGCTCATGCCCTGATAGAGGGAATAGTAGCTAATAGTTATCAGTGGCCAACAACTAGACAAGCTTTTGGAAAAACAAATGCTGTAGCAAGAGCCTATGAAGTGAGTGAAGTGTCTACACTATCAGCTCAAATGACTTCCCTAACTAACATGATAAGGGGATTGACTATGGCAACTCAAGGAAACTCCACAGCACCACCTATAATGACTTAAGAAATGGTGAATGAACAGATTTACATGGCAGATGCTGTATCATATGTATATTGTGGAGGAGATCATTTGTTTGAAAACTGCTCTGCAAATCCTGCCTCAGTTAATTATGTAGGGAACAATAACTACAGAGGCAACAATTCATATGGAAATTCAGGATGGCAGCCATCACAGCATCCAAACTTGAAATACACCAACTTCAGTAACACACTGAATCCACCCCCTGGATACAATCAGCAGCAGCAGCCTAGGCAGCAGCAACAATAAGTTCAGCAGAAAGCTCCAGAGCCATCTCTAGAATCCATACTGAAGGCATTTATGACAGAAACAAAGACCGGAATTAGAAACTTAGAGACTCAAGTGGGACAGCTGGCTAGTGCAATCAATTCAAGGCAAAGTGGTACATTACCTGAATCAATAGAAGATCCTAAAGCCTCAACTTCAGGAGGAGGAAAAGTATAATGCAAGGTAATCCATTTGAGGAGTGGTAAATATGTGGAAGTAGCTGAGCCAAAGAAGAAACGGAAGGTGCAAGGCTTAGAACTTGAGAAGGAAACAGCTAGAGAAGGAGATGTTGCATCAGAGCAACCTATAGTGGTTGAGAAAACACCCGATGCTGCAGCATCCCCTATTGTACCCAAACTGATTCCAGAAAGACCTCCTCCACCTTTTCCTCAGAGATTGAAGAAGGCACACCAAGAAAAACAGTTCAATAAGTTCCTGGATGTGCTGAAGCAACTTCATATCAACATACCCTTAGTAGAAGCTCTGCAACAAATGCCCAATTATACAAAGTTCATGAAAGATGTGCTCATTAAGAAGAGAAGGTTGGGAGAATTTGAAACTGTAGCCATGACTGAAGAGTGCAGTATGATGCTGCAAAACAAAGTGCTAAGGAAGATGAAAGATCCTAGAAGTTTCACCATACCTTGTTCCATTGGAGATACTTACTTTGGTAAAGCCTTATGTGACTTGGGAGCAAGCATCAACCTTATGCCCATGTCAATTTTCAAGAAACTGGGAATTGGGGAAGCTCGGCCTACTTCTGTCACACTCCAGCTAGCAGACAGATCTATTGCTTATCCAGAGGGAAAGATTGAAGATGTATTGATCAGAGCTGACAAATTTGTGTTCCCCGTGGACTTCATCAATTTGGACTTTGAAGCAGATAAGGAAGTTCCTATTATTCTTGGGAGACCATTTTTGGCAACAGGGAAGACTTTGATTGATGTGCAGAAAGGAGAACTCACAATGAAGGTGAATGATCATCAGGTCACTTTTAATGTTTTCAATGCCCTAAAGGATCCAGATGAAGGGATGGAGGAATACTTCTTCATAGAATCATTTGATGAGCTGGTGCAACAGCAATTCCTGAAGAATTAGTCTGACTATGGCAATGCTGCAGCATCAGTGGAAGCTGAAAACTCCTCTGATGAAGAAGTGGGAGAATCCTTAGACTGTAAGGTTGTTCAACATGTGTGGACTAGAAAATATGAATCATTGGAGGTAACTGATGATACTTTTAAAGATAACATTCCTTCTATTGTTATTGTTAAACCTCCTTCTCTTGAACTGAAAAGATTACCAAGTAATTTGAAATATGCTTACCTTGGTGATAATGATACTCTACCTGTGATAATATGCTTCACTGAACTATTTCCAAGAGGAACTATTGCTAATAACTCTGAAAAGGCACAAAAAGCAATAGGTTGCCAAATAGCTGATATCATGGGGATTAGTCCATCAATATGCATGTACAAAATTTTCTTGCAGGAAGGTCCAAAGAATAGCATTGAAAGTCAAAGAAGATTGAACCCAATCATGAAGGAGGTCGTTAAGAAGGAGATTATTAAATGGCTGGATGAAGGGATTATTTATCCTAGACAGTGTATGGGTAAGTCCAATCCAGTGTGTGCCTAAAATGGGGGGTGTGACTATCATCACCAATGAAAAGAATGAGATAATCCCCACAAGAACTGTGACTGGTTGGAGGATCTGTATGGATTACAGGAAGTTGAACAAAGCTACAAGAAAAGATCATTTCCCCTTGCCATTCATTGATCAGATGTTGGACAGATTAGCTGGAAATGATTATTACTGTTTTCTGGATGGCTATTCAGGGTATAACCAGATTGCTATAGCACCAGAAGATCATAAGAAAACAACTTTCACTTGTCCTTATGGCATATTTGCTTTCAGAAGAATGCCATTTGGCCTGTGTAATGCTCCAGCAACCTTCCAAAGATGTATGATGGCTATGTTCTCAGATATGATTGAGAAATCTATGGAAGTGTTTATGGATGATTTTTCAGTCTTTGGAGAACCCTTCCAAAGTTGTTTGTTGAACTTGGATCAGATACTTGACAGATGTGAAGAAACCAATCTTGTACTGAATTGGGAGAAATGTCATTTCATGGTAACAGAAGGAATTGTGCTGGGACATAGAATCTCCAGAAATGGTATTGAGGTGGATAAGGCAAAGGTTGAAGTTATTGAAAAGCTACCTCCTCCCACATCAGTAAAAGGAATTAGAAGCTTCTTGGGCCATGCTGGTTTCTATAGAAGATTTATCAAGGACTTCTCCAAGATCTGTAAGCCACTGTGTCAGTTGCTGGAGCATGATAGAGCTTTTGAATTCACAGCTGAATGTCTGAAGGCATTTGAACTCCTAAAGTATGCCCTCATCTCTGCAACTATCATTGTTCCACCTGATTGGGAGAAGCCTTTTGAGCTCATGTGTGATGCAAGTGACTTTGCTGTAGGAGCAGTATTGGGACAAAGGTACAACAAGGTGTTGCACCCTATCTATTATGCAAGCAAGTCCTTAAGTGATGCTCAAATTAATTATTCAACCACTGAGAAGGTATTACTGGCTGTAGTATATGCCTTTGAGAAGTTTAGATCCTATCTTGTTGGAACAAAAGTGGTAGTCTACACTGACCACTCAGCCATCAAATACTTGATTTGACAAGAAGGATGCTAAACCAAGGCTCATCAGATGGGTGCTATTGCTTCAAGAATTTGACTTGGAAATCAGAGATAAGAGGGGGGTGGAGAATCAAGTAGTTGATCACCTTTCAAGGTTACCAGAGGATGTTGCATCATCCAGGGGAATAACCATTGATGAGTCCTTCCCTGATGAACAACTGCTAGCAATGCAAGATGCTGCAGCACCATGGTATGCTGATGTGGTCAACTTTTTGGCTAGTGGTGTGGTTCCTCCAAACATGAATTCTCAGCAAAAGAGGAGATTTTTCCATCAAACAAAAAAGTATGTCTGGGATGAGCCATACCTATACAAGATTTGCCCAGACAATTTGAATAGAAGATGCACTGCAGATGAAGAATTCCAGGATATACTGACTTAGTGCCATGCTGCAGCATATGGTGGACACTTTGGTGGCATGAGAACTGCTGCCAAGGTGCTCCAATCAGGTTTATTCTGGCCTACTCCATTTAGAGATGCACATGAATTTGTTAAACACCATGACAGGTGCCAAAGGGTAGGGAATTTGTCTAACAAAAATGAAATGCCCCTCAACACTATTTTAGAAATTGAACTTTTTGATATATAGGGTATTGACTTTATGGGACCATTTCCCCTTCCTTTGGCAACCTCTACATTCTGGTGGCGGTTGTTTATGTGTCTAAATGGGTGGGATGCTTGGGTGGTAACAAAGTTTTTACAAAAAAAAATATTTTTTCTAGATTTGGAACCCCAGATCTATCATTAGTGATGAGGGTACCCATTTTTGCAACTAAGTTTTCTCAAAACTACTTGAAAAATATGGGGTTAAGCATAAAGTAGCCACAACCTACCATCCCCAAACTAATGGTCAAGCTAAGTTATCCAACAGGGAAATCAAAAGAATTCTGGAAAAGATGGTCAACCCAAGCAGGAAGGATTGGTCTTAACATCTAGATGAGGCCATGTGGGCTTATAGGACTGCATTCAAAACTCCTTTTGGGATGTCCCCATATAGAATGGTGTATGGGAAAGCTTGCCATTTGCCCCTGGAGTTGCAGCACAAGGCTTTCTAGGCAATCAAGAAACTGAATTTTGACCTTCAGTCTGCTGGAGCAGCACGCATGCTGCAGCTTAATGAACTGGAAGAACACAGACTGTTTTCCTATGAAAATGCTGAAGCATACAACTAACTTACCTATTTATACTGTCAGAACAGTATGTACGGTCGTGCTTCGTGATTTACGGTCGTGCATCAGTTATATGCGGCACATTCAGGAAATCGACACAAAGCAGGACACACCTGGGATATAATATGTACAGGGGTACATAATAAGCACTGTCGTGCATAATTATATGGAGCTCTATCTTAGTCTTTTCCGTATCAAATCCTACTTATCCCCATTTTAACTTCCCTAAAGCACTGTTTCTAATAAACTAGTACAACAAACAACTATATACAATGCATAGAAACATTTATAAGAAAAACGGGGTGTAACAATTCTACCCCCTTATAAAAATTTTGTCCTCGAAATTTCTACTCACGTCGGGTAAAAAGGTGAGGATACGATTCCATCATCTTGCTCTCCAGGTCCCAGGTAACACTTTCCTCAGTAGCCCCACTCCAAACGACTTTCACCAAGGGAACCTCCTTCCCTCTTAGTTGCTCAGTTCTTCGGTCCTCAACCCGAAGCGGTAGTACCTTAAAAGTCTAGTTTTCTTTTAACTAAATTGTATTAGGTGTTATCACATTGCTAGGGTCATGGATATACTTTCGAAGTTGTGATACATCAAACACATTGTGAAGGTTGGATATGAAAGGTGGTAAGGCAATTTGGTAAGCAACTTCACTGACTCTTTTCAGAATTTGGTAAGGACCAATGAATTTAGGAGTAAGATTCTATGCTTTCATTACTCTACCAACCCTAGTCGTTGGAGTAACTCGCAAGAACACATGATCACCTTCCGGGAATTCGAGAGTCGTCCTTCTCTTGTCATGATAACTCTTTTGTCTACTCTGTGCCACTCTCATCTTATCCTGGATCATCCTCACTTTCTCTGTAGTCTCTTGCACTATTTGCGATCCTAGAACCACATTCTCACCAGGTCCGTTCCAATACAAAGGTGTCATGCATCTCCTTCTGTACAAAGCTTCACAGGGATGAAGTGAGCAGATTTAGTCAACCTATTCACAACAACCCATATAGCATCACAACCTACCTGAGTCCTAGGGAGTCCAGATACAAAATCCATAGAGATACTATCCCATTTCCATTCTGGGATACTCAAAGGCTGCATCTTCCCTGAAGGTTTCTAGTGTTCTATCTTAGCATTCTAACATACTAAGCAAGCATAAACAAGCTCAGTTACATCCTTTTTCATTATAGGCCGCCAAAACATGCCCTTTAGATCATGTCCTTTCTCAAGGATCAACTTCCTAAGTCCTGGAACATTAGGTAGACAAACTCGATCTTGAAACCTCAAAACTCCATCAGTTCCTTCCTTAAAACTAAGGCTTCTACCCTGAGCAAGTAACTCTCTCTGATCTAAGAGATACACATCTACCTTTTGGCCCTCTCTAATCTGTTCCATCAAACCATTGGTGATCTTCAAAGTTCCAAGCCTAATACTCTTAGGGGTAACTTCCCATGCTAAGCTCAAGTCTCTAAATTCTTCAGTCAGATCCATCTCCCTAACCATCAAAGCCAAAACATGTATGGTCCTTCTACTTAAGGCATCTGCCACTACATTGGCCTTTCCTGGGTGGTAACTCAACTCAAAATCATAATCCTTAATAAATTTCATCCATCTACGCTGCCTCATATTGAGCTTCTTCTGGTCAAACATATATTTTAAACTCTTGTGATCACTAATGACCTTGAACCTCGCACCATATAGATAGTGCCTCTAGATCTTTAAAGCAAACACTATGACTCCTACACTACTGCAGCAAGTACTTTTAACGGCGGTTAAAATTGACTTTTAACGTCGGATATGGAGGCAACATTAAATCAACCGACGTTACAAGTGTAACTTGTAACTTCGGTTATACAATCGCTGTTACAAGTAAATCTATAACAACGGTTGTTGGGAGTCCGCCTTTACAAGTGTCAGATAGAATATCAAAAGCAATGGATGAAGTAACTTGTAACAGCGGTTGTCACTATAACCGACGTTATAAGTTAGCTTGTAACAACAGTTTCTATATACAACCGCAGTTATATGTTACTTTTAACGTCGGTTATAGTCTTAACCGCTATTACAATTTTTTTTTATTTTTAATTTGGTTTACTTTCAGTTAACTTCACAAACATAGTACCTGCTTTTAGATATACACATAGAAACCAGAAATTCATTCAAATGGCATAATCAAGCTATATTAATGCTTTAATTATATATATAAATACATCATATATACACTAGGACAAAATTGACTAAGCTAACTAATTAATTAAGTCATGATCTCATATACATAGTCTAATAATGTTCTAAGTATATAGCTAAAACATTAATACATTCCTATGATCTAACACTACTTGTTTCTCCATAGCATAATCAAAAAAGAACTCTGCAAACTGCTCCCTCAAGCTTGTGAATTTCTGTTTAGTCAAGCTTGATTCATCGTTAAAAGCCTGCAAGTTCAAATAATGCAACATTTGCAACATTAATTAAACTAAGTAAATATATATATAAAAAAAAAGAATATATATATATATATATGGATGTATGTATGTATATATATTACCTGTGCCCATTTGTCTTTAATATCATTGGAGACAATGTCTAACATATGATTCATGACATAGTATCCATACTCCCAACTGTCAGGTTGTTTACGAGACTACAAATCAATATGAAATTGATCAATTAATTACAAGTAAAAATCATGTTTGAGTATAATAATAATAATGACTTTTTATTAAATTACTTACCTTTGGGATTATCCATGTAGACATATTTTTTGCCTTTACACTCCTACTTTTACCATTTGCACAAGCAATGCTACACGCAATCATTGCACTATATGATAAAAAATATGAAAATTGTCAAAATTTAAAAATTAAAAAAAAAAGTTACAAATTATTTTACGTACCTATCAGTCAACTGTTTCACATTAGGGTCCACCTGATAGTGCAACGAGCAAAGAAATACGACTGTATACTGTGCTGGACAAAGTAGGAACAACTGCCAATGGCCATTCCTTAGAAGTGGTGCCATATATACCTCAGCGTAGCTATTAGATACCACGGATTGCATGTATCTGGTCAAACAATCGCCAGTAATGCAGAAATCATGCCCAATGACAGAGGGGTCCAAGAATCCATAAGTAGACAACCTGCCCCTTGACCTAGCAAGGCGATGCACATACCTAAGAAATGAAATAATTTGTCAATGTTAATTACGTAATATATATTGAAATAAATAAATTATATTGATATATATATATATATATATATATATATATATATATATATATATAAGTACGTACGTGCATCAGACACTGACAACTGTGTTGGCTAACCATATTCGATCACGGAGCAAGTCACCCACTCCCCCTCCCCCCAAAGGACGATAAAATAAGGCAACAACTCAGTGAAGGAGCCGTTATGTTCCAAAGGAATGGAAAATTCGTCTTGTTGGTATGTCACCGCCCATGCAGCCAGATGAGCTATCGGTGAGATACTGCCCCTCGGATTTGACAGAGCTGAGTGGTCCTAAACCAACAATATAAAGCATTATGAATAAAGGGTAAATTAGATCCTAAACTATATAAAAATTGAATGCTTATTAATACCTGAGGTGCATGAAACATCCCCTCTCCTCATAATCGTCCCTCTCCTCATCATTGTTCATGTCCTCATCATCGTCCCTCTCCTCATCATCATCAACCAACACATGTTGAGTTGGACAGCTCCCCTTTGTACTCACATGTGAAGGTTAGACTGATGGACCACCTTCAGATTGCATAGATGATATAAGAGTTCGCAGAGCCCCTGGGTCCTTTAAAAGGCTCTGGATAACATCCTCTCTAATCTTCTTCGCGAGTAGCCGGTCCCGTTCGGCCATGGTTCCCTCGTGTGAACATGATCCATGGAATTTCCGAATGCCCATCCGCCCTCCAACACCAGCTACTGGGCCAGGGTGGTCGTCTTTTCCTAAGGCAGCGGCCAGGATATCCCGATGACCCTGTTGAACGAACTTCCCTTGCGAGCTTTGCTCCTTTAGGGAAGCCTACAAAGACGAAATTTTTAAAAAAATAAGTAAGATACTTAAAATGCTGTTACAAAATACATGTAGAATTAAATTTTAATTACTTACAATCTTTCCAGCAACAACATGTGTGGGCTCGGATTTAATAACCCCCGACTTTGACTTTCGTGTTTCAGTCCATGTATCCTCACGTGGGATTGGAGACGGAGGATCAATAACTGCCCCCTCATCTCCTGCTTCTTCCTGCCTCTTCTACAACTTTTCATCCATCATAACCTACCATTTCAGTTTATAGCCACCACGAGACAACGTGTGTTTGTGGACATTTTTTTTTCTGGATCTCCTGCGCCTTTTCCCTATTCGGCTGTAATACAAATAATATAAATTCAGTGAAATAAATAAACTAAGGTTGCCCTATAATAATAAAAATAAACTTCAACTAACCACAAACCGGTCCCACGTATCTCGATCAAGGAACGGGTAGTCTTCAATAGGACACTTGTGGGCCTTCTCTCCAAAGATTTAGTTTCTAGCCAGCTCTGACTAAAACCCCGTACAAAGCTTAGCAGCATGTGAAAGCAATTTCTTCTTCATAGTTGCAGTATTTGACATATCAAAATGGAGCTACATTACAGAATAAAATAGATGAATTAGTATATGATAATATATGCTTAAATACAATAGATAAAAATGAATACGTTAAAAGTTACTTTACCGTGATTGACTCCCAAATTTGATTTTTCACATTATCTGGTACTTGTTTCCATTGCTCAATCAGTATGCTAGCATGGCTTCTAGCTTGCACAGCCAAGAAACTAGAATAATCCTTACAATGCGGGCCAATAGCCTCCCCATAACTATCAAACTCAATATGCAACTGATGTAAGCCAAGGGGGGGCAAGTCAACTTTTCCTCAAGGATGAAAAGAGCCCAATAAAGACCAAGGATCAAGAAGCTAATCAAGGATATGTTGGGTCCATGACAAGAGTTAAATACAAGAAAGCCCAACAAGCTCCTAATTTCATGGTGGCTATTTGGATAGAAGCAAGCCCAAGGTCAAGGTCAAGTGGAGTGGAGCCCAAATTAATAACTTACATTGTTCAACTAAAGGATCCATGAAGTGTGGGGCGATTTCATGAAGAAGGGTCCATTCTTAGTTGTTTTTATTTAATCCAATAATTGTAATAGGTTATGTAAGTGGGTCCAAGCTTGTTATGAATTACAAATGGATCAAGCCCACTAATAACCTATGTTGAACGAATTTAGAAGCTTAGAGGGAGGGATCTTTTGGTTTGCATGCCATTAGTGACTCCTATAAGTTCTAGGTGTTTTATTTGGTTTGTTAATTATGTGGGAGTTACACTTTTAATTTGAGAAGTAAGTGTAACCACCACATAATAAAAGAGTTAGAGTCATAAAGAGAGGTGGGGTGTGACAATAATGATTGGGGGCTGAATTGTTGGCTGAGTTAAGTTAGGTGTTAGTGTCATGAATTAGGCTATTCAAGTGTGGGGGTTATGGTATTGAGAAGGCAAGGAAAGCCAAAAGTTGGCAGCCATCCTTCTATATGTATTTTCGTCCATAACATGCAAATGGTTAACTTGGAAGTTGAATTTTGGATTGAAATCCATTTGTGAGAGAATTGTTCTCTTGGGTTCTTGGATGAACCAAAACTTGTTCTTATCAAGAATCCAAGATTCTTGTGGCGAACCTCATAGGCTTATCAAACAATCTTGTTTGTGGCGCCATCCTCCATCTCTATCTTCTTCTATTTTCATATTTTCTTCACTTTATTTTGGTTACTAAAGTGTTTACAATTTTATCTTGCTCTTGATTGTATTTTGCGCCACTTTTATGTTAAAGAATTCAACCAAATAGATCATGTTAAGGCATTCCACCATTTGGATGTCATCAAGTGGTATCAAAGCTTAGGCTTTGGTTGAATTTGTGTTTGTGTTTTTCATCCATCTTTCTAGTTTTCTTCTTTTCTTTCAAAAACCAAAATAAAAAAAAAATACTACCTTTGTTTCTGCTTGTGAAGGGAAATTTTCAATTAGAAAATTGTGTTTTGCTCAAAAACAAAAGGGCTTTCAAGTGTGAAATTTTCGTTGTGAAATCCAGAAGCGATCATGGGCAGGCCGTGACAACCATCACACCTGTGACACAAAAAAATTTTGATCCAGAGAGGATCACGGCCAGGGCATGATCCCCATCACGGCCGTGATCTAAAAAAAAAAATTCGTGACAAAAGGAATTGAGCAAAAGAGAAGTTAAAGTTCTATTTGAGCAAGTTGTGTTCCTGAAAATATTTCCCTTCTTCCTTTGTTTCTTTGTTTCAAGCTTTTCTTTTCTAGCCTTTCCTTTGTTGTTTCCTTGTTTTTGATAAGTTTGTGAATTTTGTTACTTGATTTTTGGATTTTTGTGTATTTGTGTTTGATTCCTCTAAGAACTCAAGGTGAACATTTGAGAGGAAAAAGGCAAGAGAGTGAAAAAGAAGAAACATTGTGAGTACAAGAGAGTGTTGTGAGGGAAATACATATACTCTTCTACTCAATCATGGCCAACCATGAAGATAGTCCACCTTTATCTCCAAGGTCAGCAGCTCTTCATGCTAGGATGTCCAACAAGGTCCTTGCACTTCAAAGACAAATGGAGCAAATGCAAGCCAATTATGATAGGCAACTTGCCAATCTAAATCATGATGAGTCAAGTGGCTATGATAGTGAAAGAGGAAGGCGTAAAGGAGGAGGTAGAAGGGGAAGGAGGCGTGGTGAAAAGCTTGAAGGAGTCAAAATCAAAGTCCCTTCCTTTATTGGGAAAAATGATCCAGAGGCTTACATGGAGTGGGAGTTGAAAATTGAGCAAGTCTTTGATTGTAACTCTTACAATGAAGGAAAGAAGGTGAAGGTGGCAGCCCTAGAATTCAAGGAGTATGCTCTTGTGTGGTGGGATCAACTACAAAAAGAGAGGAGAAGAATGGGAGCGGAGCCCATTGATAGTTGGGAAGAAATGAAGCTTATCATGAGAAGAAGATTTGTTCCAAATCATTATCAAAGGGACATTCATAACAAATTACAAAGGCTCACCCAAGGATCCAAAAGTGTTGATGAATACTTCAAGGAGATGGAGTTGGCCTTACTTAGGTCAAATTTTCGAGAAGATAGGGAGGCTACCATGGCAAGGTTCTTAAGTGGATTGAATTAAGAAATTCAAGATGTAGTGGAATTGCAACATTATGTGGAGCTAGAAGATTTGGTCCAACAAGCTATCAATGTGGAACAACAACTCAAGAGGTGAAAATACAAATTTCGTTCTCCTCCTAAGTTGTCATCTTCAAAGTGGAAGGAAGATTCCAAGAAGGAGGGTAGTTCATCTTCTAAGGAAGTTGTGTCTACATCTCAAGGGAACAAGTCGCTAGAAACAAGTCCTAGAAGCCGTGATGTGAAGTGCTTCAAATGCTTAGGCCATGGACACATAGCATCCCAATGCCCAACAAAGAGGACCATGGTGGCAAGGAATGGAGAAGTGATCTCTCAATCTGAGGCTTCAAGTGGAGGGGAGAGTGAAAAAGGAGAAGAAATTCCGGAAGGAGACTTGTTCATGGTAAGAAGACTTTTGGGAGGCCAACCCAATGAGCAAGATGATAGCCAAAGGGAGAATATCTTTCATTCATATATGTCTAATTCAAGGGAAGGTATGCTCTTTAATCATTGATGGAGGCAGCTGTGCCAATGCTGTAAGTTCTAGGTTGGTTTCAAAATTAAAACTTGTTATCAAAGTACATCCAAGACCGTATAGGCTTCAATGGTTAAGGGAGGTTGGTGAAATAATTGTAAATAAGCAAGTTGAAGTCCCATTCTCAATTGGGAAGTATGAAGATTTTGTACTTTGTGATGTGGTGCCTATGGAGGCAAGCCATATTTTGTTGGGAAGGCCTTGGCAACATGATAAGAAGGTCATCCATGATGGGTTCTCAAATAAGTTTTCTTTCTTACATCAAAACAGAAAAGTTATCCTTTGTCCTTTATCCCCAAAGCAAGTTTGTGAGGATCAAGTAAAAATGAGAGAAAAGAGAAAGCAAGAGAGAAAAGAAAATGAGAGTGAAAAAGAAATTGAAAATGAGAGTGAAAAAGAGGTTAAGAAAAAAAATTGAAAAAGAGAATGAGGAGAAGATTGAAAAAGAGAGTGAAAACAAGATTGAAGAAAAAGGTGATCAAGAGAAAAATATTGAGAAGATTACTGAGAAAAAGGAAAGTTGTTTGGCAAGAAAAAGTGAAGAAAAAAATACTATGGTATCAAGACAGTCCCAAATCATTTTTTATTGTAACAATTTTTATTTCATTGCTAATGCTTCTAATGGTCTTTCTTTGTCTAGTGGAGTTGTAAATGTTTTGTAGAAATTCATTCCAAGGGAAGCCCACTATTGCAATGTGATTGTGAAGCTCAATGGTGATAAAAACTATTTTAATTCGAGGTCGAATTCTTTCAAAGAAGGAGGGTATGATGTAAGCCAAGGGGGGGCAAGTCAACTTTTCCTCAAGGATGAAAAGAGCCCAATAAAGACCAAGGATCAAGAAGCTAATCAAGGATATGTTGGGTCCATGACAAGAGTTAAATACAAGAAAGCCCAACAAGCTCCTAATTTCATGGTGGCTATTTGGATAGAAGCAAGCCCAAGGTCAAGGTCAAGTGGAGTGGAGCCCAAATTAATAACTTACATTGTTCAACTAAAGGATCCATGAAGTGTGGGGCGATTTCATGAAGAAGGGTCCATTCTTAGTTGTTTTTATTTAATCCAATAATTGTAATAGGTTATGTAAGTGGGTCCAAGCTTGTTATGAATTACAAATGGATCAAGCCCACTAATAACCTATGTTGCACGAATTTAGAAGCTTAGAGGGAGGGATCTTTTGGTTTGCATGCCATTAGTGACTCCTATAAGTTCTAGGTGTTTTATTTGGTTTGTTAATTATGTGGGAGTTACACTTTTAATTTGAGAAGTAAGTGTAACCACCACATAATAAAAGAGTTAGAGTCATAAAGAAAGGTGGGGTGTGACAATAATGATTGGGGGCTGAATTGTTGGCTGAGTTAAGTTAGGTGTTAGTATCATGAATTAGGCTATTCAAGTGTGGGGGTTATGGTATTGAGAAGGCAAGGAAAGCCAAAAGTTGGTACCCATCCTTCTATATGTATTTTCGTCCATAACATGTAAATGGTTAACTTGGAAGTTGAATTTTGGATTGAAATCCATTTGTGAGAGAATTGTTCTCTTGGGTTCTTGGATGAACCAAAACTTGTTCTTATCAAGAATCCAAGATTCTTGTGGCGAACCTCATAGGCTTATCAAACAATCTTGTTTGTGGCGCCATCCTCCATCTCTATCTTCTTCCATTTTCATATTTTCTTCACTTTATTTTGGTTACTAAAGTGTTTACAATTTTATCTTGCTCTTGATTGTATTTTGCGCCACTTTTATGTTAAAGAATTCAACCAAATAGATCATGTTAAGGCATTCCACCATTTGGATGTCATCAGCAACCTCATATTATTAGGAAGACGTGAGGTCAATTTTTTCATGGTGATGCATGATCTACCCCTCTTTTTGGAAGAGGTACTCGCTGTACCGCCCTGTGAAGGAGGCATACCAACAGACGAGTGACTACCAGCACCGCCTTGTGAATCAGCCATACATATATGTATGCCTGTTATCAGGGTCAATGACAATGAAAGTCAAGTCAGAATACTAGATGATATATGCTAGACAATTCTAAAAGCAAAGTAACTAAACATAACATGGCAATGATGGCATCAAGCATGTATCATAGAAAGATCAAAGGTTGAAAATAGGAACTGAAACTAAGCATACCCAGAAACTAAAAATATGTAGAACTCTGTAGAAGAAATATCATATAGAAATTGAAACTAAGCATACACATAGGAGAGTAACTAGGTAGAAGAAATATCATATAGAAACTGAAACTAAACATACACAGAACCAAAAACAAGTTTACATCTCTCGCAATCCTGCATATCCGCTTATTAGACTTGACAAGATTCTACAGTTCAGTGGTGACACAAAGAAGAAAGCGCACATAAGTGACTGAATGGACAAAGAAGCACCAAATCAAAGGACCTTTTGTATTTCAATTACTAAGCAAATGAAAATCTAAACAGCACAGATTTGATTTAATCCATGGCCTCTTAAATAGAACTCTTGCCTAGTATGGAAGACCCTCACCCCAAGCATAGGACATGTGCAGATTTAGCACTAAAAAAACCATAAAGCTAAGCACATAGATATCCAACTAGCATCCACACAGATGTCTGACTAATTTGACAGGAAGGAATTAAATCAGCATGCCAAGACTCCAAAAATCCCAAACAACTTATTCCAAAGAAAATACAGAGTATACAAAGCCTTTTTGTCATCAAGTACAGAGGAAGAACGAAGGAGCTTTCTTTGTGTGAAGCTGTGACAGAAATGAGGGTAAACTGGAACCAGCACACAGACACAACCAAAAGAGTTCTGCAAAACCAAAGAATGTAGGAACTACAATCCTTCTCAACACTGCCTCGATAGTTTCTGCAAAACCAAAAAATATTTGAGGGTAAAGGGAGAAATGGGAAATACAAGAAAGAGGTGAGGTTAGGGCATAACTTACGTCAAAATTGAGAGAGAGAAGAGGACGGTGGAAGAGGCGACGGTGGCAGAGGCGACACTAGTGGTTGTGCAGAGAAAAGGTTGCAACAGAGATGAAGGGTTTAGGGCACGGGAGTGAGCTATGAGCTTTTGTGAGGTTTAACGTTACAAAGACATGTAACATCGGTTGTTTGGACAACCGCTGTTACAGGTAACTTGTTACATCGGTTGTTACACAACCACTGTTACAACTTTTCCCTCCAACCCAATTTTTTTATTATTTCCCACTTGTAACGGCGGTTATCTCATACCCGCTGTTATAAGTCACTTGTAACATCGGTTATCAGACAACCACCGTTAAAAGTATTCTAAATGATCTAATTATTTACAATACTGCCACCGCCTCAGTTGTAACATCGTTTTCAGTTTAATTGCTCTTACAACCAGTCGTTAAAGGCATATATTCCACTAGTGCTAGTTCCAAATCATGGGTAGTTAATTCTTCTCATGGGTTTCCAACTGCCTAGAAGCATAAGCCACTACCTTACCATCCTGCATCAATACACCACCTAAACCTTGCTTAGAAGAATCACAGTACACTACGAAAGGCTCATTAGGATTGGGTAAGACTAATATCGGCGCAGATGTCAACCTTTCCTTCAAAGTCTGAAAACTTTATTCACACTTAGCGTCCCATACAAAGAAATAGATCTAACCTTTCTTTATAAGGCGGGTCAAAGGTAAAGCTATCTTAGAGAACCCCTCTATGAACTTCCTATAGTACCCTGCTAAACCCAAGAAACTCCTAATCTCGGTTACTGACTTTGGTTATTCCTAGTGGAGCACAGTCTCTACCTTAGCTGGGTCTACAACTATTCCTCCTTTAGAGTTGACATGTCTTAAGAAGTTCTCATCTTCTAACCAAAACTCACACTAAGACAACTTAGCATACAACTGCTTCTCTTTAAGGGTTTGCAAAACTACCCTCAAATGTTTCTTATGCTCCTCCTTGGTCTTGGAGTACACTAAGATGTCATCTATGAAAACTGTGACACCCAACTACCCCGCATGTTATAAAGCAAAAAAGATAAAGATAAAACATAAAACATACGTCCTTTAATAAAAAAGGTTCATGGGTAGAAAGGTCCCACATGAACTAGTTCACAACGCGGAAATTAAAACATGTTTAAAACAATTAAAACATAACAAAGATAAACAACATAACCTAACCCCGATGTCACATACAGAGCTGGTACAACCGTTTCGGAATAAAATCCTCGGAATACAACTGAAACTAACAAACTAATTGAAAGGGGAAAACCCTAACTATGAGTGGTGGCTCCTCAGAGTCATTCGTTTCTTGACTGCTCGTCATTCTCTGCAAGGTGCCGATCAGGCCAAACAAACAAACAAACAAACAACGAGGGGTAAGAATCATGTAAACATATACGACGTGGAGGAAGCAAGGCAAAACAAACAGCATAGCATCATCATAACATACATCAGCACATATATATATATATATATATATATATATATACACACACACACACACACACACACACACACACACACACACACACACATATATATATATATCAACATCATCAACTCAACATCAAGTATGCCATGTAGTGCAATGCAACGCTACTCCACTACTCCAACTATTCATGTGGATCCAACTAACTCAGGATGAACGACTTCGGAGTTACATATCTGTATTGGCCATAAAAGCACCAACACCGGCAGTTCACCAAACCTTTGGTGAACCCCATGGATAGCCAATGCATCAAACCATGGATGCCTCATCACGGGGGGCCGCGGTCACCAAACCATCGGGTGACCTACCGTGGATGGCCAGATCACCGTACTCTCAGGCGATCTCCCCTATGTTGAACCTCCCCCATCAACCAACAACTCCAATGCTCTATGCAAATGGCACAATAACAAACAATCTCAACCACCTTCTTGCTCGAGCCATGAAGCTCCCAAGACTTCAAAATCAACATCAACGTAACCTTAGACCCAAACCGTAGGGTCAAGGCTCCCTTGGCCAATAAGCACCAAGGTTCAACTCATCAACACCTCGACTAATAAGCATCGAGGCCACTTTGGCCAATAAGCACCAAAGATATCAACGTGCGGTAATCCAATGGATACTGACTTAACCATCTCATCATCTTTAATTATCTTTGATAATCATTAACCAAGTTGTCTAATCTTTATCTTTGATTAGCTATATCAACTTATCATCATTGGGGAAGGTTGGGGTTAGGAACCCCTTTAAGTCCTTCAATTCCATCTCTGACTGTTAGGGGAGCACGGGCGTGCTGATCCCCTGCACGGCCGTGCTAGTCACATAAGTGAAGCACGGGCGTGCTTCCTATTAGCCACGGTCATGCACAACAGCACGGTCATGCTCCTTTGCTGCACGGTCGTACTTAATGCGCGGCCATTTTTCAGAATCCAACCTGGGAGCACGGGCGTGCACCCTGTTCAGCACGGCCGTGCTCAATGCACGACAATACTGTTCTGGGCAGAGTTAAAACACAGTTCTTAGCCAATTATTTCAAATATTAAGTCCATTAATCCTAATCCATTTTAACAACATATTTTCCAGATCCTACATCCTCATAGTCATGGCATCAACCATTCAACCAACATAATCAACAACATCAGGAATCAACCAATATTCAACAGTCATATCTCAACAATCATCCAACACAATCATGCCAATAACCAACAACACAACATCATGTTCATATTAACAATAACAACATAACCATAAAGAACATATTATGAACATGGGTATGTAAGACAACATATTAACAATCCAACCTATTATCATAGTAAATCAACCAACATATCAATCATATCATCAAACATAACAAACCGGGGTTATGAGAACCCCTTTACCTTATACTACCCCCAATGCCTATGATATACACTACCCTTCTTCCCATACCTGGTATGAAGATTCCAACCAACGAAAGCCAACTGGCAACCCAAACGAAGGACCAACGCATTTCCCTCAAACAGATTGACTAGCTTTCAAGCCTTGGTCAAACAAAAGGATAACCAATTAGTTCCCAATTCATAAACAAGAAGAGGAAACCAAAAGGGGAAAGAACCATTACCTTCTATGATTGGCACAGACCAACCAAGACCTCCCAAAAATAGAGCAAGAACACCAAGGCATCAAAGCTGTCCAAAGTGTCAAAATAGGGTTTGGCTCATAACATTCATGAAACTGCTCTATTTATAGACTCTGATGCCTGAGCACGGCCTTGCTCCCTGTTGAGTACTGTCGTGCTCAACTTCTAAGCACGGGGCGCTCAAAGATGGCCTTTCGAGACCCCTTATATGACCGATTTTGGCAAAAACACTAGAACTATAACTTGTAGATAATTCTCTTATCTTTCCAATGCCACAAATATCACCTCGATCGGACATCTAGAACTCAAGATATGGCCAAAATGGTGAAATAGGTTACTAGGAGTCTAAAAGGGTTGAACCTTTCTAAGGCTAAACTTTCCCAAACATGAACTTAGGCATCAAAAACAAACCTAACAAGCATATGAAAACATATATATAACATATATAAATGTATTAAGCTTATTTATGAAAAAAGGGGTGTTACACAAACCACCACCAACTTATCCAAGTAAGGGTGAAAAGTCTTGTTTATATAATCCACGAACACAACAGGAGCATTAGTCACACCAAAGGGCATAACCAAGTACTCGTAGTGACCATAACGCGTTCTAAACACAGTCTTCGGAATGTCCTCGGACTTAACCTGAATCTGATGGTATCTTGACCTTAAATCTATCTTGGAGAAAACACAAGCTCCTATCAACTGGTCCATAAGATCTTTAATCCTAGGGAGGGGATACCTATTCTTAATGGTCACTTTGTTGAGTTGTTGATAATCGACACACAACCTCATACTGCCATCCTTCTTCTTCACTAACAACACTGGCGCTCCTCATGGGGGCACGCTAGGTCTAATGAACTATTTCTGAATCAGTTCCTCCAACTGTTTCTTCAACTTTGCTAGTTCTAGAGGAGACATTCTATAGGGTGCTATGGATATAGGTCCTGTTCCCGGCACCAAGTCTATGGTAAACTCCACATCCCTATCAGGGGGTAAGTTATAAACATCCCCAGGGAACACTTCAGGAAACTCTTTCACAATTGGCGTATTCCCAACATCAGGCTTGTTCTCTACATCTAGGGAAGTTACATCATGTAAACTTGGGCCTCTTCTTTCATAGAAGCCTTAACTTGGTTTGAAGGGAGAAACCTCAGATCCTTAGATGCCACTGGAGTACAAAAATAATGGTCTTATCAAAACATTTCAAAAGGACATAGTTGGACGATAACCAGTCCATACCAAGAATAATATCAAGCTGTTTCAGGGGTAAACACACAGGATCAACTACAAAGTTCTTATTATCAATTGATAACATAACAACCTTTCTAAACACAACAAGCACTCATAGGCTTCTTGGATCATCCAAGACAAACCACTAAATGCAGTAAGTCAAGCCAAAACGAAACTATAGGTACTTAGGACCACATATCATTGTCTATATTAAATATAGACAAACCATACAAGAGCACATAGAAGAGAACACAACAGACACATACCCCAGCCTGTAGGACAGACCGGCTCTATTACCGCTAAACGTGACACCCTCTACCCTGCCACACACACACACAGACATGCATAAATATTAATAATAAAAGTCAACAAGAGGTAGCGATTACCACATGAATCAAAAACATAATCTCTGTGGAAAAAGAAACTTAATATATATATATATATATATATCACGATGTCACATATCAGAGCTGGTAACCAAAATCCGGAAAATACATTGGAAACAACTATGTAAAGGTAAAGTCCTAAACTACGAGCAAGTGATCTCCTCGGAGTCACTCCTCAACATGCTGCTCACCATCCTCTGCATAAAGATAAGGTACATGCAAAGAACAACTAAAGATGAGGAGTAAGAAATCGTTATATAAACATAATGGCAATAGGGCAGTTAGCAAGATGATAATACAAAACATATACACAACATATAACATAACAATATCATCATAACATAATAAACAGTGTATGTTATGCGATTCAGTATTACTCCACTACTCCATTAAGCACGTGGATCCATAACTATCTCAGGAAGACAACTTCGGAGTTACATATCTACATTGGCCATTAAGCACCAATGACCACAGCTCACCAAACCATGGGTGAACCCCTTGGATAGTCAATGCACCTTACTCTCGGATGCACCATTGCGGGGGTGCACGATCCACCTACATGAATCACCATGGATGGCTAGATCGCCCTACTCTCGGACGACCTCCCTTATGTTGCAGCTTCCCCCACTAACATCTCCAATGTGTGAATGCATGTACAACCACGTCAAACAAACATAGCCACCACCTCCACTTTGACCCTTTAGGCATCAAAGTTTAACACTAGCAACATCTTAACCAATAAGCATCAAGGTTTAACAACAACACCACCTTGACCAATAAGCATCAAGGCAACTTTGACCATTAAGCATCAAAGTTAACATCGTGCGGTGACTCCTCATTACTGTCTTAACAATCTTAGTATCTTATGTTTTATTATCTTTGTTAACGCTTAATTAGACTATCTATCTTGTCTTTACATTAATTATTGTCCTTCTTCATCATAGGGGAAAAAATCTGGGTGAAACCACCCGAGTCCCATTTAACGTTAAATCAGGATCAGTCATTGAGCCGGTGAAGGCACTGGTACTGGTTCATTCAATGGTTCAACAATGGTTGAACCGGTAATAATTAAATAATATCTTTTAATTTTTAAATATATTATATTATATAACATTAACGTAAATTTAAATTCTCATATTAATTTAATTTAATGATTTATTTATTGAAACCAAAGTTTATAATTTGGATGCTAATTCATACGTCAAAATTGTGGAAGGTTTTATGAAATAATAAAATAAAAAAAGAAACCAAAGAATTATTCATATGCTAACTCTTTGGTATTATATTGATATATATTCAATAAGCTAAATGCTAATTCTATTCTCCTGTATATTGTGGATGGAGACAAAGCAAGGCACATGGCATAACATTTTATTATTCATTGAAAGATAAAACGCATGGGAAGGGTCGATGGGCTTGGCCCATTATGTAAAAACAAAAAGAGACTTTAACCAGAATTTATCCTTTCTATTCAATTCACAGCCAGCTCCTCCCCTCTCACCTCCTTTCAGAAATGCGTGTTTTAAGAATGGATGCTTTCTTTCCTTCTAGTCACACACCCGCACGCCCCTCGCAAGAGAAGGAAGCCCGCTATTGCTGGTCAGCGCCGCTCACCCGATAAGGATACTCGATGGTCGCTGGTCGGCTGCGGTTTGTGAGAGAAGGGAAAGATGAGCTGCTGATGGGAGAAAGAAAAAAGAAGAGCCTATAACGACGCCATTTTGCCTCCTTTTACGTAAATCTGGAGAACCGTCTGAACCACCTATTTTTTTTTCGGTTTTATCAGTTCAGCATCGGTTCTATGATTCTCCTCTTTGATCATTGGCCGGTTTTATAGTTCCTCCGTATCGAACATAGGACCAGTTCTCGTTCTAACCGATCTGTCCGGTCTGATTTTGGTAACATTTATAATCATTCATATATAGGACCTTTCTAGCAAAATAGAGTAACATCCATGCATGCAACGTAAATCAAACATATTCATCTTCATCGAAATTCGTATACTTTAGTGGATTCTAAATCATGCATCTAAGGCTCTAATACCACATATTAATTTTAACATAAACAAAGAATGCCTTTAGGATTGTCCACATATGAGTTTAGAATAACATGTATATCTTAGCCATATAAATTAATTGTGTACCTTTTATCATGGTCCCAAATAAACATATATTTGGTGAAACATATGAGTACTCATCTCTCTTTGTTTGTAAGAAGATTGTGCGCCTCTTTCCTCCATCTCAGAAAATTGCCACCGTCAAACCTCTCCATTTTCACAAAGTCATAAGTATTCTTCTCCTTCAATGTTGCAGAAGCCATTATAGAATGAAAAAGTCGAACCTAAAGATTGTTAGAAAATGGGATATGGATCTGCAACAATAAAGAGAAGAACAAGTGACATGCGCAATCTCCAAGGCATGTAAGAACACTAGGCTTTAGGTTTGATTCGCCCCCACCAATCTCTTTCGTAGATTGGATGCAACTGCAACAGGTGTACCAACGAATCTTCTTTAGGATACAATGGAGAAACCTTGGTTTGGTTTGCACACCCTAAACCAAGCGTATCATCAATGACATTTTACATAACAATAGTTTCCTTAGTTTCTTATGTGCATAAGGGAATGGAGGAAGTGATTTGGCTTGCAGAAACTTTGCCAATTTCAAACTAAATTCTGCATGCGCAATATTTATAGACCACTTATGGCTCTTGGTGAAGGAAATAACCTTTCATGTATTTGAAAGAAGGAATGTAACCCATAATGAATGTACCGCTTGATGTATGTATGGACACATTTAATCATGATAGAACACACTCATTAAGAAAGAATTGAAAGTCATGAAGAGACAGACCCATTAGTGTTCTTCAACCTCTTTTCAACTTGGTGTCTTAAACTTCCATTATTTTGGAAATCCCTCATAGAAACAATAATCAAATACAGAATGTTACGCATGGTCTAGAGCCTTCTAAGGCAAGTGGGTCAGCTGATAAGCATATTGGGCCAGTTCATACAAATATTAGGCCCAAACGAGTCCAAAAGAAGCCTGCTAGATATGCATATTGAATCATCGAAGCTATCAGCACATGAAGGAATCTACAAAAGATTTAGGCAGTTATTAGAAATTCTATTTAAATAAATGTAAAATAGGAAATAGTGACAACTGTCATTAGATCCTAAATGTTAGGAATTTCAGTTGTAACTTGTTATGTTAAAGCTGGATGGATGAATGAGAAGAAGTAAGCAGAAAATTAAACAATTTCTCTCTCCCTCTATCGTATTCTCTCCTTCACTCTCCCATTCTAACTTTATGATTTCCCTTCCATGCTCTACTCTATCTTTAATCAATAGCATCTCCTTAACATTGGTGCTTTCATTTCCCTGGACCCATGCCTCGCCAAGACAAACCCGACCTTGCAGAACTCCAAGAATCCATCCTTACCTTAACCAACTCATTCCATGAATTCCAGTATAGCTTCCATGAATTTAAGCATAACCAGGACCAAAGACATAAATTCACAAGCCCATAATGCCCTCTTAATTTCTTCACCTGATGGAAGTACTTCTAGACCCTCCCTCTGCTCTCTAGTCAGTCTAGGGAAACCCCTTCCACAAATTTTAAGGCAGACAGATTTATCCTTAGTGTACAGGCTCTTAAAATATCTTACTATCTCCCTTTTGATACATCTCGGGCTATTTAAAACCCTATCACCCACCCGGAGCATCCTCAATGTTTTCTTCCTTTTCCGGAAGGTGGCTGTCAAGTGAAAGAACCTTGTAATTTTATCATTTTCTGTCAGGGCTTTTGTTCTAGATAATTGGAGCCAATATCCTTCTTTTCTTTTCAGCTACGTCGACAACTGGGAAAACAGGGCATTCCTCCTAGCCATTTCAACTTCATTCAACTCTTGTCTATCGCTAATATCATCTAAAAGTTTGATTTCAATTCCCAGCCTTTCAATCCTCCTATCAATGTCACCAAAAACCTCTTTGTTCCACTTCATGATGGGTTCTTTTAATTTTTTCAGTTTGGAATGCAAAGGGAAACTAGTTAGCCCTTTCCATTCATTTTCAACTAGCTTTTTAAAGCTTGGGTTGGAGAACCATACATCAAGGGATCTAAAAAGTTTTGGCTCCCATTCAGTTTCCTCACAATTAATGAGTAAAGGGCAGTGATCAAAGATTGATCTTTTCAGGCCCCATAATTTCAGATCTTTGAACAGATCTAGCCATTCAATATCCACAAAAGCCCTATCGATACGACTTGCTTGATTATTCCTATACCATGTGAATTTTCTACTTAGTAGAGGCAGTTCAATACATCCCATATATGAAAGCCATGACTGAAAATCCCTTATGCTGGCAGACAGGAGGGTGTTACCCTTCCTTTCCTCTGGGGTCAGGACTTCATTGAATTCCCCTAAAACCAAGAATTATCTACTCTATCTTTAATCAGTAGCATCTCCTTAACACAGAAGCATAAGAATTATCTCTCTTACGAGTAAAGGTGGCTTTCTATCTGTTTGACAACATTGCAGACAAAGTTACCATGATTAGAAGTTAGAACTATTATTGACTTAATAAAAATGCTAAAATGACTCAGCTATATATAATTTCCTGAAACATAATTAAAGAGATGGAGACCGAAGACAAGCATGAGCCCAAGACAAATAATTCTTCACTTGTTTAACTTGAAAATAACAAAAACGTCTGTCATAGGCTGGTGCACATGAAACAAAATAAGGAAAAAAGAGGCGCATGAATTTTATATCCTCTGATTATTATTATTTTTTTTACTAAAAAAGATATTCATTCATTCAAATTGGTAAAATACATCGAAAACAACACAAATTCAACATCGCTAAAAACAAAAAGGATGAATCTGCAAACAAACTCACAGCACCTAGGTTAGTAGCATAACACGACAAAATCCCTACAAATATGACAAAATTAAAGTGACTGGAATACCCATGCCTCCGGATCTGTAACGTTGACGCTCAAGTCTTGATTGAATCTGTAATGGATCGAAGCTGATCTGCCAATCTGAACCAAACGAACACCGCAACAAGATGGGAAATCAAACGACGCCGCAACAAGACGACGAATAAAACATCACCGCACGCAGACGACGAAAACACGGAAAAACACGAAATAAAAACCAAATCTATGTGGAGAAACCACTTATTTAGATAAAAGGAGAGAAAAAACGATGTAGAGGGGTGATTCCGGGCCAAAAAATGGGCCAAAACCACTCCCTTCCGGTGGATGAGGAAGAAGGAAAAGAGGAGTAGAGGAAAGGTTGAGAGAGTTGAAATTCCCCTGATTATTAAGCACCGGAAACAAATATATATCAGCATATGTGTTTGGCTTACATTCATTAATTTCCGTGTCCTCGTGGAAAGAAATGGATTAGGCTCCTCAAAAGGTAGTAAGAGTATAAAATAAAAATGTAAGGATGTATTTATCATTGATTAATTAAAATATATTGAGATCCATTTTAACTAATTAAAAATAGATACATTCTTACTTTTTTATTTTTATTTTAGAGAAGCTTTATTCGAAATAAGCATATAACATGAAATAATTAGATTTTTTTTTTGTACATATTTTTTTTTTTGTGTACATTCCGTTTGGCACAAAATGATATGTTGTAAATTTAGACTTAATTAAACTTTTGGTCTCTTTACAATTGATCATGTTTGATTTTGGTCCCTATATATTTTTAGCATATCTGGTTCCTTTATTTTATCAATGTTACAAATATGTTCCTTCATATAATATACATCAATTTTTTAAAGATCAATAGAGAGGAACGAGTGTTTTAAGTGCATAGAACTTCTACTATAATTTCTGTGGTAAATGACCATGTGGTGGAAACCAAAAGAATGGTCCGTGAAAGGATGAGCGAAACCAATAAATGATAGAGATGAATCATTGAATTATGTTGAAGAGTGGAGAGACAGAGGGGGAGAAGCAAAACTAGAGGTCTATGTGTTTAGAACAGTGGCTCTTATCTGTTGATCATTGAAAAAAGCGACGAACATTGAATGAAGGAACAAATTTACAACTTTAAAAAATTATGGGGACCAACCGTTCTAAAAAAATCATAGAGACCATAATCACACATGGCTAATAATAAGGGACCGGACCAAACTGAATTATTCACATGGCCAATATTTTATTTTAGATCTTTCCTTTAATCTTTTCGACATTTTTTTCTCTTGCTCTAATGTGAAGATTGTCGGCATGTGTAAACTTGTCTTCAATTGCTTTTAAGAGCATTTATTCTCATGAATCTCAACCTTGCCAATAAAGGCATTTTCAGACAGCTGGTGGAACGTGCCTGTCAGCCCTCATATGTTGGTAAGGAAAAGACCAAAGGTCTTTTTTTTCTTCTTTGGCAACATTGCTTCCTGGGATAAAATCTAAATAGCTATTCCTTGGTTTTGATAAGCTGATGGTGTAGAAGCTTTTCCTTTCATAGTTGTTCTGATTATTATAGGTACGAAGTATCCATCACCACTAACAATCCATCTGGGAACCTATTGAACACACAAGATAGGTCTCAACTAGGTTTTCTTCGTACCCAAACACGAGAGCCAGAATTTGAACTTCTAACTACTTGTTTAAGGCGAATATGTTGGTGATTGTTACAGGTTTTATTTCAAAATAATTTGCTGTATCCGGGAGAATTTTTGCATTTCAATTATTGAAGAGAAATAATCTTAAAAGTGATTCATAATATCTCAGGTTAATGTTATCTTTTCTTTCTTCGACTACTCAATCATATATTGTTTATCTAACGCATGTCACATGTAACTGAAGATGCCAAGTTCGCAGTACTGTTATTTGTAAAATGATGTATGGATGGACCGACCAAGATATTGTTGTTTTATGCGAACGCTAGTCCTCAACCCCAGAAAACGATATATCTCACCTGGCCATAGCTCCATACGTTTCTGCTTGATGCTGCTATGATTATCAACAACATTTTTCTGTTTGTTAAAAAAATTATTTCTTTAATAATTTAAGTGACTATATAAATACCAAGTTGTCAATATATTATGATCACAGTTGTCAGATCACGAAAATAAATATAATGCAGGCATTGTACCATTTTTCCATCAGTATCTGATTTTTTTATTATATCACATTTACTACTTGATATCATTATTGTCTTTTGAACGGTACAGAATGTCCAAACTGTAGAACCACGGACAAAATTAATAATAAAAAAGATGACAAAGATAGACAAAAAAATTATGCAACACTTAAAGACAAAGGAAGATAATTAATTAAGCTGGTTCCCAAACACCAACACTGGAGGACCTTACATTTGATCATATGGGCTACATAATATATAAGCCCAGCAGAGTCGAGGATTATTATGTTGTTACCTTTTTATAGATACTAGGAATGCGGTATTAGTGCGCAGCCATATGATGTCCTTAAAGACACTGAATTGTCCTTCTTTTCTGCCTTATAATTCCTTTAGAAAGAGGACTCAATGCATAGGAAAACCAAATTTAAGCACATCTTTACAGTTATCTTCAGTTCTCCTTAATGATGAGAGTGGAAACTCAGTTGAATCCTATAAGACATGGGAATTAGGTACTTCTTCCCTGCTAAGCCAACCAAACACTGTTGGTGTTATAGGAGGGGTATCTGTTCTATCAACTCTGATTTTCTTGGAAAAGCTTGCTTGCTGGAGCTCAAGAAATGGTAAAGAAAGCCTGCCTTTTGTTGTCTGTAGTGATCCTATGTTAAGCAAAGTTCTTCCATTTCATACTTCCCTTCCTCCTGCCAGAAGTAGAACTGCTCATATCAAATTGAATCAGGGGTTAGTGATTGAGAATTTGAAGAGGAAAAGAAAATTTCTCCAGGATTCTGGAGCTCGTGGTTTGGTCATGCCTTGCCATCTATCACATGCTTGGCACAGTGAAATTTCTGAGAAATGTTCACTACCTTTTCTTCATATTGGTGATTGTGTGGCTGCGGAGCTCAAGAAAGCAAAGCTGAAGCCCATTCATGGTGAAAGTGTCGTGCGGATAGGAGTGCTGACCACAGATACAATTTTTGTAGCTGCTTATTACCAGGAGAAGCTCCAAAGTGAGGTATTCATGGCATTTAATAAGTTCTTAATTTCAACGCCAATATTCTGACTCCTCTAAAGTAAGAAATTCTCTAAAAAAGTAAAAGTATATAGCATTGGATCATTTTTAGTGGGTTAAGATCTCTACATTTATCAAATAAAGGTAGATGTACCCTTACTTCATCACTTTAGAGACATTCTCACCTTCGATAAATCAAATTAAACCCTACTTTTTACACAATTTTTTACATCTCACTATTGATGCATAAATCCGTGGTTAATTATATGAATTGAATAGTTAACGAGTAGTTTAATGGATATATTCATGGTTAATGATTACTCGTTTGATAACCAACGCGATCAAGGTTTTAAATCTGGGTCTGAAACCGAAATCTGGGCCGCGACGTGTTGGTTTTGGCAGTCGTCGAAACCGTATCACGACCGTAATTACAACTGCATCTACCACATTTTCTCGCAATTGTCCACAATAATGAAAAACGCAACATAATCGCAACTATGACCACGACCACAATTTAAAACCTTGCACGCGATTACACAATACGCATCATTTAATGGGGCACCAACTTGAATTTGTATCTATGAGTATATAATGGTAACATTTATGTGCAGGGATTTGAAGTAGTGCTGCTAGATAAAGCAACGGAGGAGCACACACTAGTTCCAGCAGTGGAGGCATTGAATAGAAAAGACATGGAAGGAGCAAGGAATTTACTGAGAATTGCAATTCATGTTCTTTTGGTCAAGGCAGTGAACTTGGTAATTCTTGCGTCCGATGATTTGATGGGCGTTCTACCTCACAATGATCCTCTTATGGGGAAATGTATAGACCCTATGGATGCTTTAGTTAGGTCAACTATAAATTGGGCTGAATCAACAGAAAAGGTACACCAGAAATTTTAGCATCCCTTAATTTGTTCCAAAAACTGTTATAATAATTAATGGTTGGAGTATATCTATAAAGAAAAGCAGCTCCATCTATACAGACTTTGCCCTATGTAGTGAACCTTTTGATGAAAAGATCAAATAGAAAGAAAATTGAAATTTGGAGTTGGGGGGTGAAAATTGGGTTTGAATCGGTTGCCAGAATGACAGTTACTTGATAGCTGTAGCCTGTAGCATGCATACCTTTCGTATTATAATTTATATATAATACCTTGATGAGTATGCTGCAGATTTTGGCACCAGATTATGCACTAAAACCCGCGTGGTAGCTCATTTTTTGCAACTAAAATATTTCTTTTGAACGGCTATCCTATCCTATTTCTCCAAGATATCACATAATTAAACAAATTCTTAACAATACATCATTTGCTAATAATGAGAGTTTGAAAAGATTCAGAACGTAGTGCTTGACTATCAAGCTTCTTCTACGAAGAGCTGTCAAATTTCACACAAGTTGAACCATCAACTCTGAAGTTAACATCGGAACAACCAAATGGTCCAAAATTGTCCTTGCATAAAGGTTTCCTACCGACCACAAGAAATCACATGGCCGGATACATTCCTTGTTAGTAGGACCAACAATGAACTAGTCTAACTTGACTAAGCTCAAACTCGATGTAATAAGAAAAATAAGCTCATTCATTATGAGTTTGTGAACAGCTCGAACTCAATGAATTAGCTCATAACATAAAAGAAAACAAGAAATCAACAACCATAAACTATTTAACTTAAGGGTGGTAAGAATGTTATAGAGGTGGACTGATCAGTCAAAACACGTTAGTTTTAAGATAATTATCAAGTGGAGATCAGTTACCAACAAAGTAACAATTATGAAATAATGTAAATATTAACTAATAAAAGGAATTTTTATGTACATTCAAACCATAAATGTGAGAAATAGGGGGAAAATACAATGATTTTTTACTAGCATGTTGGTGAGCTAGCTTAACCATGCCTATGTTGTGCTTTGTTACAAAGCTATACATAGTCGGTCCCAAACCCAAATAAAAGGAGAGTTGTGTTAGATAGTCAACAACCGACATCAAATTTGGTCGAATCTAAATGACATTGACAATCGATGTAATAGCCCAAAAGCAACTCATTGTATAGCTCAAGCACAATGTCAAATGAGCAAGAGCTGCTGCATTGCCGCCTCTGGATGTAGTGAAAAATGAGGGTTCCCACATTTTATGAACGAGTGCGGGTAAAGAAACTAGTATCGAGAGTAGGATTTACTTTAGAACTTGGAATATAGGCACATTTATAGGTAAATCGATGGAAAAAGTAGACGCTCTTCCCACATGTTACACCCTCTTACACCCCACTTTTGTACGTTATAAGATAAGATGCTCTTCCAGCATCCTAAAACACATGCTCTTCCCGCTAACTAGTGAATTAATGAGCCAAATCTGTTAAAGCTCAAACTTCTAGCTAAATAAGTTGTTAACAAACCGAGCTTTCAATAACTTGGAAGCTGGCTTGGCTCCTTGCTAGCCCTAACCATAAGATCAGTCGAAAAGTAAACAAGGAAATAAAATGTAACATTAACATAAAGTAACCATCTTAAGAAGGTTTTTTGTTATTCAGCACGAAAAACAATGTAAAATAAAATGCAAAGCTCTCCAATTCTAGGAGTGAAGAATCTTCACAACAATTTGATGTGAAAATTCCGTAGTCCCCACCCACTACCTTCTTGAGATACATATAATATAAGCTTTATATCCAAAGCTGCCATGAAATTTAATTCCAGTCACTTCTACAAATTTGACATAGAACCACTAGGTTGTTTTGAATGGCATTCAACGCCATTTACATTTTTATCTGGGAAGGCCCAAGAAGAAATAAGGTGATGGGCTATTGCAAATGGTCCAGGAACAAACGTTGGAGCAAGTTCACCACTTTCCACATTGAAATCTGTAGCCAAGCTGTGAGTTTTTTCTACTCCTATACACATTTGTTCTACCTTTGCTGCTGCAGTTGTTTGGGCTTTCTTGTATTCAGCAAATGTCAGAGCTTTTCTTACATCTTCTCTACTGTGCCACTTAGCATCTAGATAAGCAAGTTGCAGCATATCATTTGTCACAGATCCAAAAAAACAAAACCAAAGGAAAGGGGAGTGTGTTAAGTGGGGAGGAAGTAAATGCATAACAGGCATAGTCAAACCATTGCATAGTTTTTTTTTGGTTTTTCAGAGTATCCTCCCACCCAATAGTTGAAAGGCTAATCTCTCGAGATACTGTCAAGTGCCAAAGCGAAACCATTGAATAGTTTTGTTTGACATAAAAATGTGCCAAAAATAACACAGCAAGACTTGCTAGATAGGAATGCAAATGGGAGTGAGGGAAAAAAACTGAAGTTAAACTAAACAGTCGTCATCTGTAGTCTGTACCCACTATTTTCCATCCTCACTGCTCTTTTTCTCATTGTCTCCACAAACAAAGAAAGCCCAACAGTTCCTGTCATACTGCAAGACTTTTAGAGGTTCTGACTTATCACACCAGACAATTTTCTCATGATTTTTGAACAACTTGATACATGTCATTTTGTATTATTGAAGCTAACACCATGCAAAAAATAACCGCCTGCATCATCACAAGTTTTAAAGGAAAATACTTGACACATGAATTGTATGTATAAAGTGTGGCTTACATGTCAGCTGCACAAGTCTGACACTTGTAAGATTCAATTCTCAGCCAATGCACTTATACAAGGTATATGTAAGTCTCACTCATAAATAGGTTCTTTACTCATCACTTTAAGTCATGCATATAAATCAAGTTAAAAAAAGGAAGCATCGAGTGGGGGCGGGTAATAGGTCAATTCAATTAAACGCTGGTGTTAATGTACCTTCTAACTCTTCTTTGTCCACATTTATTTCAAGGGATTTCGCATATGCATAGAACCCAACCATCAGCTGACATGGCATGCTTTGTGGTCCAACTAGAAACAGAGCCATTACGAAACAAACTATTAAGATACAAAAGATGGGAAAAGTATATTTATAAATTTGATTTGAAATGTACACAACGAATACAAGAATATGTAATTTCATTACATTAGATTATGTTAACCGTACTTGAGTGCTTTTAAAGATGCCTCCTACATATGAAAATGTTACAATTTTTACATACACTAAACATATTCAAGACATTAACTCTGATTTAAGTTACTTTGAAGTTTGAACATTACCAAACCACCATACGTCAACAACTGATTAATTTGCCTGTTATATTATGATAAAGGAAGAAATAGAGTATCAACATAACAGAACCCGAAGTAACATGAAATTTTGGACATAAGAATATATTCACATCCTTCATCGGTCTCATGGAATTGAGCTAAATTAAGAAACAAAACAAAAACACTAATGGTATTCAATTCTGTTGTTTGAGACTATACAAGTAAAAACATCAAGTCTGATCGGGGAGTGGGAGTGAATAGTGATGTGGGAGACTCACACTTGAGGGGAAAATTGCTGGAAATTCAAGTGAGTAGTTAGTCCCAGTGTCCCACATTAGCTAGGAATAAATGAAGGATATATAAGAGAGGTGACCCATATATCTAATGCCTTAAGGTTTTGGGTGGAGATGTAGTGTCCTGGTCTCTTCGTGGTCCTGGTCATTAGCCCATTGTTCCTCTCGGGTGCTCCCCGGACTCCCCAACAAAGTCAACAAAAGAGACATGCTCTGAATTATATAAATAATCTTCGAATAGGACAACTTGACTATAAGATTTTCTATTCGATATTTATAAACCTAGACCCCTACATGTTTATTTCATGCAAACAATGGACAAATAATAAAAGTATAGAAGCCTAGTTAAACGAAATTTTTTATATAGAATGTTATACCAGGCCATGGCTGAGAACTGTGATATACAACTTCTCCCACTTCAATACCAGTCTCCTCCCATGTTTCTCTTCTCACAACCTCCTCCAAGCTTTCTCCTGGCTAGATGCAACATGAGGACAGAAGCTCATAAAACTTTTAAATATATTGAGAAAGGAGTAAAACTAGAACAACTAGGAAATTGTCCGTGCATAAAATGAAATCTCAAGCCAAAGCAAACTGGCTTTAATGATATATCCTTTCCCTCTAAAAAAGTTGAACTTTTCACAGTTCAAAACATACTAAGTGTTTTTGTCCATTTACCAATTAAAAGAATTAAAGGAAATTCAAGAATTTCAGACTATATAAATAGGAGTTTTTAGGATCTCAAAATCGGATAGTACACAAATTCAAATTAGTTTCCCCTATACTTAGTCAGTTAACGGTAGCTAATAGGCACAAGCTACACCATTTCATGTTATGACAGTAGAATTTTTGAGTCCCACCTCTATGAAACCTGCTAAGCAACTCCACATTCTGGGTACAAATCTTGATTGTCTGCTCAAAAGAGCACGGTCATTCTCTCGATCTATGACTAGCATAATGACCACCTGCATTAGATCAGGCGACCATAGAAATCAGTAAAACACTTGATTATCCATTAATCACTCACAACTTAGAAGATAGCAAACCGGATCAACTCGTGGATATATCCTCATTTTGCATGATTCATTTAGACACTGCTTTCGCTTCCCAGCTTCCTTTGGGACAGTTTTCTCTCCACAACGTCCACAAAAACTTGACATATTATGCCATTCTAGCAGTGCCCTGGCCTGGCCAAAACCAGTAATTAGAAAAGCATCATTATCATAGATTGAAGAATGGTAAAAGATCAACAAACTAAGTAAATTATATAACTGCAAGCAGCATCTATAGAAATTTTAGTATTTGACACCGAAATCTATAGTGCATTTCTAGAACACTATCACTGTATATTCTGATCTTCACTTCCTCTCCTGCTTTTGAGCGATTGATTTTAGTGTCATTTAAATAAAATACTGTATCAATGAGAGTTGGTTGTTCAACTAGTAGAATTAAATAGCATCGACAGAAGGTCTTGATTTTACAGGTGGTCTTGATTTTGATTTTGTTGATAGGTCATCTATAACTACCATTGTAAGCCTTTGCTAAGGCACATAGCATGCCCTCACCTTGGAATGAGATATGCTCCCTCTTCCTAAATTTTTATGCACCAAAAACAAAAGTCAAATATTGAACCTCAATTCAGTCATAACACTCAGGGCAATGATTTTTGGCAGAGGTGGAAGAAAAGTGACATTGGTTTCAAAATAGGGTAACGCTGAATCCCACAGCAACATGAAAAGAAAAACTTATTGTCATTCACAAATTATCTGTGTACACAACACAGCTATACTATAAAAAAGACAGATAAATCATGCATTGGCTTCAAAACAGAAAAACAACCAGAAGCAAAACATGGAATGAGGAGAGATAAAAATAAAAACATAGGAAATTAGGAATTGATACAGGTTGCCGATTTCTATTGTCAAAATAAGGCCTGCTATGCTACCCAATTCAGGGACCAATAATGCTCATCAAACTAACATAAGCTTCTAAAGAGGACAAAGGGTGAACCCCACAGTAAACATCAACAGAAAAACCTACCACTCACAAATTATCACTATAAACAGTTTCTTCCCCAACTAATGCCATCCCTCAGCAAGACAACACAGCTAAAGCACAGAAGATAGCTAAATCACACATTACAGAAAAATAATTAAAAATGGTATGTGACCAGAGGTAAAATAATTAATAATAATAACAGAACACAGGAAATGTACAAGGTTGTTTGGCTTTATTTTCTTTGGTGAATATATGCACAATGAAGACAAAACAAATAACTTACAAGCATCCATCGTATTATTCCCTGATTTTAGAAAATAATTATTTTACTCTCTGAAATTGTGACATTAGTCTCTGAATCGAGGGACCTATTTGGCTACAACAATACCAAGCCCTTTTCCAGTAGGTGGGTTTGACTACCTAGATCAAATGACGCCATAATGTTATCTAATAAATCATATCTATAGACAAATTATTTACATCTATATCCCTCTTAATAGTTTCATTTATAGATTTTCTTGGTCTCCTTCGACCTCTAGCATTGGGTTGAGACCTATACACGCGGGAACCGCTTAAGGCGAGATTAAACTATCTTGTCCACAATATGTGCTATCTCAATTTTCTCTCTAATGCATTTATTTTTTAATCCTATCTTGTCTTCTGTCTGAGTCTCCACTCATCCAACGCCCTATGTAACTGATAGTTGATGATTTCACAGACTAATAGGACTGATGCTTACAAGGATTAAAATGACAACTTTCAAAAATCATGAACTAATAATACCAGAGACATACAAATTCAAATTAATAGACTGAAATGGTGGTTTAGTCCACAATCAATTTCACAATGCAACTTACATGACCAGCAATAGCCAAGTTGCCCATAGCTTCCAAATCCGCCCAATCAGTAGCCACCATGAGCGTTCTCAGCTCCACAAAACAAAACTTCATGCTACCCAATTCAGGCACCAACCCACGCTCACCAGAAACATCAATTGCCCAGTAAACCGCATCTTCCTCCACGCTCGACCCCAGATACACCAACGACTCACTGCTCAGCTCGGCACCAGAATTTCCCAAAAGGCCCTTCAGATCCCCCAAACCGATCCAACCCAGACTCCAACTCAGCACCGAGTTTTCGCCCGAACCGGCCGTCAAAGATGACGCCAGCGGCCTCCCGTTTCTTAAAGGCAACACCTTGAAATTTGGGGAAAGAGAGTGATGGGTGTTCTCTAAAATTCGGGTTTTGAGGGTTTCAAGTGCTGCAGCGGGTGAAAACGGGTCACCAGGGTTTAGAGTTTTGGATCTTAGAGGGTTGCCGGCGAAGGCGTGTGAGTTTATAGACATGGTGGTGGGATTGTATTGGGAGAAAGCTCTTGATAGAGATGGAAATTGAGGTGAGAGTTTTTTAGAGTGTGAGAATACGGAAAAGATTGTTGAAGAAGAAGGAAGATAAAAGAGCTTCACCATGTTCTCCCATGGAGTTGAACATAGGAGTGAGGTAAGTGGTGGTGCGTGGTCATTGAAGAAGGCCTACTGTAATGACAACGGTCCCAATTGAGAGTTTTGGGTCCAGCAAATGATAAATCTCTGACGATATCGTTTTCTTTGAACTGTCTTTCTATGCCTTGTAGCTTAACAATCGTCCAACAAAGATGAGAAATTATATTTGTATATAAAATGAGGACACCATTGTTTTTTAAATTTTCGAGAATCGTGTATAAAAAAAATAAAAAGTAACGAGAAATAGAGATAAATATATACGGTATCATATATGGTGTCTAAAATTTGATGTTCAAATATCATAACTCTATAAAGATGAAGCAATTTTTTTACTAATTATTTATGATATTGGATATGCTTAATAAATTGTTTAGGATTTAGTTGAATTGGCTAAGCGCAGAGAATGAATCATGAGTGTACTGATTCAAACATCGACAATGCGCTTTGCTCTTTCTCATTCTCTTATTCGAATGTGGATCCTCTAATGTTGGCGCGGGAAAGGCAACCCATGCATCCATCTTATAGAAAAAGGGATGAAAGTAAAAACACGTAAAAACCAGAACAAGGAACCCAGCCCTTCCATCGTTGGAGTGGCAGTTCATTATATCCCTCTGCCATGCCACTCCACGGGCCCACAATCGTCGACTCCGACCACCATCGCTATCACCAACGCAGCAGCATCCACAGTCCACACCACCGTTTAGGACAATTCAGAGAAAAGGAACCCGCAATGGCAGCAACCCTTGTCCGACCATCGTGGCTCCAGGGCTGCAGTCATCAACTTCCTCTGAGCCACCACGCCACCGACGTCTAAGCCGGCGACGCCACCGACCCTATGACACCCCGATTTCTTGATTAGGGTTTAATGAAGAGATTAAGGATAATTAAAGACTTAACCATGTTTCTTAGGTGTTAGTTAGCTTGTGTTTCAAGTTTGCGGAAAATCAGGTTCGGAACATAAACAAACGCAAACCGAGTGATTAATTGGTCAATTAATTAATTAATTGAGAGTTGGAATATTAAAATTAGGTCGAGCTTGAGTACAATAAGATTTTAAGAGTAGCCTAAAATAATTAAGAAAAATATTCAAACAGTAGGAAAATGCGGAAGAAAACACTCAGTTGTCCTAACGGAGCAACACGTGATGACACGTGTCGCCACACCAAGACGCCACATCACATTCCACTACCTAAATCTAAACCCACCTACACTTGACATCTAGCCCACTAACTCACCTAAACAACCTTCAAGTGACACATGTTTTCCACTAACCAAATATTATAATGTAAAAATCCTAAAACTAAGTAATATAAAAGCAAGTGAATGCAAGGCCATCATCTTCTCTTTACTTTGAGTGCATAAACAAAGAATAAAAGTGGAGGAAATTCACTTTGAAGGCAACCATTTTTGTGCCTTATAAAAGCTTGAGGTTGGACTAGTTTCGGTCATCGAAATTTCAAACCGATCGCGTATTCGTGCCGTGGCTTCGACTTCTTCGTAGCTATGTATTTGCATGTGACATTCCTCCAAGTAAGTCGTAATGTCGTAGTGTCAACATTTATCCTTTTTAAGCTATTTACATGTATTCTACTCCTATTTTTAGTCCCGATATCATTTTCGATGCGTTTTAGGCTTTTATGGGTTTTTCTATCAAAGCAATCGAAACACGAAATCAACAACGGGTTCTGAGACGAATCTGAATTTGTAGGGACAACGGCGGTGTTGGTGAGTTTCCTTTTTGATTTCTTGTGTTTAATGAAGTTGACACAGGGAAACACAAAAAGGGGGTTGAATTATGTTTCTTAACAGTTTTTCAAAAATGTTTTTCTTAAAACCTTTTTGCAATCAGAAGAAGATAAATACACACAATTAAAATATCTTTTCAAAGGAGTTAACAAACTCAAGTTCAAATCCCCACAAGTTAGTATGAACAAAGACTGTAAAAGATAGGGATAGAAGATTCACACAAAAGATTTATCCTGGTTCACTCTGTTCCAACCAAAAGCTACACTCAGTCCCTTCTACCTGAAGGTTTTCTCCACTATTCTCCAGTAGCTTTCACAAGTATTCAACACCTCTTCCGGCTTACAAGTATTCTTTCTCCACCAAGCCTCTTCGGCCTCTAACTCTAACTAAGAGATTTAAAGTTTGATCTTACAGGCTCACTATGTGTGAGAGTATGAAAGTTTAAGATCAGTAGAGATTACAAATGAAAGTATTCGCAAGAACTTTCAGCTGAGTTTTAGCACTTTTGAATATTAGAGCTTGGATAGTTCTTCACTGGGGGTCGTCTAGTATTTATAGGTGAAGTGCAGCTTTTACTTGTTTTTCTTCAACGATCTTCAAATTGTATTCGTTTAGAGATAGCATTTAATGCTAGGATCCGTTGAGTCTGATAACTTGATATGCTTTCTGCGAGATGTGTTCTTGGTTATCAGAAAATGCTCAAAGTGGTACTGTCATTTCTCTATTGTACCCAAGGTTGCTTTCTAACTTTCCTTCTTTGTACCTTGTTCAACTTTACAACATCTTAAGTGTCAGAGTACAAAGATTTATGTTTTCGATGGTACTATGTTTCTCTTACCAAGAAAACAAAGTGATAAACAATTCAAATATCATAGGAAAGGGACACAAATACCTTCGTATTAAATAAACAATCATTTGAAATACATTCACTTGACTGAACGGGTTCAATTCCAGTATGTCTTTGGACGCGCTTAGTTAGAAGTAACTGGGTAGATTACTAACTTAGTTCTTTTTAAATCAGCTAGTCCAATTAACTCCTCGTCTAGTTACATGTCTTTGGACTTGCTATTTTTCCTAATAAATTTTAATAGCTCGTCTATCGCTTGTTACAAAAGTGAACCTAGACACTCGTCTAGTGCCTTTTAACTTAGCTTATTTTTAGTGCCTCGTCTAGCGATAGCCTTATGGACTTAGTATTTTATCATATGATTTGAAGGCTCATCTAGCGAGTAAGACTTGGACCCGATATGCTTTTTAAGCTATTCTAAGGAACTTTAACTTGGTTCCCTCATCTAGCGATACTAAAAACAGTTATGCATACAAGAGTAGACGAGTTAGTCCTTTAACTTAACTTTGCTATACAAATTTAATCTTTTTGTTAGCATCAAAACTTAAGAGATTATTTAACCTTAACCACTTTGGTTCCAACAATCTCCCTCTTTTTGATGATGACAAAAACTTATTAAATTTGAGTGAGCAAAGTCTAAGAGAGCTACAGAGCTCTAAAATAGATAGGTATAAACATGAGAAGGGGGGTTGAATTGTGTTTATCAGAAATTAAAACAAAGTTCAAAACTTTTCGCATACAGAAGCTAAGTTTAGACAAGTGTGAAAAACATTGTACAGACATGTGACTCGTCTGGTGTGGTTTTAACAGAAAAGCACACAAACACACAACTTGAAAATAAGTTTGATATTTACACTTTAACCCCTTTAGTTAGAAAGCAGATAATATAATCAAAGCAACTAAATAGTTTAAGGGAAGAGAAATAAACACACAATAATTTATCCAGGTTCACCCTTTAACAACTAGGGGTCCGTTTGGTTTAGATTTTGATAGAATTGATTTTGGAAGAATTGATTTTGGAAGAATTGATTTTGAAAAATGGAGTTTGAAAAAATTGATTTGTGTTTGGGAATGATATTTTAAAAGTGGGTTTAGAAGAATTGTTTTTGTTTGGATGATAAAGTAAAATCACTTTTGAAGTGTAAATATGTAGAATTTTGTGGGTCCTACATCTAGAATCAATTATTTTCAACGGAAAAGCTAGAAATTTTTGCTTCCACAAAACTCCGTTTTGACCAATCAGGAATCAATTATTTCCAACGAAATTTCGTAAACAAACGCATGAATAGTAAATAAATGAATAGTAAACTGAGTTTGGGAGTGAAACGGAGTTTCAAACTCCAAACCAAACAAGCACTAGGACTATGTCCAGTCCTTGGCAGCACCAAGTTTTCTCTACTATAACTGATCAGATTACAGACTCCAAGTATTTTTTGCACACCTAGCCTCTTCAGGCTCAAAGATAAGTATTCTTTACTCACCTAGCCTCTTAAGGCTAACTCAAGTTGTTTTGAGAAAGGATTGTAATAAATACAATTTGCAAGTCTTTCACTAACACTCAGAAGAGTGAATTAAATGTGAAGTATAGAAAGACTGCGTAATAACTTTAAATGATTGAAGAATACAGATTGAAAGAATGAAGAAATATTTGCGCTGAGTAATGGCTCTTTAATGCTATGTATTCTATATCTTCATCTTCAATAACTTCTGTATTTATAGCCTTCAAACATTTAAAATCCGTTAGAGAAATTCCTTCAAAATTTGGCTTTAAGCAGAGCTCCACTAAATGCAATAGAGACATTCTGGGCAGCCATTATTGCAATAGGAACGTTGGTTGTACTCTAACACAAATGATCAAGGCTTTATGTTTTGTGCAGCAGCCAAATCAGAGTTGTGCAGGTTGCTTATGTACTTTGCAGAGCACATTTCCCTTTTAGTGTAATAACCAGTAGTACTAGGGAATAAAGGATGTTGGAAACATTCTTTGACTACACTTCGTTTCTGAGCTCCTAGGTTGCTTGTGAGTATGACTTTCTAACTTTCTTGATAAGCATGAGAGAGAAAGCTTCAGAGACTTCTGCATGAGGGGACAGCTCTCAAAAGTTCTTTGTACTTGTGTTCCTCATCGAAGGACCATAGACGAGTGTGAGAGCTTCGCATAGACAAGTTGAATCTTCAATGCAGATAGTCAACAACCTAGTCAGTAGACAGGTTGACTTTTACTCTACAGACAAGTGGTCTTTTATGTGGGCAGACAGGTGAGAATGAATTCTTACTATTGTGATCTGCACACTAGATAGACAGGTTACCAACCAATATGAAGGTTAATTAAATCATTAACAAATGTTTCGTTTTCATAAAAACTTAGGGCAAATGCACATCAGACATTTTAGAGACTTAACAATCTCCCCCTTTTTGATGATGACAAAAATTCAGACGATTTAATGAACCTTAGAAAATATCAACAGATAAGACATACAGGATTCAGACAGGTTGAAGTTTTCTTAACCAGAGAGGTTATGCAAACAAGTGCAGTTAGGTTCAATTCATATTAAATATTTCAGAGCAGAAAGCACATAGCACATTATCATAGCAAAATATCAGTTCAGAGTGCATTTAACTTTTTAACTTAGAGTTATTTGTACAGCAATTAAGATAAGTTATGCAACTCAGACAGGTTCAATTTCAATCATCTTAATCTTTACTTTCTCCCCCTTTTGTCAACAACAAAAAGGACATAACATAATGCAGAAAATCTTGTACAAGGCAAATCTTAATTACAAGTGCAGGCTGACTAAGAAGTAAAAACAGAGATTCTACTCTATTTTCTAACAACAGCCTAGCATGCCTTTCTTCATCCAGCTGTCTTCTGGTTTCTTCTAACTGAGCCGGAAGCGATTAAGATCCACCAGCTGAGTAGTGGAGGCTTCTATGGACAAACTAGTTAATACAATAGACTGGTCTGAGTAGCAGGGCAAAGTTAAAACTGGGGGTGCTTTGGGCACAGAAAAGGGTGTAGAGATACGAGGGAAGAAACATTGATTAATCTATAGAAAAAGAAAGGGAGGAAAGCAATTTTAAACAAAGGTTTGATTCTGACAAAGTCAGTATCAGAAGAGGGAAAGATAGAAGATAATCTTTCAGATAGAGATAGACGAGTGACTCTAATCTTAAAAGGAGGGGGAAGAGGTTTTTCAGCAAGATCAAAGGGAGGTAGGGGTAAAAGAGTATCTATGTAATGAAAGAAAGAGGATGAACCAGTAATTAACATAAAGAAATACCTAGAGGGAGAAGGTAACATGACAACAGAGGGAGGATAATGACTTCCTTCCAATGTTCTAATGAAAACTACTACAGGATGATAAAAGAAAATCTCCCGACAGGGGTTAAGAACATGAGGTGGAGGTGAAGGGATGACAGACAGGTTTGAGAAGCTTGCAGTCATCAGAGATTGCAAGTCTGACACAAAGAGACTTGATGATATGCCAGCTTATTCTTTGGGAGTTTCTTCCCTGTGAACAAGTGTGTACTGACACATATCATAAATGACATCATTAGAAGATGTCTAAGTTCGGTAAGAGAAGACATGTGAAGAAGGTGGAGACACATGTGCTAAGGGTTCAATAGAAATGGCAGGAGGGGAGGAGACAGGTAGGTTAAGGATACCTTGGTGGGAGGGAGAAGATGGTGATGGAAGAACCACTTGGTTTTCAGACATCTTCAGCTTTTTCCTTGGTGGATGAGGATTGAGAGGGTCAATCTCTGGATAGACAATTGTCTGTGTCCCTACAGACAGGTCTTCTGTAGTTGCAGCAGCAACTTCAGCTTTTGCAGCTTGAGCTTCTGCAAGCACTTCTACCATTACAGCAGTTGCCAAAACAGTAGGCACTGGGTATCCTGACCTTCTCTTTCTGGGAATAGGTCCCAGAAGGAGAGTTTCTTCTCCATAGGCTCCTCCAAGGGCCTTGTCTGCTGTTCCCCCTAAGCAGATGCTTCCTCTTTACTGGGAGCAGACTTAACTTGTATGTTCACTACAAAGGTCATTACCAGCTTCCTCTTCTTGGCTGTTTGAGTAGATTCAGCCTCTGATGCCTCAGCATCTTGAGTTTTCCTCTTAGGAGAGGGTTTCCTAAACCTGAACCTTGGAGGTTCAACTGTTTCTTCAATCTCAGCAGAGACTGAGGGCTTTTCCAGTTCTTGCCTCTGATCCCTTCTGGCTACCTTTCCAGCAAGTTTCCAGATTTTCTCTGAGATAGGAACCTCAGATTCATCAGTAGAGACTACTGGTTCCTTTTTCTTCTGCTCAGTAGCAGGCTTCTTCTTCTCATCCTTTTTCTCTTCCTCATCATCTTGCAGAGGTCTTATCTAGGCAAGTTCTTCTTGTCTATGGGAAAAGACATGTTGGCAAATTCTCCATCACCAAGAACAAACAGCTTGTTCTTGAAGAGTCTTGTCAGCAACATCCCATAAAGGAAAGTTAGCATGTTGGTTCTCTTGATCAGGGACTCCAGGTAGATGAATATGAGTTCATTGATGTCCACCTTGATCTTGTGGATCAAATGGTACAGGGAAAACCTGTCCAACTTGGAGATACTGTCCCTTGAGCCTTTCCTAGGCATCACACACTCCAACATCAATTTGTGCATGAATCTACACTTGAGAACCATACTCACAGGCTTCATATTGGTAGGGTTTGGAACTCCATACAGAGCAATGTTTACATTTAGGTCCAACCTCATCTTCCCATTCAAACCTGTAACCTACTCCTATCCTTGGGCATTTGGTGACAAGCTCTAGAGAGTTTAGGGTGATGAAGAAAGTCGTGTTGAGCACTCGAGCACGAAAGCTTTTGTTTCCATCAGCAGCGTTGGTGATGACCACAACACTGGTCTAGAAGTCTCTGACCAACTTTGGATGAACCAACTCCTTAATGTCAAAGAAGGAGGTCTACTTGGAGTATTCTAACTCCTCTGTGACATACATACCATATTTCTTCATCTGTTGAAGATTCACAACCTTCTCAGCCAAAATCTTCTCAACATCTGAGATTCTCATGTTGTATTTTTCAACAATTTCCTTGGGAGAAAGATTCCTTAAGGGTTCCATTTCAGCTACAAGAGAGTTCTAGGGTTTTGAAAGATTTAGAAGGTTTGACAGAGAGAGATAGACGAAGACAAAGGGATTCAAGGGTTTTGAAAGTGTAAAGGTGCAACCTTTCTGACTCTTTGTCTTTTATAGTCATAAAGGTAGGAGAGAGAAAGAAAACATTTTTTAATTTTAAACAGCACGAGTTACGTGGGGAACTATTTTTTTTTGGATAAGCAAAAGATATTTATTAAAAAGAGTACAAGGGGTACTCTAACCATATACAATGATTGAAGAAAGTAGCATGCAAAAGCATCACAATGAAGAGAATTAAAACTACCGTGTACATGATTAGCTTTAGATTAATAAATGGTATTAAATAATCAATAACCATTTTAACAAAAATTGTTGGATTCCAACAGAGTGACTCAACAGAGTCAGACAGGTATAATAGACAGGTGATATAAAAACACTAGACAGGTAGCATAAACAGGTCAAACATATAATATCAGACATGTCATTCAATAATGCAACATGTTTAGATTGTCTCTAATATAAATAAACCTATCTTCAGCTAAGGGTTTTGTGAAAATATCAGCCCATTGATTTTCAGTTTTAACAAACTTAATATCAAATACACCTGCCTGAATATAATCCCTTATAAAGTGATGTTTGCGTATGGCACTAGAATTATCACACCACACATATATACTATGCTCATAAATAGAGTAATTCTCAAGTTGATGTTTTACCCATAAGAGTTGAGAGCAACAACTAGCAGCTGAGATGTATTCTGCTTCAGCAGTAGACAGGGCAATAGTTGTATGACTCTTGCTTGACCAGGAGACTAATTTGGCTCCAATGAAGTGACATCCTCCACTGGTGCTTTTCCTTTCTATTCTATCTCCAGCAAAATCAGCATCACAGTATCCCACTAATCTGTATTCTTTAGTTCTTAAATACAACTGACCAAGATTAGTAGTCCAAGAATATATCTAAATATCCTTTTAACAGCTTTAAGATGGGATTCTCTAGGGTCAAATTGGAATCTAACACACATACAGACACTAAACTGAAAATCAAGTTTGCTTGATATTAAGTACAGTAGAGAGCCAATCATACCTCTGTAGACAGTTTGGTCTACCTTTTTACCTTTACCATCTTTGCTTAATTTTGCATTGGGTTGCATGGGAGTCTTCATAGATTTAGCATTTTCCATCTTATATTTCTTAAGTATCTCCTTGGTGTACTTTTGTTGATGGATGTAGATTCCATCACTTGTCTGGTTGATTTGCAGTCCAAGGAAGAACTTTAACTCTCCCATCATGCTCATCTCAAATTCTGCTTGGATTAGCTTGGAAAATTCCTTGCACAACTTTTCATTAGTTGCTCCAAAAATAATATCATCAACATATATTTGGACTATAATGAAATTTTCTTTTGAGCATTTCTTAAACAGGGTAGTATCTACTTGTCCTCTAGTAAAACCATTATGCATGAGAAAATAACTAAGTCTATCATACCATGCTCTAGGTGCTTGTTTCAAACCATATAGTGCCTTTTTAAGTTTGAAAACATGATCTGGTTTATCAGTATCTTCAAAACCAGGGGGTTGTTTAACATACACTTCTTCAATTATACCATTTAGAAAAGCCCTTTTTACATCTATTTGAAAAAGAGTGATTTGGTGTTGTGCAACATATAACATTAAGATGCGAATAGCTTCTATCCTAGCTACAGGTGCAAAGGTTTCAGTATACTCAATACCTTCTTGCTGGTTATAGCCTTGAGCTACTAACCTTGCCTTATTTCTGACAACTTTGCCATCTTCATCCAATTTGTTTATGAAAACCCATCTTGTTCCAATGACAGATTTGTTTTTGGGCTTGGAGACAAGTGTCCAGACATCATTTCTGGTGAACTGGTTGAGTTATTCTTGCATGGCAAGAATCCAGCTTTCATCCTCAAGAGCTTCCTCAATGTGCTTTGGTTCCATTTATGACATAAATGCCACATTGATTGATTCTCTTAGAGTCGATCTGGTTCTCACTCCTTCTGAGAAGATACTTAGGATGATGTGATTTGAACTTCCAGTCTCTCTTGAAATCATCATGAAGATCTTGACTTGTCTGCTGACTTGTTGGGTGACTTGTCTGCTAACTTGTATGCTCTACTTGTCTGTCTAGCTCATTAGCAGGTTCTGTCTTGGTCAGATCAGGTTATTGACTTTCTGACTTGTTTATGTCAAGACCTGCAAGATCATCTTCTAGATCTGATAGTTCCCTATCAGTCTTTAAACCATCATTAAACTTAACATGAATATATTCTTCAATTACATAAGTTCTGGAATTATAGACTCTAAATGTCTTAGACATTTCAGAATATCCTACAAAGACTCCTTTCTTTATCCACTTTGGAATCAAACTTCCCAAATTGATCCTTAGTGTTCAGAATGAAACACTCACATCCAAATGCATGGAAGTAAAAGATGTTGGGGCTTTTTCCTTTCCACAATTCATAAGGAGTCTTCTTTAGAAAAGGCCTTATAAGAATTTTGTTTTGTACATAGTGTTTACCGCTTCTTCCCAGAAGTACTTAGGGAGATTATTCTCATAGAGCATAGATCTAGCATCTCTTGCAAAGATCTGTTCTTTCTCTCAACAACTCCATTTTGCTGTGGAGTTCTAGGTGCAAAAAAATTGTGAGATCCCATTCTCCTTACAGAACAGTCTAAATTGCTCATTTTCAAATTCTCCCCCATGATCACTTCTAAGGGTAGAATTACAGAAACATTGCTCATTTTGTACTCTCTTACAGAATACAAAGAAAGCCTTAAAAGACTCATCCTTATGGGTTAATAAGAGTACCCATGTAAATCTAGAATAGTCATCAACAATGCCAAATCCATATTTCCTTCCAGCCAAGCTAGCAACACTAACTGGCCCAAACAGACCCATGTGTAACAACTGAAGAGGTCTAGAGGTTGATTCTTGGTTTTTAGATTTGAAACCTGATTTTACTTGTTTACCTTTCTGACATGCATCACACAAGACATCTTTCTTAAAACTAATATCAGGCAATCCTCTCACAAGGTAATTCTTTTTCAATTTTGAAATTAGTTTCATACTAGCATGTCTTAGTTTCTTATGACACAACCATCTTTCATCCTCTTTAGACATCAGACAGGTTACACTTTGATCTGAGAGATCAGCTAGTTCAATCTTATACAGATTTTGTTGCCTTCTAGCTGAAAAGAGGGTTTTGCCACTTATGTCTTTAACTATGCATGAATCCTTGGTAAAGGAGACATCAAATCCACTGTCACATAATTGACTTATGCTAAGCAAATTGTGTATCAATCCTTCAACTATAATAACATTAGATATAGAGGGAAGAGGGGGTTTACTGTAACACCCCCTTTTTTTTTTTTTCTGGTTTCTAATATCAGAAAATTATATAAATATGTTTATATTTTTATCTGAGACTTTGAAAATTTATTTAATTAAACTGAAACCTTATTTACACTCTACTTGACGGTAGAGAGTTACGATTAAAATTTAGGTTGAAAAGTCAGGCGAAACCCGGTCTGCGAATTTCACTGATAGTATAACTATACTGATCAGAAGACCTAATTTTAATTCGTGAACGAAAAAATTAAGGTTTTTATTTAATTTCCTACGATTTTGGTTATTTTGAAATATTTCATTAAAAAGTGAAATGTTATATTTTATCCGAGCGTTATATTGAATCGAGCGAATAACGGAGCTGAATACGGGATTTCCGGGACCCGACAAATGGATAAAGCTCATGTTACTCAAGAGTGAGTCATCCATGTGAAGCCATTAATGAGGCACATGGTTATGATGACAATTTTTAGGTTAATTGCATTTTGATCCTTACTCTTTCTCTAAATTGCATTTTGGTTCCTAAACTAGTTTCCATGATCTTCCAAGTGAATTGGATCAATTTTGTCCATCTAAACCCAAGTTGGGCTGCGGCCTTATGGCCCAATATCATGGCCAATACTTCAATTTCATTAACCAATTTCCTACTATTAATTTTCCTATGCCTTTGATTAAAGTCTTAAACATTTTGATGTTGGAAAATTAGCAATGGGCTTGGATTTGTCCTAAGCCCAATTTTGCATGGCCCAAGGCCCATGGAGGCTTGGCTTCATCTATTCTCATGAGTCACCAAGCTTCTCCATTCTTCTCATTTCTTCTCCAATCTTCATCTTTGTTCTTATTCTCTCTAACTCCATAACCTTGAGTTTGTGAAGCAAGTGGTTGATTCTTGCACATTTCTTCAATTCCAAGAGGTAATCCATGATCCTCATCATCATTAAGCACTATGATCTTCATATATTTTCATGTTTCAATGCCATGTTCATCATTTTCAATTTCTAGATCTAGAAAGTTTGAAATCCTCTAGAAAATCATAGAAAAATCCAATAAATATGAAACCAATTTCTATGTTCCTATTATCCTCTCTACTATCATAATCCAAGAGTTTGTTGCAAACAAAGTTTTCCTCCCCATTTAATTTGTCAAAACCAAATTCTATAAAAAATGGGTGGAGGAACTTTTGTTCAATTTTTAGAAAGTGATCATAGATCTCATCTTTCTCATGTGTAGCAATATTGAATCCAAGTTCTTGTATCAAACTAAAATCTCTTGCCATATTTTATGCTTTGGCCGAAAACTATGCCTGGAGGAACTTGGAAGATTTTGATTCAATCTTTATTGATTAATCACTAATCCTATGTCTTAAGTACTTAAGGATCACTAATCCAAAGACTTAAGAATTTTAGAAATCTTTAGCGACAAAACCCTCTCATGGCCGAAACCCTCATATAGGAAATAGGTGATTTTAATTGTTTGATTGTAATTGTTTGGTTGCTGTTTGTTGAAGGTTAAGTGTATTAATTATACGTTGGATCGTGAAACCGGAATTTGACGTACGTTCGAGAAAAAGGAAATCAGGAGATAAGTTCTTCAAGAGGTAAGGGGAGAATACCTGAGGAGTTTTTCCTATAATCATGTGCTATCTGTTGTTGGTCTGTATATTTATCTGTGGTTGTGGTGTTTGGTTTCGTCTGTTTGAATTGGTTTAAGTTGTGTTATTTTTATCTGTGATGGTTTATCTGCATTTTAATTGTTTATCTGCAGTGATATATTATGATGTTGTGATGCAAGATCTGCCTGGGAATATTGATATGATGTTGTTGTTGATTGTTGTTTGAGAAGCCTAACAGTGGTCAGTGCTCAATTAATTAAACGAGATAAAAGCTTTAAGAAGCTTTACGAGTAATATTCAGTATTTAATTGAGAAATATTGGAATATATTATGATTGAAATAATTATTTGAGAAAATAAGAAATTTTCGAAAATATTATTATTTTAATGATTTATCGGTGTGAGAGTGAACTATGAGTCACAGTGAGGACGTAACCGTGAAATTATTTTTGTACCGCTAATTTTTACGTAAGAAATTCCGGAATATTATAAAAAGTTATTTTATGAAATTATTTTTCGAAAATAACTTAATTATGATTTAAGAAAATGATTTAAGTGGAAAAAGCTAATATTTGGCTTAAATGTCTTGAAAAAGGCTAAACGACGACAATTTGGAAAAGTATCGACGGCAAGTATTTCTAAAGCGGCAGTACGTATTTTAAACAAGTTTGAGCCTCAAGTGACTCTCCTTTTTGAAAACTAAATTTTTAGTAACTGATGATTTTATAAAGGAATTTTCAATTAGAAATGATTTTCTATAAACGAATTTTACTCAACGATGTTATTTCGTCAACTTAGATAAGTTGCGGAGATTTTGTTTTGAATTGTGTTTCACAAACGAAAGACGGTGTTCATGTTGAAAAATAAACCTAGTATCCGAGACGTCGTGATAACAGTGTTCTATAATAAAAACACGAAGCTCTTTGATCCGTGTGACGATGAGAATTTTAAGATGCTGAAAATGATGAGACGATGGGAATTTTAAGACATTGAAGACGATGAATAGTCATAAGCCATTTTGAGCTTCGACAAGAATATAATGAACGAAAAGAAAATGACGAGGACGAAATGTTTTACATTTGCATTTACGGCAGATGTACCTGACGTTGTTTAACGTGAGACCTTAATGGAAAAGGTATCATGTGACGGTGTATCATTATGCTTGAATGGATAATGAGATGATGTATATGTATCATTATGCTTGAATGGACAATGAGACTATGTATATATCATTGTGCTTGAATGGACAATGAGACGATGTATTATTGTTGTGCTTAGCTAGCTAATGAGACGATGGATCGAGTTTGATCAACTCATTTTGAAGATGTTGGGATCTCCGGAGATTAGGTGTGAATGTTAGACAATGAACGTTGAAGTTTCATTCATATTTTTAAAATAACGATGGAGTTTTCCCTTGTTCTCGAATACAAGGTATATCTCTTCCCTATCAAAGATGGAGAGATTAAACGCACCCTATTTTGAGATTGGAGAGTCCAAAAGTGAGCATACAAAACGTGTAACATACTAAAATTTTAGATTAATTATTTAAAAAATAAGATTAAGCTAGTATAAGTTTTATTGTATAAAATTATTAGTATAACAATTTATTGGAATTGTTTAACAAATAAAAATAAATACAATGTTTGTTATATATATATATATATATATATATATATATATATAAACATTCGTGATATTCACATAGGCCACATGAAGATTTTGGCTACCAAACGGAGGTGCAGCACTTGAACAATACTTTGTGGAATTCTTAGATGTAAAAAAGATTAAATAAATAGTAATAATAATGGAAGGTCCCACGTATATTAAAATGATTTGAGAGAAAGAAAGACTATATCAACAATCACGTACAGGTTCTGGACTTATCTTTTGATAAATATAAAATCGTTTGTATTTTGGAAAATGGGGCCCCCGGTTTAATTTGCAGTTAAATGGTTATAGCATTATTCTCACATGGAATTCATAACAATTACAATGGCTAATATTTTCTCCGTAGAACATGATGCTGATAGATATGAATAATGTTTGCAACATAAATATCTAATTTTTTAATTTTAGCAAACCACCTAATTTCTAAAAGGATGCAAAAAAAAAAAAGAACTTGATGTTGAGGATCGGCTTTTTACACCATTTGGTGCAATGTTCAGTGTCTTCCATACCAATCACTTTTTGTTTCTACCAATGAAGATATGAGATAGGGTATGCAATGTATGTGTTATTTGGTATGCGATTCCTTATTTTTTTTTTAAATATTATTATACAAGTCTTTTTTATAGTGAATCTGATATGGAATATATAGTATGATGAATTTGTTACGTAGTATGTAGGGTCAATGAGATAATCTGGCATCACGATCCCAATGGCGACAGAATTGGGTTCGCAACCAGGATCGCAACGTCTGGTAACTATGGGGTGTTAGTGTGATTATATTATAATTGCATATGTTAAAGAAGGGATCCTCTTCTCCTCTATGCTGGCGCTACACTTTATCGTGTAGTGATGCCAGTAATTATCTCAAACCACTGCAACAACAAAAAAGGAGATTGACTACGAAATGCAGAATTTTATTGACTACCAATCTACCATGTTGGTCTAATCTCTTAGCTTATTTCACCGTGATAACATTTAATGGGGAGTTTTAAAAGGAGTGTGGTAAAGGTATTTCACCGTGATAACATTTAATGGGGAGTTTTAAAAGGAGTGTGGTAAAGGCAGAGCTTAAATGAGGAGCCCACGCTATGTGTTTCTCGGTTCTGGGGAAAGGTTGGAATGCCAGGGCTGGAAGACTGGTTGAAAAGCTAATACATATAAAGATAAATAAGAATACTGTGGACCGCAAATGCAGATCGATGGTACAAGAAACACATAAATCAGAAGATAAAAAATAAGGCCGAAAGTGCATAAAATCAGAAGCAAAGGTCCGCTCACATAAAATCGTATTGAACCGATTACAGCCATCAACAGTATCCTCTATATAGTAACACCTAGACCTCATTGTCTAGTTACATATATGGCATGACAGCTTTATTTAACACACACAAGCAGAAGAACAATGGAAATCAAATCCTCTGGCTGTAAACTTGATAGTCACTCCCTTCTGATCTCTTTAATCCATTCTAAATATTCAAGATTTCCCCTAGTGATGGGTAGGGAGATCACTTCTGGTACTCTGAAAAAAAGAAAAAAGAAGAGGTGAGAAGAAACTAAAACGCACTTATATTTTCTACAGTTCGACCAAAGTTCATTTCAACAAGTTTTTAATGCCAAAGTTCTTGGGTCTTGACTCTTGGAAGATATACAGTTTAATAAGAGTTTATTTCTTTAAGCTTGCTTTTATGACAAATAGTAAACACAATTCAAACTCTACAAAGCAAATTTAAATTTTATTACAAGAATATTTACTAAATGTATTAGCCTTACATGTATTCATGATTTGCTTTGACATACTTTGCCAGTGCTTCCAGATGGGATTGCCTAGTCTAGATTATAAGAAGTTCCTCAGAATTAGTTTGTATCTGTTAAGTTGCAACATAAAGTTGGCAAAATCAAGCTACAACAATATTTTCAAATAAATTTTCCTAAAACATGTCCACAAGAACCTTAATACACCAAAGCAAAAGTTTCAATTACTATTAGTAATGTATTACTCAAACAACATTCTTGGTCAACAGAGAACTTGAATTTCTTACCTCTCTTTGCCACCAGTATACTGACTCAATACCTGCAGAAGACATGACACACATAGCTTTTAAAAGTCAAGTGAGATGCAACTTGTAAAATTAACCTGGTCAAAAAACAAATTAACTCAATCATTTCCATCCGACCAGATCCATGCTCTGGTGCTATACATCATTATTCGCACCATATATGAGTACAATGTGAATGAAGATGTGAAAAGTAATAGAATCCACTCAAGTCTTAGTTAAATAGTTGCTCATACATGAAGGTATGCCTATAGGTAACAATTAGCAACAACTGTTAAATACGGGCACAAATTAGGACAATGAGAATGTACTCTGTTTGTTAAGACTAGAGGAGGCAAGGGAAGGTAGGCATTTTGTTGAGTGAGCTATGGAAAGGGAGAGGCCTTTAGTCTCTCGAATACGTGGTGTATTCATGTGTTCATTGTTTTTTTTTGTTATTCTAAACCAGTTCCTCTCAACTACATGTTCAGAAATGGAGTAATTTATAAAAATAAAATAAAAATCCCAAAAGATTTTAACTTTGAGGAACCAAATTCAATTAATTGAACCACATTCAGTTTGTGACTCAAGTGAGCACAGAGTACGAAAACAATAAATAAAAGAAAGCTGTGAAACTTTGCCTAACAAGTTCATAACTCTGGATTACTATAGAGTAATTCTTGGACACAATCTCATGCAGACAGATGCAAACAGAGAAACCTTAATACGAAGTGAATTTTTTCAATCTGGACCTAGGTATTCAATAGAAAAACCTAATCTATGAATGGAATTTCACACCTCAAACATGAAAAGAAAATCATACCTGGTACCCTGTTTACACAAGCTGCAAGCTTTTCTTTCACCATGCTTGCCGCCAACTTCTTAACTGCAAACAAAATCAATAAATAAATTAAATAACATAATGAAATCAAGGAAAGAGGAACAATGGATTTGGAAAGGGAAATTGATGGGACCTGCTTCTTTGTTGGGAACAGTGACATAGGCAATGATGCCTGGGACGGTGGTATTGTTGTTTCCTTCCATTCTGATAGTGTTAGAGTGAGAGTGAATGGTGTTTGCAGAATAAGATATCAATCTAAAACAAAGGTAATTCAATTGAATAGAGAAATAAAGAGAATTAGGGTTTTAGCGGTGGTGGAGAATGAAAGTGAGTGAGTACAGTAAGAGAGTGATAGGTTATGGGCTGGAATGATAACAAAATAGGAAAGGGGCCCAAGGGAGAATTTTAGTATGCTGAGTCTTTAGTTGTCTAGCTCTATTATATATTATTCCTAGTTAGTTATTTTAATAATGATAATGCTGTTGAAGTTGATTCTGATTTCACGGTGGTTTTGCCTAAATCTCATAAATATAATCTGAGGATGAATAGAAAACCAAATATTAGGTTTAAATGATTTATTTTGCATGGGTTTTGGTTTATGTCCCCCCATGTTTTTATTTTCTTTTGTTTTTCTTCTTTTTACAATAAATTATGGTGCCATATAGTTCCCTTGCCTTAAAAAAAAAAGTTAGTCTTTTCAATTCCATGTGCATTGTTATTCCATTTTTTAGGATTTTGTTACCTACAATCGTGGATATTTAATGATTGGTTAGTGTATCAGTTTAAAGACAATGATTGTGAATGAAAAAGGCAAGAATGAATTAGCCCAAATCTCCCTTCTCTGCATTTCTTACGAGTTTTCCCTTGTTCTCGAATAAAAGTTATATCTCTTCCCTATCAAAGAGGGAGAGATTGAACGCACCCTATTTTGAGATTGGAGAGTCCAAAAGTGAGCATACAAAACATGTAACATCCTAAAATTTTAGATTAATTATTTAAATAATAAGATTAAGCTAGTATAAGATTTATTGTAGAAAATTATTAGTATAACAATTTAATGGAATTGTTTAACATACGTGATATTCACATAGGCCACATGAAGATTTTGGCTGCCAAACGGAGGTGCAGCACTTGAAGAATACTTTGTGGAATTCTTAGATGTAAAAAAGATTAAATAAATAGTAATAATAATGGAAGGTCCCACGTATATTAAAATTATTTGAGAGAAAGAAAGACTATATCAACAATCACGTACAGTTTCGGGACTTATCTTTTGATAAATATAAAATCGTTTGTATTTTGGAAAATGGGGCCCCCGGTTTAATTTGCAGTTAAATGGTTATAGCATTATTCTCACATGGAATTCATAACAATTACAATGGCGAATATTTCCTCCGTAGAACATGATGCTGACAGATATGAATAATGTTTGCAACATAAATATCTAATTTTTTAATTATAGCAAACCACCTAATTTCTGAAAGGATGCGAAAAAAGAACTTGATGTTGAGGATCGGCTTTTTACACCATTTGGCGCAAATCAGTGTCTTCCCTACCAATCACTTTTTGTTTCTACCAATGAAGATATCTGATAGGGTATGCAATGTATGTGTTATTTGGTATGCGATTCCTTAATTTTTTTAATATTATTATAAAAGTCTTTTTTATAGTGAATCTGATATCGAATATATAGTATGATGAATTTGTTACGTAGTATGTAGGGTTAATGAGATAATCTGGCATCACGATCCCAATGGCGACAGAATTGGTTTCGCATCCAGGATCGCAACGTCTGGTAACTATCAGGTGTTAGTGTGATTATATTATAATTGCATATGTTAAAGAAGCGATCCTCTTCTCCTCTATGCTGGCACTACACTTTATCGTGTAGTGATGCCAGTAAGTGTCTCAAACCACTGCAACAACAAAAAAGGAGATTGACTACGAAATGCAGAATTTTATTGACTACAAATCTACCATGTTGGTCTAATCTCTTAGCTTACTTCACCGTGGTAACATTTGGGGAGTTTTAAAAGGATTGTGGTACAGGCAGAGCTTAAATGAGGAGCCCACCCTGTGTGTTTCTCTGTTCTGGGGAAAGGTTGGAATGCCAGGGCCAGAAGACTGGTTGAAAAGCTAATACATATAAAGATAAAATAAGAATACTGTGGACCGCAAATGCAGATCGATGGTACAAGAAACATATAAATCAGAAGATAAAAAAATAAGGCCGAAAGTGCATAAAATCAGAAGCAAAGGTCCGTTCACATAAAATCGTATTGAACCGATTATAGCCTCAGTGTCTAGTTATATATATGGCATGACAGCTTTATTTAACACACACAGGCAGAAGAACAATGGAAATCAAACCCTCTGGCGGTAAACTTGATAGTCACTCCCTTGTGCTCTCTTTAATCCATTCTAAATATTCAAGATTTCCCCCAGTGATAGGTAGGGAGATCACTTCTGGTACTCTGAAAAAAAGAAAAAGGAAGCGGTGAGAAGAAACTAAAACGCACTTATGTTTTCTACAGTTCGACCAAAGTTCATTTCAACAAGTTTTTAATGCCAAAGTTCTTGGGTCTTGACTCTTGGAAGATATACAGTTTAATAAGAGTTTATTTCTTCAAGCTTGATTTTAGGACAAATAGTAAACACAATTCAAACTCTACAAAGCAAATTTAAATTTTATTACAAGAATATTTACTAAATGTATTAGCCTTACATGTATTCAGGATTTGCTTTGACATGCTTTGTCAGTGCTTCCAGAAGGGATTGCCTAGTCTTGATTATAAGAAGTTCCTCAGAATTAGTTTGTATCTGTCAAGTTGCAACATAAATCTAGCAAAATCAAAAATATTTTCAAATAAATTTTCCTAAAACATCTCCACAAGAACCTTAATACACCAAAGCAAAAGTTTCAATTACTATTAGTAATGTATTACTCAAACAACATTCTTGGTCAACAGAGAACTTGAATTTCATACCTCTCCTTGCCACCAGTATACTGACTCAATACCTGCACAAGACATAACACACATAGCTTTTAAAATTCAAGTGAGATGCAACTTGTAAAATTAACCTGGTCAAAAAAAAATTAACTCAATCATTTCCATCCAACCAGAACCATGCTCAGGTGCTATACATCATTATGCACATCATTATTTTGCATGGGTTTTGGTTTATGTCACCCCATGCTTTTATTTTAATTTCTTTTGTTTTTCTTCTTTTTTCAATAAATTATGGTGACATATAGTCCCCTTGCCTTAAAAAAAAGTTAGTCTTTTCAATTCCATGTGCATTGTTATTCCATTTTTTAGGATTTGTTACCTACAATCGTGGATATTCAATGATTGGTTAGTGTATCAGTTTAAATACAATGATTGTGAATGAAAAAGGCAAGAATGAATTAGCCCAAATCTCCCTTCTCTGTATTTCTTAGGAGTTTTGCCTTGTTCTCGAATACAAGGCATATCTCTTCCCTATCAAAGAGGGAGAGATTGAACGCACCCTATTTTGAGATTGGAGAGTCCAAAAGTGAGCATACAAAACGTGTAACTTCCTAAAATTTTAGATTAATTATTTAAATAATAAGATTAAGCTAGTATAAGTTTTATTGTAGAAAATTATTAGGATAACAATTTATTGGAATTGTTTAGCAAATAAAAATAAATACAATGTTTGTTTTATATATATATAAACAAATGTTATATTCACATAGGCCACATGAAGATTTTGGCTGCCAAACGGAGGTGCAGCACTTAAAGAATACTTTGTGGAATTCTTAGATGTAAAAAAGATTAAATAAATAGTAATAATAATGGAAGGTCCCACGTATATTAAAATGATTTGAGAGAAAGAAAGACTATATCAAAAATCACGTACAGTTTCGGGACTTATCTTTTGATAAATATAAAATCGTTTGTATTTTGGAAAATGGGGCCCCCGGTTTAATTTGCAGTTAAATGGTTATAGCATTATTCTCACATGGAATTCATAACAATTACAATGGCGAATATTTGCTCCGTAGAACATGATGCTGACAGATATGAATAATGTTTGCAACATAAATATCTAATTTTTTAATTATAGGAAACCACCTAATTTCTGAAAGGATGCGAAAAAAGAACTTGATGTTGAGGATCGACTTTTTACACCATTTGGCGCAATGTTCAGTGTCTTCCCTACCAATCACTTTTTGTTTCTACCAATGAAGATATCTAATAGGGTATGCAATGTATGTCTTATTTGGTATGCGATTCCTTTTTTTTTTTTTAATATTATTATACAACCCTTTTTTTATAGTGAATCTGATATGGAATATATAGTATGATGAAATTGTTACGTAGTATGTAGGGTTAATTAGATAATCTGGCATCACGATCCCAATGGTGACAGAATTGGGTTTGCAACCAGGATCCAACGTCTGGTAACTATGGAGTGTTTGTGTGATTATATTATAATTGCATATGTTAAAGAAGGGATCCTCTTCTCCTCTATGCTGGCGCTACACTTTATCGTGTAGTGATGCCAGTAATTATCTCAAACCACTGCAACAACAAAAATGGAGATTGACTACGAAATGCAGAATTTTATTGACTACCAATCTACCATGTTGGTCTAATCTCTTAGCTTACTTCACCGTGATAACATTTGGGGAGTTTTAAAAGGATTGTGGTACAGGCAGAGCTTAAATGAGGAGCCCACCCTGTGTGTTTCTCTGTTCTGGGGAAAGGTTGGAATGCCAGGGCGGGAAGACTGGTTGAAAAGCTAATACATATAAAGATAAAATAAGAATACTGTGGACCGCAAATGCAGATCGATGGTACAAGAAACACATAAATCAGAAGATAAAAAAATAAGACCGAAAGTGCATAAAATCAGAAGCAAAGGTCCGTTCACATAAAATCGTATTGAACCGATTACAGCCATCAACAGTATCCTCTATATAATAACACCTAGACCTCAGTGTCTAGTTATATATGGCATGACAGCTTTATTTAACACACACAGGCAGAAAAACAATGGAAATCAAACCCTCTGGTGGTAAACTTGATAGTCACTCCCTTGTGCTCTCTTTAATCCATTCTAAATATTCAAGATTTCCCCCAGTGATGGGTAGGGAGATCACTTCTGGTACTCTGAAAAAAAGAAAAAGGAAGCGGTGAGAAGAAACTAAAACGCACTTATGTTTTCTACAGTTCGACCAAAGTTCATTTCAACAAGTTTTTAATGCCAAAGTTCTTGGGTCTTGACACTTGGAAGATATACAATTTAATAAGAGTTTATTTCTTCAAGCTTGATTTTAGGACAAATAGTAAACACAATTCAAACTCTGCAAAGCAAATTTAAATTTTATTACAAGAATATTTACCAAATGTATTAGCCTTACATGTATTCATGATTTGCTTTGACATGCTTTGTCAGTGCTTCCAGAAGGGATTGCCTAGTCTTGATTATAAGAAGTTCCTCAGAATTAGTTTGTATCTGTCAAGTTGCAACATAAATCTGGCAAAATCAAAAATATTTTCAAATAAATTTTCCTAAAACATGTCCACAAGAACCTTAATACACCAAAGCAAAAGTTTCAATTACTATTAGTAATGTATTACTCAAACAACATTCTTGGTCAACAGAGAACTTGAATTTCATACCTCTCCTTGCCACCAGTATACTGACTCAATACCTGCACAAGACATAACACACATAGCTTTTAAAATTCAAGTGAGATGCAACTTGTAAAATTAACCTGGTAAAAAAAAAATTAACTCAATCATTTCCATCCAACCAGAACCATGCTCAGGTGCTATACATCATTATGCACACCAAATATGAGTACAATGTGAATGAAGATGTGAAAAGTAATAGAATCCACTCAAGTCTTAGTTAAGTAGTTGCCCATACATGAAGGTAAGTCTATAGGTAACAATTAGCAACAACTATTAAATACGGGCACAAATTAGGACAATGAGAATGTACTCTGTTTGTTAAGCCTAGAGGAGGCAAGGGAAGGTAGGCATTTTGTTGAGTGAGCTATGGAAAGGGAGAGGCCTTTAGTCTCTCGAATACTTGGTGTATTCATGTGTTCATTGTATTTTTTGTTATTTTGAACCAGTTCCTATCAACTACATGCTCAAAAAAGGAGTAATTTATAAAAATAAAATAAAAATCCCTAAAGATTTTAACTTTGAGGAACCAATCAATTAATTGAACCACATTCAGTTTGTGATTCAAGTGAGCACAGAGTACGAAAACAATAAATAAAAGAAAGCTGTGAAACTTTGCCTAACAAGTTCATAACTCTGGATTACTATAGAGTAATTCTTGGACACAATCTCATGCAAACAGATGCAAACAGAGAAACCTTAATACGAAGTGAATTTTTTCAATCTGGACCTAGGTATTCAATAGAAAAACCTAATCTATGAATGGAATTTCACACCTCACACATGAAAGGAAAATCATACCTGGTACCCTGTTCACACAAGCTGCAAGCTTTTCTTTCACCATGCTTGCCGCCAACTTCTTAGCTGCAAACAAAATCAATAAATAAATTAAATAACATAATGAAATCAAGGAAAGAGGAACAATGGATTTGGAAAGGGAAATTGATGGAACCTGCTTCTTTGTTGGGAACAGTGACATAGGCAACGATGCTTGGGACGGTGGTGTTGTTGTTTCCTTCCATTCTGATAGTGTGCGAGTGAGAGTAAATGGTGTTTGCAGAATAAGATATCAATCTGAAACAGAGGGAATTCAATTGGATAGAGAAATAAAGAGAATTAGGGTTTTAGCGGTGGCGGAGAATGAAAGTGAGTTAGTACAGTAAGAGTGTGATAGGTTATGGGCTGGAATGATAGCAAAATAGCAAAGGGGCCCAATAGAGAATTCTAGTATGCTGAGTCTTTAGTTGTCGAGCTCTATTATATATTATTCCTAGTTAGTTATTTCAATAATGATAATGCTGTTGAAGTTGATTATGATTTCACGGTGGTTTTGCCTAAATCTCATAAATATAATCTGAGGATGAATAGAAAACCTAATATTAGGTTTAGAAGATTTATTTTGCATGGGTTTTGGTTTATGTCCCCCCATGCTTTTATTTTCTTTTGTTTTTCTTCTTTTTTCAATAAATTATGGTGACATATAGTCCCCTTGCCTTAAAAAAAAGTTAGTCTTTTCAATTCCATGTGCATTGTTATTCCATTTTTTAGGATTTTGTTACCTACAATCGTGGATATTCAATGATTGGTTAGTGTATCAGTTTAAATACAATGATTGTGAATGAAAAAGGCAAGAATGAATTAGCCCAAATCTCCCTTCTCTGTATTTCTTAGGAGTTTTCCCTTGTTCTCGAATACAAGGCATATCTCTTCCCTATCAAAGAGGGAGAGATTGAACGCACCCTATTTTGAGATTGGAGAGTCCAAAAGTGAGCATACAAAACGTGTAACATCCTAAAATTTTAGATTAATTATTTAAATAATAAGATTAAGCTAGTATAAGTTTTATTGTAGAAAATTATTAGGATAACAATTTATTGGAATTGTTTAGCAAATAAAAATAAATACAATGTTTGTTTTATATATATATATATATATATATATATAAACATACGTGAGATTCACATAGGCCACATGAAGATTTTGGCTGCCAAACGGAGGTGCAGCACTTGAAGAATACTTTGTGGAATTCTTAGATGTAAAAAAGATTAAATAAATAGTAATAATAATGGAAGGTCCCACGTATATTAAAATGATTTGAGAGAAAGAAAGACTATATCAACAATCACGTACAGTTTCGGGACTTTTCTTTTGATAAATATAAAATCGTTTGTATTTCGGAAAATGGGGCCCCCGGTTTAATTTGCAGTTAAATGGTTATAGCATTATTCTCACATGGAATTCATAACAATTACAATGGCGAATATTTCCTCCGTAGAACATGATGCCGACAGATATGAATAATGTTTGCAACATACATATCTAATTTTTTAATTATAGCAAACCACCTAATTTCTGAAAGGATGCGAAAAAAGAACTTGATGTTGAGGATCGGCTTTTTACACCATTTGGCGCAAATCAGTGTCTTCCCTACCAATCACTTTTTGTTTCTACCAATGAAGATATCTGATAGGGTATGCAATGTATGTGTTATTTGGTATGCGATTCCTTAATTTTTTTAATATTATTATAAAAGTCTTTTTTATAGTGAATCTGATATCGAATATATAGTATGATGAATTTGTTACGTAGTATGTAGGGTTAATGAGATAATCTGGCATCACGATCCCAATGGCGACAGAATTGGTTTCGCATCCAGGATCGCAACGTCTGGTAACTATCAGGTGTTAGTGTGATTATATTATAATTGCATATGTTAAAGAAGCGATCCTCTTCTCCTCTATGCTGGCACTACACTTTATCGTGTAGTGATGCCAGTAAGTATCTCAAACCACTGCAACAACAAAAAAGGAGATTGACTACGAAATGCAGAATTTTATTGACTACAAATCCACCATGTTGGTCTAATCTCTTAGCTTACTTCACCGTGGTAACATTTGGGGAGTTTTAAAAGGATTGTGGTACAGGCAGAGCTAAAATGAGGAGCCCACTCTGTTTGTTTCTCTGTTCTGGGGAAAGGTTGGAATGCCAGGGCCAGAAGACTGGTTGAAAAGCTAATACATATAAAGATAAAATAAGAATACTGTGGACCGCAAATGCAGATCGATGGTACAAGAAACATATAAATCAGAAGATAAAAAAATAAGGCCGAAAGTGCATAAAATCAGAAGCAAAGGTCCGTTCACATAAAATCGTATTGAACCGATTATAGCCTCAGTGTCTAGTTATATATATGGCATGACAGCTTTATTTAACACACACAGGCAGAAGAACAATGGAAATCAAACCCTCTGGCGGTAAACTTGATAGTCACTCCCTTGTGCTCTCTTTAATCCATTCTAAATATTCAAGATTTCCCCCAGTGATAGGTAGGGAGATCACTTTTGGTACTCTGAAAAAAAGAAAAAGGAAGCGGTGAGAAGAAACTAAAACGCACTTATGTTTTCTACAGTTCGACCAAAGATCATTTCAACAAGTTTTTAATGCCAAAGTTCTTGGGTCTTGACTCTTGGAAGATATACAGTTTAATAAGAGTTTATTTCTTCAAGCTTGATTTTAGGACAAATAGTAAACACAATTCAAACTCTACAAAGCAAATTTAAATTTTATTACAAGAATATTTACCAAATGTATTAGCCTTACATGTATTCATGATTTGCTTTGACATGCTTTGTCAGTGCTTCCAGAAGGGATTGCCTAGTCTTGATTATAAGAAGTTCCTCAGAATTAGTTTGTATCTGTCAAGTTGCAACATAAATCTAGCAAAATCAAAAATATTTTCAAATAAATTTTCCTAAAACATGTCCACAAGAACCTTAATACACCAAAGCAAAAGTTTCAATTACTATTAGTAATGTATTACTCAAACAACATTCTTGGTCAACAGAGAACTTGAATTTCATACCTCTCCTTGCCACCAGTATACTGACTCAATACCTGCACAAGACATAACACACATAGCTTTTAAAATTCAAGTGAGATGCAACTTGTAAAATTAACCTGGTCAAAAAAAAATTAACTCAATCATTTCCATCCAACCAGAACCATGCTCAGGTGCTATACATCATTATGCACATCATTATTTTGCATGGGTTTTGGTTTATGTCACCCCATGCTTTTATTTTAATTTCTTTTGTTTTTCTTCTTTTTTCAATAAATTATGGTGACATATAGTCCCCTTGCCTTAAAAAAAAGTTAGTGTTTTCAATTCCATGTGCATTGTTATTCCATTTTTTAGGATTTGTTACCTACAATCGTGGATATTCAATGATTGGTTAGTGTATCAGTTTAAATACAATGATTGTGAATGAAAAAGGCAAGAATGAATTAGCCCAAATCTCCCTTCTCTGTATTTCTTAGGAGTTTTGCCTTGTTCTCGAATACAAGGCATATCTCTTCCCTATCAAAGAGGGAGAGATTGAACGCACCCTATTTTGAGATTGGAGAGTCCAAAAGTGAGCATACAAAACGTGTAACTTCCTAAAATTTTAGATTAATTATTTAAATAATAAGATTAAGCTAGTATAAGTTTTATTGTAGAAAATTATTAGGATAACAATTTATTGGAATTGTTTAGCAAATAAAAATAAATACAATGTTTGTTTTATATATATATAAACAAATGTTTTATTCACATAGGCCACATGAAGATTTTGGCTGCCAAACGGAGGTGCAGCACTTGAAGAATACTTTGTGGAATTCTTAGATGTAAAAAAGATTAAATAAATAGTAATAATAATGGAAGGTCCCACGTATATTAAAATGATTTGAGAGAAAGAAAGACTATATCAAAAATCACGTACAGTTTCGGGACTTATCTTTTGATAAATATAAAATTGTTTGTATTTTGGAAAATGGGGCCCCCGGTTTAATTTGCAGTTAAATGGTTATAGCATTATTCTCACATGGAATTCATAACAATTACAATGGCGAATATTTGCTCCGTAGAACATGATGCTGACAGATATGAATAATGTTTGCAACATAAATATCTAATTTTTTAATTATAGCAAACCACCTAATTTCTGAAAGGATGCGAAAAAAGAACTTGATGTTGAGGATCGGCTTTTTACACCATTTGGCGCAATGTTCAGTGTCTTCCCTACCAATCACTTTTTGTTTCTACCAATGAAGATATCTAATAGGGTATGCAATGTATGTCTTATTTGGTATGCGATTCCTTTTTTTTTTTTTTTAATATTATTATACAACCCTTTTTTATAGTGAATCTGATATGGAATATATAGTATGATGAAATTGTTACGTAGTATGTAGGGTTAATTAGATAATCTGGCATCACGATCCCAATGGCGACCGAATTGGGTTTGCAACCAGGATCGCAACGTCTGGTAACTATGGGGTGTTTGTGTGATTATATTATAATTGCATATGTTAAAGAAGGGATCCTCTTCTCCTCTATGCTAGCGCTACACTTTATCGTCTAGTGATGCCAGTAATTATCTCAAACCACTGCAACAACAAAAATGGAGATTGACTACGAAATGCAGAATTTTATTGACTACCAATCTACCATGTTGGTCTAATCTCTTAGCTTACTTCACCGTGATAACATTTGGGGAGTTTTAAAAGGATTGTGGTACAGGCAGAGCTTAAATGAGGAGCCCACCCTGTGTGTTTCTCTGTTCTGGGGAAAGGTTGGAATGCCAGGGCCGGAAGACTGGTTGAAAAGCTAATACATATAAAGATAAAATAAGAATACTGTGGACCGCAAATGCAGATCGATGGTACAAGAAACACATAAATCAGAAGATAAAAAAATAAGACCGAAAGTGCATAAAATCAGAAGCAAAGGTCCGTTCACATAAAATCGTATTGAACCGATTACAGCCATCAACAGTATCCTCTATATAATAACACCTAGACCTCAGTGTCTAGTTATATATATGGCATGACAGCTTTATTTAACACACACAGGCAGAAAAACAATGGAAATCAAACCCTCTGGTGGTAAACTTGATAGTCACTCCCTTGTGCTCTCTTTAATCCATTCTAAATATTCAAGATTTCCCCCAGTGATGGGAAGGGAGATCACTTCTGGTACTCTGAAAAAAAGAAAAAGGAAGCGGTGAGAAGAAACTAAAACGCACTTATGTTTTCTACAGTTCGACCAAAGTTCATTTCAACAAGTTTTTAATGCCAAAGTTCTTGGGTCTTGACACTTGGAAGATATACAATTTAATAAGAGTTTATTTCTTCAAGCTTGATTTTAGGACAAATAGTAAACACAATTCAAACTCTGCAAAGCAAATTTAAATTTTATTACAAGAATATTTACCAAATGTATTAGCCTTACATGTATTCATGATTTGCTTTGACATGCTTTGTCAGTGCTTCCAGAAGGGATTGCCTAGTCTTGATTATAAGAAGTTCCTCAGAATTAGTTTGTATCTGTCAAATTGCAACATAAATCTGGCAAAATCAAAAATATTTTCAAATAAATTTTCCTAAAACATGTCCACAAGAACCTTAATACACCAAAGCAAAAGTTTCAATTACTATTAGTAATGTATTACTCAAACAACATTCTTGGTCAACAGAGAACTTGAATTTCATACCTCTCCTTGCCACCAGTATACTGACTCAATACCTGCACAAGACATAACACACATAGCTTTTAAAATTCAAGTGAGATGCAACTTGTAAAATTAACCTGGTAAAAAAAAAATTAACTCAATCATTTCCATCCAATCAGAACCATGCTCAGGTGCTATACATCATTATGCACACCAAATATGAGTACAATGTGAATGAAGATGTGAAAAGTAATAGAATCCACTCAAGTCTTAGTTAAGTAGTTGCCCATACATGAAGGTATGTCTATAGGTAACAATTAGCGACAACTGTTAAATATGGGCACAAATTAGGACAATGAGAATGTACTCTGTTTGTTAAGCCTAGAGGAGGCAAGGGAAGGTAGGCATTTTGTTGAGTGAGCTATGGAAAGGGAGAGGCCTTTAGTCTCTCGAATACTTGGTGTATTCATGTGTTCATTGTATTTTTGTTTTTCTGAACCAGTTCATATCAACTACATGCTCAGAAAAGGAGTAATTTATAAAAATAAAATAAAAATCCCTAAAGATTTTAACTTTGAGGAAACAAATTCAATTAATTGAACCACATTCAGTTTGTGATTCAAGTGAGCACAGAGTACGAAAACAATAAATAAAAGAAAGCTGTGAAACTTTGCCTAACAAGTTCATAACTCTGGATTACTATAGAGTAATTCTTGGACACAATCTCATGCAGACAGATGCAAACAGAGAAACCTTAATACGAAGTGAATTTTTTCAATCTGGACCTAGGTATTCAATAGAAAAACCTAATCTATGAATGGAATTTCACACCTCACACATGAAAGGAAAATCATACCTGGTACCCTGTTCACACAAGCTGCAAGCTTTTCTTTCACCATGCTTGCCGCCAACTTCTTAGCTGCAAACAAAATCAATAAATAAATTAAATAACTTAATGAAATCAAGGAAAGAGGATCAATGGATTTGGAAAGGGAAATTGATGGAACCTGCTTCTTTGTTGGGAACAGTGACATAGGCAACGATGCTTGGGACGGTGGTGTTGTTGTTTCCTTCCATTCTGATAGTGTGAGAGTGAGAGTAAATGGTGTTTGCAGAATAAGATATCAATTTGAAACAGAGGGAATTCAATTGGATAGAGAAATAAAGAGAATTAGGGTTGTAGCGGTGGCGGAGAATGAAAGTGAGTTAGTACAGTAAGAGTGTGATAGGTTATGGGCTGGAATGATAACAAAATAGCAAAGGGGCCCAATAGAGAATTCTAGTTATGGGCTGAGTCATTAGTTGTCTAGCTCTATTATATATTATTCCTAGTTAGTTATTTCAAATATGATAATGCTATTGAAGTTGATTCTGATTACACGATGGTTTTGCCTAAATCTCATAAATATAATATGAGGATGAATAGAAAACCTAATATTAGGTTTAGATGATTTATTTTGCATGGGTTTTGGTTTATGTCACCCCATGCTTTTATTTTAAATTCTTTTATTTTTCTTCTTTTTTCAATAAATTATGGTGACATATAGTCCCCTTGCCTTAGAAAAAAAGTTAGTCTTTTCAATTCCATGTGCATTGTTATTCCATTTTTTAGGATTTGTTACCTACAATCGTGGATATTCAATGATTGGTTAGTGTATCAGTTTAAATACAATGATTGTGAATGAAAAAGGCAAGAATGAATTAGCCCAAATCTCCCTTCTCTGTATTTCTTAGGAGTTTTCCCTTGCTCTCGAATACAAGGCATATCTCTTCCCTATCAAAGAGGGAGAGATTGAACGCACCCTATTTTGAGATTGGAGAGTCCAAAAGTGAGCATACAAAACGTGTAACATCCTAAAATTTTAGATTAATTATTTAAATAATAAGATTAAGCTAGTATAAGTTTTATTGTAGAAAATTATTAGGATAACAATTTATTGGAATTGTTTAGCAAATAAAAATAAATACAATGTTTGTTTTATATATATATAAACATACGTGATATTCACATAGGCCACATGAAGATTTTGGCTGCCAAACGGAGGTGCAGCACTTGAAGAATACTTTGTGGAATTCTTAGATGTAAAAAAGATTAAATAAATAGTAATAATAATGGAAGGTCCCACGTATATTAAAATGATTTGAGAGAAAGAAAGACTATATCAAAAATCACATACAGTTTCGGGACTTATCTTTTGATAAATATAAAATCGTTTGTATTTTGGAAAATGGGGCCCTCGGTTTAATTTGCAGTTAAATGGTTATAGCATTATTCTCACATGGAATTCATAACAATTACAATGGCGAATATTTGCTCCGTAGAACATGATGCTGACAGATATGAATAATGTTTGCAACATAAATATCTAATTTTTTTAATTATAGCAAACCACCTAATTTCTGAAAGGATGCGAAAAAAGAACTTGATGTTGAGGATCGGCTTTTTACACCATTTGGCGCAATGTTCAGTGTCTTCCCTACCAATCACTTTTTGTTTCTACCAATGAAGATATCTAATAGGGTATGCAATGTATGTCTTATTTGGTATGCGATTCCTTTTGTTTTTTTTAATATTATTATACAACCCTTTTTTATAGTGAATCTGATATGGAATATATAGTATGATGAATTTGTTACGTAGTATGTAGGGTTAATGAGATAACCTGGCATCACAATCCCAATGGTGACAGAATCAGGTTCGCAACCAGGATTGCAACGTTTGGTAACTATGGGGTGTTAGTGTGATTATATTATAATTGCATATGTTAAAGAAGGGATCCTCTTCTCCTCTATGCTGGCGCTACACTTTATCGTGTAGTGATGCCAGAAATTATCTCAAACCACTGCAACAACAAAAAAGGAGATTGACTACGAAATGCAGAATTTTATTGACTACCAATCTACCATGTTGGTCTAATCTCTTAGCTTACTTCACCGTGATAACATTTGGGGAGTTTTAAAAGGATTGTGGTACAGGCAGAGCTTAAATGAGGAGCCCACCCTGTGTGTTTCTCTGTTCTGGGGAAAGGTTGGAATGCCAGGGCCGGAAGACTGGTTGAAAAGATAATACATATAAAGATAAAATAAGAATACTGTGGACCGCAAATGCAGATCGATGGTACAAGAAACACATAAATCAGAAGATAAAAAAAATAAGACCGAAAGTGCATAAAATCAGAAGCAAAGGTCCATTCACATAAAATCGTATTGAACCGATTACAGCCATCAACAGTATCCTCTATATAATAACACCTAGACCTCAGTGTCTAGTTATATATATGGCATGACAGCTTTATTTAACACACACAGCTTTATTTAGGTTGAAAAGTCAGGCGAAACCCGGTCTGCGAATTTCACTGATAGTATAATTATACTGATCAGAAGACCTAATTTTAATTCGTGAACGAAAAAATTAAGGTTTTTATTTAATTTCCTATGATTTTGGTTATTTTGAAATATTTCATTAAAAAGTGAAATATTATATTTTATCCGAGCGTTATATTGAATCGAGCGAACAACGGAGCTGAATACGGGATTTCCGGGACCCGACAAATGGATAAAGCTCATGTTACTCAAGAGTGAGTCATCCATGTGAAGCCATTAATGAGGCACATGGTTATGATGACAATTTTTAGGTTAATTGCATTTTGATCCTTACTCTTTCTCTAAATTGCATTTTGGTTCCTAAACTAGTTTCCATGATCTTCCAAGTGAATTGGATCAATTTTGTCCATCTAAACCCAAGTTGGGCTGCGGCCTTATGGCCCAATATCATGGCCAATACTTCAATTTCATTAACCAATTTCCTACTATTAATTTTCCTATGCCTTTGATTAAAGTCTTAAACATTTTGATGTTGGAAAATTAGCAATGGGCTTGGATTTGTCCTAAGCCCAATTTTGCATGGCCCAAGGCCCATGGAGGCTTGGCTTCATCTATTCTCATGAGTCACCAAGCTTCTCCATTCTTCTCATTTCTTCTCCAATCTTCATCTTTGTTCTTATTCTCTCTAACTCCATAACCTTGAGTTTGTGAAGCAAGTGGTTGATTCTTGCACATTTCTTCAATTCCAAGAGGTAATCCATGATCCTCATCATCATTAAGCACTATGATCTTCATATATTTTCATGTTTCAATGCCATGTTCATCATTTTCAATTTCTAGATCTAGAAAGTTTGAAATCCTCTAGAAAATCATAGAAAAATCCAATAAATATGAAACCAATTTCTATGTTCCTATTATCCTCTCTACTATCATAATCCAAGAGTTTGTTGCAAACAAAGTTTTCCTCCCCATTTAATTTGTCAAAACCAAATTCTATAAAAAATGGGTGGAGGAACTTTTGTTCAATTTTTAGAAAGTGATCATAGATCTCATCTTTCTCATGTGTAGCAATATTGAATCCAAGTTCTTGTATCAAACTAAAATCTCTTGCCATATTTTATGCTTTGGCCGAAACTATGCCTGGAGGAACTTGGAAGATTTTGATTCAATCTTTATTGATTAATCACTAATCCTATGTCTTAAGTACTTAAGGATCACTAATCCAAAGACTTAAGAATTTTAGAAATCTTTAGCGACAAAACCCTCTCATGGCCGAAACCCTCATATAGGAAATAGGTGATTTTAATTGTTTGATTGTAATTGTTTGGTTGCTGTTTGTTGAAGGTTAAGTGTATTAATTATACGTTGGATCGTGAAACCGGAATTTGACGTACGTTCGAGAAAAAAGAAATCAGGAGATAAGTTCTTCAAGAGGTAAGGGGAGAATACCTGAGGAGTTTTTCCTATAATCATGTGCTATCTGTTGTTGGTCTGTATATTTATCTGTGGTTGTGGTGTTTGGTTTCGTCTGTTTGAATTGGTTTAAGTTGTGTTATTTTTATCTGTGATGGTTTATCTGCATTTTAATTGTTTATCTGCAGTGATATATTATGATGTTGTGATGCAAGATCTGCCTGGGAATATTGATATGATGTTGTTGTTGATTGTTGTTTGAGAAGCCTAACAGTGGTCAGTGCTCAATTAATTAAACGAGATAAAAGCTTTAAGAAGCTTTACGAGTAATATTCAGTATTTAATTGAGAAATATTGGAATATATTATGATTGAAATAATTATTTGAGAAAATAAGAAATTTTCGAAAATATTATTATTTTAATGATTTATCGGTGTAAGAGTGAACTATGAGTCACAGTGAGGACGTAACCGTGAAATTATTTTTGTACCGCTAATTTTTACGTAAGAAATTCCGGAATATTATAAAAAGTTATTTTATGAAATTATTTTTCGAAAATAACTTAATTATGATTTAAGAAAATGATTTAAGTGGAAAAAGCTAATATTTGGCTTAAATGTCTTGAAAAAGGCTAAACGACGACAATTTGGAAAAGTATCGACGGCAAGTATTTCTAAAGCGGCAGTACGTATTTTAAACAAGTTTGAGCCTCAAGTGACTCTCCTTTTTGAAAACTAAATTTTTAGTAACTGATGATTTTATAAAGGAATTTTCAATTAGAAATGATTTTCTATAAACGAATTTTACTCAACGATGTTATTTCGTCAACTTAGATAAGTTGCGGAGATTTTGTTTTGAATTGTGTTTCACAAACGAAAGACGGTGTTCATGTTGAAAAATAAACCTAGTATCCGAGACGTCGTGATAACAGTGTTCTATAATAAAAACACGAAGCTCTTTGATCCGTGTGACGATGAGAATTTTAAGATGCTGAAAATGATGAGACGATGGGAATTTTAAGACATTGAAGACGATGAATAGTCATAAGCCATTTTGAGCTTCGACAAGAATATAATGAACGAAAAGAAAATGACGAGGACGAAATGTTTTACATTTGCATTTACGGCAGATGTACCTGACGTTGTTTAACGTGAGACCTTAATGGAAAAGGTATCATGTGACGGTGTATCATTATGCTTGAATGGATAATGAGATGATGTATATGTATCATTATGCTTGAATGGACAATGAGACTATGTATATATCATTGTGCTTGAATGGACAATGAGACGATGTATTATTGTTGTGCTTAGCTAGCTAATGAGACGATGGATCGAGTTTGATCAACTCATTTTGAAGATGTTGGGATCTCCGGAGATTAGGTGTGAATGTTAGACAATGAACGTTGAAGTTTCATGCATATTTTTAAAATAACGATGGAGTTTTCCCTTGTTCTCGAATACAAGGTATATCTCTTCCCTATCAAAGAGGGAGAGATTAAATGCACCCTATTTTGAGATTGGAGAGTCCAAAAGTGAGCATACAAAACGTGTAACATACTAAAATTTTAGATTAATTATTTAAAAAATAAGATTAAGGTAGTATAAGTTTTATTGTATAAAATTATTAGTATAGCAATTTATTGGAATTGTTTAACAAATAAAAATAAATACAATGTTTGTTATATATATATAAACATACGTGATATTCACATAGGCCACATGAAGATTTTGGCTACCAAACGGAGGTGCAGCACTTGAACAATACTTTGTGGAATTCTTAGATGTAAAAAAGATTAAATAAATAGTAATAATAATGGAAGGTCCCACGTATATTAAAATGATTTGAGAGAAAGAAAGACTATATCAACAATCACGTACAGGTTCTGGACTTATCTTTTGATAAATATAAAATCGTTTGTATTTTGGAAAATGGGGCCCCCGGTTTAATTTGCAGTTAAATGGTTATAGCATTATTCTCACATGGAATTCATAACAATTACAATGGCTAATATTTTCTCCGTAGAACATGATGCTGATAGATATGAATAATGTTTGCAACATAAATATCTAATTTTTTAATTTTAGCAAACCACCTAATTTCTAAAAGGATGCAAAAAAAAAAAAAGAACTTGATGTTGAGGATCGGCTTTTTACACCATTTGGTGCAATTTTCAGTGTCTTCCATACCAATCACTTTTTGTTTCTACCAATGAAGATATGAGATAGGGTATGCAATGTATGTGTTATTTGGTATGCGATTCCTTATTTTTTTTTAATATTATTATACAAGTCTTTTTTATAGTGAATCTGATATGGAATATATAGTATGATGAATTTGTTACGTAGTATGTAGGGTCAATGAGATAATCTGGCATCACGATCCCAATGGCGACAGAATTGGGTTCGCAACCAGGATCGCATCGTCTGGTAACTATGGGGTGTTAGTGTGATTATATTATAATTGCATAATGTAAAGAAGGGATTCTCTTCTCCTCTATGATGGCGCTACACTTTATCGTGTAGTGATGCCAGTAATTATCTCAAACCACTGCAACAACAAAAAAGGAGATTGACTACGAAATGCAGAATTTTATTGACTACCAATCTACCATGTTGGTCTAATCTCTTAGCTTATTTCACCGTGATAACATTTAATGGGGAGTTTTAAAAGGAGTGTGGTAAAGGTATTTCACCGTGATAACATTTAATGGGGAGTTTTAAAAGGAGTGTGGTAAAGGCAGAGCTTAAATGAGGAGCCCACGCTATGTGTTTCTCGGTTCTGGGGAATGGTTGGAATGCCAGGGCTGGAAGACTGGTTGAAAAGCTAATACATATAAAGATAAATAAGAATACAATGGACCGCAAATGCAGATCGATGGTACAAGAAACACATAAATCAGAAGATAAAAAATAAGGCTGAAAGTGCATAAAATCAGAAGCAAAGGTCCGCTCACATAAAATCGTATTGAACCGATTACAGCCATAAACAGTATCCTCTATATAATAACACCTAGACCTCATTGTCTACTTACATATATGGCATGACAGCTTTATTTAACACACACAAGCAGAAGATCAACAATGGAAATCAAACCCTCTGGCTGTAAACTTGATAGTCACTCCCTTGTGATCTCTTTAATCCATTCTAAATATTCAAGATTTCCCCAGTGATGGGTAGGGAGATCACTTCTGGTACTCTGAAAAAAAGAAAAAAGAAGAGGTGAGAAGAAACTAAAACGCACTTATGTTTTCTACAGTTCGACCAAAGTTCATTTCAACAAGTTATTAATGCCAAAGTTCTTGGGTCTTGACTCTTGGAAGATATACAGTTTAATAAGAGTTTATTTCTTTAAGCTTGCTTTTATGACAAATAGTAAACACAATTCAAACTCTACAAAGCAAATTTAAATTTTATTACAAGAATATTTACTAAATGTATTAGCCTTACATGTATTGATGATTTGCTTTGACATGCTTTGTCAGTGCTTCCAGATGGGATTGCCTAGTCTAGATTATAAGAAGTTCCTCAGAATTAGTTTGTATCTGTTAAGTTGCAACATAAAGTTGGCAAAATCAAGCTACAACAATATTTTCAAATAAATTTTCCTAAAACATGTCCACAAGAACCTTAATACACCAAAGCAAAAGTTTCAATTACTATTAGTAATGTATTACTCAAACAACATTCTTGGTCAACAGAGAACTTGAATTTCTTACCTCTCTTTGCCACCAGTATACTGACTCAATACCTGCACAAGACATGGCACACATAGCTTTTAAAAGTCAAGTGAGATGCAACTTGTAAAATTAACCTGGTCAAAAAACAAATTAACTCAATCATTTCCATCCGACCAGATCCATGCTCCGGTGCTATACATCATTATTCGCACCATATATGAGTACAATGTGAATGAAGATGTGAAAAGTAATAGAATCCACTCAAGTCTTAGTTAAATAGTTGCTCATACATGAAGGTATGCCTATAGGTAACAATTAGCAACAACTGTTAAATACGGGCACAAATTAGGACAATGAGAATGTACTCTGTTTGTTAAGACTAGAGGAGGCAAGGGAAGGTAGGCATTTTGTTGAGTGAGCTATGGAAAGGGAGAGGCCTTTAGTCTCTCGAATACGTGGTGTATTCATGTGTTCATTGTTTTTTTTTGTTATTCTGAACCAGTTCCTCTCAACTACATGTTCAGAAATGGAGTAATTTATAAAAATAAAATAAAAATCCCAAAAGATTTTAACTTTGAGGAACCAAATTCAATTAATTGAACCACATTCAGTTTGTGACTCAAGTGACACAGAGTACGAAAACAATAAATAAAAGAAAGCTGTGAAACTTTGCCTAACAAGTTCATAACTCTGGATTACTATAGAGTAATTCTTGGACACAATCTCATGCAGACAGATGCAAACAGAGAAACCTTAATACGAAGTGAATTTTTTCAATCTGGACCTAGGTATTCAATAGAAAAACCTAATCTATGAATGGAATTTCACACCTCAAACATGAAAAGAAAATCATACCTGGTACCCTGTTTACACAAGCTGCAAGCTTTTCTTTCACCATGCTTGCCGCCAACTTCTTAACTGCAAACAAAATCAATAAATAAATTAAATAACATAATGAAATCAAGGAAAGAGGAACAATGGATTTGGAAAGGGAAATTGATGGGACCTGCTTCTTTGTTGGGAACAGTGACATAGGCAATGATGCCTGGGACGGTGGTATTGTTGTTTCCTTCCATTCTGATAGTGTTAGAGTGAGAGTGAATGGTGTTTGCAGAATAAGATATCAATCTAAAACAAAGGTAATTCAATTGAATAGAGAAATAAAGAGAATTAGGGTTTTAGCGGTGGTGGAGAATGAAAGTGAGTGAGTACAGTAAGAGAGTGATAGGTTATGGGCTGGAATGGTAACAAAATAGGAAAGGGGCCCAAGGGAGAATTCTAGTATGCTGAGTCTTTAGTTGTCGAGCTCTATTATATATTATTCCTAGTTAGTTATTTTAATAATGATAATGCTGTTGAAGTTGATTCTGATTTCACGGTGGTTTTGCCTAAATCTCATAAATATAATCTGAGGATGAATAGAAAACCAAATATTAGGTTTAAATGATTTATTTTGCATGGGTTTTGGTTTATGTCCCCCCATGTTTTTATTTTCTTTTGTTTTTCTTCTTTTTACAATAAATTATGGTGCCATATAGTTCCCTTGCCTTAAAAAAAAAAAGTTAGTCTTTTCAATTCCATGTGCATTGTTATTCCATTTTTTAGGATTTTGTTACCTACAATCGTGGATATTTAATGATTGGTTAGTGTATCAGTTTAAAGACAATGATTGTGAATGAAAAAGGCAAGAATGAATTAGCCCAAATCTCCCTTCTCTGCATTTCTTACGAGTTTTCCCTTGTTCTCGAATAAAAGTTATATCTCTTCCCTATCAAAGAGGGAGAGATTGAACGCACCCTATTTTGAGATTGGAGAGTCCAAAAGTGAGCATACAAAACATGTAACATCCTAAAATTTTAGATTAATTATTTAAATAATAAGATTAAGCTAGTATAAGATTTATTGTAGAAAATTATTAGTATAACAATTTAATGGAATTGTTTAGCAAATAAAAATAAATACAATGTTTGTTTTATATATATATAAACATACGTGATATTCACATAGGCCACATGAAGATTTTGGCTGCCAAACGGAGGTGCAGCACTTGAAGAATACTTTGTGGAATTCTTAGATGTAAAAAAGATTAAATAAATAGTAATAATAATGGAAGGTCCCACGTATATTAAAATGATTTGAGAGAAAGAAAGACTATATCAACAATCACGTACAGGTTCTGGACTTATCTTTTGATAAATATAAAATCGTTTGTATTTTGGAAAATGGGGCCCCCGGTTTAATTTGCAGTTAAATGGTTATAGCATTATTCTCACATGGAATTCATAATAATTACAATGGCGAATATTTCCTCCGTAGAACTTGATGCTGACAGATATGAATAATGTTTGCAACATAAATATCTAATTTTGTAATTATAGCAAACCACCTAATTTGAGTCACCCCGATGTCTTATTAAAGAAAAATCTAAATGAACAAAAACTTTATTGTAATATTAGCGTTAGACGTATACACAGAAAATCATAAATGTTAAAACTTAAAAGTAAAGAACAAAAATAAAACATCACACCATATATATATATATATATATATATATATACAAACACACTGTGCTAACAAATTAAAGAGGGTACCCCATCAGCAGGGTCGCAAGATATACACACTAGCATAAGCTAACAAAAGCAACGGAAGATATAACTTCTCAAAAAGACGCACTGGCCATAGACTCTAAACTATACCGCTAGGATCCACCGCTCGTTATCAAACATCTGGATCATAAGAAGTCCTTCAACGTCAGTAGCTTGCTCCTCCGCAGAGTCTTCTCATAACGATCACATAATAAACATATACAATATAGAGAAAATAGGGGATAAGAAACGTGCTATCATCATAAGCGGAAAATGTTACATAACATATCAACAATAATAGCACACATACATGCATCACCAAATAAACACATATAGATATAACACTCATCCTAGAAATAGATAATATTCCTCTACCCTTCGCACTCATGCAACTAATCATGTATGCTGATGTGGCCACCACCTAATCCTGTCACACATCCCTTGTCTGATTAGGGATATTAGTCAGTCGTCTAAGCGGTGCATATCCAAAGATTTCTGTGTGCCCCTATTCCCTTATTCCCTCATCTCTAGTAGGGAATAGTGCATAAGCACAGTGCGCCACTATTCCCCCATTGGGAATAGCGCTATAAGCACATAATGGTGCGCCCCTATTCTCCATAGAACTTAGCGCGTCCAAAAGACCTCAGTGCGTCCTATGGAGAAATAGTGCATAAGCACTCAGAGCAACTCGTCAAGGACTACAAGAGTATCACAGTAGTCTCCTCCATTTCCATTAGGAAACTGACCCGTGATATCTGGTACCTATAATCAGATACACTGGCCTCGTGTATTCCACTCACACGGCTGTGATCAACACCACTCATCTATATGTGTCTCACCGACTCGTATTGGTTCATGGCTTAGTGCCTCAACCTTTTATCACCATCTCATATAATATCTCAAGTCTCATTGTATCATCAATCTCATCATAAATATAATATTTAATTACTTAGGTTAGGCACAAATAAGTCACATATTATACTCTCCCCAAACATGCATCACTTTAAAATATCATATCTCAATCCCTAGGAACCAACTAAGCAAGTCATAGCAGCTAAAGCATATTATCACTCGATACATATTATCAATCATAATCAAAATAAAATAATAAAAATAAATCATAATAATAATAAAATAATAATAACATATTCAAACAAACATAATAAACTATAATTAACAGGTTAATCCAAACAACACACAGCAAGCAGTTCCAATATGATAAAATCAGACAACCTCAAATATTGTAAAACCTAATGGCGATAAATATACAATCTCCATATCATCATTGGTACCACTAAATAGTCGCCAATGTGATATTGACATTGTCAATTATTCGCCCCCTAGTAGGGTTTAGGTCTCCCTACGCCATTATTGAAAAATATGTTACTTAGCCAATTCCGACGATAGGAAGCTTCTTTCCCCCACTTGAGGTGTCGCAAGCTAGCTTTAGAGCAACGAAACGAGCCCGCTCTTAACTCCTCAAATCTGCCTTGTGAGGTTCTCCTACCTCCGGGGCTCCAAAAATTCACCTTAGCCTAACCAAGAAAAGAAAGGTAGGATGATGAAGTAGAAGTCGTGAGGATCACAACGGTATAATCGGTTTTCCAATAGGATGAACGGATTGATTAGAATCTCCACTAGAAGTTTCTCTCTCTTTCTTTCTCTCCTCCCCCTCTCTCTCTCTACAAACTGAGTTTTCTGCCTCTTTCTAAAGGGTTCCACGAAATTCCATCCTTTAATCCACTTTTTTTTTTTTTTTTTTTGCCTTTTCTGGTGCTAAGCGCCCAAGACCCAGCGCTCAGCGCTGGGTGCTACGCCGCCTCATCTCCCCCAATCCCAGCGTGCCGCGTGTCCAATCTCCAGTGCTCAGCGCCCGAATCCCTGCGCTCAGCGCCCCGTGCTGACAGCAAGTCCCGATTCATACGTTTTATCACGTTCTGAGCTCGTTTGAAGTCCGATTGACTTGAAATTTAAAACATAGACTCCCCTATACCTAAGGAATAATTCTATGCCTTCAAAAATATCTAATCTCTTCCACAAAAATAAATTTCCTATTATGGATTCTTAGGCATTTGAGACGGTATAACGAAAATTCTAGAACACGTTCTAATTCAATTCAACGCCAGTTAATCTCATACTTTCCATGCATGGTTCCCAACACCCAAACATGCATATTAGGCCTTAAATTAAAGTCTTAAACATAGTTATCCAACATATAAATAATGCCTTAAAACACATATGTTACATAATTTCTGAAAGGATGCAAAAAAAGAACTTGATGTTGAGGATCGGCTTTTTACACCATTTGGCGCAATGTTCAGTGTCTTCCCTACCAATCACTTTTTGTTTCTACCAATGAAGATATCTTATATGGTATGCAATGTATGTGTTATTTGGTATGCGATTCCTTATTTTTTTTAATATTATTATACAAGTCTTTTTTATAGTGAATCTGATATGGAATATATAGTATGAGGAATTTGTTACGTAGTATGTAGGGTTAATGAGATAACCTGGCATCACGATCCCAATGGCGACAGAATCAGGTTCGCAACCAGGATTGCAACGTTTGGTAACTATGGGGTGTTAGTGTGATTATATTATAATTGCATATGTTAAAGAAGGGATCCTCTTCTCCTCTATGCTGGCGCTACACTTTATCGTGTAGTGATGCCAGTAATTATCTCAAACCACTGCAACAACAAAAAAGGAGATTGACTACCAAATGCAGAATTTTATTGACTACCAATCTACCATGTTGGTTTAATCACTTAGCTTATTTCACCGTGATAATATTTGGGGAGTTTTAAAAGGAGTGTGGTATAGGCAGAGCTTAAATGAGGAGCCCACCCTGTGTGTTTCTCTGGTCTGGGTAAAGGTTGGAATGCCAGGGCTGGAAGACTGGTTGAAAAGATAATACATATAAAGATAAAATAAGAATACTACGGACCGCAAATGCAGATCGATGGTACAAGAAACACATAAATCAGAAGATACAAATAAGGCCGAAAGTGCATAAAATCAGAAGCAAAGGCCCGCTCACATAAAGTCGTATTGAACCGATTACAGCCATCAACAGTATCCTCTATATGATAACACCTAGACCTCATTGTCTAGTTACATATATGGCATGACAGCTTTATTTAACACACACAGGCAGAAGAACAATGGAAATCAAACCCTCGGGCGGTAAACTTGATAGTCACTCCCTTGTGCTCTCTTTAATCCATTCTAAATATTCAAGATTTCCCCCAATGATGGGTAGGGAGATCACTTCTGGTACTCTGAAAAAAAGAAAAAAGAAGAGGTGAGAAGAAACTAAAACGCACTTATGTTTTCTACAGTTCGACCAAAGTTCATTTTAACAAGTTTTTAATGCCAAAGTTCTTGGGTCTTGACTCTTGGAAGATATACAGTTTAATAAGAGTTTATTTCTTCAAGCTTGATTTTAGGACAAATAGTAAACACAATTCAAACTCTACGAAGCAAATTTAAATTTTATTACAAGAATATTTACTAAATGTATTAGCCTTACATGTATTCATGATTTGCTTTGACATGCTTTGTCAGTGCTTCCAGAAGGGATTGCCTAGTCTTGATTATAAGAAGTTCCTCAGAATTAGTTTGTATCTGTCAAGTTGCAACATCAATCTGGGAAAATCAAGCTACAACAATATTTTCAAATAAATTTTCCAAAAACATGTCCACAAGAACCTTAATACACCAAAGCAAAAGTTTCAATTACTATTAGTAATGTATTACTCAAACAACATTCTTGGTCAACAGAGAACTTGAATTTCATACCTCTCCTTGCCACCAGTATACTGACTCAATACCTGCACAAGACATAACACACATAGCTTTTAAAATTCAAGTGAGATGCAACTTGTAAAATTAACCTGGTCAAAAAAAAATTAACTCAATCATTTCCATCCAACCAGAACCATGCTCAGGTGCTATACATCATTATGCACACCAAATATGAGTACAATGTAAATGAAGATGTGAAAAGTAATAGAATCCACTCAAGTCTTAGTTAAGTAGTTGCCCATACATGAAGGTATGTCTATAGGTAACAATTAGCAACAACTATTAAATACGGGCACAAATTAGGACAATGAGAATGTACTCTGTTTGTTAAGCCTAGAGGAGGCAAGGGAAGGTAGGCATTTTGTTGAGTGAGCTATGGAAAGGGAGAGGCCTTTAGTCTCTCGAATACTTGGTGTATTCATGTGTTCATTGTATTTTTTGTTATTTTGAACCAGTTCCTATCAACTACATGCTCAAAAAAGGAGTAATTTATAAAAATAAAATAAAAATCCCTAAAGATTTTAACTTTGAGGAACCAATCAATTAATTGAACCACATTCAGTTTGTGATTCAAGTGAGCACAGAGTACGAAAACAATAAATAAAAGAAAGCTGTGAAACTTTGCCTAACAAGTTCATAACTCTGGATTACTATAGAGTAATTCTTGGACACAATCTCATGCAGACAGATGCAAACAGAGAAACCTTAATACGAAGTGAATTTTTTCAATCTGGACCTAGGTATTCAATAGAAAAACCTAATCTATGAATGGAATTTCACACCTCACACATGAAAAGAAAATCATACCTGGTACCCTGTTTACACAAGCTGCAAGCTTTTCTTTCACCATGCTTGCCGCCAACTTCTTAGCTGCAAACAAAATCAATAAATAAATTAAATAACATAATGAAATCAAGGAAAGAGGAACAATGGATTTGGAAAGGGAAATTGATGGAACCTGCTTCTTTGTTGGGAACAGTGACATAGGCAACGATGCTTGGGACGGTGGTATTGTTGTTTCCTTCCATTCTGATAGTGTTAGAGTGAGAGTGAATGGTGTTTGCAGAATAAGATATCAATCTAAAACAAAGGGAATTCAATTGGAATAGAGAAATAAAGAGAATTAGGGTTTTAGCGGTGGCGGAGAATGAAAGTGAGTTAGTACAGTAAGAGTGTGATAGGTTATGGGCTGGAATGATAGCAAAATAGCAAAGGGGCCCAATAGGGAATTATAGTATGCTGAGTCTTTAGTTGTCTAGCTCTATTATATATTATTCCTAGTTAGTTATTTCAACAATGATAATGCTGTTGAAGTTGATTCTGATTTCACGGTGGTTTTGCCTAAATCTCATAAATATAATCTGAGGATGAATAGAAAACCTAATATTAGGTTTAGATGATTTATTTTGCATGGGTTTTGGTTTATGTCCCCCCATGCTTTTATTTTCTTTTGTTTTTCTTCTTTTTTCAATAAATTATGGTGACATATAGTCCCCTTGCCTTAAAAAAAAGTTAGTCTTTTCAATTCCATGTGCATTGTTATTCCATTTTTTAGGATTTTGTTACCTACAATCGTGGATATTCAATGATTGGTTAGTGTATCAGTTTAAATACAATGATTGTGAATGAAAAAGGCAAGAATGAATTAGCCCAAATCTCCCTTCTCTGTATTTCTTAGGAGTTTTCCCTTGTTCTCGAATACAAGGCATATCTCTTCCCTATCAAAGAGGGAGAGATTGAACGCACCCTATTTTGAGATTGGAGAGTCCAAAAGTGAGCATACAAAACGTGTAACATCCTAAAATTTTAGATTAATTATTTAAATAATAAGATTAAGCTAGTATAAGATTTATTGTAGAAAATTATTAGGATAACAATTTATTGGAATTGTTTAGCAAATAAAAATAAATACAATGTTTGTTTTATATATATATATATATATATATAAACATACGTGATATTCACATAGGCCACATGAAGATTTTGGCTGCCAAACGGAGGTGCAGCACTTGAAGAATACTTTGTGGAATTCTTAGATGTAAAAAAGATTAAATAAATAGTAATAATAATGGAAGGTCCCACGTATATTAAAATGATTTGAGAGAAAGAAAGACTATATCAACAATCACGTACAGTTTCTGGACTTATCTTTTGATAAATATAAAATCGTTTGTATTTTGGAAAATGGGGCCCCCGGTTTAATTTGCAGTCAAATGGTTATAGCATTATTCTCACATGGAATTGATAACAATTACAATGGCGAATATTTCCTCCGTAGAACATGATGCTGACAGATATGAATAATGTTTGCAACATAAATATCTAATTTTTTAATTATAGCAAACCACCTAATTTCTGAAAGGATGCGAAAAAAAGAACTTGATGTTGAGGATCGGCTTTTTACACCATTTGGCGCAAATCAGTGTCTTCCCTACCAATCACTTTTTGTTTCTACCAATGAAGATATCTGATAGGGTATGCAATGTATGTGTTATTTGGTATGCGATTCCTTAATTTTTTTAATATTATTATAAAAGTCTTTTTTATAGTGAATCTGATATCGAATATATAGTATGATGAATTTGTTACGTAGTATGTAGGGTTAATGAGATAATCTGGCATCACGATCCCAATGGCGACAGAATTGGTTTCGCATCCAGGATCGCAACGTCTGGTAACTATCAGGTGTTAGTGTGATTATATTATAATTGCATATGTTAAAGAAGCGATCCTCTTCTCCTCTATGCTGGCACTACACTTTATCGTGTAGTGATGCCAGTAATTATCTCAAACAACTGCAACAACAAAAAAGGAGATTGACTACGAAATGCAGAATTTTATTGACTACAAATCTACCATGTTGGTCTAATCTCTTAGCTTACTAAACCGTGGTAACATTTGGGGAGTTTTAAAAGGATTGTGGTACAGGCAGAGCTTAAATGAGGAGCCCACCCTGTGTGTTTATCTGTTCTGGGGAAAGGTTGGAATGCCAGGGCCCGAAGACTGGTTGAAAAGCTAATACATATAAAGATAAAATAAGAATACTGTGGACCGCAAATGCAGATCGATGGTACAAGAAACATATAAATCAGAAGATAAAAAAATAAGGCCGAAAGTGCATAAAATCAGAAGCAAAGGTCCGTTCACATAAAATCGTATTGAACCGATTATAGCCTCAGTGTCTAGTTATATATATGGCATGACAGCTTTATTTAACACACACAGGCAGAAGAACAATGGAAATCAAACCCTCTGGTGGTAAACTTGATAGTCACTCCCTTGTGCTCTCTTTAATCCATTCTAAATATTCAAGATTTCCCCCAGTGATAGGTAGGGAGATCACTTCTGGTACTCTGAAAAAAAGAAAAAGGAAGCGGTGAGAAGAAACTAAAACGCACTTATGTTTTCTACAGTTCGACCAAAGTTCATTTCAACAAGTTTTTAATGCCAAAGTTCTTGGGTCTTGACTCTTGGAAGATATACAGTTTAATAAGAGTTTATTTCTTCAAGCTTGATTTTAGGACAAATAGTAAACACAATTCAAACTCTACAAAGCAAATTTAAATTTTATTACAAGAATATTTACTAAATGTATTAGCCTTACATGTATTCATGATTTGCTTTGACATGCTTTGTCAGTGCTTCCAGAAGGGATTGCCTAGTCTTGATTATAAGAAGTTCCTCAGAATTAGTTTGTATCTGTCAAGTTGCAACATAAATCTGGCAAAATCAAAAATATTTTCAAATAAATTTTCCTAAAACATGTCCACAAGAACCTTAATACACCAAAGCAAAAGTTTCAATTACTATTAGTAATGTATTACTCAAACAACATTCTTGGTCAACAGAGAACTTGAATTTCATACCTCTCCTTGCCACCAGTATACTGACTCAATACCTGCACAAGACATAATACACATAGCTTTTAAAATTCAAGTGAGATGCAACTTGTAAAATTAACCTGGTCAAAAAAAAATTAACTCAATCATTTCCATCCAACCAGAACCATGCTCAGGTGCTATACATCATTATGCACATCATTATTTTGCATGGGTTTTGGTTTATGTAACCCCATGCTTTTATTTTAATTTCTTTTGTTTTTCTTCTTTTTTCAGTAAATTATGGTGACATATAGTCCCCTTGCCTTTAAAAAAAGTTAGTCTTTTCAATTCCATGTGCATTGTTATTCCATTTTTTAGGATTTGTTACCTACAATCGTGGATATTCAATGATTGGTTAGTGTATCAGTTTAAATACAATGATTGTGAATGAAAAAGGCAAGAATGAATTAGCCCAAATCTCCCTTCTCTGTATTTCTTAGGAGTTTTGCCTTGTTCTCGAATACAAGGCATATCTCTTCCCTATCAAAGAGGGAGAGATTGAACGCACCCTATTTTGAGATTGGAGAGTCCAAAAGTGAGCATACAAAACGTGTAACTTCCTAAAATTTTAGATTAATTATTTAAATAATAAGATTAAGCTAGTATAAGTTTTATTGTAGAAAATTATTAGGATAACAATTTATTGGAATTGTTTAGCAAATAAAAATAAATACAATGTTTGTTTTATATATATATAAACAAATGTTATATTCACATAGGCCACATGAAGATTTTGGCTGCCAAACGGCGGTGCAGCACTTGAAGAATACTTTGTGGAATTCTTAGATGTAAAAAAGATTAAATAAATAGTAATAATAATGGAAGGTCCCACGTATATTAAAATGATTTGAGAGAAAGAAAGACTATATCAAAAATCACGTACAGTTTCGGGACTTATCTTTTGATAAATATAAAATCGTTTGTATTTTGGAAAATGGGGCCCCTGGTTTAATTTGCAGTTAAATGGTTATAGCATTATTCTCACATGGAATTCATAACAATTACAATGGCGAATATTTGCTCCGTAGAACATGATGCTGACAGATATGAATAATGTTTGCAACATAAATATCTAATTTTTTAATTATAGCAAACCACCTAATTTCTGAAAGGATGCGAAAAAAGAACTTGATGTTGAGGATCGGCTTTTTACACCATTTGGCGCAATGTTCAGTGTCTTCCCTACCAATCACTTTTTGTTTCTACCAATGAAGATATCTAATAGGGTATGCAATGTATGTCTTATTTGGTATGCGATTCCATTTTTTTCTTTTAATATTATTATACAACCCTTTTTTATAGTGAATCTGATATGGAATATATAGTATGATGAATTTGTTACGTAGTATGTAGGGTTAATGAGATAACCTGGCATCACGATCCCAATGGTGACAGAATCAGGTTCGCAACCAGGATTGCAACGTTTGGTAACTATGGGGTGTTAGTGTGATTATATTATAATTGCATATGTTAAAGAAGGGATCCTCTTCTCCTCTATGCTGGCGCTACACTTTATCGTGTAGTGATGCCAGTAATTATCTCAAACCACTGCAACAACAAAAAAGGAGATTGACTACGAAATGCAGAATTTTATTGACTACCAATCTACCATGTTGGTCTAATCTCTTAGCTTACTTCACCGTGATAACATTTGGGGAGTTTTAAAAGGATTGTGGTACAGGCAGAGCTTAAATGAGGAGCCCACCCTGTGTGTTTCTCTGTTCTGGGGAAAGGTTGGAATGCCAGGGCCGGAAGACTGGTTGAAAAGCTAATACATATAAAGATAAAATAAGAATACTGTGGACCGCAAATGCAGATCGATGGTACAAGAAACACATAAATCAGAAGATAAAAAAATAAGACCGAAAGTGCATAAAATCAGAAGCAAAGGTCCGTTCACATAAAATCGTATTGAACCGATTACAGCCATCAACAGTATCCTCTATATAATAACACCTAGACCTCAGTGTCTAGTTATATATATGGCATGACAGCTTTATTTAACACACACAGGCAGAAAAACAATGGAAATCAAACCCTCTGGCGGTAAACTTGATAGTCACTCCCTTGTGCTCTCTTTAATCCATTCTAAATATTCAAGATTTCCCCCAGTGATGGGTAGGGAGATCACTTCTGGTACTCTGAAAAAAAGAAAAAGGAAGCGGTGAGAAGAAACTAAAACGCACTTATGTTTTCTACAGTTCGACCAAAGTTCATTTCAACAAGTTTTTTAATGCCAAAGTTCTTGGGTCTTGACACTTGGAAGATATACAATTTAATAAGAGTTTATTTCTTCAAGCTTGATTTTAGGACAAATAGTAAACACAATTCAAACTCTGCAAAGCAAATTTAAATTTTATTACAAGAATATTTACCAAATGTATTAGCCTTACATGTATTCATGATTTGCTTTGACATGCTTTGTCAGTGCTTCCAGAAGGGATTGCCTAGTCTTGATTATAAGAAGTTCCTCAGAATTAGTTTGTATCTGTCAAGTTGCAACATAAATCTGGCAAAATCAAAAATATTTTCAAATAAATTTTCCTAAAACATGTCCACAAGAACCTTAATACACCAAAGCAAAAGTTTCAATTACTATTAGTAATGTATTACTCAAACAACATTCTTGGTCAACAGAGAACTTGAATTTCATACCTCTCCTTGCCACCATTATACTGACTCAATACCTGCACAAGACATAACACACATAGCTTTTAAAATTCAAGTGAGATGCAACTTGTAAAATTAACCTGGTAAAAAAAAAATTAACTCAATCATTTCCATCCAATCAGAACCATGCTCAGGTGCTATACATCATTATGCACACCAAATATGAGTACAATGTGAATGAAGATGTGAAAAGTAATAGAATCCACTCAAGTCTTAGTTAAGTAGTTGCCCATACATGAAGGTATGTCTATAGGTAACAATTAGCGACAACTGTTAAATACGGGCACAAATTAGGACAATGAGAATGTACTCTGTTTGTTAAGCCTAGAGGAGGCAAGGGAAGGTAGGCATTTTGTTGAGTGAGCTATGGAAAGGGAGAGGCCTTTAGTCTCTCGAATACTTGGTGTATTCATGTGTTCATTGTATTATTTGTTTTTCTGAACCAGTTCCTATCAACTACATGCTCAAAAAAGGAGTAATTTATAAAAATAAAATAAAAATCCCTAAAGATTTTAACTTTGAGGAAACAAATCAATTAATTGAACCACATTCAGTTTGTGATTCAAGTGAGCACAGAGTACGAAAACAATAAATAAAAGAAAGCTGTGAAACTTTGCCTAACAAGTTCATAACTCTGGATTACTATAGAGTAATTCTTGGACACAATCTCATGCAGACAGATGCAAACAGAGAAACCTTAATACGAAGTGAATTTTTTCAATCTGGACCTAGGTATTCAATAGAAAAACCTAATCTATGAATGGAATTTCACACCTCACACATGAAAGGAAAATCATACCTGGTACCCTGTTCACACAAGCTGCAAGCTTTTCTTTCACCATGCTTGCCGCCAACTTCTTAGCTGCAAACAAAATCAATAAATAAATTAAATAACATAATGAAATCAAGGAAAGAGGAACAATGGATTTGGAAAGGGGAAATTGATGGAACCTGCTTCTTTGTTGGGAACAGTGACATAGGCAACGATGCTTGGGACGGTGGTGTTGTTGTTTCCTTCCATTCTGATAGTGTGAGAGTGAGAGTAAATGGTGTTTGCAGAATAAGATATCAATCTGAAACAGAGGGAATTCAATTGGATAGAGAAATAAAGAGAATTAGGGTTTTAGCGGTGGCGGAGAATGAAAGTGAGTTAGTACAGTAAGAGTGTGATAGGTTATGGGCTGGAATGATAGCAAAATAGCAAAGGGGCCCAATAGGGAATTATAGTATGCTGAGTCTTTAGTTGTCTAGCTCTATTATATATTATTCCTAGTTAGTTATTTCAACAATGATAATGCTGTTGAAGTTGATTCTGATTTCACGGTGGTTTTGCCTAAATCTCATAAATATAATCTGAGGATGAATAGAAAACCTAATATTAGGTTTAGATGATTTATTTTGCATGGGTTTTGGTTTATGTCCCCCCATGCTTTTATTTTAATTTCTTTTGTTTTTCTTCTTTTTTCAATAAATTATGGTGACATATAGTCCCCTTGCCTTAAAAAAAAGTTAGTCTTTTCAATTCCATGTGCATTGTTATTCCATTTTTTAGGATTTTGTTACCTACAATCGTGGATATTCAATGATTGGTTAGTGTATCAGTTTAAATACAATGATTGTGAATGAAAAAGGCAAGAATGAATTAGCCCAAATCTCCCTTCTCTGTATTTCTTAGGAGTTTTCCCTTGTTCTCGAATACAAGGCATATCTCTTCCCTATCAAAGAGGGAGAGATTGAACGCACCCTATTTTGAGATTGGAGAGTCCAAAAGTGAGCATACAAAACGTGTAACATCCTAAAATTTTAGAATAATTATTTAAATAATAAGATTAAGCTAGTATAAGTTTTATTGTAGAAAATTATTAGGATAACAATTTATTGGAATTGTTTAGCAAATAAAAATAAATACAATGTTTGTTTTATATATATATAAACATACGTGATATTCACATAGGCCACATGAAGATTTTGGCTGCCAAACGGAGGTGCAGCACTTGAAGAATACTTTGTGGAATTCTTAGATGTAAAAAAGATTAAATAAATAGTAATAATAATGGAAGGTCCCACGTATATTAAAATGATTTGAGAGAAAGAAAGACTATATCAACAATCACGTACAGTTTCGGGACTTATCTTTTGATAAATATAAAATCGTTTGTATTTTGGAAAATGGGGCCCCCGGTTTAATTTGCAGTCAAATGGTTATAGCATTATTCTCACATGGAATTGATAACAATTACAATGGCGAATATTTCCTCCGTAGAACATGATGCTGACAGATATGAATAATGTTTGCAACATAAATATCTAATTTTTTAATTATAGCAAACCACCTAATTTCTGAAAGGATGCGAAAAAAGAACTTGATGTTGAGGATCGGCTTTTTACACCATTTGGCGCAAATCAGTGTCTTCCCTACCAATCACTTTTTGTTTCTACCAATGAAGATATCTGATAGGGTATGCAATGTATGTGTTATTTGGTATGCGATTCCTTTTGTTTTTTTAATATTATTATAAAAGTCTTTTTTATAGTGAATCTGATATCGAATATATAGTATGATGAATTTGTTACGTAGTATGTAGGGTTAATGAGATAATCTGGCATCACGATCCCAATGGCGACAGAATTGGTTTCGCATCCAGGATCGCAACGTCTGGTAACTATCAGGTGTTAGTGTGATTATATTATAATTGCATATGTTAAAGAAGCGATCCTCTTCTCCTCTATGCTGGCACTACACTTTATCGTGTAGTGATGCCAGTAATTATCTCAAACAACTGCAACAACAAAAAAGGAGATTGACTACGAAATGCAGAATTTTATTGACTACAAAATCTACCATGTTGGTCTAATCTCTTAGCTTACTAAACCGTGGTAACATTTGGGGAGTTTTAAAAGGATTGTGGTACAGGCAGAGCTTAAATGAGGAGCCCACCCTGTGTGTTTATCTGTTCTGGGGAAAGGTTGGAATGCCAGGGCCGAAGACTGGTTGAAAAGCTAATACATATAAAGATAAAATAAGAATACTGTGGACCGCAAATGCAGATCGATGGTACAAGAAACATATAAATCAGAAGATAAAAAAATAAGGCCGAAAGTGCATAAAATCAGAAGCAAAGGTCCGTTCACATAAAATCGTATTGAACCGATTATAGCCTCAGTGTCTAGTTATATATATGGCATGACAGCTTTATTTAACACACACAGGCAGAAGAACAATGGAAATCAAACCCTCTGGTGGTAAACTTGATAGTCACTCCCTTGTGCTCTCTTTAATCCATTCTAAATATTCAAGATTTCCCCCAGTGATAGGTAGGGAGATCACTTCTGGTACTCTGAAAAAAAGAAAAAGGAAGCGGTGAGAAGAAACTAAAACGCACTTATGTTTTCTACAGTTCGACCAAAGTTCATTTCAACAAGTTTTTAATGCCAAAGTTCTTGGGTCTTGACTCTTGGAAGATATACAGTTTAATAAGAGTTTATTTCTTCAAGCTTGATTTTAGGACAAATAGTAAACACAATTCAAACTCTACAAAGCAAATTTAAATTTTATTACAAGAATATTTACTAAATGTATTAGCCTTACATGTATTCATGATTTGCTTTGACATGCTTTGTCAGTGCTTCCAGAAGGGATTGCCTAGTCTTGATTATAAGAAGTTCCTCAGAATTAGTTTGTATCTGTCAAGTTGCAACATAAATCTGGCAAAATCAAAAATATTTTCAAATAAATTTTCCTAAAACATGTCCACAAGAACCTTAATACACCAAAGCAAAAGTTTCAATTACTATTAGTAATGTATTACTCAAACAACATTCTTGGTCAACAGAGAACTTGAATTTCATACCTCTCCTTGCCACCAGTATACTGACTCAATACCTGCACAAGACATAACACACATAGCTTTTAAAATTCAAGTGAGATGCAACTTGTAAAATTAACCTGGTCAAAAAAAAATTAACTCAATCATTTCCATCCAACCAGAACCATGCTCAGGTGCTATACATCATTATGCACATCATTATTTTGCATGGGTTTTGGTTTATGTAACCCCATGCTTTTATTTTAATTTCTTTTGTTTTTCTTCTTTTTTCAGTAAATTATGGTGACATATAGTCCCCTTGCCTTTAAAAAAAGTTAGTCTTTTCAATTCCATTGTGCATTGTTATTCCATTTTTTAGGATTTGTTACCTACAATCGTGGATATTCAATGATTGGTTAGTGTATCAGTTTAAATACAATGATTGTGAATGAAAAAGGCAAGAATGAATTAGCCCAAATCTCCCTTCTCTGTATTTCTTAGGAGTTTTGCCTTGTTCTCGAATACAAGGCATATCTCTTCCCTATCAAAGAGGGAGAGATTGAACGCACCCTATTTTGAGATTGGAGAGTCCAAAAGTGAGCATACAAAACGTGTAACTTCCTAAAATTTTAGATTAATTATTTAAATAATAAGATTAAGCTAGTATAAGTTTTATTGTAGAAAATTATTAGGATAACAATTTATTGGAATTGTTTAGCAAATAAAAATAAATACAATGTTTGTTTTATATATATATAAACAAATGTTATATTCACATAGGCCACATGAAGATTTTGGCTGCCAAACGGCGGTGCAGCACTTGAAGAATACTTTGTGGAATTCTTAGATGTAAAAAAGATTAAATAAATAGTAATAATAATGGAAGGTCCCACGTATATTAAAATGATTTGAGAGAAAGAAAGACTATATCAAAAATCACGTACAGTTTCGGGACTTATCTTTTGATAAATATAAAATCGTTTGTATTTTGGAAAATGGGGCCCCTGGTTTAATTTGCAGTTAAATGGTTATAGCATTATTCTCACATGGAATTCATAACAATTACAATGGCGAATATTTGCTCCGTAGAACATGATGCTGACAGATATGAATAATGTTTGCAACATAAATATCTAATTTTTTAATTATAGCAAACCACCTAATTTCTGAAAGGATGCGAAAAAAGAACTTGATGTTGAGGATCGGCTTTTTACACCATTTGGCGCAATGTTCAGTGTCTTCCCTACCAATCACTTTTTGTTTCTACCAATGAAGATATCTAATAGGGTATGCAATGTATGTCTTATTTGGTATGCGATTCCATTTTTTTCTTTTAATATTATTATACAACCCTTTTTTATAGTGAATCTGATATGGAATATATAGTATGATGAATTTGTTACGTAGTATGTAGGGTTAATGAGATAACCTGGCATCACGATCCCAATGGTGACAGAATCAGGTTCGCAACCAGGATTGCAACGTTTGGTAACTATGGGGTGTTAGTGTGATTATATTATAATTGCATATGTTAAAGAAGGGATCCTCTTCTCCTCTATGCTGGCGCTACACTTTATCGTGTAGTGATGCCAGTAATTATCTCAAACCACTGCAACAACAAAAAAGGAGATTGACTACGAAATGCAGAATTTTATTGACTACCAATCTACCATGTTGGTCTAATCTCTTAGCTTACTTCACCGTGATAACATTTGGGGAGTTTTAAAAGGATTGTGGTACAGGCAGAGCTTAAATGAGGAGCCCACCCTGTGTGTTTCTCTGTTCTGGGGAAAGGTTGGAATGCCAGGGCCGGAAGACTGGTTGAAAAGCTAATACATATAAAGATAAAATAAGAATACTGTGGACCGCAAATGCAGATCGATGGTACAAGAAACACATAAATCAGAAGATAAAAAAATAAGACCGAAAGTGCATAAAATCAGAAGCAAAGGTCCGTTCACATAAAATCGTATTGAACCGATTACAGCCATCAACAGTATCCTCTATATAATAACACCTAGACCTCAGTGTCTAGTTATATATATGGCATGACAGCTTTATTTAACACACACAGGCAGAAAAACAATGGAAATCAAACCCTCTGGCGGTAAACTTGATAGTCACTCCCTTGTGCTCTCTTTAATCCATTCTAAATATTCAAGATTTCCCCCAGTGATGGGTAGGGAGATCACTTCTGGTACTCTGAAAAAAAGAAAAAGGAAGCGGTGAGAAGAAACTAAAACGCACTTATGTTTTCTACAGTTCGACCAAAGTTCATTTCAACAAGTTTTTAATGCCAAAGTTCTTGGGTCTTGACACTTGGAAGATATACAATTTAATAAGAGTTTATTTCTTCAAGCTTGATTTTAGGACAAATAGTAAACACAATTCAAACTCTGCAAAGCAAATTTAAATTTTATTACAAGAATATTTACCAAATGTATTAGCCTTACATGTATTCATGATTTGCTTTGACATGCTTTGTCAGTGCTTCCAGAAGGGATTGCCTAGTCTTGATTATAAGAAGTTCCTCAGAATTAGTTTGTATCTGTCAAGTTGCAACATAAATCTGGCAAAATCAAAAATATTTTCAAATAAATTTTCCTAAAACATATCCACAAGAACCTTAATACACCAAAGCAAAAGTTTCAATTACTATTAGTAATGTATTACTCAAACAACATTCTTGGTCGACAGAGAACTTGAATTTCATACCTCTCCTTGCCACCATTATACTGACTCAATACCTGCACAAGACATAACACACATAGCTTTTAAAATTCAAGTGAGATGCAACTTGTAAAATTAACCTGGTAAAAAAAAATTAACTCAATCATTTCCATCCAATCAGAACCATGCTCAGGTGCTATACATCATTATGCACACCAAATATGAGTACAATGTGAATGAAGATGTGAAAAGTAATAGAATCCACTCAAGTCTTAGTTAAGTAGTTGCCCATACATGAAGGTATGTCTATAGGTAACAATTAGCGACAACTGTTAAATATGGGCACAAATTAGGACAATGAGAATGTACTCTGTTTGTTAAGCCTAGAGGAGGCAAGGGAAGGTAGGCATTTTGTTGAGTGAGCTATGGAAAGGGAGAGGCCTTTAGTCTCTCGAATACTTGGTGTATTCATGTGTTCATTGTATTATTTGTTTTTCTGAACCAGTTCATATCAACTACATGCTCAGAAAAGGAGTAATTTATAAAAATAAAATAAAAATCCCTAAAGATTTTAACTTTGAGGAAACAAATTCAATTAATTGAACCACATTCAGTTTGTGATTCAAGTGAGCACAGAGTACGAAAACAATAAATAAAAGAAAGCTGTGAAACTTTGCCTAACAAGTTCATAACTCTGGATTACTATAGAGTAATTCTTGGACACAATCTCATGGAGACAGATGCAAACAGAGAAACCTTAATACGAAGTGAATTTTTTCAATCTGGACCTAGGTATTCAATAGAAAAACCTAATCTATGAATGGAATTTCACACCTCACACATGAAAGGAAAATCATACCTGGTACCCTGTTCACACAAGCTGCAAGCTTTTCTTTCACCATGCTTGCCGCCAACTTCTTAGCTGCAAACAAAATCAATAAATAATTAAATAACATAATGAAATCAAGGAAAGAGGATCAATGGATTTGGAAAGGGGAATTGATGGAACCTGCTTCTTTGTTGGGAACAGTGACATAGGCAACGATGCTTGGGACGGTGGTGTTGTTGTTTCCTTCCATTCTGATAGTGTGAGAGTGAGAGTAAATGGTGTTTGCAGAATAAGATATCAATTTGAAACAGAGGGAATTCAATTGGATAGAGAAATAAAGAGAATTAGGGTTTTAGCGGTGGCGGAGAATGAAAGTGAGTTAGTACAGTAAGAGTGTGATAGGTTATGGGCTGGAATGATAACAAAATAGCAAAGGGGCCCAATAGAGAATTCTAGTATGCTGAGTCATTAGTTGTCTAGCTCTATTATATATTATTCCTAGTTAGTTATTTCAATAATGATAATGCTGTTGAAGTTGATTCTGATTACACGGTGGTTTTTCCTAAATCTCATAAATATAATATGAGGATGAATAGAAAACCTAATATTAGGTTTAGATGATTTATTTTGCATGGGTTTTGGTTTATGTCACCCCATGCTTTTATTTTAATTTCTTTTATTTTTCTTCTTTTTTCAATAAATTATGGGGACATATAGTCCCCTTGCCTTAAAAAAAAGTTAGTCTTTTCAATTCCATGTGCATTGTTATTCCATTTTTTAGGATTTGTTACCTACAATCGTGGATATTCAATGATTGGTTAGTGTATCAGTTTAAATACAATGATTGTGAATGAAAAAGGCAAGAATGAATTAGCCCAAATCTCCCTTCTCAGTATTTCTTAGGAGTTTTCCCTTGCTCTCGAATACAAGGCATATCTCTTCCCTATCAAAGAGGGAGAGATTGAACGCACCCTATTTTGAGATTGGAGAGTCCAAAAGTGAGCATACAAAACGTGTAACATCCTAAAATTTTAGATTAATTATTTAAATAATAAGATTAAGCTAGTATAAGTTTTATTGTAGAAAATTATTAGGATAACAATTTATTGGAATTGTTTAGCAAATAAAAATAAATACAATGTTTGTTTTATATATATATAAACATACGTGATATTCACATAGGCCACATGAAGATTTTGGCTGCCAAACGGAGGTGCAGCACTTGAAGAATACTTTGTGGAATTCTTAGATGTAAAAAAGATTAAATAAATAGTAATAATAATGGAAGGTCCCACGTATATTAAAATGATTTGAGAGAAAGAAAGACTATATCAAAAATCACATACAGTTTCGGGACTTATCTTTTGATAAATATAAAATCGTTTGTATTTTGGAAAATGGGGCCCCCGGTTTAATTTGCAGTTAAATGGTTATAACATTATTCTCACATTGAATTCATAACAATTACAATGGCGAATATTTGCTCCGTAGAACATGATGCTGACAGATATGAATAATGTTTGCAACATAAATATCTAATTTTTTTAATTATAGCAAACCACCTAATTTCTGAAAGGATGCGAAAAAAGAACTTGATGTTGAGGATCGGCTTTTTACACCATTTGGCGCAATGTTCAGTGTCTTCCCTACCAATCACTTTTTGTTTCTACCAATGAAGATATCTAATAGGGTATGCAATGTATGTCTTATTTGGTATGCGATTCCTTTTGTTTTTTTTAATATTATTATACAACCCTTTTTTATAGTGAATCTGATATGGAATATATAGTATGATGAAATTGTTACGTAGTATGTAGGGTTAATTAGATAATCTGGCATCACGATCCCAATGGCGACAAAATTGGGTTCGCAACCAGGATCGCAACGTCTGGTAACTATCGGGTGTTAGTGTGATTATATTATAATTGCATATGTTAAAGAAGGGATCCTCTTCTCCTCTATGCTGGCGCTACACTTTATCGTGTAGTGATGCCAGTAATTATCTCAAACCACTGCAACAACAAAAAAGGAGATTGACTACGAAATGCAGAATTTTATTGACTACCAATCTACCATGTTGGTCTAATCTCTTAGCTTACTTCACCGTGATAACATTTGGGGAGTTTTAAAAGGATTGTGGTACAGGCAGAGCTTAAATGAGGAGCCCACCCTGTGTGTTTCTCTGTTCTGGGGAAAGGTTGGAATGCCAGGGCCGGAAGACTGGTTGAAAAGATAATACATATAAAGATAAAATAAGAATACTGTGGACCGCAAATGCAGATCGATGGTATAAGAAACACATAAATCAGAAGATAAAAAAATAAGACCGAAAGTGCATAAAATCAGAAGCAAAGGTCCATTCACATAAAATCGTATTGAACCGATTACAGCCATCAACAGTATCCTCTATATAATAACACCTAGACCTCAGTGTCTAGTTATATATATGGCATGACAGCTTTATTTAACACACACAGGCAGAAGAACAATGCAAATCAAACCCTCTGGCGGTAAACTTGATAGTCACTCCCTTGTGCTCTCTTTAATCCATTCTAAATATTCAAGATTTCCCCCAGTGATGGGTAGGGAGATCACTTCTGGTACTCTGAAAAAAAGAAAAAGGAAGCGGTGAGAAGAAACTAAAACGCACTTATGTTTTCTACAGTTCGACCAAAGTTCATTTCAACAAGTTTTTAATGCCAAAGTTCTTGGGTCTTGACTCTTGGAAGATATACAGTTTAATAAGAGTTTATTTCTTCAAGCTTGATTTTAGGACAAATAGTAAACACAATTCAAACTCTACAAAGCAAATTTAAATTTTATTACAAGAATATTTACTAAATGTATTAGCCTTACATGTATTCATGATTTGCTTTGACATGCTTTGTCAGTGCTTCCAGAAGGGATTGCCTAGTCTTGATTATAAGAAGTTCCTCAGAATTAGTTTGTATCTGTCAAGTTGCAACATAAATCTGGCAAAATCAAAAATATTTTCAAATAAATTTTCCTAAAACATGTCCACAAGAACCTTAATACACCAAAGCAAAAGTTTCAATTACTATTAGTAATGTATTACTCAAACAACATTCTAGGTCAACAGAGAACTTGAATTTCATACCTCTCCTTGCCACCAGTATACTGACTCAATACCTGCACAAGACATAACACACATAGCTTTTAAAATTCAAGTGAGATGCAACTTGTAAAATTAACCTGGTCAAAAAAAAATTAACTCAATCATTTCCATCCAACCAGAACCATGCTCAGGTGCTATACATCATTATGCACACCAAATATGAGTACAATGTGAATGAAGATGTGAAAAGTAATAGAATCCACTCAAGTCTTAGTTAAGTAGTTGCCCATACATGAAGGTATGTCTATAGGTAACAATTAGCGACAACTGTTAAATATGGGCACAAATTAGGACAATGAGAATGTACTCTGTTTGTTAAGCCTAGAGGAGGCAAGGGAAGGTAGGCATTTTGTTGAGTGAGCTATGGAAAGGGAGTGGCCTTTAGTCTCTCGAATACTTGGTGTATTCATGTGTTCATTGTATTTTTTGTTTTTCTGAACCAGTTCCTATCAACTACATGCTCAGAAAAGGAGTAATTTATAAAAATAAAATAAAAATCCCTAAAGATTTTAACTTTGAGGAAACAAATTCAATTAATTGAACCACATTCAGTTTGTGATTCAAGTGAGCACAGAGTATGAAAACAATAAATAAAGAAAGCTGTGAAACTTTGCCTAACAAGTTCATAACTCTGGATTACTATAGAGTAATTCTTGGACACAATCTCATGCAGACAGATGCAAACAGAGAAACCTTAATACGAAGTGAATTTTTTCAATCTGGACCTAGGTATTCAATAGAAAAACCTAATCTATGAATGGAATTTCACACCTCACACATGAAAGGAAAATCATACCTAGTACCCTGTTCACACAAGCTGCAAGCTTTTCTTTCACCATGCTTGCCGCCAACTTCTTAGCTGCAAACAAAATCAATAAATAAATTAAATAACATAATGAAATCAAGGAAAGAGGATCAATGGATTTGGAAAGGGAAATTGATGGAACCTGCTTCTTTGTTGGGAACAGTGACATAGGCAACGATGCTTGGGACGGTGGTGTTGTTGTTTCCTTCCATTCTGATAGTGTGAGAGTGAGAGTAAATGGTGTTTGCAGAATAAGATATCAATTTGAAACAGAGGGAATTCAATTGGATAGAGAAATAAAGAGAATTAGGGTTTTAGCGGTGGCGGAGAATGAAAGTGAGTTAGTACAGTAAGAGTGTGATAGGTTATGGGCTGGAATGATAACAAAATAGCAAAGGGGCCCAATAGAGAATTCTAGTATGCTGAGTCATTAGTTGTCTAGCTCTATTATATATTATTCCTAGTTAGTTATTTCAATAATGATAATGCTGTTGAAGTTGATTCTGATTACACGGTGGTTTTGCCTAAATCTCATAAATATAATATGAGGATGAATAGTGAGACGCCCCGACGTCCCATTAAAGAAAAACCCAAAATATTAAGGCTTAATCGTGTTATTAGCGATAAACGGTTATACTTAAACAGCGGAAAATTAAAACTTAAAATGTAAATAGTTAACATGCAGATACATCACACATATATACATAGATAAATATATACATCATCGCCTAATACGCAACTGCCAAGGGATTTCTATCAGTAGGATCCCGATATATATACAAAACGGCGGTACATAACATAAAGAAAATACATCAAAAGATAAAAGGGGAGATGCCTCGCCGATTCTCTCCACACCCCGTCCCCTCTCAAAATACAACAAAGCCTCACTCACGCCTATACAGATGGCACTGGCCCTAGCCATCAAATACTACCACCCTCGTCTGCATCCCGCGGTCCGGCAGGTCCGGACACTCCTCCGCTCTCACTGGACGAGCTCCTATCCGACTGCCTCTGAAACCTCTGTCGGTAAAGTCTACTGTCACTGGGATGAAACTGTCTGGTAGATACTCGAGAAGACTCTGAAAACCATAGCCCGGATCTCTGGAGGCGCTGGAACCTCTGGAAGGGGTGCCAGGTCCTGGGCGGGGACAACCGGTTCCTCCTCCTGGATAGGTGCCAACTCAGGTCCTGGTGCTGGTGCCGGTGCGAGTCCTGGAACTAGTACCTCAAAGGGTACCATGAAGGGATCTGGGGCCATGCCTGGCATCGGCGGTATATGTCCATCTGGCTGTCCTACCTGGAAAGGAAGGGTAGTGCCAACACGAAATGTGCCGACGAATCCTATCGGCGCTCCCTGTCCGAGCCCGGAGGTGATGGACGTAGGACCCGTATACACAACGAAGCGAGTGACTGGGTCCACGAGCCACCCGTTCGGATCTAAGCACTCAACCTCAAAGGTCCCCGAGAGGGGAAACCCCGGGTCCTGAGTCATCCATGGGTGATCCCAGTGCGCCATCAACACGATCTGGATCTGTTATGCAAAACATATATGTACAAGTATACGACAAAAGAAAAAGAAAAGGGGATAAGAAGCCATATAACATCAAACGTGGAAAGGGTTTAGCGACATTTAATTCTATAACAGCACGATAAACATCCATCTCCCAAAATATAGTTTATATATATTTATATAACACAAGCATCCTCAATTTACATCTAGGGTCTTTTCCTCTACCCCCATCATGATGCAATGCAAATGTGTATGAATCTCCTCAGGTAGTCGGCCATATCCGGATATCACAACAATCGACACGTCCCAGAGGCCCCGGCGCACACCCTCGTCCGCGGCTGGAGGGTGCCCATGCAAAGCAATGGCACTATAGCTACACAACCGATGCACACCTCTGGACCACGGCCAGGGTGCTCATGCAATGCATGAACTATAGCTGCAACTAAAATGAAATCATGTCTGGGACGGTCCGCCGTTAGCCTAGACCCCGGGAATTCTCCCTCCGAGGAATAGACCCCAACGACCATGTTTCAGGTCCACAAACGACCATGTTTCAGGTCCACATATCACAGACCATGTTTCAGGTCACCCCCTAGTGCCCTAACCGCTCATCATCACCTCATAAATAACCTCAATAAAACCTCATCATCATATACATCAATCATCTCGGTTAGGCACTACTAACACATAAGGTATGATTTCCCCAATACATCATCAATGCTCATCATATCTCATCACTTATTCAAACTCTGCTCATAATCATTACACTCATGGCATCATAACATCATATCAATCATGGCATCAACTCCAATACAATAATAATAATAATTATCATATGATATATCAACACTCAGCATTAGTCATCAATCATCATATCAACGCAACTAATTCAAGCAGTCACAACAGCCAATCATAAAATAATAAAATAATACATTTTTATCGTAACGACGATAAACGCACAATTTCAATATCATCATTGGTACCACTAAGTAGTCCCCAATGTGACATAGACATTGTCCGTTACTCGCTCTCGAGTAGGGTTTAGGTCGCCCTACGCCATTATCGAACTAAATGTAACTGCGCCGTTTCCGACGTTAAATGGTTTCTTTCCCCCACCTGGGAAGTCGTACGATGAACGAAACGAGACGAAACAAGCGGTTCCTCCACGAGTTCAATTCTGCCCAGCACGGTTCTAGGGCCTCGGAGCTTCCAAAAATTCACCTAAGCATCACATTACGAAGCACAAGTTACCACGAGTTCATCCTCGAAGACGGAATCGAATTCCGATAACCGAAACGAAAGATATAAAGATAAACGTAACGAAACGACTTTCGATATAAACGAGGACAATTTACCTTCGACTATTGAAGAAACGGGGAAGAGGAGAATGAAGGTATCGTCACTACGATCGCAACCACGTACTCCGTTTTGCGAAAGGACGATCGGGCAAGTCACACTCACTCAAGAACTCCTCTCTCTCACTAAACTCTCTCTCTTTCTCTCTCTATATGCTCCTCTCTGTTTTCTCAGAGTGAGCTCTCTGCCTCTCTGTTTCGTTCTTATGGTTTAAGTGACTTTGTGTCACTTAAGCCCTTTTTATTTTTCTGATTCACGCTGCCACGCTCGAGCGTGGAATTTGTCACGCTTGAGCGTGGTCACGCTTGAGCATGGACAATTTTCACGCTTGAGCGTGAAGACCACCGCAGCCATGCAACCACTCAGAGGCTGCCACGTCAACGCCCGTTGACACGTAGCAAGTCAAAGCATGGCCCTTGTCTGGTTGACTTGGGCGCTTGAGCGTGGACACACCCACGCTTGAGCGTATTGTGGACGCTCGAGCGTGATGTTTGCCACGCTTGAGCGTTGACTTTTGACCAGAAAGTCAACTCTTTACGTTCAGGGTCCGTTCGATGTCCGATTGACCCCAAATTTGAGATATAGGCTCCTTATGACCTAATGAACAATCCCTAACCATCAAAATGCCTAATCTCCTCTTTAAATCCAAATTTTTTTGTTCCACCCTCAATTATCTAAAAGATACTAACCGGAAACCCTAGCTGTTCTCTATACCTCAAATCACCTCTCAGATATACAATCCAAACCTTAAACCTAAACATCATACATAACCACACATAAAATAACGGATGTTACATTTCTACCCTCCTTAAAAGAAATTCCGTCCCCGGAATTACATACCTGAGAATAAATGGGGGTACTGCTGCTGCATATCTGCCTCACGCTCCCAAGTAGCATCTCCGGTAACACTATCCCAAATGACCTTGACCAGGGGAATTTGTTTACCACGGAGTTCTTTAATCCTTCTATCTGCAATCTTAGACGGTAGAGCCTCAAATTCTAGATTCTCTCGGAGTTGTATTGACTCTGGCTCAATTACATGAGAAGGATCGGGGAAATATTTTCTCAATTGAGAAACATGAAATACATCGTGAAGGTTGGAGAGGTAAGGGGGTAAGGCTATCTGGTAGGCTACTGAACCAATTCGTCGAAGAATCTGAAATGGTCCAATAAATCGGGGAGTGAGCTTTCTAGACTTTATAGCTCTGCCAATTCCGGTCTTCGGAGTGACTCTCAAGAATACGTGATCACCTTCTTGGAACTCTAAGGGTCTCCTCCTTTTATTACTGTAGCTCCTCTGCCTATCCTGCGCTTCCCTCATTTTCTCTCTTATCTTCTTGACTTGCTCCGTTGTTTGCTGTACCACATCGGGATCTAACACTTGGCTCTCGCCAGTCTCATACCAACACAACGGGGTTCTGCATTTTCTTCCATAGAGAGCCTCATACGGTGCCATTCCGATACTACTATGGAAACTGTTATTGTATGTGAACTCAATCAAGGGTAGGAATTCATCCCAACTGCCAACATGTTCTAACACACACGCTCTTAAAAGATCCTCCAATGATTGAATTGTTCTCTCTGACTGCCCATCCGTCTGAGGATGATAAGCTGAACTCATCCTCAACTTGGTTCCCAAAGCATTGTGTAACTGTCTCCAAAATCTAGATGTAAATCTAGGATCCCGATCGGAGACAATACTCGATGGTACACCGTGCAACCTCACTACTTCCTTGATGTAAATCTGGGTCAACTTCTCAAGACTATAACGCTCACCAATAGGTAAGAAGTGAGCACACTTCGTTAGCCTATCAATGATAACCCAAATCGCATCAAACTTCTTCGGAGTTCGTGGTAATCCAACCACAAAGTCCATCGCTATGCTATCACACTTCCACTCTGGGATATCCAAGGACTGTAACAACCCTGCTGGCTTCTGATGCTCTATCTTAGCTTTCTGGCACACTAGACATGATAGAACATACTCGGCCACTTCCTTCTTCATCTTTGGCCACCAAAACATTTTCTTCAAATCTTGATACATCTTGGTGGCTCCCGGGTGGAAACTCAACTTACTCTTATGTGCCTCCTCTAAAATCATCTTCCTAATCTCTAAGTCCTCGGGCACACATATCCGATCTCTAAACCTTAATACACCATCGGATCCTTTCCTAAACTCTGAAACTTTCCCTTCATCTATGCCTCGACTTATCTCTTGCAGATATTCATCCTGAACTTGCTTAAACCTGAGGTCTCTCAAAAACTCACTGCTAATAGTGATCATACCTAAGCATATTCTATCCTCAGCCAAATCCATACCTAGGTTCAAATCTCTAAACTGTTCAAGTAATCCCATCTCTTTCACCATCATTGCGGATACGTGCAAAGATTTCCGACTCAGTGCATCCGCCACAACATTAGCTTTCCCAGGATGGTATTGAAGATCAAACTCATAATCCTTAATAAATTCCATCCATCTACGCTGTCTCATGTTCAGCTCCTTCTGATCAAACAGATACTTTAAACTCTTATGATCGCTGAACACATTAAACTTGGCTCCATACAAATAGTGTCGCCATATCTGCAATGCGAACACTATGGCTGCCAATTCCAGATCATGAGTCGGGTAGTTTCTTTCATGAACCCTCAACTGTCGGGAAGCGTAAGCCACTACTCTCCCCTCTTGCATCAAAACACAACCCAAACCTTGATATGACGCGTCACAGTACACGTCAAACTGTCCTAATGGCTCTGGTAATGTCAGCACAGGAGATGTAGTCAACTTCTCCTTTAGCTTTTGAAAGCTCTCCTCACATCTTTCGGTCCAAACAAACGTCGTACCTTTTCGCGTTAACTGCGTCATAGGCAACGCAATCTTGGAGAAACCCTCAATAAACCTCCTGTAATACTCGGCTAATCCTAGGAAAACTTCTCACCTCGGTTACCGACTTAGGCCTCTCCCACCTAATCACTGCCTCTACCTTAACTGGATCTACAGCTATCCCTTCCTTATTGATTATATGACCTAGGAACTGTACTTCCTCTAACCAAAATTCACATTTGGATAGCTTAGCGTACAACTGCCTATCCTTCAACACCTGCAACACCACTCTCAGATGTTCCTCGTGCTCTTCCCGGCTACGGGAGTAGATAAGAATGTCATCAATAAACACCACAACGAACTTGTCGAGGAACGGTCTAAAGATCCTGTTCATGTAATCCATGAATACTGCTGGGGCATTAGTTACACCAAAAGGCATAACTAGATACTCATAGTGCCCATACCTTGTTCTGAAAGCAGTTTTAGGTATATCCTCCTTCTTTACCCTAATCTGATGGTATCCTGATCTTAAATCTATCTTAGAAAACACCGAAGCTCCCTTCAACTGATCCATCAGATCATCTATCCTAGGCAACGGATATTTGTTCTTGATTGTAACCTTGTTTAACTGTCTATAGTCCGTACACAACCTAGCACTTCCATCCTTTTTCTTCACAAACAATACTGGTGCTCCCCACGGTGATACACTCGGTCTGATGAATTCCTTTTTCATCATATCATCCAGTTGTTTCTTTAACTCTGCCAACTCCACAGGTGACATCCGATAAGGAGCTACTGATATGGGTCCTGCCCCTGGCATGAGATCTATGGTGAATTCAACCTCCCTCTCTGGCGGCAAACCTGGAACATCAGGAGGGAAAACCTCGGGAAACTCTCTCACGATAGGCATAGAATCTATACTTGGAGTCTCCTTAGCTTCCAAAGAGAAAAGCATCACATACTGCTGAGAATCATCACTTCTCATAGTTGCTCCTTCATTGGCAGATACCATGCTAGAAGGCTCAAGGAAGGATAAAGTCTTTTGGGCACAGTTTAACACTACATGGTTGCCGATAGCCAATCCATGCCAAGGATAACATCTATCTGTTGCATCGGCAAACAGATGAGATCTACGAGGATGTCGACTGGTTGAAAATAGGGCATTCCTCGTAGATCTCATCTGTTTGCCTAGCAACAGATAGATGTTATCCTTGGCATGGATTGGCTTCAAAGACTTTATCCTTCCTTGAGCCTTCTAGCATAGTATCTGCCAATGAAGGAGCAACTATGAGGAGTGATGATTCTCAGCAGTATGTGATGCTTTTCCTCTTTGGAAGCTAAGGAGACTCCAAGTATAGATTCTATGCCTATCGTGAGAGAGTTTCCCGAGGTTTTCCCTCCTGATGTTCCAGGTTTGCCACCAGAGAGGGAGGTTGAATTCACCATAGATCTCATGCCAGGGGCAGGACCCATATCAGTAGCTCCTTATCGGATGTCACCTGTGGAGTTTGGCAGAGTTAAAGAAACAACTGGATGATATGATGAAAAAGGAATTCATCAGACCGAGTGTATCACCGTGGGGAGCACCAGTATTGTTTTGTGAAGAAAAAGGATGGAAGTGCTAGGTTGTGTACGGACTATAGACAGTTAAACAAGGTTACAATCAAGAACAAATATCCGTTGCCTAGGATAGATGATCTGATGGATCAGTTGAAGGGAGCTTCGGTGTTTTCTAAGATAGATTTAAGATCAGGATACCATCAGATTAGGGTAAAGAAGGAGGATATACCTAAAACTGCTTTCAGAACAAGGTATGGGCACTATGAGTATCTAGTTATGCCTTTTGGTGTAACTAATGCCCCAGCAGTATTCATGGATTACATGAACAGGATCTTTAGACCGTTCCTCGACAAGTTCGTTGTGGTGTTTATTGATGACATTCTTATCTATTTCCGTAGCCGGGAAGAGCACGAGGAACATCTGAGAGTGGTGTTGCAAGTGTTGAAGGATAGGCAGTTGTACGCTAAGCTATCCAAATGGTGAATTTTGGTTAGAGGAAGTACAGTTCCTAGGTCATATAATCAATATGGAAGGGATAGCTGTAGATCCAGTTAAGGTAGAGGCAGTGATTAGGTGGGAGAGGCCTAAGTCAGTAACAGAGGTGAGAAGTTTCCTAGGATTAGCCGGGTATTACAGGAGGTTTTATTGAGGGTTTCTCCAAGATTGCGTTGCCTATGACGCAGTTAACGCGAAAAGGTACGGCGTTTGTTTGGACCGAAAGATGTGAGGAGAGCTTTCAAAAGCTAAAGGAGAAGTTGACTACATCTCCTGTGCTGACATTACCAGAGCCATTAGGACAGTTTGACGTGTACTGTGACGCGTCATATCAAGGTTTGGGTTGTGTTTTGATGCAAGAGGGAAGAGTAGTGGCTTACGCTTCCCGACAGTTGAGGGTTCATGAAAGAAACTACCCGACTCATGATCTGGAATTGGCAGCCATAGTGTTCGCATTGAAGATATGGCGACACTATCTGTATGGAGCTAAGTTTAATGTGTTCAGCGATCATAAGAGTTTAAAGTATCTGTTTGATCAGAAGGAGCTGAACATGAGACAGCGTAGATGGATGGAATTTATTAAGGATTATGAGTTTGATCTTCAATACCATCCTGGGAAAGCTAATGTTGTGGCGGATGCACTGAGTCGGAAATCTTTGCACGTATCCGCGATGATGGTGAAAGAGATGGGATTGCTTGAACAGTTTAGAGATTTGAACCTAGGTATGGATTTGGCTGAGGATAGAATATGCTTAGGTATGATCACTATCAGCAGTGAGTTTTTGAGAGACCTCAGGTTTAAGCAAGTTCAGGATGAATATCTACAAGAGATAAGTCGAGGCATAGATGAAGGGAAAGTTTCAGAGTTTAGGAAAGGATCCGATGGTGTGTTGAGGTTTAGAGATCGGATATGTGTGCCCGAGGACTTAGAGATTAGGAAGATGATTTTAGAGGAGGCACATAAGAGTAAGTTGAGTTTCCACCCGGGAGCCACCAAGATGTATCAAGATTTGAAGAAAATGTTTTGGTGGCCAAAGATGAAGAAGGAGGTGGCAGAGTATGTTCTATCATGTCTAGTGTGCCAGAAAGCTAAGATAGATCATCAGAAGCCAGCAGGGTTTGTTACAGTCCTTGGATATCCCAGAGTGGAAGTGGGATAGCATAGCGATGGACTTTGTGGTTGGATTACCACGAACTCCGAAGAAGTTTGATGCGATTTGGGTTATCATTGATAGGCTAACGAAGTGTGCTCACTTCTTACCTATTGGTGAGAGTTATAGTCTTGAGAAGTTGACCCAGATTTACATCAAGGAAGTAGTGAGGTTGCACGGTGTACCATCGAGTATTGTCTCCGATCGGGATCCTAGATTTACATCTAGATTTTGGAGACAGTTACACAATGCTTTGGGAACCAAGTTGAGGATGAGTTCAGCTTATCATCCTCAGACGGATGGGCAGTCAGAGAGAACAATTCAATCATTGGAGGATCTTTTAAGAGCATGTGTGTTAGAACATGTTGGCAGTTGGGATGAATTCCTACCCTTGATTGAGTTCACATACAATAACAGTTTCCATAGTAGTATCGGAATGGCACCGTATGAGGCTCTCTATGGAAGAAAATGCAGAACCCCGTTGTGTTGGTATGAGACTGGCGAGAGCCAAGTGTTAGGTCCCGATGTGGTACAGCAAACAACGGAGCAAGTCAAGAAGATAAGAGAGAAAATGAGGGAAGCGCAGGATAGGCAGAGGAGCTACAGTAATAAAAGGAGGAGACCCTTAGAGTTCCAAGAAGGTGATCACGTGTTCTTGAGAGTCACTCCGAAGACCGGAATTGGCAGAGCTATAAAGTCTAGAAAGCTCACTCCCCGATTTATTGGACCATTTCAGATTCTTCGACGAATTGGTTCAGTAGCCTACCAGATAGCCTTACCCCCTTAACCTCTCCAACCTCCACGATGTATTTCATGTTTCTCAATTGAGAAAATATTTCCCCGATCCTTCTCATGTAATTGAGCCAGAGTCAATACAACTCCGAGAGAATCTAGAATATGAGGCTCTACCGTCTAAGATTGCAGATAGAAGGATTAAAGAACTCCGTGGTAAACAGATTCCCCTAGTCAAGGTCATTTGGGATAGTGTTACCGGAGATGCTACTTGGGAGCGTGAGGCAGATATGCAGCAGCAGTACCCCCATTTATTCTCAGGTATGTAATTTCCGGGGACGGAATTTCTTTTAAGGGGGTAGAAATGTAACATCCGTTATTTTTATGTGTGGTTTATGTATGATGTTTAGGTTTAAGGTTTGGATTGTATAACTGAGAGGTGATTTGAGGTATAGAGAACAGCTAGGGTTTCCGGTTAGTGTCTTTTAGATAATTGAGGGTGGAACAAAAAATTTTGGAGTTAAAGAGGAGATTAGGAATTTTGATGGTTAGAAATTGTTCATTAGGTCCTAAGGAGCCTATATCTCAAATTTGGGGTCAATCAGACATCGAACGGACCCTGACCGTAAAGAGTTGACTTTCTGGTCAAAAGTCAACGCTGCAAGCGTGGCAAACATCACGCTCGAGCGTCCACAATACGCTCAAGCGTGGGTGTGTCCACGCTCAAGCGCCCAAGTCAACCAGACAAGGGCCATGCTTTGACTTGCTACGTGTCAACGGGCGCTGACGTGGCAGCCTCTGAGTGGTTGCATGGCTGCGGTGGTTTTTCACGCTCAAGCGTGAAAATTGTCCACGCTCAAGCGTGACCACGCTCAAGCGTGAAAATTCCACGCTCGAGCGTGGCAGCGTGAATCAGAAAAATAAAAAGGGCTTAAGTGACACAAAGTCACTTAAGCCATAAGAAACGAAACAGAGAGGCAGAGAGCAGAGACTGAGAAAACAGAGAGGGCATATAGAGAGAGAAAGAGAGAGAGTTTAGTGAGAGAAAAGAGTTCTTGAGTGAGTGTGGCTTGCCCGATCGTCCTTTCGCAAAACGGAGTACGTGGTTGCGATCGTAGTGACGATACCTTCATTCTCCTCTTCCCCGTTTTCTTCAATAGTCGAAGGTAAATTATTCCCGTTTATATCGAAAGTCGTTTCGTTACGTTTATATTTATATCTTTCGTTTCGGTTATCGGAATTCGATTCCGTCTTCGAGGATGAACTCGTGGTAACGTGTGCTTCGTAATGTGATGCTTAGGTGAATTTTTGGAAGCTCCGAGGCCCTATAATCGTGCTGGGCAGATTCGAAGTCGTGGAGAACGTCGCTTGTTTCGTCTCGTTTCGTTCATCGTACGACTTCCCAGGTGGGGGAAAGAAACCATTTAACGTCGGAAACGGCGCAGTTACATTTAGTTCGATAATGGCGTAGGGCGACCTAAACCCTACTCGAGAGCAAGTAACGGACAATGTCCATGTCACATTGGGGACTACTTAGTGGTACCAATGATGATATTGAAATTGTGCGTTTATCGTCGTTACGATAAAAATGTATTATTTTATTATTTTATGACTGGCTGTTGTGACTGCTTGAATTAGTTGCGTTGATATGATGATTGATGACTGATACTGAGTGTTGATATATCTTATGAAAATTATTATTATTATTATATTGGAGTTGATGCCATGATTGATATGATGACATGATGCCATGATTAATATGATGATTTGATGGAATAATGTTATGATGCCATGAGTGTAATGATTATGAGTAGAGTTTGAGTAAGTGATGAGATATGACGAGCATTGATGATGTATTGGGGAAATCATACTTTATGTGTTAGTAGTGCCTAACCGAGATGATTGATGTTATATGATGATGAGGTTTTATTGAGGTTATTTATGAGGTGATGATGAGCGGTTAGGGCACTAGGGGATGACCTGAAACATGGTCTGTGATATGTGGACCTGAAACATGGTCGTTTGTGGACCTGAAACATGGTCGTTGGGGTCTATTCCTCGGAGGGAGAATTCCCGGGGTCTAGGCTAACGGCGGACCGTCCCAGACATGATTTCATTTTAGTTGTAGCTATAGTTCATGCGTTGCATGAGCATCCTGGCCGGGGTCCCAGAGGTGTGCACCGGTTGTGTAGCTATAGTGCCATTGCTTTGCATGGGCACCCTCCAGCCGCGGACGAGGGTGTGCGCCGGGGCCTCTGGGACGTGTCGATTGTTGTGATATCCGGATATGGCCGACTACCTGAGGAGATTCATACAGCATTTGCATTGCATCATGATGGGGGTAGAGGAAAAGACCCTAGATGTGGATTGAGGATGCTTGTGTTATATTATATATAAACTATATTTTGGGAGATGGATGTTTATCGTGCTGTTTATAGAATTAAATGTCGCTAAACCCTTTCCACGTTTGATGTTATATGGATTCTTATCCCCTTTTCTTTTTATTTTGTCGTATACTTGTACATATATGTTTTGCATAACAGATCCAGATCGTGTTGATGGCGCACTGGGATCACCCGTGGATGACTCAGGATCCGGGGTTCCCCCTCTCGGGGACCTTTGAGGTTGAGTGCTTAGATCCGAACGGGTGGCTCGTGGACCCAGTCACTCGCTTCGTTGTGTATACGGGTCCTACGTCCATTACCTCCGGGTTCGGACAGGGAGCACCGATAGGATTTGTCGGCACGTTCCGCGTTGGCACTACCCTTCCTTTCCAGGTAGGACAGCCAGATGGACACATACCGCCGATGCCAGGCATGGCCCAGATCCCTTCATGGTACCCTTTGAGGTACTAGTTCCAGGACTTGCACCGGCACCAGCACCAGGACCCGAGTTGGCACCTATCCAGGAGGAGGACCCGGTTGCCCCCGCCCAGGACCTGGCACCCCTTCCAGAGGTTCCAGCGCCTCCAGAGGTCCGGGCTACGGTTTCAGAGTCTTCTCGAGTATCTACCAGACAGTTTTCATCCCCGTGATAGTAGACTTTACCGACAGAGGTTTTCAGAGGCAGTCAGACAGGAGCTCGTCCAGTGAGAGCAGAGGAGTGTCCGGACCTGCCGGACCGCGAGATGCAGACGAGGGTGGTAGTATTTGATGGCTCGGGCCAGTGCCATCTGTATAGGTGTGAGTGAGGTTTTGTTGTATTTTGAGAGGGGACGGGGTGTGGAGAGAATCGGCGAGGCATCTCCCCTTTTATCTTTTGATGTATTTTCTTTATGTTATGTACCACCGTTTTGTATATATTTCGGGATCCTACTGATAGGAATCCCTTGACAGTTGTGTATTAGGAGATAATGTACATATTTATCTATATATCTATGTGTGATGTATCTGCATGTTTTCTAGTTACATCTTAAGTTTTAAATTTTCCGCTGTTTAATGTTACCGCTTATCGCTAATAACAAGATTAAGCTTTAATATTTTGGGTTTTTCTTTAATGGGACGTTTGGGGGCGTCTCATTTGGTGGTATCAGAGCAGTTCGGTTCTGAAACGGACTGTGAGGACTGTGATTAGGGTAAACTGGCCATTTAGTTGGATCCACATTGGATACCGGCTATGCTTAGAAGTTGGGTAGTGAGTCCGATGCGACATCTTTATGGCATATAGTATTTATATTCCAGTTTTATGTAGTATTATATGTCATATTGATGTGGGCTAATGGTTTCTTTTGACAGGATCATGGCTCGAGTCAGAGGTAGAGGACGAGGTAGACGTGGTGGTAGAGCTAATCGAGGGTGTCGAGGATGAGTATCAGCCAGCAGCAGGAGTTAGTGGTGGAGGGGAATCATCCGAGACTCTCCAGACTATCCGTGAGTTAGCATCCGTTCTGTTGCAGCAGGCACAGCAGAACGCTCAGAGGATGCAGAGAGAGGCAGAGTTACAGGACCAGCAGGATAGGAGGAGAGCTGCTGAGGCTGAGGATGCGGGGTTGGCTACCTTTCTGAAAGGTAAGCCACCACAGTTTGGAGGAGAGTATGACCCAGAGCGGGCTGAGTGGTGGATACAGGAGTTGGAGAAGATCTTCGACACTATGAGATGTAGAGATAACAGAAAGGTGACTTATGCCGCCTTCATGCTGACTGGAGGAGCCGAGTCATGGTGGAGAGGCAAGAGGAGGTTGCTTGAGACTGAGGGCAGGATGATCAGTTGGGAGCCTGTTCAGGGAGTGTTTCTTCGAGAAGTACATTCCACGGCTAGTCAGACGCGAGAAGGAGAGAGAGTTCATGAGTCTTCAGCAGGGAGACAGGTCTGTTGGTGACTATGCGGCCAGATTTGAGGCCCTGATTCAGTTTTCTGAGTTCTACCAGAGATTTCCAGATGAGGATTGGATGTGCCGGAGATTTGAGGAGGGTTTACGGCATGAGCTGAGGAGGGCTATAGTGCCCTTGGATATTTTGAGCTTCCCAGAGCTAGTAGAGAGGTGCAGTGCCATTGAGAGCATGGACCAGAGGCAGGCTGCGGAGCAGAGACAGCAGCGGAGTGGGGGTCCTACCAGAGCAGGCCATCAGAGGAGAGGGGATAGAGGTTCTCAGTGGAGGAGAGCACCATACGCTAGACCCGAACAGGGTACTCAGACGAATGGCACCACCAGTATCAGTGAGTAGAGATGGTCAGCAGCAGAGAGGCCCAGTATGTTTCAGATGCGGAGGTCCGCACTACATCAGAGATTGTACAGATAGATCGGGTTGCTATGTATGTGGCAAACCCGGTCACCTTGCTAGAGATTGCCGACAGAGAGCAGGGCAGCATCAGCCAGCTGCCGGTAAAGGGGCCAGTAGTTCTAGAGGTGGATCTGGGAGAGGAGTTCTATCGGCAGGACGACAGACCGCCAGACCTCAGGCCACGGGGAGGGTGTTTTACGGTGAGAGGATCTGAGTCCTCTCAGTCTGCAGATCTTATTCAAGGTATTTGTTTACTATCTGGCAGACTCTCGCGTGTGTTGTTTGACTCAGGCGCTACGCATTCATTTGTTTCACATGAGTGTGTAGATCATTTACATTTGCCCGTTTCTCGATTACCATATACTTTGACAGTATCTACCCCTACTAGTGATCCTTTGATCACCATGTCTGTTTGCCTACAGTGTCCTATCGTGGTTGAAAATAGGGCATTCCTCGTAGATCTCATCTGTTTGCCGATGCAACAGATAGATGTTATCCTTGGCATGGATTGGCTATCGGCCAACCATGTAGTGTTAGACTGTGCCCAAAAGACTTTATCCTTCCTTGAGCCTTCTAGCATGGTATCTGCCAATGAAGGAGCAACTATGAGAAGTGATGATTCTCAGCAGTATGTGATGCTTTTCTCTTTGGAAGCTAAGGAGACTCCAAGTATAGATTCTATGCCCTATCGTGAGAGAGTTTCCCGAGGTTTTCCCTCCTGATGTTCCAGGTTTGCCGCCAGAGAGGGAGGTTGAATTCACCATAGATCTCATGCCGAGGGCAGGACCCATATCAGTAGCTCCTTATCGGATGTCACCTGTGGAGTTGGCAGAGTTAAAGAAACAACTGGATGATATGATGAAAAAGGAATTCATCATACCGAGTGTATCACCGTGGGGAGCACCAGTATTGTTTGTGAAGAAAAAGGATGGAAGTGCTAGGTTGTGTACGGACCTATAGACAGTTAAACAAGGTTACAATCAAGAACAAATATCCGTTGCCTAGGATAGATGATCTGATGGATCAGTTGAAGGGAGCTTCGGTGTTTTCTAAGATAGATTTAAGATCAGGATACATCAGATTAGGGTAAAGAAGGAGGATATACCTAAAACTGCTTTCAGAACAAGGTATGGGCACTATGAGTATCTAGTTATGCTTTTTGGTGTAACTAATGGCCCAGCAGTATTCATGGATTACATGAACAGGATCTTTAGACCGTTCCTCGACAAGTTTGTTGTGGTGTTTATTGATGACATTCTTATCTATTCCCGTAATCGGGAAGAGCACGAGGAACATCTGAGAGTGGTGTTGTAGGTGTTGAGAGATAGGCAGTTGTACGCTAAGCTATCCAAATGTGAATTTTGGTTAGAGGAAGTATAGTTCCTAGGTCATATAATCAATCAGGAAGGGATAGCTGTAGATCCAGTTAAGGTAGAGGCAGTGATTAGGTGGGAGAGGCCTAAGTCGGTAACCGAGGTGAGAAGTTTCCTAGGATTAGCCGGGTATTACAGGAGGTTTATTGAGGGTTTCTCCAAGATTGCGTTGCCTATGACGCAGTTAACGCGAAAAGGTACGGCGTTTGTTTGGACCGAAAGATGTGAGGAGAGCTTTCAAAAGCTAAAGGAGAAGTTGACTATATCTCCTGTGCTGACATTACCAGAGCCATTAGGACAGTTTGACGTGTACTGTGACGCGTCATATCAAGGTTTGGGTTGTGTTTTGATGCAAGAGGGGAGAGTAGTGGCTTACGCTTCCCGACAGTTGAGGGTTCATGAAAGAAACTACCCGACTCATGATCTGGAATTGGCAGCCATAGTGTTCGCATTGAAGATATGGCGACACTATTTGTATGGAGCAAGTTTAATGTGTTCAGCGATCATAAGAGTTTCAGTATCTGTTTGATCAGAAGGAGCTGAACATGAGACAGCGTAGATGTATGGAATTTATTAAGGATTATGAGTTTGATCTTCAATACCATCCTGGGAAAGCTAATGTTGTGGCGGATGCACTGAGTCGGAAATCTTTGCACGTATCCGCAATGATGTGAAAGAGATGGGATTGCTTGAACAGTTTATAGACTTCAACCTAGGTATGGAGTTGGCTGAGGATAGAATATGCTTAGGTATGATCACTATTAGCAGTGAGTTTTTGAGAGACCTCAGGTTTAAGCAAGTTTCAGGATGAATACCTGCGAGATATAAGTCGAGGCATAGATGAAGGGAAAGTTTCAGAGTTTAGGAAAGGATCCGATGGTGTATTAAGGTTTTAGAGATCGGATATGTGTGCCCGAGGACTTAGAGATTAGGAAGATGATTTTAGAGGAGGCACATAAGAGTAAGTTGAGTTTCCACCCGGGAGCCACCAAGATGTATCAAGATTTGAAGAAAATGTTTTGGTGGCCAAAGATGAAGAAGGAAGTGGCCGAGTATGTTCTATCATGTCTAGTGTGCCAGAAAGCTAAGATAGAGCATCAGAAGCCAGCAGGGTTGTATTACAGTCCTTGGATATCCCAGAGTGGAAGTGGGATAGCATAGCGATGGACTTTGTGGTTGGATTACCACGAACTCCGAAGAAGTTTGATGCGATTTGGGTTATCATTGATAGGCTAACGAAGTGTGCTCACTTCTTACCTATTGGTGAGAGTTATAGTCTTGAGAAGTTGACCCAATTTACATCAAGGAAGTAGTGAGGTTGCACGGTGTACCATCGAGTATTGTCTCCGATCGGGATCCTAGATTTACATCTAGATTTTGGAGACAGTTACACAATGCTTTGGAACCAAGTTGATGCTGAGTTCAGCTTATCATCCTCAACTTGGTTTCCCAAAGAGTAACTCTCCAAATCTAGATGTAAATCTAGGATCGATCGGAGACATGTGGCACCGGGATGCACTCACTACTTCCTTGATGTAAATCTGGGTCACTTCTCAAGACTATAACCTCACCAATAGGTAAGAAGTGAGCACACTTCGTTAGCCTATCAATGAAACCCAAATCGCATCAAACTTCTTCGGAGTTCGTGGTAATCCAACCACAAAGTCCATCGCTATGCTATCCCACTTCCACTCTGGGATATCCAAGGACTGTAACAACCCAGCTGGCTTCTGATGCTCTATCTTAGCTTTCTGGCACACTAGACATGATAGAACATACTCGGCACTTCCTTCTTCATCTTTGGCCACCAAACATTTTCTTCAAATCTTGATACATCTTGGTGGCTCCCGGGTGGAAACTCAACTTACTCTTATGTGCCTCCTCTAAAATCATCTTCCTAATCTCTAAGTCCTCGGGCACACATATCCGATCTCTAAACCTTAATACACCATCGGATCCTTTCCTAAACTCTGAAACTTTCCCTTCATCTATGCCTCGACTTATTCGCAGGTCAATTCATCCTGAACTTGCTTAAACCTGAGGTCTCTCAAAAACTCACTGCTAATAGTGATCATACCTAAGCTATTCTATCCTCAGCAACTCCATACCTAGGTTCAAGTCTCGAAACTGTTCAAGCAATCCCATCTCTTTCACCATCATGGGGATACGTGCAAAGATTTCCGACTCAGTGCATCCGCCACAACATTAGCTTTCCCAGGATGGTATTGAAGACAAACTCATAATCCTTAATAAATTCCATACATCTACGCTGTCTCATGTGTGCAGCTCCTTCTGATCAAACAGATACTTTAAACTCTTATGATCGCTGAACACATTAAACTTGGCTCCATACAAATAGTGTCGCCATATCTTCAATGCGAACACTATGGCTGCCAATTCCAGATCATGAGTCGGGTAGTTTCTTTCATGAACCCTCAACTGTCGGAAGCGTAAGCCACTACTCTCCCCTCTTGCATCAAAACACAACCCAAACCTTGATATGACGCGTCACAGTACACGTCAAACTGTCCTAATGGTTCTGGTAATGTCAGCACAGGAGATATAGTCAACTTCTCCTTTAGCTTTTGAAAGCTCTCCTCACATCTTTCGGTCCAAACAAACGCCGTACCTTTTCGCGTTAACTGCGTCATAGGCAACGCAATCTTGGAGAAACCCTCAATAAACCTCCTGTAATACCCGGCTAATCCTAGGAAACTTCTCACCTCGTTACCGACTTAGGCCTCTCCCACCTAATCACTGCCTCTACCTTAACTGGATCTACAGCTATCCCTTCCTTATTGATTATATGACCTAGGAACTATACTTCCTCTAACCAAAATTCACATTGGATAGCTTAGCGTACAACTGCCTATCCTTCAACACCTACAACACAACTCTCAGATGTTCCTCGTGCTCTTCCCGGCTACGGGAGTAGATAAGAATGTCATCATAAACACCACAACAAACTTGTCGAGGAACGGTCTAAAGATCCTGTTCATGTAATCCATGAATACTGCTGGGCATTAGTTACACCAAAAGGCATAACTAGATACTCATAGTGCCCATACCTTGTTCTGAAAGCAGTTTTAGGTATATCCTCCTTCTTTACCCTAATCTGATGGTATCCTGATCTTAAATCTATCTTAGAAAACACCGAAGCTCCCTTCAACTGATCCATCAGATCATCGATCCTAGGCAACGGATATTTGTTCTTGATTGTAACCTTGTTTAACTGTCTATAGTCCGTACACAACCTAGCACTTCCATCCTTTTTCTTCACAAACAATACTGGGGCTCCCCACGGTGATACACTCGGTCTGATGAATTCCTTTTTCATCATATCATCCAGTTGTTTCTTTAACTCTGCCAACTCCACAGGTGACATCCGATAAGGAGCTACTGATATGGGTCCTGGCCCTGGCATGAGATCTATGGTGAATTCAACCTCCCTCTCTGGCGGCAAACCTGGAACATCAGGAGGGAAAACCTCGGGAAACTCTCTCACGATAGGCATAGAATCTATACTTGGAGTCTCCTTAGCTTCCAAAGAGAAAAGCATCACATACTGCTGAGAATCATCACTTCTCATAGTTGCTCCTTCATTGGCAGATACCATGCTAGAAGGCTCAAGGAAGGATAAAGTCTTTTGGGCACAGTTTAACACTACATGGTTGGCCGATAGCCAATCCATGCCAAGGATAACATCTATCTGTTGCATAGGCAAACAGATGAGATCTACGAGGAATGCCCTATTTTCAACCACGATAGGACACTGTAGGCAAACAGACATGGTGAGCAAAGGATCACTAGTAGGGGTAGATACTGTCAAAGTATATGGTAAGCGAGAAACGGGCAAATGTAAATGATCTACACACTCATGTGAAACAAATGAATGCGTAGCGCCTGAGTCAAACAACACACGCGAGAGTCTGCCAGATAGTAAACACATACCTTGAATAAGATCTGCAGACTGAGAGGACTCAGATCCTCTCACCGTAAACACCCTCCCCGTGGCCTGAGGTCTGGCGGTCTGTCGTCCTGCCGCTATAACTCCTCTCCCAGATCCACCTCTAGAACTACTGGCCCCTTTACCGGCAGCTGGCTGATGCTGCCCTGCTCTCTGTCGGCAATCTCTAGCAAGGTGACCGGGTTTGCCACATACATAGCAACCCGATCTATCTGTACAATCTCTGATGTAGTGCGGACCTCCGCATCTGAAACATACTGGGCCTCTCTGCTGCTGACCCTCTCTAACTCACTGATACTGGTGGTGCATTCGTCTGAGTACCCTGTTCGGGTCTAGCGTATGGTGCTCTCCTCCACTGAGCACCTCTATCCCCTCTCCTCTGATGGCCTGCTCTGGTAGGACCCCCACTCCGCTGCTGTCTCTGCTCCGCAGCCTGCCTCTGGTCCATGCTCTCAATGGCACTGCACCTCTCTACTAGCTCTGGGAAGCTCAAAATATCCAAGGGCACTATAGCCCTCCTCAGCTCATGCCGTAAACCCTCCTCAAATCTCCGGCACATCCAATCCTCATCTGGAAATCTCTGGTAGAACTCAGAAAACTGAATCAGGGCCTCAAATCTGGCCGCATAGTCACCACAGACCTGTCTCCCTGCTGAAGACTCATGAACTCTCTCTCCTTCTCGCGTCTGACTAGCCGTGGAAAGTACTTCTCGGAAGAAACACTCCCTGAACAGATCCCAACTGATCATCCTGCCCTCAGTCTCAAGCAACCTCCTCTTGCCTCTCCACCATGACTCGGCTCCTCCAGTCAGCATGAAGGCGGCATAAGTCACCTTCCTGTTATCTCTACATCTCATAGTGTCGAAGATCTTCTCCAACTCCTGTATCCACCACTCAGCCCGCTCTGGGTCATACTCTCCTCCAAACTGTGGTGGCTTACCTTTCAGAAAGGTAGCCAACCCCGCATCCTCAGCCTCAGCAGCTCTCCTCCTATCCTGCTGGTCCTGTAACTCTGCCTCTCTCTGCATCCTCTGAGCGTTCTGCTGTGCCTGCTGCAACAGAACGGATGCTAACTCACGGATAGTCTGGAGAGTCTCGGATGACTCCCCTCCACCACTAACTCCTGCTGCTGGCTGATACTCATCCTCGACACCCTCGATAGCTCTACCACCACGTCTACCTCGTCCTCTACCTCTGCCTCGAGCCATGATCCTGTCAGAAGAAACCATTAGCCCACATCAATATGACATATAATACTACATAAAACTGGAATATAAATACTATATGCCATAAAGATGTCGCATCGGACTCACTACCCAAACTTCTAAGCATAGCCGGTATCCAATGTGGATCCAACTAAATGGCCAGTTTACCCTAATCACAGTCCTCACAGTCCGTTTCAAGAACCGAACTGCTCTGATACCACCAAATGAGACGCCCCAACGTCCCATTAAAGAAAACCCAAAATATTAAAGCTTAATTTTTGTTATTATCGTTAAGCGTGCACATTCACAACAGCGGAAAATTTAAAACTTAAGATGTAAATAGAAATAAGCAGATACATCAACATACATCACACACATATATATATATATATATATATAACTATGTACATCATTTCCTAATACATAACTGTCAAGGGATTCCCATCAGTAGGATCCCGAAATATATACAAAACGGCGGTACATAAACATAAAGAAAATACATCAAAAGATAAAAGGGAAGATGCCTCGCCGATTCTCTCCACACCCCGTCCCCTCTCAAAATACAACAAAGCCTCACTCACGCCTATACAGATGGCACTGGCCCGAGCCATCAAATACTACCACCCTCGTCTGCATCCCGCGGTCCGGCAGGTCCGGACACTCCTCTCCGCTCTCACTGGACGAGCTCCTGTCCGACTGCCTCTGAAACCTCTGTCGGTAAAGTCTACTATCACGGGATGAAACTGTCTGGTAGATACTCGAGAAGACTCTGAAACCCATAGCCCGGACCTCTGGAGGCGCTGGTACCTCTGGAAGGGGTGCCAGGTCCTGGGCGGGGGCAACCGGTTCCTCCTCCTGGATAGGTGCCAACTCGGGTCCTGGTGCTGGTGCCGGTGCGAGTCCTGGAACTAGTACCTCAAAGGGTACCATGAAGGGATCTGGGGCCATGCCTGGCATCTGGCGGCATCGGCGGTATGTGTCCATCTGGCTGTCCTACTTGGAAAGGAAGGGTAGTGCCAACGCGGAACGTGCCGACGAATCCTATCGGCGCTCCCTGTCCGAACCCGGAGGTAATGGACGTAGGACCCGTATACACAACGAAGCGAGTGACTGGGTCCACGAGCCACCCGTTCGGATCTAAGCACTCAACCTCAAAGGTCCCCGAGAGGGGGAAACCCCGGGTCCTGAGTCATCCATGGGTGATCCCAGTGCGCCATCAACACGATCTGGATCTGTTATGCAAAACATATATATACAAGTATACGACAAAATAAAAAGAAAAGGGGATAAGAAGCCATATCCATCAAACGTGGAAAGGGTTTAGCGACATTTAATTCTATAACAGCACGATAAACATCCATCTCCCAAAATATAGTTTTATATATATATATATAACACAAGCATCCTCAATTCACATCTAGGGTCTTTTCCTCTACCCCCATCATGATGCAATGCAAATGTGTATGAATCTTCTCAGGTAGTCGGCCATATCCGGATATCACAACAATCGACACGTCCCAGAGGCCCCGGCGCACACCCTCGTCCGCGGCTGGAGGGTGCCCATGCAAAGCAATGGCACTATAGCTACACAACCGGTTGCACACCTCTGGACCACGGCCAGGGTGCTCATGCAACGCATGAACTATAGCTGCAACTAAAATGAAATCATGTCTGGGACGGTCCGCCGTTAGCCTAGACCCCGGGAATTCTCCCTCCGAGGAATAGACCCCAACGACCATGTTTCAGGTCCACAAACGACCATGTTTCAGGTCCACATATCACAGACCATGTTTCAGGTCATCCCCTAGTGCCCTAACCGCTCATCATCACCTCATAATTAACCTCAATAAAATCTCATCATCATATAACATCAATCATCTCGGTTAGGCACTACTAACACATAAAGTATGATTTCCCCAATACATCATCAATGCTCAACATATCTCATCACTTACTCAACTCTACTCATAATCATTACACTCATGGCATCATAACATATTTCCATCAAATCATCATATTAATCATGGCATCATGTCATCATATCAATCATGGCATCAATTCCAATATAATATTAATAACAATAATAATTTTCATAAGATATATCAACACTCAGTATCAGTCATCAATCATCATATCAACGCAACTAATTCAAGCAGTCACAAACAGCCAGTCATAAAATAATAAAATAATACATTTTTATCGTAACGACGATAAACGCACAATTTCAATATCATCATTGGTACCACTAAGTAGTCCCCAATGTGACATGGACATTGTCCGTTTACTCGCTCTCGAGTAGGTTTAGGTCGCCCTACGCCATTATCGAACTAAATGTAACTGCGCCGTTTCCGACGTTAAATGGTTTCTTTCCCCCACCTGGGAAGTCGTACGATGATCGAAACGAGACGAAACAAGCGGTTCCTCCACGAGCTCAATTCTGCCCAGCACGGTTCTAGGGCCTCGGAGCTTCCAAAAATTCACCTAAGCATCACATTTACGAAGCACACGTTACCACGAGTTCATCCTCGAAGACGGAATCGAATTCCGATAACCGAAACGAAAGATATAAAGATAAACGTAACGAAACGACTTTCGATATAAACGAGGACAATTTACCTTCGACTATTGAAGAAACGGGGAAGAGGAGAATGAAGGTATCGTCACTACGATCGCAACCACTGTACTCCGTTTTGCGAAAGGACGATCGGGCAAGTCACACTCACTCAAGAACTCCTCTCTCTCACTAAACTCTCTCTCTTTCTCTCTCTATATGCTCCTCTCTGTTTTCTCAGAGTTAGCTCTCTGCCTCTCTGCTTCGTTCTTATGGCTTAAGTGACTTTGTGTCACTTAAGCCCTTTTTATTTTTTCTGATTCACGCTGCCACGCTCGAGCGTGGAATTTTGTCACGCTTGAGCGTGGTCACGCTTGAGCGTGGGACCATTTTCACGCTTGAGCGTGAAGACCACCGCAAGCCATGCAACCACTCAGAGGCTGCCACGTCAGCGCCCGTTGACACGTAGCAAGTCAAAGCATGGCCCTTGTCTGGTTTGACTTGGGCGCTTGAGCGTGGACACACCCACGCTTGAGCGTATTTGTGGACGCTCGAGCGTGATGTTTGCCACGCTTGAGCGTTGACTTTTGACCAGAAAGTCAACTCTTTACGTTCAGGGTCCGTCGATGTCCGATTGACCCCAAATTTGAGATATAGGCTCCTTATGACCTAATGAACAATCTCTAACCATCAAAATGCCTAATACTCCTCTTTAACTCCAAATTTTTTTTTTGTTCCACCCTTCAATTATCTAAAAGACACTAACCGGAAAACCCTAGCTGTTCTCTATACCCTCAAATCACCTCTCAGATATACAATCCAAACCTTAAACCTAAACATCATACATAACCACACATAAAATAACGGATGTTACATTTCTACCCCCCTTAAAAGAAATTCCGTCCCCGGAATTACATACCTGAGAATAAATGGGGGTACTGCTGCTGCATATCTGCCTCACGCTCCCAAGTAGCATCTCCGGTAACGCTATCCCAAATGACCTTGACCAGGGGAATCTGTTTACCACGGAGTTCTTTAATCCTTCTATCTGCAATCTTAGACGGTAGAGCCTCAAATTCTAGATTCTCTCGGAGTTGTATTGACTCTGGCTCAATTACATGAGAAGGATCGGGGAAATATTTTCTCAATTGAGAAACATGAAATACATCGTGAAGGTTGGAGAGGTAAGGGGGTAAGGCTATCTGGTAGGCTACTGAACCAATTCGTCGAAGAATCTGAAATGGTCCAATAAATCGGGGAGTGAGCTTTCTAGACTTTATAGCTCTACCAATTCCGGTCTTCGGAGTGACTCTCAAGAATACGTGATCACCTTCTTGAACTCTAAGGGTCTCCTCCTTTTATTACTGTAGCTCCTCTGCCTATCCTGCGCTTCCCTCATTTTTCTCTCTTATCTTCTTGAACTTGCTCCGTTGTTTGCTGTACCACATCGGGACCTAACACTTGGCTCTCGCCAGTCTCATACCAACACAACGGGGTTCTGCATTTTCTTCCATAGAGAGCCTCATACGGTGCCATTCCGATACTACTATGGAAACTGTTATTGTATGTGAACTCAATCAAGGGTAGGAATTCATCCCAACTGCCAACATGTTCTAACACACACGCTCTTAAAAGATCCTCCAAATGATTGAATTGTTCTCTTTCTGACTGCCCATCCGTCTGAGGATGATAAGCTGAACTCATCCTCAACTTGGTTCCCAAAGCATTGTGTAACTGTCTCCAAAATCTAGATGTAAATCTAGGATCCCGATCGGAGACAATACTCGATGGTACACCGTGCAACCTCACTACTTCCTTGATGTAAATCTGGGTCAACTTCTCAAGACTATAACTCTCACCAATAGGTTAAGAAGTGAGCACACTTCGTTAGCCTATCAATGATAACCCAAATCGCATCAAACTCTTCTTCGGAGTTCGTGGTAATCCAACCACAAAGTCCATCGCTATGCTAATCCCACTTCCACTCTGGGATATCCAAGGACTGTAACAACCCTGCTGGCTTCTGATGCTCTATCTTAGCTTTCTGGCACACTAGACATGATAGAACATACTCGGCCACTTCCTTCTTCATCTTTGGCCACCAAAACATTTTCTTCAAATCTTGATACATCTTGGTGGCTCCCGGGTGGAAACTCAACTTACTCTTATGTGCCTCCTCTAAAATCATCTTCCTAATCTCTAAGTCCTCGGGCACACATATCCGATCTCTAAACCTTAACACACCATCGGATCCTTTCCTAAACTCTGAAACTTTCCCTTCATCTATGCCTCGACTTATCTCTCGCAGATATTCATCCTGAACTTGCTTAAACCTGAGGTCTCTCAAAAACTCACTGCTGATAGTGATCATACCTAAGCATATTCTATCCTCAGCCAACTCCATACCTAGGTTCAAATCTCTAAACTGTTCAAGCAATCCCATCTCTTTCACCATCATCGCGGATACGTGCAAAGATTTCCGACTCAGTGCATCCGCCACAACATTAGCTTTCCCAGGATGGTATTGAAGATCAAACTCATAATCCTTAATAAATTCCATCCATCTACGCTGTCTCATGTTCAGCTCCTTCTGATCAAACAGATACTTTAAACTCTTATGATCGCTGAACACATTAAACTTAGCTCCATACAAATAGTGTCGCCATATCTTCAATGCGAACACTATGGCTGCCAATTCCAGATCATGAGTCGGGTAGTTTCTTTCATGAACCCTCAACTGTCGGGAAGCGTAAGCCACTACTCTCCCCTCTTGCATCAAAACACAACCCAAACCTTGATATGACGCGTCACAGTACACGTCAAACTGTCCTAATGGCTCTGGTAATGTCAGCACAGGAGATGTAGTCAACTTCTCCTTTAGCTTTTGAAAGCTCTCCTCACATCTTTCTGTCCAAACAAACGCCGTACCTTTTCGCGTTAACTGCGTCATAGGCAACGCAATCTTGGAGAAACCCTCAATAAACCTCCTGTAATACCCGGCTAATCCTAGGAAACTTCTCACCTCTGTTACTGACTTAGGCCTCTCCCACCTAATCACTGCCTCTACCTTAACTGGATCTACAGCTATCCCTTCCTGATTGATTATATGACCTAGGAACTGTACTTCCTCTAACCAAAATTCACATTTGGATAGCTTAGCGTACAACTGCCTATCTCTCAACACCTGCAACACCACTCTCAGATGTTCCTCGTGCTCTTCCCGATTACGGGAATAGATAAGAATATCATCAATAAACACCACAACGAACTTGTCGAGGAACGGTCTAAAGATCCTGTTCATGTAATCCATGAATACTGCTGGGGCGTTAGTTACACCAAAAGGCATAACTAGATACTCATAGTGCCCATACCTTGTTCTGAAAGCAGTTTTAGGTATATCCTCCTTCTTTACCCTAATCTGATGGTATCCTGATCTTAAATCTATCTTAGAAAACACCGAAGCTCCCTTCAACTGATCCATCAGATCATCTATCCTAGGCAACGGATATTTGTTCTTGATTGTAACCTTGTTTAACTGTCTATAGTCCGTACACAACCTAGCACTTCCATCCTTTTTCTTCACAAACAATACTGGTGCTCCCCACGGTGATACACTCGGTCTGATGAATTCCTTTTTCATCATATCATCCAGTTGTTTCTTTAACTCTGCCAACTCCACAGGTGACATCCGATAAGGAGCTACTGATATGGGTCCTGCCCCTGGCATGAGATCTATGGTGAATTCAACCTCCCTCTCTGGTGGCAAACCTGGAACATCAGGAGGGAAAACCTCGGGAAACTCTCTCACGATAGGCATAGAATCTATACTTGGAGTCTCCTTAGCTTCCAAAGAGAAAAGCATCACATACTGCTGAGAATCATCACTCCTCATAGTTGCTCCTTCATTGGCAGATACTATGCTAGAAGGCTCAAGGAAGGATAAAGTCTTTTGGGCACAGTCTAACACTACATGGTTGGCCGATAGCCAATCCATGCCAAGGATAACATCTATCTGTTGCATAGGCAAACAGATGAGATCTACGAGGAATGCCCTATTTTCAACCACGATAGGACACTGTAGGCAAACAGACATGGTGATCAAAGGATCACTGGTAGGGGTAGATACTGTCAAAGTATATGGTAATCGAGAAACGGGCAAATGTAAATGATCTACACACTCATGTGAAACAAATGAATGCGTAGCGCCTGAGTCAAACAACACACGCGAGAGTCTGCCAGATAGTAAACACATACCTTGAATAAGATCTGCAGACTGAGAGGACTCAGATCCTCTCACCGTAAACACCCTCCCCGTGGCCTGAGGTCTGGCGGTCTGTCGTCCTGCCGCTGGAACTCCTCTCCCAGATCCACCTCTAGAACTACTGGCTCCTCTACCGGCAGCTGGCTGATGCCTGCCCTGCTCTCTGTCGGCAATCTCTAGCAAGGTGACCGGGTTTGCCACATACGAAGCAACCCGATCTATCTGTACAATCTCTGATGTAGTGCGGACCTCCGCATCTGAAACATACTGGGCCTCTCTGCTGCTGACCCTCTCTACTCACCGATACTGGTGGTGCATTTGTCTGAGTACCCTGTCCGGGTCTAGCGTATGGTGCTCTCCTCCACTGAGAACCTCTATCCCCTCTCCTCTGATGGCCTGCTCTGGTAGGACCCCCACTCCGCTGCTGTCTCTGCTCCGCAGCCTGCCTCTGGTCCATGCTCTCAATGGCACTGCACCTCTCTACTAGCTCTGGGAAGCTCAAAATATCCAAGGGCACTATAGCCCTCCTCAGCTCATGCCGTAAACCCTCCTCAAATCTCCGGCACATCCAATCCTCATCTGGAAATCTCTGGTAGAACTCAGAAAACTGAATCAGGGCCTCAAATCTGGCCGCATAGTCACCAGCAGACCTGTCTCCCTGCTGAAGACTCATGAACTCTCTCTCCTTCTCGCGTCTGACTAACCGTGGAAAGTACTTCTCGAAGAAACACTCCCTGAACAGATCCCAACTAATCATCCTGCCCTCAGTCTCAAGTAACCTCCTCTTGCCTCTCCACCATGACTCGGCTCCTCCAGTCAGCATGAAGGCGGCATAAGTCACCTTCCTGTTATCTCTACATCTCATAGTGTCGAAGATCTTCTCCAACTCCTGTATCCACCACTCAGCCCGCTCTGGGTCATACTCTCCTCCAAACTGTGGTGGCTTACCTTTCAGAAAGGTAGCCAACCCCGCATCCTTCAGCCTCAGCAGCTCTCCTCCTATCCTGCTGGTCCTGTAACTCTGCCTCTCTCTGCATCCTCTGAGCGTTCTACTGCGCCTGCTGCAACAGAACGGATGCTAACTCACGGATAGTCTGGAGAGTCTCGGATGACTCCCCTCCACCACTAACTCCTGCTGCTGGCTGATACTCATCCTCGACACCCTCGATAGCTCTACCACCACGTCTACCTCGTCCTCTGCCTCTGCCTCGAGCCATGATCCTGTCAAAAGAAATCATTAGCCCACATCAATATGACATATAATACTACATAAAACTGGAATATAAATACTATATGCCATAAAGATGTCGCATCGGACTCACTACCCAACTTCTAAGCATAGTCGTCATCCGATGTGGATCCGACTAAATGGCCAGTTCACCCTAATCACAGTCCTCACAGTCCGTTTCAGAACCGAACTGCTCTGATGCAACCCAATGAGACGCCCGACGTCCCATTAAAGAAAAACCCAAAATATTAAAGCTTAATCGTGTTATTAGCGATAGGCGGTTATACTTAAACAGCGGAAAATTAAATCTTAAGATGTAAATAATTAACATGCAGATACATCACACATATATATAGATAAATATATACATCATCTCCTAATACACAACTGTCAAGGGATTCCTATCAGTAGGATCCCGAAATATATACAAAACGGTGGTACATAACATAAAGAAAGTACATCAAAAGATAAAAGGGAAGATGCCTCGCCGATTCTCTCCACACCCCGTCCCCTCTCAAAATACAACAAAACCTCACTCACACCTATACAGATGGCACTGGCCCGAGCCATCAAATACTACCACCCTCGTATGCATCCCGCGGTCCGGCAGGTCCGGACACTCCTCCGCTCTCACTGGACGAGCTCCTGTCCGACTGCCTCTGAAACCTCTGTCGGTAAAGTCTACTATCACGGGGATGAAACTGTCTGGTAGATACTCGAGAAGACTCTGAAACCGTAGCCCGGACCTCTGGAGGCGCTGGTACCTCTGGAAGGGGTGCCAGGTCCTGGGCGGGGACAACCGGGTCCTCCTCCTGGATAGGTGCCAACTCGGGCCCTGGTGCCGGTGCAAGTCCTGGAACTAGTACCTCAAAGGGTACCATGAAGGGATCTGGGGCCATGCCTGGCATCGGCGGCATCGGCGGTATGTGTCCATCTGGCTGTCCTACCTAGAAAGGAAGGGTAGTGCCAACGCGGAACGTGCCGACGAATCCTATCGGCGCTCCCTGTCCGAACCCGGAGGTAATGGACGTAGGACCCGTATACACAACGAAGCGAGTGACTGGGTCCACGAGCCACCCGTTCGGATCTAAGCACTCAACCTCAAAGGTCCCCGAGAGGGGGAACCCCGGATCCTGAGTCATCCACGGGTGATCCCAGTGCGCCATCAACACGATCTGGATCTGATATACAAAACAGATATGTACAAACATACAACAAAATAAAAAGGGGATAAGAATCCATATAACATCAAACGTGGAAAGGGTTTAGCGACATTTAATTCTATAACAGCACGATAAACATCCATCTCCCAAAATATAGTTGATATATATATAACACAAACATCCTCAATCCACATCTAGGGTCTTTCCTCTACCCCCATCATGATGCAATGCAAATGCTGTATGAATCTTCTCAGGTAGTCGGCCATATCCGGATATCACAACAATCGACACGTCCCAGAGGCCCCGGCGCACACCCTCGTCCGCGGCTGGAGGGTGCCCATGCAAAGCAATGGCACTATAGCTACACAACCGGTGCACACCTCTGGACCACGGCCAGGGTGCTCATGCAACGCATGAACTATAGCTGCAACTAAAATGAAATCATGTCTGGGACGGCCCGCCGTTAGCCTAGACCCCGGGAATTCTCCCTCCGAGGAATAGACCCCAACGACCATGTTTCAGGTCCACAAACGACCATGTTTCAGGTCCACATATCACAGACCATGTTTCAGGTCATCCCCTAGTGCCCTAACCGCTCATCATCACCTCATAAATAACCTCAATAAAACCTCATCATCATATAACATCAATCATCTCGGTTAGGCACTACTAACACATAAAGTATGATTTCCCCAATACATCATCAATGCTCATCATATCTCATCACTTACTCAAACTCTACTCATAATCATTACACTCATGGCATCATAACATTATTCCATCAAATCATCATATTAATCATGGCATCATGTCATCATATCAATCATGGCATCAATTCCAATATAATAATATAATAATAATTTTCGTAAGATATATCAACACTCAGTATCAGTCATCAATCATCATATTAACGCAACTAATTCAAGCAGTCACAACAGCCAGTCATAAAATAATAAAATAATACATTTTTATCGTAACGACGATAAACGCACAATTTCAATATCATCATTGGTACCACTAAGTAGTCCCCAACGTGACATGGACATTGTCCGTTACTCGCTCTCGAGTAGGGTTTAGGTCGCCCTACGCCATTATCGAACTAAATGTAACTACGCCGTTTCCGACGTTAAATGGTTTCTTTCCCCCACCTGGGAAGTCGTACGATGATCGAAACGAGACAAAACGCGACGTTCTCCAACCTCTTCGAATCTGCCCCGTGCGATTCTAGTGCCTCGGAGCTCCCAAAATTTCACCTAAGCACCACATTACGAAGCACACGTTACCACGAGTTCATCCTCGAAGACGGAATCGAATTCCGATAACCGAAACGAAAGATACAAATATAAACGTAGCGAAACGACTTTCGATATAAACGGGAATAATTTACCTTCGATTATTGAAGAAACGGGGAAGAGGAGAATGAAGATATCGTCACTACGATCCCAACCACGTACTCCGTTTTGCGAAAGGACGATCGGGCAAGCCACACTCACTCAAGAACTCTTTTCTCTCACTAAACTCTCTCTCTTTCTCTCTCTATAGCCCTCTCTGTTTTTCTCAGTCTCTGCTCTCTGCTCTCTGCCTCGTTTCTTTCATATGGCTTAAGTGACTTATGTCACTTAAGCCCTTTTTATTTTTCTGATTCACGCTGCCACGGTCGAGCGTGGAATTTTTTCACGCTTGAGCGTGGAACAATTCACGCTTGAGCATGAAAACCACCGCAGCCATGCAACCACTCAGAGGCTGCCACGTCAGCCCCCGTCGACACGTAGCAAGTCAAAGCATGGCCCTTGTTTGGTTGACTTCGGCGCTAGAGCGTGGATACACCCACGCTTGAGCGTATTGTGGACGCTCGAGCGTGATGTTTGCCACGCTCGAGCGTTGACTTTTGACCAGAAAGTCAACTCTCTACGTTCAGGGTCCGTTCGATGTCTGATTGACCCCAAATTTGAGATATAGGCTCCTTAGGACCTAATAAACAATCTCTAACCATCAAAAATGCCTAATCTCCTCTTTAACTCCAAAATTTTTGTTCCACCCTCAATTATCTAAAAGACACTAACCGGAACCCTAGCTGTTCTCTATACCTCAAATCACCTCTCAGTTATACAATCCAAACCTTAAATCTAAACATCATACATAACCACACATAAAATAACGGATGTTACATTTCTACCCCCCTTAAAAGAAATTCCGTCCCCGGAATTACATACCTGAGAATAAATGGGGGTACTGCTGCTGCATATCTGCCTCACGCTCCCAAGTAGCATCTCCGGTAACACTATCCCAAATGACCTTGACCAGGGGAATCTGTTTACCACGGAGTTCTTTAATCCTTCTATCTGCAATCTTAGACGGTAGAGCCTCATATTCTAGATTCTCTTGGAGTTGTATTGACTCTGGCTCAATTACATGAGAAGGATCGGGGAAATATTTTCTCAATTGGGAAACATGAAATACATCGTGGAGGTTGGAGAGGTAAGGGGGTAAGGCTATCTGGTAGGCTACTGAACCAATTCGTCGAAGAATCTGAAATGGTCCAATAAATCGGGGAGTGAGCTTTCTAGACTTTATAGCTCTGCCAATTCCGGTCTTCGGAGTGACTCTCAAGAATACGTGATCACCTTCTTGGAACTCTAAGGGTCTCCTCCTTTTATTACTGTAGCTCCTCTGCCTATCCTGCGCTTCCCTCATTTTCTCTCTTATCTTCCTGACTTGCTCCGTTGTTTGCTGTACCACATCGGGACCTAACACTTGGCTCTCGCCAGTCTCATACCAACACAACGGAGTTCTGCATTTTCTTCCATAGAGAGCCTCATACGGTGCCATTCCGATACTACTATGGAAACTGTTATTGTATGTGAACTCAATCAAGGGTAGGAATTCATCCCAACTGCCAACATGTTCTAACACACATGCTCTTAAAAGATCCTCCAATGATTGGATTGTTCTCTCTGACTGCCCATCCGTCTGAGGATGATAAGCTGAACTCATCCTCAACTTGGTTCGCAAAGCATTGTGTAACTGTCTCCAAAATCTAGATGTAAATCTAGGATCCCGATCGGAGACAATACTCGATGGTACACCGTGCAACCTCACTACTTCCTTGATGTAAATCTGGGTCAACTTCTCAAGACTATAACTCTCACCAATAGGTAAGAAGTGAGCACACTTCGTTAACCTATCAATGATAACCCAAATCGCATCAAACTTCTTCGGAGTTCGTGGTAATCCAACCACAAAGTCCATCGCTATGCTATCCCACTTCCACTCTGGGATATCCAAGGACTGTAACAACCCTGCAGGCTTCTGATGCTCTATCTTAGCTTTCTGGCACACTAGACATGATAGAACATACTCTGCCACCTCCTTCTTCATCTTTGGCCACCAAAACATTTTCTTCAAATCTTGATACATCTTGGTGGCTCCCGGGTGGAAACTCAACTTACTCTTATGTGCCTCCTCTAAAATCATCTTCCTAATCTCTAAGTCCTCGGGCACACATATCCGATCTCTAAACCTCAACACACCATCGGATCCTTTCCTAAACTCTGAAACTTTCCCTTCATCTATGCCTCGACTTATCTCTTGTAGATATTCATCCTGAACTTGCTTAAACCTGAGGTCTCTCAAAAACTCACTGTTGATAGTGATCATACCTAAGCATATTCTATCCTCAGCCAAATCCATACCTAGGTTCAAATCTCTAAACTGTTCAAGCAATCCCATCTCTTTCACCATCATCGCGGATACGTGCAAAGATTTCCGACTCAGTGCATCCGCCACAACATTAGCTTTCCCAGGATGGTATTGAAGATCAAACTCATAATCCTTAATAAATTCCATCCATCTACGCTGTCTCATGTTCAGCTCCTTCTGATCAAACAGATACTTTAAACTCTTATGATCGCTGAACACATTGAACTTAGCTCCATACAGATAGTGTCGCCATATCTTCAATGCGAACACTATGGCTTCCAATTCCAGATCATGAGTCGGGTAGTTTCTTTCATGAACCCTCAACTGTCGGGAAGCGTAAGCCACTACTCTTCCCTCTTGCATCAAAACACAACCCAAACCTTGATATGACGCGTCACAGTACACGTCAAACTGTCCTAATGGCTCTGGTAATGTCAGCACAGGCGATGTAGTCAACTTCTCCTTTAGCTTTTGAAAGCTCTCCTCACATCTTTCTGTCCAAACAAACGCCGTACCTTTTCGCGTTAACTGCGTCATAGGCAACGCAATCTTGGAGAAACCCTCAATAAACCTCCTGTAATACCCGGCTAATCCTAGGAAACTTCTCACCTCTGTTACTGACTTAGGCCTCTCCCACCTAATCACTGCCTCTACCTTAACTGGATCTACAGCTATCCCTTCCTGATTGATTATATGACCTAGGAACTGTACTTCCTCTAACCAAAATTCACATTTGGATAGCTTAGCGTACAACTGCCTATCTCTCAACACCTGCAACACCACTCTCAGATGTTCCTCGTGCTCTTCCCGATTACGGGAATAGATAAGAATATCATCAATAAACACCACAACGAACTTGTCGAGGAACGGTCTAAAGATCCTGTTCATGTAATCCATAAATACTGCTGGGGCGTTAGTTACACCAAAAGGCATAACTAGATACTCATAGTGCCCATACCTTGTTCTGAAAGCAGTTTTAGGTATATCCTCCTTCTTTACCCTAATCTGATGGTATCCTGATCTTAAATCTATCTTAGAAAACACCGAAGCTCCCTTCAACTGATCCATCAGATCATCTATCCTAGGCAACGGATATTTGTTCTTGATTGTAACCTTGTTTAACTGTCTATAGTCCGTACACAACCTAGCACTTCCATCCCCTTTTCTTCACAAACAAGACTGGTGCTCCCCACGGTGATACACTCGGTCTGATGAATTCCTTTTTCATCATATCATCCAGTTGTTTCTTTAACTCTGCCAACTCCACAGGTGACATCCGATAAGGAGCTACTGATATGGGTCCTGCCCCTGGCATGAGATCTATGGTGAATTCAACCTCCCTCTCTGGTGGCAAACCTGGAACATCAGGAGGGAAAACCTCGGGAAACTCTCTCACGATAGGCATAGAATCTATACTTGGAGTCTCCTTAGCTTCCAAAGAGAAAAGCATCACATACTGCTGAGAATTATCACTCCTCATAGTTGCTCCTTCATTGGCAGATACTATGCTAGAAGGCTCAAGAAAGGATAAAGTCTTTTGGGCACAGTCTAACACTACATGGTTGGCCGATAGCCAATCCATGCCAAGGATAACATCTATCTGTTGCATAGGCAAACAGATGAGATCTACGAGGAATGCCCTATTTTCAACCACGATAGGACACTGTAGGCAAACAGACATGGTGATCAAAGGATCACTGGTAGGGGTAGATACTGTCAAAGTATATGGTAATCGAGAAACGGGCAAATGTAAATGATCTACACACTCATGTGAAACAAATGAATGCGTAGCGCCTGAGTCAAACAACACACGCGAGAGTCTGCCAGATAGTAAACACATACCTTGAATAAGATCTGCAGACTGAGAGGACTCAGATCCTCTCACCGTAAACACCCTCCCCGTGGCCTGAGGTCTGGCGGTCTGTCGTCCTGCCACTGGAACTCCTCTCCCAGATCCACCTCTAGAACTACTGGCTCCTCTACCGGTAGCTGGCTGATGCTGCCCTGCTCTCTGTCGGCAATCTCTAGCAAGGTGACCGGGTTTGCCACATACGAAGCAACCCGATCTATCTGTACAATCTTTGATGTAGTGCGGACCTCCGCATCTGAAACATACTGGGCCTCTCTGCTGCTGACCCTCTCTACTCACCGATACTGGTGGTGCATTTGTCTGAGTACCCTGTCCGGGTCTAGCGTATGGTGCTCTCCTCCACTGAGAACCTCTATCCCCTCTCCTCTGATGGCCTGCTCTGGTAGGACCCCCACTCCGCTGCTGTCTCTGCTCCGCAGCCTGCCTCTGGTCCATGCTCTCAATGGCACTGCACCTCTCTACTAGCTCTGGGAAGCTCAAAATATCCAAGGGCACTATAGCCCTCCTCAGCTCATGCCGTAAACCCTCCTCAAATCTCCGGCACATCCAATCCTCATCTGGAAATCTCTGGTAGAACTCAGAAAACTGAATCAGGGCCTCAAATCTGGCCGCATAGTCACCAGCAGACCTGTCTCCCTGCTGAAGACTCATGAACTCTCTCTCCTTCTCGCGTCTGACTAACCGTGGAAAGTACTTCTCGAAGAAACACTCCCTGAACAGATCCCAACTAATCATCCGGCCCTCAGTCTCAAGTAACCTCCTCTTGCCTCTCCACCATGACTCGGCTCCTCCAGTCAGCATGAAGGCGGCATAAGTCACCTTCCTGTTATCTCTACATCTCACAGTGTCGAAGATCTTCTCCAACTCCTGTATCCACCACTCAGCCCGCTCTGGGTCATACTCTCCTCCAAACTGTGGTGGCTTACCTTTCAGAAAGGTAGCCAACCCCGCATCCTCAGCCTCAGCAGCTCTCCTCCTATCCTGCTGGTCCTGTAACTCTGCCTCTCTCTGCATCCTCTGAGCGTTCTACTGCGCCTGCTGCAACAGAACGGATGCTAACTCACGGATAGTCTGGAGAGTCTCGGATGACTCCCCTCCACCACTAACTCCTGCTGCTGGCTGATACTCATCCTCGACACCCTCGATAGCTCTACCACCACGTCTACCTCGTCCTCTGCCTCTGCCTCGAGCCATGATCCTGTCAAAAGAAATCATTAGCCCACATCAATATGACATATAATACTACATAAAACTGGAATATAAATACTATATGCCATAAAGATGTCGCATCGGACTCACTACCCAACTTCTAAGCATAGTCGTCATCCGATGTGGATCCGACTAAATGGCCAGTTCACCCTAATCACAGTCCTCACAGTCCGTTTCAGAACCGAACTGCTCTGATGCCACCAATGAGACGCCCCGACGTCCCATTAAAGAAAAACCCAAAATATTAAAGCTTAATCGTGTTATTAGCGATAGGCGGTTATACTTAAACAGCGGAAAATTAAATCTTAAGATGTAAATAATTAACATGCAGATACATCACACATATATATAGATAAATATATACATCATCTCCTAATACACAACTGTCAAGGGATTCCTATCAGTAGGATCCCGAAATATATACAAAACGGTGGTACATAACATAAAGAAAGTACATCAAAAGATAAAAGGGAAGATGCCTCGCCGATTCTCTCCACACCCCGTCCCCTCTCAAAATACAACAAAACCTCACTCACACCTATACAGATGGCACTGGCCCGAGCCATCAAATACTACCACCCTCGTCTGCATCCCGCGGTCCGGCAGGTCCGGACACTCCTCCGCTCTCACTGGACGAGCTCCTGTCCGACTGCCTCTGAAACCTCTGTCGGTAAAGTCTACTATCACGGGGATGAAACTGTCTGGTAGATACTCGAGAAGACTCTGAAACCGTAGCCCGGACCTCTGGAGGCGCTGGTACCTCTGGAAGGGGTGCCAGGTCCTGGGCGGGGACAACCGGGTCCTCCTCCTGGATAGGTGCCAACTCGGGCCCTGGTGCCGGTGCAAGTCCTGGAACTAGTACCTCAAAGGGTACCATGAAGGGATCTGGGGCCATGCCTGGCATCGGCGGCATCGGCGGTATGTGTCCATCTGGCTGTCCTACCTAGAAAGGAAGGGTAGTGCCAACGCGGAACGTGCCGACGAATCCTATCGGCGCTCCCTGTCCGAACCCGGAGGTAATGGACGTAGGACCCGTATACACAACGAAGCGAGTGACTGGGTCCACGAGCCACCCGTTCGGATCTAAGCACTCAACCTCAAAGGTCCCCGAGAGGGGGAACCCCGGATCCTGAGTCATCCACGGGTGATCCCAGTGCGCCATCAACACGATCTGGATCTGATATACAAAACAGATATGTACAAACATACAACAAAATAAAAAGGGGATAAGAATCCATATAACATCAAACGTGGAAAGGGTTTAGCGACATTTAATTCTATAACAGCACGATAAACATCCATCTCCCAAAATATAGTTGATATATATATAACACAAACATCCTCAATCCACATCTAGGGTCTTTCCTCTACCCCCATCATGATGCAATGCAAATGCTGTATGAATCTTCTCAGGTAGTCGGCCATATCCGGATATCACAACAATCGACACGTCCCAGAGGCCCCGGCGCACACCCTCGTCCGCGGCTGGAGGGTGCCCATGCAAAGCAATGGCACTATAGCTACACAACCGGTGCACACCTCTGGACCACGGCCAGGGTGCTCATGCAACGCATGAACTATAGCTGCAACTAAAATGAAATCATGTCTGGGACGGCCCGCCGTTAGCCTAGACCCCGGGAATTCTCCCTCCGAGGAATAGACCCCAACGACCATGTTTCAGGTCCACAAACGACCATGTTTCAGGTCCACATATCACAGACCATGTTTCAGGTCATCCCCTAGTGCCCTAACCGCTCATCATCACCTCATAAATAACCTCAATAAAACCTCATCATCATATAACATCAATCATCTCGGTTAGGCACTACTAACACATAAAGTATGATTTCCCCAATACATCATCAATGCTCATCATATCTCATCACTTACTCAAACTCTACTCATAATCATTACACTCATGGCATCATAACATTATTCCATCAAATCATCATATTAATCATGGCATCATGTCATCATATCAATCATGGCATCAATTCCAATATAATAATAATAACAATAATAATTTTCGTAAGATATATCAACACTCAGTATCAGTCATCAATCATCATATTAACGCAACTAATTCAAGCAGTCACAACAGCCAGTCATAAAATAATAAAATAATACATTTTTATCGTAACGACGATAAACGCACAATTTCAATATCATCATTGGTACCACTAAGTAGTCCCCAACGTGACATGGACATTGTCCGTTACTCGCTCTCGAGTAGGGTTTAGGTCGCCCTACGCCATTATCGAACTAAATGTAACTACGCCGTTTCCGACGTTAAATGGTTTCTTTCCCCCACCTGGGAAGTCGTACGATGATCGAAACGAGACAAAACGCGACGTTCTCCAACCTCTTCGAATCTGCCCCGTGCGATTCTAGTGCCTCGGAGCTCCCAAAATTTCACCTAAGCACCACATTACGAAGCACACGTTACCACGAGTTCATCCTCGAAGACGGAATCGAATTCCGATAACCGAAACGAAAGATACAAATATAAACGTAGCGAAACGACTTTCGATATAAACGGGAATAATTTACCTTCGATTATTGAAGAAACGGGGAAGAGGAGAATGAAGATATCGTCACTACGATCCCAACCACGTACTCCGTTTTGCGAAAGGACGATCGGGCAAGCCACACTCACTCAAGAACTCTTTTCTCTCACTAAACTCTCTCTCTTTCTCTCTCTATAGCCCTCTCTGTTTTTCTCAGTCTCTGCTCTCTGCTCTCTGCCTCGTTCTCTTTCCTTCATATGGCTTAAGTGACTTATGTCACTTAAGCCCTTTTTATTTTTCTGATTCACGCTGCCACGGTCGAGCGTGGAATTTTTTCACGCTTGAGCGTGGAACAATTCACGCTTGAGCATGAAAACCACCGCAGCCATGCAACCACTCAGAGGCTGCCACGTCAGCCCCCGTCGACACGTAGCAAGTCAAAGCATGGCCCTTGTTTGGTTGACTTCGGCGCTAGAGCGTGGATACACCCACGCTTGAGCGTATTGTGGACGCTCGAGCGTGATGTTTGCCACGCTCGAGCGTTGACTTTTGACCAGAAAGTCAACTCTCTACGTTCAGGGTCCGTTCGATGTCTGATTGACCCCAAATTTGAGATATAGGCTCCTTAGGACCTAATAAACAATCTCTAACCATCAAAAATGCCTAATCTCCTCTTTAACTCCAAAATTTTTGTTCCACCCTCAATTATCTAAAAGACACTAACCGGAACCCTAGCTGTTCTCTATACCTCAAATCACCTCTCAGTTATACAATCCAAACCTTAAATCTAAACATCATACATAACCACACATAAAATAACGGATGTTACATTTCTACCCCCCTTAAAAGAAATTCCGTCCCCGGAATTACATACCTGAGAATAAATGGGGGTACTGCTGCTGCATATCTGCCTCACGCTCCCAAGTAGCATCTCCGGTAACACTATCCCAAATGACCTTGACCAGGGGAATCTGTTTACCACGGAGTTCTTTAATCCTTCTATCTGCAATCTTAGACGGTAGAGCCTCATATTCTAGATTCTCTCGGAGTTGTATTGACTCTGGCTCAATTACATGAGAAGGATCGGGGAAATATTTTCTCAATTGGGAAACATGAAATACATCGTGGAGGTTGGAGAGGTAAGGGGGTAAGGCTATCTGGTAGGCTACTGAACCAATTCGTCGAAGAATCTGAAATGGTCCAATAAATCGGGGAGTGAGCTTTCTAGACTTTATAGCTCTGCCAATTCCGGTCTTCGGAGTGACTCTCAAGAATACGTGATCACCTTCTTGGAACTCTAAGGGTCTCCTCCTTTTATTACTGTAGCTCCTCTGCCTATCCTGCGCTTCCCTCATTTTCTCTCTTATCTTCCTGACTTGCTCCGTTGTTTGCTGTACCACATCGGGACCTAACACTTGGCTCTCGCCAGTCTCATACCAACACAACGGAGTTCTGCATTTTCTTCCATAGAGAGCCTCATACGGTGCCATTCCGATACTACTATGGAAACTGTTATTGTATGTGAACTCAATCAAGGGTAGGAATTCATCCCAACTGCCAACATGTTCTAACACACATGCTCTTAAAAGATCCTCCAATGATTGGATTGTTCTCTCTGACTGCCCATCCGTCTGAGGATGATAAGCTGAACTCATCCTCAACTTGGTTCGCAAAGCATTGTGTAACTGTCTCCAAAATCTAGATGTAAATCTAGGATCCCGATCGGAGACAATACTCGATGGTACACCGTGCAACCTCACTACTTCCTTGATGTAAATCTGGGTCAACTTCTCAAGACTATAACTCTCACCAATAGGTAAGAAGTGAGCACACTTCGTTAACCTATCAATGATAACCCAAATCGCATCAAACTTCTTCGGAGTTCGTGGTAATCCAACCACAAAGTCCATCGCTATGCTATCCCACTTCCACTCTGGGATATCCAAGGACTGTAACAACCCTGCAGGCTTCTGATGCTCTATCTTAGCTTTCTGGCACACTAGACATGATAGAACATACTCTGCCACCTCCTTCTTCATCTTTGGCCACCAAAACATTTTCTTCAAATCTTGATACATCTTGGTGGCTCCCGGGTGGAAACTCAACTTACTCTTATGTGCCTCCTCTAAAATCATCTTCCTAATCTCTAAGTCCTCGGGCACACATATCCGATCTCTAAACCTCAACACACCATCGGATCCTTTCCTAAACTCTGAAACTTTCCCTTCATCTATGCCTCGACTTATCTCTTGTAGATATTCATCCTGAACTTGCTTAAACCTGAGGTCTCTCAAAAACTCACTGTTGATAGTGATCATACCTAAGCATATTCTATCCTCAGCCAAATCCATACCTAGGTTCAAATCTCTAAACTGTTCAAGCAATCCCATCTCTTTCACCATCATCGCGGATACGTGCAAAGATTTCCGACTCAGTGCATCCGCCACAACATTAGCTTTCCCAGGATGGTATTGAAGATCAAACTCATAATCCTTAATAAATTCCATCCATCTACGCTGTCTCATGTTCAGCTCCTTCTGATCAAACAGATACTTTAAACTCTTATGATCGCTGAACACATTGAACTTAGCTCCATACAGATAGTGTCGCCATATCTTCAATGCGAACACTATGGCTTCCAATTCCAGATCATGAGTCGGGTAGTTTCTTTCATGAACCCTCAACTGTCGGGAAGCGTAAGCCACTACTCTTCCCTCTTGCATCAAAACACAACCCAAACCTTGATATGACGCGTCACAGTACACGTCAAACTGTCCTAATGGCTCTGGTAATGTCAGCACAGGCGATGTAGTCAACTTCTCCTTTAGCTTTTGAAAGCTCTCCTCACATCTTTCTGTCCAAACAAACGCCGTACCTTTTCGCGTTAACTGCGTCATAGGCAACGCAATCTTGGAGAAACCCTCAATAAACCTCCTGTAATACCCGGCTAATCCTAGGAAACTTCTCACCTCTGTTACTGACTTAGGCCTCTCCCACCTAATCACTGCCTCTACCTTAACTGGATCTACAGCTATCCCTTCCTGATTGATTATATGACCTAGGAACTGTACTTCCTCTAACCAAAATTCACATTTGGATAGCTTAGCGTACAACTGCCTATCTCTCAACACCTGCAACACCACTCTCAGATGTTCCTCGTGCTCTTCCCGATTACGGGAATAGATAAGAATATCATCAATAAACACCACAACGAACTTGTCGAGGAACGGTCTAAAGATCCTGTTCATGTAATCCATAAATACTGCTGGGGCGTTAGTTACACCAAAAGGCATAACTAGATACTCATAGTGCCCATACCTTGTTCTGAAAGCAGTTTTAGGTATATCCTCCTTCTTTACCCTAATCTGATGGTATCCTGATCTTAAATCTATCTTAGAAAACACCGAAGCTCCCTTCAACTGATCCATCAGATCATCTATCCTAGGCAACGGATATTTGTTCTTGATTGTAACCTTGTTTAACTGTCTATAGTCCGTACACAACCTAGCACTTCCATCCCTTTTCTTCACAAACAAGACTGGTGCTCCCCACGGTGATACACTCGGTCTGATGAATTCCTTTTTCATCATATCATCCAGTTGTTTCTTTAACTCTGCCAACTCCACAGGTGACATCCGATAAGGAGCTACTGATATGGGTCCTGCCCCTGGCATGAGATCTATGGTGAATTCAACCTCCCTCTCTGGTGGCAAACCTGGAACATCAGGAGGGAAAACCTCGGGAAACTCTCTCACGATAGGCATAGAATCTATACTTGGAGTCTCCTTAGCTTCCAAAGAGAAAAGCATCACATACTGCTGAGAATTATCACTCCTCATAGTTGCTCCTTCATTGGCAGATACTATGCTAGAAGGCTCAAGAAAGGATAAAGTCTTTTGGGCACAGTCTAACACTACATGGTTGGCCGATAGCCAATCCATGCCAAGGATAACATCTATCTGTTGCATAGGCAAACAGATGAGATCTACGAGGAATGCCCTATTTTCAACCACGATAGGACACTGTAGGCAAACAGACATGGTGATCAAAGGATCACTGGTAGGGGTAGATACTGTCAAAGTATATGGTAATCGAGAAACGGGCAAATGTAAATGATCTACACACTCATGTGAAACAAATGAATGCGTAGCGCCTGAGTCAAACAACACACGCGAGAGTCTGCCAGATAGTAAACACATACCTTGAATAAGATCTGCAGACTGAGAGGACTCAGATCCTCTCACCGTAAACACCCTCCCCGTGGCCTGAGGTCTGGCGGTCTGTCGTCCTGCCACTGGAACTCCTCTCCCAGATCCACCTCTAGAACTACTGGCTCCTCTACCGGTAGCTGGCTGATGCTGCCCTGCTCTCTGTCGGCAATCTCTAGCAAGGTGACCGGGTTTGCCACATACGAAGCAACCCGATCTATCTGTACAATCTTTGATGTAGTGCGGACCTCCGCATCTGAAACATACTGGGCCTCTCTGCTGCTGACCCTCTCTACTCACCGATACTGGTGGTGCATTTGTCTGAGTACCCTGTCCGGGTCTAGCGTATGGTGCTCTCCTCCACTGAGAACCTCTATCCCCTCTCCTCTGATGGCCTGCTCTGGTAGGACCCCCACTCCGCTGCTGTCTCTGCTCCGCAGCCTGCCTCTGGTCCATGCTCTCAATGGCACTGCACCTCTCTACTAGCTCTGGGAAGCTCAAAATATCCAAGGGCACTATAGCCCTCCTCAGCTCATGCCGTAAACCCTCCTCAAATCTCCGGCACATCCAATCCTCATCTGGAAATCTCTGGTAGAACTCAGAAAACTGAATCAGGGCCTCAAATCTGGCCGCATAGTCACCAGCAGACCTGTCTCCCTGCTGAAGACTCATGAACTCTCTCTCCTTCTCGCGTCTGACTAACCGTGGAAAGTACTTCTCGAAGAAACACTCCCTGAACAGATCCCAACTAATCATCCGGCCCTCAGTCTCAAGTAACCTCCTCTTGCCTCTCCACCATGACTCGGCTCCTCCAGTCAGCATGAAGGCGGCATAAGTCACCTTCCTGTTATCTCTACATCTCACAGTGTCGAAGATCTTCTCCAACTCCTGTATCCACCACTCAGCCCGCTCTGGGTCATACTCTCCTCCAAACTGTGGTGGCTTACCTTTCAGAAAGGTAGCCAACCCCGCATCCTCAGCCTCAGCAGCTCTCCTCCTATCCTGCTGGTCCTGTAACTCTGCCTCTCTCTGCATCCTCTGAGCGTTCTACTGCGCCTGCTGCAACAGAACGGATGCTAACTCACGGATAGTCTGGAGAGTCTCGGATGACTCCCTCCACCACTAACTCCTGCTGCTGGCTGATACTCATCCTCGACACCCTCGATAGCTCTACCACCACGTCTACCTCGTCCTCTGCCTCTGCCTCGAGCCATGATCCTGTCAAAAGAAATCATTAGCCCACATCAATATGACATATAATACTACATAAAACTGGAATATAAATACTATATGCCATAAAGATGTCGCATCGGACTCACTACCCAACTTCTAAGCATAGTCGTCATCCGATGTGGATCCGACTAAATGGCCAGTTCACCCTAATCACAGTCCTCACAGTCCGTTTCAGAACCGAACTGCTCTGATGCAACCCAATGAGACGCCCCGACGTCCCATTAAAGAAAAACCCAAAATATTAAAGCTTAATCGTGTTATTAGCGATAGGCGGTTATACTTAAACAGCGGAAAATTAAATCTTAAGATGTAAATAATTAACATGCAGATACATCACACATATATATAGATAAATATATACATCATCTCCTAATACACAACTGTCAAGGGATTCCTATCAGTAGGATCCCGAAATATATACAAAACGGTGGTACATAACATAAAGAAAGTACATCAAAAGATAAAAGGGAAGATGCCTCGCCGATTCTCTCCACACCCCGTCCCCTCTCAAAATACAACAAAACCTCACTCACACCTATACAGATGGCACTGGCCCGAGCCATCAAATACTACCACCCTCGTCTGCATCCCGCGGTCCGGCAGGTCCGGACACTCCTCCGCTCTCACTGGACGAGCTCCTGTCCGACTGCCTCTGAAACCTCTGTCGGTAAAGTCTACTATCACGGGGATGAAACTGTCTGGTAGATACTCGAGAAGACTCTGAAACCGTAGCCCGGACCTCTGGAGGCGCTGGTACCTCTGGAAGGGGTGCCAGGTCCTGGGCGGGGACAACCGGGTCCTCCTCCTGGATAGGTGCCAACTCGGGCCCTGGTGCCGGTGCAAGTCCTGGAACTAGTACCTCAAAGGGTACCATGAAGGGATCTGGGGCCATGCCTGGCATCGGCGGCATCGGCGGTATGTGTCCATCTGGCTGTCCTACCTAGAAAGGAAGGGTAGTGCCAACGCGGAACGTGCCGACGAATCCTATCGGCGCTCCCTGTCCGAACCCGGAGGTAATGGACGTAGGACCCGTATACACAACGAAGCGAGTGACTGGGTCCACGAGCCACCCGTTCGGATCTAAGCACTCAACCTCAAAGGTCCCCGAGAGGGGGAACCCCGGATCCTGAGTCATCCACGGGTGATCCCAGTGCGCCATCAACACGATCTGGATATGATATACAAAACAGATATGTACAAACATACAACAAAATAAAAAGGGGATAAGAATCCATATAACATCAAACGTGGAAAGGGTTTAGCGACATTTAATTCTATAACAGCACGATAAACATCCATCTCCCAAAATATAGTTGATATATATATAACACAAACATCCTCAATCCACATCTAGGGTCTTTCCTCTACCCCCATCATGATGCAATGCAAATGCTGTATGAATCTTCTCAGGTAGTCGGCCATATCCGGATATCACAACAATCGACACGTCCCAGAGGCCCCGGAGCACACCCTCGTCCGCGGCTGGAGGGTGCCCATGCAAAGCAATGGCACTATAGCTACACAACCGGTGCACACCTCTGGACCACGGCCAGGGTGCTCATGCAACGCATGAACTATAGCTGCAACTAAAATGAAATCATGTCTGGGACGGCCCGCCGTTAGCCTAGACCCCGGGAATTCTCCCTCCGAGGAATAGACCCCAACGACCATGTTTCAGGTCCACAAACGACCATGTTTCAGGTCCACATATCACAGACCATGTTTCAGGTCATCCCCTAGTGCCCTAACCGCTCATCATCACCTCATAAATAACCTCAATAAAACCTCATCATCATATAACATCAATCATCTCGGTTAGGCACTACTAACACATAAAGTATGATTTCCCCAATACATCATCAATGCTCATCATATCTCATCACTTACTCAAACTCTACTCATAATCATTACACTCATGGCATCATAACATTATTCCATCAAATCATCATATTAATCATGGCATCATGTCATCATATCAATCATGGCATCAATTCCAATATAATAATAATAACAATAATAATTTTCGTAAGATATATCAACACTCAGTATCAGTCATCAATCATCATATTAACGCAACTAATTCAAGCAGTCACAACAGCCAGTCATAAAATAATAAAATAATACATTTTTATCGTAACGACGATAAACGCACAATTTCAATATCATCATTGGTACCACTAAGTAGTCCCCAACGTGACATGGACATTGTCCGTTACTCGCTCTCGAGTAGGGTTTAGGTCGCCCTACGCCATTATCGAACTAAATGTAACTACGCCGTTTCCGACGTTAAATGGTTTCTTTCCCCCACCTGGGAAGTCGTACGATGATCGAAACGAGACAAAACGCGACGTTCTCCAACCTCTTCGAATCTGCCCCGTGCGATTCTAGTGCCTCGGAGCTCCCAAAATTTCACCTAAGCACCACATTACGAAGCACACGTTACCACGAGTTCATCCTCGAAGACGGAATCGAATTCCGATAACCGAAACGAAAGATACAAATATAAACGTAGCGAAACGACTTTCGATATAAACGGGAATAATTTACCTTCGATTATTGAAGAAACGGGGAAGAGGAGAATGAAGATATCGTCACTACGATCCCAACCACGTACTCCGTTTTGCGAAAGGACGATCGGGCAAGCCACACTCACTCAAGAACTCTTTTCTCTCACTAAACTCTCTCTCTTTCTCTCTCTATAGCCCTCTCTGTTTTTCTCAGTCTCTGCTCTCTGCTCTCTGCCTCGTTTCTTTCATATGGCTTAAGTGACTTATGTCACTTAAGCCCTTTTTATTTTTCTGATTCACGCTGCCACGCTCGAGCGTGGAATTTTTTCACGCTTGAGCGTGGAACAATTCACGCTTGAGCATGAAAACCACCGCAGCCATGCAACCACTCAGAGGCTGCCACGTCAGCCCCCGTCGACACGTAGCAAGTCAAAGCATGGCCCTTGTTTGGTTGACTTCGGCGCTAGAGCGTGGATACACCCACGCTTGAGCGTATTGTGGACGCTCGAGCGTGATGTTTGCCACGCTCGAGCGTTGACTTTTGACCAGAAAGTCAACTCTCTACGTTCAGGGTCCGTTCGATGTCTGATTGACCCCAAATTTGAGATATAGGCTCCTTAGGACCTAATAAACAATCTCTAACCATCAAAAATGCCTAATCTCCTCTTTAACTCCAAAATTTTTGTTCCACCCTCAATTATCTAAAAGACACTAACCGGAAACCCTAGCTGTTCTCTATACCTCAAATCACCTCTCAGTTATACAATCCAAACCTTAAATCTAAACATCATACATAACCACACATAAAATAACGGATGTTACATTTCTACCCCCCTTAAAAGAAATTCCGTCCCCGGAATTACATACCTGAGAATAAATGGGGGTACTGCTGCTGCATATCTGCCTCACGCTCCCAAGTAGCATCTCCGGTAACACTATCCCAAATGACCTTGACCAGGGGAATCTGTTTACCACGGAGTTCTTTAATCCTTCTATCTGCAATCTTAGACGGTAGAGCCTCATATTCTAGATTCTCTCGGAGTTGTATTGACTCTGGCTCAATTACATGAGAAGGATCGGGGAAATATTTTCTCAATTGGGAAACATGAAATACATCGTGGAGGTTGGAGAGGTAAGGGGGTAAGGCTATCTGGTAGGCTACTGAACCAATTCGTCGAAGAATCTGAAATGGTCCAATAAATCGGGGAGTGAGCTTTCTAGACTTTATAGCTCTGCCAATTCCGGTCTTCGGAGTGACTCTCAAGAATACGTGATCACCTTCTTGGAACTCTAAGGGTCTCCTCCTTTTATTACTGTAGCTCCTCTGCCTATCCTGCGCTTCCCTCATTTTCTCTCTTATCTTCCTGACTTGCTCCGTTGTTTGCTGTACCACATCGGGACCTAACACTTGGCTCTCGCCAGTCTCATACCAACACAACGGAGTTCTGCATTTTCTTCCATAGAGAGCCTCATACGGTGCCATTCCGATACTACTATGGAAACTGTTATTGTATGTGAACTCAATCAAGGGTAGGAATTCATCCCAACTGCCAACATGTTCTAACACACATGCTCTTAAAAGATCCTCCAATGATTGGATTGTTCTCTCTGACTGCCCATCCGTCTGAGGATGATAAGCTGAACTCATCCTCAACTTGGTTCGCAAAGCATTGTGTAACTGTCTCCAAAATCTAGATGTAAATCTAGGATCCCGATCGGAGACAATACTCGATGGTACACCGTGCAACCTCACTACTTCCTTGATGTAAATCTGGGTCAACTTCTCAAGACTATAACTCTCACCAATAGGTAAGAAGTGAGCACACTTCGTTAACCTATCAATGATAACCCAAATCGCATCAAACTTCTTCGGAGTTCGTGGTAATCCAACCACAAAGTCCATCGCTATGCTATCCCACTTCCACTCTGGGATATCCAAGGACTGTAACAACCCTGCAGGCTTCTGATGCTCTATCTTAGCTTTCTGGCACACTAGACATGATAGAACATACTCTGCCACCTCCTTCTTCATCTTTGGCCACCAAAACATTTTCTTCAAATCTTGATACATCTTGGTGGCTCCCGGGTGGAAACTCAACTTACTCTTATGTGCCTCCTCTAAAATCATCTTCCTAATCTCTAAGTCCTCGGGCACACATATCCGATCTCTAAACCTCAACACACCATCGGATCCTTTCCTAAACTCTGAAACTTTCCCTTCATCTATGCCTCGACTTATCTCTTGTAGATATTCATCCTGAACTTGCTTAAACCTGAGGTCTCTCAAAAACTCACTGTTGATAGTGATCATACCTAAGCATATTCTATCCTCAGCCAAATCCATACCTAGGTTCAAATCTCTAAACTGTTCAAGCAATCCCATCTCTTTCACCATCATCGCGGATACGTGCAAAGATTTCCGACTCAGTGCATCCGCCACAACATTAGCTTTCCCAGGATGGTATTGAAGATCAAACTCATAATCCTTAATAAATTCCATCCATCTACGCTGTCTCATGTTCAGCTCCTTCTGATCAAACAGATACTTTAAACTCTTATGATCGCTGAACACATTGAACTTAGCTCCATACAGATAGTGTCGCCATATCTTCAATGCGAACACTATGGCTTCCAATTCCAGATCATGAGTCGGGTAGTTTCTTTCATGAACCCTCAACTGTCGGGAAGCGTAAGCCACTACTCTTCCCTCTTGCATCAAAACACAACCCAAACCTTGATATGACGCGTCACAGTACACGTCAAACTGTCCTAATGGCTCTGGTAATGTCAGCACAGGCGATGTAGTCAACTTCTCCTTTAGCTTTTGAAAGCTCTCCTCACATCTTTCTGTCCAAACAAACGCCGTACCTTTTCGCGTTAACTGCGTCATAGGCAACGCAATCTTGGAGAAACCCTCAATAAACCTCCTGTAATACCCGGCTAATCCTAGGAAACTTCTCACCTCTGTTACTGACTTAGGCCTCTCCCACCTAATCACTGCCTCTACCTTAACTGGATCTACAGCTATCCCTTCCTGATTGATTATATGACCTAGGAACTGTACTTCCTCTAACCAAAATTCACATTTGGATAGCTTAGCGTACAACTGCCTATCTCTCAACACCTGCAACACCACTCTCAGATGTTCCTCGTGCTCTTCCCGATTACGGGAATAGATAAGAATATCATCAATAAACACCACAACGAACTTGTCGAGGAACGGTCTAAAGATCCTGTTCATGTAATCCATAAATACTGCTGGGGCGTTAGTTACACCAAAAGGCATAACTAGATACTCATAGTGCCCATACCTTGTTCTGAAAGCAGTTTTAGGTATATCCTCCTTCTTTACCCTAATCTGATGGTATCCTGATCTTAAATCTATCTTAGAAAACACCGAAGCTCCCTTCAACTGATCCATCAGATCATCTATCCTAGGCAACGGATATTTGTTCTTGATTGTAACCTTGTTTAACTGTCTATAGTCCGTACACAACCTAGCACTTCCATCCCTTTCTTCACAAACAAGACTGGTGCTCCCCACGGTGATACACTCGGTCTGATGAATTCCTTTTTCATCATATCATCCAGTTGTTTCTTTAACTCTGCCAACTCCACAGGTGACATCCGATAAGGAGCTACTGATATGGGTCCTGCCCCTGGCATGAGATCTATGGTGAATTCAACCTCCCTCTCTGGTGGCAAACCTGGAACATCAGGAGGGAAAACCTCGGGAAACTCTCTCACGATAGGCATAGAATCTATACTTGGAGTCTCCTTAGCTTCCAAAGAGAAAAGCATCACATACTGCTGAGAATTATCACTCCTCATAGTTGCTCCTTCATTGGCAGATACTATGCTAGAAGGCTCAAGAAAGGATAAAGTCTTTTGGGCACAGTCTAACACTACATGGTTGGCCGATAGCCAATCCATGCCAAGGATAACATCTATCTGTTGCATAGGCAAACAGATGAGATCTACGAGGAATGCCCTATTTTCAACCACGATAGGACACTGTAGGCAAACAGACATGGTGATCAAAGGATCACTGGTAGGGGTAGATACTGTCAAAGTATATGGTAATCGAGAAACGGGCAAATGTAAATGATCTACACACTCATGTGAAACAAATGAATGCGTAGCGCCTGAGTCAAACAACACACGCGAGAGTCTGCCAGATAGTAAACACATACCTTGAATAAGATCTGCAGACTGAGAGGACTCAGATCCTCTCACCGTAAACACCCTCCCCGTGGCCTGAGGTCTGGCGGTCTGTCGTCCTGCCACTGGAACTCCTCTCCCAGATCCACCTCTAGAACTACTGGCTCCTCTACCGGTAGCTGGCTGATGCTGCCCTGCTCTCTGTCGGCAATCTCTAGCAAGGTGACCGGGTTTGCCACATACGAAGCAACCCGATCTATCTGTACAATCTTTGATGTAGTGCGGACCTCCGCATCTGAAACATACTGGGCCTCTCTGCTGCTGACCCTCTCTACTCACCGATACTGGTGGTGCATTTGTCTGAGTACCCTGTCCGGGTCTAGCGTATGGTGCTCTCCTCCACTGAGAACCTCTATCCCCTCTCCTCTGATGGCCTGCTCTGGTAGGACCCCCACTCCGCTGCTGTCTCTGCTCCGCAGCCTGCCTCTGGTCCATGCTCTCAATGGCACTGCACCTCTCTACTAGCTCTGGGAAGCTCAAAATATCCAAGGGCACTATAGCCCTCCTCAGCTCATGCCGTAAACCCTCCTCAAATCTCCGGCACATCCAATCCTCATCTGGAAATCTCTGGTAGAACTCAGAAAACTGAATCAGGGCCTCAAATCTGGCCGCATAGTCACCAGCAGACCTGTCTCCCTGCTGAAGACTCATGAACTCTCTCTCCTTCTCGCGTCTGACTAACCGTGGAAAGTACTTCTCGAAGAAACACTCCCTGAACAGATCCCAACTAATCATCCGGCCCTCAGTCTCAAGTAACCTCCTCTTGCCTCTCCACCATGACTCGGCTCCTCCAGTCAGCATGAAGGCGGCATAAGTCACCTTCCTGTTATCTCTACATCTCACAGTGTCGAAGATCTTCTCCAACTCCTGTATCCACCACTCAGCCCGCTCTGGGTCATACTCTCCTCCAAACTGTGGTGGCTTACCTTTCAGAAAGGTAGCCAACCCCGCATCCTCAGCCTCAGCAGCTCTCCTCCTATCCTGCTGGTCCTGTAACTCTGCCTCTCTCTGCATCCTCTGAGCGTTCTACTGCGCCTGCTGCAACAGAACGGATGCTAACTCACGGATAGTCTGGAGAGTCTCGGATGACTCCCATCCACCACTAACTCCTGCTGCTGGCTGATACTCATCCTCGACACCCTCGATAGCTCTACCACCACGTCTACCTCGTCCTCTGCCTCTGCCTCGAGCCATGATCCTGTCAAAAGAAATCATTAGCCCACATCAATATGACATATAATACTACATAAAACTGGAATATAAATACTATATGCCATAAAGATGTCGCATCGGACTCACTACCCAACTTCTAAGCATAGTCGTCATCCGATGTGGATCCGACTAAATGGCCAGTGCACCCTAATCACAGTCCTCACAGTCCGTTTCAGAACCGAACTGCTCTGATGCAACCCAATGAGAAGCCCCGATGTCCCATTAAAGAAAAACCCAAAATATTAAAGCTTAATCGTGTTATTAGCGATAGGCGGTTATACTTAAACAGCGGAAAATTAAATCTTAAGATGTAAATAATTAACATGCAGATACATCACACATATATATAGATAAATATATACATCATCTCCTAATACACAACTGTCAAGGGATTCCTATCAGTAGGATCCCGAAATATATACAAAACGGTGGTACATAACATAAAGAAAGTACATCAAAAGATAAAAGGGAAGATGCCTCGCCGATTCTCTCCACACCCCGTCCCCTCTCAAAATACAACAAAACCTCACTCACACCTATACAGATGGCACTGGCCCGAGCCATCAAATACTACCACCCTCGTCTGCATCCCGCGGTCCGGCAGGTCCGGACACTCCTCCGCTTTCACTGGACGAGCTCCTGTCCGACTGCCTCTGAAACCTCTGTCGGTAAAGTCTACTATCACGGGGATGAAACTGTCTGGTAGATACTCGAGAAGACTCTGAAACCGTAGCCCGGACCTCTGGAGGCGCTGGTACCTCTGGAAGGGGTGCCAGGTCCTGGGCGGGGACAACCGGGTCCTCCTCCTGGATAGGTGCCAACTCGGGCCCTGGTGCCGGTGCAAGTCCTGGAACTAGTACCTCAAAGGGTACCATGAAGGGATCTGGGGCCATGCCTGGCATCGGCGGCATCGGCGGTATGTGTCCATCTGGCTGTCCTACCTAGAAAGGAAGGGTAGTGCCAACGCGGAACGTGCCGACGAATCCTATCGGCGCTCCCTGTCCGAACCCGGAGGTAATGGACGTAGGACCCGTATACACAACGAAGCGAGTGACTGGGTCCACGAGCCACCCGTTCGGATCTAAGCACTCAACCTCAAAGGTCCCCGAGAGGGGGAAACCCCGGATCCTGAGTCATCCACGGGTGATCCCAGTGCGCCATCAACACGATCTGGATATGATATACAAAACAGATATGTACAAACATACAACAAAATAAAAAGGGGATAAGAATCCATATAACATCAAACGTGGAAAGGGTTTAGCGACATTTAATTCTATAACAGCACGATAAACATCCATCTCCCAAAATATAGTTGATATATATATAACACAAACATCCTCAATCCACATCTAGGGTCTTTCCTCTACCCCCATCATGATGCAATGCAAATGCTGTATGAATCTTCTCAGGTAGTCGGCCATATCCGGATATCACAACAATCGACACGTCCCAGAGGCCCCGGAGCACACCCTCGTCCGCGGCTGGAGGGTGCCCATGCAAAGCAATGGCACTATAGCTACACAACCGGTGCACACCTCTGGACCACGGCCAGGGTGCTCATGCAACGCATGAACTATAGCTGCAACTAAAATGAAATCATGTCTGGGACGGCCCGCCGTTAGCCTAGACCCCGGGAATTCTCCCTCCGAGGAATAGACCCCAACGACCATGTTTCAGGTCCACAAACGACCATGTTTCAGGTCCACATATCACAGACCATGTTTCAGGTCATCCCCTAGTGCCCTAACCGCTCATCATCACCTCATAAATAACCTCAATAAAACCTCATCATCATATAACATCAATCATCTCGGTTAGGCACTACTAACACATAAAGTATGATTTCCCCAATACATCATCAATGCTCATCATATCTCATCACTTACTCAAACTCTACTCATAATCATTACACTCATGGCATCATAACATTATTCCATCAAATCATCATATTAATCATGGCATCATGTCATCATATCAATCATGGCATCAATTCCAATATAATAATTTTCGTAAGATATATCAACACTCAGTATCAGTCATCAATCATCATATTAACGCAAATAATTCAAGCAGTCACAACAGCCAGTCATAAAATAATAAAATAATACATTTTTATCGTAACGACGATAAACGCACAATTTCAATATCATCATTGGTACCACTAAGTAGTCCCCAACGTGACATGGACATTGTCCGTTACTCGCTCTCGAGTAGGGTTTAGGTCGCCCTACGCCATTATCGAACTAAATGTAACTACGCCGTTTCCGACGTTAAATGGTTTCTTTCCCCCACCTGGGAAGTCGTACGATGATCGAAACGAGACAAAACGCGACGTTCTCCAACCTCTTCGAATCTGCCCCGTGCGATTCTAGTGCCTCGGAGCTCCCAAAATTTCACCTAAGCACCACATTACGAAGCACACGTTACCACGAGTTCATCCTCGAAGACGGAATCGAATTCCGATAACCGAAACGAAAGATACAAATATAAACGTAGCGAAACGACTTTCGATATAAACGGGAATAATTTACCTTCGATTATTGAAGAAACGGGGAAGAGGAGAATGAAGATATCGTCACTACGATCCCAACCACGTACTCCGTTTTGCGAAAGGACGATCGGGCAAGCCACACTCACTCAAGAACTCTTTTCTCTCACTAAACTCTCTCTCTTTCTCTCTCTATAGCCCTCTCTGTTTTTCTCAGTCTCTGCTCTCTGCTCTCTGCTTCTGTTTCTTTCATATGGCTTAAGTGACTTATGTCACTTAAGCCCTTTTTATTTTTCTGATTCACGCTGCCACGGTCGCGTGGAACTTTTCACGCTTGAGCGTGGAACAATTCACGCTTGAGCATGAAAACCACCGCAGCCATGCAACCACTCAGAGGCTGCCACGTCAGCCCCGTCGACACGTAGCAAGTCAAAGCATGGCCCTTGTTTGGTTGACTTCGGCGCTAGAGCGTGGATACACCCACGCTTGAGCGTATTGTGGACGCTCGAGCGTGATGTTTTCCACGCTCGAGCGTTGACTTTTGACCAGAAAGTCAACTCTCTACGTTCAGGGTCCGTTCGATGTCCGATTGACCCCAAATTTGAGATATAGGCTCCTTAGGACCTAATAAACAATCTCTAACCATCAAAAATGCCTAATCTCCTCTTTAACTCCAAAATTTTTGTTCCACCCTCAATTATCTAAAAGACACTAACCGGAAACCCTAGCTGTTCTCTATACCTCAAATCACCTCTCAGTTATACCATCCAAACCTTAAATCTAAACATCATACATAACCACACATAAAATAACGGATGTTACATTTCTACCCCCCTTAAAAGAAATTCCGTCCCCGGAATTACATACCTGAGAATAAATGGGGGTACTGCTGCTGCATATCTGCCTCACGCTCCCAAGTAGCATCTCCGGTAACACTATCCCAAATGACCTTGACCAGGGGAATCTGTTTACCACGGAGTTCTTTGATCCTTCTATCTGCAATCTTAGACGGTAGAGCCTCATATTCTAGATTCTCTCGGAGTTGTATTGACTCTGGCTCAATTACATGAGAAGGATCGGGGAAATATTTTCTCAATTGGGAAACATGAAATACATCGTGGAGGTTGGAGAGGTAAGGGGGTAAGGCTATCTGGTGGGCTACTGAACCAATTCGTCGAAGAATCTGAAATGGTCCAATAAATCGGGGAGTGAGCTTTCTAGACTTTATAGCTCTGCCAATTCCGGTCTTCGGAGTGACTCTCAAGAATACGTGATCACCTTCTTGGAACTCTAAGGGTCTCCTCCTTTTATTACTGTAGCTCCTCTGCCTATCCTGCGCTTCCCTCATTTTCTCTCTTATCTTCCTGACTTGCTCCGTTGTTTGCTGTACCACATCGGGACCTAACACTTGGCTCTCGCCAGTCTCATACCAACACAACGGAGTTCTGCATTTTCTTCCATAGAGAGCCTCATACGGTGCCATTCCGATACTACTATGGAAACTGTTATTGTATGTGAACTCAATCAAGGGTAGGAATTCATCCCAACTGCCAACATGTTCTAACACACATGCTCTTAAAAGATCCTCCAATGATTGGATTGTTCTCTCTGACTGCCCATCCGTCTGAGGATGATAAGCTGAACTCATCCTCAACTTGGTTCGCAAAGCATTGTGTAACTGTCTCCAAAATCTAGATGTAAATCTAGGATCCCGATCGGAGACAATACTCGATGGTACACCGTGCAACCTCACTACTTCCTTGATGTAAATCTGGGTCAACTTCTCAAGACTATAACTCTCACCAATAGGTAAGAAGTGAGCACACTTCGTTAACCTATCAATGATAACCCAAATCGCATCAAACTTCTTCGGAGTTCGTGGTAATCCAACCACAAAGTCCATCGCTATGCTATCCCACTTCCACTCTGGGATATCCAAGGACTGTAACAACCCTGCAGGCTTCTGATGCTCTATCTTAGCTTTCTGGCACACTAGACATGATAGAACATACTCTGCCACCTCCTTCTTCATCTTTGGCCACCAAAACATTTTCTTCAAATCTTGATACATCTTGGTGGCTCCCGGGTGGAAACTCAACTTACTCTTATGTGCCTCCTCTAAAATCATCTTCCTAATCTCTAAGTCCTCGGGCACACATATCCGATCTCTAAACCTCAACACACCATCGGATCCTTTCCTAAACTCTGAAACTTTCCCTTCATCTATGCCTCGACTTATCTCTTGTAGATATTCATCCTGAACTTGCTTAAAACCTGAGGTCTCTCAAAAACTCACTGTTGATAGTGATCATACCTAAGCATATTCTATCCTCAGCCAAATCCATACCTAGGTTCAAATCTCTAAACTGTTCAAGCAATCCCATCTCTTTCACCATCATCGCGGATACGTGCAAAGATTTCCGACTCAGTGCATCCGCCACAACATTAGCTTTCCCAGGATGGTATTGAAGATCAAACTCATAATCCTTAATAAATTCCATCCATCTACGCTGTCTCATGTTCAGCTCCTTCTGATCAAACAGATACTTTAAACTCTTATGATCGCTGAACACATTGAACTTAGCTCCATACAGATAGTGTCGCCATATCTTCAATGCGAACACTATGGCTTCCAATTCCAGATCATGAGTCGGGTAGTTTCTTTCATGAACCCTCAACTGTCGGGAAGCGTAAGCCACTACTCTTCCCTCTTGCATCAAAACACAACCCAAACCTTGATATGACGCGTCACAGTACACGTCAAACTGTCCTAATGGCTCTGGTAATGTCAGCACAGGCGATGTAGTCAACTTCTCCTTTAGCTTTTGAAAGCTCTCCTCACATCTTTCTGTCCAAACAAACGCCGTACCTTTTCGCGTTAACTGCGTCATAGGCAACGCAATCTTGGAGAAACCCTCAATAAACCTCCTGTAATACCCGGCTAATCCTAGGAAACTTCTCACCTCTGTTACTGACTTAGGCCTCTCCCACCTAATCACTGCCTCTACCTTAACTGGATCTACAGCTATCCCTTCCTGATTGATTATATGACCTAGGAACTGTACTTCCTCTAACCAAAATTCACATTTGGATAGCTTAGCGTACAACTGCCTATCTCTCAACACCTGCAACACCACTCTCAGATGTTCCTCGTGCTCTTCCCGATTACGGGAATAGATAAGAATATCATCAATAAACACCACAACGAACTTGTCGAGGAACGGTCTAAAGATCCTGTTCATGTAATCCATAAATACTGCTGGGGCGTTAGTTACACCAAAAGGCATAACTAGATACTCATAGTGCCCATACCTTGTTCTGAAAGCAGTTTTAGGTATATCCTCCTTCTTTACCCTAATCTGATGGTATCCTGATCTTAAATCTATCTTAGAAAACACCGAAGCTCCCTTCAACTGATCCATCAGATCATCTATCCTAGGCAACGGATATTTGTTCTTGATTGTAACCTTGTTTAACTGTCTATAGTCCGTACACAATCTAGCACTTCCCATCCCTTTTTCTTCACAAACAAGACTGGTGCTCCCCACGGTGATACACTCGGTCTGATGAATTCCTTTTTCATCATATCATCCAGTTGTTTCTTTAACTCTGCCAACTCCACAGGTGACATCCGATAAGGAGCTACTGATATGGGTCCTGCCCCTGGCATGAGATCTATGGTGAATTCAACCTCCCTCTCTGGTGGCAAACCTGGAACATCAGGAGGGAAAACCTCGGGAAACTCTCTCACGATAGGCATATAATCTATACTTGGAGTCTCCTTAGCTTCCAAAGAGAAAGCATCACATACTGCTGAGAATTATCACTCCTCATAGTTGCTCCTTCATTGGCAGATACTATGCTAGAAGGCTCAAGAAAGGATAAAGTCTTTTGGGCACAGTCTAACACTACATGGTTGGCCGATAGCCAATCCATGCCAAGGATAACATCTATCTGTTGCATAGGCAAACAGATGAGATCTACGAGGAATGCCCTATTTTCAACCACGATAGGACACTGTAGGCAAACAGACATGGTGATCAAAGGATCACTGGTAGGGGTAGATACTGTCAAAGTATATGGTAATCGAGAAACGGGCAAATGTAAATGATCTACACACTCATGTGAAACAAATGAATGCGTAGCGCCTGAGTCAAACAACACACGCGAGAGTCTGCCAGATAGTAAACACATACCTTGAATAAGATCTGCAGACTGAGAGGACTCAGATCCTCTCACCGTAAACACCCTCCCCGTGGCCTGAGGTCTGGCGGTCTGTCGTCCTGCCACTGGAACTCCTCTCCCAGATCCACCTCTAGAACTACTGGCTCCTCTACCGGTAGCTGGCTGATGCTGCCCTGCTCTCTGTCGGCAATCTCTAGCAAGGTGACCGGGTTTGCCACATACGAAGCAACCCGATCTATCTGTACAATCTTTGATGTAGTGCGGACCTCCGCATCTGAAACATACTGGGCCTCTCTGCTGCTGACCCTCTCTACTCACCGATACTGGTGGTGCATTTGTCTGAGTACCCTGTCCGGGTCTAGCGTATGGTGCTCTCCTCCACTGAGAACCTCTATCCCCTCTCCTCTGATGGCCTGCTCTGGTAGGACCCCCACTCCGCTGCTGTCTCTGCTCCGCAGCCTGCCTCTGGTCCATGCTCTCAATGGCACTGCACCTCTCTACTAGCTCTGGGAAGCTCAAAATATCCAAGGGCACTATAGCCCTCCTCAGCTCATGCCGTAAACCCTCCTCAAATCTCCGGCACATCCAATCCTCATCTGGAAATCTCTGGTAGAACTCAGAAAACTGAATCAGGGCCTCAAATCTGGCCGCATAGTCACCAACAGACCTGTCTCCCTGCTGAAGACTCATGAACTCTCTCTCCTTCTCGCGTCTGACTAACCGTGGAAAGTACTTCTCGAAGAAACACTCCCTGAACAGATCCCAACTAATCATCCGGCCCTCAGTCTCAAGTAACCTCCTCTTGCCTCTCCACCATGACTCGGCTCCTCCAGTCAGCATGAAGGCGGCATAAGTCACCTTCCTGTTATCTCTACATCTCACAGTGTCGAAGATCTTCTCCAACTCCTGTATCCACCACTCAGCCCGCTCTGGGTCATACTCTCCTCCAAACTGTGGTGGTTTACCTTTCAGAAAGGTAGCCAACCCCGCATCCTCAGCCTCAGCAGCTCTCCTCCTATCCTGCTGGTCCTGTAACTCTGCCTCTCTCTGCATCCTCTGAGCGTTCTACTGCGCCTGCTGCAACAGAACGGATGCTAACTCACGGATAGTCTGGAGAGTCTCGGATGACTCCCATCCACCACTAACTCCTGCTGCTGGCTGATACTCATCCTCGACACCCTCGATAGCTCTACCACCACGTCTACCTCGTCCTCTGCCTCTGCCTCGAGCCATGATCCTGTCAAAAGAAATCATTAGCCCACATCAATATGACATATAATACTACATAAAACTGGAATATAAATACTATATGCCATAAAGATGTCGCATCGGACTCACTACCCAACTTCTAAGCATAGTCGTCATCCGATGTGGATCCGACTAAATGGCCAGTGCACCCTAATCACAGTCCTCACAGTCCGTTTCAGAACCGAACTGCTCTGATGCAACCCAATGAGAAGCCCCGATGTCCCATTAAAGAAAAACCCAAAATATTAAAGCTTAATCGTGTTATTAGCGATAGGCGGTTATACTTAAACAGCGGAAAATTAAATCTTAAGATGTAAATATTAACATGCAAATACATCACACATATATATAGATAAATATATACATCATCTCCTAATACACAACTGTCAAGGGATTCCTATCAGTAGGATCCCGAAATATATACAAAACGGTGGTACATAACATAAAGAAAGTACATCAAAAGATAAAAGGGAAGATGCCTCGCCGATTCTCTCCACACCCCGTCCCCTCTCAAAATACAACAAAACCTCACTCACACCTATACAGATGGCACTGGCCCGAGCCATCAAATACTACCACCCTCGTCTGCATCCCGCGGTCCGGCAGGTCCGGACACTCCTCCGCTTTCACTGGACGAGCTCCTGTCCGACTGCCTCTGAAACCCTGTCGGTAAAGTCTACTATCACGGGGATGAAACTGTCTGGTAGATACTCGAGAAGACTCTGAAACCGTAGCCCGGACCTCTGGAGGCGCTGGTACCTCTGGAAGGGGTGCCAGGTCCTGGGCGGGGACAACCGGGTCCTCCTCCTGGATAGGTGCCAACTCGGGCCCTGGTGCCGGTGCAAGTCCTAGAACTAGTACCTCAAAGGGTACCATAAAGGGATCTGGGGCCATGCCTGGCATCGACGGCATTGGCGGTATGTGTCCATCTGGCTGTCCTACCTAGAAAGGAAGGGTAGTGCCAACGCGGAACGTGCCGACGAATCCTATCGGCGCTCCCTGTCCGAACCCGGAGGTAATGGACGTAGGACCCGTATACACAACGAAGCGAGTGACTGGGTCCACGAGCCACCCGTTCGGATCTAAGCACTCAACCTCAAAGGTCCCCGAGAGGGGGAACCCCGGATCCTGAGTCATCCACGGGTGATCCCAGTGCGCCATCAACACGATCTGGATATGATATACAAAACATATATGTACAAACATACAACAAAATAAAAAAGGGGATAAGAATCCATATAACATCAAACGTGGAAAGGGTTTAGCGACATTTAATTCTATAACAGCACGATAAACATCCATCTCCCAAAATATAGTTGATATATATATAACACAAACATCCTCAATCCACATCTAGGGTCTTTCCTCTACCCCCATCATGATGCAATGCAAATGCTGTAGAATCTTCTCAGGTAGTCGGCCATATCCGGATATCACAACAATCGACACGTCCCAGAGGCCCCGGAGCACACCCTCGTCCGCGGCTGGAGGGTGCCCATGCAAAGCAATGGCACTATAGCTACACAACCGGTGCACACCTCTGGACCACGGCCAGGGTGCTCATGCAACGCATGAACTATAGCTGCAACTAAAATGAAATCATGTCTGGGACGGCCCGCCGTTAGCCTAGACCCCGGGAATTCTCCCTCCGAGGAATAGACCCCAACGACCATCTTTCAGGTCCACAAACGACCATGTTTCAGGTCCACATATCACAGACCATGTTTCAGGTCATCCCCTAGTGCCCTAACCGCTCATCATCACCTCATAAATATCCTCAATAAAACCTCATCATCATATAACATCAATCATCTCGGTTAGGCACTACTAACACATAAAGTATGATTTTCCCCAATACATCATCAATGCTCATCATATCTCATCACTTACTCAAACTCTACTCATAATCATTACACTCATGGCATCATAACATTATTCCATCAAATCATCATATTAATCATGGCATCATGTCATCATATCAATCATGGCATCAATTCCAATATAATAATTTTCATAAGATATATCAACACTCAGTATCAGTCATCAATCATCATATTAACGCAACTAATTCAAGCAGTCACAACAGCCAGTCATAAAATAATAAAATAATACATTTTTATCGTAACGACGATAAACGCACAATTTCAATATCATCATTGGTACCACTAAGTAGTCCCCAACGTGACATGGACATTGTCCGTTACTCGCTCTCGAGTAGGGTTTAGGTCGCCCTACGCCATTATCGAACTAAATGTAACTACGCCGTTTCCGACATTAAATGGTTTCTTTCCCCCACCTGGGAAGTCGTACGATGATCGAAACGAGACAAAACGCGACGTTCTCCAACCTCTTCGAATCTGCCCCGTGCGATTCTAGTGCCTCGGAGCTCCCAAAATTTCACCTAAGCACCACATTACGAAGCACACGTTACCACGAGTTCATCCTCGAAGACGGAATCGAATTCCGATAACCAAAACGAAAGATACAAATATAAACGTAGCGAACGACTTTCGATATAAACGGAATAATTTACCTTCGATTATTGAAGAAACGGGGAAGAGGAGAATGAAGATATCGTCACTACGATCCCAACCACGTACTCCGTTTTGCGAAAGGACGATCGGGCAAGCCACACTCACTCAAGAACTCTTTTCTCTCACTAAACTCTCTCTCTTTCTCTCTCTATAGCCCTCTCTGTTTTTCTCAGTCTCTGCTCTCTACTCTCTGCCTCGTTTCTTTCATATGGCTTAAGTGACTTATGTCACTTAAGCCCTTTTTATTTTTCTGATTCACGCTGCCACGGTCGAGCGTGGAATTTTTTCACGCTTGAGCGTGGAACAATTCACGCTTGAGCATGAAAACCACCGCAGCCATGCAACCACTCAGAGGCTGCCACGTCAGCCCCCGTCGACACGTAGCAAGTCAAAGCAAGGCCCTTGTTTGGTTCACTTCGGCGCTAGAGCGTGGATACACCCACGCTTGAGCGTATTGTGGACGCTCGAGCGTGATGTTTGCCACGCTCGAGCGTTGACTTTTGACCAGAAAGTCAACTCTCTACGTTCAGGGTCCGTTCGATGTCTGATTGACCCCAAATTTGAGATATAGGCTCCTTAGGACCTAATAAACAATCTCTAACCATCAAAAATGCCTAATCTCCTCTTTAACTCCAAAATTTTTGTTCCACCCTCAATTATCTAAAAGACACTAACCGGAAACCCTAGCTGTTCTCTATACCTCAAATCACCTCTCAGTTATACAATCCAAACCTTAAATCTAAACATCATACATAACCACACATAAAATAACGGATGTTACATTTCTACCCCCCTTAAAAGAAATTCCGTCCCCGGAATTACATACCTGAGAATAAATGGGGGTACTGCTGCTGCATATCTGCCTCACGCTCCCAAGTAGCATCTCCGGTAACACTATCCCAAATGACCTTGACCAGGGGAATCTGTTTACCACGGAGTTCTTTAATCCTTCTATCTGCAATCTTAGACGGTAGAGCCTCATATTCTAGATTCTCTCGGAGTTGTATTGACTCTGGCTCAATTACATGAGAAGGATCGGGGAAATATTTTCTCAATTGGGAAACATGAAATACATCGTGGAGGTTGGAGAGGTAAGGGGGTAAGGCTATCTGGTAGGCTACTGAACCAATTCGTCGAAGAATCTGAAATGGTCCAATAAATCGGGGAGTGAGCTTTCTAGACTTTATAGCTCTGCCAATTCCGGTCTTCGGAGTGACTCTCAAGAATACGTGATCACCTTCTTGGAACTCTAAGGGTCTCCTCCTCTGTACCTCTGCTATCCTGCGCTTCCCTCATTTTCTCTCTTATCTTCCTGACTTGCTCCGTTGTTTGCTGTACCACATCGGGACCTAACACTTGGCTCTCGCCAGTCTCATACCAACACAACGGAGTTCTGCATTTTCTTCCATAGAGAGCCTCATACGGTGCCATTCCGATACTACTATGGAAACTGTTATTGTATGTGAACTCAATCAAGGGTAGGAATTCATCCCAACTGCCAACATGTTCTAACACACATGCTCTTAAAAGATCCTCCAATGATTGGATTGTTCTCTCTGACTGCCCATCCGTCTGAGGATGATAAGCTGAACTCATCCTCAACTTGGTTCGGCAAAGCATTGTGTAACTGGCTCCAAAATCTAGATGTAAATCTAGGATCCCGATCGGAGACAATACTCGATGGTACACCGTGCAACCTCACTACTTCCTTGATGTAAATCTGGGTCAACTTCTCAAGACTATAACTCTCACCAATAGGTAAGAAGTGAGCACACTTCGTTAACCTATCAATGATAACCCAAATCGCATCAAACTTCTTCGGAGTTCGTGGTAATCCAACCACAAAGTCCATCGCTATGCTATCCCACTTCCACTCTGGGATATCCAAGGACTGTAACAACCCTGCAGGCTTCTGATGCTCTATCTTAGCTTTCTGGCACACTAGACATGATAGAACATACTCTGCCACCTCCTTCTTCATCTTTGGCCACCAAAAACATTTTCTTCAAATCTTGATACATCTTGGTGGCTCCCGGGTGGAAACTCAACTTACTCTTATGTGCCTCCTCTAAAATCATCTTCCTAATCTCTAAGTCCTCGGGCACACATATCCGATCTCTAAACCTCAACACACCATCGGATCCTTTCCTAAACTCTGAAACTTTCCCTTCATCTATGCCTCGACTTATCTCTTGTAGATATTCATCCTGAACTTGCTTAAACCTGAGGTCTCTCAAAAACTCACTGTTGATAGTGATCATACCTAAGCATATTCTATCCTCAGCCAAATCCATACCTAGGTTCAAATCTCTAAACTGTTCAAGCAATCCCATCTCTTTCACCATCATCGCGGATACGTGCAAAGATTTCCGACTCAGTGCATCCGCCACAACATTAGCTTTCCCAGGATGGTATTGAAGATCAAACTCATAATCCTTAATAAATTCCATCCATCTACGCTGTCTCATGTTCAGCTCCTTCTGATCAAACAGATACTTTAAACTCTTATGATCGCTGAACACATTGAACTTAGCTCCATACAGATAGTGTCGCCATATCTTCAATGCGAACACTATGGCTTCCAATTCCAGATCATGAGTCGGGTAGTTTCTTTCATGAACCCTCAACTGTCGGGAAGCGTAAGCCACTACTCTTCCCTCTTGCATCAAAACACAACCCAAACCTTGATATGACGCGTCACAGTACACGTCAAACTGTCCTAATGGCTCTGGTAATGTCAGCACAGGCGATGTAGTCAACTTCTCCTTTAGCTTTTGAAAGCTCTCCTCACATCTTTCTGTCCAAACAAACGCCGTACCTTTTCACCTTAACTGCGTCATAGGCAACGCAATCTTGGAGAAACCCTCAATAAACCTCCTGTAATACCCGGCTAATCCTAGGAAACTTCTCACCTCTGTTACTGACTTAGGCCTCTCCCACCTAATCACTGCCTCTACCTTAACTGGATCTACAGCTATCCCTTCCTGATTGATTATATGACCTAGGAACTGTACTTCCTCTAACCAAAATTCACATTTGGATAGCTTAGCGTACAACTGCCTATCTCTCAACACCTGCAACACCACTCTCAGATGTTCCTCGTGCTCTTCCCGATTACGGGAATAGATAAGAATATCATCAATAAACACCACAACGAACTTGTCGAGGAACGGTCTAAAGATCCTGTTCATGTAATCCATAAATACTGCTGGGGCGTTAGTTACAACAAAAGGCATAACTAGATACTCATAGTGCCCATACCTTGTTCTGAAAGCAGTTTTAGGTATATCCTCCTTCTTTACCCTAATCTGATGGTATCCTGATCTTAAATCTATCTTAGAAAACACCGAAGCTCCCTTCAACTGATCCATCAGATCATCTATCCTAGGCAACGGATATTTGTTCTTGATTGTAACCTTGTTTAACTGTCTATAGTCCGTACACAACCTAGCACTTCCATCCCTTTTCTTCACAAACAAGACTGGTGCTCCCCACGGTGATACACTCGGTCTGATGAATTCCTTTTTCATCATATCATCCAGTTGTTTCTTTAACTCTGCCAACTCCACAGGTGACATCCGATAAGGAGCTACTGATATGGGTCCTGCCCCTGGCATGAGATCTATGGTGAATTCAACCTCCCTCTCTGGTGGCAAACCTGGAACATCAGGAGGGAAAACCTCGGGAAACTCTCTCACGATAGGCATAGAATCTATACTTGGAGTCTCCTTAGCTTCCAAAGAGAAAAGCATCACATACTGCTGTGAATTATCACTCCTCATAGTTGCTCCTTCATTGGCAGATACTATGCTAGAAGGCTCAAGAAAGGATAAAGTCTTTTGGGCACAGTCTAACACTACATGGTTGGCCGATAGCCAATCCATGCCAAGGATAACATCTATCTGTTGCATAGGGAAACAGATGAGATCTACGAGGAATGCCCTATTTTCAACCACGATAGGACACTGTAGGCAAACAGACATGGTGATCAAAGGATCACTGGTAGGGGTAGATACTGTCAAAGTATATGGTAATCGAGAAACGGGCAAATGTAAATGATCTACACACTCATGTGAAACAAATGAATGCGTAGCGCCTGAGTCAAACAACACACGCGAGAGTCTGCCAGATAGTAAACACATACCTTGAATAAGATCTGCAGACAGAGAGGACTCAGATCCTCTCACCGTAAACACCCTCCCCGTGGCCTGAGGTCTGGCGGTCTGTCGTCCTGCCACTGGAACTCCTCTCCCAGATCCACCTCTAGAACTACTGGCTCCTCTACAGGTAGCTGGCTGATGCTGCCCTACTCTCTGTCGGTAATCTCTAGCAAGGTGACCGGGTTTGCCACATACGAAGCAACCCGATCTATCTGTACAATCTTTGATGTAGTGCGGACCTCCGCATCTGAAACATACTGGGCCTCTCTGCTGCTGACCCTCTCTACTCACCGATACTGGTGGTGCATTTGTCTGAGTACCCTGTCCGGGTCTAGCGTATGGTGCTCTCCTCCACTGAGAACCTCTATCCCCTCTCCTCTGATGGCCTGCTCTGGTAGGACCCCCACTCCGCTGCTGTCTCTGCTCCGCAGCCTGCCTCTGGTCCATGCTCTCAATGGCACTGCACCTCTCTACTAGCTCTGGGAAGCTCAAAATATCCAAGGGCACTATAGCCCTCCTCAGCTCATGCCGTAAACCCTCCTCAAATCTCCGGCACATCCAATCCTCATCTGGAAATCTCTGGTAGAACTCAGAAAACTGAATCAGGGCCTCAAATCTGGCCGCATAGTCACCAGCAGACCTGTCTCCCTGCTGAAGACTCATGAACTCTCTCTCCTTCTCGCGTCTGACTAACCGTGGAAAGTACTTCTTGAAGAAACACTCCCTGAACAGATCCCAACTAATCATCCGGCCCTCAGTCTCAAGTAACCTCCTCTTGCCTCTCCACCATGACTCGGCTCCTCCAGTCAGCATGAAGGCGGCATAAGTCACCTTCCTGTTATCTCTACATCTCACAGTGTCGAAGATCTTCTCCAACTCCTGTATCCACCACTCAGCCCGCTCTGGGTCATACTCTCCTCCAAACTGTGGTGGCTTACCTTTCAGAAAGGTAGCCAACCCCGCATCCTCAGCCTCAGCAGCTCTCCTCCTATCCTACTGGTCCTGTAACTCTGCCTCTCTCTGCATCCTCTGAGCGTTCTACTGCGCCTGCTGCAACAGAACGGATGCTAACTCACGGATAGTCTGGAGAGTCTCGGATGACTCCCATCCACCACTAACTCCTGCTGCTGGCTGATACTCATCCTCGACACCCTCGATAGCTCTACCACCACGTCTACCTCGTCCTCTGCCTCTGCCTCGAGCCATGATCCTGTCAAAAGAAATCATTAGCCCACATCAATATGACATATAATACTACATAAAACTGGAATATAAATACTATATGCCATAAAGATGTCGCATCGGACTCACTACCCAACTTCTAAGCATAGTCGTCATCCGATGTGGATCCGACTAAATGGCCAGTGCACCCTAATCACAGTCCTCACAGTCCGTTTCAGAACCGAACTGCTCTGATGCAACCCAATGAGAAGCCCCGATGTCCCATTAAAGAAAAACCCAAAATATTAAAGCTTAATCGTGTTATTAGCGATAGGCGGTTATACTTAAACAGCGGAAAATTAAATCTTAAGATGTAAATAATTAACATGCAGATACATCACACATATATATATAGATAAATATATACATCATCTCCTAATACACAACTGTCAAGGGATTCCTATCAGTAGGATCCCGAAATATATACAAAACGGTGGTACATAACATAAAGAAAGTACATCAAAAGATAAAAGGGAAGATGCCTCGCCGATTCTCTCCACACCCCGTCCCCTCTCAAAATACAACAAAACCTCACTCACACCTATACAGATGGCACTGGCCCGAGCCATCAAATACTACCACCCTCGTCTGCATCCCGCGGTCCGGCAGGTCCGGACACTCCTCCGCTTTCACTGGACGAGCTCCTGTCCGACTGCCTCTGAAACCTCTGTCGGTAAAGTCTACTATCACGGGGATGAAACTGTCTGGTAGATACTCGAGAAGACTCTGAAACCGTAGCCCGGACCTCTGGAGGCGCTGGTACCTCTGGAAGGGGTGCCAGGTCCTGGGCGGGGACAACCGGGTCCTCCTCCTGGATAGGTGCCAACTCGGGCCCTGGTGCCGGTGCAAGTCCTGGAACTAGTACCTCAAAGGGTACCATGAAGGGATCTGGGGCCATGCCTGGCATCGGCGGCATCGGCGGTATGTGTCCATCTGGCTGTCCTACCTAGAAAGGAAGGGTAGTGCCAACGCGGAACGTGCCGACGAATCCTATCGGCGCTCCCTGTCCGAACCCGGAGGTAATGGACGTAGGACCCGTATACACAACGAAGCGAGTGACTAGGTCCACGAGCCACCCGTTCGGATCTAAGCACTCAACCTCAAAGGTCCCCGAGAGGGGGAACCCCGGATCCTGAGTCATCCACGGGTGATCCCAGTGCGCCATCAACACGATCTGGATATGATATACAAAACAGATATGTACAAACATACAACAAAATAAAAAGGGGATAAGAATCCATATAACATCAAACGTGGAAAGGGTTTAGCGACATTTAATTCTATAACAGCACGATAAACATCCATCTCCCAAAATATAGTTGATATATATATAACACAAACATCCTCAATCCACATCTAGGGTCTTTCCTCTACCCCCATCATGATGCAATGCAAATGCTGTATGAATCTTCTCAGGTAGTCGGCCATATCCGGATATCACAACAATCGACACGTCCCAGAGGCCCCGGAGCACACCCTCGCCCGCGGCTGGAGGGTGCCCATGCAAAGCAATGGCACTATAGCTACACAACCGGTGCACACCTCTGGACCACGGCCAGGGTGCTCATGCAACGCATGAACTATAGCTGCAACTAAAATGAAATCATGTCTGGGACGGCCCGCCGTTAGCCTAGACCCCGGGAATTCTCCCTCCGAGGAATAGACCCCAACGACCATGTTTCAGGTCCACAAACGACCATGTTTCAGGTCCACATATCACAGACCATGTTTCAGGTCATCCCCTAGTGCCCTAACCGCTCATCATCACCTCATAAATAACCTCAATAAAACCTCATCATCATATAACATCAATCATCTCGGTTAGGCACTACTAACACATAAAGTATGATTTCCCCAATACATCATCAATGCTCATCATATCTCATCACTTACTCAAACTCTACTCATAATCATTACACTCATGGCATCATAACATTATTCCATCAAATCATCATATTAATCATGGCATCATGTCATCATATCAATCATGGCATCAATTCCAATATAATAATTTTCGTAAGATATATCAACACTCAGTATCAGTCATCAATCATCATATTAACGCAACTAATTCAAGCAGTCACAACAGCCAGTCATAAAATAATAAAATAATACATTTTTATCGTAACGACGATAAACGCACAATTTCAATATCATCATTGGTACCACTAAGTAGTCCCCAACGTGACATGGACATTGTCCGTTACTCGCTCTCGAGTAGGGTTTAGGTCGCCCTACGCCATTATCGAACTAAATGTAACTACGCCGTTTCCGACGTTAAATGGTTTCTTTCCCCCACCTGGGAAGTCGTACGATGATCGAAACGAGACAAAACGCGACGTTCTCCAACCTCTTCGAATCTGCCCCGTGCGATTCTAGTGCCTAGGAGCTCCCAAAATTTCACCTAAGCACCACATTACGAAGCACACGTTACCACGAGTTCATCCTCGAAGACGGAATCGAATTCCGATAACCGAAACGAAAGATACAAATATAAACGTAGCGAAACGACTTTCGATATAAACGGGAATAATTTACCTTCGATTATTGAAGAAACGGGGAAGAGGAGAATGAAGATATCGTCACTACGATCCCAACCACGTACTCCGTTTTGCGAAAGGACGATCGGGCAAGCCACACTCACTCAAGAACTCTTTTCTCTCACTAAACTCTCTCTCTTTCTCTCTCTGTAGCCCTCTCTGTTTTTCTCAGTCTCTGCTCTCTGCTCTCTGCCTCGTTTCTTTCCTTCATATGGCTTAAGTGACTTATGTCACTTAAGCCCTTTTTATTTTTCTGATTCACGCTGCCACGCTCGAGCGTGGAATTTTTTCACGCTTGAGCGTAGTCACGCTTGAGCGTGGAACAATTCACGCTTGAGCGTGAAAACCACCGCAGCCATGCAACCACTCAGAGGCTGCCACGTCAGCCCCCGTTGACACGTAGCAAGTCAAAGCATGGCCCTTGTCTGGTTGACTTGGGCGCTAGAGCGTGGATACACCCACGCTTGAGCGTATTGTGGACGCTCGAGCGTGATGTTTACCACGCTCGAGCGTTGACTTTTAACCAGAAAGTCAACTCTCTACGTTCAGGGTCCGTTCGATGTCTGATTGACCCCAAATTTGAGATATAGGCTCCTTAGGACCTAATAAACAATCTCTAACCATCAAAAATGCCTAATCTCCTCTTTAACTCCAAAATTTTTGTTCCACCCTCAATTATCTAAAAGACACTAACCGGAACCCTAGCTGTTCTCTATACCTCAAATCACCTCTCAGTTATACAATCCAAACCTTAAATCTAAACATCATACATAACCACACATAAAATAACGGATGTTACAGGTTAAGTCTGAGGACATCCCGAAGACAGCGTTTAGGATGCGATATGGTCACTATGAGTACTTGGTTATGCCCTTCGGTGTGACCAATGCTCCTGCGGTCTTCATGGACTACATGAACAAGACCTTTCACCCTTACTTGGATAAGTTTGTGGTGGTGTTCATAGATGACATCTTAGTGTACTCCAAGAGTAAGGAGGAACACGAGGAACACCTCAGGGTTGTCTTGCAGACCCTTAAGGAGAAGTAGTTGTATGCTAAGTTGTCTAAGTGTGAGTTCTGGTTAGAGGAATTGAGCTTCTTAGGACATGTCATCTCTAAGGGTGGCATAGCAGTGGACCCAGCTAAGGTAGAGACGGTGCTCCAGTGGGAAGCGCCAAAGTCTGTAACCGAGATTAGGAGTTTCTTGGGGTTAGCCGGGTATTATAGACGGTTTATAGAAGGTTTCTCTAAGATAGCTTTACCCTTAACCCGTCTCACCAAAAAGGGACAGTTGTTTGTGCGGGACTCTAAGTGTGAAGAGAGTTTCCAAACCCTTAAGAATAGGTTAACATCAGCACCAGTGTTAGTTTTGCCAGATCCTAGTGAACCCTTCGTAGTTTACTGCGATGCTTCTAAGCAAGGGTTAGGTGGAGTGTTGATGCAGAATGGTAAGGTAGTTGCTTATGCTTCTAGGCAATTGAAAACCCACGAGAAGAACTACCCTACCCATGATCTAGAGTTAGGAGCTGTGGTATTTGCCTTGAAGATCTGGAGGCATTACCTGTATGGAGCGAGGTTTGAGGTTTTTAGCGATCATAAGAGTTTGACGTACCTCTTTGATCAAAAGGAGTTGAACATAAGGCAGCGTAGGTGGATGGAGTTTTTAAAGGACTATGACTTCGAGCTGACCTATCACCCAGGAAAGGCCAATGTGGTGGCCGATGCCTTGAGTAGGAAAACCCTACATGTCTCTGCTTTGATGGTTAGGGAGATGGATTTGATTGAGGAGTTTAGAGACCTTAGTCTAGCTTGTGAGTTTACCCCTAAGAGTATTAGGCTTGGTACCTTGAAGGTTACCAACAGTCTGATGGATCAGATTAGAGAGGGTCAGAAGTTAGATAAGTATCTCTTAGACCAGCGAGAGTTGCTTGCTCAGGGTAGAGACCTAAGTTTTAAGGATGGCGGTGATGGTATCTTGAGGTTTAAGGATAGAGTATGTATACCTGATGTTCCTGAGATTAGGAGGTTGATCTTAGAAGAAGGTCATAGGAGTGGGTTGAGTGTGCACCCAGGTGCCACTAAGATGTATCAGGACCTTAAGCGAATGTTTTGGTGGCCTAGGATGAAAAAGGACGTAGCTGAGTTTGTTTATGCGTGTCTAGTTTGTCAGAAGGCTAAGATCGAACATCAGAGGCCTTCGGGTAAGTTGCAACCTTTGAGTGTCCCAGAATGGAAATGGGATAGTATCTCCATGGATTTTGTGTCTGGACTCCCTAGGACTCCAGTTGGTTTTGAGGCAATTTGGGTTGTTGTGGATAGACTGACTAAGTCTGCCCATTTTATTCCGATAAACATGGAGTATCCTTTAGAGAAGTTGGCTAAGTTGTACATCAAGGAGATAGTTAGGCTTCATGGTGTACCCTCTAGCATAGTTTCAGATAGAGACCCGAGGTTTACCTCTAGGTTTTGGAATAGTTTGCAAGAGGCTTTAGGAACAAAGCTTAGGCTAAGTTCAGCTTATCACCCACAGACTGATGGGCAATCTGAGCGGACCATCCAGTCCTTAGAGGACTTGTTGAGGGCTTGTGTGTTAGAACAGTCAGGAAGTTGGGACAAGTTTTTGCCCCTGATTGAGTTCACCTACAATAACAGTTTCCATTCCAGCATCGGGATGGTGCCTTATGAGGCTCTGTATGGAAGGAGATGTAGGACACCTTTGTGTTGGAGTGAACCTAGTGATAGTGTGGTGCTAGGGCCAGAGATAGTCCAGGAAACAACAGAAAAGATTAAGTTAGTTCAGGAAAAGATGAGAGTTGCACAGAGTAGGCAGAAGAGCTACCATGATAAAAGGAGGAAGGCGTTCGAATTCCAGGAAGGCGATCATGTATTCTTGAGAGTTACCCCTACGACTGGGGTTGGTAGAGTGATGAAGGCGAGGAAACTTACTCCGAGGTTCATTGGTCCTTACCAAATCCTCAAAAGAGTCGGCGAAGTTGCCTACCAAATAGCCTTACCCACGTTTTTGTCAAATCTCCACAACGTTTTTCATATGTCACAACTCAGAAAGTATGTTCATGACCCTAGTCACGTGATAGTACCCGACGCTATACAGTTGAAAGAGAACCTGACGTTTGAGGTGTTACCTCTTCGAGTCGAGGATAGGAGGGTGAAGCAGCTAAGAGGCAAGGAAATTCCTTTGGTTAAAGTCGTTTGGAGTAGGGCAACTGAGGAAAGTGCTACCTGAGAGCTGGAGAGCAAGATGATGGAAGCGTACCCGCATCTTTTCCCTTGAGGTACGTGTAAATTTCGAGGACGAAATTTTTATAAGGGGGGTGGAATTGTAACACCCTGTTTTTCAGAATTAATTTAATTAAGCTGGTTGTATTAAGTTGAATTTATTGTTTAAGGGCTTAGTGGGATTTTTGGCTAAAAGTCCCTTTCTGGTACATGAGCACACCCGTGCTCATCAGCCAGCAAGCCCGTGCTTAAAGTCAGAAGCGTGATTCTGATTTTAAGTTGAGCACGACCGTGCTCAACATGGAGCACGCCCGTGCTCAATGCGTGGACCGCGTCTCGTGACGCTAAGTGGAGCACGACCGTGCTCATTAAGAAGCACGACCGTGCTCAGGTCTGAACGTTATATACGTGAACAGGACCCGAGGGTTAACGTGTAACCCTACTTTTGGTAAACTCAGCAGCCACAGTGCGACCAGGAAGAGCCTTTTCCGGTTTTCTTCCGTCTTGGGCAGTTTGGAGGCTTTGGGAGACTGTTAGTGCATCTTTGGTAGTGGTTTAGGTTCGTTTCGGTGTGAGTCGCGGTAAAGGGAAGAACCGGTCGCTGTTAGGACACCTTAGAGAGCTACCTTCAATCCAGGTATGGGGAGAAGGGTAGTATTTACATAGGTTTGGGATTAGAGTGAAGTAAAGGGGTTCCCATAACCCCATTTTTAATATTCATTGTTATATGATTACATGTCTGAAATGATGATGCATGTTGACTACTATATGATGAGATTGTCATATGTTGAATGTGAGCATGATATTGATGTGTTAATCATTGTTATTACCATGAGATGGTTGTTGATGTTGCTAGTTGCATGGTTGATGTTATGATTATTGAGTTACTGCTGTTTAATCCCTAAAAACGTGTTAAAAGTGATTTAGGTTGTTTAATGGATTAAATTATGAAATTGGGTTAAGTATCAGCCTCTGTTCCTGCCCAGAACAGCACTGTCGCGCGTTGAGCACGACCGTGCTCCCAGTTGAATTCTGGGAAGATGGCCGCGCTGTGAGCACGGCCGTACAGGACAAAGAGCACGATCGTGCTGCTGAGCACGACCGTGCTCATTAAGAAGCACGACCGTGCTTCACTTACAAGGGAGCACGCCCTCACGTGCTTAAGCACGACCGTGCTGGGTTACGAGCACGACCGTGCTCAACCCACTGAGACAGAATAAGATTAAAGGACTTAAGGGGTTTTTAAACCCCACTTCCCCATGATGATAACTGATTAGACAACTTGGTAAATGTTACTAAAGATAGATAAAGATGATGAGAGGGTGAGATGTTAAGTCGATACCCTTTTGGGTGCCGCAAGCTGATGAGTTGTGCCTTGGTGCTTTGTGGCCAAGGAAGCCTTGACCCCGCAGTTTGGGTTTAAGGTGTTGATGTTGCTATGTACCTTGGTGGCCGAGAGTTTGCCCCAGGTACTGCGGTTGATTCCGCTTAAGCCCTCAGGTAGATTCCGTGAGGCAAGTTGGTGCGGTTGATTCCACTGTTACCTTCGGTCGTTTCCGTTGGAGTTATGGAGGTGGTGATGCTGTTGTTGTTGTGTTACATACGCATTGCATCGAGATGTTGTTTAGGGATGTTCGACATAGGGGAGATCGTCCTAGAGTACGGCGATCCGGCCATCCACGGTTGGAGTAGATTCTCCTAGCTCCCCCGTGATGAGGCATTCGTTGGTTTGATGCGTTGGCTATCCAAGGAGTAGATTCTCCGGCGTTGAGTAGATTCTCAATGTGGATATGTAACTCCGAAGTCGTTCATCTCGAGTTTAGTGGATCCACATGCATTGATGGTTTAGCGGAGTAGGACTGCATTGCACTGCATAGCATAATGATGATGTTGATGTTTGATGTGATGCTGCTATGCTTGCTGTTTACTTTACTGCCTATCTCCATGCTAATATGTTTATACAATTCTTACTCCCTATATATGTTTGTTGTTTGTGTTTGGCCTGATTGGCACATTGCAGAGGATGACGAGCAGCCCGGAGAGGAGTGACTCTGAGGAGCCGCCACTCATAGTAGGGCTAGTTTATGTTTTCTTAGTTATTAGTTCAGTTGTAATTCCGTGGATTTTATTCCGGAACGGTTATACCAGCTCTGTATGTGACATCGGGGTTGGGTTATTTTTATTGGTTGTTATGTTTTCGCTATTAAAAACTTATTTTATTTCCACGTTGTAAACGGTTCATGTGGGACTTTTCTACCCATGGACAATTGTTTATTTTATTCAATAATTGCATGTTTTCCTTTAATTGTTTTTAAATTAATTGGCTTTTAACATGCGGGGTAGAAGGGTGTCACATTTAACGTTTTCTTTTATATATATATATGCGGGGTAGAGGGTGTCACAAAGGCCATTATAACTAATTAAAAATGGCTTTTCAATTTTTTGGGGGGTCAGGCTCGAAAAAAAATGTTTATGGAAAAAGAAAACAACAACAAACTAAAACAAAAGACATGAAATTTCTTTAAAATAAAAACGATATACATGTTCGGTGCACACGGAAGGCAAGGACTTATAACATAACACTTAAAAAGACAAGATGTTGTTTTTAAAAATATATAAACAATATGATAAAAAGGTCACAGGATAAAAATGGACCCATTTTGATCTTCAAAACATCATCATGAACACAACACATAAAAACATTAAATTAAAAAATATATTTTTTAATCAAAGCTTTGTGTGTGGCTCAATCTAAACTTAATTAGCTAACTCTTGGAGGCCAATATTGGCTATCTGGAAATGCTACACACACACACAAATATATATATATAGCATAGAATTTGATTCCTCCAACCTGACCAATGCCTCTTTTTCCATTTGTGTGGCCACATAGTAAAACATGACTTTCTCAAAGGCTTATCATGTCGATTAAATATGTAGGGACCGATTCATAAATTTCTAGGCATAGGGACTAAACAAAAAATGCACTCCTCATATATTGTCCCAAATTTTAATTTAACATTACACGATAAACATCCACGTGGGTCTCTGTTTTGCCGTGTAGGATCATTATTGATGTCGTTAGAAATTTGGCTAACGGCAGGAATTAAATTGCTAACTATCAATTGCACATGTGGGGATTGAATTACAAAACTTTTAGGTATGGAGACTAAGTTAAAATAAGTATCACGTATACAATTCTTGAAATAAGGCCATCATAACTAATTCAAATTGGCTTTTTGATTTTTTTTGGGGGTAGGGCTTGAAAATGGTTTATGGAAAAAGAAAGTTACAATAAACTAAAAAGAAAAGACCTAAGAGTTCCTTAAAATAAAAATAATATGTCAGTTCAATGCACGCAAGGTAAAGACTTATGACATAACGCTTAAAATGACAAGATATTGATTTTTTTAAAAAAATATAAACTTTACGATAAAAAAATTTCCAAGATAAAACTGGACCCATTTTGGTCTTTCAAATATCATCTAGAACACAACATATAAAAACATAAAATTAAAAAAAAAAAAAACTATATTTTCATTCTATGCTCTACCTTGTGGTTTAAGCTAAACTTAATTAGCTAACTCTTGGAGGCCAATATTAGCCATCTTGAAGTCCTATATATATGTAGCACAGAACTGTATTTAATTCCTCCAACCTAAACATTGCATCCTTTTCCATTTGTGTGACGACAGAGTAAAACATGACTTTCTCAAATGCTTATTATATCTTTTTCGCTTTTACAAGACTTTTTGTTGCTCTCCTCTCTTCCCATGTGTTTGCTCATGCATTACCCGACCCTACTCAACTACATAACTCTCATGTTTTATTTAGTCAAATTCACCCAACCCTTCAAACTCAACTTGATGGCACACCTGAAATGGGGCATAATAATTTCCCACACACTCATACTTCCAAATTCAAAGGTCAACATATCCCTCAGACATCAAAATATGGAGGTCAATCAAGCCCTCGTAGCCTAACAATAAAAGATACAAGTGAGATGTCAAATTTGGGACATCAACCAGGTATTCAATCATCAAAATTTCGAGGTCCATTAGGCCTTGGTACTCTAACATTTTGGTTTCTATTACTTTTTAATTTGGTTCCTCATTTTTAATAGTTTTTATTTATTTATTCTATTATTTTGTAATTTTTTTTTTATCATTGTGGTCCTTTACCATAATTTTGGAAGTGATAACATATCACTAAATTAAAATTAAAATTAAAATTTTAATAGTTATTTTTTTTTATTTTGCATCCTTAAAAAATTAAAATTTATCTCTCATTTTTTGCTTAGTGAATTGGTTTTTTATTTTTTTACCGATGGACGGAACTTTAACATTGAAACTGAATCACATTATATTTTGTTTATTTATATATTTTTTATCGCCTAACTAAAATTTATGGATCCGTCACTGATGGTGATATATCACTGGCACATATATGATATAATGATAATATGACATAACTAGTGACTGGCACATAATCACTTATATTAGAAAGATAAGAAAATCATTACGAGAGGACCATATTAATAGACAATTTATAATTTCAGGGGAAAACATAAATAGTAGAAAACCAATTTAAATAGTAGAGATAAAAGACTAAGTATAAATTTAAAATATCATGATTTTGAGATATTTTGTTACTACGTTTATAAGGTAATTGTTATCAAATTAAGATTATAATTTTAAAACTTAATGTCATGGTGTGTGTGTGTGTGTGTGTGTGTGTGTGTGTGTGTGTGTGTGTGTGTGTGTGTGTGTATATATATATATATCCCTAAGGTATGGCACTCACAATGAATAGTTGAACATTTCATTGGCTATTAATTCTCTAAAGCCAAAGAATTGAAGTTACTGGTGGGATTTTAATTTTGAAATAGGAATTAGATGACTACACTTTTATTTATAAAAATCAATAAAATAATTTCATATCTATTTATATCAAATCTTTCTATTATTTAGTTTTATGTGATTTTTAATATTGAGTAAAAATGAATGGTGAAATAAAATTTGATTTGTGATACAATGGATACTGTTATATCTAAGACAACCGGATGGCTTGTATGTTCTAGCACCACCCTTGTGGGTGGGAATATTGCATTTCAAATTATTTATTCATGCCAAAATTAGTAATGGGTGTGGATGATAAATAGTTTGAAATGTTAATAACATTTGCACATCCATAAGTGTAGACAGTAGAAGTTTTTGCTTAGTCTACATGAAAATAAACTAATACGAACTTTATTTTATGCACACTAAAATAGGTACGCCTTTTTTGTTTGGGAAAATGGGAAGAGTGTTCGATTTTTTTTTTATCTTAAAAAAATTAATGTGTGTGTGACATTATTATAATATAGTGGACAATGCAGTGTCTAGCGAATATAATTTTGAAGATGGTAACCATTTCGAACGTTGGAATTTGAGGGATTCAAAGCTTGATGGCAGAACTGGAACATGGCACAATGGTTTCCCAAGCGCTCAAGCTTCAAAATTTAGAGGTCAGTTGTGCCCTCATACACCAAAATGGGAAGATTTTATTAGTTATAGTGAGAAATGTATACGTGTGTGTGTGTGTGTGTGTGTGTGTGTGTGTGTGTGTGTATTATATATCGAGTTCTAAAGTATAATTGAGGTTTTAGATACAAATAATGATTCTTGATTTCAATTTTTTGTTGTTGTTGGCACCCCAGGTCGAAAAATCCGACGTCCAAAACCAAAACCAGGATCAGAACCAGAACCATTACCAGAACCAGAACCAGAACCAGAACCAGATCTAGATCCAGAACCAAAACCATTACCATTACCAGAACCAGAACCAGCTCACGATATTGGAAATACAAAACCATGAATTCCATATCCAACTACTTCCATTCGAAACAGAGGAGTTGGCTAGCCATTCTTTGGATTGGCATATCTATCTATGTCTGTTGTATGCACAAGAAAATTGGAATAATTTATATAGGTTTAAGGTTGTTATATGTTGCTTATATGCATATGGGCTTAAGGTTGTTATATGTTGCTTATAGTCATAGCCTATAGGCTATACGAAACTCTATATTATGTTTGCATATTTATGCTCAGCATAAATAAATTTTATCATTTTATTCCTTCAAATTTAAAATTCTCAATTTTTATTACCTTTAATCGTTTCCATCCATTTAATACTAATAGAATTAGTTTTCTACCAATAATAGACCAAATTATCCCTACTCAGGTTTATTGACCATACAAAGTTTCTTCAATATAGATCTTGTGTCTGAATTTCCAAAGCCTCTACAATTCCAATAAAGGATCTTCATATCAACAAGGACAAAGAACCACCCTTTGATCGGGTATTATAAGTATCCATTTGGAAATGCCTAGCCTTTTCCCTCATGCTTTTCTTTTTGGATTTTGAAACCACAGGAGTAAAAGTGTCCTGCTCATCCACAATTCTATCATTCAGATACTTATAAGGATCTGAAATTCTTTGTTGAGATTTAGAGTTATCAACATCTTCTTCTTCTTCTTCTTCTTCTTCTTCTTCTCCTTCTTCTTTCTTCTTCTTCTTCTTCTTCTTCTTCTTCTTCTTCTTCTTCCACTCTATCACCCCAAAATCTTCTCACATATTTCAAATCATTACCCATTATTTGATTTATGATATTAGTTGCTGTAACATCCCTGACTGCTCTATGGATTGATGACTATCCCCACAGACCAACACAGGTCTTTTCAGCGTGCTTTGTCCTCACTCACACGCTTCCTAGGAAAACTTCCCAGGAGGTCACCCATCCCAGAATTGTTCCAAGTCAAGCACGCTTAACTGTGGAGTTCTCAAGTGATGAGCTTCCGAAAAGAAGATGCATTTTGTTAGTATAGGTAGTACCATTCAATTCATATAAGCTACCCTCAACTGTATAGTCCCATACCTTCATAGTCTCAAGATCCCTCTCATTCCGGTGTGTTATCGGTTCATTCATGTGTCCCTCCGCCTAGAAGTTTTCCAGGAGCCGTTCCTTGTCCGTGCCTTCTTGCACCGGCGACCACTCCCCGCTCGTCGGCCCGAGTGTCACATACCCACCAGCTTCTGCTTGGTTCGTCCCTGAACCACACCGTACTAGGAGAGGTGTAACACCCCGTTTTCCGTATAAGTGCTTTTATGTGTGCCTTGTTTGTTAGGAAGGTTTAGAGTGGGCTAAGTGGGGTTTTTGAGTTAAAAATCCCTTCCTAACGTATAAGCACGCCCGTGCTCATGTGTCAGCAAGCCCGTGCTTGATGCACATGTCTTGTAGCTGCTTAAGCCACAAGCACACCGTGCTCAATAGGAAGCACGACCGTCCTCAAGGCGGAAACATGTCTCGCTGATGCTAAGTGAAGCACGACCGTGCTCAAGACGGAGCACGATCGTGCTCGGGTCAGAGTCTATATATAGACAGTGAGCAGCGAGGGTTACGAGTGAAACCCTCAAAATTGGCACTTTAGACAATCCTAAGCGTGATGGCAGCTTCTCTCATTCTTTCCTTTTGAACCCAATCCTTGTTTGGTGTTTTGTTCGTAGTTGAGAGAGTACAATCACGTGCTAGTGCCAATTAGCAAAGTTAATGGTCTTTCCCTCTTCTGCTTCCTTTTTTGTTCATGAATTGGGAACTAATGGGTCAACCTATTTGTGTTGACCAAGGCTTGTGATCGTTCGTTGAGCCGTTCGAGGGAAACGGTCTAGGAATGTCTTCGGTTTAACTGGAATTCTCCATACCAGGTATGGGGAAAAGGAATAGTATGAGTATATAGTCTTGGGGGTAGCATAAGACGATGGCTTCCCATAACCCTTTATGTTTGATAACAAGTTGTATGCCTACATGCCTAATTGTTATCTGATGTTAAACTGTTTGTTGTTATGATATTGGCATGACTGTTATTAATAGTTCATTGATGTTTGTTATGTTCATGTTAATGTGATGATGCCATGATTGAGTGTTTTATCATAATTATGATGTTGTGATGTATTGGCTGTTGATTGATGTAGTGGCGCGTTAATTTAAACGTTAAATATGTTAACAATGTTAAGGGAGGTTGTTACCCATGTTCATAAGACCGAATGTTAGTAATGAGTGAGGATTATGCCAATGGCTTAGTCAAGGACCTTAGGGATTGATCTTGAGCGATTAGGGACAATTAATGGAATGAAACTAAAGGATTAATTCCCCTTTAATTATAAGACATGAACATTTAATCAATACTAATGAAATTGATGATCAATGGATTAGTAAGAACCCTTAGGATTGAATCTGAATTGGTCTCAATGAATTGGCAAGGGATCTGTGACCCTTCTGCCCAAACTAGCAGGGCGTGCACTCGAGCATGCCCATGCTCAACAGGAAGCACACCCGTGCTCCCATTTAAACCCAGAACTGCTTAAGCACGCCCGTGCTCAATAGTCAGCACGACCATGCTTGACTGTGAGCTCAGTATGACCATGCTGAGGGGTGAGCACGCTCGTGCTCACCTATGCAAAACAGAATGCAGAACAGTTCTGAAGCAGGGGTTTCACCCCAAATGCTCTAAAAGGCTTAATAAAATACCAACGGAACATGAAGACCAAATACAAGTGATAAGATTCTTATACCTTGTTAGCCCAGTGGCTAAGGGGGCCTTGATGCATGATGGTCAAGGTGGTAATCACTAGTGCTTAATGGCTAGAGTGATAATTAAAGATAAAGTGGTACCTTGGTAGCCTAGTGGCCAAGGGGGCCTTGATGCTTGATGGTCAAGGTGGTAATCTCTAGTGCAAAACGACTAGAGTGATTAATTAATAAATACAAAACGTTAACGATAAATCCTCGATAGTCGAGTGGTCAAGGTGTTGATGGTGTTAAAACTTGGGTAGCCTATGGGCCCAAGCGGAGGTGGTGGTTGTGCTTGTGTGTTGTGTTGAGCATGCATTCATGCATCAGAGATGATAGTGGATGATGTTTAACATAGGGGAGGTTATCCGAGAATAAGACGATCTGGCTGTCCGCGGCGATTCAACCGAATCATGTACAACCGTGGTGGCGCATCCGAGAATAAGGTGTGTCGGCTATCCTAGGGGTCCATTCAAGGTTTGTGGATTGCCCCGGTGTTGGTGCTTATTAGCCAATGTGGAAATATAACTCCGAAGTTGACTTCCTAAGATAGAATGGATCCAAGTGCATAATAGAGTAGTGGAGCAGAGTTGCATTGCATAGCATACACATTTGTATGATGATAATTGTATATGTTATATTGTTGTCTGCTATAACATGCTTGTTGATGTATACTCGTCTTTCTAACTGCTTCCTTGCCATTATATTCATATTCATGTTTCTTACTCCCTATTTCTATGTTTCTTGTATGGCATGTATCTTTTATCCAGAGGACGGCGAGCACCCAGTTGAGGAGTGACTCCGAGGAGCCGCGACTCTTTAGTTAGGATTTCTAGTTTTCAGTAGTTAGTTAGTTGTTCAGTTTGTATCCGAGGATATTTTCCGGATTGGTTATACCAGCTTTGTATGTGCATCAAGGGTTGGGTTTTGTTTATGTTGTGTTTTTATTTTCTGCGTTTTGAGACTTTATACGATGTGGTGCCTTTTACCTTAGTTTTGATTATTTTCAATAAATGATGTTTGTTTTTTAAATTACCTTATCTTTTAATGCTTTATACGTTTGCGGGGTAGAGGGTGTCACAAGAGGTGCAGCTCTAATACTATTTGTAATATCCCTGGCTGCTCTATGGATTGATGACTGTCCCCACAAACCAAATTACTTTTCATATGGCATGTATCTAGATCCATGACCACAATTGGATTCAAATTACTTTTCATCATTCAATTCATATGGTAAATGGCGCCACTAGCATGTAAATTTTCAACATGAATTTGGCTCCAAATCAAAGATCATCATAGAATTTGAAAAAAAAAATGAACAAAAATTCAAAACAATTGAAGATCAAAGATCTAGCCCTAGATACCACATGATATGATCAAGGATTGATCACTAAACATTTGAGGATCTTTCTTTGATTTCAAGTGCTAAGAATTCAAGATCAAACACAAACTAGAACAATAGAATGAAGCTTGGTTCTCAAGTGAGAATCAAAAATATGGTGGTCAGTCACTTGTCTCATAGGCAACTTCATGAAGAGGGCATCACTTTGAACCTCTTATGCATTGAGCCATTGACCACCTAGTTATGGATAGGACCTAGGACCTTTGTATAGATTAGACTTCATGTAATACATATAGGAACTAGGACCTTTGTATAGATTAGACTTCATGTAATAGAAGTGCTTATTCATAAAAGCACTTAGGACTAGTCTAGGATTTGGGCCTATTGGGTCATAGCATAATAGTAGAAGGCATTAGGCCCAAAACAAAGCCCACACTTGGGTGGAAGGAGGCTAGGGGCGCTACTTGTGGCCCAAGTTAGAGTAGCTTGCACTTCAAGTTAGTCTAACTTGCACCTTAAGTAGGATAAGCCTATAAATAGGCTTCATGTAATTCATTTTACAAGTTTGAATACAATTGAGTTTTCTCACACTTGAGATTTCTAGAGAGAGTTGAGAGTTCTCCTCTTCATGGTTCATGAGTTGAACCATTGATTCTTATCTTGAATTTCCATATTCAAGTGGTGAATCCTCCTTTGGCTTATCAATTTCAATCTTCTTCTCAAAGATGATAGTAATTGTGGCGCCAATTCCCCTTCATCTCTACCTCTTCCATTTTCTATTTTGTGATCTTTGATTCTTGCAATTTAAATTCTACACTTTTATTCTTGTTCTTCTCATTTCAATTCATATATAATTATGCTCTTCTACTCCTTTTTGTTTCTCTTGATTCTCACTTGAGAATCAAGCTTCATTCTATTGTTCTATTTTGTGTTTGATCTTGAATTCTTAGCACTTGAAATCAAAGAAAGATCCTCAAATGTTTAGTGATCAATCCTTGATTATATCATTCTCTCCCCAAACTAGAGCAAGAATACCAAGAACTTGGTTGGGTTCAAAGGAAGGGAAAGGGTTAAGGTTTCTGTCACACTAGGAATGTCCAAAGTGCCAAAATAGGGTTTGGTTCGCAACCCTCACGAACTGCTTCTATTTATAGACTCTGTGACCTGAGCACGACTGTGCTCCCCATTAAGCCAGGTCGTGCTCAACTTAAGAAAGGTGCAGTGCTCAAGTCAGCACGGTCAGACAAAAAGAACGTCTAGAGCATGGCCGTGCTCGTGGCTCACTTAGCCACTGAGCATGCCTATGAGCACGGGCGTGCTAGTACATGACCACAGCCGTGCTCATGCACTAGAAAGGGATTTTGAGCCTAAAAGATCCCACTTAGCCCCAAAAACATTTCTAAGGCAAACAAGGCATACATACAACACATATAAACATACTTAAAGAGCTTTATACGAAAAAAGGGGTGTTACAATGAGAGTGTGAATATATAAGGTTCCAGTGTTAACCATAGTGATATTTGTTGCATTGAATTTTGCCAAAGTGGTGAGCCGTATGACTGGGAGTCATACGATGTTAGTTGTACTCGAGTACGATTACAGATTACGAAGGGGCCGACCTGTGAAGCGACCTTAGGATATACGAACTGGACTCGGGAGGCTCACACTGACCATTAATTAGCTCTTAATGTGTCGTGTACCCCGGTATAGCCTGGTTTTCTTGACTTTACCCTAAGTATCCATGTCGCAGGTGGACGTTTCGAGGTGACCCAGATACCTCTAATGGAGCTGCGCTCATAGAAGGATGCACTCTTATGGGTCACGGCGAGCGGAAGGGTTACCTGGACAAACTAACTGACATTCTCTGAGCAATGAGACTTGGTAAGGAGAATGTCTCGGGGCTAAGACCCGGATGAGAGATATCGGTCGACATGCATAGGAGTGAGACTCCTTAGAGGATTGATCTGAGAGTGAACTTCGAGGATGTACCGTGTTGGTGTGACTCGAAAGATGGTTTCTTATTATCTGTTGTACATATTATATGTATATGTGATTATTGTTCTATGTATCCCCATCCCCATTTTCATGACTACATTTTGTTGCTTATCTCCCTCTCTCCCTCTATGTTTCTCTGAATTTAAACTCGATAGATGAGCAGCGCCAGCAGGATGGCGACAGCGGCGGATTTGGGTTACCAGTCGAGGCACTATCTCTAGAGGATCCCTCCCAGGATCCCGATACTAGGTGATGTTGAGGTCATCTACCATGATGATCATGGATTGCAGGTCGACCATTCACGATTTTTCATGACGTACGTCGGCCTGGTGAGTTTCTACATACTGATGGGAGATGGTCCCTACTTTCACTTGGACAGCCTGTTTCGTATCTCGCAGAGGTTACCCTTTTAAGAGATATGGTTTCCACCTCGTCAAAGGGAGTTCCTTGACGATATGTGGAACATGGTAGACTGTTGAGAAGCGAGAAATCTAGTTGGCATGGTGCAGAGAGATCGAAGGCAGCGGAGTGTTCAGAAGATGTATCACTATTGTCGCCGACGCGTCGTGATGAGCAGCGATGAGTCAGTTTGGGAGCCGAGGACCCGAGATGGCAGAATCTACCGATGTACCTATGGAGAGGGAGAGGGTAGCTCCAGGGGCCCATATCGTCTGTGATATGGCTTAGTCGGATGCGCCTGTTAGGTGGAGAGTCTCTTTAAGCTGATTTTGTACTTTGGATGTATATTGAGAGGCGGGCCGGGTAGCTCTAGTATTTCTCCTGTTTCTGTGACCAGTTATGTATGTATCTCTTTCTCTTTTTAGTCTGTATAGTTTTCTATAAGTTTTATAATCCCTTGTTGGGATTCATCGTACTTTGATGACATGATGTAAATATTATATATATAAGTGGTTTCAGTTTTATTCCATTGTGCATGCTTTATAAGTTTTAATATACTTTATTTTTGTATGTATAATTACGGATTAAGGCTTAGTTAATTAGGATTTTCTTTAGTGAGACATCGGTGTCTTAGTGGATAAATAGATCAAGAATTTTGTGTGGTCTGGAGACATTAATGGTAGGAAGGTGGTCACAGTTGCATGGAGCAAAGTTTGTAAGCCTTTGAATGAGGGAGGCTTAGGTTTGAGATCCATTAAAACAATCAACAAGGCTGGTTTATTAAAGCTCTCTTGGGAATTCTGCACTTCAAATCTCCAATGGTGTGATCTTCTCAAAGCAAGAACCATCACGAGTAAAGTTTCTATCAGCAATCATATTTCCTCTTTAATTTGGTCATGTATTAAATGCTTTTATTCTATAGTGATAGATAATACAACTTGGAACCTTGGTTCGGGTGCCTGCATCAATTTTTGGTTTGATAAATGGATATCTAGGACTATTGTGGATATTATTGGTCCTTCACATGTATCTGCCAGCAGTTTGAATGCTAAGCTGAGTGATTTTATAAACAATGGAAGGTGGTCAATTCCTGCAAGTCTGATGCTTCATTTTCCTGCTATCAGAACTGATATTGAGAAAATTGTGATTCCTAATTATCCTTGCAATGACAAACTAATGTGGGAGGGTTCCAGTTCAGGTGACATGTCTTTCAAGGATGCTTATAAATTTTTATCAGTTGATGGCCTGATTGTTTCATGGCATAAGTTTGTTTGGAAGAGTTGCATTCCACCATTTATGGAAGAGAGGCTTCTTCATTGTATCAGTTTGCAGCCTTTCTGGAGCTATTGCAGAAAACACTCAGCATTTGTTTCTGTCCTGTCCTTTTGCCTGTTCACTTTGGAATCGACTATCAGGTTTGTTAGCATTGTTATAGATTGCTTTGATTTCCAATCAATCTTTTCTCTAGTGTCTAAGAATTGGAGCACTCAATTGATGGACATTGCGGCTACTGTTGTTATTAACTTGGCCTGGACTATTTGGTACTGCAAAAATAATTTAAGGTTTGAAAACAAGGCTATCAACATTCAATCTGCAATAAACCTTATTATATCTAATATGTCACTGGCTGGAATCTCAAGTAAAGGGAAGTTGTTAAATTCAGTTTCAGAATTTAGCATTTTGAAGTTAATGGCCATTGCTCTTGTGCTCCAAAGATTATTGAGGTTAATTGGATTCCTCCTAGTTGTTATATGGTGAAATGTAATTCTGATGGAACTGCTAAAGGAAGTCCAGGTCCAACCTCTTATGGGGGAATTTTTCGAGATCATAGCTCTGTTGCCTTAGGATGTTTTTCTGCAAATCTAGGATTAATGAATGCTTTTCAGGCTGAGTTAATTGGTGCAATGTATGCTATTGAAATAGCTTATGATAGAGGTGGGAAATTCTTATGGCTTGAATGTGACTCTCAATTAGTTATTGGTGCTTTCAAGAATTATAGCATTGTTCCATGGAAGTTGCAAAATAGATAGAGGAATTGCATGGAGTTAACCAAGAAGATGATGTTTGCCTTTTCTCACATTTATAGGGAAGGCAATACCTGTGCAGATAGATTAGCTTCTTATGGTTTAGATATTTCTGGTTTTTTTTTTTTTTTGTGGGATACAATCTCAAATTTTATTGCTGATGATTTCCTTAGAAATAGGAATGGCTTACCTAGTTATAGGTTTACTTAATTCTTTCAAGGGTCAGGTTGAAGCCCACCTTGTTTTTTATCTTATATTCTTTTCTTTTTATTAACAAATTTTAGGTGTGTTGCAGATGATTGGTGGTGTCAAGGGTGTCAACATAGTTTGGATGCCTTTCACCACAGTGATGTTTTGCATGCCTCTTTTTCCTAAAAAAAAAAATAAAATTACATAATTTAGTTTAATTGCCTTGATTTATGTAAAATAAATGAGTTACAATTATTAATATACCTTTTAATTGTCTCGGGAGTGTGCAATGCTTTTGGAAAAGTAAAAGGAGAATTGGTTGGATTGGTTAATTTTCTTGATTTTTGAAATACTGACATTAAATAGAGTTGAATTGGTTTAATTTTGCTTATATTTGAGTCCACAAAATATAGGTACTTTTTTACTTATAATTGAATCCAGATGGAGTATTAATTATGAAAGGGACATAACTTTATGTTTGGTTCATGATTCCCCACTCTGCAATCATCCCAGATTGGAACAAGTGTCACCAATATGGCACTTGTATATAAGAATGCTGATTATTAGAAACTAGTGTTTTTACCTGTGCGTTCAATAAAATTGGAGGGTTATATAATATTTTAATTTTACTTTTATTAATTATTACTTTTTTATCCTGAAATACACTTATATCATGATTATACACTAAAATCATGATTATAAACACACATTTAAAATGATAGTCTGCAACCTACAGTTTTGTTTCTTTGAACTGTTAAACTCATAATTATGAGGTATGAATACAATATTGTTCTAGTGAGATGGAGACGTTTGAATTGTTAAAGGGTTCCACTGCTTCAAATGGCATAAAAGAATTGCTTAATGACATCTTGGAATATGATCACCATGTCGTCCACCTGTCGCCTGCAGGTCCAATGAAATTTATGAGATTTTTATTCTTTTTCTCATTATTTTCTTGTTCTTAAAGTGTCCTGCATACTTTTTGGTGATTGAGCCTTATGATCCATACTATGTATAAAAAGTAGGATGAATAATAAAAATAAAATTTGTGAGTGGTATTAGTTAATATCAAACGAATGAGCACATAAACTCAATAAACTACATTCTTTTAATCTCTAAGTCCTACTTCTCGACATAGGTTTTGAAATACATGTTTACTTTGGTTTTAATATCCTTTTGATGGTAAATCTTAATGTTTAAATCCTTTCTTTTGCAAACACATCTTCTTAAATACCTCGGTCTTATGGCCTTAAGTACCTCAGCATTAAGGGTTTGAAATATATATATAAAAAAATAAAAAATAAAAAAATTTCTAAAGGCTTAACTTCCTTTTTCATCACTCTTAAAACTCCAAATGATAGAACTCTTATGGCCCAACAACTATCAACCAACTGAATGTCGCGTGGAAACTTTACAAAAGTCCCTTATTTAAGTGAAATCATTCAACGCCTAAACCATGGTTCCATCTTTGATTCATTAAATCCGTTTTGAAAACCTTTAGAGCCATCACATAAAGTTAATACGTAAAGTTCATTATAAGGACTGTTCTTATCAAAATCATTTTGATTTAACTGATTTATGACCTAAACGAAGTCATTTAATTAGTGGGCTAAGTATAGAAAATGTTGCTCATTCAAGTTATAACTCAAACCCGAATTAAAATAAACATCCTTTTTGGATGGTTCTGCTTCATGAAAACTTATGTCCATTGATTTCCAAATACGATTTCAACTACATAGTTACCTTGATTGAAAATCAAAACATTGTAATTGAGGATTCTAAAGAAATCGTACCTATGCCTCACTTAGAGTAGGCTTTTTATTTAATCTTTCCTTGTAATAATTGCATAATTTCATGGCATGAGAACTTGTTCTTTTCCTTTCTTCATTGTCTTTGTTCATATCCCCACTTAAGTGTTGTGAAATCCACTTAAAACTCGGGGATCGGAGTTAAACTCCCATTTCTTCCATATGTGGCCGAAACTTGACCACAATTCAAGAGAAGACTCCACTTCTCCAAAAACACTCATAGTCATAACCATACATCAACATAGCATATAACTATTCAAAAAGTCATGCTATAACCATATTGACAATTCAAACCAATTAATCAAACCAAGGCATATAACTAATCAATCAAACATAGCATGTTCATGAGCATATAATCATATCAATTCCAAAGTACTAATCACACCACAACCAATATCACAATCCCATCCTCATAGAGAACCAAACCAAACAAAGTGGATAACCCTAGGTTTAGGGTCACCAACCACAAACAAATTAAGCCATCTTCACACCCACCAATATGGTGTGTGTAACACCCCGAGTTTTTCTGTTTTCTAATATCAGAAATTTATATAATTACGTTTATATTTTTATCTGAGACTTAAAAAATTATGTTAATTAATCTGAAACCTTATTTACACTCTACTTAACGATAGAGAGTTACGATTAAAATTTAGGTTGAAAAGTCAGGCGAAACCCGGTCTGTGAATTTCACTAACAGTATATTTATACTGATCAGAAGACCTAATTTTGACTCGTGAACGAAACACTTAAGGTTTTTATTTAATTTTCAACGTTTTTGGTTATTTTCAAATATTTCACTAAAAAGTGAAATATTATATTTTATCCGCGACATCTTAATCGGGTAAGCGACGGAGCTAAATATGGGATTTCCGAGAGCCGCTAAAGGATAATACTAATGAGTCATCCAAAATGACTCACCCATGTGAATGCATTTATGATGCACATGGCCTCATCATTACAAACTATATGGAAATTGCAAATTAGTCCTTAAACTTTTTAAGTTTTGCAAATTGGTCCTTAATCAATATTGCACTTTGGTCCTTATGAAACAAAATTCCTTGCCCTTGGACCCTATAACCCCACGGCCCAAAGCTCTCCAAGAGCCCATTTTCACTTCTATAAAAGGTCATCTTCATCTTCTTCATCAACTTTGCCATTTTCCATTAAAACTCTTAAGTTACATAAGCTTGATTTGTGAAGGAAGTGTGTGATTTCTTGCCCATTTCTCAATTCCAAGAGATAATCTTTGTTTCTTATCATCATTAAGCATCATGTTCTTCAATTATTTTCATGATTCAATGCCTTGTTCATGCCATGATCATCACTTTTCATTCTTAGATCTAGATGTTTGAAATTCTCTAGAAAATCATAGAAAAATCCTAAAAATATGAAACCAATTTCTATAATCCTATTATCATCTCTATATTCTAGATCTAGAAGCTTGCATCAAACAAAAATTTCTAGCCCTTTGAACCCCATGAGGCCGAACCTAGGTTTTAGTGGGGGGGGGGGGGGGGGGGGGGAGATTTTGTTCATTTTCTTTGCATGATTCAATCTTATAAATGATATATGTGTTGAACCTATGTTGTTTGAATAAAATCAAGGTCTCAAAGCCATTTTATGAGTCATGGCCGAAATTCATTTATTGGAGGATTGGAATATTTGATTTCAATCTTTGTAATACAAGTGTTGATTTAGGGTTTTAAGTGATTAAGAATCACTAATCCACAAGTTTAGGAATTTTAGAAAATTTTTGTCCCAAAAACAGCCCTAGGCCGAAACCAACATGTAGGAGTTTAGGTGTTTTTAAGTTGTTTGATTGTTGATTAGTTGTTGTCTTTGTTGAAGGATAACCTAGTTATCGTGTACGCGTGTCATCGACACTTGGATTGCGATAAATTCTCAATCAGAGGAAAATCATCTAGAGGTAAGAGGGGATTGCCTGAGGGATTTTTCGATGGCTACGTGCTATCAAGTTGTGGGTCTGTATTCGTTATTGTGGTTGTGGGTTTTTGTTTAATTTATTTTATGTCATGCTACTGTATATATGTCGTGTTATTTTATCTGTGTTTATTTAATTGCAGTTATGTATTATAGTGTTATGATGCATGATCTGCCTGAATTAGTTGATACCATGTTGATGATTGTTGATGTTGTTTGTGGATTGAAAAGCCTGACAGTGGTCAGTGCATAGTTAATAATGCGATTAAAAGTGTTAAGGAGTTTTTACAGGATAATGAGTTCTAATTAATGAGCAAGAGTAATATAATATTACTTAGGTTTTAGTTGGTGGAAAATGACAAAAAAATTGAAAATAAGATTATTTTAAGGATTTTACGGCATAAGAGTGAACTATGAGTTATAGTGAGGACGTAACCGTGAAATTATTTTTGTACGGTTAATTTTTATGTGGATAAATCCAATATATTAGAAAAAGTTGTTTCATGAAATTAATTTTCAAAAATAACTTAATGATGATTTTAGAAAATTATCTAAGTGGAAAAGATCAAATTTTGACATAAAGGACTTTAAAAGGCTAGATGACGGTAATTCGGAAAAGTATTTACGACAAGTAATTTTAAAGTGGTAATTGTTATTTTGAACCAAGATTTAGTCCATGTGACTCTCTTCTTGAAAAGTAAAGTTTTCAGAAAAAGATTTATTAGAAATATGATGATTTTATAAAAAGATTTTCAATTAGGTTTGAATGGTTTTCTGTAAACGAGTTTTGCTCAATGACTTGGACAAGTTGTGCAGTTTGGTGTTAAACGAAAAATGGTGTGCTAGTTGTAACACCCTGTCTTTCAGAATTTATTTGTTTAAGCTGGTTGTATTAAGTTGGATTCGTTGTTTAAGGGCTTAGTGGGATTTTTGGCTAAAAGTCCCTTTCTGGTACATGAGCACACCCGTGCTCATCAGCCAGCAAGTCCGTGCTTAAAGTCAGAAGCGTGTTTCTGATTTTAAGTTGAGCATGACCGTGCTCAACAGGGAGCACGCCCGTGCTCAATGCGTGGACCGCGTCTCGTGACGCTAAGTGGAGCACGACCGTGCTCAAGGGTAAGCACAACCGTGCTCAAGTCCGGACCTATATACGTTGAGCAGACCCCGGGTTGCGCCGTACACTTCCTCTTTGCTACTAAAAAACCCTAGTACGGCTGCAACCTCCCTTCCTTCCTTTTTCCTTCATACTCAGTGTGGTTTTGAGTATTGGAGACGCTAGGGAAACGTGGTTTCGTCTACACTTCGTGTATAGGTAATGTTCCGTTCCTTTTCTTTAGTTTCCTTTCGTTTTTGGTTAGAAAACTAACACCGTCTTAACCTGTTTGTTTAAGGCTCGTTCGTGCGTGAGCCGCCTAAAGGAGAGGAACCGGTTGCTGTTAGGAAGTCTTAGAGAGCTACCTTCAATCTAGGTATGGGGAGAAGGGTAGTATCTACATAGGTTTGGGTTTAGGGTAAAGTAAAGGGGTTCCCATAACCCCGGTTGATGCATGTTATGTATGTATGATTGGTTGGTTATTATGATAACATGTTAGTGATTGTTAATATGTTATGTTTATGTTTATAAACTGTTGGTTTGAGTTACGTTGTTGTAATTGGTATGAACATGATGTTATCGTTGTTGGTTGATGCTACTGTTGAATTGGTTGTTGTTATGATGATGAGTTTAATGCCTAAAAAGTCTGATAACTGGTTTAGGATGTTTAATGGATTAAATTATGAAATTTGGTTGAGTATCAGCCTCTGTTCCTGCCCAGAACAGCACTGTCGCGCGTTGAGCACGACCGTGCTGAACAGGGAGCACGACCGTGCTCCCAGTTGAATTCTGGGAAGATGGCCGCACTGTTGAGCACGGCCGTACAGGACAAAAGGCACGATCGTGCTGCTGAGCACGACCATGCTCATTAAGAAGCACGACCGTGCTTCACTTACAGGGGAGCACGCCCCTCACGTGCTTAAGCACGACCGTGCTGGGTTACGAGCACGACCGTGCTCAACCCACTGAGACAGAACAAGATTAAAGGACTTAAGGGGTTTTAAACCCCACTTCCCTATGATGATAACTGATTAGACAACTTGGTAAATGTTAGTAAAGATAAATAAAGATGATGAGAGGGTGAGATGTTAAGTCGATACCCCTTTTGGGTGTCGCACGTTGATGAGCTGTGCCTTGGTGCTTTTTGGCCAAGGAGGCCTTGACCCCACGGTTTGGGTCTAAGGTGTTGTTGTTACGTACCTTGGTGGCCGAGAGTTTGCCCTAGGTACTGCGGTTGATTCCGCTTAAGTCCTCAGGTAGATTCCGCGAGGCAAGTTGGTGCGGTTGATTCCGCTGTTACCTTTGGTCGATTCCGTTGGAGTTATGGAGGTGGTGTTGCCGTTGTTGTTGTGTTGCATACGCATTGCATCGGAGATGTTGTTTAGGGATGTTCGACATAGGGGAGATCGTCCTAGAGTACGGCGATCCGGCCATCCACGGTTGGAGTAGATTCTCCTAGCGCCCCCGTGATGAGGCATTCGTTGGTTTGATGCGTTGGCTATCCAAGGAGTAGATTCTCCGGCGTTGAGTAGATTCTCAATGTGGATATGTAACTCCGAAGTCGTTCATCCCGAGTTTAGTGGATCCACATGCATTGATGGTTTAGCGGAGTAGGACTGCATTGCACTGCATAGCATAATGATGATCTTGATGTTTGATGTGATGCTGCTATGCTTGCTGTTTACTTTACTGCCTATCTCCATGCTAATATGTTTATACGATTCTTACTCCCTATATATGTTTGTTGTTTGTGTTTGGCCTGATTGGCACCTTGCAGAGGATGACGAGCAGCCCGGAGAGGAGTGACTCTGAGGAGCCGCCACTCATCGTAGGGCTAGTTTATGTTTCGTAGTCGTTAGTTTCAGTTGTAATTCCGTGGATTTTATTCCGGAACGGTTATACCAGCTCTGTATGTGACATCGGGGTTGGGTGATATTGTTATTAGTTGTTATGTTTTAATTGTTTAAAACTCTTTTCATTTCCGTGTTGTAAACGGTTAATGTGGGACTTTTCTACCCATGGACAATTGTTTATTTATTTCAGTAATTGCATGTTTTCCTTTAAATGTTTTTAATTTAAATGGCTTTTAACATGCGGGGTAGAAGGGTGTCACACTAGTATTCTTAAGGCGTTATGAACATAGTATTCTTTGGATTTGGTATCCTCATTAAGGTGTTAGGAACAAAAGGTTTTACATGCATTTACTTGGTAGACATATCTAGGGCTTGAATCTAGATATCTTAAGAGAAAAGATATTCCAGAAGGCGAATCTGGATAGCTTAAAAGGATAAGGTATTCTAGAAGGCGAAGGTGAAGGCGAATCTGAGTATCTTAGTAGATAAGGAAGTCGAATCTGAATAACTTAAAGGGTAAGGCGAAGGCGAATCTAGGTATCTTAGTAGATAAGTTAGTCCGGAAGGCGAACCTGGATATCCTAATGGAAAGGTATTCAAGAAGTCGTGCCCTATTTGGCAATCGAGCCTGATCAGCTCATTTCTTTGGTGTTTGAAGCTCTGAAGATTAAGTATGAATTTAGATGAGGTATATAAAGTGTTCATGCATAGTTTCAAATGATGACGTTTGGGGTGTGAAACCCATGGATGAATTATTTGCTTTGATATGAATGTTATGTTGTTATAACCATGTATATGTTTATATGTTTTATTTTGTGTCGGGCATGTAGTTGTCGTGTTAAATCCAGATATTGGAATCTCACTCTTGCATATTTTCTTATTGGTCTCTCTACTTGTGGATTATATTCTATCTGAGTATAGGTGGACCTGGAGATGCCCCTGGCGCGTTCGAGGATCTTTAGGCTTGACCTTTAAAGCGACCGTGGATCTTAAGAATGACCTCTGAATTCTTCTTGTAGGTGTCGTATAGAGTGACCAGCTCAACTAGGGCATTAGATTGGTTTATAATATTTATGTCTGGCTTTAGAGAGCCATTATTTTGAAGTAAGACGTTTTCTGTTTCCAATAATGTATAAGGACACCTTACGTCATTTCTTTCCCTAAAGGATCTATATTGATAAAGGTCTAGATGTGAAAATAATAGGTTGCAGTATAGTTGTATGATGTTTTCTATATATATATGTATGTACGGTTATGTATGTCAAAGAAAAGAAAAAATTTTATCACTATTTTTGTATTACGAAAAGTGTTAGAGAACATTATTTTCCAAAAGTAGCTCCCAAAGGCAAGACGATCCTCTTTGGTCCACAAAGCCACAAAACCAACTCCATCACCATCACCTTCATCAACACCATTTCACCAAGTTAAAACAAACAAAATCCTAGGGTAAAAGTTCTATATAGATCACGGCCTCATGAAGTTCATAGGGCTAGGATCATTTGATTTTAAAACCATTTGGTAGACATAAAGACAAAGGTGTTTCCATGGTAGAAAAATTGTTCAAAGTCCAAAAACAACATCATGCAAATTCCTATGAATTAATACATGATTTTTCGAAAGTATGTAATTTGAAATAAATTACATATTCATGAAGCTAATGGAGCATAGAATAAAGTTACTAACTAGGGTCAAGAGAAATTACCCTTTTGTTGATGAGAAAGTGATGAACAAAGTGTAGGCTAGAAAAACATATTTTGCAAAACAACTCCGAATGAGTTTTTGTATGAAATAATTTGTCTCTAGATGATTTAGAGGAGTAAGAATATGTAGTTGGGATGGTGAAACAAGGTTTGGATGCCTCTCTATAGAGCTTGGCCGAAAATAGCCTATGAAACCCATTTTGAAAACAAACCCGAATGGATTTTTGTGTGAAATAGAAGTGTGTAAATCATGTTGGTGAGCATGGATATGGTCTTAGAAAATCAAAACAAGATTTGGGTGAGGATTTTTGGGTCTTGGCCGAGTTTAATAGAAGAAAGGAGAAGACTTGGATGTTCTTGAAATAAGGAACAAAATGGATCAAAGTGAAGGCAAGGATCTTAAGAACAAGTTTCATGAATTGAGAATCATGAAATCATGCCTCTAAGATGATGAAATATGGAAGAGAAATGAAGAACATGTCATGAACTTTCTCAAGAACAAAGGAGAGAAAGTGAAAAAGGCTAGTTTGATCTTGAAACTTCCTAACTTAACTAGTTTAGGTGTTTTATGAAATGAAACATGAATGAATGGATATTGATGAAGCTTGGCACGAAAATAACAAGTGTCCAAGGGAGGCAAACATGTCATATTGGTTGTCTAACCGTGGTTGAAAAGGTGGTTGTCATATTTTGGATATTTTCATAAAAAGTCATCATGACTTGGTGACTCACTATTTGAAATTAAGTATAATCATGGTTGGTGTGAAAGAAACTAGGATAGGTTAGGCAATATTCATAAAATACTTAGATATTTGCATAACCATCATGATCAAGTAAAATGGAATGAAATGATAGTTATCCAGAGGCTTGGCCATGTGTCACTTAGGAGAGAAGAGAATGAGATATTTCAAACTTTGCAATTTGGTCGTTTGGTAATAACAAAAGAACTTAAGGGTAAAATGGTCATTTCTTATGAATTTCTAAGATATTTTCCAAGAAGGTCATAATGACAATGGTGAGTCATTGTGGTGAGTCATGGCAAGAGGAAGAGAAATTGGACACAATCACTTAATCTTAATAGGCAAGAAAGGATACCAACTGAAGTTGGCGTAAGTGGTTAAAGGCCTCTCGACCCTTAATCAAGGTCTCGAGTTCGAGCCTTGGGTATGGAAAAACCCTCAGTTGAGAGAGATGCCACCCTTAGAGGTGTCGAACAAATTCCCGTGGGAGATTAGTCACCGTCTCAGGTTGGCGGTGGGATACTCCTCGAAGTAGATCGCAAAAAAAAAAAAAAAATGGGCAAGAAATGATGACTCACCTTTGGCAATGATGGCTTATGGTGATTCACCATTTGTCATTAATGCACAATTATGACTATGGTGAGTCATTGCATGACGCACCATGGTGACTCATGGAATTGAGTTGACTAAGCTGGTCATCGTCCCTATCATCTAGCATATCATTGCAGTTCCGAATCCAGCTCCGTCGTTTAGCCGATTAGGGTTTTCGATCGTATTTCGTCAAGATTCGCCCGAATAAAACATAATATTTTATTTTTGAGCAAAAATTCTAGAAATAAACATTATCACTAAAATAATGATAAAATCTAAAACTTTTCAGTTTCGGGTCAAATTAGGGTTTTTCTGACCAATACAAAATTATACTGTCAGCGAAAACGCAGACCAGTTTCCGTCTGAGTTTTAAACCCAAGATTTCACTGTAACTTCCCATGATATGATAGGTTTCAACTATGATTTTGTTTTCCTCAAAATCATTTTCTGGATCCCCGGTAATAATATAAAATATAATTACCCGTCAAAAGACGAGAAAACGGGGTGTTACACTAACTGCTCTCGTATCCCCATCGCAACCAAATCTAGACGAGCATTCAAACCATCCTTTGTGTTGCCCTGAATGTTGAGAAGCGTTCCGATTACACTATCACACACATTTTTCTCCACATGCATCATATCAATACAATGTCTGACGTCAAGTTTGCACCAATATGGAAGATCAAAGAAGATATAGCTCTTCTTCTATATGTTTTTCTCAATAGCCTTCTTTTGAGTCTTTCCGAAGATAACATTGACGTCCTTCACCCGTTGATAAACTTGTTCTCCATTTAAGGCCAGCAGAGCAGATTCATTGTCCTGGCATCCGTTAAAAGCTTTTTTCAATCTACGATATGGGTGATCACAACTGAGAAATCACCAATGCCCAAGGTAAACTGTCTTCCTTCCATGCTTCAGTTGAGTGAAGCATATGCCTTCTTCACATATAGGGCATGATTTATGCCCCTAAATACTATACCCGGACAAGTTACCATATGCTAGAAAGTCATTGATGGTGCAAAATAACATGGCATGCATCTTGAAAGTCTCATTAGAATACCCATAAACTACATCAACACCTTCCACCCACAGCTTTTTTAAGTCTTCAATCAAGGGACTTAGATAAACATCTAAGTCATTTCCTGGATGTTTTGGGCCCGAAATCATCATAGATAACATCATGTATTTGAGTTTCGTGAACTATGAGGAGAACGGGCTATGAACTATGAATACTACCTAAGGTACCATACGGATTCATTCCATCCGTAGCAAGTCCAAGCCTAAGGTTTCTTGGCTCATTTCCGAAATCCGGAAACAAACTATCAATTCTCTCCCATTGCACAGAATCAGCCGGATGGCGAAGCATTCCATCACATTTCCTATCATCTGCATGCCATCTAATGTTCTTTGCGTCGTTTACATTAGCGAACAATCGCTTGAACCTTGGAATTATTGGAAGATACCACAATACCTTCATAGGAAGAGCCTTTGTGATCACATCTCAACTATAATCAGCATCATTCACTTTGTACTATGATATCCCACACTTGGGGCAGTCATTCAACCCTTCATACACATCCCTATACAATATGCAATCATTAGGGCATGCATGTATCTTCTTATACTCCATACCCATCGGACACAGAACTTCTTCGCAATTCACGATCTGACAAGGTGTTGCCTTCTGGAACCATGTTCTTCAACAACTCAAGCAATTCAGTAAAGCTTTTATCACTCCACCCATTTCTCGCCTTCACACTGAACAAAGGCTCCTCCGCATCACTGCACAAAGTATCATATACATGTGCTAGCTGAAAAGACTCTTGTCCAATATCACGGATCATGTCCTCTAGTGGATCCTCCTCCATATCTACATCAACTTCCTCAGTTTGGGACACACTTGGCTGGTTTAACAAGACATAACCATGCCATACGCATCGTGTATAATTCTTGCAAATCCCTTCAAAAATAAGATGAGTGTGTATTTCCTTAACTTCACATTTCTTCATATTCGCACATTTGACACAAGGACAACTAAACTATCTATTGCTATCAGGAAGATTTCTTTGAGCAAATTCTAGAAACTTTTCCGCTCCCTTCCGGTACTCATCAGTTGTGCGTCTACTAACCATCCAACTACGATCCATAGCTACGTTCTGTAAATATACACACAACTACGATTAAGTTAAGGGGCTAAAATAAGATGAACTTTAATGATATTTCCTTGCATCAATGATCAATACATTTCATAGGGCAGCATCTAAACCCTAACAAACTATATTATCATCACCTTTGCAAATAAACAACCATGAGTATGAGCATGACCCATAAGCAAAACAACAGCCATAACAATAGTTTACAAAAAACAGAACACACAGAACCACCCACAAAAACAATGAAACAAAAACGTATGAAACAAAAACAGAAACAACATCAAAAAACAGAAATGCAAAAACAATGAAACAAAACCAGCCACAAAAGCAATGAAACAAAAACAACAGCCAAAATCACAAGAGAAAACAAAAAACGCACAGAACCACCCACAAAAAACAATGAAACCCAAAAATCTTAGTCTTTAAGAGGATGAAACCAAAAACAAAAAGAAAGAAACACAAAATAAAAGAGGGGAATGAAATATGATGAAACAAAAACAAAAACATAAAATAAAAGAGGGAAAGGGATAGAGAGCTTACGAATGATGAAGCAGCAGCAATGGTGGTCCTTCACGGCGTATTTTCCACTAGTGTATATACAAAAAGTACGAACACTTCATGTAACAAACTCAGTAATTATGAGACAATTGTTACCTCCATACACTTTTTGCATCAGCAGTGTCCATGTTCTCATGGATATTTGTCTCTCCCTCAGCTTCCTCGTCATCTGACAATTATCTTGATGATTCATTTGTTGATAGCCATATTGTTTGAATGGCAAGTATGGAAGGAATCTAAACTGGTGCTTTCTCATATTTATCTTGTATTAGATGGGTCATTTCCAAAAGGACCAGATCCTTCATAGACATCTATTTGACATGATTCAATAGGTGTTAACCATATTAAGAGAGAGAGAGAGAGAGAAACTAAGCCACTATAACTGCTCAAGAAATTATTAAACACATCATACAGAAAAAGGAAAAAACTCTTTGATTAAAACAAACTGTAGCTATAAGTGTTATCATCTACTAAGTTTTTTATATTTATTTTTATTTATTTAGTTATTTATTAATTCCCTTATTTATTTTGCTTCTCAATTGGCAACTGCAACCGCTAATAATCTTTGATGCAACTATATATTGGCTTAAAACATGTCTTAGATGCATTATAGGCGAAGCACAGATTTGGACAGACAATTATATGCACACACTCAACAACCCAATTATTCCCCCATCTTCCTTCCAACCAACCCCCACACACACATACTACAATTTCAATTGGCAAGTGGTTTGAACAGTATGCAAGACTTCAAATATTTGGATGGAAGCGGAAACCAAGTAGAAGGTTGCATTTGGGTAGTTTGTTATATTGTGTAAACCATGTAAAACTTGGTGGCGGAGGATACTTGATAGAGTAAAACACCTAGATCATAAGTTTACTTATCACCTGGTGGAACCCATTTTGTATGCCATTGTTTAATTTGGCCAACTCACTGACTCAATTTAAAAGCTGGAATCATTATTCTTTTCATTGAGTAGATATTTATCTATTCTTTTACTTCTATGGTTGAGTTATTCAACAATGTAACCTGTACACCTCTATCTAATGGATCTACTTTATTTTTTTAGTCAAAATCTGTATTTATAATTCTTTTACATCCCTAATGTTTTCCTATTTTCTTTTAATACAGTCATATGTTAATGCCTATCATGTTAGCTTAGAAGGTGTACTAATGAAGATGGGATGCAGGTCAAGTATGGCTTACAGGTTAAATAGCTTATAAACTGTTATATAGATATACAGATATAACACTTGAGAAAATAGATTGGTAGAAGTCTAAATTGATTGGAAAGACAGAGAAAAAAAAAATGTAGGATTAGAGAATGAAGTTGGAGAATACGAAAATGATCTTCAGACTGAGACATAGATAAAGAAAACCAGAAGCAAGGAATCTATTAGGGACCGTACCCTCTCCATCAACCTTCCAAACCTGACATCAGTGAAATGACTTACTAATCACACTACATTAACCATAAGATGCAAGCAAATCCAAGCAAAGAATGAAAAAGGAAAAAATGAAGATGGGAAGGAATTGATCCACTGAGAGATGCAGTTAGTCAATGAAATACCAAAAGAGAATAAGACATTAGTTTGGAAGGGAATACATGTAAAAGACCTGCATGCATGAAACAAATATGGAGATCAAGATTGTAAAGTGTGATAACACACCAGAATATGTCTAAACAATATTTATGTCAAATGGTATTTCAGATGACCACCTTATATAGACTCTTGCATGAAACAATCTACCATGGCAGTCCCTACACCAGTGAATAGTTAATAATGGTTGCATGCATCATACAAATAAATAAGAACAATGGAAACAGAGCTCAGCTCTTTAGCTCCCGGTAAAATAGCCACATACCACCAAGAGAAAAAAAACCAAACCAATAAACTGATTCAATGACTGCCTCTAACCCAAGAATAGACCATTCATTTATGAAGGTGTGCTAAAGGTATTCAATGCAGGATATCATATGAAATATAATAGCTAGAATGAATCAAATTTAGAGCACCAAGGCGAAATTACTCATCTCTAACTTCATCTACGGCTCAAAACAACAACAAATCTGCAGTGAATAGCATTTGATATTCCCCAAAGGGAAAATTAAAGAAGGCTTGCAATAGAATTATCTGCAAAAGTGGCAAAACAACTTGTTATCCGTGGCTGTAGAAATTTCAACAACTCCTCAAACCACACAGCGTAAGAAACTAAGAAATGATCAGAGCTGCACTATTCACAAGTAATCCCTAGCAAAGATATTCCTGCCCAACGCTTAACTGACTAAATAAGCAAAATGCAGCCATGTCAATTAAATTAAGTTAGTGAACAACTCAAAGTTAAGAACAAAAAAAAAATTGTGTTGAATGTAACACCCCGTTTTTTACTGTTTTTCAATATCGGTAGAATTATAATGTTTATATTTTTATCCGAGACCTAGAAAATGATTTTGGATAAAACAAATTCATATTTAGACTCTACGTTATAGTAGAAGATTATGGTTAAAATTTGGGTTTAAAATTCAGGCGGAATCCGGTCTGCGTTTTCACTGACAGTAAGATTTTATTGAACAGAAAACTTAATTTTGACCCTAGAATGAAACAGTTTAAATTTATATCACTTTTTCAACGATATAGGTTATTTTGAAATTTTCCCTCAAAAATAAAATGTTATATTTTATTCGAGCGAATATTCAAAGAAAATGCGCGAGAAATTTTAAATCGGGTAAATGACGGAGCCGAATGCAGAACTGCCGGGACGCGCCAAGAGATGTGGATAATATGATGACTCGCTTAGACATTTCATTTTTACACTTCATGCAAGTTCTTCATGTTTTCTCTCACAAAAACCTAAAACTCCATTGTTGAACAAACTTGAAGTTGGATCAATTTTCTTCATTTCTTTCATCATCAAGAGGTAAACTCTTGTAGCCTATGAGTATGAATACTCTTCCAATCATTTATTTCCTTTCATTCATGCCTAGTTCATCATATTTCCATTTTATTGGATTTTCTTCAAATAATTCTAGAAAATCCTAGAATGATGATTTTTGAAATATGACAATTGTTCTTTTCTCTCTAATACTCTAGCATCATAGATCCAAGAGCTTGAAAAATTTAGAGATCCCTAGCCATTTGTTTTTCATGTTGGTTGTACCCTAACCATATAGGTTAGATGAGTTTTGTTTCATTTTTTAACTTGTTTTCTACTTGTTGTAAAGGATTAGTTGATAGTTTGGTGTATTGATTTGTAAGAAGGAAACAAAAATCCAAGAGGCGACTTCAAGGATAAAATTCGAAATTTCTAAGGTAAGGGAAGTTTACCTGATGAGTTTTGATAGCTATATGCTATATGTCTATTGTATGTAATTTAATCGTAGTAAATCGGTGGTATTAAATTTAATTATTATGTACTTGTTTATGTGATTTTATTTTTATTTGTGAAAGTATGTTGTAACTGTGACATATGGGTATCTGTATGTATGGATTAAACTTAAAACTCCATTGTTGAACAAACTTGAACTTGGATCAATTTTCTTCATTTTTTTCATCATGAAGAGGTAAACTCTTGTAGTCTATGAATATGAATACTCTTCCAATCATTTATTTCGTTTCATTCATGCCTAGTTCATCATATTTCCATTTTATTGGATTTTCTTCAAATAATTCTAGAAAATCCTAGAATGATGATTTTTTAAGTATGACAATTGTTCTTATCTCTCTAATACTCTAGGATCATAGATCCAAGAGCTTGAAAAATTTAGAGATCCCTAGCCATTTTTTTTTCATGTTGGTTGTACCCTAACCATATAGGTTAGATGAGTTTTGTTTCATTTTTTAACTTGTTTTCTACTTGTTGTGAAGGATTAGTTGATAGTTCGGTGTATTGATTTGTAAGAAGGAAACAAAAATCCAAGAGGCTACTTCAAGGTGAAAATATGAAATTTCTAAGGTAAGAGGATTTTATCTGAGGAGTTTTGATAGCTATATGCTATTTGTCTGTTGTGTGTAATTTATTCGTAGTAAATCTGTGGTATTAAATTTAATTATTATGTACTTGTTTATATGATTTTTATTTTTATCTGTGCAAGCATGTTATACCTGTGACATATGGGTATTTGTATGTATGGATTAACTGTTGGTTGATTGATTGACTGAAAGCCCGACAGTGGTCAATGCTCAATTGTAATTAAGGATAAAGCTTTAAAAAGCTTGAGGAGAAAATTAAGTAATTTGATTTATGGAAGTGGAAGAAAATGTTGAAAATAATAATATTTAATGATTTTTCGGTTAAAGAGTAAATCAATGAGTGATAGTGAGGACGAAACCGTGAAAAATTTTCAGTTACAATAATTTTTCCAAGATAAATTCAAAAATAAAATAAAAATTAATTACAAGAAATTAAGTTTCAAAAATATTTTAATATTGATGGTGAAAAACTTTTTGTAAAAGAAAAAGTCATTAGATTTATAAATGATTTTATTCTAAAGGAAAAATAATTTAGAAAAGTGTCTTACGGCAAAACTATGAGAAACAGTTTTATTATGTTGGTCAAAAACGGGTTAGAAATGATTTTCAAGGATTTGAGGTTTTTCGGAAAAGAAATTTCAAAAGAAAATGGATTTGAGAAAAATGAATTTCTCTGCAATTTAACGTTTTATGAACGAATTTCAGTGGAAAAGATTTTCTGCAAAAGGATTTTAAATCTGCGAAAATATTTCCGATAAAACTTGGATAAGTTTCAAAGTATTTGTTTTTGGTATTTGTTGTTTCACAGAACGAAAATTATTTTTAAAAGTTGAGGAAAGAGATAAGGACCTAGATGGCCGAGACATCAAGTTAGTGTTCCTGTTGAAAAATTGAGGAAAGAGGTAAGGACCTAGATGGTCGAGACGTCGGGCTAGTGTTCCTATGAGAAAGAAATTGTGGTAGTGGATTTAAAAATCCTACGTTGGTAATGTAATGGGTTTAATACCTGGGTAAAGATAGTCATGAGCTTTGAGCCTCGACAAAGAAAGAACGAACGAAAAAGAAAAACGACGAGAACAACTGATTTACATGCATAGTCTGGCAGATGTGCCATTATGGCAGATGTGGCATTGTGTTATCGAGCTACAATCCACAAAGGGTGGATTGACAAAATGGATAGTTACAGGCCAAAGATGTGTTTTTGGGTTTTTGGGTCTCTAGGGACATCCGGGCTCGAAATCCGAAATGCTCAGGGTTTTGCAATCTCGGGTCGTGGAACTCGGTTACCCCGTACGGATGTACTCAATAGGGAACTATTTAATATTATTTAGGTGAGACGTGATATCCTTGAACAATTGGGGATCGGACCTAATTTGAGAGTCGACCCAACGCGAAACAATTGTCGTATGGGGATTATTGCAACCTGTTCTACTCAACGAAGGGAAGTTAGGATCTCCGGATAATAAATGTCAAAAATAGATGGTGGATATTGAGGTGTCATGCATTTTTACAAATCACGATGATTGTTGGGTATGAATCCCATTGGTTAAAATATTATGATTATCTTTAGAATGTATATGATGTTATTTGTGTGTCACGCATGTAGTTATCATTATAAAACTCATTTGTTGGTATCTCACCCTTGTATTATTCCTGTTGGGTTTCTATTGTTGTATTTTATATTCGAGTACAGATGAACCACATGGGGGACCTATCGTACTTGGGGATTTTATCCCTGATGTTTGATGACGCGGATGATGGAGGCGCGTGGGTGATTAATCTGGGAGCCCGCAACGCAACGTATACTGGCCCGATGTGTGTTATTGAGGGCACATTATTTGCAAGACCACAGACTGCGGAAGTCCCACTACCACCGATGTGGTTATTGTTGGGAGCTCTAGTGGAGCAGGGAGAACTTGTACATCGGCCTCCACCCGTCCAACAGTTTCAGGAGGGAGCACCACTTTCACCTCCAGCACCTCTAATTCTTGTACCTGAGGTAGATGACGAGATCGAGGAGGATCCGCAGGAGGATGAGGAGGCTCCTAAGTATCATCCTATGGATGATGGTGTGGGCCTTGCTACTGAAGCGGGAGTATGGAGAGGACCATGGCGGTCTTCCCAATGGTTTCCACTAGTGCTACCAATAGTAGGACTTTTGAGTTTCCATTTTTGAGGTAGTGGTATTTTCATCAGTCTGTATATTTGGCTACTGAGAGCCATTCATTTTTAGTCGTGGTTCCAGACTTACTGTAACACCCTTCTCGAGCGCTACATTGTATGTGACACTTCTTATTTATAAGATCGAGTAAAGCGGAAAATAATTATTTTCAACCAAAAATACTGGTTTACTTTTTTTTTTTTTTGTTCTTTTCGCAAATAATACAATACATATTCTTTAACATACATCATCAAACTTATACAGCTATATTTTACAGATCATGCTCCAAATACTATCAGTCATAACATATATATCCAGAAAAAGGAGAAAATACCAACGCCAGTAAATTAACAACAAGATGGAAATAGGTTTATAATAATAATAACAGCATTGGAGATGCTGCTCCACAAAATATAACATAGACAAAAGACTTATCATGCTGGCCAATACAAAACAATGACAGAATGTCATCCCCACATAACTATAACAGTCATGGATGATACACCATCATGCCATGAGTATACTCCTCACGTACACTATACTAAAGCCATTGAGACTGTGTCCATGTCTCTACGTCATCTCAAACTCCAGTTGGGTGTGATGGAGAAACAGTGCTGTCGTCATCTTCGCCAAACGTAAAAAAGAACAGAAAACCAGAAAATACAGAAATGAGGTGAGATCCCCATTCATGATACACATAACGCAGATATGCAGTGGTACGACACACAGGTACGTACAACTATCAATATATAGCTATATCATCAATCATAACAAAAATAATAATGTTCCACAGAAACATAATCACAAGGCAACGTTTTTCCTAGATATGAGACATCTAAGACTCGAGGGATGACCTCTGATTCCCTATACAATGGTTTTAACAAATAGTCGGAGAAAGTGGTTCGGAGGATTGTTCCGGATTACACCAGCCTTGGGTAAAAATGCATCAACAGTCAGCAACGTGCACATAGGCTTTTTCGGGAACATCCTACACTACCAGAAAATACGTAGTGTCTAGTCGAGATGTCAGTGTATTACAAGATCACCATGCCACAGAGGAGCAACTAATTGGGCCTATATTAGTATTTCATACCTCGACACCCCCGATCAACCAGATCGTCACTACGGAATTCGCACCCATATTAAAGTGTTAGCTCAATATCCTAGGCACAACGGCCTTACAGAACTTAGTTTCACTATGTGTTTAGGTAAACCTTTCCGGAAATGTGTTCTTCTCATCCATCCACCTGACAACATCTTGATTCCATCCGAATCCTTATTAACATGCTTTATCAAGTGCTAGATGTTCTTAAGTCCGAATCACCGGTACTTAACATCGAGCTAAAGTTCTCATGTAACCTTTCATCTTTGTGCAAACATTTCTTAAAGTACTTGATTAAAAGTCCTAACACATTATGAGATTGGATCACAAGTCCAATTATTTATTTCTAGTTGAGCCTTTTTCTTGGCTTCCAAGAAAACAAATAATTCTGAGTCCATTAAATTTTATGGAGATATGGATAATGAATTATCCATACTTTATGACATAAGGTCTTGTTCCACCCTACATCATAAATTATTATGTTCGTATTTTCACTAAGTCGCCCATGACTTAGGTTTTTGCATTTTACCGTTAATGCTAGTCTTTGAAGGCTAAAATCCTTTTTGTCTTAAAACCAAAACCTTTAGATAAAATCAAATCAAATTCTAAGAATATTTTCCCTCAAAGATACACCGGTATCAATTTCTCAAAACATTTTCTCGAAAATCTTTTAAAAACGCTTAACGATGGTTTCGCAGCTTTTTACAGGATTTAGGCCCAAAAGCCATACTTTTGAAAATATGGTTCTTCACCTCAAATATATTACTCTCCTAGGTTATAATACTCATACTAATATGTTGAAACACTGATTTAACATCTTTGTCACCATTTATACGAAATTCCTAAAAACTTGACCGAATGTCGTTAAGTTCGAAAATCACGTAATTTCTTTTTCAATTATTTGAAACCCTAATGGTCTAAACTCATTTTGGAGTCTTAGGACACTTAGTTATGTATGAAAAACAGTCTCTAACTGTCCAGTTATATATATTTCAAAAATTACAGTTTAGTCCTGAAACTTTTATTAATTGCAAAAAAATCATTATTTACTTAAAACCTTATAACTTTTTATCTATTACTTCAAATCACACCAAACCAACTTTTATAGAAATATTTGTCCAGTCCCCATAAAAAAATCCATACATTACATTTTTGCCCCATATTTTACAATATTTGCAAAAAGGTCCTTGTTTACTAAAAACCTTATATCTTTTTATGTATTAATCCAAATAACATCAAACTAATTTCTATGGTCTTATATCATAAAGGGCTACAATCACAACACATAAAATAATAAATTTCATAACAGCCTCTGAAATTATCATAATTTGCTTATTAGTCCTTATAAACTCATAAATTCATATCTTTTCACATATATATCAAAATCAATCCAAACCAATTTCTATACTCTTATATATTCATTCAATCCATATAAAAATTATCCAAACAAATTAAATCAACATGGAACCCACTCAATCAGTTATGGCCGAATGGCCCACAAATAACATATTAGGCAATTTTCTTATCAAATCAAATAAACAACAATCAAGGTTCCAGCTTGAGATCATTAGAACCAAAACCAACATATAGCATATCATACCACAACCAAACATCAAATCAAATCCTCCAAGAGGATCACACACATATAACCAATAAAATATACAACTTTCATACTTAGGTAATTACAAGACCATATACACACTAAATGAACCACCAACATATATACCCTAAGGTAGGATGATGGTAATCTCCCCCATACCTTTGTTGATCACTTGGAAAGTCAAGCAAAGAGATGATATTGTTCACCTAGGCCTCACGGTTTTGAACCAACAAAATCTAGCCAAGAACAATCAACAAGAAATCAAGTTAAAGAACGAAGAAAACCTACTAAACCCATTTTGCATAGGTTTGGCAAAGACAAGATCAAAGGGCTAGGGTTTTCCATTTTTTTCAAGCTCTTGGATACATGATCCTAGAGTCTTAAATAGCATAGGAAAATTGCCATCACTCACAAATTCCATTTCTATAATTTTCCGTGATTTAAACCATGAAATCTCATGAAAATGGAACTTGAAGAAAACATGGAAATAAGAAGAAAATTTGTGAAGAGAAGTGGAGTTATGATCATGAATCATAAGATTATACCTCTAGAATTTGAAGAAATTAACAAGAACTTGGAGTTCCTTTGGAAATTTGGATGATGAACATAGAGTTTTTTTTCTAGGTTTTTGAGAGCAAAACACATTTGATGAAGATGAAGTGAGCATAACAAATGGTTAAGTGTGGTAAAAGGGGTGTGGCCGTGTGGGTGTAGGGGTGTTTTGGTCCAAAACTAATTGGGACAAGCTTGGCATTTTATATAAAGTCTAAGGGTATTTTGGATTTTTCACCTAAATAAATATCTAGATATTTCAAATGGCATCATGACTTTGATGAATCATGATCTGACATCCATCGCATGTCCCATCAATCACTCCATCACCTCAGCTCTGTATCTGGCTCGGTCATTTACCCGACTTAGATTTTTACACGTGTTTTCTTTGAAGATTTCGCCCGATAAAAATATACTATTTTATTTTTAAATCATAAATTTTCAAAAAAACCAATATTGTTGTAAATGTGATATAAACCTAAACCGTTTCATTCACAAGTCAAAAATAGGTTTTCTGATTAGTAAAATCTTATTGTCAGTGAAAACGCAGACCGGGTTTCGTCTGAATTTTGAACCTAAATTTTTACCGTAACCTTCTACCATAAGGTAGAGTATAATTATGATTTTGTTTTATCCAAAATCATTTTATAGGTTTCATATAAAAATATAAACAATTAAATTCTACCGATATTGAAAAACAGTAAAATAGGAGTGTTACACTTACCGCTACATTATAGTTATGTTTTTATTTTATTTATGATCTTACTCTGGTAAATGACTGTATCTATAAAGGTCTTGATGTAAAAAGTGATGATGATGCATATTTATATATGATTTTTGTTTATATCGAAAAAGAAAAATTTCATAACCATTTTCGAGTAAAGTTAAGAAATTAGAAAATTTTATTTTCCGAAAATAACCAGCTTTTATTTTAGTTTTATATTTCTGCAACAAGTTAACCATGTAGCACCAAGGGGGTGTAACATTGAACAACCAAAAAATATGGTAATGAAACTAACAAAATTTACCATATTGATAATAGAAAGGAGGGGCAAAATGGTGTCAACCCATGAGGAGGTTTTCAGTTTATGTTTTTAGCTTCAATTCTTTGTCAATGATATGCTTTCAAGTTTAACTTATTCTGAAAGTCTCAGGCTAGAATGGTGATTAGTAGGATAGCTAAAATGACTCTAAGCTCATTGTCATCTTTTGCAACTAAATTTATTAACTACTTTGATTTAAATGAAGGGTTGAGGCATTATTTTAGACTCTATGGATGTTATCTGTGTACATTATGAAAAAAGAAAAGAAAAATGAGGAGTCATGCATGCCATTCTAATGCCATGCGCTCAAGGAAAGGAACACATATCACCATGCAAAGGAACAAAATACTTTGATCTTAGTTCCTTCCATCTCCATCCTCGGATCCGACCATCATCAACACAACTACAAGAGAAAGCTATTGTCAAAATGTGTGCCAAATGGGAAACTGAAAACCTTCATTGGTATCAATACATGTGACCTGGCGCATTTTAAGTTGAAATTTTAAAGCAGATAGAAGAGAACCATAATGTCTCCAAAGTCCAAACATAAATCTCTCTGAATAGCCAACAAAAAGGAATGTCTTCTCTTGAAAGAAAAATGTTTGCCATAGCAAGTACTCAAACCTATCCCATCATACAATTAATTCCTTCAAAATCATCCAGTAAATGCAAATACACATTAAAAAGCACTAGTGAGTGTCTGAGCCAAATTCCTAGTTCTCAAATGCTAATCCAATTAAAATAATTGAGACATGAAACAAAAGATGTATATAAGCTCTATCCATTTGGATATGAACTAAGTATAGTTTGCAGAATATGGTGTTCATCAATTTCAAGTAATATTAAATCTACTCGTTCAATATTAAATCATTGAATTTACAAACATACCTAAGATGTCATCTCTTTTCACTTTCTTTTTTTCATGTTTACCAATAAATCATCAATTAAGATTTTCTCATTATATAAGCTTTTCTCACAAATAAATCTTAGATGCTGATGAGTCCTTCTCCATTTTTTAATTTGCTTCAAGAAGAATACCTTAAGTAGCTCAAGTGGCATCTCACCATGCCTGGTCATCCGAAAAACTAAGTGTAGATGTTTATAATCCAAAGCAATCATGCAAATTGTGTAAAAGAGGAAATTATAGAAGACATCTCAAATAGCTAACAAACATCCAAAAGTTCGGGGGAAAGTAAGGAGCTTAAATGGGAGAAAGAGAAGACAACCTAGCAGAAAGTTAGGAGCTGGTCAACGATTGCTAGACTGTCCAGATTTTGCTTCAACTTTAACTTGATATAACTCTTGAGTCTTGACATATTAATCAATGAGACTTCCTTTAATGGCAGCTCATTGTTGGAGCTGATGGCTAATTAAAAGAACGGATCCAAGAACGAATCCTGATACAATACCTCCAATGATTGAAAAATTGTCCACATAAGGCAGAAAACTAAGGACAAAATTGCACACAAAGACAAATGCTAATGATGCTATTATTGAAATATGGAACAAATTTATCAATACTCAAGCAGAACAATGAGAAAATACAATAAGGGCAAGAAGAATTAAGCAAGTAATGTTCCCAATAATCCATATAAGCACCAAAAGAACCAATAACTGGAGTGTGTTGTACAAAAATTAGAAGTCATCAAGGCACCCACAAAAGAAGACAGTGTATAGAATCTATAGATTATACCAATCCTTATTGCAAACAAAAGTAAGTGTTTATAAAGTTGTACAATATAACAGCATTTCAATACCATTTTTTTGTATCACTTAAATCGGAATAAGCACTTGAAATGGTAATGTGAAAACAAAAAAAAAAATTTAAAAGGTAAAAAAAATTACGTAGCCTACAGAGACTGATGAGCTTTTGAGAAAAAGGTTCATCTAAGAGCTCCCATTTCATCTAACTTGCAATAACAATGGAACCCCAATTGACTTCCTATACTGAAAGGACACTGTATGTCCTTTGAACTACAAAAATATCAACAAAAAAATTGCTTTTGTCATTGTATCCTCCAAATTAATTAAAATAAACCCTAGATTCAATTATTAATTAATTACTTTTACCAAATAGCTAGGAAACATAAATTATAGAATCAAGAAAATAAATGAGTTGAGGAAGAAAAAGGATGGAAATAAAGTGAACTTACTTGGACTGAGAAGGACCCATGCGAGGGGATTCTCAGAGAGAGACGGAAAGGATCAACCTTCCCAGAGCTGGGAAAGTGCAATCGCCATGAGAGTTGGCCTAGCAATCGTCAAACCCATTTCTGTACTGCTTTCACCGCCGCCACCACCACCACTAACCCTCCTGACTCCCTCATTCTCCTCGCCGCTAGCTTCCTCTCCTTCCCCTTATCTAACACCCCCTCTTCGACTCCGTCGACCCCTCCTTCCTCTGCCGTCTCCACCACCACCACCACCACCACCACCACAATTCCTCCCTCATCCTCTACTGGTTCTCCGATGCAAATCGCCACTCAGCAGGGTCGAGAGAGAAGAAAGGGAAAGATTGAAAGAGATGTGTGAAAACTGAGAATGGGAGAGGTTGCTTGTGGGTAGGTGATTGGTATGGAAAACACAGTTCCTCTATTTAAAAAAATAAGAAGGAAAAAATGCCTAACAAATGTAAAAAAAGACCCAATAATTTAAAAAGAAAAATGGGCAAAAATCTCACAAAGCAACACTTGTCAGCTATCTAGCAAGTTACTTGACTATCGTTCAAGTTACTCGGTCAAAGCGAAAACAAGAAGGGGCTAGAGTCCTAACTCTGTCAGAACAAAACAACAGGCACTCAAAATCGCGAGCATCGATTTAAACAAAATAATAGAAGACCTCGGTTGAGGATATAAAAGCCTATCCCTAAGTAACCCCACCGCTTGGTCACACATGGCAAGCCCGAAAGAAAAACCAAAAATACCCCAAATAGGGCATGCATTTTAGCTCGGCACAATGCACGTTGCTTGACACTGCATCGACTTGGGGGCTTCTGTTCTGGATATTTCCTATAGGCCAAATGTCCCACTTGTCTCACCTCCTAAAGGCCCAAGGCACACCTATTTTGCCTATAAAAAGGGCCTTGAAGAACAAGGAGGGGGAGGATCTTCTCCTCTCATCTCTCTCCTAATCTCTCCTCGATGGACCCTCTCTCTCACATCATCTCCTCCATAGACTCACTCTCTCATCTCCTTCTCTTTGAACAAAAACATATGAGGGCTATCTCTAAGCGGGAACTGGATTCAGACTACATCATACGTGTTCATCCATTTCTCTCAAAGAGAACTATGTGTGGCTCTGATTTTCCCATTGGGAATACGTAGGACTAGAGCTCCCCCACCGTCGAGCCCAAAATTGAGGATCCCCCCTTGTGTCCCACTATAGACCATGAGCCCTCCAGCTCGAGGCGTAAACCTGCAACTGGAAACGTCAAAAGGAAGTTGTACACCACTGAGAGTATTTTTTGTACACACCACACTTTCCTACATTTTGGTTTGGATCCTTTTCGGCCCGAATAAGAACACCATCGTTGGTGATTTACATCCAATCCCTGAAATATGCTTCCGGGATTTTCAGAAATATCAAGCTTCCAAGGTGCTTCAATTACCGCTTCAACCCGAGCTCTCCTCACTTGTGAAATTACATACATGTGCAGAAGCCTTTATCAACAAGCAAGGGATACATCAGTTGTGCATACGAAGTAAGGGATACTATTCTGGACCATAATAAAGACCACAATGGATCCCAACTCGTTTACAAGGCTCGATAAGAAGTCCCCCACATTAGATCATCAACAGCCCACTAAGGAAGGCCACGTAGGCCCTCATCCAAGCATGTGAGCGACCGATAAGGATGTTTCGTGCCAGATGACACGCCCACCACTTGGCTTGCATGCCCTAGGCGATCCAACAAGAACAGCGGGTAACGCCCTCTTCCCACTCAGGGTGCGGAATGACACTAGAGGAACCTCACTCCCATTATCCACACGTTGCAGTCTAAGCATGTCAAAAGGTGTTTAGGAAACCTTACAAAGGCAACCCTCCATTATAAATTTCAGGGAGTAACTCTCAACTCACACAACACCAAATAAAACACTTGTTAATACTTTCATTCATTTGGAAAATCATGCGTCCCATTTACTGACTTAAGCATCAGAGTGTCTTCATAGGTACCCTCTGGTCGTGCCTTGAAGCTGACGTCCTCAAGGAAGGGCCTAGTCGACCATCCAGGCATATACCCAGCCGATCACAGATACTTGCCCGGCACCTCACCGTAAAGCAATGTAACACCCTTCTCGAGCACTACATTGTTTGTGACATTTATAATACTATGAATAGTGCAATAAAATATTATATCTAAAATACGGGTTTAACTTATTTTTCTTGTCGCAAATGGTAAGGTAAGTGCTTAATAAATATTACGTCGATACCATAACACAAATAACTTCATATATATAAACTTTTTATGGGTACATAATACATAGTCAACGTAGAAATTAAATCAGCAGAAATACAATTGTTGAGAAAGAAGGCATAAAATAAATACATAATAATAAACTTGGAGACACGGCTCAACAAAATATAACCTAGTCTCAGACACTAGGACTACTCATTACTGATCAACATAAACTATCGAGAGGCATCATCCTCATCCTCATCCAAGGAACGCTCCTCCGAGTCTTTCTCCCTCTCGTCCTCAGGATCCTCCTCAGGAGAATCCGAAGAGTCCTCATGAGATCTCCACCACTAGGGTCAGTGGAGAAGGATAGACACAACGCCTCGAGATGATAATGTTCTTGCGAGCAGTGATCATCATAGACCTGATAAGGTAGCATCTCATATTTATGTATATGTCTTGTGATATTGTCCTTAAGCCCTATCTACATTATGGAATTGGTTCTAAAGGATCAATCATTAATTATAGTTAGGACTTTGCTTGCTTCACAAGTAATTAGAATTTTCTTGATTCCTTTAAGTCTTATGAAACTATAGATAACTAACCCATCTATATTATGGCATATGGTCTTGTTCCACCATAAGTCATACTCATAAATCATTGTTCTTTCTTTTACTCTTAAGTCATTCTTGACGTAGATGATTAACTTAGTATAAACACTAGTTTTGAGACCAAATTTCCTTTTCATCTTAAGTCAAAATCTTTTGGCTAAAACAAAACCTCTTTAAAGTAAACTTCATACCCAGGTACATTGGTACCAAATCCTCAAATTGACTTCTTAAAATAATTGGAAAAGTTTGAAAGGCACGCTTCCCCCCTTTGACTTGATTTAGGGTCAAATACCCTATAGTTTCAAAATATAATTCTTCTAATCAAATCCTTCACTCAATTAAGTTCCAATGCTCATTTTAAATGTTAAAACACTAAGTGAAGGTTTTATAATGAATCTTATTCAAAAATCCTAGAATTGGCCAAAAGCCTCTAAGTTTGAAATTTTATTCTTTTCTTTTCTTTCATTCTTTAGTCTAAAAGGATAAGGACTCGTTTTGGAGTCATAAAACACAAAGTTTAACATCCAAAATAGTTTCAAACCCTTAGAAATGGATGATGCATGGCTGAATGCCTCTTTTGAACGCTTTACCAAGTTTTAGTTCTTGAAAAACTTGATTCCTTTGTCTCCTAAAGCACCATTTTATTCCTCTAAGTCACAAGTTAAGATCAAAACATTTTCCAAGCCACTCCAACTCATCATGGTCATATATATCACAATCAAAAACAGTTTGGAAAACAAACTCATTTTACTTTGCTTCATTGACCAAAGAATCATTTAATAGTTACAAAACACTTAAGTGATAAAATTTTAAGTTGAACTTCCATTTCTCTTAAGTCATGGCAAAACCATTTATAAAAAAAGTTGAAGATTTTTCTTCACCAACTCAAACCATAATATCATCATATGATCATATAAACATGTTATTCAAGTAAAACGTGTTATTTTCAACATCCAAGCATAAAAATCTATACTTTGATCAAGAGATCAAAGTAATGGTTTATCCTCAAACAAAACAATTTTAGCCACACAAATATAATAACAAACCAAAGCCAAGCACAAAATAATTATTATAACATTGTTCTGTTAAGGCTTTAAGCGTCTAAAGCTTTGTTGCCTTTTGGTTTTGATGGCTTCAAACATTTATGATAAATGATTTTAAATGAACTATCTGAAGTCTACTAACAAGTGTGTTAAATGCACATAATAGAATATATCACAGACACATTTCATAAAGTAAACCTTGCATCTGAAGTATTATCAAGCATCTGAGTTATTAAACCAAGCGTCTGAATGATGACTGAAAGAGCCTGTATATGTGCCAATCGTCTGACTCAAGGAAGGAACATACCAACTTAACTCCAAGCATCTGAAAGCACAGTTCAGACCCATCACTCGTAGTCGATGCGCTACACTCAAGTTAAAATTCAAATATATGACTAAATTATGATGATAAAGTATAAAGCATCTGCAACGCCCTTATTGCACAGAACAACAAAGCTATTTCACTGTGCCATATCCCACTGTTGCATGAAAGAGGAAGGTCGCACTACCCCAAGTCAGAAAAGCACGTGCACCTTCTTTGACCCGTGCCTGCACTCTGATAAAGTATGCAAAGAAGTACGTCCTCTGAACAATGAGCCTCTCCAATGACCATAATCATTAAATGGAAGTTTAGAACGACTTTTTAGCATTAAATGGATGAAAGAGAAAATCCTTGGTCCAAGGAGAATGCCTCTCAATTGATTTATTGCTTGATGGCTATATAAAGAGAAGACATTGAAGGCACTTGCAAGAAGTTAACAATCCTATGAACATTCGTTACAAGATGTGCATTCAAAGCTCTTAAATTCTTTCATTAATACTTCTCGTTCAATCATTTGTGTTTATTAAGAGAAGTCATTTATGCAGTTATACCAACCTTCATTGATATTCAATCTTCGAGTGTTAATCGGTTGACTTGCAAAGTTGTAACTTGATGGTTTTGCTTCACAAAATCTTTGTGTCTGTAAGCCCGAAGAGGCATTAAAGAATATTTGATTCTGAGCCTGGAGAGTCTAGGTATGAAAACAATACTTGTAGGAGCCTGAAGAGGCTAGGTGTTAAAATAAAACTTGTCTGTAGTTGTGTTAGTTATAGTGAAAAACTTGATGAAGACAAGGACTGGACGTAGCCCTAGGTTGAGGGTGACCAAGGATAAATCTCTTGAGTGAATCTTTTTATCCCTAGACTCTTTATTTCTGTTTTGATTGTTTATCTATGCTACTAACTGGGTTTAATTTGTTATCTTAAACACTTCTGCTTTAAGTTTCTGGAAACCCTGAGACGGATCCAAGCGTCTACAGTGCATTTGAAAGCGTCTCATCCTTGATGTTTGCATAGAGATATCTTTTTTTGAAAAAGTTTAATTAAAATACAATTTAACATTCCTTCTCGTGTTTTAATCTGTTCATTTCATGTTCTCCAAGAAAACCAAATAAATAAAGTTAAGAACCCTTGACTTAGGGTTTTCAAACTAAGCATAAAAATAAAGAAACCATTAACACATCTACAATTATGGTATGATGTTGTTAGTCTCCCCCATCACCTCTTGTAGTTGCTCTAAGATGATGAAGATGAAGGTGGTTCAACAAAGGTTGATGGAGTTTGAGTAAAATCCTTCAAAGACATAAAAGATCAAACTTTGTTTCTTGAATAACTATGAACCAAAAATAGGCTAGTTCGTGATTCTAAGAATAAAAATGAAGTGAAAATGGTATAGGATACTTACTTAAGAAGGTGAACATGAAGAAAAAAAGTTGGTGTTCTTGAGCTTCTTGAAGGTGATGAACAAAAGTGTTCAAAACAGAAATCTTTGTGAAGCAGAAGTGGGAATGAGATCAAGACCAACAAGGCTATGGTCTTGGAATATTGAAAACAATCTTTAGTAGTGAGAAATGTGAATGGTCATGAGGTATGAAGAGGGGAGAGAAGAGAGAAAACTTGAAAGTTCTTAAGAGTTAAGTATTTGATCTTTGAAAGTGTGAAGAAATGAAGTGGAGAGTGCTTTTAACAATCTTTGTCTATCCACTTTAGCTATTAGGAGGGAAAATTTTAATTCAAAATGGCTAGGTGATTATAGGTGTAAGAGAATGGAGTGTGACACCCTTCTACCCCGCATGTTAAAGCCATTTAAATTAAAAACAATTAAAGGGAAAAACATGCAATTATTGAATAAAATAAACAATTCTCCATGGGTAGAAAAGTCCCACATGAACCGTTTACAACGCGGAAATGAAATAAGTTTTAAACAGTAAAAACATAACCAACCAATAAATATAACACAACCCAGATGTCACATACAGAGCTGGTATAACCGTTCCGGAACAAAATCTATGGAATTACAACTGAAACTAACAACTACGATAACATAACTAGCCCTACAATGAGTGGCGGCTCCTCAGAGTCACTCCTCTCCGGGCTGCTCATCATCCTCTGCAAGGTGCCAATCAGGCCAAACACAAACAACAAACATGTATAGGGAGTAAGAATCGTATAAACATATTAGCATGGAGATAGACAGTAAAGTAAACAGCAAGCATAGCAACATCACATTACACATCAACATCATCATCATCATGCTATGCAGTGCAATGCAACCCTACTCCGCTAAACCATCAATGCATGTGGATCCACTAAACTCGGGATGAACGACTTCGGAGTTACATATCCACATTGAGAATCTACTCAACGCCGGAGAATCTACTCCTTGGATAGCCAACGCATCAAACCAACGAATGCCTCCTCACGGGGGCGCTAGGAGAATCTACTCCAACCGTGGATGGCCGGATCGCCGTACTCTAGGACGATCTCCCCTATGTCGAACATCCCTAAACAACAACTCCGATGCAATGCGTATACAACACAACAACAACAGCAACACCACCTCCATAACTCCAACGGGATCGACCGAAGGTAACAGCGGGATCAACCGCACCAACTTGCCTCGCGGAATCTACCTGAGGACTTAAGCGGAATCAACCGCAGTATCTGGGGCAAACTCTCGGCCACCAAGGTACGTAACAACAACACCTTAGACCCAAACCGTGGGGTCAAGGCCTCCTTGGCCAAAAAGCACCAAGGCACAACTCATCAGCTTGCGGCACCCAAAAGGGTATCGACTTAACATCTCATCATCTTTAATTACCTCTAGTAACATTAACCAAGTTGTCTAATCAGTTATCATCATAGGGAAGTGGGGTTTAAAACCCCTTAAGTCCTTTAATCTTATTCTGTCACAGTGGGTTGAGCACGGTCGTGCTAGTAACCCAGCACGGTCGTGCTTAAGCACGTGAAGGGCGTGCTCCCCTGTAAGTGAAGCACGGTCGTGCTTCTTAATGAGCACGGTCGTGCTCAGCAGCACGATCGTGCTCTTTGTCCTGTACGGCCGTGCTCAACAGCGCGGCCATCTCCCCAGAATTCAACTGGGAGCACGGTCGTGCTCCCTGTTCAGCACGGTCGTGCTCATCGCGCGACAGTGCTGTTCTGGGCAGGAACAGAGACTAAGTCTTTGTCCAATTTATAGGTTTTTACACCTAATAATCCTAAGTCCATTAACAGTGCATTTTAAGGATTAATATACATCAACAACTCCAAAATTACATCAACCAATCAACAACATGTCAACAACCATTATCATCATCATATCAAACTCATAGGGCAGCTATCATATTATTCATGAATACATCAACATATTCACATATCAGTATACAACGCATAACAGAAATTATCAGATTATCATACAAAACATTTAGACACTAATACATACGTAGCATGCATCAACCGGGGTTATGGGAACCCCTTTACTTTACCCTAAACCCAAACCTACGTAAATACTACCCTTCTCCCCATACCTGGATTGAAGGTAGCTCTCTAAGACTTCCTAACAGCAACCGATTCCTCTCCTTTAGGCGGCTCACGCATGAACGAGCCTTAAATAAACAGATTAAAACGGTGTTAGTTTCCCAACCAAAAACGAAAGGAAACTAAAGAAAAGGAATGAAACCTTACCTATACACGAAGTGCAGACGAGACCACGTTTCCCTAGCGTCTCCAATACTCAAAACCACACTGAGTATGAAGGAAAAAGGGACAAAGGGAGGTTGCAGCCGTACTAGGGTTTTTAGTAGCAAAGATGGAGTGTACGGCGCAACCCTGAGTCTGCTCAACGTATATAGGCCCGGACTTGAGCACGGTCGTGCTCACCCTCGAGCACGGTCGTGCTCAAATTAACGTTACGAGACGCGGTCAACATGTTGAGCACGGGCGTGCTACCTGTTGAGCACGGTCGTGCTCAACTTAAAATCAGAAACACGCTTCCGACTTTAAGCACGGGCTTGCTGGCTAATGAGCACGGGTGTGCTCATGTACCAGAAAGGGACCTTAACCAAAAATCCCACTAAGCCCTTAAACGATAAATCCAACTTAAACCAAAACCAGCTTAATTAAAATTAATTCCGAAAAACAGGGTGTTACATGGAGGGCTTGGATCAAAGAAGGACAATGTGTTTTTTTGGTATGATGTCGGGTCTCAACACTAGACTTTCTCCATCTTAGTACCAGCACACTGGTGTCCTACACTGTTGTCCATAAAGTGCCTCATAGGGTGTCATCCCTATACTCTAGTGAAATATGTTGTTGAAGGTGAACTCTGAAGTTGACACAGGGAAACACAAGAAGGGGGATTGAATTATGTTTCTTAACAGTTTTTCGAAAAGAATCTTTTCTCAAACCTTTTTGCAAGCAAAACAATATAAGCAACACACAAATAAGAAAACCTTTTTAAGGAGTTAACAAACTCAGATTCAAGTCCCCACAGTTAGTATAAATAAATACTGTAAAAGATTAGGGATAGAAGATTCACACAAGTGATTTATCCTGGTTCATTCTCTTCCAACCGAGAGCTACGTCCAGTCTCTTCTACCTGAAGGTTTTCTCCACTATTCTCCAAATAGATTACAAGTATTTAAAACCTCTTCAGGTTACAAGTATTCTTTCTCTACCAAGCCTCTTCAGGCTCTAACTCTAACAAAGAGATTTACAGATTTGATCTAAGAACTCACTAAGTGTGAGAGTATGAAAGTTGAAGATCAGTTAGGATTACAAGTAAACTTGTTCAATAGATTTCAGCAGAGTTTTTGGCACTTTTGATATATAGAGTCTCTACTTCTTCACTGAGGTTCATTCAGTATTTATAGATGGAGTGCTTTGCTGTCTTGAACTTTCTTCAACGGTCTTCAAATTGTATCCGTTTAGACATGGCATTAAATGCTTGGATCCGTTGAGACTGATAACTTGATATGCTTCATGGAGAAGTGCTCTTGTTTATCAGAGGAATGTTCAAAGTAGAGCTATCACTTCCCTATTGTACCGAAGGTTGCTTTCTGACTTTCCTTCTTTGTACTTGGTTTAAACTTTACAGCAATATAGGTGATAGAGTATAAAGGTTTATGTTCTCGATGGTACTATGTTTCTAATCTCAAGAAACAAATAGTTAACAAATGAAGCAGTAAGAGAAAGAGATATATATTCCATTGAATTACATATACAATCATTTGAAATAAATACGCTTATAGTAGACGAGTTCATTTTTACTAGATAGTAGACGCGCAGGTCTTGGGTCGTGCAAAAAAATTATCTTATCAGTAAAGCGGGCTCGTCTACTGATACTGCGTCAATAAGACCCTTGTCTAGTTCCAAGTCTTTGGACTTGCTATTCTCAATAGCTTGTCTCCTGACGTGGCATCTAGTATGACTTCTCGTCTATTATCAAGTCTTTGGACTTGCTATTTTTACTGGAATATTTTTATTTGCTCATCTACGACTCTTTTCTTAGACTTAGATACTCGCCTAGCATTTATTACCTTAGCCAATTTTTTAAGGCCTCGTCTAGCGATAACTTCATAGACTCAGAATTTTACCATTGTTTTGAAGACTCGTCTAGAGCTTTGAGAAATAGACCCGATACTGCAACTGTATATATATATATATATATTTCCTCTTCTTATCACAACTTAGAAATCCTGCAAGCCTTCACTCAAACAAGTTAGATCTTTGACAACACTTTGCCATACAAATTTAACCTTTTTGTTAACATCAAAACTTAAGAGATTATTTAAGCCAAAACCACTTTGGTTCTAACAAACTCTATCAACGGCAGAAAATCCTAACATCCAATTTGCTCTAACATGCAGGCTCTTAGTAGATCTTCCAGCGACTAAATTGTCCTCTCGGATTGTCCATTTATTTGTTGATGATATGTTGAACTCAATCTGAGCTTAGTTCCCAAAAACTCTTATAAACTTTGCCAAAACCTAGACGTAAACCATGGATCTTGATCCAAAATAAATAATCAAAGGTATGTTGTGTAGTCTAACAATCTCCCTGATGTATAACCAAGTCAATATTTCCATTGAACACCTAATGTTGATAGGCAAAAAGTGAGTCGACTTAATGAGTCGATCAACTATTACCCATATCGGGTCATATCCCTATGGAGTCTTGGTAAGCTCGTCACGAAATACATCGTGATACCATCACATTTCCATTTTGGGATATTCAAAGGTTGTAGCATTCCTACTAGTCTCTAATGTTCAATCTTAGCCTTCTGGTAGACTAAACAAGATGCGGTATATTCCATTACGCCCATTTTCATCCCCTACCACCATTAAAACCACTTCAAGTCTTGTTACATGTTAGTCGCTTCTTGAGCTCTGGATCATTTGGTACAAGACCCTTTCACCAAATCAAATCTTGTTTGTTCCTTCATTGTACTATGATGTCATGCCTTGTTGTTTTAACTCTCTTTCATTCTACAGGTTCTAATCACTTTCTTGCTTCCCTTGAACTTGTTCCATCAATCCATTTGAAACAGTATTCATACCTATGTAAAGTTTCTTCAGTGTCACTTCCATAGACAACTTCAAATCCTTAAACTTCTCTAATTCTTGTTCCTTAGCCATCATGGCAGATACATATAATACATTCCTGCTCAGAGCGTCTGCTACCACTTTCGCATTTCCTGGGTGATACTGTAGTTGAAAGTCATAATCCTTCAGAAATTCCAACTAGTGTCTCTATTTCATGTCAAGCTCCTTCTGATCAAACAGATGATTTAGGCTCTTGTGGTCACTGAAGAAGTTAAATGTTGGTCCATACAGATAATGCCTCTAGATCTTTACCACAAAAACAACAGCTGCTAGCTCCAAATCGTGTATAGGGTAGATCCTCTCATGAATCCTCAACTGTCTTGATGTATAAGCTACGACTTTCCGATTCTAGATTAGCACACAACCTAACCCTTTATGTGAAGGATCGCAGTACTCCTCGAAATGTTCCTCGGGATCAGGTAATACTAACACACTAACCATAAAGTTTCCTCTCCTAGTCCTTCTTGTAACACCCCCTTGGGCATTACCTCATGAACACATGCGGAAATAAATTAAAAAGAAATTTGCTGGTTACTTTCGGAAATTGATTTACATTATACTTGTCAATACACATTTACCAATTTTATTTATAAACAAACCTTCCACAACATACAAGTTTTTCTTAAAGGTCTTTTCTTATAACTATATGAAAATTATCAAGATACACGTACTAAACTTCTCAAAACATACATCTTCAAACACAAACCTAAGCTGGTCATTCTACAAGACATTCTCATGGCAAGACCCCGTGATCATTCCCTATGATCAAACACCACTTCAAACAGCTGAACTTAAGTCCCCGAGTGACTTAAGGAACTCTTCTGCAACATCTGTACTCATGTACCAAGGTACAACAGAAAAACCAGAAGAACAGATATACACAAGGGTGAGAACCAATATATGGATTTTAAAACGATAACTGCATGCGCGAAACACCAAACAACATATAACATATATAGTTATGACGACCTATATAGTTATCACAACATAAAAATATTCAGAAATAAACAAGATAGTTTATCAAGGGGTTTCATACCCGACAGTCATCGTCATTTGAAAAAAATGCATGGCACTTCAAGGTTCAACATCTAACTTTTATACCTAATCTCCGGAGATTCCAAACTTCTTTTCACTTGAGCAAATCAGGCTCTTACATTTCACATTGTCCAAACTCCTGGCACAATGGTCATCACAAAAAATGGCACATCGTCCAAAACACCTGGCACGATGGTCAACATGAAAAATGGCACATCGTCCAAACTCCTGGCACGATGGTCAACACGATAAATGGAACATTTGTCCATAAAGAAACATTGTACACGAAGGTACAATGATCAAATTTACGTGGCACATTGTCCGTTAAGGTACAATGGTCAACGCGATAAATGGGACATTTGTCCATAAAGATACATTATCCATTAAGGTACAATGATCAATACCAGCACGTCTGCCAATTAATGCATGTAAAACATTTTGTTCTCGTCACTTTTCTTTTTCGTTCATTCTTTCCTTGTCGAAACTCAAAGGCTTACGACCTTCTCAACTTTTAAACCTTAAGTTTATTTTTCAATTTCAACACTGGGACGCAAATCACGAAGGTCTAGACCGATGCACCAGTCTTAGATTCGTAGATTTTAGTGCACAAAAATCAACACAACTTTTATAGGACAAAATAGTCATAACTTCAACTTTAGGACATACAGTCCCCAACTGATAATAGAAGACTAGAATTTCGACGTCTCGGCTACTAGGTCGCTTTTCAACTTTAAATTCTTTTCGATCTGTGAAACGCAAATCAAAAACAAAATCTCCTCAACTTATCCAAGTTGTCGGAATAACACTGTTGTGTAAAACTAATTTACAGAAAATCCTTTTTCGATGGAAATTCATTTATAAAATCATCAAATCACCTAAAACCCATTTTCTTCTGGAAATCTTTATTTGAAACTTTAGTTCAAAGAAAAATATCATTTTGAGACTAATTCTCTGTTCTAACAAATGATGCTTTTTTTTTAAATGCTTTCCGTAAATATTTTCGGAATTTACCGTCGTTTGGCATTTTAGAAACATTTTAAGTCAAAATTTGACTTTTCTAGTAAAATAATTTTCTCAACACCATATTTAAATTATTTTTGAAACTTAACTTTTTATAATAACATTTTATATTATTTTGTAATTTCTTATGTAAAAATTAGCAGTAATAAAATATTTTCACGGTTACGCCCTCACGGTGATTCATAGATCACTCTTACGCTGATAAATCATTAAAATATTAGTATTTTCCAACTATTCCACATTTTTAACCAATCAGATAATTAAATAATATTATATTACTATATTCCACCAATTAAAAATTCAATATTTCTTATAAATTTTTTTAATGGTTTTATCTTCGTAATTAATTGAGCACTGACCACTATCAGGCTTTTCAATCAACAATCAATGCCAATAATAATTTCATGTCAATACTATAGCAGATAACACAGTTTATAACATGCATTGAAACACTATAACAATTAACTGCAGCTAATCAATTAAAAGCAGACAATTAACAGCAGATAAATTAACTATGCAAGATAATTTTAGAACACCACAAACACACTCAAATAAATTATACAGACCACACACTAATAGCATATAGCTATTAGAAAAAATCCCTCAGGTACTCCCCTTACCTCTTGAAGTCTCTGATTCCTTTCTTGAAGTGATTTCCCCGATTCGCTTCCGGTTTCCTCCACGAAACTTAGAACAAACCAACAAGGTTTATCCTTCATAACAAACATCACACAATTAATAAAAATCAAACAACAAAATCATCTAATTCCTAAGACTATGGTTCGGCCTTCTCAAAATAATTAGGCTAGGGTTTTCAAAATTTCACAAACTCTTGGATTAATGATCCTTAAGTGCTAATTAAAAAGACTAAAACCATTGTCATGAATCAAACCTTAGAACAAAAACCTTCTAACTCACATGAGCTAGGGTTCGGCCTTCACAAGAAAAATAGGCTAGAAATTTTATTTGATTTCTATCTCTTGTATTCAACAAGCATAGATAGTATAGAGATGAAATCAAGTGTCACATGATTAAAATTGAAGCAAAACCCATTCACACCAAAACCTAGGGTTTCGGCCTTCAATAGAAAATTAGGGAGGGAATTTATTTTGGTTTCATGCTACTAGATAATGAATATAGGCATCATAGAAAGTTCATAGAAATTGATTTCATGTCAAAAGGATTTTTCTACAATATTCTAGAAATTTTTGAAGATTCTAGATCTAAGAATGGAAATTCATGAAAACTTGATGATCATGGCTTGGGAACAAGGAAATCAATGAAGAACATAATGTTTATTGATCAAATAGAGTAAGGTATACCTCTTAGATGTTGGAAAATTGAAAAGAATGGATCAAGTCCTTCACAAATTTGCTTAAAGCGTTCTTGAGAAAAGTAGGAGAAATGAAGAAGATGAAGAACAAAATGGTGAAGTGTGGAAGTAGGGGAGGGCTGCGTGCAAGTGAGGGAGTGGGAGGGTTATTTTGGTCCAAAACATTCAAGGGCAAGGTTGGAATTACCTAGAAAGTCCAAGGGTATTTTAGTCTTTTCACTAACATAAATATCATGATATTTCTTAAGTCATGATGGCTTTGCATTAATTGCTCATAAATGTTTGGTGAGTCATGGTGGTGAGTCACCCCACGACTCATCTCCTCCGGTGTCCGTTTCTGTCTCCCGGTGTATCTCCGCGCATCCGTATCTGGTTCCGTTGGTTACCCGATAACTCTTTACGATAAATTAGAGTATAAATATGACTTTGGTTTATCCAAAATCATTTTCTAAGTTTCAGATAAAAATATAAACATTTGTTTATATTTATACCGATCTTAGAAAGCATAAAAATCGGGGTGTTACACTTCTACTTCTTCTCAACCTGGTGATTCAGTACCCATTGTTGCTGAACCTGGTGCTCGAGCTGGGATTGTAGAACTCAGATCTGATTTTGTTGAGGTTAAGGGATATATCATTATGGCTTTAGCTGAGGAAAATAAAAAAATCATGGTTTTCTTTAGTTTCTTTTTCTTCTTTTTGCAAAGCAATGTACTTGTGCAAGATGTTGATCAATACAAGCAGTCTATTCGATTCATTTCATGTATTCTCTCTATTATTCTTTGATTCATTTTAAATTTATATCATGTTTAGGTGAAGCTATTTTTATTCTTTACATGTGTTCTGATATTTTGTTTTTACTGTGATACCTCTTTTGTTAATGCCAAAAGAGGGAGAATAATATGATAACGAACATCATGTTGGAAGAGAATAATGAAAAATCACATGAAAAGTTTTTAACTTTGCAACTCTGATAATGAAATAAGAACTTAATATCTCAATGCGTATGCTATCTTGAACTAAATTGAATTTTCTATTACTTTGTTTTCATTCGTCTAAACAATGTCTTTTAGTTGTCATAGCTTATCAAATAAAAAATGTTTGTTATCATCAAAAAAGGGGAGATTGTTGAGTCTCTAAGCGTCTAAAGCTTTGTTACCTTTGATTTTGATGGATCCAAACATTTACAACAAATGATTTTATATGAACCATATGAAATCTACTTAGAAGTGTAGTAAGGGTGCTGAAACAATCGCTTCTTAGATAGATTTCACAAAGTGAACTATGCATCTGAAAAGCTTGAAGCGTCTGAAGTTACTAATTCAAGTGTCTAAATAATGACTTGTGAAGCAAGCTAAACGCCATTTGTTTGACCGCTAGAGAAACTGAACCATACAAGACCAAACGTCTAAAAGCACCTTTCAAACTCATCGCTTAAGTCAAAGCACTAGACTTGAAGCAAATTCAAATATGCTAACTAAAGTATGAAGGTAAAACATAAAGCAAGTTTGATATCCCTGTTGCAAGCAATAACATAAAGAACTTTTTTTGTTTCATATCCAACTGTTGCAAAAAGAGAAAGTCGAGCAGCTCGAAGTCTGAAAAGCACCTGCTCCTACTCTAACCCGTGTATGCACTCTGATAAAGCAAGCAAAGAAGTACCTTCTCACGTCAAAAAACTCTATCAACGTCCATAAACATTATTAAATGGAAGCTCAAAACGGCTCTTTGGCATTAATGAATGAAAGAACAAAGCGCAGATCCAAGGAGAATGTCTCTCAACCGATTTATTGCCAATGATTATATAAAGAACGCATTGAAGGCATTTGCGGATGATAACGAACATATTGATTGCAAACAAATTGTGCATTTAAAGCTCTCAAATTCTTTCATTCTTTCATTAATATTTCTCGCTTAATCATTTGTATTTGTTAAGAGAAGTTATTTCTACAGTCATACCAAACTTCATTAATATTCCTTCTTTTGAGTGCTATTCGATTGACTTGCAAAGTTATATTTTGAAAAGGGAAAAGTTAAAGATTCTTTCCAAACTTTCTTACTTTCATCATTTACGTAAACCTCCTATATATAAGGGGTAATACAGTACATCGAATTTTAAACAACTCAGCATAACAAACTTTAACAAACCATAACAGATTTACAACTTTTTTCCCATCCCTTTGACATTATAACTGCCCCTCATGCACTAAAGGATGAAGTCATCCCAGCCACATGGTCGCCTCACCATTCTTCTAGGTCTCTGTTCATCATTCTTTGTATTCTTAGAGTCCTCCACCCTTTCTTGACCAAAGTTCATGGGCTCTTGAATTATGGGCTCCTGCATCCAAGGCTCTGATTCTCCACATAATAGCCTACTGTCAGCATCATGCTTATGCGTGTCTTGTGATAGCGTGGTGTGAGTGTGATGATGGCCTGCTTGTGCTGCCCACGATATCAGGGCTTCTCATGTGAACAAGGCGCAACTAGGTCCTTTCTCCTTGTTGAATGCTTGAACCCTAAACCCCTGATTTATTTGGAGGGGTTAGCCTCTTAGATCATGGTGTTGGGGTAGATTTTTTTTTGGATAGTTCTCAATTGAAATTGAACAGCACTTGAAATTGTTGGTTTTGAAAGTTAGATATACTCAACAACAACAACAACAACAACAACAACAATATAAATAAATAAATAAATAAATAAATAAATAAATAAATATCGTTTGTATTATGTTATGACTTTCTTTTAACCATAATAACATTTTGCTAAATTTGTACTGTCAGGTATTTCCATCTCGAGAAGATATGTTGAACTGGGCTCGACAAGTAGGTAGAGAGAGCATGGCGTTGTTGTAGTCATTCAAAGGTCAGATACGGGAGGTAACCGAAGGACAATGGTAGTCATGCTTGGTTGTGAACAGGGTGGGAAATATAGACCATACAAGAAAGAGTTAGTTCGCAAGGTGACCGGAAATAAAAAATGTGAATGTCCTTTCAAATTGAGAGGAAAACCTTTGAAAAATGGTGCTGGATGGGAACTTGAAGTAGTGTGTGGCTTTCACAACCATGAGTTAGCAAAGACATTGGTTGGTCATGCCTATGTTGGTCGCCTAAGTGCCCAAGAGAGGTCTTTGGTGGAAGATTTGACAAAGAGCTTGGTTAAGCCAAGCAACATATTATTCACATTGAAGCAGCATAATCCAGATAATTGCACCACGCTCAAACAGGTCTATAATGTGCGGCAAGATATTCGGATTTGCAAAAGAGGCCCCAGAACGGAAATGCAACAGTTGTTGTATTTAATTGAGCGTGATAAATATGTTTGTTGGCATAGAAGGCTAGACATGTCTGATGTAGTTAGAGATATTTTTTGGACACATCCGGATGCTGTGAAACTTCTAAATGCATTCCCAATTGTGTTGTGTATTGACAGTACTTATAAAACCAACAAGTATCGACTGCCGTTACTTGAGATTGTTGGTGTTACTTCAACAGAGTTGACATTCTCCATTGCTTTTGCCTATTTGGAGTCTGAGAGAAGTAATAACTTCATATGGGCATTACAGAGGCTGCGTGGATTGTTCCTAACTAAAAATTCAATACCTCAGGTAATAGTCACCGACAGAGATGTTGCGTTGATGAACGCAGTTCACACTGTCTTTCCTAGTTCTACTCAGTTATTATGTCAATTCCACATTGCCAAGAATGTGAAGGCCAAATGTAAGATGATAGTGCACCCGAAGCAAAAGTGGGACATTGTGATGGATGCTTGGGATTGTGTTATGGACTCTCCTACTAAGTGTGAGTTCGTAGAGCGTATGAAAAACTTTGAAGATGTATGTTATAATTTTCCAATTTTTGGTGACTATGTGAAAAATACCTGGTTGAATCCTCATAAGGAAAAATTCGTCGCAGCATGGATAAATCGGGTGATGCACCTTGGGAACACAACAACTAATAGGTTGCTCTCTAAACTTAAGCATTAATATACACTAGCATAACCTTAGTCTTTAATTATGCTTATATATTTAAGTGGTGTTTTGTTGTTGTGTTTGTTAACAGGGTTGAGTCTGCACATGGGAGGCTGAAGAATTTGATTCAGGATAGTATGGGGGACTTGTGTAGTTGTTGGGATACCATGAATAACCTGATCATTTTGCAACATACTGAGATCAAGGCATCATTCGAGAAGAGCATCAACGTTGTGGAACACAGATTTAATACTCGATTCTACATCAGTTTGCATGGATTTGTTTCAAGGAGTGCTCTAAATCATATTGCCGATGAGTTGGAACGAGTAAAGATTGTTGGGATTAACAGTGATGTCTGTGGTTGCACAATTAGAAGGACACATGGGCTACCGTGTGCATGTGAACTTGGTAAGTACAGGACGATGGATAACTATGTTCCTTTGCAGTCAGTTCATTCTCATTGGAAGAGGTTAACCTTTGCATATGAAGGATTGGATGAGTCATGGTCAGAGATATCAGTGGAGCATGAACTAGATGCATTAAATAAGCGTTTTCAGGAGCTTGATTTGTCTGGAAAAATTACTATGAAAGTTAAACTGCGTGAAATTGCATAACCAGATACGACTACAATGTGTCCACCACCTGAAAGGGTAACACTATAGTTCTTTTATATTCGTCACGATTTAAAATTGGTTTGTTGATTTTGTTTATTTATGACTTTTTTTACAGGTCCGAACTAAAGGAGCACCAAAAGGTCATGCAGCGAAGTTTGCTAGGTCAACTAAACGTGATCCTTCTTATTTTGAACATGTTGATTCACTCCATTCGGTACAAGAGAGCAATTCAAGACGACCTTCTCCTCAAAAGTCAGGCCAGTCCATGAGACGAAAGAGAGCATATCCAATGTTAGATCAAATTCCTCCTCAACTTCGTCACTTTGTTGAACACATCGTTGATGTGCAAGCTGATGGGAATTGTGGATATCGAGCCATTGCTGCGTTACTTGGTATGGGCGAGGATTCTTGGGCACAAGTCCGACTCGACTTGATTAAAGAGCTTAAAGAGTGGCGTGTTGAGTATGCCAAGTTATTTGATAGTGAGCAACGAGTGGAGCAACTAATAAGATCTTTGTATGTTGGTAACCAAACAATTGTATCCCAGGAGAAGTGGATGACCATACCGGACATGTGTTACGTAATTGCTTCAAGATATAATGTTGTCCTTGTTGCCCTTTCAATGCATCAAAGCAACACCTTTTTTCCATTAAGAAGTAGACCACCATCTTCTCATTCAGTTCATAAGATTATTTGCATTGCTCTTGTGCATAATTGTCACTTTGTACAGGTATAGTATAACGATAGGTTTTTGTATTGCAATTACCACAATAATTGTCTCGTTTATCTTACTTGATTAATCTTTCATTATTTTATAGGTATTTTTGAAGGACGAGCGCCCTTTACCCCCTGTTGCATTGGGGTGGCGCCAATATTGTTATCCAGATGCTCGTTCATGGGAAATTCCATATGTTAGCCGCATGCAACATTTCAGCTCATTGTTAGTGCAAAAAGAACCTGGATGAATGGATATCACTGATGATTGATTCGATATATACTAGATTTCCATGATTTTTTTAGTACATGATTCACTATAATCTGTACATGTGCACAGATGGTTGTATAAATGATAGATGCCATTTTTTGGGGAACATTGATTCACTCCAACTTATATATATGACAACTAATTTTTGGTGTACAAAGATTGTCAAGTTTGCTAAGATTTATTACAATACCTTATCATTGTTATCAAGTTTACCAAAATAACAAAATAACTATATTAATCACTAAGGTGTTCAAACAACTACAACTGATCAACTGGTAGAGGGAGCTGATGGAGACTTCTTTCTCCTCTGATATGTCTTGGCGAACTGAATGCCTCCATGAGCTAGTGGCAATGCTTTTTGCACGTGCTCCCAAGCATCGGTGCCGTGGGTTACCATGTTTCCATCAATCATCTCCTGGAGCACGTCCTTAATCTTCTGAAACCTCTCCTGCAAATTCAAAAGTAACTACATTAATGCACAACTATCGAAATAAACACAAAAAGTTGTTAGAAATACATAAACTTACTTACCACTTGCTGAACAAAAATACTGGAACTGTCATCTATAGTTGAGTCAGTCTGGACCACCAGCACCCTGGGAGGAGGTCCTTGACCTGGTGGTATCAGGTAGGGATGTGAGATCCTTTGGTACCACATCATGTATCCATCTACACACTGCGATGGATGGATATGTAACACGTGGTCCCGTAACGACCAACTTTTCAGCATACACAGACCATTTTGCATCTACCTCCTCAGATGACAGTCTAACACCAGTTACATCAAACGGTGACCGAGGAATGTTTTGAACATAACCAAACTGACGTAAGACCCTCTCTGGTAGATGAGGGTGCCTCATCCGGCCACATCTAATGAAACCGGAAAAAAGGGAGATGTCAGCAAATGGTCGATGAATCTTGTGATCCTCATAAGGCATCCAGATGATGTCCTCTGCTCTCAAATGATCAATGGCAACCCGAAATGGAAGAACTACACCTCCACCCCTTGCAGATGTCAATCGTTGTGCTCTGGGGAGTCTTATGTGTATCCATCTGTCAAGTTACACATGCCAATGGTTGGAAAATGTTCAAATATCCAAGCCTGAAACGACAGTAATGTCTCAATGATATGAAATAGGAAAAAAAAACAAAACAAAACTATAAACACGTTGTACCTGCAAAAGGGTCATGTAAGCTCCACACTGTCGTATGTTATGCCGACTTGCCTCACATAGATGGTCATACAGGTATGCTAAGGCAACTGTGCCCCATGCAAATCTTCTGCAGTTGCCAAGGTTACGAAATAGCTCCAAGAATGCAACATCAACGTATGTTGAACTCTTATCCGCAAAAATTGTGCAACCGACCAAGTGTAATAGATATGCTCTGGCCGCATTTTCTACTTCCCCTGCCTCCAACTGCTCCCAGTAGACATCTTCCAGCCAATTAAAACGAACATGTGCACCTCTAGTCCCATCAGTCTCATATTTAGCCTCCGACTCCTCCACTCCTAAATACTCAACCAGATACGAGTTTGCGGTGGCCTTGTCCATGAGAGGCAGTGTGAAAAACGCACCAGTGGTTGGGAGATGCAAGAGGCTCGAGACGTCATCCAAAGTAATTGTCATCTCACCAAATGGTAAGTGAAAGGTGCATGTCTCTTTATGCCACCTCTCGATAAAGGCTGACAACAACCCCTTCTCAACATTGAGGTGTGAGCAGTGCATCAGGGGTCCCAAACCAGAGTCCCTGACAATAGTCTCAACTTCTATGTGGTTGCATGGGAATCTTGCTAGCTTCCGTCCATGTGTTACAACCTTAAGCTCACGACGGTCCTGCAACCATAAACGCGTGTGAAATATCATTGAAAACAATTTATTTAATACTAAACTAAATTAAAATGTAAATTATTAAGATTATAATTTATAGAGGATATTTACATCTCCGTTCCATAGCGCGTGTGCAACATGCTCTACGTATGACCTAAGGACAGACGTATCCTCTGGCCCTCCAGGGAAGAACTCATCAGGTAAAGGAACATCATCCTCCGGCTGAAGCTGTACAGGGACCTCAACCTCCGGAGCAGGATCCTGTACAATGACCTCATCATCCTGCTGAGCCTGATGTACACGGCTAGCAACAGCACGTTGTGCACGCGCAGAAGCTGTTGGTCGCTGACGGTCAGTAGGAGGGCCCCGTCCACTATGAGTACGCACCATGCTACATAATAATGGAGATGCAGAAATTCAGTAATAATAACAGGCTATATATTAAGCTTCAAACTACAAACTACATCTTGCAAAAAGGTTGAGCTATAGCTAAAGTTCAAACCCACACCAACGTGGTCCCATTTAATAACCTGCCAAGAACCTATACCCGCCTACCCAATACAACAATTACATAAATGAATTATGGCCAACATCACCCACACAAATGTTATTAGACAATGCTCCTATTAGTGCAGTAGAAACACTTCCCAATAATGGCCAGCACACTAGACTCCAGTTAAAATTCCAATTTCAGTATTTAAAAAAAAAAAAACAAATCCAAAAAAAAAAATCCGGAAAGTGAAATCCGGAAAATTTCCAGAATTTGAACTCCGGATAACATCCGGAAATACAAATCCGGAACCGTCCGGAAAAACTAATCCGGAAGCATCAGGAAACACAATTCCGGTACCGTCCGGAAACGCAAATCCAGAGCTTGTCCGGAAAATAGAATGCGGACGTGGTCGTCCGGAAAATATAATGTGGAGGGGTCCGGACCAATTAATGCAGAGGAGTTTAAAACTGTGAACAGGCGTGACCACGACCGGAAAACTACCCTAAACTAACACCTCATTAATCTTGAAGAGGAATAGATCAAAGAGTTGGAGTTACCTGAAGAGATGGGGAACGCAATGGGTTCACGCCGAGTGGTAGTGGGAGGCCACGCGGTGCTAAAGTCAAGGTGGGAGGCGCTCGGCTGACTCCACTTGCTGTGTGGGTGGCGCGTGGTGTGTGGGAGAAGGTGGGGGCCTAGTTTCCGGATGTGGTCTCGTGGTGTGGGGAGGGGATGGGGGATTTTAGGTTTTCCGGATGTGGTAGCTGAGGTGTGGGAAGGGTATGATACTTAAGGGTATATTTGGAAAAACAGAAGGAAAAAAAAACCTGCAAGGTGCAAAGAGGAAAAAAAATCGGTGCCAATAGCAGGGCCCAAAGCAAGCCTATGGAGGTTGGCTCGTTTAACCCATAGACCAATACATCCTCATGCCCACCTATAATTACCTCATATCCACCTATAATTAAAATGCATTAGATCTCAATTTACTAAATGATCTAAAATTAAGTACGTTTTCTCATTTCACACACAAAACTCACTTTAGATGAGATTTTTCATAAAAAAGTGAGGTAACTTTTTTTCCCCCCAAAAAATAACAGGTCTTAGTCCCATTTGTGTTAGCAAAAGCTTAATCTTCTTGGCGTGCGGATTAAATTTTTAAACCCATATTAAACAGATTTCTAGCTAGATTGATCCTAACCAACACAGGTCATATGCTAAACGGGCTGACCCACGTGCATTGCCTAAATACCTACCTCTAGTCCCATTTTTCTGTCCACTTTTATAATACAACGTAAAAATAAAATATAAAATAAAAATAAAAATAAACAAAAACAACTTCGTGCATGTTCGGATCACCGTTTGACAAACGTGATTTTGGATAAAATTGATTTTGTAGAATTGATTTCAATACAATTGAGTTTGAAGTAAAGTGAATTATGTTTGGATGTTATTCCTTTGAAAGCAAGTTTGATATAAAACCTAGTGAAATTTTTCAATCCAAAAGCAGAAGCGTCTCCAAGCTGCTTCTAGTAGAATCAATTTTGGATGCAAAATTGCTTTCCCAAAAGTATAACCAAACATTTTTTTGCCAGAATCACGTTTGACGGGTGCATAAGCACTTCTAGTGCCTCCAGAAGTGGAACCGAACACACGAATCTTAAGAGACCTTTTACTTGTTTTTTTTCACGTAAGCATGCTTCTCTACTCCCGAATATCATTATTGTTGCATATAAATATTTTGATTCATTTAAATTTACAGCATGTGGAAGAATTGTGATGCGGGAAGGTTCATGCATTCATTCATGGCGCAATGTAAACAATTCACAGCACCCTACTTGATGCTTAAAGGATGCAACGTAACCTCACTGCCTTGTGGATTCCAATTCAAATTGTTCATCCTACAGTAGAAAGATGTATACACAATTTGCTACCGTATTCATCATGTATAAATCATATAGTATCAAGATCTAAAATGACGAACACATGTATGCCTAGCTTCTATACTAATAAGCACATACACGAATTCCGAGACACTAGCAGCAACAAATGTGAGATTGGAAATCAATGCATAGCCAAGTAATAAAGGAAATTCTATGGATATATGATTAGAATTAATAGCAGAACAGGACAAAAGAGAAAGCAGGACGCAAACAAGTAGTTTGTGCTTGTTAGTACAGTGTTATAGAGAGAGAAAATATTAAATAGTGAATGAAGTTTGTCTTTTAGATAGTTTGTCCATGGTACAAAAAATTATCTCATGGTTTGTTAAGTTACAAGAATTTGGGTTTTTGTGCTGTCCCTTCTCCCCCTTTTTTTTGTCATGTTCTATGACTACTTTTAAAATCAATCATAGAACAATTCCTTTTGTGCTATCCAGTCCCTTACTTTTTTGCAATTCAAACACACTTAATCTTTTTCCTACTCTTTCCGGGTATGTGTCATGCCATGTTGCTGCATCAGTTTAACTGAAACAATTGACATTGTGCTTTGGCCATAGCAATACAACAGCATCAGTGAATAATTTTCTCACTATCAAAAATCACTTTACAGGTAAGACAAGAAAAGGCAACAGACAAAACTTCCCCACCAACCTATACCTTCCAAACCCTATAAACTGAAACTAAAAAACAAGAATGGACATTTGTCACCACCCAACAATACTCTTAAATAGAGTTCAAGGACCATGATAAAAAAGAGGGGAAAGGCTTGAAGCTATGAAAAGGGATTAATAATAACACAAAATAGCAGGAGCAAAAAACAAGAAGGCCTGCATATGTTTCTAAATCGTCTAATGGTCAATATCAGTTACAGGAGGATAGTGCCTTTCATATCCTCAATCCAAGCAATCAGAAGATCCTACTGGCATATTTTCCAGCTTCTTACACTAAAATGCAGCCAGTTGCCATGTAACTCCTCAGGGAACTCCATCTATATTTCAGAGTTTCTCAAAATGTTGCCTTAGACAGGACTCAATTATCTTGTTTATCTGTCAGGAAGAAGTCCAAACCTGTCTCAATAGTTACTCGGCCAATTGATATGTGCATGTTGAGGCTGCTGATAAACACTACCTCCAGGTCCTACCATATCAACTGCTCCAGCCATTGTCTGGGATTGCAGAAGTGGATGAACTGTTGCAGCTGTTACAGCTTGTGGAGGGTGATAGATGCTGGAAAAGTTGCCATGGCCAGCCTGTGTTGGAGCAAAAGTCACATGCTGACCCTGAGGTGGAAGATTGTAGAATGAACTAGTGGACAAACTGGAAATATCTCGGCCCGGTGCAGCCACCCACACTGCCGAACCTTCACTCTGCAGTAGAAACACAGTATATAACTATCATTCAATGTAGGACTTCCAGCACTATGAAAATACCAAAAAAAAATTAACCCAGAAAATTTGCAGTGTCCTTTCCATGATTTCTTTAAGGAGATGGGGTCAGCTTGCTAAACTTATTGAATAGTGAAAGTCAAAAGGAACAAACCTGTTGTCCATTGATGTATACATTATTTTCCTTGAACTGGGAGGAACCAAGATCCTCATTAGATGTTGAATTCCCTGCTGCTGTTACAGCAGAACTTGGATTATAACCACCAGCTGGGGAGGAGCTATATGCACCATAGGCACCCGGCATTACGAAATGAGCTGAGTTAGCTGCATTTGTTCCAGGCTTGAATTGTGGAAGAGGATACTTCATCCCTGTAGCAGCTACCGCTGGAGGAGGTGGATATATAGTGCTGGCCTGAGGTTGTTGAGGAAATGTACCATTACCCAAAAATTGGTGGATTGCTGGAGGTGGGACATAAAATGGTGAAAAATAGTGACCATAAGGAATGTAGTTAGGAGGGTAATGGGATATATGAACCCCACTTGGTGGTCGAAAGACAGGGAGAGGCTGCTGAGTAATTGAGCTTTGCATCAGTCCAGCAGCTTGAGTCACAAGTGGGGTTGAACCTGCTGCTGTGGATAATACACCTCCCTGCAAACAAACAAAAAAATATGTAAATATTTGGCAAAAGAATTGTACCTTTATGCATCACTCTGGTAAAATAATTACAAACAACAATAGGTATTTAAAATTTAAATTAAATCTATACATCATGATTTTTCCCAAAGTTCAAGACAGAATCATAGTTGAAGAAAATGATGTTAAAATCATTTATTAATATAATATTGGGAAGTCAGAGAATATAATATAATTATTAAAGTATTTAGTAGTTTCACAAAATAGAACAAAAAAGTATAAAACATAAATTAAGCTTCATAAACCCAATATACATCACAAAACAGAGGTAATTCAACCTAAGTACCCAACAAAATCACCCAAAACAGTGCATTGAGGCCAAAACCAAGTGCAGATCTAGACTTGTAGAGTCGCTGGCAGAATGAGTGTACCAATTCTGTCCAAGTTTGGTTGAACTTGTTTACATGTGATTTAACTTTTTTTTTTGTATTCTAGGATCATAAGGTCATAACAATTTACAAGTCAACTTGAGTTCAACAACCGTGCTTAAACATTGCTTTACTGGCTAAATTGCTATAGTGCTTTCCTTTAGAGACTGGTTTTTTGTGGCACCCAATAATTAATATCAAGTATGATTGAGACCAGAATAGGTGGGATGTCAACCCAGTGATCACTACAACTCATGCTAGTCCCTGGAAGTTTATTTCTCAATTATAAGTTTCTTTTAGATGAATGGTCTCTTTCGGCTAGGTGTTAATACTAATCACGTTTTGGGAGGACACTTGGACAGGGAATGTTCTTTCCTTAGAGGCTTTCCCTCACCTATAATATCTCTCTAATTGGCACAATTTGCCCATATAAGCATTGATTCCATTCAGAGTCCAAATTATACTAGGGATTATCACTTTCTAAGAGACTTGACTGATTGAGAAGTTAGCGAATTACAGTCTCTGTTACTTTTACTTAAATCTATTAGTTTCTTTGCCAATTCGAGTCTGGACTTTGGACTCTTCAAGTGCGTTCTCTTGTAAATCCTCCTTCCTGTTCCTAACTCACTCTCCTAACCACCAAAAATTCCTTTGAGACCCTCATTTGGAAGTGAAAAGCTCCCTCAAGGTCAAGTCTTTAATATGGATGGACACAGGTACTTAACAAGATTAATACAAATGACTTGTTGCATTCTCTATTCACCTTGGAACTGTTGCAGAAACTGATGCCTAAAGGTTTTAGAAAAAAACAAGGAAACTAAACTGTTATTATTTTCTTTAGGTTAAATTAACTTGTAGCTCCCTGAATTATTTGGGAATTTTCAAATAGATCCCTATACCTGAAAAGTTTGTAATTGGGTCCCTGAATATATAGAAAATTTGTAATTGGATCCTCATACACTTTTCCGTTAGGGTTCCGTTAAGCAATCCATCCACTAGTCATTTGTGGGTCCCTGAACTTTTTGGAAAAATTCAAATAGATCCCTATACCTTTTAGAAAAATTCAAAAAAGGTCTCTGTACTTTTCGGAAATCTAACAAAACCCTAACGAAAAAATGTACGATGATTAATTAAACATATTCTTTATTTTCAGAAACTTCCCCTACTAGTGGTGGTTTCTTTTTTGCTTTTCAAAATAAAGATGATGATGCTTTATTGTAGTAAACAAAAACTTTAATGGAAGTGAGAGTAATTCACTCTAAATTTAAATAGCTATAACCTCAATGGAGTACAAACCATAAATCTCAATAACTGCAGTTATGTTATTTTAACAATGCAAACCTCTTGAAGAGTCTGAGAATTTGGTGCAGGCAGCACTCCAACATTGCCATTATACTTGTTGGCAACCCCGACAGAGGGAAAAGGAGAAAGACGACCATCACTGTCAGCACCAGAGCGGTAAAACTGGGCATAATAACTAGGATCAACTGGTTGATGAACCTATAGCAAATTTAATTGTTTAAGTAAAAAAGATGCAAAGTAAACTAAACAATTAAAAACAAGAACAAAATTGGTCATAGGGCTCACAAGAAAGCTTGGAAGCCGAGAAATATCACGTGCTTGAGACTCAGAATTATCAAATTGTGGAGGCTGAGTTGCCAACATTGGCGGCATTAAACCATAACTGTAGTTTGGAGAAGTATGAACCACCGAGTACTGAATATCTCCGGATGGCAAAGTAGCGTCTTGCTTAGACTCATTATATTCTTGAATGGCACTAGATGACATGTCTACCTCACCAGATGATAAGTTCTCAGGCACAGTAGTGGGTGATGGTGGATGGTCAGGATCATCTCCCGCCTCGGGCGTAACTGGAGCATTTTGACTGCTTAAGTAAAAGATATGATTTGTCAGGGGCAAATGAAAAATAGCTGGAAACTAGGAGAAAATGTTTTCTGCAGTAACCTAAGTTGCATGGATATGGGTACAAGTACTGGCACAGTGTATGACAAATTTCTAGAGACTAAGGTGTATAGCAGGATATATCATATAGATATATAAAAACATAATCAATAATGTAATTAAATCATTATATACAATTTTCATAAAGTTCTAATTACAAGGTTTCAACAAAACCCTATAAACATTTCAAATAGGCAAAAATATATAAGGCGGGATGATTTGAAGGGAGAGAAAGAAGTAATAATCTGTTTCGTTTAGTTGCAAATCAAATAATTTGGCGACAAAACCAGGTGTTTTACATGGGCCGATGACATGTACTTGAGTGATATTAGGTTCCTACTCATCAAGTGAGTATCAGGTGAGTACCCATGTATACAAAATAAATACTGGTACCGGATAAATACCCAGTACAGGTATAGAAACCATTTTGGAGTTCTAATCATAGGCAGTAACGTTAGCAAAGAGTACAACCGGTATACATGGACACAGAAGATAATATACATGTTCCAGAAGCAACAAGTGCTGAAGAATTACATATTCAACAAAATAAATGAAAAATGTGATTAACTTGATTCTAAGGTCTAGAAGACAGTATTATAGCACCCATAGCAAATGCAAGCGACTGAAAATTTGTTTAGACTGATCACTTGTAAGTACTCTCATCGTCCAAGGAAAAGATTCATTTATAAATTGGAAAAATTAAGCCTTGAAAATGACTCATTATATGACTCATAAAGTCACATAACCAGCTAAGTGGGTATCAAAATTGTGTACCAAAATTTTGATCTCCCCATTAACATCCTTTCATGAAAGTAGTAATATATTTATATTTTTTCCAAGTCTTATTATGAAAAAAATCGCCAAAATCAGTTTCACAAACTATAGTTTCAAAAGATTAGTACCTTGAGGCCTGCTCCCATGCAGTTTCTTCAACAGCCTGAGATACTTCGGAAATAGGTGTAGAACTCTTTTCACTCTCTGGGCCAATAACATAGCTTGTATTAACCCCAAAAGTGAGTCCCAAACTTCCAAAGCTAAACTTATTCTTCTCAGAATCAGGCACAAAGATATGGTTTGGAAGTATAACATGTTGACGCTGTGGCAGATGTAAATCCTCCAGCTTCCTCTGCAGTTTAGATGTAGCTCCTTCCGAGTCAAGGACACTAGACACGGATTGTAAGTGCTCGGTTGCTTCAGCTAAAACACCAGAAGATTCAGATGCACTAGCTGGTCCAGAACCCTGGTTAATCATATTTGTTGGCTTTGGTTTCCACTCCTTATTAGAACCAGCTGTTGGAAACAGAAACTAATTATAAACATTGATCAAGCCAATCCATTCACATAAATGGTTACAGGAGGTAAACAAAAAATAAGTGCAGTCATGCTTTCAAGCATATTCATGCAAATCTATGCAATCATGCACTTACCAATATCTTAAAATTCAAAACACCCTCCAAACAGTTAAAGGGACCTAAATAGAGTCAAAAACATGGTAATGACAAAAAATTGACAAACATTTAATAACTGACGTAAGAAAATACAAACAAAAGTAAGCATCTTAACAAGTACTAATAAGGCAAAGGAGAGGGCTTCAACTATGAAATTAGAGGCTTGCATTTATGAATATTTATACCTGTTGAAGTGGTTTTCTTCACCTACACAAGAGTTTATTATTGTTCTATATTTATTTTGATTTCTATCTTGGAATCATACCAGAAGGAAAGTTTCTTAATTTGACATAGGTAACAAATGTCATGAGTAATAATCAGAACAGTAGTAAAGATTTGCCTTGTGGGGGATTGAGTTGGTTTATCAAAGAATTTAATGAGTAGATTGATAATTATTATTGCTATTCGAAAATTGGAAAATAGGTAATAGGAGATTTTCAATATGCTTAGTATGATTAATATATATATATTATATATATATATATATTTCGTATGTTCCTGGTTCTTGCCCTGTTTGAATTCAATTTATTAGTTTTAATTTAATCAAAATTTCTTTTTGCAGTTTGAATAATAGTAGGGTTAATATAGTTTTGTAGTTAGTAAACACTCCATAGGAACGATATCTTATTCATTACTTGATCGATTTCATGCACTTGCAAATTTCCCTATCATATATACAGTAATAGCATCAACAAAGGTGATGTAAGAGTATCCACACGAAGACATAATAGGGGCATGCCCCCAAAGATCACTGAAAACTACTTCTAAAGGCTAGTTGTAGACTGAAATGCAAGAAGTGGATGACAAGCAATGAGGTTTGCCTAAACCACAAGCAGAACAGGAATCAACTAAAATGTATTTAAGAACCTCTTAGGGAAGGTGACCTAATATGCAGTGCCAAAGTATTCATATGATATCATCACATCTCATCACCATATCAATATCATTCTCATTATTCTGAGTCTATATTCTCTCTTTTCCCTGTTCCCTTCCTAAAAACCCTCCGATCCAACAAAATTAATGCTCTTACTCGTTATCAGATCACACAAACATACTAATTCCAAATTTATGTGGTGATGACTCAATTCAATTGTTTGAGCAGAAAAATTGTTCCATAACAAGACTTCTAATCTCACAAAGTACCCAGAAAACTGTTTTCATTCTTCACTCAATTCTTTCTTACCATTCAAAATGTACCTGCTTAATGCATCTACGTCAATGTACATATTCTTTCTTGACAAGGGAAGGAAACACAACAACAGCAGAAAAATAAAAAGCAGACACACACACACGAACATATCCATGCATGATGCATCTACGTCAATGTCTGTATTCTCTAATGGGTAGTTATTACATGGAAATAAGAAACACAGGAGAATATGGACTATGGAGTAGACAAAAGCCTCCTTGTTAAACTGCAGATATACGAATTACCTTTTTGGAGGCCAATTAATTGTTGTGACCGGCTACTGTAGTTAGAGGAAGGCCGACTAACTGAAGAGCTTCCATGCACTACTGATGATGAAGATAACACTTCAGCAAGGTGATTCTTTGCCACTCCCTGAGACTTTCCTTGAATCTTTGCTTGCTCAATAGAGCTACCAGTCTCAGAAGCTGTCATGCAATTATTGGGAAGGAAGGATGGGGAATTCATTGTTAATTACATTGGAAAATTTTAACCCAACAAATTATGAAAGTACTCGAAGTTGAAAAATGTCAAATGTCCTAACCAGCAGTTAACTTGTTCTCAGGAGTGTCTACGGCAATTAATTCCCCAGGAGGAAGTTGGCTTCCAACATCCTGTCTGATTTCAACAACAGCACCAGGAAATTGTGAATCATTAGGTGGAACCAGTATTGGTTCTGAAAAAGAGAAACAGACAGCCGATGATGATGCAGGTGTAGACCCTGAACAGCCATTGGTGGAAGGCATTGATCCACTTCCAAAAGCAACTTTTGCACCTTTGTCTGAACTATCAGAAGGAAAATCACTACCCAAATTGTTATTACCACCAGAAGACGGACTAATTCTGTTCACATTTCCGGTAGATGAAGGTGAAGCATTCACACCACTGGTAGTTCCAGATGCTACACTTGTAGGCCCATTGACAATAACTGGTGCAGAGCTGCATAGAATATATAGTTATGTAGCTTGAACCAAATGTATAAGCATTTAAATTTAAATTCACATTGCAGTAAAATAATTGGCAACCAGAGGATAGCAATGATAGCTAAAAATACAAATTACTCACCTAGTTCCAGAACTTTTCTCTTTAGTCTTTGCCTCCTGAGATGCTGGCAAAGGTGGTAAACCCTTCTCAGTAACTTGATTGGTTCCATCACCTGAGAGAAGGCCCATAGAATATAACTTTAATTTAGTCACTCTACTGCCCGACACAATTTCTAAACTTAAGTAAAAATACAGAGTAGAAATGCAGCCATAGCTGTTACTTTTATCGAAGCTACAAGTTATACATGTGAAGGCCAACGAACCAACTTCCAATATATGGAAGGCAATTGGTTTGAAAACAAAAGGAGACAAAAAACCAGTTAAGTGCTGCTACATTGTGTTCATACTCATGTATTCTAACATTGCTAAACATACAGAACCTAAAGTAATCAAAGCAAAAACTATTTTAGCTGAAAAATGAGAGGGAGTTAAGTAGGAAAGAGAGAGAGAGATAGAGAGTTATCTAATAGCCAAAAAACAAAAAATCAAACAAGTTGTGGTTCAGAATTGCTATGTCACCATGCAACACATGATGAGGTGAAAATTTTCCACGAGCACTCCTAACCCCCCGCCCTTGGGTGCCAGGCCTTGAACGTGACTCCAAAGACTCTCTGTTAACATTCTGCAGAATAATTAAAAAAAAAAAAAGGACATAATTAGCTAGGTAAAATGACTAATAATAACCACAAATTTTCAAAATAAAAAGAAGCACATCACTGAAGCAAAAGGAACAAAAACTTTTTAACAAAAAACTTGAATAAAAAACTGTTACACAACAGATGGACTTCACGCATAATAGATTAGAAGTATGATCAACATGATAGCAAAAATCTAGTCAACAATAAGAACAAATTACCTCCTTTCTTCTGTCCCTTTTTCTTTTGACCTCGTGAAATGTGTCTGTATGTAAAACAGTTGCTTAATGTTATTTTCTTAAGACACGGATATAGCAAGAACAATAAATATGTAACAGATAAAGGAACCCAAAAGGCAATTAAATGCTCAAGCAACTTCAAAATGTCATTATTAATAGCAATATATGAATGGATGCTGATAACTTGATATGCAAAATGATGACAATTTGATACTTCACACTCAAACCAATAACTGAAAAGGGAGGAGAGGGAAGATATTAAAAGAGAATGCAAGCATTTATAAGACAGCCAATCTGACATATCATATCTACAAGTAGAACTAACCATGCATAAAACAGAGAATTAGTAGTTTGTACCAAAGAATCATTTATTGAAATTTATTCCAATAAAGAAGACAGGTAAAACTAGCAAGAGTTTAGTCAAAGTGTCAGACAGTAGCAAAATAAGAACTTAACTTCATGCAACCAACCAACAATTCCACTGGAACCAGATGCTTTGAATAGCACCACAGAATCTCAGGGACAGTAATTCATATAAACATCTTAATTAGCACGTAGAACACAGAAAATGTTTTGAAAATCTCCCATGTAAAAGTCACCATTCTTGAGACCTTGGGGCTTAATTAGATTGTAATAAAAGCTAAATTTTATGCCACTCCATCAAATCAAAATGATAAGTGAAACTAACACATGATTACCATCAGAGTACTTGATAAACTGCTGAAAAACTATTTCAGAACAAGAAAAGAAAAAGATGAAACAATCATCGCTACATTTTTCTCCCAAACAGACTGGAGAGTCATTTAGCAAAATCAAAAAGATCAATCTGTTATTGACACAATATTGATAGGTGTTAGAAATATAACCATTAATGTACATTCACCTAACAGCTTAAGCTTTGGGAGAGTTAGTTCATGACAATAGGAAACTTCGTCCTTTTATATGCTTTCTGAAAGAGTTAAACACTATAAACACAAGCATGAGTACCAAACCAAATAAAGTGGATATACAAAGTCAATTTGCTAAGGTCTTCATGGCACTGGCTGGTCATTTTTAAGACTTATATACAATTAGCAAAAATCAAGCATTTTGGATTTCCATAACCATCACACTAGCCAAGAACAATCACCTTAATGTAATGCATTTAGCACTTTTTAAAATAGGAATTTGGAAGAGGCAAACTTGCAACAAGGGAAGAGTATAAGATATCCTCCTCCTAAACAGAGAAAATAAAAGAAAACAACAATTCTCAAAAGAATGTAAAGCTGTTGAATCTCTCTCCATATCAAACTGGGAATGCCCCTTAATAAAACCATGCACGGAAACTAAAGACTAGCCATAAAAACAACCTTATCCCACAACACATGTATTCACAAATAAATAACCCTAAAAATATGTCCATTCTTCCCCAACCAGATATGCCAGAGAACATCAAGAACTGCTCAGTTTTAGCCTCGCTATTTCCAAAACATTTGAAAAATACCATTGGAAGCTGCTCAAACCTCAAAGGTGAAATAATACACCCAAAATACAACAACTACAAACAAACTACTGACCTTACAGATAACACAAATTAGGGAAATAGCAATGTGAAGTCGGCAAATCAGTAACAACTACTAGCATTAATCCTATTAAGCATCAATACAGTAGACTTAACAAGGGGTTTTAGATTTCCAAATGGGTTTGTCAAGGAAGAACCTCCACCAATCAGGAGAATGAGAATATAAACAGGACTTGGCAAAACAAAGCCGCAAGTACAAACCCAAGTAGAGTATAGGGTCCAAATTATCCTGTCTAGACGGGAGGAAAGATGAGTATGATAAGTTGATAAAAAATAAAAATAGATTGTGCTAACAAAATATAGAGTCACTAATCCAGTTTTGGTCTATTTAATAAACTATCAGCAGCCAAACACTTAATGACAGAGTAAGTTTAAAGACAAAAAGCATTTCAAATTCAGTAATGTTATTGGACAACAAAATTTGACAAACTTTCAAGGTCTGGTTAATGGCGTATTGAACTTAGTTAATGGGTATACCAAGATGGTTAACCCATTAACCATTCCCTGAGCCTCATTAACCAAGATTTTGTATATCATTAACCAAGATGTCTGTTAATGAGTTACTCATCTACTATAAGTGTACCCATTAACCAAACACGCCATTAACCAAGTGTCGCAATATTGTCAAATTTTATTGTCCAAATAACATCTCTGTTTCAAATTGCTCATAACAAAGTCAAGTCCACACAGACAGATTTCTAAACAGAAATCACTTTTCCCTAGGCCAACTACATAGAACCTGAAAAAACCAAAGGAGTATTAAAAAAACTCAAACTTAGCCTAGCAAAACTTCATGAGCAGCAAAACTCTGAACTTTGTATAGGCCAAGCTACACAAAACTTTACAAAAATCAGAAGGCGTATTAAAAAAAAAATCCAAAAACTTCCCAAACTAAACATCATCAAAACAAAAGAAAACCCAGATGAGAAAACACACAGGGATCACACCCAAAACAACATATTAAGATCAAGATCGAAAATAACCCAACTAAGTAAAATAAAACAAATAATGATACCCTGAAGAAGGAGCTTCTGTGCAGTCTCGTTGGGATCCATGGAACACTCCTTAAGCATTGCATAAATATCATCCTCACTGTGATTACCCGTGATCTCCTTGATGTTCTGGATCATCTTCCTCACACCGCTTGGAATTGAAGACCTCAACCCACCACCGCTCATATTTGCAACACAGACACACAAACTTTGCAAAGAGGAAGAAAGAGGAGCCAACTTGGTATACCAATAGAGACAGAAGGGGGGAGGTTCAGTGATTATTAGTGATGATGCAAACAAAGACACTAAAGAAGAAACATTTTAAGTTCACAAAAAGATTGACACAAAGTGTGATATGTTATTATTTGAATAATAGATTGATCTATATGAATGACAATGACATTTTTTTAATAGATTGATCTATTTAAAGTAGAAATAATGGGAGAAACAGGGGGGAGGGAGGGAGGAAGAGGCAGAGAGGAAGCAAAACCAAACCGTGTGAATTACAGTGTAGGGCTTTTTGTTTCCTCTTGGCTCTTGCTCTGTTTTCCTCTTTATTTTCTACTAATTTTTTCCCTAGTACTTGCATCTTCTTTGCCTTGCTTTTTCGTTTGAGTTTCCTCGTTTTTCATTTACTTATTTTATTATTAAAAAATTATATAACTCGGACAGCTAAAAAAATGTGAATGCAAAAATGATTTAAGGCAAATCCATCCTCTATATTTTCTTAATTTTTATTTTTTTGTTTATAAATAATGGGGAACTTGGTTTTTGCAGCTTAGGGATAAGAACCGAATTCAAATTTCTATCTTCAATGTGATTAGAAAATTTCTATCTCTAGTGGGATAAGAAAATTTACTTTTATCTATTGAATTAGAATATTAAAAATTAAAAAATTGCTATCTTCAATGTGATTAGAAAATTTCTATCTCTAATGGGATAAGAAAACTTACTTTTATTTTTGTAATCTCTTAAATAATGATAAATGTCATTATTAATTTTTATTTTCTTAAAAATATACATTTTAATCTAAACTTCTTCTATTGGTTAATTTTTTTGGTGCTCTCCTTTTGTTAATTCTTTTTTTTAAGAGGCTCTTTTTGTTAATTCTAACTTCAAATTCTTCTCTAATTTTAATATTTAGAGTATGTATGGGAAAACTGGGGGAAAAAATAGATTATGCTTATAATCAATTATTGTAAAATCGATTATAATCAGAATCTATTTTTTTTTTTGTATGCTTGCTGAAAAGTGATTTTAAGATAATATATTTAGTTTGGATGGAGCAAAGAATCACTTTTACATAGTAAATTACGAAAAAAAAAAAGTAATGGAGACAATGTTAACGTGTAGGAAGGAGAAGGAGAAGGAGAGAAAGGTCATTTGTTGACAAGTGACTCCAAACACAAGAGGGGGTGAATTGTGTGTGAACTGTGTTTTTCAAAAACTTTAGCAATTAAAATTATAATCCTTTAAAAAATACTTTGTAAAGCAATTTGTAAACGACGCGTGCAAATAAGAAAGCGTTTAAGGGTAAAACAATTGCGAAAGTAAAGAGATAAGGGAAGAGAAAAGAACACAGCAATATATCATGGTTCTACCACAAACTACCCATGTGGCCTACGTCCAGTCCCCGAGGCAATACCACCAAGAGTTTCCAATCAACTCTAATTTTTAAACAGGATCAACTAGAACATTTACAATTCAGAGAACCCTTACACTAATCTGAACTTCTTCTATTCGTTCATTTTTTTGTGCTCTCTTTTTGTAAATTCTAACATCAAATTCTTCTCTAATTTTATTATGTAGTATCCTCCTTGTAATTGAGTAATGTTTGAAGTTGACACAAGGAAACACAAAAAGAGGGGGTCGAATTGTGTTTCTTAACAATTTTTGAAAAATCATTTTCTAAAATCTTTTTGCAAGCAAGCAATGAGATAAACACAGACAAAAAAAAAAACATTTTGAAGAAGTTAACATACTCAAAATCAAGTCCCCACAGTTAGTATAAAGAAAAACTGTAAAGAGTAAGGAATAAAATATTCACAAATATGTTTTATCCCGGTTCACTCTCTTCTAACCAAGAGCTATGTCCAGTCCCTTCTACTTGAAGGTTTTCACCACTATAAACCAATAGCTTTACAAGTATTTAATACCTCTTCAGGCTTACAATCACTCAAGTATTCAACACCTCTCTAGGCACTCAAGTATTTTTTTTTTTTTCAGTCATGCCTCTTCAGGCTCTCTCTAACTTAAGAGATTTAAAGATTGATCTAAGAACTCACTATGTGTGAGAGTATAAAAGTTTAAGATCAAGAGTTACAAAGCAATGAAGAAAATATTTGACAAATTTTAGAGCTTTCAAATATCTGAGCTTTGTTCAGTTTCAGTAACCTTCTTCGCTAGGGTCGTCCAGCATTTATAGAAGGTGTTTATTGTAACATCCCGATTTTTTGAAGACCTTTATTTAAGGCTGAGCCCTAAGGATGATTAGGAGGATAGGAATTGACTAGAGATGGTTAAAATAGTTAAAAGTTGGTTTTTGAGTGTAATAATCGATTATCTTTTAAGTATAATCGATTATGGGTCCTCTGGAAAAGCGAAATGACAAACAGACAACATATAATCGATTATAGAGATCTTCATAATTGATTAGAAGCTCCCTGGTTTGAGAACAGAAGCCCAGGATGTACATAATCAATTAGATAATCGATTATCAGTCCAGAATATATATAATCGATTATGAGCTCGCTGGAACTGAAAGAACAGGAAATAAACCCAGAATAATCGATTATTGAGTTCCTATAATCGATTTTCAGTTGTAAAATAATCGATTATGCTGTTAAAATAATCGATTATAGCAGCAAAATATATATACCCCTTGTTGCGAAATCAGAAACAAAAAAAAAACAGAGAGGGTTAGGGTTCCAAACTCGAGTGCTAGAGAGAGAGAAGAGAGAGAAAGTGAGGGAAATGCATGGAAATGAAGGAAAATCAAGAAGAAACATGAAGATAACAAGGATTGAAGTTAGAATCAAGTACTTGGAGGAATCTCCATAAGAAGCGAGGAATCACAATCTTTAAACCCCTCTAAGCTCTAAGTAGATTTTTATGCTAGAAATACATGTTTGATGGTTTAGAGGAATATTTGATGGATTTCTATGTTTGAAGTGGTTTTATTTCTAAGTTTAAGATATATGATTTGAAGGAAGATTTGTGGACCTCTTGATATTTATGAGCAATAGACATTGTGAAGGGATGTTTATGTTTTAAATAGTCTCTCCTTTTGAAAGAATAGAAAATAGCCCCTAAGGTGTTTGATGAAATACTTGAACCAATATCTTGTTGTTGTTGAGCTATTTTTCTAGATATTGGTCAAGTGTTATATGTTTATTTGAAGTATTAACGGTTTATGTTTTTATGAGAAATGTGTTTTAAGGAAAAACTTGATGTTGAAGGTTTCGAAAGATGTCTCTCATGAGTTAATCATGAATTAAGGCTAAGCCATAAAAATGTATTTATGAGACTTTATGATCATGAACCATGGTTTACCCTAAATGTTTATGATCATGAAGGAAATGTTCAAAATGATGTTTTGACAAATGATTTCTTTAAAGATATGAAAGGATTTATGATGTTAGTATATTGTTGAAAGTCCTTAGGGACATATGATGTTATTATGAAGTTGATGATGATTGAATGTTAAGTTAAGGGAATGTGATTATTGTGATGTTGAGGGTCATTTTCATGGCATTTGCATTGAGGTAAGGCAGTGGGACGCCCTGCCAGGTAGTGAGCTCACGTACCAAAGAGGTTGAAGATACATTTCCTATGTGGTGAGGTTATGAGATTATTCATGTTGTTGCATTTGTGATGACGTTATAATGTTATTCATGATGCTACATATGAGATGATGTTCTATTAAAGCTTATGATGCTTTAATGATATTTATGATGTTCCTATGATATGGTGCTTTATTAGAACACCAGGTTTCTATGAAAGCACAAAAAGTATTTTATGACAAAGTTTGATGGAAAGGTATAAAGTACGTTATGACAAGGTTTGAGGTAAAAGCATGCAAGTATTTTTATTATAGAGTATGTATTTTTCATGGTTATAATATTGATGTTAGCTTGAGGGAATTTTCCGGAGTTCCTCCGGCTGGTTGTACTGCTGTTTTATTAAGTGGTTGTTATTCCTTATTAGTAGTATAATAAGATGTGGATGCAGGTTGAGCAAGGACTAACGTGAGAAAGTGAAGACGAAGAAATGGAAGATTGGAGTTTTAGGTAGATGCCCAGTAACATGTCAAAGTTGTTAAGTTATGTATTTTAGTATTTTGATGTAAAAATGTAATTTATTATAAGAAATAAGTATGTATGAGGAGATTTTATTAAGTTTTTCAAAATAATATTTTATTTAAAATGATGAGGTTTGTTTATTCTGATACACATATAATAGTTAGACGCATATAACTGTTATATATGATGTAACCAAGTTGAGGTGTTACATTCATCTTCACTTCTTTCTTCTTCAACGGTCTTCAAAATATCCGTTTAGACATAGCATTAAATGCTGGGATCTGTTGAGTCAGATAACTTGATATGTGATCTTCTAAAAAGCACTCTTGGTTATCAGAAAGCTCGAAATGGTTCTGTCACTTCTTTGTTGTACTCGAAAGTAGCCTTTTGTCTTTCATTCTATGTATTGTAGCAAACTTTACAACAGCTTATGTCAGAGTACAAAGCTTTTTGTGTAATCAATGGTACTATGTTTCTCTTACCAAGAAACAAAGCATAAACAATTCAAATAACACGAAAAGAGGCATGGAATATTCGAAATTAAATAATCAATCATTTGAAATAAATTCGTTGACTAGATGGGTGAAAAAGAGATACGTCTTTGGACGTGCATTTTGATCATAGAACATAAAGCAATTAGGTAGTCTATTGATACTTCGTCTAGTGGTTCTACCGGGTAGACTAGTACAACTTAGCTTTGTTTTTATCGGGTAGTCTAGTCAGTTACTCGTCTAGCTTCTCTCGGGTAGACTATGAGTCTGTGGACTTGTTCTTTTCCTGATAGACTTAAGACCTTGTCTAGCGCTTCTTATACTTGTTATACTTAGGAACTTGTCTAGTGCCTTTTAAACTTAGTTATTTTTAGCTACTCGTCTAGCGATAACTTTTTGGACTAGTATTCTACTAGATAAGTTTGAAGGCTCGTCTAGCGAGTAAAGCTTGGACCTGCGATGCTTTAAAACTCTCTTAAGAAAACTTTAGACTAGTTTCCTCGTCTAGCTAAAATCAAAACAGTCCTGCATACTGGAATAAACAAGTTAGTTCTCAATATAACTTTGCCATACAGATTTAATCTTTTTGTTAACATCAAAACTAAAGAGATTATTTTAACCATATCCACTTTGGTTCCAACAATCTCCCCCTTTTTTATGATGACAAAAACTTATTAAATTTGAGTGTGCAAAGTCTAAGAGTGCCAAAGGGCTCCCCCTAAGACAAAGCACTCAAACATCTAACAAGTATAATCAAACATTCAGATGTGTAAAGCAAGTATGACAAACATCAGAGCTTATAAAACTTCGGCATTTAAACAGGTATCAGGTTATTAATAAACACATAAATGCATTTCAAAACTTTGTCAAATTTATCTCTCTATATATTTTCTCTCCCTTTTTTGTCATCAGACAAAAAAGTAAAAGGAGCGGACCATCATTGTTAGTGAGACACAAAAATGAAAAAATAACAGAGAGAAAAAGATTTAAGGGTTTTCAAGAGGAGGAGGTGGTGGTGGAGGTGCAGCAGGAGGGCCTTGATTTTGTTGAAATCTCATGGATGAGAGCAACTGAAACATTTGTTGGAGGAGGGCATTGGTAGGCTGGATTGCTTGTTGCACACTCTTGTCAACCTGTGCTTCAACCTTCTTAGATATAATTTCATTAAGGTCCGGAGGAAGAGAGGTTCTGGAACTATCATTTGTAGCATCCAGATTTCCTTGGTTAGGCATAATGCTTAAAGCCCTAGAATGTTGAGGTGCCTCGAGATGAATGATAGACAAAGACATAGGTTGTGAAGCCTGTTTTCCTGATGTTTCTGGCTTGCCTCCAGTCTCAGCCATTTGTTCTTCATTATGTTCTGTCTGAACAGCTTGATCAGTTTTTCCGGGTCCTTCAACTACTATTTCTTCAATGTCTTTTGAAGGAACCTCAGATAGTTGGACAGAAGGCTCTGGTTCTGGTGCAGGAACATGTGCAACCCAGTGCACTTCATCTTCATAAATATATGAGCTCCTGAGAGGAATGCCTAAGGTGTCTCCATGAATGAAGAACCTTATCTTAGAAAACCCATACTCTCCTCTGACCGTAGGAGTCTCTTCCTTTTCAGCAGCAGATAGGCCAGAAGATGAGGCTTGCCTGTTACAGATCTTCATGTGGCTTTCTCAATAGCCTCTTGCCTCATAATAAAAAAATTTCTCTTCATCTCCAACCAGAAGAATATCCAAGAAATCTTGATCAATCTTTTCATCCTGACTTACTTCCAACATGCATTTGTCATGTATGAGCATTGTCTTCTTCGGTGGTCTGAACTTGCCATCCTTGTCTTTATTGTGATCAATCATTGGCAATCTAGGGCAAATCTTTGTAGTGCCATACCAACTTTGGTGTCTTTCGTTGAGTGGTAAAGCTAGGTTGGAGGCACAAAATTTGCAGCCCTGACATACCTTGGCATGGAAAATTCAGCAGTGAGATGACTATACATGAGATAGTTACCAACATCAGCAAGTACACCATAGTTTTTGGGATGAACAAACTGTAACACCCTGCTTTTTATATACACTGTATTATCGGTAAAGATATAATTATTTATATTTTTATCTGAAACCAAGAAAATGATTTTGGATAAAACAAAATCATATTCATACTCTACCTTATGGTAGAGAGTTACGGTAAATTTTTGGGTTAAAAATTCAAACGGAAACCAGTCCGCGTTTTCACTGACAGTAAAATTTTACTGAGCAGAAAACCACGATTTAGGTTTAAATCAAATTTTCAACGATATTGGTTTTTTTGAAAATTTCCACGTAAAAATAAAATTTTATGTTTTATTTGGGCGAAATCTTCAAAGGAAATGTAACATCACCTTGGGCATTACTTCCTAATACATGCGAAAATAAATTAAAAAGTAATTTGCTGGTTACTTTCAGAAAAATTTATTTAATTTAAGTCAGAAAGCTCGGGTGTAAAATTTTTCTCCTACTGTAAACTCTCTGTAACCATGATACATACATTAAACAGTAAGGCCATATAGACATCAATGTCATCACAGCATACAATTTTTTTTTTCCAAAAAGTTTCAATTTTCAAAAAGAGAAAATTAAACCAGAGACTAAAATACAATATCACCGTTAAATACCTATTTGAATATACAACCCAATCAAGACTCCTAAGCTGGTCACTCTACAACACATTTATTGGGAGGACCCCCAGTGGTCATTCCAATGAACAAATAATTCTCCAGGATTCTAGAATCTAAGTCCCCAAATGGCTTTGTGAATTCCTCTGCATCTTCCGTACTAATGTACCGAAGTGCAACGGCAAACCAGTAGAAACCTGATATATTTGTAAGGGTGAGATGCCAATATATGGATTTAACACGATAAATACATGCACGACACAAAACAGCATATAGACATATATAGTCATAGCATCATAAATTCTCATAAACAAACAAGTAATATGTCAAAGGGTTTCATACCCGATCATCGTTATTTTGAAAACAAGTGCTTGAACACTTCAATATCATCTTCTAACTTTCACCTAATCTATGGAGATATCCCAACACCGTGTTAATGAGTTGATCAAACTCTTGCATGGCACATTGTTAATGAAAGAAATAATGGTCAGCACAATACATGGCACATTGTCCGAACTCTCAGCACAATGGTCAACATAGAACATGGCACATCGTCCAAAACTCCCGGCACGATGGTCAACTCAAGACATGGCACATTGTCCAAACATTCTGGTGCAATGGTCAACTTTACATGGCACATTGTCCATTAAGGCACAATGGTCACTATACCATGAATTACCTTACCCTTCAAGGTATCCACACAAAACATCGTGAGCACGTCTGCCAAATGCATGTAAAAACATTTTGTTCTCGTCACTTTTCTTTGTGTTCAATTTTTCCTTGCCGAAGCTCAAAGGTCTTCGACCATCCATAGTTTTCATCGTTTTCAAAATTCTTATCATTAACACAGGACACAAGGTCTGAGTGCTCAATCACGAAACCCTTAAACCGATGCACCAGTCTTGGGTTCGTGGTAGTAGAAAACATCGTAAATCGTTTAACATCGTTTATTACCCGGTGAAGTAGACACAATGTCCACAGGATATCAAGTCCATAACACCGGGAGAATGCTAGTTTCCCGACGTCTCGGTCACTAGATTCATGTTTTGTTATTTACGCCGCTTTTTCGTTCTGTGAAAAACAAATCCAAAACAAAATCTCCGCAACTTATCCAAGTTATCGGAATTAGCCTCGTAGGGCAAAACACATTTTAAAGAGAATCTTTCTATTTGAAATTCATTTTTAAAACCGTCAATTTGTTAAGAAATTCACTTTCTGCTGAAAATCTTTTTCTGAAATTTATTTTTTTCCAAAAAGGAAGTCCTTTAAGACTAAGACTCATTTTAAAATAGGTATTGCTGTTTTAGAAGAATACTTTCCATAAATATTTTCAGATTTAACCGTCATCTAACGTTTTTAAGGTGGTTTGAGCCAAATTTTGACTTTTTCTCAAGAAGTTAATCTTCTAAAATAGTAATCAAGTTGTTTTCAAAGTTTACTTTCTCAAAGTAACTTTTTATATTAATATGAAACTTCTTGTGCAAAAATTAGTAGTACTAAAATATTTTCAAATGTTTCTTAACTAAATATTGATCATTCTCTATAAAGCTTCTTAAGGCTTTTATCTTGATAATTAATTGAGCACTGATTACAGTCAGGCTTCTCACACAACAATCAACATTTATAAATTATCCACATCAACACTATGGCAAATCATACAAAGTATAACATGCATTAAACATACTATAACACGTATCTGCAGATAAATCTACACAGTTAACATAACAGCATGAAACAAATTCAAACAGCCACAACCAACACAGATAATCATTACAAGCCACACACCAATCACACATAGTTATCAAGAAAAATCCATCAGGTAAGCTCCCTTTACCTCTTGAAGTTACAGCTTTCCTCTTTGAAACTTCTCGTCGACCTCCCGATTTTCTTTTCACAGCACACAACGTTCACACAACAATTTATCCTTCAATAAACCACAACAAACAATTACAATCAAGCAATAAAATCACCTATTCTTCTACATGATGATTTTGACCATGACTAGCAAATCTTGCTAGAGATTTCAAAAATTAACAAGCTCTTGGATTAATGATCCTTAAGCATAATAAGAACATAACCAATGATCACTTGACAAGGATTTTGAATCAAAACTTACCTAACCAACATAGTTAGGGTTTCGGCCACTTAAGAAAATTTAGGATAAAAATTGATTTGGTTTTCTAATCACTTGGATTCAAGAATCACAAGGATTAAAGAGATGAAATCAAGAGTCATAACTCATCAAACATTTTTCTAAGTATTTTTGTAAATTTTTTGAAGAAATAGATATAAGACTTGAAGTAGAGAAAACTTGATCAAACTTGAAATTAGTTGAAGATTAGAAACATAGAAACCTTAGATATTTTAGATCCAACCTCATCTAAGTTAAAATTGAACAAAATCTCCTTTGTCCTTTTTAACCTAGGTTCGGCCATATAAAGATAAATAGGAAGGAAAATTTTGTTTGAATCATGCTCTTGGATGTTGAATATAGAGATGATAACAAGTTCATAGAAATTGGTTTCATGATCATAGGATTTTTCTATGATTTTCTAGAGATTTTCAAACATATGAACCCTAAATTAGAAAATGATGACCATGAACTTGAATCAAGAAATTATTTGAAGAACATATAGCTTAATCTTGATGAGGAACAAGATTTACCTCTTAGAAGTTGAAGAAGAGCAAGAAATCACCTTTTTGCTTCACAAATCTTGGTTATGGAAGTTTAGAGAAAGTTAGAGAAAATGAGAGAAAACTTAAGGAAGAAGATGGAGTTTATGAAATGAATGAAAATGGCCATGTGTGAGGGAGAGGGAGCACGAAATTAAGGGAGTGAGAGGGGTTATTTGGTCCAAAATTTGTTACTTAAGGACAAGGAAGTAAAATCATGTTAGGACCAAATTGGAAATAAGAGAAAAGTTAAGGACATTTTAGTAATTTCATGCCCAACATCATCATGACTTTTGGGCCCCACATTCCTACCATTTTTGACTCTTAAAACCTTTGAGAATCTTCTTGAAAGCTTGAGAATTGTCCTTTAGCAGTCCGACAATCTCGTATTCTGCTCCGTCGTTCACCCAATTAAATATAACGTCCGTAAATAAAATTTATTCCACTTTTTAAGTCTTCTAAATGACCAGAGTCATTATAAATTAAATAAAAACTTTAAGTTTTTCGTTCACGAGTCGAAATTAGGTTTTCTGATCAGTAAAACTCTACTGTCAGTGAATTCTCAGACCGGATTCCGTCTGAATTTTCAACCTAAAAATTCCCCGTAACCTTATAAAAATAAGTATCATAGGGAAATGACCTTAGTTTATCCAAAGTCATTTTCTAAGCCTCGGATAAAAATATAATCATTTATATAATCATTACCGATATTAGAAAGTCGAAAAATAGGTTGTCACAGGAAACGCGTGTAAAACCTAAATTGGGTAAACGACGGAGCCGAATACGGAGTTGAGATGATGGATGTGATTGATGTGACTGAGGGGACAAGCATTAAATGCGAGGGGACAAGCATTAAATGCAAGCCATCATGATATTGGAAAATATCTAGATATTTTAGCATGGAAATGACCTTTTTGTCCTTGGTCTTTATGTGCAATTCCAAGCTTGTTCCTAAATCATTTTGGACCAAACTACCCTCTCCCTCACTCAACACACACGGCTTCCCACTTCTCGCCCACACTTAGCTAAATTTCCATTTTCATTCTAAGTTAGTTTTCTCACCAAAACTAAGAACTCCATTGTTGTTCTTGCCAAGTTCTTCATCAAATCTCTTCATTCCAAGGTGAGGATTCTATTCTCTTCCTCTTAGCTCCATTATCATCCATAAATCTCCATTTTCATCAAGTTTTCTCAAATTTCAATTCCTAGATCTAGTTTTTCAAAAATTCATCAAAAATCATAGAAAAATGTTTTGAGTGTTCTGGCACTTGATCTTACCTCTCTAATACATCTAGTTTCTAGATCTAAAAGATTGAGATCAAAAGAAATTCTTAGCCCTAATTTCTTCTATTGGCCGAATCTAACCATAAGTAGGCTAGATGAGTTTTCTTCAAATTTTTGCTTAGATGAGGATGGTTCTAGGCTATCTAAGGTCTCTAGGTTTTAAATCCAAGAGTATGTGAGCAAAAGAAACTCCTAGCACTATTTTTCTATGTTGGCCGAAATCTATGTATATGTGTATTGAATGGATTTTGTTTCAATTTTTGAAATATGACACTTGATTTAATCTCTATAGTACCTATACTTACTAAATCCCAAAGCTTGAAACCAAAGAAATTTCCTAGCCTATTTTACTATGCTTGGCCGGCCTTAACCCTAGAGGTTAGATGTTTTTGTTTCAAATTTTTGACTTGTAACATTTGATCTATGTTAGTTAAGACTCTAGTAACTAGGATCCAAAAGATGAAATTGAGAAAATAACCCTAGCCCTATGTTGGTGTCTTGGCCGAACCTCGCCTAGAGTTGTCATAGTTGGATTTTGTTTGATTAACTTGTCTTTATGTTGTTTTGGTTGAACCTTAACTGATAACTTGTGGTGTAGTAATGAGGATCTAAAATTTCGTGATTCTGGCATTAGTTCAGGTGGGAGAAAGAATCAACCTGTCGTCAGAATGGATAAGTAGTATAAATTATAATAATGGTGTAGGGCGACCTAAACCCTACTAGTGGTCAAGTAATCGACAAGACCAAAATCACATTGGCGACTACCCGTAGTGCCAATGATGATTTGGGGATTGTAGGTTTATCGCTGTTAGGATAATTTTAGAATATTCGAGGATGTCTGATTTTAGTACTATTGAACTGTTTGTGATACGCTGGTTGAGGTAATCTACTATGTATGACGTTTTATTTTGTGGTCTGAATATTTTATTATTATTGTGTTATGTATGATCTGCCTGATTTGATAACATGCTAAGTTGGATTCTAGGCAACGATATATGTTGTTAGGGAGATATTCAAGAGGGTGAGAAAATGAATGTAATTTAGACGTGCCTAACCTAATTAAATAATATTTTATTACGATGAGATCAATGACATGAGATAACTCGAGATAAGTGTTGAGATATTGATGAGAGGTTAAGGCACTAGGGCATGACTTGATATATATCGGTAAGAATCATATAGATGCATGATGTTGAACATAGCTGTGTGAGTGGAACGTGTGATGTTAGAGTATCAGTGGATATTTGTAATCCTTGCAGAGAGACTCCGTATAGCTTTGGGCTACTGTGGCTTTGGGCTACTGTGGTTTCGGACCATTGGTGTATAAAGGTGTATGTGTGTGTGTGTGTATATATATATATATATATAGACACACATACATATCGGACGAAGGACTAACATCCATAGTATGACAAGGTTGTATGACATGATCTCGGTGGTCATGTTAGCATAAGAGTTTAGTTGCATGAGAGTAAGGGTGGAGGATGATTTAGTAATTTAAGGATGAATGTTAATGATGTGTGATGAGTGTCTGTGACTATTATTGTATTATATGCTACGATTTTTTTCCGCTTATGATGATAGAACTATTTCTTATCTCCTTATTTCTGTATTTTGGTGTATGTTTACTTTATTCCATGAGAAGACTCTATAGAGGAACCAGATGTTGAGGAGTTGGACGGAACTCCGTATGAACCTGATGCGAGAGAAAGAGCTGTAGATTCTAATAATAGAGTTTAATGTATAAGGCTAGTGCGTCTAGTAAGACGTTCTTATTTTCCGCTAATTATAACAATTCGTATAAATATGTACCTGTAAGGGATCCTACTAATAGAGTACCCTAAACAGTGTTTTGTATTATGATGGTTAGAGATATTTGTATTTGTACAATATAATTATGGTGTGGTGTGTTACTTTCCGAGGTTGGATGTGTTTATAATTAAGTTTTTAATTCCTTCGTAATTTCGGGTTACGTTTAACGTTAAGAACACGAGTAAGTTTAAATAAATAATTAATGGCACAACGGGGCACAACGAGGTGTCTCACAAACTGCACCCACTTGACATTTTTATCCAGAATGAATCTTTTGTAACCATGGGTTCTTGACGTTTTATACTCAATGTTGTCTTCCTTGACCTTGCTAGGCACAGTCCACCAGATAGGAATAACATCCCTATCAACACCATCAGTATGGGGGGACAGAAGGTGGGAATTTGATAAAGTTGGGATATATTTTCTTTGGTGGGAAATTCTTTTGTGGCAGATGGGTAAGAAGGGGTCCATTTGCATTATAGAGAGCAGAGGGAAGGGGACCTTCTCCTTCATAGGGAATAGGTGAATGCCAGGGGTATTGGACAGGTTCTGATTCATATTCATATTCTAGCTGAGGGAAAAATGGTCTTGGTTCAGGGGCATGAGCATGAGTGTGGTACAAAATTCTCCAATTCCTCTTTACTTTGGCCCAGCTTTCAGCTTTGCCATCATAGAGAACAGAGGAGTCAATGTAGGGGAAATGGATTTTTGGTAGTTTGGGAAAGGGTGCTCCAGGAGGAATACCATCATCTGGTTGACTAAACCAGGGGTCATCAACAGGAATTATGGATGGGAATTATGGTTGAGGTGGGGAATAGTGAATTGGTGAGTTTTCATAGGAGTATTGGGATGAGTTTGGTTGTTCTTGGATGGGTGAGAGAGGTTGATTTTGGCTTGGTTGTGGTGATTGAATTTGTGTGGATGGTTGTGATGGTGCAGAGGTGTTGACAGGAATATTAACACTATCTACCAATGCAGAAACAGTATTCTCAGCATTAGTGTAAGTTTTGCCAAGAGACTTCAGGCCATTGATGATAGTTTAGAAACTTCCTATCATCTGAGCAACATATTCTCCTTCCTCCATGAGAAACAGTTCATACTTTCTGACAAGTATGACAATCTTTGATTCCTTAACTTTGGCTGTTCCTTCATGTGTGACAGCTAAAGTATCCCACATTTCTTTAGCAGAATCACATGCATAAACTTTTTTAAATTCTTCAGGACTGAGCGCACAAATGATGTTGTATCTGGCTTTGTGATTCAGCTCCTATTTTGTCTTTTTTGCAGGGGTCCACCGAGCTTTTGGCTTGTCAGTGTTGTCATCATTTTTGGGAATGAATGGACCTTTAGTGATGACATCCCAGAGATCAGAGTTTGTTGACAGGATGAACCATTGAAATCTATCTTTCCAATAGTTGCAGTTTTCTCCATTGAAGAATGGATGTCTGGTTAGGGAGGCTCCTTCAATCTGGTGGCTCCCCCTTGAACTAGCTCCAGCAGTCATGTTTATTCTTCAGGATCTTTTCCTCTACACTGTTAGATGCTCAACCCAAAGGCTGAGTTCTGATACCAACTGTCTGGTGAGACACCCCGTTGTGCCCCGTTACTTTATTAGATTTAAACCTCATTAATTAATTTCTTAATCACGCGCTTAACGTGAAAACACGTAAAAAATTAGAAACTTAAGATAATAAGCATACCAACTTTAGTTAATTAAAAAAAACACACTATGTTTATGTTATACATACACACATAAGTCTTATAAACATAATATAAAACACTATTGTGGGTATCCTCTCAGTAGGATCCTTCACAGGAATATACTTAAACAAAATATTAAACTTAGCGGAAAATATAAAAAAGGTCTCATGGGACGCACTGGCCATAAACTATCTAGACCCTAATCACCATGTATCACAACTTGTCCTCCTGCCTCTGGTTCATAAGGAGTTCCATCCAACTCCTCAGTAACCTCTGTTTCATACACAGCTCCGTCCAGCTCCTCAGCAACATACTCCTCCATCGGGTCTTCTAACGTAAATAAAGTAGACACACAAAATACAGAAATATAGGGGATAAGAAGCAATTCTATCATCAAAAAGAGGAAAAGAGTCATAGTATACAATATAACAAAAGTCACAGACAAACATCACTCTAAATCAACCATCATCCATAATTCAATATATATATCATCCTCTACCCTCAACTCATGCAACCTTAATCTTTATGTTGACGTGGCCACTACCAATTCCTTCACACATTCCTAGTTGGGAATGTCAGTCAATTGTTCAAGCGACAGGTTCCAAATTCCCGGTGCACATCCTCTTCCATGGTGAGAATGCTCACGCAAAGTAATGACACTATAGCTGCACGATTATCCCGGTGCACACCCTGTCCACTCCTGAGGGTGCTCATGAAAATCAATGACACTATAGCTACACAACCTATATCTAAGGTGGAACGGTCTAGCGAGAACTCCTGACCTCGTGTATTCCAAATACACGGTTGTGAACAACAATGCAAACACATGAATCTCACCGACCCACATTAACAACATCCTAGTGTCTTAACCTTCCATCAAAGCCTCAACACTTGTTCTATGTCACACCTCCTCTTTAAAATACATCATTTAGGTTAGGCACCTCTAAGTCACCATTATTCTCACACCCAAACCAATAACACCCAAACTATACCTATCTTCGCTTAAGAATCAACTAAGCACCATATTAAAAACCAGGCAGATCATGCATAACACAATACAGGAAATATTCAAATACAAAAAATAATACGTCACATGCAATGGAATACCTCAACCAGCGTATCACAATAAATTCAATAACATAAAGTCAGACATCATCAAATACTTAAAATCAACCTAATGTCGATAAACCTATAATCCCCGCATCACCATTGTTTTACAGAAAAGGTTTCCAATGCGATTTTAGTCTTTTCGATTACTCGACTACTAGTAGGGTTTAGGTCGCCCTACACAATTATTATAGAATATACTACTTATCGATTCCGACGGTTGAATGATTCTTCCCCCACCGGAGTTATCACCAGAATCCCGAATTCGACGTTCCTCGTTATCACACCACACGTTACCAATTCCTCCTTCAACCAAACAACACAATAACAAATTAATCAACAAAATCATCCTTAATCCTAGAATAGCTAGGTTCGGTCACTTAATTCAAAATAGGGTTAGGGTTCTTTTCTCATTTCAAGCTTTTGGATATTGGTTCCTATAGTCTTAGATAGCTTAGATAAATTGTCATAACTTGAAAATATGAACAAAATATTCCAAGCCCTTTTTAATTGAGTTTTCGACCATGTATAGGAAAATAGGCTAGGATCTTCAAATCAACTTAATCTCTTAGATAAATGATATTAGAGTATTAGACAACATGAATCAAGCATTAACTTTCAACAAAAAGGAACAAAACATTAAAACCCTCTTTTCAACTAAGTTTCGGCCAACACAAGAAAATTATGATAGAAATTTTGGTTGAAGTTAAGCTCTTAGATTTTGACCTTATAGGTATTAAAGAGCATGAAACAAGTGTTAGAATTCAAAAATGGCACAAAAACATCAAACCCATTTTCTCACATTTTTATGATTTTTCTATAACTTTCTAGGATTATTCAAAGTTCTAGATCTAAGAATATAAAATCATGAAATAGGAAGATTAAGATCTTAACAATGGAAGAGATGATTTTGTTACCTCAAGTTAGGAAGATGGAGGAAGAATAGATGATGATCTTGGCATGGTTTCACTACGAAAGCACTTGGAGCTTTTGAAGAAGAAAATGGAGTTTGTGAAGAAAATGCAAGAAATGAAGAGAGAAAAATGGGGAGGGGGGACTGCGGCCTTGGGGGTTTTTATAGGGGAAATCTTAGGCCTTGTTTGGTTCTTAGCAATTAAGTTAATGAGTTTTGTGAATATTAAATATATAATAGTTAACTATGGCTAATAATTAACTTAACTAGGGTTACTTTGCTAATTATGATTAATAAACATGTGGCTCATAATTAGTGAAAGGTGTGGCTGCTCCTTGTCCACACAAACTAACCTTGGTTCCTTAACCATGGTTAAAATTTAACTAGACGTTGGTTAGGTTAAGCTTAGGGGTACTTTGGTCATTTCACTTGAAAATTCAAGATTACTAGCATTTAATGCTCATAAATGCTTGGTGACTCATCCTCCATGAGTCATCCTGTATGACTCGTTGTCTCGATCTCTTGACGGGTCTCTGCAGTTCCGTTTTTGACTCCGCCGGCTTCCAGATTAGGGTTTCCGTCTGTTTTTCGATCGAAAATTTTCAAAATAACCAAACTTTTTGGAAATATGTTTTAAACATAAATCGTTTCGTTTACAAGTCAAAATTAGGTTTTCTGATCATTAAAATCTTACTGTTAGTGAAAAACGCCGACTGTTTTCCGTCCGAACTTTTACCAAAATTTGTCCGAATAAACATAATATTTTATTTATGATTAGAAATTTAAAAGTAGGATTCCTCATGAACATAATATAAAAAATCTACAAATTTCAGTTTCGGGTCAAATTAGGGTTTTCTGCGGGTATAAACTTATACTGTCAGTTAAAAACACAGACCGGTTTCCGTCTGAGTTTTAAATCCAAATTTTAACCAGAGCTTCCTACCACAGAGTAGGTTCTAGATATGAATTTGTTTTCTCCAAAATCATTTCCTAAGTCTCAGATAAAAATATAAATAAATATATCTTTACCGTTAATACAGCGTATCCGAAAATCGGGCTGTTACATCTGGTACGGTTTTAACAGAAAAACACACAAACACACAACTTGAAAACAAGTTTTATATTCACACTTTAACCCCTTTAGTTATATAACAGATAATATAATCAAAGCAACTTAAGAGTTTAAGGGAAGAGAAATAAACACAGTAATTTATCCTCGTTCACCCTTTAACAACTAGGGTTACGTCCATTCCTTGGCAGCACAAAGTTTTCTCCACTATAAATGATCAGGTTACAGACTCCAATTATTCTTTGCACACCACCTCTCTAGGCTCCAAGACAAGTATTCTTTGCTTACCTAGCCTCTTCATGCTCACTCAAGATTTGTTTGAGAAAAAAGGTTGTAAGAAATACACCTAGTAGATCTTTCATTAACACTCGGAAGAGTGGATTAAATGTAAGAATTAGAAAGACCGTGTAATAACTTCAAATGATTGAAGAATACAGATTGAAAGAATGAATGATTAATTGCGTGGAGTAATGACTATTTAATGTTGTGTATTCTCTGTCTTCATCTTCAATGACTTCTGTATTTATAGCCTTCAAACATTTAAGATCTGTTGGATGCATTCCTTCAAAGTTTGACTTCAAGCAGAGCTCCATTAAATGCAATAGAGTCGTTCTTGGTAGTCATTAATGCCATAGGAACGTTGGTTAAACTCTAACATGGAAGATCAGGGCTTTATGCTTTGTGCAGCAGCCAAATCAGAGTTGTGCATGTTGCTTATATACTTTGCAGAGCACATTTCCCTTTTCGTGTAATTACCAGAAGTACTAGGGAATAAAGCATGTTGGAAACATTCTTTAACTGGACTTCGTTTCTGAGCTCCTAGGTTGCTTGTGAGTAAGACCTTCTGACTTTCTTGATATGCATGAGAGAAAGCTCTCAAAAGTTCCTTGTACTTGTGTTCCTTATCGAAGGACCATAGACGGGTGAGAGAGCATCGCATAGACAAGTTGAATCTTCAATGCAGACAATCAACGGTCTAGTCAGTAGACAAGTTGACTTTTACTCTACAGACAGGTGATCTTCTATGTGGACAGACAGGTGAAATGAATTCTTTCTTTAGAGATCTGCAAACTAGATAGACAGGTCAGCAATCAATATGAACGTTAATTAAATCATTAACAAATGTTTAGTTTTCATCAAAATTTAGGACAAATGCACATCAGATATTTTAGAGACTTAACATTCTTCACTGGTATGGATACCTTTCAAATTACAATGAACAACTTTGATAGATTTATCTAATTTGAAGACAGGTTTCAAAATAGAGATACGATCAAACCTACACCCTGAACCAACTCCAAGTATCATATGATGTATCCCCCCCCCCCCCCCCACTAGATCCAAGCCAATCATCTCTTCTGATCTATAGTTGTAGGCATTCGTGTTCATGCTCTCATATATCGTTGTATTCATCTAACTATGCAACCACTGTATTATGAATTTGTGTCAAACATCATATCATAGCTTGAATTCTGGGGGAGTTTTCAAGGTTCTGATTTTCTACTCTAAATGATCTTAATTGAAGCTATAACCTTTCACTTTCAAGCCATGCTCCCAAATTAGAAAACTTTAATTTCTTCGAAAAATTTGTATTCATAAAAAAAAAGGGGAGATTATTTAGCGAAAGACCTTCTTAAGCTAAAGCTTTAATGACAGAAAAATTTTAAATACAAATTTTAAGTATTCTAATTTTTTGATATTCTGTTGGTTGCTTGTTAAGAACGTATAAAAGAACAGGAACTCATAAGAAGTAAAAATTGTATAAAGAATTGTATATGACGAGCAAAAGACTTGGTTAGACTATCAAACAACACTTTTAGCCAAAGATCGATGAGCGAATGTTATTATTAAAAAATATATTTTATCCATTTTTTAAAACATTCTAAATAAAAAATAATAAAACATTTGAATCAATCTATGTGCAACGCACTTGGTTGTCTTCTTCTTAAACACCCGAACTTTGAATAAATCATGAACATATGCCAGTGAGGAATTTTTACCAATACCCATCTCTCTTGTTAAATCCTCCATCGTCTTTTCTAAACCAACTTTGCTCATTCGGTCTGCTTCATCTGTAGAGATATCGACCATTGTAATTTTTGAAAGAAAGGAATTTGCTTTCAAATCTTCTTGATAAGCCAAGTTCTTTGTGCTATTGCTTTGGTCATAGCTAGTTGATGAAACCAACCATCAAAAGGTTTTCTTGAATTGGGATAAAGGTATGTGATATATGCTTTATAAAACTATCAACACATCGTAGATTGAGGGTTACCAATAGTTAAAAAATGTGCTGGTGTTTTTGATATGTGGCCTAGACATTTAGGAAGATTATGGAGACATGGCTAGCATATCCTTTGATTCAAAATGTGTGTGTGTGTGTGTGTTTTTTTTTTTTTTTTTTGGGTAAGCTTAAAATGTGTGTTTTAACTAGACAAAGCTATGAAACTAATTCCTGAGTCAAGGATGGTAGTTAGGTAAAAGCCTCCCAAAGTGACAAATCTAGAACTCGAACCCTTGACCTTGAAGGTAAAGTTTACCTGAGGGGCAGAATCTACTTCCAATGCGACCAACCACTGCTGGGTAATGCGCTTTTTTTATTTATAATGTTTTGAAAAAATTGGATTAAATAAAATATGATGTTAAATAATAAAGTAATCAAGAATGCAGATTCAATATAAAATAAAGAGTCAGGATAAATTCACCATTAATGCCTATTATTACAATATTATTTAAGTTTCATAATCAATTAGGACCGTCGTAAGGATAACCTTCTAGAGTTTGTGATAGGGTGTACTGGGCCTAGATTTCTATGGACTTTTTCTTTTGTTTTGGTTTTTTATTCTTGTTTATGACCCAAAAAAAAAAAAAGAATCAATCAGGACAAATTTAAAATTTAAATGATATTTTTAAATAGGGTATACAACTTATTTAAGCACTTATACAATAAATTCTTTTTTAAATAAGCTAAAAACATCTTATTTTCATAAGTTTCTCTGACAAGCTTATAGAAATAAGTTAAAAAGAGCTTATGGAAAGATCACAAACTATTTTAATGAATAATTTGCTTAGATTTAATATCATGTAAGCTATTATGTAAGCTATCATCATAAGTTCTGTATAATTTGTTCCAAATACATCCTTTATACACTTTTCAAAAAATAAAAAATAATTAAAAATTTCTAGAAACTTCCTGTGAAATTTCAAGCAAGCAGGAATCAAGTGCGCAGCCCAAGCCCAAGTTTACAAAAATTATCATCGCAGTCATTGATCATCGTAGTAGACATATAACCCTAGCCTCAGTCACCTTTACCCCTCTTCCTCATCGCAGCAGCGCTCTATTCATCTTCCGCTTCCAAGACTTGATTGCAGGTCACAAAGATCCCGATCTGCAACCATGGCAAAGGGTGACAATTCTCACTCTGGCGACGGTGCCAGTCCCGGGTTCGCTTCTTTTACTATCTCTTTCTTTCTATTTTCTTCCTCTTCTCGTTCTTTCTAATTTTTTCTTCAATTTCATTTTAATGCAGAAAAATCTTCATCGGAGGGTTAGCCAAAGACACAACCTTGGGTAAGAATCTTTTTTTCTAACTTCATTTTTTTTTTGTTATTAATTATTAATGTCTTTTTTTTTTTTTTTAGTTTTTGTCACTGATATTGATTTGATTTGTCAGATACGTTCGTGAAGTACTTTGAGAAGTATGGAGAGATAACGGACTCGGTTATCATGAAGGATCGACACACGGGTCGACCCAGGGGTTTCGGGTTCATCACTTACGCGGATCCTTCTGTTGTTGACCAAGTCATTCAGGAGAACCATGTCATCAATGGCAAGCAGGTATAGTTTGGGTTTTTCCTTTTCTTCTTTGTCTAAATTTGTTTGTGTTTTGTTGATAAGTAAATTTTTTTAGTTTGTGTTGTCTTTATGTTTATATATGGAATGATTTGCTTATTGGGTTTGGGAGTTTTGAAGAAGACGAAGAAGAGTGGTTAATAATGGAGTTGTTAATAACAGAGTGTAATGGAAAGGTAAAAGCATATCACTCAATTGTTTGGAAGTTTAACTAGAAAAGAGAAGAAAATCCCAAAACCTCAATTCAGAGGGTATGAAAATGAGGGCTTTTAGGTGGGATCGAGTGGTTTGGGTCACCATCCCACTAATTAACTTCCAAACAATGGGTTAATATCTTTTTACCGCTCCATTATACTACTAACCACCCTACTCTATCCTCCCAAACATAGCCTTATGCTTTTGAGGCTTGCATTTTTGAATTCTGGGTTACTTTACTAGGTTGAGATCAAGAGGACTATTCCGAAGGGTTCATCTCAAACTAATGACTTCAAAACAAAGAAGATTTTCGTTGGTGGTATTCCGACATCAGTATCTGAAGGTTCGAAGTTTGTAGTTTAGTGCATTTTATACAGTGTAGTTTGGTTTATATAACAATCTTGCCTATTTTGTGTGTGCATGTTTAATATTTCTGTAACTATAAGCTTACAACATTTCCTATGGTGTATGAATTTCAGATGAGCTCAAGAGTTTCTTTTCTAAGTATGGGAAGGTTGTAGAACATGAAATTATACGTGATCACACCACAAAACGTTCCCGGGGTTTTGGATTTATAGTTTTTGACAATGAAAAGGTTGTTGATAACATATTGGCAGATGGGAATATGATTGATATGGCTGGTACTCAGGTGAGTTCTCCTAGGTTCTTTGGGGTATTTGATGTATTTGGAACTAGCAATGCCAATGGCAGGTATAAGGAATTTGTAATCTATTCCAGTTTTAAAGGATGTATTTGTGAAACATTTAATGATTCTTGCGCTCTATTGCTTCCCAATAATATTATAATGTCTTTCTTCGTTAGTATGTTATTGCTATTGTTAGACTCATCTTTATAAATGGGCTTGCCACAGGTTTATTATTTCTCCTCTCAAGCCAGTCAAACAAATATTATGCTTATGAATGTATCTAGGTTGACTCACTTCTTTGTTGTAGGTTGAGATCAAGAAGGCTGAACCAAAGAAATCCTCAAACCCAGCGTCTCTCCCTCCATTTGCTAGTGACTCTAGGGCACGTTCTTACAATGATGGTTTTGGCGGATTTGGTGATTCATATGGAAGTTTTTCCAGTAGCAGTTATGGCCCTGCTTCTTATAGGTCTCTTGGAGGTTTTGGTGTTAGGTTTGGTGATTATGGTGGGTATGGTAGTGGAGATGACTTCAGTGGTAGTTTTGGGGGTTATGGCGGCGGTGGTGGTGGTGCTGGAGCCGGTGGCTATGCAGGCTATCGAGGAGAATCATCATTTGGCTACTCTAGTCGCTATGGTTCCTATATGGGGGGCCTTGGTGGCGGATATGGCGGTGGTGGGTTAGGCACATACGGAAGAGGCGGTGGGGGCTATGGAAGCTATGGTGGTCCTGGCACTGGTGGGGGTTTTGAATCAGGCCCTGGTGCTGGTTATGGTGGGCCAGGAGGACTGTATGCTAGTAGGGGAAGTTATGGTGGCGGTAGTCGTTATCATCCTTATGCAAGATAGATTTATTACTAAGCTTTGTCGTAGAAGTTGCATGCAGGTTTAAGCATTTTCTAGACACAAGGCACTTACTGCAGGTCGCCACTTCCTAGAAGTCAGATGAACCACTAGCATGTCTGTATAATCAATTGCTTAGACAACCGAAGATAGAACATCATCAATCTAGAGCTTCCTGAACATCATCGATCTAGAGCTTCCTGTTGGTTATCAGCCGATATGACTAGTTAGGCACATTATGCCTTTATTTGATAATCAGATTGTTGCAAGTTAGATTCGCGTTTCTGGATATGAAATTTAGTTAGAATCACATTGGAGTTGTGTGAATCTGTATTATTGTAGGTTATACTTATTAGAATCTTGTTTTAAGATTACTTCTTGATCTTTCCATTAGTTATACTTGGTAAGCCTATGTTAAAGATGCTGATATAACCTTTTCAGGTTATACTGCAGTTGCTATGATTTAGTTATATGTTAAGCTAGATCGTATCCATGTGATAGTTCTCTGTTTCAACAGGTTTCTGAAGCCACATGTCTTAAAGGTTGTTTTGATGGCTTCCTTTGTTAGCAATCATAAATTGGAACATAGAAAGGGTTTGGATATTGATCTGAACATTATGCTGAGAAGCATACTCTTAGATTTCATAAGTGTATCAATGGATAATAGATGTTTTCTTCATATAGGGTTCCAAGGGGAAGGATAAACTTAGAAACTACATGATGCCAATTGGACTTTTTATATGCTGTGATAGTTATCATTTGTTGGACATATTTAGCGTTCAATGTTAGACACTTTTAGGTATGTTTTACTGGCACTAAGCATCTTTAGTCATACAAACAGGTTGTTTGTATTGTTTATGGATATGGAAGATGCAACAGTTGGCTAATATTCCAGCTTTGCTTTATATTGTCTTATGCCATATTCTTCAACCTAAACTATAGCTCTTTTGATTACCTGGAATGTGGTTCCTCTAAACAATTCTTGATCTTGCAAACGATTTTCTGATTCTTGAAAGAAGAGTTTTATTGATGGATGCTACTGCTACAGCGTGTTATCTTTGGCTGTGGGAGCTCTTGTATTTGCAGTTATTACTTGTCATTTTCGTTGGGAGGGATTGCTGGAATTTGTTGCCTGAATTTTAACCCGGCAATTAGTTTTGTATTTCAATATGTGGCTTAACTTGTATGCAATAGTTGAAAATTGGGGATCTCATTTGTATGATTTTAATCTTATTATATTATAAAGTAGTTGATTGCAAAATTTCAGTTTAAATTGCATGGTGTAAAACATTTTTAATTTTTTTTTTCTTTTAAACTTTATGCGTATGGTCTATTTGCGTGCTAAATCTCTTTTATTTCGCTTTTAGTTTCAAATAACAAGTGATAAATGTATGATATAATTTTATCCTAACCCACCCTTACAGTGGATAAATTTCAATTTATGAGTAATCAAGCAAGCCCTTAATTTAGCTAATTCCCTCGGTTCATGTATTACAACTTTTTTATGTTATGTTTTTTGGCCCCTTCAATAAAGCTTATATAATTTTCATAGAAATGATTGTTTTCAAAGAGGTTATACATTTTATTTTAACGACAATCCAAATATTGATCCAAATTTGTATGCTTCAATTTTTTTATTTGTTGCTATAATTTCAAATGGCGAAGATTAATGCATAGTGTATATACTGTAGTTTCTTTTTTGTTGTTGATTTAGTCAGAATTTGGGAAATCCAAGATTAGTGCGTGTTTGAATTTCCAAGATTTTTTTTGGGAAGTTATTGAAGAGAATTACCTAATAAACACGGTAAGATAATATACTTATTACAACAAAATATGCTTGGATTGAAAGGGAGCGAGGTATGATTAAAAACGAGAAAAGGTTCGGTAGTTCATCCTGGATGTCAGTTATACAAAAGTATTGCAGATGTTCGATTTGGTTTATTCTCGGGGAAAAAAAAAAAATGCTAGATATGACTTTTTTAATATACGTTTATCATTTATTAATAGGTGGTGTCTTCAATGCACCCCGTAGAGTGGGGTGTAACTTGCTCCTCCATGTGGTGATTGCATCATGATCGTTGGATCTTCATAATATAGAATCTCTTAGAACTTGTTACTTGTTAAGTAGGTCATGTGGCATGATTTTGTTATTTACAACTTAATCCTTTTAGCTTCCATTTTTATTTAAGTGACCCATTATTAAAAAAAAATATTTTCAATAAATGTTGATTATCTGCTTTAAAAAAAATTTATTCTTGCACTAATTTTTTTAATTATAACTTAATTTTTAACCTTTTTGCTTATTTTTTTAAGTTTTAAATCTTTTTTTAATCAGAATACCTCAATTCTAAAAATATATTTTAACATAATTTTTATTCTTTTAAAAAAATATTTTAAAGGAGTAAGTTGTAAATGAAAATAATTTAGAGATTTATTTTTAATTATTGAGAGTGACCTCGAAACTTAGTATTATAGGTCAAAATGTGGGGTGTAAGTTATACCCTGCTCATGTTTGGTGTACAGTAGAATCTACCATATTAATAATCAGTTTTGTGAAAGACACTACCTATTAAAATCGGATGGGCCGATTAAATCGGAAATCGGACCCACGTTGGTTTGGTCAGTATGTTGGATGGGATATGTTGTTAAACCGTTGCTAACATCAGTGACGTGGTTGAATTGACTACTAGGCTTGTGGTTCGTGGTTGAACTGTGCATATCCCATGCTTGCTCATGCTTTGCAACAATCGTCACATGGAAATTTCGAAATATAAGCTATAACCATGAACTCTACCACTAAGTCAGCTTAGTATATGATGGACAAATATATTATTTATAGATATTTTTACTATAAAATTTATAAATTTGATTTATAAATTTGATATATATAAGTTTACGTGGTTCAATTTGTGACGCGTTCGATCATTGGCCTAGTGTCTTGATTGAGTCAATAATCGATTAGAGTTTTATAACTCTAATTTTACCTAATTAGTTTCGAGGCTACTGTTATTGGAACTTGGAAATGTATTTATCCCAAATTCCTGGAAGTGAGTTGAGTAGGATGTATCAATGCTACATAACCCTTACATACAAGTTTTCCCTTATCATTTCACTTTCGCATGATATCCATTTGTTTTTTATTTTTTTTAAATATTCTAATTTAAAATTGAAAATTAAATTTATACTTTACAATTGATTAAAATGCCAAATTGGGCTGAATGATCCCCAAGAAAACATCGAATCGATCATAAATCTGATCCAGTCAAATCTCAAAACAGATGATCTTAACAAGTACAAACTGTGCAAGTTAAAAATTAGCTAAATCGGTTAAAATCAAGGATGGAGTTTCAAAAAAAAAAAAATACAGTTTGTTAAAAAGTGCACACATGTATTCTTTTTTTGGTACAGTGCACACATGTATTCTGTTCCTGCCGAGATCCGAGTAGCCGGAATCTGGCGGTAAATGTCAGACCAAGGGTGAACGTTGGGGTTGTTTAGATCGTGGCTTGACAGAATGTTTATGTTCCGGTCCTACGTATCCCAATGGGAATCAAAGCCAAACGTAGTTATGTGTTCAACCCTTGATTACGTGGTGCATCAATCTCTTAATCTTGTATCTGATGTACTCCGGTGGGCAAGGACTTATTGATAGTCTCTTGATCACAACCGGGACCTCTAATACTGATATGATCTTAAAAAGGGTCATGTAGATTTTCGGATCTTTCCTTGAGTGACTACCAAAATTCAAAGAAGAAGAACACAAGAAAATGGACAAGGTAAGGAATGGAACGTGGGCGCTACAATTCCAAGGGGAATTGATAAGCCAAGGTGAGGATCGCCACAAGGGTCTTGGACTCTTGATAAGATCAAAGGGGTTGGCTCAATGAAGAACCCAAGAGAGAACACTCTCACAATTGGTAAAAACCAAATTGAACTTCAAAGTTGTATTTCATCATGTAAGAGGTGTATACATATAACATAAGGAAAGAAAAACCAAAGGTCATCATAAGATGACATAAACTCCTAATAACTAGACATAAAACTCCACTAAGTGGTTATTAAAAGAACATAACTATCCTACTTAAGAAAATAATAAAAAGTGGTTCCATAACTTATAAAAAGGAGTTACTTAGGCATGCAAGCCAAAAGTCACCCTCCTTTGAAACTCAAACTCGTCCAAATATCCGTAATAAACTTCCAACCCATTTTTCACCATGATAGAAGCCGAATCACGTCAAAAGACTTGAGATATGATTTGTAGATAATTTCCTAAGCTTTCCAACGAACTAAAGAATGCATCAATCGGAGATCTGTAGCTCAATATATAGCTAAAACAAGAATACAGGTTCATTATAATGAAAATTAAATTTTCATCAAAGATCAATTTGGCCTTATATTTGATATCATTCTTGGTTTGCATCATAACGACAATAACAAGTATTCATTTGTATTTAATAATCGCAAAATTAATCTTGGACCATTGTCACCAAAACAAGTGTATGAAGATCAAATGTACTTGAGGGGAGAGAGTGAGAAAAGAAGAATGAGTGAGAAGAAAATAAAAGAAGAGGGTTCGGTGAATGAGGAAAAAGAAGAAGTAAAGAAAAAGGAGACCCATGAGAGAATGGAAGAGGAAAGGGAGAGTGATGAAAGAAAAGTAGAGAAAAAAGAAATCCATGAGAAAAGTGTAGAAGAAAAGGAAAAGGAAAACCATGAGATAGAGATTGAAGAAAAAGAAAGCAATGAGGGATATCTCCTGTAAAATGAGAGCTTTGAGAAAAAAAGAAATGGAAGAGCCAATTATCAAGCAAAAGGTGGAAAGCACAAAAGCAAGATTTTATTAGATAATCCACTGACTTTTGATGCAGGTTTGGATTTGAGGACAAATCACTTTCAAGAAGAGGGGAATGATAGGAAAATGGATGGCTTGAGCATGTGGAAGGAAGCATACTCAGATTATTCTATTTTTACAATTTTTATTTATAATTTTCGTATTATTTTTGGGCTGAATTTTCTGGTGACCTTTTGTTTTCTCCTAGCCTCACTAAATGCTTCCTAGTAGTGCTCTAAGTCATAATAATGGCTAGTGGGAATTTATTATCATGTTTATGCTTATTTACTAGGTAATGTAAATGCATTTATCCATTTGTGGTAAATGCATGCTAGTGGGAGTTTTATTTCTTGTATTTCTTTATTTCTTGTATTTCCTAGTTAGCCTATAAATAGGGAACTCTTGTACTACACAAATCAGATTTGATGATAATGAAATTTGAAGAGTTTTCTCTATTGTGAGAGCTTCCCTTTGGTTCTTAGGTAAAAGAACTAAATCCGATCTTATCAAGGCAACTTGTGGCGATCAAACCCATGACTTATCACTCACCTTCCCACCTATATCTTGAGTGTGGCGTCAATATCCTTCTTGTGTCTGAAATTTCAAGGCGGTCCGGATCAGGATCACATCAATAATGATAGGAAAATGGATGGCTTGAGCATGTGGAAGGAAGCATACTCAGATTATTCTATTTTTACAATTTTTATTTATAATTTTCGTATTATTTTTGGGCTGAATTTTCTGGTGACCTTTTGTTTTCTCCTAGCCTCACTAAATGCTTCATAGTAGTGCTCTAAGTCATAATAATGGCTAGTGGGAATTTATTATCATGTTTATGCTTATTTACTAGGTAATGTAAATGCATTTATCCATTTGTGATAAATGCATGCTAGTGGGAGTTTTATTTCTTGTATTTCTTTATTTCTTGTATTTCCTAGTTAGCCTATAAATAGGGAACTCTTGTACTACACAAATCAGATTTGATGATAATGAAATTTGAAGAGTTTTCTCTATTGTGAGAGCTTCCCTTTGGTTCTTAGGTAAAAGAACTAAATCCGATCTTATCAAGGCAACTTGTGGCGATCAAACCCATGACTTATCACTCACCTTCCTACCTATATCTTGAGTGTGGCGTCAATATCCTTCTTGTGTCTGAAATTTCAAGGCGGTCTGGATCAGGATCACATCAGTTGGTAATCAGAGCTTAGGATCCTTGAATTTCAGGTTCCATCTTCCTTTGTTCTTTTCTATTCTCAACAAAAAAAAGGTATCACTTTGATTTTGTTGGAAGGGGATATTAGTGTGTGAATTATCTCCTTGCTTCTCAAAAAAAAAAAAAAAAAATTGGAAAATTTTTTTTTTTTTTTTTGGGAAGTCAGAAGTGATCACGGCCTGGCCATGATATACATCACGGCCGTGATATATAAAAAAAAGAAAAAAAATTTGATGAAAAATTCCAAATTTTATTCCTCTTTTGTGGTGGTTGTATGCAAAGTTTGAATTTTTCTTAGTGCGTTCTTCATGGAGTCACTAATGAAGAAAAATGATGCTAAGCAAAAGGAGGATACTTTCTATTCTAGATGCTATGTGAAGAACAAGATATGTAGCTTGGTCATTGATAGAAAGGGTTATGTTAACCTAGCTAGTACCACCATGGTGCAGAAGTTGGGACTTCTTGTTCAAGAGCATCCGCAGCCGTATGTCATTTGGAGCCTTCCGGAGTTTAGTCATATCGGTGACGTGATGGTGAACAAACAAGTACGAGTGTCATTCCGGATTGGGAGATATGAAGATGAGGTGTTATGTGATGTGGTGCCCATGGAAACGAGACACTTATTACTTGGGCGTCCTTGGAGGATTGAACGATCTATCCTTGAGTGACTACCAAAATTCAAAGAAGAAGAACACAAGAAAATGGACAAGGTAAGGAGTGGAAGGTAGGCGCCACAATTCCAAGGGGAATTGATAAGCCAAGGTGAGGATCGCCACAAGGGTCTTGGACTCTTGATAAGATCAAAGGGGTTGGCTCAATGAAGAACCCAAGAGAGAACACTCTCACAATTGGTAAAAACCAAATTGAACTTCAAAGTTGTATTTCATCATGTAAGAGGTGTATACATATAGCATAAGGAAAGAAAAACCAAAGGTCATCATAAGATGACATAAACTCCTAAAAACTAGACATAAAACTCCACTAAGTGGTTATTAAAAGAACATAACTATCCTACTTAAGAAAATAATAAAAAGTGGTTCCATAACTTATAAAAAGGAGTTACTTAGGCATGCAAGCCAAAAGTCACCCTCCTTTGAAACTCAAACTCGTCCAAATATCCGTAATAAACTTCCAACCCATTTTTCACCATGATAGAAGCGGAATCACGTCAAAAGGCTTGAGATATGATTTGTAGATAATTTCCTAAGCTTTCCAACGAACCAAAGAATGCATCAATCGAAGATCTGTAGCTCAAGATATAGCTAAAACAAGAATACGGGGTCATTATAATGAAAATTAAATTTTCATCAAAGATCAATTTGGCCTTATATTTGATATCATTCTTGGTTTGCATCATTACCAAATGATATGATCCTAAAAAGGGTTATGTAGATTTTCGGATCTATCCTTGAGTGACTACCAAAATTCAAAGAAGAAGAACACAAGAAAATGGACAAGGTAAGGAATGGAACGTGGGCGCTACAATTCCAAGGGGAATTGATAAGCCAAGGTGAGGATCGCCACAAGGGTCTTGGACTATTGAAAAGATCAAAGGGGTTGGCTCAATGAAGAACCCAAGAAAGAACACTCTCACAATTGGTAAAAACCAAATTGAACTTCAAAGTTGTATTTCATCATGTAAGAGGTGTATACATATAGCATAAGGAAAGAAAATCATCATAAGATGACATAAACTCCTAATAACTAGACATAAAACTCCACTAAGTGGTTATTAAAAGAACATAACTATCCTACTTAAGAAAATAATAAAAAGTGGTTCCATAACTTATAAAAAGGAGTTACTTAGGCATGCAAGCCAAAAGTCACCCTCCTTTGAAACTCAAACTCGTCCAGCCCATTTTTCACCATGATAGAAGCGGAATCACGTCAAAAGGCTTGAGATATGATTTGTAGATAATTTCCTAAGCTTTCCAACGAACCAAAGAATGCATCAATCGGAGATCTGTAGCTCAAGATATAGCTAAAACAAGAATACGGGTTCATTATAATGAAAATTAAATTTTCATCAAAGATCAATTTGGCCTTATATTTGATATCATTCTTGGTTTGCATCATTACCAAATGATATGATCCTAAAAAGGGTCATGTAGATTTTCGGATCTATCCTTGAGTGACTACCAAAATTCAAAGAAGAAGAACACAAGAAAATGGACAAGGTAAGGAATGGAATGTGGGCGCCACAATTCCAAGGGGAATTGATAAGCCAAGGTGAGGATCGCCACAAGGGTCTTGGACTCTTGATAAGATCAAAGGGGTTGGCTCAATGAAGAACCCAAGAGAGAACACTATCATAATTGGTAAAAACCAAATTGAACTTCAAAGTTGTATTTCATCATGTAAGAGGTGTATACATATAGCATAAGGAAAGAAAAACCAAAGGTCATCATAAGATGACATAAACTCCTAATAACTAGACATAAAACTCCACTAAGTGGTTATTAAAAGAACATAACTATCCTACTTAAGAAAATAATAAAAAGTGGTTTCATAACTTATAAAAAGGAGTTACTTAGGCATGCAAGCCAAAAGTCACCCTCCTTTGAAACTCAAACTCGTCCAAATATCCGTAATAAACTTTCAACCCATTTTTCACCATGATAGAAGTGGAATCACGTCAAAAGGCTTGAGATATGATTTGTAGATAATTTCCTAAGCTTTCCATCGAACCAAAGAATGCATCAATCGAAGATCTGTAGCTCAAGATATAACTAAAACAAGAATACGGGTTCATTATAATGAAAATTAAATTTTCATCAAAGATAAATTTGGCCTTATATTTGATATCATTCTTGGTTTGCATCATTCCCTCCCTCTTGAAGAGAATTCGACCTCGAATTTATTGCCTTTGGGAATCGTCTTCATCCTCTGGGTTCAAACACAACTCTCTTGAATCCATGGGGCACCTCTCTTGGAGTTACTTCTTCAAGTTTCTTCAAAATAGAATCATCACCTCTTGGTAAAGATAGGAACATCACCTTGATTTCTTTTATAATGAGACTCTCAATTATGTTTTCAACCTTTGCCTCACTCTTTTTCTATTACTCTTTGCTTTTTGTGGTTTGGTCTTCACTATTCTTTTCTTTGTGAGCTAGAGGAGAAATATTAGATAAATGAACCAAAATAAAAGAATCCCAACATTTGTATCCACAAGCTAATCTAGAAGAAGGCATTAGAGTAAAAGATTGCCATGACTTCCCAAGTGGATTTGAGGACTTATTTTCGGCTTTAGGGGGAATCCATTCTCTAGGTGGCTTCATCTCCATATCATCCTCTTGCAATTCAACTCCAATTGATACTTTGCATTCTTCCTTGGGAATTTCATTTTCAATTTCCTTGAATGTCTTGCAAGCTTCCTTTGGAATCATATCTTCAATTTCAATGAATGTCTTGCAAGCTTCCTTTGGAGGAACACACTCAACTTCCTTCAAAAGAGAATCAACACCACAAGGCAAAGAATTAGGAATAACATCAAAACAAGCATTCAAGTTTGTTTCTTTCACCTCACTTTCTTTTTTTGCTCTCATCTTTTCTTCAACCATTTTCTTCCAACATGATTCAATTTCAAAAATTTGACTTTTCATTCTCTCCTCTTGTCTCTTCCATCTTTCATACTCTTTATTCTCCCTTTCAATTTCTCTATCACATCTCCAATATCTCCTTCCTCCATGCCTCCTCCTTTTTAGTTCTACGACCTCGTCAAGAATCACATTGAACTCCTCCATGCTTCTTTGCAATCTTTCCATTTCAAGGAATAGTTTTGCCATGATATGTGGTGGGAAGAGGAATTTTTTTTGAAATTAATCGAAGAACAAAATAAAAAGTCACTCTAGGAAGGATGGCTCATGATACCAAATGATAAATAAGATGACATAAGCATAAACATGATAATAAATTCCCACTAGCCATTATTATGACTTAGAGCACTACTAGGAAGCATTTAGGGAGGCTAGGAGAAAACAAAAGGTCACCAGAAAATTCAGCCCAAAAATAATACGAAAATTATAAATAAAAATTGTAAAAATAGAATAATCTGAATATGCTTCCTTCCACATGCTCAAGCCATCCATTTTCCTATCATTCCCCTCTTCTTGAAAGTGATTTGTCCTCAAATCCAAACCTGCATCAAAAGTCAGTGGATTATCTAATAAAATCTTGCTTTTGTGCTTCCCACCTTTTGCTTGATAATTGGCTCTTCCATTTCTTTTTTTCTCAAGGCTCTCATTTTTCAGGAGATATCCCTCATTGCTTTCTTTTTCTTCAATTTCTATCTCATGGTTTTCCTTTTCCTTTTCTTCTACACTTTTCTCATGGATTTCTTTTTTCTCTACTTTTCCTTCATCACTCTCCCTTTCCTCTTCCACTCTCTCATGGGTCTCCTTTTTCTTTACTTCTTCTTTTTCCTCATTCACCGAACCCTCTTCTTTTATTTTCTTCTCACTCATTCTTCTTTTCTCACTCTCTCCCCTCAAGTACATTTGATCTTCATACACTTGTTTTGGTGACAATGGTCCAAGATTAATTTTGCGATTATTAAATACAAATGAATACTTGTTGTTGTCGATATCATATCTCGCTTGTCGTTCAATCCTCCAAGGACGCCCAGGTAACAAGTGTCTCGTTTCCATGGGCACTACATCACATAACACCTCATCTTCATATCTCCCAATCCGGAATGACACTCGTACTTATTTGTTCACCATCACGTCACCGATATGACTAAACTCCGGAAGGCTCCAAATGACATACGATTGTGGATGCTCTTGAACAAGAAGTCCCAACTTCTGCACCATGGTGGTACTAGCTAGGTTAACATAACCCTTTCTATCAATGACCAAGCTACATATCTTGTCCTTCACATAGCATCTAGAATAGAAAGTATCCTCCTTTTGCTTAGCATCATTTTTCTTCATTAGTGACTCCATGAAGAACGCACTAAGAAAAATTCAAACTTTGCATACAACCACCACAAAAGATGAATAAAATTTGGAATTTTTCATCAATTTTTTTTTTATTTATATCACGGCCGTGATGTATATCATGGCCAGGCCATGATCACTTCTGACTTCCCAAAAATTTTTTTTTTTGCAAAATTTTTTTTTCGAATTTTTTTTTTGAGAAGCAAGGAGATAATTCACACAATAATCCCTTTCAAACAGAATCAAAGTGATACCCCCTTTTTTTTGTTGAGAATAGAAAAGAACAAAGGAAGATAGAACCTGAAATTCAAGGATCCTAAGCTCTGATTACCAACTGATGTGATCCTGATCCGGACTGCCTTGAAATTTCAGACAAAAGAACGATATTGACGCCACACTCAAGATATAGGTGGGAAGGTGAGTGATAAGTCATGGGTTTGATCGCCACAAGTTGCCTTGCTAAGATCGGATTTAGTTCTTTTACCTAAGGACTAAAGGGAAGCTCTCACAATAGAGAAAACTCTTGAAATTAAATTTTCATCAAAGATCAATTTGGCCTTATATTTGATATCATTCTTGGTTTGCATCAAATACGCTTAAGAGAGAACACCAAGCTCTAGTGAAAAGTTCAAGTAAGTCCTCTCTTAGACTCTTCCTCCTTTTATAGAGGAGGAGAGGAGTAGACCGATCCTATTTTCTAGGATCTAGTTTATTTCTTATCACTTATCACTTATTTCTTTTAGCTCAACTCCCATCCCTTTCACTGATAAGAGTTATCTCTTATCTAAGGTAAGGTTGTTAGCTGAGTTTTAGATAAGTGTATCATGAAAGTAGTTAAGCTTCCGAGCTCGGTGGCCGAGATTACCACCTCGGCCAGTACACAAGCCCCCCAAGCTTCGAGCTCAAAAGAGCGAAAAAGTTTTCATGACAGAAGCCGAGCTTGCCTTTTGAAAATATTTCTGAGTTCATGGCTTAGGTTTTTGTTTTCCTTTTTACCATGCTTCTAGTGACCAATATTGTACCTCGGCCAACTTATGAGCTCGGTGGCCTCAGTTGGCCGAGCTTAACATGTTGCTACTTTTTGTCATTCACATATCAGTTCGCAACTATCTCAGGTTGGTGGGTTTGTTGGCCGAGTTTTATACCTCGGCTCATGCACCACCTCGGCTCATATACAAGCCCACCAAGCTTTAAGCTTCATAGAGCGTGAAAGCTTTATTGAAGGAGTCGAGCTGAACTGAGATAGGAACGGTCATGTCAATCTTTTCTTGTGACGTCAGTTTCTCAGTAACCGCGATGAAAAGAGACGTTATGCTACTCCCAAGACCAGTTTTTCTTGTGACACGTGGCTTTTTGGTCCAACTTCCGAGGTCTACTCTGCGATTGCGCATTTTAAAACCTTCTTAAGTGGCATCGTGCATTCCGATGTCTTTGCCACGTGCTACTCCATGATAGGTGTGCCGAACTTACGCCGGTTTGAAGAGACGTTTCCTTTCTCTCACACGATGTGTGTCATTATTAGCCTCAACAGTAACCTTTTACTTTTTTAAACGTTGTCCTCCTATAAATTGTAGAGTTTCCGGAGGCAGGTGTTCGCTTGCCCTCATACTCACATTTTACTCTTGAAGTTTCTGAGCCTTTCTTCTCTGAATCCTTCTGCAATTTCATTTCTTCTCCAGGTACGCCCCTGCTTCCATCACTTCCCATTTGTTTCTTTCAATTTATAAGCTGTCTGTACCATGGAGCCTTCGTTTGAGGTTTCCCAGAGTGTTTCATCGGAGGTTCAAATCGTGGAATCTGGGATTAACCCTATTGGGGGTTCTCCTTCTCCTTCCCCTCCTTCTTCGAAGGGTAATGAGGGTAACCCAAATGAAGCATCATCTTCCTCATCTGGGGAAAGTAGCTCGACTGCTCCTCAGGCCACCGTGGTGCCACCGCGCCGCAGGCGTGCTTCAAGGGTTTCGAAGGAACCTATCCCAGACATTACCATCGCTGGGTATTTTTGGGTCAGGCCTGAGGTTGGAGCTTTCTTTTCAAATTTCAGGAATTACGGTTCTCTTCGTTCTGTCAAGAGCAAAGTGTCCCCTACTCCCCACATTGTCCGTTGTCTCCCATGTTCAGATAATGAACACATTTTTTTGAAACCTTTTCCCGTTGAAACACACTTTACCTATGTGTATAAAACCCTATTCGAACAAATTGGCATCTCTTTTTCAACACTGTTTGTATCTGTTGTTTCAGTGAGGGATCGAGCTGACTGCCGATGCTTGTGCACTGACCGACCTGGGCTCCCAGTTGAAATTTTTCCAAAGACTCTGTAGGTTCTTCTCTGGATTCATACATTTCTATCCTTGGATCCAATTCAAACATGTTATCTGATTTTGCCGAGCTAACTGAACAGACCGAGCTTACCACCTCTGCTTTATGATCTTTAGCATTTTCTGTGATATCCGGCTCCCGAGTTACCTTCAAACTATCTACGTAGCACTGTCTGGCCATCATCTGGTTAGCTCGGACTGCAACTATCTCACCCGAATCAGCTGGAAATTTCATGGTGAGGTGAGGGGTGGAGACAATTGCTCCGAGCTCATTCAGAGTCGGTCTTCCGATGAGAATGTTATATGAAGTGTTGGCATCCACAATGACATATCTGACAGATATGGTCCGAGCAAGCTTGCCCTCACCAAATGTTGTTAAGAGATCTATATAACCTCGAGTCTTGACCTGTTCTCCGGCAAACCCTACTAGCTTGTCCTCCTGTTCTTTTATCAACTTTTCTGGAATTCCAAGCTTTTTAAAGGTTGCCAAGTATAAAATGTCAGCCGAGCTACCCTGATCAACAAGTGTACGTTTGACTGAGTAATTGGCTACTTCAACTGTTATTACCATTGGGTCATCTTGATTAGGATCTAATCCTTGGAAGTCATCATCGGAGAAAATAATTGGTGGTCTCGGCCTTGCGGATTTTCTAGAAACCGAGTTGACAGATCGGATAGCCTTTATATGACGTCTCCGAGCTGAACTCGTTGTGCCTCCTCCTGCGAAACCTCCCGGGATGGTATTAATGACTCCTCTAATGCCAACCTCTGCCTCATCATTAGGTGGTCTCTGGTTGTTATCCCGATCTCCGCTCTGAATATTACCTCGCTGATTCTCATCTCGGTTATGATTGTCATAACCCCGTCTTCTTCGCCGTCGGCCAGCTCGTCCGCCACCATCACCCTCTCGGCGGACAAACCGGTCAAGTCGGCCTGCCTGTACCAATTCTTCAATTTTATCCTGGGCTGTTTTGCAGTCTTCAGTGGAATGGCCATAGTTTTGATGCCACTTGCACTCTTTACTTTTGTCAGCCTGAGCAGGAGTTTTGGATGGCCTTGCCAAAGTGATCAACTCGGTATTGCACACCTCTTGGAGAATAGCGGCTCTGGATCGGTTCAGTGGAGTGTAAGACTGGTGTCGGGGTTGGGACTGCCTCTCCGAAAACCCTCTGTCATTACTCCTAAAAGCTTTCTGTGGATTGGCTCCTTTATCTCTTTCTTTGTTTGAGATTATGCTTTTTTCTTCAAAACTTCTTTTCTTTGATTCTACCATCTCTTCCGAGTTCATGAACCCTGTAGCTTTTTCTTGAAGTTCTTCAAAATCCCTCGGTGGCTTCCGAGATAAATATTCAAAGAACAGCCCTGGCCTTAAACCATTCATAACGGTATGAAGGCAAAGTTCTGAGCTCATATTGGGGATTAAAACCTGTTGAGCGCTAAAGCGAGCCATGTAATCTCTGAGTGATTCATTTTTCTCCTGCCTGAAATTCACAAGTGAGACCGAGTGCTTTTTATGCCTTCGGCTTGCTGTGAATTGTGCAGTGAACTTTGTAACCAACATATCAAAAGAATCCACTGACCGAGGTGGAAGATTCATGAGCCAAGTCAAGCCAGGTCCCTGCCAAGTGGTTGGAAAGATCTTGCACATGATGGCTTCCGAATCGGTCACCAAGTAAACGGATGAAATGAAAGATTCTACATGTTCTGTTGGATCAGTAGTGCCATTATACTTATCAATATTAAGAGATTTGAAATGCCGAGGTATGATCACCTCGTCAATGGCATCAGTGAAAGGTAATCTCGATCGTCTGTCTCTTACTCTCTCTCTCTGAGTGGTCTCCTCAGTACGAGATCTGACCCTTGAGGCCTCGGGTCCGAGCCTTGTTCTGGAAGGTCGGCTTGTGTCATCACGAGAAGGTACATAAGTGGGGTCTCTTTGGCTATCCTTGGGTGAGGAATGTTCTTCCTCGGCAAGTGTTGCCGATCTTCCCCTTTTCCGAGTTCTCAACAGCCTTTGGTACTCCGTACGAATCTCCTCGTTCTCCTGACGCAACTGTCTCAGTTGTGCCATGATCTCTCCCAGTTGCGGATTACCTTCATCGAAGGGAGGAGGTGGGGGGTTGTTATGATTGGAGTTTGATTCCTCGACATGATTTGCACTGTGGGCCCCTCCCTTCGGTCCGTTCCGTGTAGTCACCATTAAATCTTATGGAACCGGGGAAAGTTTTTCCTCGGCCCCACGGTGGGCGCCAAATGTTCCTGTCGAGATCCGAGTAGCCGGAATCTGGCCGTAAACGTCAGACCAAGGGTGAACATTGGGGTTGTTTAGATCGTGGCTTGACAGAATGTTTATGTTCCGGTCCTACATATCCCAATGGGAATCAAAGCCAAACGTAGTTCTGTGTTCAACCCTTGATCACGTGGTGCATCAATCTCTTAATCTTGTATCTGATGTACTCCGGTGGGAAAGGACTTATTGATAGTCTCTTGATCACAACCGGGACCTCTAATATGCTTAAGAGAGAACACCAAGCTCTAGTGAAAAGTTCAAGTAAGTCCTCTCTTAGACTCTTCCTCCTTTTATAGAGGAGGAGAGGAGTAGACCGATCCTATTTTCTAGGATCTAGTTTATCTCTTATCACTTATCACTTATCTCTTTTAGCTCAACTCCCATCCCTTTCACTGATAAGAGTTATCTCTTATCTAAGGTAAGGTTGTTAGCTGAGTTTTAGATAAGTGTATCGTGAAAGTAGTTAAGCTTCCGAGCTCGGCGGCCGAGCTTACAACCTCGGCCAGTACATATTCTATGATTAAACAATCTGAATCATCCATATATCATGTTATAATGTTTCATTGCTTCTACAGTGCACATGAACAACATCTATGTTTTCTCACATCTTCCAAGGGGAGTTATAAAAGGCTGCACAAACCACTTTTTGAGCTTTAAAGCAACTCCTTCACTCGTACGATCTAGATGTGTGCTATTTATTAATTTATATCTCACATTTATTTATATAATAAACTCTACTAGAGATCATAATTCATAAATCCAAAGAAACTTAAAATAAATGTCTAATATATAATGTAAATATATAGTATTATAAAACTAAAAATTGACCTCTGAGTTTAACTTAGATACATTGTTGATGTAAACATTTTATATTATTAACCAATCACAAATCATCTAATGTGTGACTTTTAAGGTAATTATGATAAGAGTCAAATATTTTTAATAATGTGTTACTTTATGATTTGTTGACAATGTAAAAATTATTTACATTGATACTACTACGTTTTTGAAATACTTAAAATTCCTTAAATATTTTAATATAAGTCTAGGATTTAATTGTTATGCACTATCAATGTATACGTTTTTTACATTGTTAACCAATTATAAATTATCATATCATTACAAATGTTTAACTCTTATTATAACTATTTAAAATCAACAATAAATTATTTCTCCCCACCTTAGCTATTCACGTACAAGTGACTGAAGCCATGAAAAACGTGTTCCTCACCACACACAGCTACTGCCATGTTCCCCAAGGAGCTCCTCAATGCTCCAAAGTTTGCCCAAACACAAAGACATCATGCATGCATCGTCATAAACCCTAATCTTGCTCGAAATTCATAATCGATGCAAGAATTAGGGAAAAAGACAGAACACTGATGTCGAGAATGTCGACATGACAACGTGTTAGGGATTCGAGCATTACCTCAGCGAATCAAAGATTCGAGCACGTATTTGTGTTGTACTCGTTGTCCTGATTACATTGGCGTCGATTTTGTAACACCCCCCTGGGCATTACATTGGAAACACGTGCGGAAATAAATTAAAAAGTAATTTGTTGCTTGTTTTCGGAAAGTTATTTTCTCCTAAGTTAGAAAACTGGGGTATAAAAATTTTCTTCTACGAATAACTCTTAAATACCAAGATACATACATCTAAACAGTAAATTCACATTCATAACAAAGTCACCACGACATACAACTTCTCTCAAAAGTTTCAATTTTAAATAAAAGAGAAACAAAATTAAACCAAAAACTAAGGTATAATACCACCTTTACCGACCTTTCAAATACATAACCCAACCAAGACTCCTAAGCTGGTCTCTTCTACAAGATATTTATTGAAAGGAACCCCCGTGGCCATTCCACGATCAAATAATTCCTCAAACCTCTAGATCTAAGTCTCTGAGTGACTTAGGAAAACTTCTCTGCACCATCTGTATTAGAGTACCGAGGTACAACAGCGAGACCAGAAGAAACCTGATATATTTGTAAAGGTGAGACACCAATATATGGATTTAAACACGATAACCACATGCACAACACAAAACATCAGATAACATGTAAAGTCATATATCATAGAATTCTTGAAAATAGACAGTATTATATCAAGGGGGTCTCATACCCGGTCAGTCATGGTTTTTATAAAAATATGCATGACACTTCAATATTCAGGCTCTAACCTAATCTCATGAGATACCAACTTCATTTTTCGTTTAAGCTGATCAAGCTTTTAACATGGATCATTGTCAACGAAAAGAATCCAATGTCCAACACCATTGTAACTCATTGATAGATCACTCAGTAGCCAATGGTTATTGCGCACAAATTATGACATCTCAATTGTCACTACGATAAACGGGAAACTTCTGTCCACGCATTGGCAGATCACTCAGCAACCAATGGTTTTCGTAGTTCATGGGCGTATTTCCAAAAATTCATTGGCCAACACATGACTCAATGATTTCTAACTTGGCAACATGGCACGTCTGCCAAACAAATGCATGTAAAAATCATTTTATTCTCAAAGTTTATTTGTGTGTATATTATTTCCTTGTCGAAGCTCAAAGGCTAAAGACTATTCATAAAATCTTTAACTTTAAGATTCTTCAACATCAACACGAGACGCGAAGTCCGAGTGCTCAATTACAACGCCTTAAACCGATGCACCAGTCTTAGGCTTGTGGTAATAGAAAACAACATTCACCATTAATAACGTTTATCGCAACGTGATTAGGACACACAGTCCACAAAAACGTGATTAGGACGCACAGTCCACAACGTAACACGGATCAAAGATCTACGTGTAAATTACAGAACACAAGTATTCCGACGTCTCGTATATTAGATCCACTTCCCAACGTATTTATTCTTTTTCTTTCAGTGAAACACAAATACAAATTGAAACTTCAGCAACTTATCCAAGCTTGCCGAAATATTTGCAAAAGTAGGTTTTTCCAGAAATTCTTTTCATTGGAAATTCATTTGTAAAATGCTAAGTTATAAAGAAATCAATTTTCTTTTGAAATCCTTCTTTTTCTTTCAAACAATCTTTAGAACATTGTTAAAATCCTTTCAAATCCCTTTCTAAAATATTGCCAACCATTCCTAAAAGTTCTCCTTCATAAAACATACTTTTAAAATTGTTTTCACTTATACTAAAATCATTTTTAGAAAAGATTTCCTGTAGCTTTAAAATATTTTAACACTTAGTTCTTAAAATGATTTTCCACTTCATTCTTGAAAATGATAACATACTAAAATGTATCCCTTTCTTAATTCCATTCTTATTCTCCTTCTTTCGTTAAAAGAAATTGACACATAGATTTCTTAAAATAACTTTTCATCTACATTTTGAGAAAAGATAGCGTCCTAAAATATTTTTACGATTTCATCCTTGTAATTATCCATTACTTTCTCTTTTATCAAAAGAAATCATCAACTAAATATTATCATTGTAAAAATTCCTCATAAGGCTTTTTAAGGCTTTTATCTCAATAATTAATTGAGCACTGACAAATGTCAGGCTCCTTGGACAACAATCCACAACAATGTCATTTTCACATCAGCATCATTTCAAATAATACAGTTCATGCCATATCTCAAAGCTATAACACATTTCTACAAATCAATCATCAAGCTCAGATATATAAAACAGACAATTTTAACCACATCAGATAAACTCGGTAAATCACAATAAAACTCAAAACAAATCAACAGACCACAAATAATAACATATAGCTATCGGGAGAAAATCCCTCAGGTAAGCTCCCCTTACTTGATTCCAAAGCAAACGAAGTCTTTCATTCTTTGTTGAGTGCTACGATCTTCCTCGCCTTGCTTCACGATGGAAGTCTAAAGATTCCAACACATAACCCAAGTTAAAACAACCAAAACATCCTATCTACCTAAGGCATAGGTTCGGCCATATCATGAAAATAGGGTTAGAGATTTCAAAATTTCTCAAACTCATGGATTAATGGTCCTTAAGTATTAGAGATTCATAAACAATGATCATTTAACAAGGATTGAACAAAAATCCCACTAAGTTTAGACACTTAGGGTTTCGGCCATGAGGTGTAGAATAGGCTAGAAATTTTCAAACTTTTCAAGCTCTTGGATTTAACAACTAAAGGTACAAAAAGAGTTCAAATCAATGATCATTTAACAAAAGTTGAAACAAAACTTCCTTGCTCCACAAAACCCCTAGGTTCGGCCTTGTTAGGAGAATAGGGAAGGAAATTTTTGTTTGATGCAAGCTCTTAGATAATGAATATAGAGATCATTAGGAGTCCATAGAAATTAATTTCAACTCAAAAAGATTTTTCTACTAATTTCTAGAGATTTTAGAAGTTATGGATCTAAGAATATTAAATGGAAGAATATGGCATAAAACTCAACTAATAAGTGAATGAAAGAACTTAGATGAGTAGAATAAGAAAATGTTACCCTTGAAGCTTGAAGAAAATGGATGTAGATGATGAATTTTTTTGAAGAAACCAAGTGGAACTTATGAGTATTTGTTTAGTTTTGAATGTGTAAAGTTAAGAATGAAGAAGATGAGTGTATATATAGGGGGAGAGTGAGTGAGCCGTGGGGAGGAGGAAAGAAAAAGAGCTTGGCTTCCAAGTCTTGCTTAAGGCTTGTTTGGTTGGAGGAAGTGAGAGAAAATGAGTTTTTGGAATAAAATATAATAAATTCAAAAGTGTAATGATAACTTCTTTTTGATGTGACATGGGCCATCAATCAACAAGTCACTCCAATCTCCATCAAGTCACTTTGGTCATCTCAGCCCTCCATCCTGCTCCGTTGTTTACCCGATTACCATTTTCGATCGTAACTTTCGTAGGTTTTGCCCGGATAAAATATTATATTTCAGGATAAAGGCCCATTTTGGTCCCTGACAAAAAGTATGTAGGTCATTTTAGTCCCTGACAAAAAAAAAATTACCCCATTAGTCCCTGACAATTACTAACTGGGACAAGTTAGTCTCTACGTTCACTCTGTTAGTCAGCGTCCGTTACTAAATTGTCCAACGATATTAGTTGTCAGGGACTAATCAGTCTCACTTTAAATATTGTTAGGGACTATAATGTCCCATAGTAATTGTCAGGGACTAACTTTTCCCAGTCAGTAATTGTCAGGGACTAACGGAGTAGTTTTTTTTTGTCAGGGACCAAAATGGCCCATGCACTTTTTGTCGGGGACCAAAATGGACCTTTACCCTATATTTTATTTCCGAAAGAAAATTTTCAAGAATAACCAAAACCATTGGAAACATGCCAAAAACACTAACCGTTTCGTTCACGGGTTAAAATTGGGTTTTCTGCTCAGTAAACTTGTACCGGCAGTGAAAACACAGATCGACTTTCGTCTGAATTGTGAACCGAAAATTTAACCGTGACTTCCTACGGTAAGGGGACACAAGAAAATGATATTAGTTTATTTAAAATCACTCTCTGGATTTTACCAAAAATAAATATAGAAACACATGTATTTACTGCTACAGAAAGACACAGAAATCGGGGCGTTACAATACTACCACTCTAAAAGGAATTTCGTCCTCGAAATTACGTAACTCGAAACCAGATAGGGTCTTGTAATTATGTCCAGATCCCAAGATCCTCCATCGTACTTCCTGTATTCTCTTTCCCTTAGATGATTTAACTTAATAGCGAAATTCATACTTATTCGTTGTTCTCTTCATCCTCGACATCAAATCGATTATCCTCAATTCATACTCTACTTTTGTAAACACTAATACCATCCTTAATTCTCACGGTTAACACCAAGATTCCATCTAAGATTTACATTCCTCTCACATGGAGAGTGAAGTCAAAACTTAATCATTCCTATTCTCAATTATTGGTACGCTAGAAAACTGTTTTCCACACATCTTACCCTCATCGTTATCACCAAGATCAAAACTAACTTTTCTGCAACATGTATCAACTTCCTACCCAAGGTATCTAATTGTAGTCTTAGCTCCTCCGAACGTATTCTATTTTTCCAGATTCTATCAAAATCACATACTTTAAGTCTTCAATTAAAACCTCGCACTACTTCTTACGGTAAACCGAAATCTAAAAGGAACCTCATTGGGTAGGATCATCAAATTTATCAACTTTGAACTTTACCTGAAACTTAATTTTCACAAGAGCTCATCCCTCTCGCTCGAATCCATTTATGTGCAACTACTATTCACATTCCGTTCACAACACACACATCAGTTCTTATTCAAGATATCTCATCGTAGTTTTAGTTTCCCTTGAACCTATCCCACCACTCCAAAACATGACATAGTCATACATTCCAATCTTAAAGGACATGATTAGACTCCTTCATGCAATTATAACTAAAAGGAACCACTTCGATTTAATTTATCCAAAATCATAAATCTTGAACTTTCCCAACAACTTAGTTTTACTCAAGGACTCCTCTTTACTGCTCTCACACTTTTCTGTATATCTTCAAACTCATAAAATCAATCTTGATCATAGATATTGATCATCACCCTAGATCCCTGTAACAATATTCTGCCTCGACCAATATTCGATTTACAATAATTGCCTCACTTACCGTTATTGATCTTAAGGATTCACATCCTTCTAGTCACATCTATACCTTGACAAAACTTTTATTATTCCTTGTTCACCCGGCTAAAGAAAAGATCGTAGTTAGACACTACAATTACTCCCAACCAACTTTCTAAAGATCAGATCATTTTTCTCGCTCACCCCACTCGAGTTGAGGGTGATCCGTTGGGCTTAGCCTCAACTTAGTCCTCCACACTTAGAGCGGACTTTACCAATAAACATTGGTAAACTTCGGGTCTTCATTTGAACCGATACTTGAAGATACTCCATGAAGTCTGATCAGTCCTCTGATACATTCCTTGGTTTGCCTCTCCGTTGCATAGTGAGTCTTAACAGGTGAAACGGGTGTCGACCTCATCAGTCGGTCCACGATCACTCGAATCCAAATAAGACTCTTATGGGTCTTATGACGAAAATTCATGACGACACCAACATCTTAACAAGAAAGGTCTCAAACATCCAGTTATCTCTTTTTCACTGCACCCGACTAACTCTGACATGCTGGTACGAATCAGATACCCATCGTCATGACCCTAGAGATAGGTCACACATCAATGACATTTAGAAAATACGTAGGGTAAGGTTGATCAAGGAAGACAAATCCTTTCGAACTACAATAAGACATGGTCTTAAAGATCAGTGAAAGAAATCTTCAAGAAAAGAAATTTCTTGATCTCCCTTTCACAAAGACATGGAGAAGAATTTTATCAATTTGAAAGATACAGGAACATCCAGTATAGAAAAAGATTCTTCAATTAGGTTCGTGGGTGTAAAAATGCATGATCAATACATATTTACAAACATGAATCTAATAAAGTTCATTCTTCCACAAGAACTTCCAGCGGGTTTAGAAAAACAAAGGATGAATAGTTCCTAATTCCAAGAGGATTCATTCTTAGTACAAAGAATTTACAAAATGACGACTTTAAAAGAAAACAGTCTGGCCAAAAATCAGACAAGGTCACCTCTACCAAAGTAAAAGAATTAGACTAAGTTCCATCAAGGAACTTACGTTACCAAGAAGTTGTTTGTGTCATAACTCAAGAAATAGTCATAACAAACTCTTTCAACAAAATCCGAAAATATCCAGACCAATAGATAATATCAATTCCACCCACTCACATGTCTAGTACATTGAGGGTCATTTAGAAGTGTGAGTACAATTGCTCACAAGTAAGGAAATCAATTAGAATAAATTGAAATTTATGGACTAGCGTAACCAATTTATGAGTCCAGAATAGATTTTAAATCAAAATCAGAAAAATCTTTCTGTAATGCACCAACTTCACCTCTGTGGTTGTCTAATACAACCATAGTGCTCGAGAAACAAAGACTGACTCACAAATTCATAAGAATCGAACAGTACAATGTAGAGTTTCTTAATCATGAGACACTCAATTAAGGTCAAAGTTTCAAATCGATTTGCCTTGGTTCCCATTAACACGCATATCTCTCCATACACGCCTAGTGTGGTCACCTGAATCATGCATGATCACGGACAGCTTAATCAATCTATCGAACATACGAAGAGTTGACTTTTCTGCATGAGCTGAATCCACAGCGCCAAAATCTTTAATAGGTCTTTACTCTAACATGATGATAACTCATCCTCAAGTCGATCTTTGAGTAGACAACAACTCCTTGTTAATATCAACTACCCACGGCAGAGAATACTCGTTCATAGTCGTCACTTTGTCGAGCCGTTAGAAATCCATGCAGATTTTCAAGTCTTCAACGATATTGGGGGTTATGGAAAAGACTCAGTCTCATCAACTGTTTATGTCGTAGGTCTTCTAGTTTGGATTGAGTCGTCTAACTCGATTAACTTTGTAGGTGGCATCCTACACAAAGTGATAGAGATCAATCCGTATCTAGGAACTAGATCGATTGATAACTCAATATCCTTCTCTAGCAGCACACCTAAAACATTTCCAGGGAACACTCCCGGAAAGTCCTTGCGCACACGATACTCCTGGAACATTCTCAGCGAACATTCCTAAAAAATCGACCTTAGCAGGCATACTATCCAAATGTCTGACACCATCCAGAAAGGATAACCAAATGTGTCACACAAGGATCAAAACACAAATCACTAGCCATGGGTTCCTACAAGTCAAAACTCATATAACCCATCAAGATAAACACACACCTATAGACCAACGCACATTGTTTCGACAAGGAAACAATTCAAGAGATGACCAACTAGAGACCACGCAACGAAAACCTAATAGACCTATTCCCCAAGGTTCCCGAAAGACTCGACCAGTCTGATACCACTTGTAACACCCCCTGGGCATTATATTGGAACACGTGCGGAAATAAATTAAAAAGTAATTTGCTGGTTGTTTTCGAAAAGTTATTTTCTCCTAAGTCGGAAAACTGGGGTATAAAAATTTTCTTTTGCAGATAACTCTTAAATACCAAGATACATACATCTAAACAGTAAAATCACATTCATAACAACTTCTCTCAAAAGTTTCAATTTTAAAGAAAAGAGAAACAAAATTAAACCAAAAACTAAGGTATAATACCACCTTTACCGACCTTTCAAATACATAACCCAACCAAGACTCCTAAGCTGGTCTCTTCTACAAGACATTTATTGAAAGGACCCCCCGTGGCCATTCCACGATCAAATAATTCCTCAAACCTCTAGATCTAAGTCTCTGAGTGACTTAGGAAAACTCCTCTGCACCATCTGTATTAGAGTACCGAGGTACAATAGCGAGACCAGAAGAAACCTGATATATTTGTAAGGGTGAGGCACCAATATATGGATTTAAACACGATAACCACATGCACAACACAAAACATCAGATAACATGTAAAGTCATATATCATATAATTTTTGAAAATAGACAGTATTATATCAAGGGGGTCTCATACCCGGTCAGTTATGGTTTTTATAAAAATATGCATGACACTTCAATATTCAGGCTCTGACCTAATCTCATGAGATACCAACTTCATTTTTCGTTTAAGCTGATCAAGCTTTTTACATGGATCATTGTCAACGAAAAGAATCCAATGTCCAACACCATTGTAACTCATTGATAGATCACTCAGCAGCCAATGGTTATTGCGCACAAATTATGACATCTCAATTGTCATTACGATGAACGAGAAACTTCTGTCCACGCATTGGCAGATCACTCAGCAACCAATGGTTATCGTAGTTCATGGGCGTATTTCCCAAAATTCATTGGCCAACACATGACTCAATGATTTCTAACTTGGCAACATGGCACGTCTATCAAATAAATGCATGTAAAAATCATTTTATTCTCAAAGTTTATCTATGTGTACATTATTTCCTTGTCGAAGCTCAAAGGCTAACAACTATTCATAAAATCTTTAACTTTAAGATTCTTCAACATCAACACGAGATGCGAAGTCGGAGTGATCAATCACAACGCCCTAAACCGATGCACCAGTCTTAGGCTTGTGGTCATAGAAAACAACATTCACCATTAATAACGTTTATCGCAACGTGATTAGGACACACAGTCCACACCAACATGATTAGGACGCACAGTCCACAACGTAACACGGATCAAATATCTACGTGTAAATTACAGAAAACTAGTATTCCGACGTCTCGTATACTAGATTCACTTCCCAACATATTTATTCTTTTTCGTTCAGTGAAACACAAATACAAATTGAAACTTCAGCAACTTATCCAAGCTTGCAGAAATATTTGCAAAAGTAGGTTTTACCAGAAATTCTTTTCATTGGAAATTCATTTGTAAAATGCTAAGTTATAAAGAAACCAATTTTCTTTTGAATTCCTTCTTTTTCTTCCAAACCATCTTTAGAACATTGTTAAAATCCTTTCAAATCCCTTTCTAAAATATTGCCAACCATTCCTAAAAGTTCTCCTTCATAAAACATACTTTTAAAATTGTTTTCACTTATACTAAAATCATTTTAAGAAAAGATTTTCCTGTAGCTTTAAAATATTTTAACAGTTAGTTCTTAAAATGATTTTTCACTTCTTTCTTGAAAATGATAACATGCTAAAATGTATCCCTTTCTTAATTCCATTCTTATTCTCCTTCTTTCATTAAAAGACATTGACACATAGATTTCTTAAAATAACTTTTCATCTACATTTTGAGAAAAGATAGCGTCCTAAAATATTTTTACGATTTCATCCTTGTAATTATCCATTACTTTCTCTTTTATCAAAAGAAATCATCAACTAAGTATTATCATTGTCAAAATTCCTCATAAGGCTTTTTAAGGCTTTTATCTCAATAATTGATTGAGCACTGACAAATGTCAGGCTCCTCAGACAACAATCCACAACAATGTCATTTTCACATCAGCATCATTTCAAATAATACAGTTCATGCCATATCTCAAAGCTATAACACATTTCTACAAATAAATCATCAAGCTCAGATATATAAAACAGACAATTTTAACCACATCAGATAAACTGGGGAAATCAAAATAAAACTCAAAACAACTCAACAGACCACAAATAATAACATATAGCTATCGGGAGAAAATCCCTCAGGTAAGCTTCCCTTATTTGATTCCAAAGCAAATAAAGTCTTTCGTTCTTTGTTGAGTGCTACGATCTTCCTCACCTTGCTTCACGACGGAAGTCTAAAGATTCCAACACATAACCCAAGTTAAAACAACCAAAACATCCCATCTACTTAAGGCATAGGTTCGGCCATATCATGAAAATAGGGTTAGAGATTTCAAAATTTCTCAAACTCATGGATTAATGGTCCTTAAGTATTAGAGATTCATAAACAATGATCATTTGACAAGGATTGAACAAAAATCCCACTAAGTTTAGACACTTAGGGTTTCGGCCATGAGGTGTAGAATAGGCTAGAAATTTTCAGACTTTTCAAGCTCTTGGATTTAACAACTAAAGGTACAAAAGAGTTCAAATTAATGATCATTTATCAAAAGTTGAAACAAAACTTCCTTGCTCCACAAAAGCCCTAGGTTCGGCCTTGTTAGGAGAATAGGGAAGGAAATTTTTGTTTGATGCAAGCTCTTAGATAATGAATATAGAGATCATTAGGAGTCCATAGAAATTAGTTTCAACTCAAAAAGATTTTTCTATTAATTTCTAGAGATTTTAGAAGTTATGGATCTAAGAATATTAAATGGAAGAATATGGCATAAAACTCAACTAATAAGTGAATGAAAGAACTTAGATGAGTAGAATAAGAAAATGTTACCCTTGAAGCTTGAAGAAAATGGATGTAGATGATGAATTTTTTTGAAGAAACCAAGTGGAACTTATGAGTATTTGTTTGGTTTTGAATGTGTAAAGTTAAGAATGAAGAAGATGAGTGTATATATAGGGGGAGAGAGTGAGTGAGCCGTGGGGAGGAGGAAAGAAAAAGAGCTTGGCCTCCAAGTCTTGCTTAAGGCTTGTTTGGTTGGAGAAAATGAGAGAAAATGTGTTTTTGGAATAAAATATGATAAATTCAAAAGTGTAATGATAACTTTTTTTTGATGTGACATGGGCCATCAATCAACAAGTCACTCCATTCTCCATCAAGTCACTTTGGTCATCTCAGCCCTCCATCCTGCTCCATTGTTTACCCGATTACCGTTTTCGATCGTAACTTTCGTAGATTTCGCTCTGATAAAATATTATATTTTATTTCCGAACGAAAATTTTCAAGAATAACCAAAACCATTGGAAACATGCCAAAAACACTAACCGTTTCGTTCACGGGTCAAAATTGGGTTTTCTGCTCAGTAAACTTGTACCGGCAGTGAAAAGGCAGACCGACTTTCGTCTGAATTTTCAACCGAAAATTTAACCGTGACTTCCTACGGTAAGGGGACACAAGAAAATGAAATTATTTTATTTAAAATCACTCTTTGGGTTTTCCCAAAAATAAATATAGAAACACATGTATTTACTGCTACAGAAAAACACAGAAATCAGGGCGTTACAGATTTCGCGAAACGATGCTCCGATTTTCTCCGGTTGAGCTTTCTCTCTCCTAACCTAATTTCTCTCTCTTGCCTCTTCTATTTTGCCGGGAAGAATGGGGTGGAGCTGCTGGACGAAATGAGAAGATGAAAATTTTGTTAAGTCTATGTTTTTGACATCTCTAAATTTTGATGAATACAAAGAAAAAACGATTTTAATTGGACCTTTTGAAATCTACTAATATGTGCATTAAGTGTGCATGTTATAAAACAAAAGCATTTTAGTAAAACAACGCGTCTGAAAAATGCATCTGTGTTTACTTATAAAATGCTTCTGACTTCCGACCCAGTGGCAGCCAGTAATAAAAATGCGCCTGACCTTGCAAAGCATCTGAAAGTACTTCACGATACTTTCATTCAAAGATTAAGCATTTCCCTCAGCATTTTCAAATCAAAGAATATTGATTCAAGTGCACAAAGTATAAAAGTACAAAGCCCTGCTGTAAATTCTTTTTGTTGCAACAAGTTAGACACCTTTATGTGGTCACATACCCGTGTTGCACAAAAGGAAAGTCGTGCTGCTCAAGTCAGAAAAGCAACTGCAACTGCTCTGAAACAAGCTGTACTATGATAAAGCTATGCCAAGAAACTCGTTCAACTTGTATTGAAGCTCTCCAACGATCACAAACATTAAATGGAGATTCAGAACAACTCTTTAGCATTTATGAATGAAGAACAAAAATATATTCATCTCTCAACGGATTTATTACTGATGAGTATAAAAGAAAGACTTTGAAGACTGCTTGTAGACAATGAATCGACCAGAAATCAACCATCTAGCATTCAATACTCTTCTCGCATTCAAAGCTCTCTAAGTTCTTATTTCTGAGAATACTTCTTTGCTCAATCATTTGTATTTATTGAGAAGTTATTACTGCAGTCACACCAACCTTATTTCTTATTCACTCATTGAGTGTTACTCTGGTTGACTTGCAAAGTTGTAAACTTTGAAGCTGCTGCTTCATTTATATCTTGCTCTCTATACAACGTGAAGAGGCTTACTGAAAGAATACTTGTAAAGGAGCCTGGAGAGGCTAGGTGTGCAAAAAATACTTGTTGAAGGAGCTTGAGGAGGCTAAGTGTTCAAATAATACCTATTTGTAACCTGATCAGTTATAGTGTTAGGGTGAACCAGTACAAATCTCTGTGTCAACTTCCTTACCCTTATCTCTTTAAGTTTGCTTTATATATTTATTGTTCTAACCGAGGTTAAAAGGGTTAAGATTTAAATTTACTGGTTTGGCATCGGACGCATTAAAGTGTCTGATCCTACTTCTTTGAGAAAACTTTCATATTTTTTGAAAAGTTGAAGTAAACACAATTCAACCCCTTCTCGTGTTTTTCATCTGTTTATTTCAAATTTATTTTTCATTTTTGTCTTGAGCACGCTCTAGCATGCAACCACTACATGCTCAAGCGTGGGCTCCCTCCACGCTAGAGCATGGCCCCTTCATCGCACGTCTTTACCACGTGACAACTTTGCGATGCCACGTTCCCACACACATCTATGACCAACCCACGCTTAAGCGTCCATATAGACCACGTTTGAGCGTGCCAACGTTAAATTGTTTGGTTTCTCCATGCTCTAATATGGAGCTGTTGTTGGTACTTGACTTTTGCGCATTCCGGTGTGTTCTGAGCTCGTTTCAACTTGATTCTTCTCAATTTCGAATCACAAGCTCAGTAATACTTAAGGAATATGATTAAGCCTTCAAATATACTTAATCCTTGTCTCACACACTAATCGAGAAAATGGGGCGTTAGCTGGGTAGTCAATCGCACTCTAGAGCGTTGCTATGACTGTGTTTCTTATGTTGGTAATGGCTACAATCTCAAGAGGGGGGGTGAATTGAGAGATTGAAAACTTTTTCAGCAATTTAAAGCAAAACAGAATTTTCTTAAAGAAAATTAGTTTTCACTCAATTTTAATTCCCAAGATTCAGATTATTAAACATGTAATGATGTTAAGAAAGATTACAAGAAAGAAACAATAAGTTTAACACAAGTTGCAGATCAAAGATTCAAGTTAACAAGTATTTAAGACTCATTTACATCACACATATGCATATATCAAAAATATGAGTTTAGAGATGAGAAGAACACGCAAACCGATTTATCCTGGTTCAGCTACCTCCTCTGGTATGCCTACATCCAGTCCCACACCTCTGTGGTTTTCTTCACTATAACCAGAAATTACAATATCCAATTACAGCAACACAAGGATAACCTCCTTGCACAAACCTTTCACCAAAAAGCACACTTGCTTTTCTTACCCAAGGATCCCTTCTATCCTTATTCAATCCTAAGAGATACCCTCTCTTAATCATACTAATTCGCAGAAAGAATTGAGTAGAAGAAAGACTCTAATAGTCTGATTATACAAATTGAAGCTCTATGAAATATCACACTTTTCTCTCAAAGATGAAGCACTATGAATATTTCGAATTTCTCTTTTTAGAATGTATTAGATGTTGAAAAGTGTTGTTATGAAGTCCTTTTATAGGTATTTGAAGATTTAGATTCGTGGGTCTTATCACAAAAGTTGTTACAAGTGATTAAAAATCAGTTTTGCAAAGTTGTAACAGGATAGTCTGTGTACTACATCTGTGTACTCGTGTTTTTCAAACATTTTCAAAGCTCGTACACAGATTAGCTTCTTTGTACATCTGTGTATTAAACCAAGTCTTCAGCTTTTTCAAATGCATACATAGATGTATAGATTTGTACACGTGTGTATCTCTTGCCTTGTTCTTTGGATACACATGTGTATACCTTTGTACACAGGTGTATATTAGAACACCAACCCAGATTATTCCAAAACTCAATACACATGTTGTGTACATCGATTTATCATTGAAGAACACGTTTTGAAATATTTGAGTTGTTCTATACACAGGTGTATCATTTTTGTACATCTGTGTATTCTTCATATTTTTCAAAACATAACACTGATACACATGTGTACAACGCATGTGTACAGATTTGTAATTTCAGATCCGAGAGCTCAGTTTCGAATACACAGGTGTACAACACATGTGTACAGACAGATTTTCTTTTGTTTTTAAAACTCAACTTATCATACACATGTGTATGACACCTGTGTACAGAAAGGTTCTTTCTAAAACTTGAAATTTAGCTTTATATACACATGTGTACAACACATATGTACAATACACTTAATTTCATAATCCAATTAACATCTTTTGAAAAACCTTTCCTTTGAAAAAATCATTTATTTTATACCTTTGGAAAACTTAGTTTATTCTTAAATTCCAAGTGCTTCACCTAAGGAATCAAGTGTGCTATTTTTACAATAGCATCTAAATGATGAAATCTTCATGGCTTGATGCTTTATTCCTTGTCCATTGCTTTGTATACTTGTCCTTGCATCCTTTGATCCATGACTTTTCTTTTTCATGAGTGATCTTGCATAATACTTAACACACTATAAGTATATAATCAATATCAAAAAGCTTATGCAAAATACACTTTGTTTGTCATACATCAAAACATCAATGAGGGTTTAGTCTTACATCTTAAACATAGCTAACCCTAATTCTCCTCCTCTTATGAAAGACTGGAACCTTAGAGGGCTAACCTAAGCCCAAAGAAAATAAAAATAATCTTCTAAAACAGTTGGGCCTAACTCTAAGCCCAAATAAAAAATAACCCTACCTTTAAAAATCCTTATTTACCCTTATTTAAACTAAGTAATTCCCATTTTTATCCACATTCTCCTTTTTTCCTGGTTCGTTTCTTTCCTTCTTCTACCTCTTCCATCTTTTCCTTTCTCCCCCCTCTTTTTTTTTTTTTTTCCTGATTCTTTCCTTCTGTCTCTTCCCCTCTTTTCCTTCCTCCCCTCTTTTTTTTTCCTGGTTCATTTCTTTTCCTTTTTCTACCTCTTCCCTTCTTTTCCTTCTTCTTCCCCTCTTTTCCTTCCTCCCCCCTCTTTTTTTTTTCCTGGTTCATTTATTTTCCTTCCTCCCCCTCTTTGCAATAGCGGCTGTGCCGCTCCCTTATCCCGCTATAACAGTTTTTGGGGTCGGCCGCTACACGCCGCTATCTAGGATTGATAACATAGGGCGTTACAACTATGTTATATGAGTCGTTAATGATGAAAATGTTGTGATTCTATGAATATGATGTGAGGTCAACTTATACTATAAGGTCATAATATTAGTTAAATGAAAACCCCATAACGAATGAGTTATGTATGAGAGGTGAGGTTGATAATCACTACATTAGTACCAAAATATAGGTTATGATTTAGAGTGATAAAACCAAGTGTTGGAAAGCACCTTAGACGCATCACCATCTTTGATCTTAGCACGTTTTTTATGATCTATGTGGTTGTATAGACCCTTCTTACAAAATCCTAAATCAGTGTGCCTACCCTTCTGTCCTAACATCAACCCCATTATATGACATGTCCTAACACAATATAAATGGATGCTATCAACTTGAACCTTGTCTACATTGCTTATACAGTGATATGAAGGAATCGACAAAGACAACAGCAATCCACTTCGATCTCTTCCCATCACTATGTACCCAAAACCTTGCTGGGCAATTAGTACAGGTAAGAGGCTTACGGTCTCTGACTTTGTCCAATCTCATCAAGTGTTTTTTCTTCTTGATCCCCCCTTGTTGCAGACTAAGTGACACATATTAATCCATCCCATAACATCTCGACCAATTTTATCTTTTCTGGCGACAAAACCATGACATCTGGCATATGCAATGTAAAACTCACACGCCTCAGAGTTAGACTCGAATTCTAATCCACAAATATCATCGTTAGTCTGATCAATAATTATTTTAGACCTTCATCAACATCCTCCTTGTTTACGTCATTCCTCTCGACACCAATGTTACTTAGACAATCAACATCATTAAAATATGAATCACAACTAAGATGTACACAGTCTTTCCCACTAATATTATCCTTCTCGCAACAACCTAGCAGAGCAAATAAAACATAAAAAAAGAACTTCTCAATAATGAAGGTTGGTATGACAACAGAAAGAACTTCTCAATAAATAAAAATGATTGAACGAGAACTATTTTAAGAAAGAATGAAAGAGTTTAAGAGCTTTGAATGCACAATCCTGTAATGAATATTCACAGTTGTTCAATTCTTGCAAGTTCCTTCAATGTCTTATTTATATAGCCATCAGTAATAAATCTGTTGAGGGATATTCTTTAATGTTCAAGGCTTTGTTCTTTCATCCATAACCAAAGAGTCATTTTGAGCTTCCATATAATGTTTATGGTCGTTGGAGAGCTTCATAGTACAAGGAACATACTTCTTTGCATCAGAGTGCAGGTACGGGTCAGAGCAGGTGCAATGCTTTCTATTACTTGGGAAGCACAAACTTCCTCTTTTGTGAAACAGTGAGATATGACAACTTAAAGTGATCTGTTTATTGCATGCAAAAGGGTTGTAGCAGTTCCTTTATGCTTTTACTTTTGTACTTGAGTCAGCATATTTGAATTTGCTTTGATGAGATCGCTTGACTTAAAGTGAAGGGTCTGTACTTTAATTTCAGACACATGTTCTTCAATTTGTTTTAAATTATGGTTCAGATGGATTGCGTGCATAAGTTCTTCAGAGTCATAAGTATGACGCTTGCCTAAATAAACTCAAACGCATGATAGACTATAAGACACATTGTTCATTTTCAGTTATCTAACTTAGATATTGTATTTTTTGCACACTTAATGCACTTGTTAGTAGATTTCAAATAGTTCATTTAAAATCATTTATCTCAAATGTTTGGATCCATAAAAAACACGGTAACAAAGCTTTAGACACTTAGAGACTTAACAATCTCCCCCCTTTTTTTGATGATGACAAACATTTTCATATGATTTTATTGAACGTTTTATAACCATAGTTATATAAGCAGAGAGGATAAACGTTAGACACATGAACTTATAGTCACACACAGACACATATAACGAAAATAAGGTGCTCCCCCTAAACTTATGCTTTCTTTTATCAGAACATACAATCATTTTAAGATATTCAAAGCATATAATAAGGTGTTCATTTTTGTTTTTCCCCCTTTGTCCTCAACAAAAAGATGCAGATAAGAACATAATAACTGAATATGTTTCATTTGATTCAAACATCACAGACAAGTAAATTGCTTGAGAAAGAAATATATTCAAAACAGTTTAGTACTCCTTATTCTGCATAGCTAAGAACCCTCTCATAAGGAAATCTTGTAATTCATCAAACTTCTTGTTGAGAGCTTTAATTCCAGCATGAGCAACAAGATGCACAAGATGTTTAGAGCCATCTGAAGCAGAAGTGATAGCAGTGGAAGGGACAGAAGAAGTAGAAGGGCCAGACTCATTACTTTCCATAATAATCCAAGGATTTTCATAAGGAACATTCTCAAGACAGTACTAAGGAAGAGAGAATCCAGAAGAAAAGAAGTAAGAGATATCAAAGATAAAAGGAAAAAGAGAAACATAAAGAGGAAAAAGAGAATGTAAAGACCAATTTGGAAAAAGAGAAGAAATGAACGAAGAAGGTGGTTCAGAAGAACCAATGATTTCAAAGTGAAAAGAAAAACTAATAGGTTTTTCTAAAATAGAAGGTAAAAGATAAGTTAGAAAAGGATGAGAAACTAAGGAACAAGAAAAGTGATCAAAGAACAATTCTAAGTCCCCCGTGTTAACAGGAAAACTAACTTTGCAAAGATCAAAAGGAGTTAAAAAGAATTTAAAGGGAAGGTTAAAAAGATAAGGTGTAAAAATAAAGGTTGGGTAGAAAGGGTAAATCTTCCAAGACTTCATCCTTTTTCTATCAGAATATCCTACCCAAGGAATCCTGTAGAATGAGATTCTGTCCCTGAGAGTAGGTGTATGAAGCTTATCTTCCTTAATCAAACCAGAGTGGTTAGTAGGGTCACCAACAACTTTTCTGCTTGGACAACTCCACAGAGAGGTACTCCAATATGCAGACTTTAGCTCCACATCCTTGCGAGTGAGCAAGGAGCTCTTCTTGACACTTTGAAGACGAAGAGACTTAGGAGGCTTCCAATACTGTCCTCTGTCAGGACGAATCTTGATGATGGTATCAGGTCACATGCAGGAAGTGGGGTCGGGTCTCCATCTCCATGATGATCTCATGGTATCATTCATCCTTACTTCTGTCTGTTCTCCAGCCAAATCATTGATGACTTTTAAGTCGGCAAAGGTTAAGGTGTTGGGCTCAACACAGTGAATTGGTTTGGGTTTGAGGGATAGAGGTTTGAAGGGTGATGTGTTTTTTTTGGTATTCCTCTTTGAGGGGCTTCAAGGAAAGATTTGGGTACTTTCCAGGAAATGTTGGGCTTCCATGATGGAATGATAGGTGAAAGGTAACAGCTAAAAGTGAGTGAGTTTCTAGTTGTTGTGGTGATGAGTGTATGGGTGAGGAAGATGCCTGAGACGCCCCAACGTCCCATTAAAGAAAAACCCAAAATATTAAAGCTTAATCGTGCTATTAGCGATAAGCGGTTATACTTAAACAGCGGAAAATTAAAACTTAAGATGCAAATAGTTAACATGCAGATACATCAACATACATCACACATATATAGATAAATATATACATCATCTCCTAATACATAACTGCCAAGGGATTCCCATCAGTAGGATCCCGAAATATGTACAAAACGGTGGTATGTAACATAAAGAAAATACATCAAAAGATAAAAAGGGAAGATGCCTCGCCGATTCTCTCCACACCCTGTCCCCTCTCAAAATACAACAAAACCTCACTCACACCTATACAGATGGCACTGGCTCGAGCCATCAAATACTACCACCCTCGTCTGCATCCCGCGGCCCGGCAGGTCCGGACACTCCTCCGCTCTCACTGGACGAGCTCCTGTCCGACTGCCTCTGAAACCTCTGCCGGTAAAGTCTACTATCACGGGGATGAAACTGTCTGGTAGATACTCGAGAAGACTCTGAAACCATAGCCCGGATCTCTGGAGGCGCTGGAACCTCTGGAAGGGGTGCCAGGCCCTGGGCGGGGGCAACTGGTTCCTCCTCCTGGATAGGTGCCAACTCGGGTCCTGGTGCTGGTGCCGGTGCAAGTCCTGGAACTAGTACCTCAAAGGGTACCATGAAGGGATCTGGGGCCATGCCTGGCATCGGCGGCATCGGCGGTATGTGTCCATCTGGCTGTCCTACCTGGAAAGGAAGAGTAGTGCCAACGCGGAACGTGCCGACGAATCCTATCGGCGCTCCCTGTCCGAACCCGGAGGTAATGGACGTAGGACCCATATACACAACGAAGCGAGTGACTGGGTCCACGAGCCACCCGTTCGGATCTAAACACTCAACCTCAAAGGTCCCCGAGAGGGGGAACCCCGGGTCCTGAGTCATCCATGGGTGATCCCAGTGCGCCATCAACACGATCTGGATCTGTTATGCAAAACATATATGTACAAGCATACAACAAAAGAAAAGGGGATAAGAAGCCATATAACATCAAGCGTGGAAAGGGTTTAGCGACATTTAATTCTATAACAGCACGATAAACATCCATCTCCCAAAATATAGTTTATATATATATATATATATATATATAACACAAGCATCCTCAATTCACATCTAGGGTCTTTTCCTCTACCCCCATCATGATGCAATGCAAATGTGTATGAATCTTCTCAGGTAGTCGGCCATATCCGGATATCACAACAATCGACACGTCCCAGAGGCCCCGGCGTACACCCTCGTCCGCGGCTGGAGGGTGCCCATGCAAAGCAATGGCACTATAGCTACACAACCGGTGCACACCTCTGGACCACGGCCAGGGTGCTCATGCAACGCATGAACTATAGCTGCAACTAAAATGAAATCATGTCTGGGACGGTCCGCCGTTAGCCTAGACCCCAGGAATTCTCCCTCCGAGGAATAGACCCCAACGACCATGTTTCAGGTCCACAAAACGACCATGTTTCAGGTCCACATATCACAGACCATGTTTCAGGTCACCTCCTAGTGCCATAACCGCTCATCATAACCTCATAAATAACCTCAATAAAATCTCATCATCATATAACATCAATCATCTCGGTTAGGTACTACTAACACATAAAGTATGATTTCCCCAATACATCATCAATGCTCATCATATCTCATCACTTACTCAAACTCTACTCATAATCATTACACTCATGACATCATAACATTACTCCATCAAATCCTCATATTAATCATGGCATCATGTCATCATATCAATCATGGCATCAATTCCAATATAATAATAATAACAATAATAATTTTCATAAGATATATCAACACTCAGTATCAGTCATCAATCATCATATCAACGCAACTAATTCAAGCAAGTCACAACAGCCAGTCATAAAATAATAAAATAATACATTTTTTTATCGTAACGACGATAAACGCACAATTTCAATATCATCATTGGTACCACTAGGTAGTCCCCAATGTGACATGGACATTGTCCGTTACTCGCTCTCGAGTAGGGTTTAGGTCGCCCTACGCCATTATCGAACTAAATGTAACTGCGCCATTTCCGACGTTAAATGGTTTCTTTCCCCCACCTGGAGGGTCGTACGATGAACGAAACGAGACGAAACGAGCGTTTCCTCCACGAGCTCAATTCTGTCCAGCACGGTTCTAGGGCCTCGGAGCTTCCAAAAATTCACCTAAGCATCACATTATGAAGCACACGTTACCACGAGTTCATCCTCGAAGACGGAATTGAATTCCGATAACCGAAACGAAAGATATAAAGATAAACGTAACGAAACGACTTTCGATATAAACGGGAATAATTTACCTTCGACTATTGAAGAAACGGGGAAGAGGAGAAGGAAGGTATCGTCACTACGATCCCAACCACGTACTCCGTTTTGCGAAAGGACGATCGGGCAAGCCACACTCACTCAAGAACTCTCTTCTCTCACTAAACTCTCTCTCTTTCTCTCTCTATAGCCCTCTCTATTTTTCTCAGCTTGCTCTCTGCTCTCTGCTTCTGTTTCTCTCATATGGCTTAAGTGACTTTGTGTCACTTAAGCCCTTTTTATTTTTCTGATTCACGCTGCCACGCTCGAGCGTGGAACTTTTCACGCTTGAGCGTGGTCACGCTTGAGCGTGGACCATTTCACGCTTGAGCGTGAAAACCACCACAGCCATGCAACCACTCAGAGGCTGCCACATCAGCGCCCGTTGACACGTAGCAAGTCAAAGCATGGCCCTTGTCTGGTTGACTTGGGCGCTTGAGCGTGGACACACCCACGCTTGAGCGTATTGTGGACGCTCGAGCGTGATGTTTGCCATGCTTGAGCGTTGACTTTTGACCAGAAAGTCAACTCTTTACGTCCAGGGCCCGTTCGATGTCCGATTGACCCCAAATTTGAGATATAGGCTCCTTAGGACCTAATAAACAATTTCTAACCATAAAAAATGCCTAATCTCCTCTTTAACTCCAAAATTTTGTTCCACCCTCAATTATCTAAAAGACACTAACCGGAAACCCTAGCTGGTCTCTATACCTCAAATCACCTCTCAGTTATACAATCCAAACCTTAAACCTAAACATCATACATAACCACACATAAAAATAACGGATGTTACAATGCCTGGTTTACTAGTGGTTGTGAGAAGGATTGTGGCGGTGAGTCATTATCTAGGGTAAGATTGAGGTTGAAAGATCTAAGAGATTGTGATAGAAGGTTGGTAGCAATAGAAACTTGTGCTAAGAGAGAAGAGTTTGATTTTGAGGGTTTGGTAGATGATAAAGGAGAAGAAGGGTTTGGAGAGGGTTCTGCCTTTGGTGGTGAGGGTAAAGGTTCTTGAACCCTTGATGGAAAGACAGGTGGAGTGTTGACCTTAATGAGGTCAATCTATGTGAACAACTTCACAAGATTTGCAGTAGAAAAGGTCTTCAGCCTTGTAGACATTCTTACTAAGGTTCCCTCTGCCTCGGGCTTCCTCTTCAATTCTTTCTTCTTGGGGGTACCAACAGGCTCCCCCTGAACCATTTCCTTCTTCAGAATCTTGGAAATAGTTTCATGGTCATCATCATCATCAGACGCACTTGAGATGACCAATTTCCTCTTCATTTGGAGCATTGGCCTCTATTTGGGGTTAAGAGGCACTGGCTCCTCAGAATCCTCAAAGTCTTCTGTCTCTTCTAATTCTTTAGCAGATTCTTCATCTAGCTTGGCAACCTTTTCTTCTTTAGTGTCAGACACTTTCCCTGGTTTTCTCAACTTCATCTAGAAAGCGTCCTAACACCCACAAAAGTGGACAAATCAACTCTAACGGCACTAAGTTGAAAACCCTTGTTGGCCAACAGCTTGCTGATAAGCATCCTATAGGTGTAGGAGATTCATTTCTGCTGTCTTATCATCTTTAACATGTATTTGAAGATACGATCATTTCTATCTGTCTTCTTAAGGCACAACATATGAAACATAGCAAATTTGTCCATTTTGTTCACATTGTCCCTCGCTTCATTTCTGGGCATCACGCAGTTCGGAAGTAGAACATGGAGAAAGTGTCCTTTTGGGAGTAACTTGGAAGCAGCCTTGCTTCTAGGGTTTGTGATTCCATAGAGGACTTGATTTAATGCATCTTCACCTTTAGTTTCCTCCCATTCTTCCACAAAGTCTCTCCCTTCCCTAAGGAAACCAGTTACCTCTTGTAAATTTTTCAACGAGAAGAGATATGTTTTCCCTTCTATCTTGGTGCGAAGAAAGAGTACCCTTTTGTTCAGTTTGACCTCAACATTTTCCAAGAATAGTTGTACCATCAGAGGGTACACATATTTCTTCAGTCCAAAGAACTTCGTCCATCCATAGACCTCAATTTCTGGGAAAACGTCCATCCCTCCTTTCTTGATCTTCATCAAGTCAATTGTTCTTCTAGCAACTACCTTCTAAAGGTTCGACCTATGTGTAAGGTTCAAGTTTACATTTTGATTCGAAGGTAGACTATAAGTTCCCCTATGTGTTTTATTTTTCCTATTTAACCTTTTTACCAAAACATGTGTTGGTAATTAATTTTTTGATTCTGTAGGTTAATTCAGACATAGAACAGTGGAACTTGCTTCTTGTTACTAGCTTGTTCTAGATGACAACAAGACATTAGTGAAGTGAAGGTTTGTCATTGTCCTTTTAGATTTTTTTTTTAATGTTTCAGTAATGCATATGATAATAGTACTTTCAACATAGGGGATTGTTTTAATCTTTTGTTTGATAGAGGTATATAAGCTTTTCTTTTAAGCACCAAAGTTTGATTATGGTCGATTTTGTTGATTAATCTTTTGTTTGCTAAATGGTGAATGTTGTTTTCTGATGGCTGAATGCTGTTTTTTAATTACTGAATGTTGTTTTTGATTGTTAAATGCTATTTTTGATTGGTGAATGCAAATGAATGTGCAGAAAGCAGTGAAAATGACAATTACAACACCATTTTCTGGATGGACCTTTTAGTGTGAAAGACTATAGCGTTTCATTGGACAAATGCTATTGTAGTTAAACATAAGACAGTGCCTTAGAAGCGCTATCCTTGTTTACAACTTTTGATAGCGCCAATATAGATAGCGCCCGAAAGAGCTATAAAATGCTGAAATTAAACGCTATTAAATCACGAATCTGTTGTAGTGATTTTCTAGTTTGCAATGAAATTTCAACATCACTATCAGAATCTTTTTTTGACTCGTCTGATTCATGATCAGACTCTTCAACTTTCAGTGCTTTTGATGATGCTTTTTTAGCTTTAAGGGTACTAGATTTTCCCTTTTTGGTGGTGTTGTCTGATGTGTGAAATCTCAAAGTGTACGATTTCGTCGTCAAGTAATAAATAGATTGAATCCACAAAGACTATGTCTATGAACACCAATTAATTAATTAATTAATTCAATTCAATTAAACAATTGGAATATATTTGGGAGAAGTGGTGAATGTAGTAACAAGTTAATTAAATAAAGAAATATTTGAGTGTAAAATTCAAGAACAAATAGCAAATTATCAAGAAAGGAGATTTCAAATTAAAGAAAGCTTCCAGGATTGGGGGTAATCGCAATGATACAAGACAAATCCTAATTGACAACCCTTTTATTAAAATTGAAATTCAATTGAAGGTGAACTACCCTAAATTAGCTAACGTTCCCTCTCGAGATTCAAACACAATGTCCAATTAAACCAATTCTTGCTCTCGTGATAATTGAATTTAAATTGAAACCTTTACATTTTATGATGATTCGTTAAGTCCTTGAAAGGCTAAAGCTACTCTCGTGATTTTGACCTTAAGTTCAATTCTTATGGTTCCAATACCTAGGTTCACTTCTTAGTTCTTCTCTAGAGTATCTAAGACATGCAAATATGTGGCCAAAAAATTCACATGAATAATCGCAATAAGGGTTGAATCAAAGAACAATCAGAATTAATAAAAGGGGTAAACCAAGTCAATTATTCATCATCAAAGTACCAAAGGGCATTGTCCAATCCTAGAAATGAAGGAAGTCATATGGATAGAAATCAACATGTATCCAAGAGGGAAGAGAGAAGATGGGGGAAGAGGAAGAGCAATCCTAATCTCCAGTCCTACCCTCCAAAAACAAGATGGAGAACCCTATTTTCAAGCCTAATGTGTCAATTTATAGTTTAGGTTAAAAAAAGTCCAAAACTCACTCAAATTGCACTTAAAAACACTAATTTTCAGATTTCCTGACCGCGATCCATGACCATGGGTAATTCCACGGCTAGGCCGTGGAATCCTCTGCCAAGTTCAATTCTGTCCAGTTCTAGTGATCCACGACTGTGGGTAATTCCACGGCTTGGTCGTGGAGTCCTCTCCCAAGCTCCTTCGCTATCTTCTGTGCAGCTGCTCGATCCATGGCTATGGGTTTTCCATGGCCAGGCCGTGGAGTCCTCTGTCAAGCTCTTTTGCTCTCTTTTGCGCAGCTGCGTGATCCATGGCCATAGGTCATTCCATGGCCAGGCCGTGGATGCCTCTGGGATGATCTTTTGTCCCAATTTGCTCTCCTTTAAGCTCCAATTTCAATCATTCAAGCTTTCCACCATTTTCTAAGCTAATTAAGCACCGATCCTGCACAACAAAACTAGAAACATGGCAATTATCTGAACTAAAGGAAAATAAACAAAAAGGGAAACTAAAATGACTAAATGAACATAAAATGCATTCAAAACAAGAACAAAATATAATGTTGTTTCACACACATCACTGTCTTCATTCAGCTCTTGTTCATGCACTTGGAGAGTTCCAAGTAGACTACTCATCTCAAAATTTGAGAGATCTTTAGCCCGTGAGATTGCTTTAACAAGTGGTTTCCACTGCTTTGGAAGAATTTTTAAGATCTTGCATACCTTATCAACATTGGTGTAAGTTTTTCCAAGATATTTCAGACTGTTGGTGATAATCTAGAATCTTCCAATCATTTGAGCAATAATTTCTCCTTCTTCCATGGTGAATAACTCATACTTTCGTACAAGCATGTTTATTTTTATTTCCTTCAGTTTGGTGGATCCTTCATGAGTTACTTTTAGAGTATCCTATATTCCTTTGGCTAATTAACTTGCATGAACCTTTTTAATCTCTTATTGACTTAAGGCACACATCACTGTATACCTTGCTTTATGATTTAGCTCCCGTTTGGTTTTCTAAGCCGCAATCCATTAAGCTTTTGGTATCTCCTGATTTGTTGTTTCTTCTTTGGGTTTGTATAGTGTAACGCCCTGAAAAATGTTTTATCTGTTAATTAATTTCTTCCAAGAATAAATTGTTTGAGAATTATAGTTTGACAATTATAAATAATATTTGTTGTTTATGCCTGAGAATTCAATCGAATTCGAATAAAATACTCAGATAAGAACCAGATTGTGTTTTGACACTCGGTACGGATTTACACTGTAAATTGTAATTCCTTGACCTGGTATATGTCTGAGGAAGATAAATCATAAAATAATTGTTTGAGCTTCTCTGTGTTATTTTTAGGCTGAGTCGATGACAATATTATTATTTTAATCAGGTCCAATAAAGATGACATTTTGTTTACTCATAAGCCAAGCAAAAGGCTCAATGTAGAAAAGTGTAATGATAATGATTGTTGGACCCTTGGTCTGACCTCCATAACATACTAAGGGTTTGGAAATGAGAACCTTAACACATCTTTACACAAACATGAAATAATTATGTGAGAACTTTAGCTCAGTGTAAAGGGAGCCGATGATTCGGTCCCAAGTACATCAAGCATCTGAAAAGCACATCGAATGAATTCTTTCGGAATCATGAGGTTTATCCGGTGGATAGACAAAATTAAACGCATTGACATTATTGTCTAAACACATAGTTGATACTCTGTTCCATAAGACCTTTGTGCCTAGGAAGTTGAGCTTACATGTCTGCGCGCATGAAGACGTGCTAGTGATGACCTTAAATGCTCTTGGGGATGGTCAGGGTAGGAAGGTCATAAATGGCCAGTTGGTGATTCTTCTTGGTCGTGGAGTTCCATGCAATAAACTGACATCTATGACTACACGCTAGCCGGTCCAGGTTATCGAGAGTGTTCCACAATCAGTTATAGTACCACAATGTGGCTATTACTATTGAATGCACTATATGACTAATACCGGCAGTTGTGAAACATGAGCTCTAACCACTCCTTCCGAACGTTCTATAAGCACCATGGTGTATGGGTCTTAGTCTTCCTCGAGTATTAAACATCTCTTATCTAGGATGACTTCTTTGGGAGCTTCTTCAGTTGCCCCTCCACCTACACCCTCTACGGTGTCCCCTCTGATCTACCCTATTGGTCGGTCTTTTCTCAGGAACTGTAGGCAGACTCCTCAGAAGAGGACCTCTTATCCCGTTGAGTTGGAGCGGTTGAGGAAGAAGGCTCGAGTGATCGAAATCTCGTCCGACTCCGAGGTGGAGGAGGAGGAGATGGAGGATGATGAGGAGGAGATAGAGGAGATGGAGGAGCCTGAGGAGGACCCCTCGGAGCACTTTTACGGAGGACGAGGACGTTGCCTCTTCATAGTTCTGTAGGCCAGCTGGTTAGTCCTAGTGTCTGAGACTAGGAGTTATTTTGTGGAGCTGCGTCTCCAATTATTATATTTATTTCCAGTTATTTTTTTCTGTTGACGATTGTATTCCCGCCACTTTATTTCCGTCGTTGTATTTGTATTCGTACCTATCAAAGGACATAACTTTTGTTATGAAAAGTACTATTTAAAATCATAAATTCATACAAGATCACACATTAATTGACACAATCTCATATTAATACAAATATTCATATATTAATATACATATTATCATTAAAAGTTAGTAAGTAATTACAAAATAATATCCATGGCCACACATTAATTTAAATATAATTATATTTATTAACACGTACATATTTGTATCGATATCATAACATTATGAGTAAACATATTATCGTATGTATATATATAAAAATACTGTAACAATAGAAACAATTACTTATCAATTATATTAATAATAATATTAACGTCATTAGTAGTAGAAATGATGATGATGATGATGATAATAATAATAATAATGACAACGACTACAAAAATAATAATAATCTTATTAAATAATAATAACAATAACAATAACAGCTAGGCATCCATAGTAACATATACCCTTATGCAAAAACTATGGTGTTACAATATAGGGAGAGTTATGGTGACGGTCTTCCGGTCCTCTGGCGAGGCCTTGTTGTCATTCTCTATCAGGACAGAGGTTGACTTCTTCCAATGTGGGATTGGTTTCTAGGAACCTATTTGGAGGATGCCTCTATTGACCTCTTAGGATCAGGCGATTCTAGGACCTTTTGCTCGAGATGATCCCCGTTTTGCCGATGCAACGTCCCAACACCTACAGTGGAGACATCACCAATAGTAGCAGCATCAACAACACCGACTGTGGTGTGCCAGTTGCAGCGCCTTTGGTGATTTCCCCAGCACCCTCGGTGACTTCATTAGGAGCTTCTTGAGTTTCCCCTCCAGCTACACCCTCTATTGTGTCCCCTCTGATCTACCCTACCGATCGATCTTCTCTCAGGCACTGTAGGCAGACTCTGCGGAAGAGGACCCCTTGTCCCACTGTGTTGGAGCTGATGAGGAAGAAGGCTCGAGTGATCGAAATCTCATCCGACTCCGAGGTGGAGGAGGAGGGGATGGAGAGGATGATGAGGAGATGGAGGAGCTTGAGGAGGACCCCTAGAGCGCTTTATGGAGGACGAGGATGATGCCTCGTCATAGTTCTGTAGGCCAGCTGGTTAGTCGTAGTGTCTGAGACTAGGAGTTACTTTATGGATTTGCGTCTTTATATTTATTTCCAGTTACGTTTTTCTGTTGGTGATTGTATTCCCGCCACTTTATTTCTGTCGTTGTATTTGTATTTGTACCTCTCGAAGGACATAACTTTTGTTATGAAAGTACTATTTTAAAATTGATGGTTATAACATTTATAATTATGCTATATAAAATTGTTTGTGAAAAAAAACCATATTTTCCGATAATATTTCTTTTTCGCTTTACTCGGTCTTATAAAATGTCACAGACGATGTAGTGCCCGAGAAGGGTGCTACATATGGGCCATCTATGATTATGTCCCACAAATCTGAATTTGTTGACATGATAAACTATTGGAATCTTTCTTTCCAATAGATGTAGTTTTCTCCATTAAAGAATAAAGGTCTGATCATGAATTTTCCTTCCATCCTTTAGGTGCTTCCGCTTGTGCTAGCTCTAGCAGTTATGATTTCTGTTCAACAGGATCTTTCCTCAACACTGTTAAGTGCTCAACCTAGAGGTTAAGCTCTGATGCCAATTGAAATGAACAGATTAAAACACGAGAAAGCGGATTGAATTGTGTTTTACTTAAACTTTTGAAAAACAATTATCTTTTTCGCAAACAGCAGAGAACAGACACTTTGATGTGTCTGAGGTTTTCAAACACAGAAAGCAGAAGTGTTTAAGATTTAACAAATTAAACCCTTGTTAGTACAACTTTTTTATTTTTAAAGCAAACAAGGCATGCAAAACATCAATATGAGACAAGTAATCCAAACTAGATTGGCACCACAGGCCTCAACAATCATTTGCAGCAAGCCCAAAATTTATTGATAAAAATAAAAAATAAAGAATACATAACATGGGGTGACTAGGCCAAAACCCATGGAGAAAATAGTCATCTAAATCTAAAGTCTGGAAGACCAATCCTATTGCGGATGATGTCCACTCTAATAAAATCAGGAACTAAATCCCACCAAACAAAACGGTGGTTTACAAGTCCAAAAGCGGCTAACTTGTCAGCACAGTGGTTTCCCTCTCTAAAATTATGGGAAGCAATAAACTTCATTCGTTTGCTAAGAATGAGACAGTTTTTCCACCGATTCCTAAGATGTCAAGGAACAATAGTACAACTAGATAAACAAAGCGGAAACAAAAAGCTAAGGGAAAGAACACCCATAGATTTATGCTGGTTCACCTCAAACCTTGGGCTACACCCAATCCTTGGCTTCACCAAGTGTTTCCACTATAACTGATAAGGTAACAATACAAGCATTATTTTCACACCTAGCCTCTTGAGGTTCCTAAGGGCTTGTTTGGTGGTCAGGATAGGATATGGACATATAGGATAAAAGATCATGATAGGAGTAGGATATGATATGAGCATGATAAGCTGTTATCCTATTCGACGTTTGGTGTCTACCTGATAACCAACTGGATAGCATTTTATTAGATTTTAGTTTTTATTCTAAATGTTTTAATATTTATTATATTTTAGTTATTTTATAATTTGCATTTTTTTAAATTATATTAAAAGATAAAATTATCCTTGTGATAATATTACATATTGTTTTTTTTACCAAAAAAATAGTACATGTAGTTTTTAAAAATTTTAAAATATTTTTTAACTTAAATTAATTTTTTTATAATTTTAAATATTCATTTTTAGTTTTTACTTTACATATAGTTAAATTATTAGGATAATTTTTATATTTTCAAATTTTTAAAATAATATAAAATAATAAAATTAGCCTTCTGACAAAATAAAAATAAAAATAATTTTAAATATTTTATATTTTATTATACCCTTTTTGGTTACCATGTTATATTTATTATACTTTAATTATTTTATATATAAAATATTTTTATATTTTATTATACTTTAAATCACTTTATCATATCCTATTGAGTTCTAACCCAGCTCTCCCCTCAGGATATAATTTTAACTAGATGGACAGGATATGATAGGTGACAGGATTGATTTATCTTATCCTATTGGCTCACCAAACAATAGTTTCAAACAGGATATGATAGAATATCCTATTATGTCTTTCTTATCCTGACCACCCAACGAGCCCTACAAGTATTGTTTTCATACCTAGCCTCTCCAGGCTCCAAACACAAGTATTCTATTATGCTAGCCTCTTCAAGCTTTACAGATCTGACGAAAGTTTGTGAAGCATAAGCTTCAAGTTACAACTTTGCAAGTCAACTTAGTAACACTCAGTGAGTGGATAATGAAAGTTGGCATGACTGTAGAAAGAACTTCTCAATAAATACAAATAATTTAGCAAGAAGTATTTTAAGAAAGAATGAAATAATTTAAGAGCTTTGAATGCACAATCTTCTAATGAATATTGACATTTGGTCGTTGGAAAGCTTCATAGTACATGGAACATACTTCTTTGTGTAATTTATCAGAGTGCAGGTAAGGTTCAGAGCAGGTGCAGTGCTTTTCTATTACTTGGGTAACACAAACTTCCTCTTTTGTGCAACAGTGAGATATGACAACTTAAAGTGAAATATTTGTTGCATGCAAAAGGGTTGTAGCAGTTGCTTTATGATTTTGCTTTTGTACTTGAGTCAGCATATTTGAATTTTCTTTGACGAGGTTGCTTGACTTCGAGCGAAGGGTTTGAACTGTGCTTTCAAACACATGTTCTTCAATTTGTTCAGACGGATTGTGTAACACCCCGTTTTTCGTAAATAAGCTTAATACATTTATATGTATTATATATATGTTTGCATATGCTTGTTAGGTTGTTTTTGATGTCTAAGTTCATGTTTGGGAAAGTTTAGCCTTAGAAAGGTTCAACCTTTTAGAGTCCTAGTAACTTGTTTCATCGTTTTGGCCATATCTTGAGTTCTAAATGTCCAATCGAGGTGATCTTTGTGGTGTTGGAAAGCTAAGAGAATTATATACAAGTCTTATGTTATGTGTTTTGGCCAAATCTATCATCTAGGTGGTCTCGCAAGGCATTCTTTCAGAGCCCCATGCTCAGGAGTTAAGCACGGCCGTGCTCAACAGGGGGCAAGGCCGTGCTCAGGTATCAGAGTCTTTAAATAGAGCAGTTTCGTGAGGGTTACGAGCCAAACCCTATTTTGGCACTTTGGGCGGCTTTTGTGGGGCAAAAACTTCTTCCCTCTTCCTCCCCTTGAACCCCTTTGATGCCCTTGGTGTTCTTGCTCTAGTTTTGGTAGATCTTGGTTGGTCTGTGCCAATCGTAGAAGGTAATGGTTCCTTCCCTCTTTAGTACCCTTTCTTGTTTTGATTTGGGAAACTAATTGGTTAACCTTTTGTTTGACAAAGGCTTGGAAAGCTAGTCAAGCCACTTGAGGGAAACGCGTTGGTTCTTCGTTTGGGTTGCCAGTTGGCTTTCGTTAGTTGGAATCTTCATAACAGGTATGGGGAGAAGGAATAGTATTGACATGTAGGCATTGGGGGTAGCGTAAGATGAAGGGTTAACCCATGACCCTGTCATATGTTGTTGTCTATTTGATGTTAATTGATGTATGTATGATATGATTATAATGTTAATGGCATGCTTTAATTGTTATACTGTTTCATGTTAATTATTGATGATGTATGAATGGATGGTATTGGTATGCCCATTTGAGTATGATATTTAATGATGCCATGAATGTCTATGATGATGATAATGCTATTATGATGATTATGTTGTTATGATTATGAGGATGTTGTTATGAGAATGATAAGACTGTTATGATAATGATGATGATGTGGTGCTCTGAATGAGTGTTGATTGTTGTGGATGTTAATGCCAACAGTGACGTTAATAAGACTCTAACCAATTAATAGGGCTTATTAATGATGTTAAGACGTCAAAATACGTTAACGATGATAACGAGATTTAAGGGATGTTGTCCCAGTTGTTCATAAGATATGAATATAGTGTGAGAGGTAAGGTTATGTTCATAGGGCTTAGTTAAAGACCCTAGGATTGATTAGTGAGTGTTCTAGGAGTGTTAATGACGAAGCTGTGATTAAAGGATTAATTCCCCATAATGATAAGACATGAATATTAATGAATAACAGTTAAGATTAATGAAGCTGATGTTCGATGGATTAGTTAAAAGTCAATAGGTTGAATCTGTGATCTGTCCCAAGGATTTGGGAAAGGGTTTCTGACCCTTTCTGCCCAGATCAGTACGGCCACGCTCCATTGAGCACGACCGAGCTTAACAGGGAGCACGCCCGTGCTCCAGTTTGAAACCCAGAGCAGGGCGTGCAATTGAGCACACCCGTGCTCAGCAGGTAGTACGACCGTGCTTGCCTGCAGGTCCAGCATGCCCGTGCTAAGGGTGAGCACGCCCGTGCTCACCTGACCAGAACAGAACCAAAATACTGAAAACAGGGGTTCTACCCCAAGGTATCCAATTAATGAAAGAAGACACCAAACCAAGTAAAGATGAGCTAGATAACTTAAATATGTTGTTTTGTACCTTGGTAGCCGAGTGGCCAAGGGGGCCTTGATGCTTAATGGTCAAGGTGTTGAGCTCTGTACCTGATCAGTCGGAGTGTTAATAATTAAAGTGGAAAGATGATGCTCTGTACCTTGGTAGCCTACCGTTCGCTCCAAGGGGGCCTCGATAGCCGAGTGGTCGAGGTGTTGAGCTCCGGTGCTTATTGGCCAGAGTGTTGTTGTTTTGTACCTTGGTAGCCCACTGGCCAAGGGGGCCTTGATGCATAATGTCAAGGTGTTGTTAAAAGATATTGGACCATGGTAGCCTAATGTTCGCTCTAAGGGGGCCTTGATGCTTAATGGTCAAGGTGTTGAGCTCTGGTGCTTTTTGGGCCAGAGTGTAAGTGAAAACAGTTTGTGATAAAAGATTAAAGACTAAAGATGAAAGATAACGTTGATGATGAAGATGGACTTGGGTAGCCGAGTGGCCCAAGCGGAGGTGGTGATTGTTGGTTGTGTGTTGTGTTGCCCATTCATTCATTGGAGTAGTGGAGTAGCGTTGCATCGCATAACATACATTGTTTGGAATGATTTATATATATGATATTGATGTGATGAGATGATTGTGTTGATATGTTATGATGCATGTTCATCTTGCTAACTGCTTCCATGCCGTTATGTTGATATATATGTTTCTTACTCCCCGTCTTTTGTCGTTGCCTTGCATGTACCCTTTTTGTGTTACGCAGATGACGGTGAGCAGCATGATGAGGAGTGACTCTGAGGAGCCGCTTTTTGAAGTTTAGTTTATGTTTAGTTTAGTTGTTATCCGAGTTGTTTTATCGGATTGGTTATACCAGCTTTGTAATGTGACATCGGGGTTGGGTTTCGTTTATATGTTTATGTTATGTTTTCTTTCAAACATGTTTTATTTTTCGTGTATGATGTTTTGTTTCAATGTGGTATCTTCTACCCGTTGATTTTCATTTTATAATAAATGATAAGCATGTGTTTATCTATTTTCGAAAAAACTAAATTATTTCCTTCTATGTTATCGCTTTATAAATACATACGGGGTAGAGGGTGTCACATTTAGTTGTATCCGAGCAGTTCGGCCCTGTCCGGACGTGGTATGAGTCTGTTGCGAGTCTTCTGTATGTTTTCGTTTAAATTATCTATATTAATTATAGATAATGATGCTTTAGTGTTAAGAAACCTTAGTTCTTCTGGTATGGTTGGAGCCTCCGAGTCCGAGGACTTGATCCGAGGTTATGTGCCTAGTTGGTGAAAGTTTAACCAATCAAGGTGATAGAAATTTCAAGGACGAAATTTTTATAAGGGGGTGGAATTGTAACACCTCGTTTTTTGTAAATAAGCTTAATACATATATATATATATATATATATATATATATATATATATATGTTTGCATATGCTTGTTAGTTGTTTTTGATGTCTAAGTTCATGTTTGGGAAAGTTTAACCTTAGAAAGGTTCAACCCTTTTAGAGTCCTAGTAACCTGTTTCATCGTTTTGGCCATATCTTGAGTTCTAAATGTCCGATCGAGATGATCTTTGTGGCATTGGAAATCCAAGAGAATTATATACAAGTCTTATGTTATGTGTTTTGGTCAAATCGATCATCTAGGTGGTCTCGCAAGGCATTCTTTCAGAGCCCCGTGCTCAGGAGTTGAGCATGGCCGTGCTCAACAGGGGGCAAGGCCGTGCTCAGGTATCAGAGTCTTTAAATAGAGCAGTTTCATGAGGCTTACGAGCCAAACCCTATTTTGGCACTTTGGGCAGCTTTTGTGGGGGCAAAAACCTCTTCTCTCTTCCTCCCCTTGAACCCCTTTGATGCCCTTGGTGTTCTTGCTCTAGTTTTGGTAGATCTTGGTTGGTCTGTGCCAATCGTAGAAGGTAATGGTTCCTTCCCTCTTTAGTACTCTTTCTTGCATAAACAGGATACCAATTCAACCAATTAATCGTGGCATAACACAGATTATTAAAACATACACGAATTGGCATACATCATTGTAAACCATATAACAATTACAGCAAATAGGCATATACAAGATAGCAATAACATTTAACAAACAATGGGGTCATGGGAACCCGTCATCTTATGCTACCCCCTTGCCTAATGTTTATTCTATCCTTCTCCCCATACCTAGTATGAAGATCCCGAGAACAACTAAGCGGTAGACCAAATGTGTTCCCTCGAGCGGCTCGATTAGCTTTCCAAGCCTTGGTCAAACAAAAGTGTTAACCAATCAGTTCCCAATTCGAAGAAAAGGAAAAGGAAACATAAGAGGGAAGAACCATTACCTATATGGATTGTCACAGATGAACTAAGCCTTTCCAAACATCTCCAAAACTCCAAGAATGCAATGGGTTTAGAGAAAATAGGGAAGTTGAAGGTTGCAGCCGCAATAGGGTTGCTAAAAAATGCCAAATGAGGGTTTTAAAACGAAACCCTCGGTTACTGTGCTGTTTTTATAGACTTCAGACCCGAGCATGATTGTGCTCCTTATTGAGCATGGTCGTGCTCATATCAGCGTTAGTGAGATGCTGTCCCCTTCGAGCACGGTCGTGCTCCCTGTTGAGCACAGCCGTGCTTATGACTCAGGCAACCACAAAACATGTGCCTAAAGCACGGGCATGCTGGACTTGAGCAACATCGTGCTCATGTACCAAAAAGGGATTTTAAGCCTAGAAATCCCACTTGGCCCTTCTAAAACAACTCTAAGCTAAGTCCTAAAGCCTTACCAAACAAACAAGCATACATATATAACACATAAAAGTGCTTAACGAAAAACTGGGTGTTACACTTAGACACTTAACACTTGCTCCAGCAGTCATGTCTATTCTTCAAGATCTTTACTCTACACTTGTTAGGTGCTCAACCCAGAGGCTAAGCTCTGATACCAACTGAAATAGACTAATTTCAACACGAAATTTGAATTGTGTTTACCAAAATTTTAGCAAAAACAATTCTTTTACAAACAAAGACTCAAAGCAGACAAATTGAAACTATCAGTCAGACGAGTGGCCTGTCTAAAGGTTTTAAACAGAAAAGCACACAAGCAAATAAAAAAAGACTTACTTGTATGATATGCACAACTTTAACTGTTAAGGTTAATTAGTAGGTTAGATAAACAAATAATCTTAAAAAGATAAAGGAGAGAAAGATTGAAACAACTATTTATCCTGGTGCACCCCTTAACAATGAGAGCTACGTACAGTCCTTGGCTTCACCAAGATTTCTTCACTATAACAGTCATAATTATAGAACAGATGAGTATTGCTTTGCACACCTAGCCTCTTCAGGCTCCAAGACAAGTATTATTTGCTCACCTAGCCTCTTCGGGCTCACTCAGATTGGGTTTGAAAGATAGTTTATTAAATACAACTTGCAAGTCTATCACAAACACTCAGAAGAGTGGATTAGAAGATGAAAGACTGCGAAATGACTTCTCAGATTATTACGATGAATGAACTAATGGTTGAGAATAACAAAGAATTGAATGCTTGAGTAAATGGCTTGTTCAGTGAATGTTCAATACTTCATTACTCTTAGCAAGTCATCAATGTCTTATATTTATAGCCTTCATTCGAAATTAATAAGTTAGAGACATTCCTTTGATTCTTTTTCTTCAAGCGGAGTTGCATTAAATGTAATAGAGTGGTTCTAGGCAGTCATTAATGTTTAGCGATGTTGCTTGTACTCTAACAAGAGAATTTCAGTGCTTTATGCTTTAGCAGCATCCAATGCTGGGATAATCAGACTAAGCTTCTTTGTAGCACTACCATTCTGAGTTACAAGGTTCCTTTTTGAATATTTGACATTTTGATTTCTTGATTCCTGTATGTGGGAAATTCAAGCATATTCTGACTTGAGAGCGTTCTTCACACACAGTGTCATCAGATGGGTGAAGATATGTCATTAGAAGCGTGAATTTTCTTGACAAAGGCAGAAACCTTAGGAACTCATCAGATAGGTGAGTCAGCCTCATTAGACAAGTCAAGTTTCTTTATAAGACAAGTGTTTTTCTGACTTTGACCTTTTGACTTAGAGAAGACAGGTGAGTTTAATTACTTAAATATTAATCTGCACACTAAGTAGATAGGTAAGTAAACAATAAATAGTTCAATTAAATCATTAAACAAATGTTTAGTGTAACACCCTCCTCAGGTGCTACATTGTCTGTGACATTTTCTCAATATCGTTTAAACGCGAAAATAAATTCTTCACAAGATACGAGTTTATTTTTCTCTATATGTTTTCGCAAATAAGAAATTAGATAATACTTAACATTTATTAACATCTTCCAACCACTAACATGCCTAAAACATATACATCCAGAAAATGGAGAATAAGTAGTAAATAATCATACACTTCCCCTATGTACATAGTTTCTTCATAAATTCTTTCAAAAGATATAGGTCATGAAAAGACAGAATTCTCAACCGGCGAAAATAACAACGCCATTAAAAATAACATGACCAAGAGAAACATAAATAACCTTGAAGACCCAGCTCCATAAAACTAGTCCTAAACACCGGGACTCATCATGCTGGCCTGTACAAAATGTTGATGAGGTGTCATCCTTGTACAATAATAACAAGTGAGGACGATACATCGTCACACTGGGGTTGAGCTCTCACAATACTAATCTCTGAAGATGCATCCTCATGACCGGTCCGTCTCATATTCCAAAGCTGGCTATGATACTGAAGCAATATTATCATCTTCGTTGCAGAACATAAAATAAACAGAAGACCAGAAAACACAGAAAATGAGGTGAGATCCCCATTCATCATACACATAAAGCAGGCATGCAGTGGTACGACTCACATACATATTACAGCACACATATCTCCAAGAGCATACAATATCAAACTTAACGGTAAGCTTATCAAGCATACCGGACACAGTTTGTCCATCGAAGGACGAGAATCGAGAGAAACTGATTGAAACCGTATAGTCCCATACCTACACAGCCTCAAGGAAGATCTGATCCTAACTTCAGAGCTAATTGACATTTTGGAAAGGAATTGGTCAGTACAGGTTTCACATACGCCCACCTCAGGCATCATGTGTGGCTATCAAGGCACACCAGGCTCAAATCATAATGTACGTACAATCATAATCACATGTGATCTCAAACTTTATGTGAAACATTGGGCTCTTTATAAAACCTCTACAACTAGGAAGCTCAGCTTCCTAGGCATAACGACCTTACTAAACATAGTATCAACTATGTATCTGGGCAAAATTGCCAGAATATGTCTAATTGGTCTATCCATCGGATAACCTCGTGATTCCACCAGAATCCATTTGATGTCAATCTCTGACGGACGATATTCTCGAGTCTGAATCACCAGCCCTTAGCTGAACCACAGTTTTCAAGCAGACTTTCCATGTTTGTGTAATTTTAAGGCACTTGCTTACAATTCCTAACGCATTATGGAATTGGATCAACAATCCAATCATTTATTTCTTTGCACTTTTCTAATGGAGCCTTTTGCTTGGCTTCCAAGAAATCAAATTATTCTGAGTCCACTAAGTCTTATGGATGTATGTATATTGAATTATCCACACTTTATGACAAATGGTCTTGCTTCACCATAAGTCATAAATCATTAAGTTCATATTTTCACTAAGTCATCTATGACTTAGGTTTTGCACTTTACTATAAATACTAGTCTTTGAAAACTAAAATCCTTTTTGGTTTAAAACCAAAACCCTTAGCTAAAACCAAATCATTTCAAAGTAAGATTTGAACTTAGTCATATTAGTACCAAACTTCTCGAAATAGTTTCCCTATTTGAAATACTTTAAAGACGGTTCTGCCCCTTTTTACTATATTTAGGGCCTAAACTCCGTATTTTCAAAAGTCTAAATCCTTTTCTCGAATATTTCACTTCACTAAGTTTCAATACCCATGGTAAGTTATTAAAATACTGTTTCAAGTTTTACGCTACGGTTTACACAAAAACCCTAAAACTCAACCGAACGCAGCTAAGTTCGAAAATCGTGTAACACCTTTTTCAACGATTTTTAAACCTAATGGTCCAAAATTTATTTTAGAGTCTTCAGACACTTAAGTGGACTTCAAAAACAGTTTCAAACTGTCTAAAATAGTTTGGGGTAAAATTGGAACCTTGGTCCATTTTACGTGTCCGATTTCGTGAAAATTCCATTTTTAAGTCCGCTAAAACATGAATTTTCGTTCTCTTAAGTCCTAAACTCAAATTAGAACTATTTGTGGTCATTGAAACCGCAAAAGACAGACTTCAATACCATGAAAACAGTTTTGCAAATAATTGTTTTCTTCTTGATTTCGTTATTCTTTAAAGCCCTTAACCAACTTAGAATCTCATAGTTTCCAAGATTAAGTTGTTCATCAAATTTGTATCATACTTGGCCGAAACCAAGACATAACCAAGTAAAGATTTTCACTTCACTAACAAACTCACAATCACACATACTTATTCGTATATCAATACACTACGTCATGGCATGATACTTTAGCACATTAATCATACTTTTCTACCAAAGTTCAAGTAAACTAAATCATCATTTTTCTTCAAATCAACATATATCAAATAAGCATATACTCCACAAATCACAAGTTCACCACATGAATAACACAGTCGTCATATCAAGTCCTCTTAGAGGATCACATATACACAAAGTCATAACCCTAATATTTAGGGCTTTCAAGACAGCACAAACACAATATAAACCACACACACACCCACTAAATGGTAGATGAAGGTTATTCTCCCCCATACCTCTTAGATCACTTAGGATCAAGCAAAATCAAGCTATGAACAACCAAAGGGATCACGGGTTTTAGCCCTAAAAACCTAGCAATCAACACACAAAATTCAAAAGGATTATACAACTAAGCGTAGACATAACCAAAGATAGGAAATCAAGGCTTAGATCACTCACTTGGAACAAGGATGATGATGATCAAGTTTATGGTCACTTGAAGCTAGGAAAACCCACTTCTAAACAAAGCTCCAAATGAAAAAACACTTGTGAAATAGATTGTCCTTATATTGAGAAGAGGATCATGGATCTATGTTTAGATTGTAAAACAAGCACTTGAATGATTTTGTGAGAGTGATGGCCGAATATGGAAAGAAAGGAAGGAAAGAAGAATTTGCCTCTAACTTATTTGATAAGATAAAATAAGGTGGATATGAGAGAAAGGATGGAGTGGCCGAAATTCTAGGGGTGGGTTTGGTCATGTGATGGCTTGATCATAGTTAGCAAACTAACTTAGGCTAAGTTAGTCTTTTGCCTTAGAAAATATCTTGGATATTTTGTGTTATATTAATAAGATAACAACCAAGATAAGCCCAAGGTGAGTGTTTAGTGGATTGGGTCGAAATTCTTAACCAAAGGATAGGAAGATAGTTTATTTTTTAGTTGATAACCTTAGGTAGAAGCCATAGTTTGTAGTTTAGTTTGAGAATAATATATAATATGTATAATATCTAAGATACTTTCTCACAAACCATTATAATAAGATGGAGATAAGAGTGAGTGAGGTGTGTGGCCGAAACTCTTCTTGGCCATGTGAAGAGAATGATATGGTTTTACTTAAGTTTATCATGATTAGGTTAATGAATTTAGGATAGGTAAGTTAGTGAAATAAGATAAAATAAGTAAGATATTTTCCATAAACTATTATAATAAGATAAAATAAGGTGAAATGATGGCCATCTAGAAGCCTTGGACGAAAATAACGTGGGAGGAAGGAGGGCAAAATGGTCAAAACACTTATTGGACAAGAAAGGAATTCAGACGGAAATTCAAGGGTAAAATGGTCATTTCACTTGAAATTCTAGATATTTTTGCAAAATGGCATGATGACTATGTACCATCACCTTTCTCATCACATGGGTGGGTCCCACACGTGATATTAACCTCCCAGACCCTCAGCATATCTCTGCGAATCTATTTTCGGCTTCGACACTTTACCCGATTAGGTTTTTCGCTAAAATTTCACCCGATAAAATAAAATATTTTATTTTTGAGTAGAAATTCTTGAAATATATTTTATCCCCAATAAGTGGCAAAATTTTGAAATTTTTCGTTTTCATGCCGAAATTAGGGTTTTCGTGGAGTACAGAATTGCAACGTCCGTAAAAATGTAGACCGGGCTCCATCCGAGTTTTTAACCCAAAATTTAACCATAACCTACTACCATAGAGTAGGTTCCTAGAATGATTTTATTTTCTCAAAAATCATTCTCTAGGTCTCAGAATAAAATAAATCTGTTAAAATCTTACTAATTTCGTAAAATGGATAAATCGCAGAAAAGAAAGCGGAAAAAAAATTGAAAGAAAACGGGGTGTTACATTTAGTTTTCATCAAAACTTAGAGTAAATGCACATCAGACATTTAGAGACTCAACAATGTTGCTATCTTAACCATTTGCAAAGGTGAGTTTATTTCATAAAATATATTTTCAAAATCCTTATCTAAAATGAGGTGTCAACATAGTTAGGATGTCTTGCATTATAGTGATGTCTTTGCATACCAATTTTGCTTTAAAAAGTCCTTATCTAAATTATTAATTTTCTCTTTTTAATGAAGTTTTTATTTTATGAAAAATAATTATTTTTAAATTTATGCAACAATTGATGACATTGATATATGGTTCTTACATCCTCAGGTGTTGCATAAATTGTAAGAGTTTATATAACTTCGGTCACTTAAACCTTGTGCATGAGTAAATTTATTTCAAACTAAGACCTCTTTTTAATGAATTATTTTCGAAATAAAATATTTACAGAATTTTAAATCAATCAACCCCCAATTTAGTAAAGAATTACATAGCTCCAATGATAAAAAAAAATAATTATGTAGCTTTGAATTCTTTATGACTATAACACCGCCTTTCGATGCTACATGTCTAACTCGATTTCAGAAAACATAAATGATAAAAGAAAATGTTGGTTGCTTTCGGAAATAATTTAAATAATTATCTTCGTTCGAAAAATAGGTATAAAAGTTTTTCTTGGCAATACATTAAAACTTAAACATCAGACACAACGGTAATACTATATTCCACATACATCAACTTGGTCATATTCGAAAATAACGTAAAGAGTCGCTGAAGAATACAAGTTTTCCTGAAAATGTAAATATACAAAACATACCAGACAGGTCAAAATCAACTTTCCAAAAAGAAAGGCTCTCGGAGCCACATATACAGGATGCCATAAGATAGAGATAACTACCTCCAAGACCAAAACAACCTAAGCTATCCTAAGTTTGTCATTCTAAAAGATATCCACTGGGTTTGAAGGTTACCAACAGTTTGATGGATCAAGTGAGAGAAGGCCAAAAGTTAGATAAGTTTCTCTTAGACCAGAGGGAGTTGCTTGCTCAAGGTAGAGACCTTAGTTTTAAGGATGGAAGCGATGGAGTCTTGAGGTTCAAAGATAGAGTTCGTATACCAAATATCCCGGAACTTAGGAAGTTGATCCTTGAAGAAGGACATAGGAGTGGATTGAGTGTGCACCCTGGTGCCACTAAGATGTATCAGGATTTAAAGAGGATGTTTTGGTGGCCTAGGATGAAGAAAGATGTGGCTGAGTTTGTGTACTCTTATTTAGTGTGCCAAAAGGCTAAGATAGAACACCAGAGGCCATCAGGAAAGTTGCAACCTTTAAGTATCCCAGAATGGAAATGAGATAGTATCTCCATGGATTTTGTGTTTGGACTCTCGAGGACTCCAGCAGGTTTTGAGGCTATATGGGTTGTTGTGGATAGACTGACTAAGTCCGCCCATTTCATCCCTATGAACATGGAATACCCTTTAGAAAAGTTGACCAGCCTGTACATCAAAGAGATAGTTAGGTTACATGGTGTACCTTCTAGCATAGTATTAGATAGAGACACGAGGTTTACCTCTAGGTTTTGGAATAGTTTGCATGAGGCCTTAGGAACAAAGCTTAGGCTAAGTTCAGCTTACCACCCTCAGACTGATGGTCAATCTGAGAGAACCATCCAGTCCTTAGAGGACTTGCTTAGAACTTGTGTGCTAGAACAATCGAGTAGTTAGGACAAGTTTTTGCCCTTAATAGAGTTCACCTACAACAATAGTTTCTATTCCATTATTGGGATGGCACCTTATGAAGCTCTTTATGGGAGAAGATGTAGGACACCCTTATGTTGGAGTCAACCTGCTGATAATGTGGAGTTAGGACCTAGGATAGTGCAAGAAACCACAGAAAAGGTGAGGATGATTCAGGGATAGATGAGAATGGCACAGAGTAGGCAGAAAAACTACCATGACAAAAGGAGGAAGGCGCTTGAATTCTAGGAAGGCGATCATGTATTCTTGAGAGTTACACCAACAACTAGGGTCGGTAGAGTGATGAAAGTGAAGAAACTTACTCCCAAACTTATTGGCCCTTACCAAATTCTTAAAAGAGTTAGTGAAGTTGCCTATCAAATAGCCTTGCTAACTTTCTTGTCAATACTTCATAATGTTTTTCACGTGTCACAACTTTGTAAGTACGTTCATGACCCAAACCATGTGATAGTCCCCGACACGATTCAGTTAAAAGAGAACTTGACTTTCGAGATACAACCCCTTCGAATTGGGGACCGGAGGGTGAAGCAGCTGAGGGGCAAAGAGATTCCGTTGGTTAAAGTCGTTTGGAGTGGGGCAACTGAGGAAAGTGCTACATGGGAGCTTGAGATCAAGATGATGGAGGCATACCCACATTTCTTCGTTCGAGGTGAGTAGAAATTTTGAGGACAAAATTTTTATAAGGGGGTGGAATTGTAGCACCCCGTTTCCCGTATAAGTGTTTTTGTGTATGCCTTGCTTGTCAGGGAGGTTTAGAGTGGGCTAAGTGGGGATTTTGATGTAAGCCCAATAGAGACCAACTTGGATCAAGAAGCCATCCAAGGTCTTGGTGGCCCAATGACAAGAGCAAGAGCAAAGAAAGCCCAAGAAGCTCTAACTCAATTGGTGGACCTCTTAATGGACACAAGCCCAAATGCAAGACAAGGAGATAATGAGCCCAAATTAATCACTTTGCTCATCCATGATAAAGAGGCATGAAGTGTGGGGCGTATTCTTGGTGGCAAGATCAAGTTTTGTTTTTTTTAATTGTTTTCTTTGTAATTCAATAAGTATGAGAGTTATGTAAGTGGGTCCATTTGCAAATGGAGGTAGCTCACCTTTTCTAATTCTACATGTGAGCTTAATGTAGGTTGAATTTCCTTTTGATGTAAATTGTGGGGGTTACACTTTTTAATTTGAGAAGCAAAGTGTAACCACCCATAATCAAAGAAGGTAAGCGTCATTATGGAATGATGGGAGAGTTAAGATGGGTTTTAGTTAGTTGAGTTAAGTGTAGGTTATGGAATGATTGAGAAGGCATAGAGTCAAGCAAATGTGGGCAGCCACAACTCTTTCATTACACGCCTATTCCATTCAGAAATACAACTTGGATGTTCATTGTGGATCAAATTCCATTTTGGTGAGAATATTGTCTCTCCTTGGTTCTTGGTTGAACCAACTAGTTCTTATCAAGAATCCAAGATTCTTGTGGCGAACATCACCTGGCTTATCAAACCTCCTTGGTTTGTGGCGCCATCACCATTTCATTCTCATGAATTTTCTTCTTAATTCTTCACTTTTAATTAAGTTACAATTTTGAACTCAAACTTTGTTTTGTTAAGGTGTATTGCGCCGTATTTTGTTTTGGAGTTCAACCAAAAAGATCATGCCAAGGCAACCCTCAATTTGGTTGTCATCAAGTGGTATCAAAGCTTAAGCTTTGGTTGAATTGGTATCTTGTGTCTTCATCTTTCTACTTTCTTTCTTTTCTTTCAAAACCCAAAATCAAAAAAAAAAATATTACCTTGATTCTGTTTGTGAAGGGAAATTTCAAAAATTGTGTTTTGCTAAAAAAAAAAAAAAGGATTTCAAGTGTGATTTTTCTTTGTGAATTCCAGAGACAATCACGGGGAAGCCATGAAATTCATCACGGCCATGATACCCAGAATTGAGAATTCCAGAGACGATCATGGGCAGGCCGTGACACCCATCACGCCCGTGACAAAAAAAAGTGTGTGATCCAGAGAGGATCACGGGTAGACCGTGAACATCACGCCCGTGACCAAAATATATAAATAAAAAATTTTTTGAGCAACTTGTGTACCTGAAGTATTTCCCTTCTTCTTTTACTTCTCTGATTCCAAAAGCTTTTCTTTTCAAGCCTTTCCTTTGTTTGTTTCCTTGTTTTGATAAGTTTTGTGATCTTTGTTACTTGATTTTTGGATTTTGGTTTGTTTTGTGTTGACTCACCTAAGACCTAAAGGAGAACAAGTGAGTGGAAAAAGGCAAGAGTGACAAATTACATCTTGTGTGGAAAAAGCCAAAAAAAAAAAAGAGTGAAAAAGAAGAAACATTGTGAGTATAAGTGAGAGAGTGTGGTGAGAAAAATTATCAAATTCTTCTACTCAAGTCATGGGAGACCATGATAGTTCACCCCCTACTCCAAGGAAAGCCGCTCATCAAGCTAGGATGACTAATCAAATTCAAGCTCTTACAAGACAAATGGAGGAGATGCAAGCCAACTATGATAGACAACTTGCTCAACTTCAAAACCATGAAGATTCTAGTGACTATGAGAGTGAAAGAGGAAGACCTAGAGGAGGTAGAAGAGGTAGGAGGCGTGAAAGAGGAGAAAGACTTGAGGGGGTCAAAATCAAAGTTACTTCCTTTATTGTGAAGAATAATCCCGAAGCATACATGGAGTGGGAGATGAAGATGGAACAAGTTTTTGATTGTAATTCATACAATGAAAGAAAGAAGGTGAAAGTAGCCGCCCTTGAATTCAAAGAGTATGCCCTTGTATGGTGGGACCAATTGCAAAAAGAAAGGAGAAGATATGAAGAGGGACCTATAGAGACTTGGGAAGAAATGAAGCATGTGATGAGGAAGAGCTTTATCCCAAATCACTGCCATAGGGACCTACACAACAAATTGCAAAGGTTGACACAAGGTTCTAAAAGTGTTGATGAATATTACAAAGAGATGGAGTTGGCCTTGCTTAGGTCTAACTATGATGAAGATAGGGAGGTTACCATGGCTCGGTTTTTACATGGGCTGAATCAAGACATACAAGACATAGTGGAACTTCAACACTATGTGGAACTTGAAGATTTGGTCCAACAAGCAATGAAGGTGGAGCAACAACTTAAGAGGAGGAAATCCAAATTTACTTCTTCTTCTTCCAAGTTTCCATCCTCGAGTTGGAAGGACAAGCAAAACCAAAAGAAGGAGGGTGCACCATCCAAAGAGGCCGTTAGCACTCCTCAAGGGAAGAAGCCAATGGAAGCAAGTTCTAGGAGCCGTGATGTGAAATGCTTCAAATGCCTAGGTCATGGGCACATTGCATCCCAATGCCCAACAAAGAGGACCATGATGACAAGAAATGGAGAAGTCTTCTCTCAATCCAAGGCTTCAAGTGAAGAGGAGAGTGAAGAAGAGGAGATCATTCCGGAAGGTGACTTGTTTATGGTAAGGAGGCTTTTGGGGAGTCAAGCAAAGGAACATGAAGAAGGCCAAAGGGAAAATATCTTTCACACTAGATGTCTAATCCAAGGAAAGCTATGCTCTCTAATCATTCATGGAGGTAGTTGTGCCAATGTGGTAAGTTCTAGATTGGTGTCTAAATTGAACCTTGTGACTAAGGCACATCCTAGGCCTTAGAGGCTCCAATGGCTAAGTGAGGTTGGAGAAATGGTGGTAAACATACAAGTTGAGGTCCCTTTTTCTATAGGGAAATATCAAGATTGTGTACTATGTGATGTAGTGCCTATGGAGGCAAGCCACATGTTGTTGGGGAGATCGTGGCAATATGATAGGAGAGCCACTCATGATTGGTTCTCTAATAAGTTCTCATTTTTGTACCAAGACCGAAAGGTCATTCTTTCTTCTTTATCTCCAAAAGAAGTTAGTGAGGATCAAATAAGAATGAGAGAAAAAAGAGAGCAAGAGAGAAAAGAGAAGGAGCATGAGAAAAAGAATGATGAAAAATTGAAAAAAAAATCATGAGAAAAAAAGTGGGAAAAATAAAGAGGAAAAAGAGGGAAAAAAGAGTTTTCTTGCAACAAAAAGTGAGGTTAAAAGTGCCTTGATTTCGAGGCAGTCCCTATACATGCTCTATTGTAGGGAATCTTGTTTACAAGCTAATGCCTCTAATGAACTCTCTTTGTCTAGTAGTGTTAAAAATCTTTTGTAGGAATTTGGTGATGTCTTTCCAAAAGAAGTGCCACATGGCCTTCCACCTTTAAGGGGAATTGAGCACCATATTGATCTCATTCCCAGTGCATCATTGCCTAAATAGGCCAGCCTATAGGAGCAATCCACAAGAGACCAAAGAGATTCAAAAGCAAGTGGAGGAGTTGATGCAAAAAGGATGGGTGCAAGAGAGTTTAAGCCCATGTGCAGTTCCGGTGATTTTAGTGCCAAAAAAAGATGGAACTTGGAGGATATGCATGGATTGTAGGGCTGTGAACAACATCACAATTAAGTATAGACATCCTATCCCTAGACTTGATGATTTGCTTGATGAATTGCATGGTGCATGTATATTTTCTAAAATTGATTTAAAGAATGGATATCATCAGATTAGGATAAGGGAGGGGGATGAGTGGAAAACTACTTTCAAAACTAAGTATGGTTTATATGAGTGGTTGGTCATGCCTTTTGGGTTAACCAATGCACCTAGCACTTTTATGAGACTAATGAACCAAGTTTTGAGGGAGTTTTTGGGAAAATTTGTTGTGGTCTATTTTGATGACATCTTAATCTATAGCAAAAACTTGGCAAAATTGCACTTTTGGTCCCTTAAGTTATTTATTTTGTTCAAATTGGTCCCTTAAGTTTTTTTTGTGACAAACTAGACCCTTAAGTTAGGTTCGGGTGACAAATTGCTCCCTTAAGTTTTTTTGTGACAAACTAGACCTTTAAGTTATGTTCGGGTGACAAATTGGTCCCTTAATTTGTCAAAGGGACCAATAAATTAGACCCTTAATGTATTATTTTTATTGTCTTAAAGGACCAATTTGTCACCCGATCATACCTTAAGGGTCTAGTTTGTCACAAAAAAACTTAAGGGACCAATTTGAAACCCGAACCTAACTTATGGGACCTATTTATCACAAAATAAACTTAAGGGACCAATTTGAACAAAACAAATAACTTAAGGGACCAAAAGTGCAATTTTGCCCAAAAACTTAGATGATCATCTTGAGCATTTAAGAACTGTTTTGCTTGTGTTAAGAAGAGAAAAATTGTATGCAAATTTAGAAAAGTGTACCTTTTATGTGGATCATGTAATTTTTCTTGGCTTTGTGATAAATGATAAAGGGGTACATGTTGACAAGGAAAAGATTAAGGCCATTCAAGATTGGCCGACCCCCAAGAATGTAAGTGAAGTGAGGAGTTTCCATGGCTTGGCAAGTTTTTATAGAAGGTTTGTCAAGGATTTTAGCACCTTGGCTGCTCCTCTTAATGAAATTGTTAAAAAGATGTGGGATTTAAATGGGGGGAGAAACAAGAGCATGCTTTTAAAGAACTTAAGGAAAAGCTCACCCATGCACCAATACTTGTTTTGCCTAATTTTGCTAAATCTTTTGAAATTGAATGTGATGCTTCTAATGTTGGTGTTGGGGCTGTTTTGATGCAAGAAGGGAATCCAATTGCTTATTTTAGTGAGAAATTAAGTGGAGCTGCCCTTAATTATCCCACCTATGATAAGGAATTGTATGCCTTAGTAAGATCTTTACAAACTTGGCAACACTATCTTTCGCCCAAAGAATTTGTGATTCATAGTGACCATGAGTCTTTGAAGTATTTGAGAGGGCAAGGAAAGTTAAATAAAAGACATGCCAAGTGGGTTGAATTCCTTGAGCAATTTCCATATGTGGTGAAACACAAGAAGGGTAAGGCAAATGTTGTGGTGGATGCACTTTCAAGAAGGCATTCCTTACTTTCTACCCTTGAAACAAAATTGTTTGGTCTTGAATGCATTAAAGATTTGTATGAGCATGATAAGGATTTTTCTAATATCTATGCTAATTGTGTGCATTCAGCCCAAAATGGATACTTTAGGCACCAAGAGTTTTTGTTTAAAGAAAAGAGATTATATGTGCCAAAAAGTTCCATAAGGGATTTGCTTGTGAAAGAAGCGCATGAAGGGGGTTTAATGGGGCATTTTGGGGTCCGAAAGACTTTAGACATGTTGCATGAACATTTTCATTGGCCTCATATGAAGCATGATGTGCACAAATATTGTAAAAGATGTATTGTGTGTAAAAAGTCAAAATCTAAAGTGATGCCTCATGGACTTTGGTGACGTTTGGAAGAGCTTATTTAAGTTCCTTTTGACTTATCTGATGACATAAGCTCTTAAGCAGTGTGTTTGACAGAGCTTATAAAAGTAACTTATGTCATCCCATAAGGAGTTTTTGACTTATTTTCATAAGTCACTGGAACAAGCTTATGGAATTTTAACAAGTGCTTATGACACCTCATTGTTTTCCCCCTTCGAATCCTTTCCCGCCCCTTTCTTCATAAGCTCTTATGACATAAGCTCTCATACAATAAGGTCTTATGTGATAAGCTCTTAATTAAGTTGTTTACCCAAACGCGGCCTTTATACTCCTTTGCCTATTCCTGATTTTCCTTGGGTTGACTTATCTATGGATTTTGTTGTGGGACTTCCTCAGACAAGGAATGGTAAAGATTCAATTTTTGTTGTGGTGGATAGATTTTCAAAATTGGCACATTTTATACCATGCAAAAAAATTGATGATGCTTGTCATGTTGCTAATTTGTTCTTTAAAGAAGTGGTGAGGCTTCATGGCCTCCCAAAGAGTATTGTAAGTGATAGGCACACCAAGTTCCTAAGTCATTTTTGGAGGACATTGTGGGGAAAGCTAGGAACAAAGCTTCTCTTCTCCACTACTTGCCATCCTCAAACGGATGGGCAAACTGAGGTTGTGAATAGGACCCTTTCTTCACTTTTAATGGCTGTGATTAAAAAGAATATTAAATCTTGGGAGGATTGTTTGCCTCATGTGGAATTTGCTTACAATAGGGCTGTTCATAGTACTACTCAATATTCTCCTTTTGAGGTTGTTTATGGATTTAATCCTTTAACTCCTCTTGATTTATTGCCATTGTCTAACTCTTCAATTTTAAAGCATAAGGATGGTAAGGCTAAGGCTGAATATGTGAGGAAGTTACATGAGCAAGTGAAGGTCCAAATTGAGAAGAGGACCGAAAGTTATGCAAGACAAGCCAACAAAGGGAGGAAGAATGTGGTATTTGAACCCGGAGATTGGGTTTGGGTACACATGAGGAAAGAGAGGTTTCCTTCTCAAAGGAAATCTAAACTTCAACCAAGGGGTGATGGTCCATTTCAAGTGGTGGCCAAGATAAATGACAATGCATACAAGTTGGATCTTCCAAGTGAACATGGAGGTATTAGTGCAACTTTTAATGTGGCTGACTTATCTCTTTTTGATGTAGGTGATGAAGATTTCAATTCGAGGTCGAATTCACTTAAAGAAGGAGGGGATGATGTAAGCCCAATGGAGACGGAGACCCAGGGCTAGCCCAAGGGTGAAGCTGGTGAAGCTGGTGAAGCTAGGGCTTTAGGCCTCCAAATTTTTTTTTTTACTACCTATTTTAATAATATTTTTTTTACAACGTATATATACTATATTTTCTTCATCTACTAAAAGATGGAACATTTTACAAGATCTTATCCCTAGCCTAACTCTTAAATCATTGTCACAAACACGTTGGGAAAGTCATATTGAAAGTGTAAAAGCTTTAAGATTTCAAACTTCACAAATAAGAGATGCTTTGTTGAAATTGGGTGAAGTTAATGACGAATCTAAAATAAAAAGTGAAGCTGATTGTTTAGCAACTTATGAGCTTGAAAATTTTGAGTTTTTATTGGGCATGACTATTTGGTATGAAATATTGTTTACGGTAAACTCAATTAGTAAAAATATGCAATCAAAGGATATGTGTATCGATGTTGCAATACAACAATTGAAAGGTCTCATTTCATTTTTTTGAAAAATATAGGGAAGGCTAATTTGAAAATGCTTTAATTTCTGCCAAAGAAATTGCTATAGAAATGAATATAGAACCAAAATTCCGTGAAAAACGTATTATTCGTAGAAAGAAACAATTTGATGAGATTATTGACTGTGAAGTTGTAAAATCTCCCGAAGAATCATTTAAAGTTGATTACTTCTTGTACATAATAGATAAAGCAATCACCTCATTTCAAAGTAGATTTGAACAATTTAAAATGTATCAAGATATTTTTGGTTTTCTATTTAGTATTGAGAAATTAAGGTCATTGGATGATGAAAATTTAAAAGAAAATTGTCTTAACCTTGAACGTTCATTAAAACATAATGACAACTCTGATATTGATGGATTAGATTTATTTACAAAACTAAAAATTTTAAGAGAAATTATACAAGTGAAAAATGATACACCAATTGACATACTTAATTATATAATAAGGCTTGATTCTTTTCCAAATGCATATATCGCTTATAGAATAATGTTAACGATTCCCGTAAGCGTTGCTTCGGCAGAAAGAAGTTTTTCAAAACTAAAATTAATAAAATCTTATCTAAGATCGACAATGTCTCAACAAATATTAAATGGACTAGCTTTATTATCGATTGAAAAAGATTTGTTAAATGAAATCGATTACAATAATTTAATAAATGATTTTGCATCCCAAAAAGTACGAAAGATAAACTTTAAATAAAAATATAATAAGTTTTGTAATTTTTTATTATTTTCTTTAAAAGGCATCACTTTGGAGTTCGCTTTAGGCCTTCAAAAGTGTTGGGCCGGCCCTGTGGAGACCAACTTGGATCAAGAAGCCATCCAAGGTCTTGGTGGCCCAATGACAAGAGCAAGAGCAAAGAAAGCCCAAGAAGCTCTAACTCAATTGGTGGGCCTCTTAATGGGCACAAGCCTAAATGCAAGACAAGGAGATAATGAGCCCAAATTAATCACTTTGCTCATCCATGATAAAGAGGCATGAAGTGTGGGGCGTCTTCTTGGTGGCAAGATCAAGTTTTGTTTTTTTTAATTGTTTTCTTTGTAATTCAATAAGTATGAGAGTTATGTAAGTGGTTCCATTTGCAAATGGAGGCAGCCCACCTTTTCTAATTCTACATGTGAGCTTAATGTAGGTTGAATTTCCTTTTGATGTAAATTGTGGGGGTTACACTTTTTAATTTGAGAAGCAAAGTGTAACCACCCATAATCAAAGAAGGTAGGCGTCATTATGGAATGATGGGAGAGTTAAGATGGGTTTTAGTTAGTTGAGTTAAGTGTAAGTTATGGAATGATTGAGAAGGCATAGAGTCAAGCAAATGTGGGCAGCCACAACTCCTTATGTACACGCCTATTCCATTCAGAAATACAACTTGGATGTTCATTGTGGATCAAATTCCATTTTGGTGAGAATATTGTCTCTCCTTGGTTCTTGGTTGAACCAACTAGTTCTTATCAAGAATCCAAGATTCTTGTGGCGAACATCACCTGACTTATCAAACCTCCTTGGTTTGTAGCACCATCACCATTTCATTCTCATGAATTTTCTTCTTAATTCTTCACTTTTAATTAAGTTACAATTTTGAACTCAAACTTTGTTTTGTTAAGGTGTATTGCGCCATATTTTGTTTTGGAATTCAACCAAAAAGATCATGCCAAGGCAACCCTCAATTTGGTTGTCAACAGTTTTTAAGTTAAAAATCCTTTCCTGATGCATGAGCACACCCGTGCTCACGTGTCCGCACGACCGTGCTTGAGCACGTGCCTTGTGTCTGTCTGGGCTACAAGCACGGTCGTGCTTAATAGGGAGCACGACTGTGCTCAGGTGCAAGCGCGTCTTGTGATGCTAAGTCAAGCACGACCGTGCTTAAGGGGGTGCACGGTCGTGCTCGGCGCAGGATCTATATATAGTCAGTGATCAGCGAGGGTTACAAGTGAAACCCTCAAAATTGGCACTTTAGGCAATCCTAAGTGTGACGGTAGCCTCTCTCGTTCTCCCCCTTTGAACCCAATCCTTGTTTGGTGTTCTATTTGTAGTTGAGAGAGTACAATCACGCGCTAGTGCCAATTAACAAAGGTAATGGTCTTCCCCTCTCTTGTTTCCTCTTCTGTTTCATGAATTGGGAAACTAATGGGTTAACCCTGTTTATGTTGACTAAGGCTTGGGATCATTCGTCGAGCCGTTCAAGGGAACCAGTCTAGGAGCGTCTTTGGTTTAATGGGAATTCTTCATACCAGGTATGGGGAGAAGGAATAGTATGAGTATGTAGGCCTGGGGGTAGCGTAAGACAAAGTTACCCATGACCCTATTGTATGATAACATGTTTATATGCCTTTATGTCTATTTGCTATATGATGTTGATTGTTGTGATGATGATATTGGCATGACTGTTATTAATTGATTAATGTTATTATGAATATTGACTGTTATGAACTTGTTGAATGTGATGATGCCATGATTATTATGATGATTATGTAATGTTGATTGATGTTGTGAACGCGTTACGGTTAAAACGTCAAATCTGTTAATAATGCTAAGGGATGGTTGTTCCCCTTGGTCATAAGACTGAATGATAGTAATGAGTGAGGTTATGCCAACGGTTTAGTCAAACCTTAGGGATTGATTTATGAGTGATTAGGAACAATTAATGATTTGAGATTAAAGGAGTAATTCCCCTTAATTTGTAAGACATGGATAATTAATCAAGACTAATGAAACTGATGATCAATAGTAATGTAAAAGCCAATAGAATTGAATCTGGGAATTGTCCCCAAGGATTTGGCAAAGGGTTCTGACCCTTTCTCCCCAGATCAGTACGACCACGCTCCATTGAGAACGACCGTGCTTAATAGGGAGCACGCCCGTGCTCCATTTCAAAATCCAGAATAGGGCGCGCTTTTGAGCATGGCAATGCTTAACAGGTAGCACGACCGTGCTTGGCTGGAGAGCTCAGCACGCCCGTGCTCACTTACGCAGAACATAAACCAGAATAGTGCAGAAGCAGGGGTTTCCACCCCAAGTGCCTTAAAAGACTTAATAAAATACCAACGAAACGTGAAAATCAAAGACAAGTGATAAGATGTTGTACCTTGCACTGGGACGAGTAGTGGTCCTGTGCTCCACACTTTCCACACCTCATAGCTCTAGGGGCATCAGAAAACCCACCCCTGAAGCTACTCTGCTGAAACTGGGGCTTTCTGCCGCTCTGCTTGAAGTCCTTGCCCGAAGGGGCATACGGCTGCTTGCCCTTATCCTTATGATCAATCCTCTTGCCACTCTGATTGTCCGATCCTCTGGAACTGGCAGCTCTGAACTGGCTGGCATCCTCATAGATCCTGCACTTGTTGACCAGAATAGGGAAAACTCTGATCTCCTGATAGCTGATGGCCTGTTTGATCTCAGGCCGGAGCCCCGCTTCGAACTTCACACACTTTGAGCGGTCGTCCGTCTCATGCTGGTAAGGAGTGTAGTACCTCGCCAGCTCCTCAAACTTAGCCGCATAGTCACCGACTGACAGCGACCCCTGCCTCAAGGACAAGAACTCCATCTCTTTCTTGTCCCTGATATCCGCTGGAAAATACTTCTCCAGAAACCTCTGCCTGAACACAGCCCAAGTCACCGCTGTGCCCTCTGCCTGCATCCTCTGCCTGCAGTTATCCCACCAGTGCTCCGCCTCTTCAGTCAACATGAAGGTGGCGAAGATGAGCTTCTGCTGATCATTACAATCCATCGCAAGGAAGATCTTCTGTCTCCCTCAGCCACAACAATGCTCCCTCTGGGTCATACGCTCCCTTGAACGACGGAGGGTTGTTCCTCTGGAACTTATCCAGTCCCTGGAACTCAGCTGGCCCACCGTTGTTAGGGTTGACCTGTCCAATAGCATTGGCCAAAAGTGCCAACGCGTCAGCAATCGCCTGATCGTTGCGTCCTCTACCGGCCATTAGTTCCTGTACATGCCCAAAACAACCTTTAATACAGAAACTTAGCGAGCAAAAGCTACAGGCAACTAACTTAAAACATCATTGTCCATACTAAGTATAGACAATCCAAACAAGAGTCACACAACAGACTCACAACAGACTCATACCACGTCCGAACAAGGTCGAACTGCTCTGATACCACTAAATGTGACACCCTTCTACCCCGCATGTTAAAAGCCATTTAATTTAAAAACAATTAAAGGAAAACATGCAATTATTGAATAAAATAAACAATTGTCCATGGATAGAAAAGTCCCACATGAACCGTTTACAACGCGGAAATGAAATAAGTTTTAAATAGCGAAAATATGACAAACCAATAAAAATAACCCAACCCCGATGTCACATACAGAGCCGATATAACCGTTCCGGAATAAAATCCACGGAATTACAATTGAACTAACAACTAAGAAAACATAAACTAGCCCTACTATGAGTGGCGGCTCCTCAGAGTCACTCCTCTCCGGGCTGCTCGTCATCCTCTGCAATGTGCCAATCAGGCCAAACACAAACAACAAACATATATAGGGAGTAAGAATCGTATAAACATATTAGCATGGAGATAGGCAGTAAAGTAAACAGCAAGCATAGCAGCATCACATCAAACATCAACATCATCATTATGCTATGCAGTGCAATGCAGTCCTACTCCGCTAAACCATCAATGCATGTGGATCCACTAAACTCGGGATGAACGACTTCGGAGTTACATATCCACATTGAGAATCTACTCAACGCCGGAGAATCTACTCCTTGGATAGCCAACGCATCAAACCGACGAATGCCTCATCACGGGGGCGCTAGGAGAATCTACCCCAACCGTGGATGGCCGGATCGCCGTACTCTAGAACGATCTCCCCTATGTCGAACATCCCTAAACAACATCTCCGATGCAATGCGTATGCAACACAACAACAACAGCATCACCACCTCCATAACTCCAACGGAATCGACCGAAGGTAACAGCGGAATCAACAGCAACACTTGCCTCGCGGAATCTACCTGAGGACTTAGGCGGAAACAACCGCAGTACCTGCGGCAAACTCTCGGTAACCGAGGTACACAACAACAACAACACCTTAGACCCAAACCGTGGGGTCAAGGCCTCCTTGGCCAAAAGCACCAAGGCACAACTCATCAGCTTGCGGCACCCAAAAGGGTATCGACTTAACATCTCACCATCTCATCATCTTTAGTTATCTTCAGTAACCTTAACCAAGTTGTCTAATCAATTATCATCATAGGAAAGTGGGGTTTAAAGCCCCTTAAGTCCTTTAATCTCATTCCGTCACTGTGGTTTGAGCACGGTCGTGCTCGTAACCCAGCACGGTCGTGCTTAAGCACGTGAGGGCGTCTCCCCTGTAAGTGAAGCACGGTCGTGCTTCTTAATGAGCACGGTCGTGCTCAGCAGCACGATCGTGCTCTTTGTCCTGTACGGCCGTGCTCAACAGCGCGGCCATCTTCCCAGAATTCAAATGGGAGCACGGTCGTGCTCCCTATTCAGCACGGTCGTGCTCAACGCGCGACAGTGCTGTTCTGGGCAGGAACAGAGGCTGATACTTAACCAAATTCCATAATTTAATCCATTAAACATCCTAAATCAGTTATCAGACTTTTTAGGCATTAAACTCATTGTACAACAGCATCAACTACAATATTGGCATCAACCCAAACATCATAATATTCATCTCAACAATTAACCAATCTCATCATGCTCATATTTAACATAAATCCATCATCAATGATATGAAGCATTTAACATACAATCATACGACCAGAACATGCATCAAGAATATAACCACATTATAAATCAGTATATCACATAACAACGGGGTTATGGGAAACCCCTTACTTTACACTAGCCCCAAACCTATGTAAATACTACCCTTCTCCCCATACCTGGATTGAAGGTAGCTCTTTCGGTGTCCTAAACAACGAACCGGCTCCTCCCTTTACAGCGACTCACACCGAAACAACCTTGGATCAACAGAATACCAAAGGTTAGTTCCCTATTCACAATAATGAAAAGGAAACTAAGGGAAGGGAACGAACATTACCTAAGAAACTAACACAGATGATCCAACAGTCTCCCAAAGCCTCCACTGTCCACCAAACTGCTCAAGAAGGAGGAAGAAGGAAGAAACTCTGCTCTGGCCGCACTCAAGGCTGTTGCACTCACCAAAATAGGGTTAAAACATTAAACCCTCGATTCTGCTCACGTATATAACTTCCGGACCTGAGCACGGTCGTGCTTACGCTTGAGCACGGTCGTGCTCCACTTAGCGTCACGAGACGCGGTCCACGCATTGAGCACGGGTGTGCTCCTTGTTGAGCACGGTCGTGCTCAACTTAAAATCATAAATACGCTTCTGACTCTAAGCACGGGCATGCTGACTGATGAGCACGGGCGTGCTCATGTACCAGAAAGGGACCTTAACCAAAAATCCCACTAAGCCCTTAAACGATAAATCCAACTTAAACCAAAACCAGCTTAATTAAAATATTCAGGAAAACAGGGTGTTACATGTTGAGCATGCATCCACGCATCAGAGATGTTAATGGAGGATGTTCAACATAGGGGAGGTCACCCGAGTTATGGAGATCTTGCTGTTCGCGGCGATTCAAGTGAATCATGTACAACCGTGGTGGCGCATCTGAGAGTAAGGTGCATCGGCTCTCCTAGGGGTCCATTCGAGATTTGGTGGATTGCCCCGGCATTGGTACTTATCGGCCATTGTGGTGATGTAACTCCGAAGTTGACTTCCTGAGATAGATGGATCCAAGTGCATAATGGAGTAGTGGAGCAGAGTTGCATTGCATAGTATACACATTTGTATGATGATGTTATTACATTATGTTGCTGTCATTGTTATAACATGCTTGATTGTTGTAGGCTCGTCTTGCTAACTGCTTCCTTGCCATTATATTCATATTCATGTTATGTTATGTTATGTTATGTGACATCGGGGTTGGGTTTTCCTTTATGTTATGTTATGTTTTATTTTTCACGTTTGAGACTTGACACAATGTGGTATTCTCTATCCGTTGATGGTTTAAATCTTTATTAAATGATGCATGTTTTACTTTAATTATCTTATCTTTTAATGCTTTAAACGTATGCAGGGTAGAGGGTGTCACAGCCGATATATGACATGAAGTGAAGTGCATCAACTGGGAGTTGAACCCGCGACATACGAGACCCATAGTCCAAGTACTTACTCATAGAAACTCTAGCCCGACGTCTCGGTCGCTAGGTCCTCATAACTTTACAATTTTCAACATGATTTTCATTCTGTGAAAACTAACTTGGAAATCAAAATACAAGATTTTAACAACATTCGCCAGAAAACATTTTCGCTCTTTTTAATACATTTTACAGAAATCCTTTTCCTTTGAATTTCATTTCTGAAAACGTCAAATCGTTTAAAAATCATTTTTAAAGCGTTTTGACTGAAAAGGAGAATTCTTAACAGAATTTCCGTCGTAAAGGCATTTTTCTAAAATCTTTTCATCTAAAAATAAACTTTTCGTAAATCAAGGATTTTTCTTTTTAAAAGGCTTTTTCTTTGACAACAGTAAAATATTATAGAAACTGTTTTCTCTTTTCTTTTATTTTATTTTTTTGAAACATTTTGGGAAAATTAGCATAAATGCAACTTTTCACTATTCATCCTCGCTAAAACCCATTTCTTAAGTATTGTTCCAAAATCGTCTTAAATTTCTCAAATTCATAATCTTTTAACTATAAAGTCGTAACTCATATTTTCTTAACATCTTCCACTTGTGAAAACTAAAGATTCTTTACTTTTATGATTAAAGTTTTTAATGGCTTAATCTTCATTATCAAGCTATGACCAGTGTCATGTTCTCAACCAGTCCAATCAATCCAAGAGTGAATCAAACAAAACCCAAGAGTGAAACTCTAGGGAGGGCTCACGACCAAGAAATAGAAAGGGTAGCTAGGGTTTTTCTTTTATTTCAACCTTCCATATACATGATGGTAGGATCACATATAGGCTAGAAAAACTATCATAAGTTCAAAAATCAACCTATACAATTTTCTAGAAGTTTAATCATGAAAACCAAAGAATATGGAACTTGGAGAAATTATCATGACTGAAAGGAAACTATGAAAGGAGATGATAGTATGATCTTAGATCACAAGATTATACCTCACTTTGATGAAGAAATGGATGAGAAATGATGGACCCTTCAAGAACACTTAAGAGTTTTCTTTTGAGCTTAAGAACAAAGCTTGAGTTTTGTGAGCAAAATGGGTAAAAATGAAATGGGTCTTATCCATTGTATTCGTCTGCATGAAATTGGAGAGAAATTTAGGGTCCAAAGGTAATTTTGGGATAAAGCATATGAAACTTAGATATTTTTACAAAGTGTAATCATGAATATCGTGAGTCATGTGATGACTCACCATGGTGACTCATGAGGATGAGTCATCATGGATGACTCATCGTTCTTATCTATCGGCATAATTCTGCAGTTCCGTATCCGGCTCCACCGTCTTCCCAATTTCGCTTTTTTTGTGTGATTTCTTCGAAAATTCGCCCAAATTAAATACAATATTTTATTTTTGAGAGAAAATTTTCAAAATCAACTATATCACTAAAATAGTGATGAAATCTATGATTTTTCAGTTTCGGGTCAAATTAAGGTTTTCTAACCAGTTCAAAATGTACTGCCAGCGAAAACACAGACCAGGTTCTGTCTGAGTTTTAAACCGAAAATTTAACCATGAATTTATACTGCACAGTAGGTTCTCACAATGATTTTGTTTTCTCCAAAATCATTTTTTGGGTCACAGGTAAAAATATAAACAGATATATAGTTACCGGTAATACAACGTAAATAAAAAGCGGGGTGCTACAATGACACCATGAGATGCATGTGAGCAACATCTCAAATATGTGAAGTTAAAATTAAAATTTTCCTTTTCTTTATTTTTTAAATAGAGTAAAATAAATATTTAAAGGTTATAAAAAGTAGCAAATTTAATTCAGGGTAACCGCCTTAGACCGGGTATATCAAAGGTTCTATGGAGTCTGCTTTCAGAGACCTATTTTTTGGCTTTAAAGGTTTTTCCAAATTTTTCTTAAATTCAATAAAATTGGTGACGACTCTATCATATTTTCTCTTTCTTTTTCATCGTCCATGTCGTGATCCCGGACATGACAGTTATCAAATCGTTTTATAGTCATTGAATAATCAGATTATTTCAAATACTATTAGAATTTAATTGGAATGCATTGATAGTATAAAGGTTTGTACATTGTCAACCAATCATGGATTGACATATCAATAATTTTTTTTTTTACTTTTGTAATAAACACCTTAAAAGCCATACACGTGATGATTATTTATAAACTTATGGTGTATCAAAATTATGTGCAAAATTAAACTCATACTATTAAATAATTGTGTTAAGAGTGAAACAAGCTCTTTATATTTTTCAAAACACATTCTAGAGTGGAAAATTCGGTGTAAAATTAATGAAAACATTTAAATATGAAAATTTACATTTTATTTTATTTTTTTAACTTCATAAAGCATCCACAACATAATTTTAAGAAAAAAAAACAGTTAGATATAGGTATATAGAATTGAAATATTTCACTGCAATAAATAAAGCTAAAAAAGAGACATTATTTTTACCACAACATAATAGTAGTATAACATAATAGTAAGGGGGCAACGAAATACTTGAATTTTTTTTGGGACATTCTTACCGATAACACAACTCACTGAAAAAGCTATTGCATTGATGAAATCATTCTACTCATTGCTTTTGTCTTTATTTGAATTTGGCATTTTTGTCTTAGAAATATCAAGTAGTGAATTACCTCTTTGTTGATTTGGGTTTGCATACAACATTTGTTGTTTACAAAACTCAAGAAATTGGTTCACAACTTCTAATTCTCTAGAAGAAGATGAGATTTGGGACCTAAGAGTCAACACATGACTAAGACCTCCAAGATCTGGATCATTTCTCCGGGCATTACTCTCCTCAAGTATAGAATCTGCACTAGCTTGTCTTTGTTGTGGAGAAACTTCACGCATAGGCAAGGGACTATTAGATCTATTGTGAAAGTATCTTCCAAATTCACAATTTTTGTCACATCTTCTGCGTTGGTGCCTACACAATGGACATGGATGGGGGTTCATTTTGTGTTTAAACACAAATTTTTTAAGACTTATGCTTAAGAGTAATGATACTATTCATATAACCTGTATTTATATACATGTCCACTAGAAATATAGCAATTAGTTTATTTCTTTCATTTTATTAAAGCCTTAAATATCATTTACTTATAATCAAATTTTATAATATAAAAATTTATTAAATATCGTTAAAGGTTTTTTTTTTTTGACCAAAAGTTTCCTTAAAAGTTAAATTTCCTAAATATTAGAAAGATATTTTGACATATATAAATCTTTCCCTCTATTCTAAAATTTCTATACCATCACATCTAATCATTAAAATATTCTTATTTATTTATTCACTTTTCTATGTAAAAATACTAATAAACCATATGCCTTAAATTAATTTACCATAATTATTTAAGGAATTATTTAAGGAAAACATAATTATAATTATAATTACAAATTTAAATATAATTATAATTACAATTCGTAATGAAACAAACATTTATTTATATAAGTACAATGAAAAGCATAGAAGATTAGATAAGGCAAATAAAGAATATTATGACTAAAAATCAAAATTAATATGGCATGATGAAACTATTTTTTCGGAAAGCAATGCTTATTGAATATGAAAAAAATAAAAACTTCGTTATAATTGCATAAAAAATTTGGACTATTTGAATAAAAAAATTTTCGTTGATTTTTTCAGTGCAACAAATTGATCTTGCAATTTCATATCAATAGTGATGGTTTGATATAGCTTATCGTGAGAAAAGGATGGAAAGCTTTTGCTATCAATTCCTCTACAAGTTGATTATCAAAATGTGCATCATTAATATGTATTTTTATTTACTACTTTCTAATTTTTAAGATGATGACAAACTAGGAAATTGAACAAACGTACTTTTTATATATATGTTTATGTTTTTTTTTAACAATTTTGTGAACCTGAATTCTTATCGTATTTTAAATAATAAAAGCTTGAAATTTATACTAAACTAGTTTGAATTATTTTATTTTATATAATTTACTATTTATTATTTTCTAAAAATTATAAAAGTTCACATATAAATAACTACGTTCAAATAAAATAAATGAATATAAAATAGATTTATCAAACAAGTCAATATTTATTTTTATATGCTAAATAATAAGATCCATTTATATTTGTGTGTGTAAGTATCTCTACTAAAATTGAAATTTCAATTAGAATATATATACAAAAAATATTTTCATTAATCAAGTTAGCTTAATAGCTCATGAATCAATGTTTAAGATTTTATAAACTATATATTGAGGCTAATAAATTATTTAAGATTTTCATTTATGTACCAATGAAAAGTTAATTTCATAATTTATTAGCCTTAATATATGGATTATACATTAACATTAAATGTTGATTATGCTTATAAAAATAAAATAAAATTTAAATGTTGATTATACGTTAACATTAAAAATTTTTTTTTGAATGTTGATTATACATTAACATTAAATGTTGATCTATTACGTAATATACAACCACATATTAAGCTAACTTGATAAATGATAATTTTTTTATATATATATTCTAATTACAATTTCAATTTTAGTAAAATTACTTTTATATACATTTATATAAATGTATCTTATTCTTTAACTTAAACATGTTGACTCTTTTGATTTTTTTTTTTTTTAAGTTTTACATTTTCTGCGCGTAGTTATTTATACGCACACTTTCCTAACTTGTTATAAAAATAATATAAATTTTATAAAATAAAAATTATGCAAAGTAGTCCGCTATCAAAATCTCAATCAATGAAAATTATGACTTTTTTATATTAGATTTTATACTTATTTTTACTGTTTTTTATTAAATTAATAAACAATGAAAATTTGGGTTTAAAAATCGAAAAAAACATTAATATTTGAGAATCCGTAAAAATCATTATCTACACATTATCAGACATAGAACGTAGATAATGATTTATATAAATTTTCAAATAGTATTCATTCAATTTGCAAACCCAATTTCATAGTATGTCATATTAAAAATTAGAAAATAATGAATAACAAACCTATTTTTTTTTATAAGCAAAAATATATTGATATAAAGTACTAGGGGGTACTCTAACCTATATTCAAAATGATTCAAGAGCAAAAACTATAACTCTACATGTACAACACCAACCAATACACAAAAAGCCACTTCCCAAAACCTATGTAAATTGATCCTGCATCTACAAACATAAAACATTATTAACTTTACAGTAAAGGCTATGGTACATCACCAACCAAAGTGGTGTAGTGGTATATCATCTAAGTGACACAATCTGGACCATCCAGATTGTCACTTGGGTTAGTTGGACTTTCACCATATGACCTGGTTGAAAAGTCAACCACCCCAAGTGGTAATTTGGTTGGACCAGATTATGTCACTAGGGTGGTGTACTATTGCACCACTTTGGTGGATGGTACATCTTAGACAACACCTCAACTTTACAAAAGTTCCAAAAAGACTCTTAGCCTACGCACCATAACCAATATCAACATGACCAGAAAACACCAATTGAAGTATCTGTCAAAGACACCTGACAAATCAACCAAAGAACAAAACAAAACCAACAATCCACCATCCAAATACTATAATCTTCATAAACCAGAAGCACATCCCCAACAAAGTCACCAAGAAGAAAAGTAAGTCGGCACCCATACTAGATATATTTTTTTTTAAAGCAAAAGAAGGCATGCAAAAGCATCACAATGACTACTAACATCACAACTAGGTTGGCACCTTAGAAGCCATCTATCATCTGCAGCACACCAACATATTATTAATAATTGAAAAATACAGACGAGCATGAAGAGACATAGACCAAAACTCATGCAAAGAATTATTTAAATCTATAACAAGGCAAACCAACCCTATTATGAAAAATTTCATCCTTAATAAAACTAGGAGTAAAATCCCACCACAAAGAACTATGAATACCTAGACCATAAAAGACAATTTTGTCATCACAACAGTTGCCTTCCCTATATATATGTGTACAGCCAAATTTCATTTTCTTAGTCATTTCCAAGCGATTCTTCCATCTATTTCGAATCTGCCATGGAACAATGCTAATGGAGTTGAAAGCCTTAAGCACAAGTTAAGAATCACATTCAAGCCACAAGTTTAACCTACCTTTTCTATAAGCATTTTCTGTAACACCCTTCTCGGGTGCTATATCGTAAGTGACATTTTAAGGCCGAAAAGTAGGTCCATTAAATTTGGCTATAAAAGAATGGGGTAAATTTTTTTTTTTCTTTGCAAGTCATAAATATAACTACTTTGATTTAAATGAATGGAGGATAAAATATTCCAACAATTAGGGCATAAGTTCAAAAATCATTTACATAATACCCAACCCGACTAATAAACGGAAATCATAAAAGTATCCAGATCCAGTATAAAGATATGGAGACGCAGCTCCTAAAATATAAGATACTTGGAGTCGCAGCTCCGTAAATGTTAACATTAATTCCCAAACATACCCAGCTGGCCAAACTAAAATAGAAAAGACAATCCTTTCTCGTACATCATGAGAAGGACAAACCCAACTGACGAGATCTAGTGGAAACTCGATTTGAGTCCACTGCTGATGTCGTCACAAAAGACACTACTGAAGCTACTACAATAATAACTATCAGACTAAGCCCTTTCCCCTTCCAAGAGGCCAAACATGGTCTATAAACCATCGACAGTATAGACTAGAAACTCCAACATATCGTCTGCATTCTCGAACATCACCCTCTAGGATGCGTCAGCCAAGCGATGTCTTGACGTCTCAATCTTCTCAAAAAAAATACAGAAGGCACATAGCCAGCCGACATAGGCAATATAAAAATAAGGAGGTGATATTTCCATTTATCTTACACATAAGGAAGACATGTAGTGGTACGACTCTTAGATACATACAATTAACAATATACAATCATATCATCATTCATATCAGAACAATGATGTGTCATAGAAACATGACCACAGCACAATGTTTTCCTAAATAGGAGACATCTAAGACTTGAGGAATGACCTCTGAATTCCTATACCATGGTTTTACGAACAGTAGGAAAAAATGGTTCGGAGGATTGTTCCGGAGGTACCAGCCTAGGGTAAATAAAATGTGTCAACAGTAGCAACGTGCACGTCATAGGCTTTTTGGGGAACATCCTGCACTACCAGAAAACATGTAGCGTCTAGTCAAGTATGTCGGTGCATTGCAAGATCAGCACGCCACAGAGGAGCTGCCAACTGGGCCTATATGAGTATTTCATACCCCAACACCCCCGAGCATCAACCAGATCGTCACTACAGAATTCGCACCCGCATTAAAGTGTTAGCTCCATCTCCTAGGCACAATGGCCTTACAGAACATAGTTTCACTGTGTTTTTTGGCAAAATTGCCGGAAATGTGTTCTTCTTGTCTATCCACCGGATGACATCTTGATTCCATCGGAATCCTTTCAACGTGCTTTCTCAGATGCTAGATGTTCTTAAGTCCGAATTACCGGTACTTAACATCGAGCTAAAGTTCTCAAGTAACCTTTCATCTTTGTGCAAAGATATCTTAAAACACTTGATTAAAAGTCCTAACACATTATGAAATTGGATCACAAGTCCAATTATTTATTTTTCTGTACTTTTCTAGTTGAGCCTTTCTCTTGGCTTCCAAGAAAAACAAATAATTCTGAGTCCATTAAATTTTATGGAGATGTGGATAATGAATTATCCATACTTTATGACATAGGGTCTTGTTCCACCCTACATCATAAATTATTGTATTCGTATTGTCACTAAGTCGTTCATAACTTAGGTTTTTTTTTTTTTGTATTCTATCGTAAATACTCGTCCTCACGGACTAAAATCCTTTTTTATCTTAAAACCAAAACCTTTAGTTAAAACCAAGCAACTTTGAAATCAGATTCCATCAAAGTACATAAGTACCAAATTCCTCAAAACCTCAAAAATCTTTAAAGTGCTTAACGACAGTTTCGTCGTTTTTCACTGAATTTAGGCTCAAAAGCCATACTTTTGAAAATATGGTCCTTCACCTCAAATTGTTACTCTCCTACGTTATAATACTCATATTAAGATGCTGAAAAACTGATTTTACATTTTTCTTTCCAGTTATACCAAATTCCTAAAAACTTGACCGAACGTCATTACGTTCGAAAATCGCGTAGTTTCTTTTTCGACGATTTTAAACTCTAATGGTCCAAAACTCATTTTGGAGTCTTAGGGCATTTAGTTAGATTTGAAAAACAGTCCCTTACTGTCCAGTTATGTGTATTTTCGAAAATTACAGTTTAGTCCCAAAACTTTCATTAATTGCAAAAAGATCCTTATTTACTTAAAATCTTATAACTTTTTATCTATAACTTCAAATCACACCAAATAAACTTCTATAGAAATATATTTTCAGTCACCATGAAAATTCCAAAATTTACATTTCTGTCCCATATTTTACCATATTTGCAAAAATGTCCTTGTTTAGTAAAATGCTTATATCTTTTTATGTATAAGTCCAAATAACATCAAACCAATTTCTATGGTCTTATATCATTAAGGACTATAATCACAATACTTAAAAATATAATTTTCAGAACAGTCCCTGAAATTCTCAGAATTTGCATATTAGTCCTTATTTCTTTAAAAACCCATAACTTTCAATATAATTAACCAATTCAATTCAAACCAATTTTGAATCATTTAAAATAAGATAAGACAGTCCTTAAAAATAGGACAAAGTAGTGTATACTTCCCTAAAGACAGTTTAGCAAACTTAGTGATTTTTCTTGGTTTTGTTACTCTTTAAAAACTTGAAATACTCATAAGATTCCATGATTTTAATCCTTAAGATTTTCATACCATTTTGTTTCATCAATCGATCTCAAAACATCATGCATATTCATGTATTCAAACACTAAATCATGGCATGATTATTTAACACATTCCACATATTTTCTTTCAATGATCAAGTAAGCTTAGTAAGCTTACTAACAATTTTCTGTTAACTATCATGCATCAAATAAGCATATACATCATTATCATGATCACACCACAATCACAACACAATCATGATACAAAGTCCTCTTAGAGGATCACATAGACATAAACACTTAACCCCACACTTAGGGTTTCAAACCAACACAAAAACATATTAAACCACATACATATCTACTTTAAGGTAGGATAGTAGTAATCTCCCCCATACCTCTTGTAGATCATTCAAAAATCAAGCAAAGGTTGGTTGTCCAAACTAATGGTGCTCACAGTTTTGTGCTTACAAAACCTAGCAAAATCATACAAACATCAGGGTTATACAACTAGGCTCAAACATAACCAAAGATAGGAAATCAAGGCTTAGATTACTTATCTCAAGCCACAAGGTTGATGGTCAAGTGATTGGTGTTCTTGACCAAGAAATACCCATTTTGTAGAAAGCAAAAAAAGGATTTTTTTGTGTGAGATGACAAAGGCATAGAATGTCAAGAGGAGCAAGGAAGTACTAGAAAATCAAACAAGTACTTGGTTGGTGGTTGGAGGGTGGTGGCCGAATTGATGTATATGAACAAAGGAAATATTTTGTGTCATGAAACAAGATGATAAGTTGGAAATGGAATGAAGATAAGGAGATGAGGGGCTGGACGAATTTAGGAGGGAGACGAAGAAAGAACTTTGTGTTAGGAAGATGAAGAACAAGGAAGAACTTTGTGTCAAGAACTTAGATGATTTAGATGGAATGAAATAAAATGAAATGAAGTGAAGTGGAAATTGATTGGAGGTGTGAAGGTGGCCGTGTAAGGTGAAGTTGACACAGGCAAACACAAGAAGGGGGGGGTTGAATTGTGTTTGTTAATATTTTTCGAAAACAGCCTTTTCAAAAAGATTTTCTCACACAAAGTTAAGGAGACAGAATAAAGCACACAGAAAAGAAGTCTTTTGAAGGATTAACAAATTCAAGTTCAAATCCCCACAGTTAGTATAAATACGTAAAACAAAAGAGATAAGGGATAAGAAGATTTACACAAGATGTTTTATCCTGGTTCACTCTCTTCCAACCAAGAGCTACGTCCAGTCCCTTCTACTTGAAGGATTTTTCCACTATTTTCAAATAGATTACACCAAGTATTCAACACCTCTCCAGGCTCACAAGTATTTCTTTCTTACCAAGCCTCTTCAGGCTCTACCTCTAATAAAGAGTTTTGATATCTTTGATCTTCTAACTCACTATATGTGAGAGTATGAAAGTTTAAGATCAGATAAATATTATAGCAATATTCAAACTATAATATTACAGACTTTTGCTTTTGAATGAATAAGAAAATATTTGCTTCGCGAGAGATTTCTTGAGATTTCTTTGTATATGCAAAAGTTGTTTCTTCAAAAGCTTTAGTCTTCTATTTATAGGGTCCTTGATCTTCTCTTCAGAGTCTTCAACGGTTGTATTTGAAATACCCGTTTAGAAATAGAGTCAACTAGGTAAATATCCGTTGTGACTCAGCTTGCTCGAGGCCTTTGTACTGTGAGACAAATTCTTGCATGAAAAAGCACACCTCTGAGCAAAAGCAGCTTGCAAAAAAAAATTTTGCCTCCTTTGTACAAGTTCCAACTATATCAGCGTAAAAGGTGACAGGGTACAAAAACGTTTTGCATTGTACTATTCTGCTTTTTGCAAGTCCTGACTTGTACTATGTCTCTCTCAATGGAACAAGGCAAAAGGAATCGTTAATAGAAAACGAGAAGAACCATTATAAATGAAATGAATATCAATCATAAGAAATAAATTCGCTTTGGTTCAAATTGGTATAAATGCTTAAAAAAAATCTTCGTCCAGCAAACTAGCGTAAAGGCAAGATAAGCAAAAAGAGTTTTAAGGCTTCGTCCACTGACGTGGCAACCAAAACTTCGTCTACTCAAAACAACGGTCTTGCCAGTACCTGAGATAACTAAAATCTCCGTCCAGTGACGTGGCAATAGCAGACTAAGGGCTCTCGTCTACACGAAGAGAAATTCTCCGTCCTACTAAAAGCATTCAAGCGCTCGTCCACTGACGTGGCACTGGAGTTATAATGGAGAGTGGACTCGACCATACTTTCAGCATAGATATTCAATAGAAAACATATGGACGCGGATTTGCAAGGAGAAAAGACTTAACATTTTAGCTTATAAGAACAGAGATTCTTTAAGACTAAAGGCACTTGTTAGATTTAAAGCATTAACACTTTGCTACACAAAATTAATTCTTATTGTTAACATCAAAACCTAGAGATTATTTAATCCAAATCATTTTGGTTCCAACAATCTCCCCCTTTTTGATGATGACAAAAACTAATTAAATTTATTTTGCAAAGTTTAAGAGAGCTTACAAGGCTCCCCCTAAGACAAGGCAGTCAACAGATAAATGCTGTTAAGGCATAATAAGTCAAGTCTCATTTGCAATAACATTGATTAACAAATCAAGATAGCATCCTATAAAACATTAGAGTTCAAAGCAGTATTGAAGCATAATCATGAAGTCAAGGCATAGTATCAGCAAGATGAGTATATATTTATGCATATGCAGACAACTATGTAAAAAAAAATCTCTGTATTAATTATAAAATTTAATCTTTCCTTTCTCCCCCTTTTTTGTCATCAGACAAAAAGGCAAAAGGGAGTGGACCATCATTGTCAGCACACAAGAAAAGGATAAAGACAGAGAAAAGAACAGAAAAAAAAAAATTTAGATAGAAGGAGGTGGTGGAGGAGGTGGTTGATTAGGCTGGGGATTTTGATTTCTCTGAAACTCCAAGATCAGAGCCAGCATTTGGTTCATCACTGCATTTGTAGGGGCCAGAGAGTCTTGAACTTGCTTCTGCACCCTTTCTTCAAGCTGTTGAGCCATCTGCTCAGTCTTTTCCTCAACTATCTTGCCAACCTTATCATCAACAATTTTCCCAATGATGTCTTCAAGATTGGGTGGCAAGGTAAGTTGTCTTGAGCTCTCAGCAGTGTCAGAGACAGTGTCTTGAGCCTGGGCTGCTGTTCTGACCATAGCAAGAGCTAATGGTTGAGAAGAAGTCTTAGCAGACTCAGCTCCTTGCTTAGAGACACCAGCCTCAGCAGACTGCTTAGCTTGTGCAGATGAAGGTTCAACTGAAGTAGGCTGAGAAGACATTTGCTCATCAAGTTCAGGGCCTTCTACAATTAACTCTTGGGCTGCCTGATCTGAGGAAGAAGTTGCTGGAGGTGCAGTGGCAACTGTGATAGGTTTCTGAGGTAAATCCTTTGCCCAGTGGATAGGTATGATTTCCTCCACATCCCTGCTGGTAATAGGAAGTCCCCACAGATCTTTGTAGATCATGTGCCTTACTTTGGATAGGCCACATTTTCCTCTGTACTTAGGAATTTCCTTCTTCTCTTCTTGAGTCAAACCAGAAGAAGAGGCTTTCCTGGTGCAGTGGATGATGTGAGATAACCAGAAGTCTGCAGCCTTCATTTCTCCAATTTTCTGCACATCCTCCATATATAGATAGAAGTCAAGCTCGGAGTGATCAAAGAGTTCCTGAGACAAGTCCAGAATGGCAGAGTGAGCTTCAGGCATGACCCCTTTATTTCTTCTGCACCTCATGTCTTTGTCTTTGTTGAGGTCTATCATGCCAAGTCTTGGACAGATGGGGTAGGGAGCAATGCCTACTCGAGTTTCCTTATGGTGTCTCAGCCAAGTGATAGGAACCCATCGTGCAGCTCTTTCAATCTGGAAGTAGCTGAACTCCCACTTCAGAATGTTGTAAATCAGTTGATCTGCAAAGTGGTCTGAGGCACTTCCATAGATGCTGGGATGCTCAAATTTCATCCATTGTGTGTTTGCATCCAGAATAATTGGAACGTGCCTAGATGATCGAGCTCTCCTCTCAGGTAAGGTAGGCAGATGGTTCCTTTTAGAATCTGTTTCCCATACGGGAATGATGTGTCGTGCTACTCCTTGAGTGTGAGGAATCAGAGGTGGGGTTTTTTGTAGGTTGGGGTAAATTTTTCTTGGAGGGAAACGGTTGAGGGGTAGATGGGTGAGGAGAGGGCCATGGTGGGTGTTCATCTATGATGGAAAGGGACCTTTTGGGGGCTGAGAGTTTGGGTATTTGGTGGTCCAAGGGTATTCCTCATAAGGTTCATAGTCATACTCAGGATGGGAGTACCACCTGGTCAGAGGAGTTTCAAGGTTAAGTTCAGGGTCAGGTTGATGAGTATGGAACAGAATTTTCCAATTTCTTTTGACCTGAGCCCAGTTCTCGGACCTATTGGCAAAAATAGTGGATGAAGGTATGATTGGTGGAAAAAGTTTTCTTAGTTGTTTAGGGAAGGGGGCACCTCTGCAGATTCCATCATCTTCTTGATGAAACCAGGGATCTGAATCAGGAATAATGGGTGGAAAGAGGGTTTTGAGTGGTGTAGGTTGAGGTGAGGTTAAGTGAGTTGGGCTATTTAGTGGTGAAGATGAATTTGTGGTTTGGTCAGGTTGTTCTCTTTGTGGTGAGGGTAAGGGTGAGGGTAAAGAAGGTCTATATACATTATCAAAGAAATCTACACTTGGGGTAGGGACATCATCACTCACATTAATAGGAGGGACATCAGAGGATGTGTTGACCTCAGAGGCTGCAAAGGTTCTTGCTTTCCTTGCAGGTTGCCTCCTCTTGGTAGGCACAGCAGCATCAACAGCAGCAGCTGCTTTCCTCTTTAAAACTGTTCCCAGTGGAACATTATCATCTTCATCATCGTCTTGAGGCAGAATTAGTTTTCTAGCTCTCTTGGGAGCAGGTTGAGGAGCAAGTTGAGGAGCCTCACTGCCAGGCTCATTTATAACAATGCCTCTGGTAGGCCTTCTAGGAGCAGGCTTTCTGACAGCCATAGTTTTCCTTCTAGTTCCTCTCCTGAGACCAAGAATAGCTGCATTGTTGGCCTCAACTGCTTCTTCCTTAATCTTCATTTTCTCTTCTTGTTTTGACATTTCAACAAGCTTGTATGTGTCAAGGTGCATGCTACTTAGATTGCTTTTTCCAAAAATGGCAGCTTGCATCCCCTTTGAACGAAAGATCTTGTCTTGTTCTTCTTGAGGCTTTGCATCTAAGTAATCATACAAGCCTTGCTGCTTGAAGACTTTTGACAGAAGATGAGAGAAAGTGATATGAGAGGCTGTTTCCCTGTGTGTGATGGCATCCTTGAAACGATGAAACAGGATCCATGGCAAGTTTATTTTTGTCTCATAGACCAAGTTACAGAGACAAAACTTGTGAAGGGCAGAGAGGTTGTCCTTAGACCCTGCCTTGTGAAGCACTGTCTTGTTCAGAATCTGATGAAGAATCCTAATGTGATCCTTCATTTCAGATGACTTCCATGAGTGAGTCCTCACTGTGTCATCTCGCATCAGTGTAACAGCGATGGTTTCAATACCACCAAGATCTTCTTCCCAATTTTCTGTCATGATTAAACCCTCTTGGGCACAAACGATTGCATCAGAGATGGTCTTCTCAGAGACAGTTATCTTCTTTCCTTGGACAAACCCTACTATCTCAGTTTCAGTAATCGTTGGTTTCCTCCAGAAGTCCCTTATTAAGTCTGGATAAATCGAGACCTTTTCCAGAAACAATCCGTCCCAACCAGCAGCGTTGATGAACTTGCTTACATCCAAGTTGTACTCACACAAAATTTCGAAGTTAAAATGATGTTCAGCCGCGATATTGATGATGTCAGTAACATAGGCAGGTTCGGGAGTTGAGGTTGAAGCCATTGTTGAGTTCTTGAGTAGGTTAAGGTTTGAAGAAAGAGAGTTCGAAAACTTTTCAGAGAGAAGTTATCAAAGATGAAGAGTAGCGAAAGGTTTTTCAGAGGGAAAGGAGTTACCTTTAAAGAGTTTTCGAATACCAACAGTTTTCAAGGGAATTTAAAAAAAAAGATTGATTAGACAAGACTTTAGTGAAAAAAACGGCGTTGGTATATTGGGACCGTAAAAAGGTTACGATGGGATTGATGGAAGTCGCTGACTCAGCAAGGAAATGATTAAAATCAAACGTTTTAATATAACTGAGTTCATATATATAAAAGACAAATGTATGTAAGATTGGGTCCACATAAGATTGAGGGTGGACGCATAAAAACATATGAAGTGGACGCGGCACACCAACAGTAGTGGACGCGTAGACTTCACAAGTTCTGGACGCCAAAACTAGTGGACGCGCAGATAAAACATGCAATCAATACATATACCATTTTAAACCACATACAGCATGTTAAGATGTTTTCTGATAAAAGTAAATCTGTCCTCAGCAAGAGGTTTAGTAAAGATATCTGCCCATTGATGGTCAGTATCTACAAATTGAATATCAAAAACACCCTTTTGCACATAGTCTCTGATAAAGTGATGTTTGATTTCTATATGCTTAGCCCTAGAATGAAGAATTGGATTCTTAGACAGATTAATTGCAGCAGTATTATCACACATTAGTGGAATACTACTTACAGACACATTATAGTCCTCCAATTGGTGTTTGATCCAGAGAAGTTGTGAGCAGCAGTTTGCAGCTGATATATATTCTGCTTCAGCGGTTGATAGGGCAATGGTACTCTGCCTTTTGCTTGACCATGACACTAGATTAGCTCCAATGAAGTGACATCCCCCACTGGTGCTTTTTCTTTCAATTCTATCTCCAGCATAGTCAGCATCGCAAAAGCCAACTAATCTGTAATCTCCATCTTTCTTAAAGCACAGACCAAGATTAGTAGTACCTTTCAAATATCTAAAGATTCTTTTAACTGCTGATAAATGAGATTCTCTAGGATCAGATTGAAAACGAGCACACAAGCAAACACTGAACATTATATCAGGCCTAGAAGCAGTTAGATACAAGAGAGATCCAATCATACCTCTGTATACCTTCTGATCTACCTTTTTCTCTTTATCATCTATGTTCAGTGTGGACGTGGGATGCATAGGTGTGTTCATCGGTTTGCAATCATCCATCTTAAACTTTTTGAGAAGTTCCTTTGTGTACTTAGTTTGATGGATGAACACCCCGTCTATAGATTGTTTGACTTGAAGTCCAAGAAAGAATTTGAGTTCTCCCATCATGCTCATTTCAAACTCTTTCTGCATTAGCTTTGAGAATTCTTTGCACAAAGATTCATTAGTAGCACCAAAAATAATATCATCTACATAGATCTGTACTACAATGAAGTTGGAATTAATTGATTTTCTAAATAAGGTGGTGTCTACCTTTCCTCTGACAAAACCATTATCCATTAGAAAAGAACTTAGCCTATCATACCAAGCTCTTGGGGCTTGTTTTAGGCCGTATAAAGCTTTCTTAAGCTTGTATACATGTTCAGGTTGGGTTTCATTCTCAAAACCCGGTGGTTGCATAACATAAACTTCTTCATTGATAAAACCATTTAAAAAAGCACTTTTTACATCCATTTGAAAAAGCATAATGTTATGATGTGCAGCAAATGAGAGTAAAATTCTGATTGCTTCCAATCTTGCAACGGGTGCAAAGGTTTCAGTATAGTCTATACCTTCTTCTTGAGAATAACCTTGTGCAACCAATCTTGCTTTATTTCTTATAACCTTACCATTTTCGTCAAGCTTGTTTCTGTAAACCCATTTTGTTCCTATAACAGATTTATTCTTAGGTAGGGTTACCAGAGTCCAAACTTCACTCCTCTCAAACTGATTCAGCTCTTCTTGCATTGCCAAAATCCAACCATTGTCCAGCAGAGCCTCATCTACAGTTTTTGGTTCCAATTCAGACACCAATGCAGAGTCTTCTTGCTCTCTGAAAGTTGATCTGGTTCTTAGCTTATCGCTTGGATTTCCTATTATTTGATCCGGTGGATGATAATTCTTGAAATGCCAAGTTCTCTGAGCATTGTCTTGTTGAGAGGTGGATGCTTCTGGTTGATGAGAAGGGTCTTCAACTGGATCATCAGTTTTGACTTCATTTGTTTCTCCTGTGATGTTTAAGTCAAGATCTGCAAAACTTTCATCTAGCTCTGATAGTTTCTTATCAGGCTGTTTGTCATCAAATCTAACATGTATAGATTCTTCTACTGTTAACGTTCTTGAGTTATACACTCTAAAACCTTTTGAGGTTTCAGAAAATCCTAGAAGAATTCCATTGTCTACCTTTGCATCAAACTTACCAAGTTGATCTTTTGTATTTAAAATAAAACATTTACATCCAAAAGGATGAAAATAAGATATGTTGGGTTTTCTGCCTTTCCACAATTCATAGGGAGTCTTATTCAGAATTGGTCTAATGTATATTCTGTTCTGAATGTAGCAGGCAGTGTTCACAGCTTCAGCCCAGAAGTGCTTAGGGACAGAATTGTCATTGAGCATAGTCCTAGCCATCTCTTGAAGAGATCTGTTCTTTCTCTCTACCACACCATTTTGCTGTGGTGTTCTTGGTATTGAGAAGTTGTGTTGAATTCCTTTTTCTTCACAAAACTCATTGAATAGCTCATTGACAAATTCTCCCCCATGGTCACTTCTGATTGAAGCTATACCCATCCCCTTTTCATTCTGTACATGTTTGCAGAATACAGAAAAGACCTTGAAGGACTCATCTTTGTGAGCAAGAAACATAACCCATGTCCATCTAGTATAGTCATCCACAATGACTAGACCATATTTCTTACCACTGATAGAAGCAGTCCTTGTTGGACCAAAAAGATCAAGGTGTAGCAGTTCTAGTGGTCTTTTGGTACTTACAATATTCTTAGATTCAAAAGAACCTTTGACTTGTTTTCCCCTCTGACATGCATCACAGAGAGCATCAGATTTGTATTTAAGGTTTGGTAAACCTCTCACGAGGTTATGCTTATTTAGCTTTGAGATTAATCTCAAGCTTGCATGACCTAGCCTTTTATGCCAAATCCAACGTTCATCTTCAATGGACACTAAACATGAGACACTTTGATTTGAGAGGTCCTCCAAGTCAATTTTGTATAAATTGTTTTGCCTCTTAGCAGTGAATAAAATTGATCCATCATTTTTCTTGACATAACACATGTTCTTATTAAAAGAAACATCATATCCACTGTCACATAATTGACTTATGCTCAGTAGATTATGTTTTAAACCATTCACCAAAAGAACATTATCAATGGAGGGAAAAGGATGTTTACCGATTTTACCTATACCAGTGATCTTTCCTTTCTGATTTCCTCCAAATGTCACCCAGCCACCATCCTTATGTTTAAGGTCTTGGAACATATACTTTTCTCCCGTCATGTGACGTGAGCATCCACTGTCCAAGTACCAGGATGTTTGTTTCTTTCCTGTTGTTAAGCAGATCTGCAACAGGTATTATCTTGTTCTTAGGTACCCAAACTGACTTGGGTCCTTTCATGTTAGTTTTCTTTGGACGAGAATATTTAGTATGCCTATTATGTATGCATCTAGATGTAGAGTGCCCACTTTTTCCACACACTTTACAAAAGGTGTTGGACGGGCCAGATTTGGTTTTTTGCATACCTAGCTGGAGCTTTTGAAGCTCTTTGCTGCATAGGTGGTTTTGACTTAGTGTAAGATGCCTCATACTTCTTATTGTCATAACCAAGGCCAGATTTATCAAGGGGTGACCTAGAATACCTTAGGATAAGACTAAGCTTATCTGAGCCTCCTACCAGTTTTGACAGAGAGTCTGTCAAGTATTTTACATCTTGTTTTAGTTTTGCAACTTCACAAGAATTGTCAGGCTCACATTCAGATTTGTCAGTTAGACTGACATTCTCTGATTTCAGCTTATCATTTTCTTGAAACAAACTTTGTTTTTCCATGCAAACTCTATCATATTCTTTGGTTAATTTTGCAAACTTCTTTTTAAGACTTTTGTATTCATGAGATAATATGGATGAGTCATGCAGTAATTCATCAAAGGCATTTTTGAGAGTTGAAGGTTCAGAATCTGTTACCTCATCATCATCAGTGTACTCATTCTCTGATGATGTGTCTGCCATGAGGCAAATGTTTGCCTCTTCCTCTGCTTCCTCTTCCTCATCTGATGAGGATAAGTCCAAGTCTTCCCATGTAGCCATTAAGCCCTTCTTTTTCTTAAAGAACTTCTTCTTCTCTTTTAGGTCAGGGCAGTCGGCTTTGAAATGTCCAGGCTTTTTGCACTCAAAGCACAAAGGTGGACCTTTTTCTTTAGAGTCTGACTTCTCCTTAGAAAATTTCTTGTTGAATGGCTTTCTCTTGAAATTATTTTTTCTTCTCCACATATGTTGTATCTTTCTGGAGATGAAGGATAGTTCATCTTCATCTGATCCTTCATCACTGTCTGAAGGTTCAGCATCATCTGAAGACTCAGCAGCTTTGAGAACTTTTGAAGAACTTGCTTTCTTTGCCTTTAAAGCAATGGACTTTCCCTTTCTGGAATTGTCTTCCTCATTTAGTTCAAGTTCATGAACTTTTAATGATCCTAGAAGTTCTTCCAGAGAGAGAGTATTCAGATTCTTAGCTTCTTGAATAGCAGTGACCTTTGGTCTCCACTGTTTGGAGAGACTTCTCAGAATCTTTCTGATATGATCTCTATTCTCATATACCTTTCCCAGAGATCTGAGACTGTTTGTTATTGTTTGAAATCTTCCAAACATCTGATCTATAGACTCATGATCAGTCATCTTGAAGAGTTCATACTGGTGAACCAGCATGCTTATCTTTGACTCCTTCACTTGTGATGAGCCTTCATGAGCGAGAGCCAGTGTATCCCAGATTTCTTTTGCTGTGTTGCAGCTGTGAACTTTATCATGTTCTGATCTGGTAATAGCACACATCAAGTAATGTTTGGCTTTGAGATTTAGTTGATGTTTAGCTTTTTGATCAACACTCCAATCTGCTCTAGCCAGTACAACTTGATTTTCACTTCTTGGCTCAGTGTAGCCATTCTCTATCAGTTCCCAGATGTCTAGATTCTGTGCATCTAGGAAGGCCATCATTCTCTTCTTCCAATAGTCGTAATCTGTTCCATCAAAGAGTGGAGGTCTGTTGATAGCTTGTCCTTCTGCATCCATGGTGATAGGATCGTACTTCCTCAGCACTTGTTAGATGCTCAACCCTTTCGAGGCTGAGCTCTGATACCAACTGAAGTTGACACAGGCAAACACAAGAAGGGGGGGGTTGAATTGTGTTTGTTAATATTTTTCGAAAACAGCCTTTTCAAAAAGATTTTCTCACACAAAGTTAAGGAGACAGAATAAAGCACACAGAAAAGAAGTCTTTTGAAGGATTAACAAATTCAAGTTCAAATCCCCACAGTTAGTATAAATACGTAAAACAAAAGAGATAAGGGATAAGAAGATTTACACAAGATGTTTTATCCTGGTTCACTCTCTTCCAACCAAGAGCTACGTCCAGTCCCTTCTACTTGAAGGATTTTTCCACTATTTTCAAATAGATTACACCAAGTATTCAACACCTCTCCAGGCTCACAAGTATTTCTTTCTTACCAAGCCTCTTCAGGCTCTACCTCTAATAAAGAGTTTTGATATCTTTGATCTTCTAACTCACTATATGTGAGAGTATGAAAGTTTAAGATCAGATAAATATTATAGCAATATTCAAACTATAATATTACAGACTTTTGCTTTTGAATGAATAAGAAAATATTTGCTTCGCGAGAGATTTCTTGAGATTTCTTTGTATATGCAAAAGTTGTTTCTTCAAAAGCTTTAGTCTTCTATTTATAGGGTCCTTGATCTTCTCTTCAGAGTCTTCAACGGTTGTATTTGAAATACCCGTTTAGAAATAGAGTCAACTAGGTAAATATCCGTTGTGACTCAGCTTGCTCGAGGCCTTTGTACTGTGAGACAAATTCTTGCATGAAAAAGCACACCTCTGAGCAAAAGCAGCTTGCAAAAAAAATTTTGCCTCCTTTGTACAAGTTCCAACTATATCAGCGTAAAAGGTGACAGGGTACAAAAACGTTTTGCATTGTACTATTCTGCTTTTTGCAAGTCCTGACTTGTACTATGTCTCTCTCAATGGAACAAGGCAAAAGGAATCGTTAATAGAAAACGAGAAGAACCATTATAAATGAAATGAATATCAATCATAAGAAATAAATTCGCTTTGGTTCAAATTGGTATAAATGCTTAAAAAAAATCTTCGTCCAGCAAACTAGCGTAAAGGCAAGATAAGCAAAAAGAGTTTTAAGGCTTCGTCCACTGACGTGGCAACCAAAACTTCGTCTACTCAAAACAACGGTCTTGCCAGTACCTGAGATAACTAAAATCTCCGTCCAGTGACGTGGCAATAGCAGACTAAGGGCTCTCGTCTACACGAAGAGAAATTCTCCGTCCTACTAAAAGCATTCAAGCGCTCGTCCACTGACGTGGCACTGGAGTTATAATGGAGAGTGGACTCGACCATACTTTCAGCATAGATATTCAATAGAAAACATATGGACGCGGATTTGCAAGGAGAAAAGACTTAACATTTTAGCTTATAAGAACAGAGATTCTTTAAGACTAAAGGCACTTGTTAGATTTAAAGCATTAACACTTTGCTACACAAAATTAATTCTTATTGTTAACATCAAAACCTAGAGATTATTTAATCCAAATCATTTTGGTTCCAACATAAGGTTGTCAAGTGAGGGGAATAAATTGTTTTGTTAAGATTAAATGGGAACCATGGTGAAAGATGACCAAAGTTTGGTTAGATTAGATTAGGAAATAATATATTTTAACCTAGCTAGTTGATGAATCATGAAGCTAGGAAAAATTGTGTGGTGAAGGTATGACTAGGGAGTGTTGGCCATGTTATACACCACAAGTGAGAAACAAAATTGGTGATGTCTTGGTTATGACTTTAATTAGTAACCATGGTTGGTTAGGAAAGAACTTTGGTTTTTCATAAATGAAACTAAGTGTAAAATAGAAAGGAAAATGTGTGTGTGTATGCTGGATGGGCCGTGCATTTCATGCCAAAGAGAAGAAGAAATTGCCTTGGTAACCTTGAATGAACCATGATTGGAGTTAACTAAAGCATTGGTTAGGTTAAGGACCAAAATATCTAGATATTTTGATTCTAGCTTATGGGCATTTATGGGCATTTATGAGCACTTATGATGGAGGTGACTCACTACCATGACTCATCCCCTCTAAGTCATCATGGATGACTCGTCGTTCTGTCCCCCAGTGTATTCCTGTGCATCCGTATCTGATTCCGTTGTTTACCCGATTAGGGTTTTCTGTCCGTTTTTCAATAAAATTTCACTCGATAAAATATAATATTTTATTTTTGAGTAGAAATTCTTGAAATATATTTTGTCCCCCACAAGTGGTAACATTTTGAAATTTTTCGCTTTCAGGCCGAAATTAGGGTTTTCTGCCGGTATAAAAATTATATTGTCAGTAATAACACAAACCGGTTTCCGTCTGAGTTGTAAACCTAAAATTTAACCGTAACTTCCTTCGATATATAAGGTCTCAATTATGATTTTGTTTTCCTCAAAATCATTTTATGGATTTCCAATAAAAATATAGAATATAATTACCGGTTAAGACATGAGAAAACGGGGTGTTATATTTTCTATAGCATAAATAGCACTTAGAATCTCTACATAAACAGCTGACTGAACACAAAGATGGACTGCAAAGCAAACCAATAAAATCAGCATTATGATCGCTATAAATTCCTCAACAAGCTGCAAGTCGGAGAGCCTCTAGCAGCCCCATCAGTGTTACATTTCACCCAAAAGCATGGTTGAGGATGCCAGGAAACCTGCTTAATTACAGTAGCAGGAGCTGGATTACATCTAATTCTAAAGGCTTTAAGAATCATCAACTCATTCACATCAGAATTCATCTTTCCAGAACTCAGATTCCCAGCTAAGGACACACTAGCAGAAATCAAGCTCAATGTTTGGAGGAAAAGAATTTTCATATTGTCAAACCTCAACTGGTTTCTGCAGAACCAGATAAACCAGCAACAATTCACAACCGCAGCCACAAGAACATCTTTCAATTGAGCAGAACATTGCCTGTTGCAGATAGATAGAATTCCAAGAATTGAAGATGAATCAATGTTGATGTTCAGTACAGACCTGAGCCAACTCCAAATTCCTTGAGCAAAACTACAAGAACAGAAAAGGTGCAATGTAGACTCGGTTGCACCACCACAGAGACTGCACATTGAGACTACCACACACCCTCTAGACCAAAGGTTTTCATCGGTAGATAAGCTGTTTAGCAGAATTCTCCATAGTAAAAAAGACCTAGCAGGTGGAATGCTTGATCTCCAAACAGCTTACACCAGGGAATACACTGATTAGCAGGGTTAAGGAACATATAACTTATAAGCATATTTGAAGGTAAGAGACCCTGAATCAGTGTGCTTCCATAAGACCTGATCATCACAGGGAACATATGGCAAAGTTACATCAGTAATTCCCAGGACCAACACGGGGAAGCTATTCTGAAAATAAGCAGGAACATGCCAAGAACCATTACTGATTAGGTCCTTGACCTTAGCTCCCAGCTTATGAGGAAAAGTTGCAGGGATATTCAGCAAAGTAATCAAAGGAACTGTCATCCACTGATCTGACCAAAGGTTTATGTTTTCACCATTTCCAGCTAACCAAACCATGTTCTACCTAACTGTGCTAACATAAGGTTTAATACCAATCCAAATTGAAGAATTGACATACTCCACCATTTTGCCACCTCTGAAAACTCTAGATCTTAGGAGAGTAGACCATTGACTGTTTTCAGTTAGTAAGGACCAACACAACTTTAGCACAGCAGCCTCATTAATCCTTCTAAAGGATCTCAGACCCAAACCACCTTCATTGATAGGCCTACACACATTATGCCAAGCAACTGTAACTGTTTTCCTTGTCTCTAAATCTCCAGACCAAATAAAGTTTCTCACCCATTAGTCTATTATTTTAATGAGATTGATAGGCCACTGATAAATCATGAAACTGTATGATAGCATTCCCTGAATTACTGTTTTAACCAGTTGAACCCTGCCAGTGATGGACAATAATGAAGCCTTCCAAGCAGATAGCTTAGACCTGATCTTATCTGCAATGTGCATCAAGTGCACTTTCCTAGGTTTGCCTTTGAAGATTGGATCAACTAGATAGACAAAAGGAAGCTGACCAAATTTGAAACCAAGAACATTAGCAATCAGAGTTTGTCTTCTTAAAGATGCAGGACCAAGATAAAATGTGGATTTGCTAGAATTAACCAACTGACCCGATATTTCAGCATCTCTCTCAAAAAGGTTCTTTAACTGAACTAAATTTTGCTGTGTTGCCCTGCAGAAGATCATCACATCATCTGCATACAAGACATTAGATGGAACCTGGACACCTCTAGCACCAGACATCAAGAGGAGCTTTCCTTCATTAACAAGCTTATTAATCCCTCTACTCAGCACCTCTTCAGCCAAACAAAACAAGAAGGGGGATAATCAATCACCTTGTCTAACCCCTCTTGAACAAGAGAAAAATCCAGCAGCTTTACCATTGATTGAGAGGGACAACTTGGCTACAAAGCGACCTCCATCCATTTACAAAATTTAGGATCAAAACAAAAGGAATGAAGAACTTTTAAAAGAGATCTCCAGTCCAAAGTGTCAAAGGCCTTCTTTATATCAATCTTCATGGCTAGACTTCCACCAAAAGACTTCTTTTCCAAGAGATTTATAGCTTCAGAAGTCAAGCAAATACATTCAGCAATTTGCCTACCTTGAATGAAGCCTCTCTGATTCTCTGAAACAATCCAAGGGGCTACTTTGGCCAGCCTACAGCCACAACCTTGGCTATGATTTTAAATTTGAAGTTTGCCAAAGCAATAGGCCTATACAATTCCACCTTATCAGCATTAGGGACTTTTGGAATCAGCACCACCATATTTGAATTAAGATTAGGAGGCAACCAGCTGTACTTAAAGAACTGCACAACAGCACTTAGGACATCATCTGTTATGATAGACCAGTTATTCTGAAAAAAGAATGCACCAAAACCATCTGGCCCTGGAGCTCCATCAGAATTCAAGGAGAGAACAACTTCCTTTACCTCATCCATTGAAGGCAGATTAGTAAGCACCAAATTATGTTCTTGACTAACTAAAGAAGGAATTGGTTCCTCAATAAGGCCATTCTCAACACAGCTGTTGTCAGAGCAGAATAAATTTTCATAAAAACTGACCACATGCATCTTAATATCCTCGGCAGAACACATTACCTGATCACCATCTTTCAGCATACTCATTTGTTTTGTAACATTCCTGATTTTGGCCATTCGATGGAAGAATTTTGTGTTTCTTTCACCCTCAACGTGCCACTTGATTCTAGCTTTCTCCTGCCAGAACTCCTCTTGACACTTTAAAGCATATTCCAGATCAAAATGAGCCAGTTTTTCTTGCTCAAACAGCTCATCCGAATAGCCAACCTCATCAATATTTAACTGAACCTGCTCAACCTTCTTTAAAGCAATATTTAAATTATCATTAACATCACAAAAAACAGCCCTGTTCCACTCCTTTAGCTTAAGTTCCAGATTCTTCAATTTCTGAGATAGGACAACCAAAGGACATCCCTCCACAGTCTCCTTCCAAACATCAGCAATGACCTTCTCACAATCAGGATGAGCAGACCACATCCTCATGAACTTGAAAAAAGAAACAAAAGTTTTTGCCTCTTTATGAAAATCCAGCAAAATAGGGAAGTGATCAGAGTTATGCTTTGTCAAAGTACATCAGGAAGTACTTGACCAGTAGGAAATCCAGTTAGCATTACAATTGTTCTGTCTAACCTTCTAGCCCTTCCTCTTCTACCATTGCACCAAGTGAATTGAGCACCTCTAGTCAATAAATGAGTAAGACTGTTGCTTTCTGACTAACCTCGAAAGTCATCACAGGGAAGCTGAGAAAGCAAACCAGAACCCATGTATTCATGAGCCCCAAGGACAACATTATAGTCTCCAATGAAACACCAAGGTTGCAAATAAAGCTGCTGCAAAGAATTAAGTTCACACCATAATTTCCTTCTGTGAATATATGAAGTAGAGGCATAAATAGCAGCCACACAAACTTCCTGTTCATTATGAATAAATGAGAATGATACATGCTGATCACAAACATTTAAAACTTTAGGCTCTATATGATCAGCACAGAAAACACCACAAATTGGGAGTGAGAGACTCCCTGTTGTTCACTGAAAACAGCTTAAGATTGAGCTTTTTCCAAAATACAGGATTTATCTTATCAAATTAAGTCCAGGGCTCAGCAATAAACACAAATACAGGCTTATGAATATCACATAGCTTTTTAAGATACTGTCTTGAAGACAAATTGGCAATGCCTCTAATATTCCAAAAAAGACACTTCATGGACAAAGTTTAAAAGAGGGCCAACCCTTAAACAGGTAATAAAAGCAAAAACCAGACAAAACCTGATTTTGGCCAACACACTGAGCAACTCTAGATGCACAATAACACCTAGGGATCACCATCCAAGAATTCATTGAGAATGAAGGTAGTAACCAGCTCTTCCTTGAGCTTGAATTCTTTCTAATTTCTGAGCCAATCTTCTAGATTTTCTAAGCTTCTTTTTCTGAGACTTAGAGAGAACCTTAGTAAAATTATCTGAATCATCATGATCCTTACTATCAGATCCAATATGACCAACTATTGGAGACAGAGAATCCTCATTCTGATCTTCAACACGATCAGCCCATAAAGGAGAAAGAATCCTCATATCTTTCCTTATAGCTTCAGGGATATAAGAAGAATCTCTAGTGCTACTAGACACTTTAGAAGCATTATATTGAGAAGATGAAGTTTCAGGCACCACTTCATCCGGATTAACAATGTTATCCAATTGTAAAGAATGAGCAAAAAGTGATTCATCCACTCTATCAGTATCAAAAATGCAATCCTCAATTCCTTGCTTGCCTTTGTCCAAATCAGTGACAACTTTATTAATCGCATTCTCCACCAAATTCTGATCAGAGATATATCCTAGCAAAGGGTTACCCGAGGCATTACCTGAATTAATAGGAAAATTATTATTTCCATTGAAAGCATTCCTATCCTGAAAATCTTCAACAGATAGGACTGTTTTATCTGCTTCCTGTTGCATCAAATTTCTCGGTTCAACATGAATTTCCTTTCCTTTAGACTGATCAACACTCAAAGGGTCAATGTTTTGAACAGAAGCATGATTCAATTGAGGATTCTCCTTATCTTCATCATTCATCTCAGGATCTCCAGGATTTCTTTTTGGAACATAAATCTTTTTAGTCCCTGCTTTATTTCTGACAATCATGGGCTGATCCATAGTCACATTATTTCTGCAATTGTCAATAGAATTACCAATGAGCTTACAAACAGAGCAGAAGTTTGGAAGCCTTTCATACTCTATTTGAACAAAGAATGCGAATCCTGATCTTTCAACCATGATCTTATTTCGGATACCCCCTGCAAGATCCAAGTCCACTAGCACTCTTGCATAATGACCAAGAGTCTTGTTTATGGCAGCATCATCAAGAGAGAGAGAGGTACTCCAATTCCCCTAGGATAATCGATTACTTGTTCTTTATGTAAAAACCATTTGACTGTTAAAAAGAATAATCGATTATACTAATCGATTACCTATTCTCTGTCTTGCATTTCAAAAAGCTATAATCGATTTTTCAACATTATAATCGATTATATAAATCCGAATTCAAAACTTAACAGCTCAAAATAATTAATACTCATTTAAAAGCATTTAAGGCCAATTAAGCTGAATGACATAGGCTCCCTTGGGAACCCAAATTTGTTTAACACTTATCCCGGAAGGATTTCTAAAATAGCATTTAGAAGCTCTATGCCATTTTCTTGCACAATAGAAACATTTTATAAAAAGACTAGTAGAGGATTTAGATGCAACAAAGAGTTTCTTAAAAGCTTTTTCATGCATTACTGGTTTGTAACCAATTCCAGCTTTATCATACACTCCTCTTTGCTATCCTAATATGGCATTTAGATTATCTCTACCATTGTGAATTTAGACAAAGTGGTTTTCAGTCTATCCACTTCTTTTTCCAGAATATTGCAATTAGAACATATAGAACTAGATGCACTTAGCATATTGTTTATAGCTTCTAATTCTTTGGTCTTAATTTGAAGAGATGCATAATCACTACATTGTTTAGCAATGACTTTCCTAGATGACATTAATTGCTTAGAAATTTTCAGATATTCACTATGCAATTCATCAAAAGCATCTTGTAGTTCATCATAGATAGGGGAAATTTCATTTACCTCATCTTCATTATCACTTTGATGGTTAGTCATGAGACAAAGATTGGCTTCTTCTTCCTCAGATTCTTCAAAGGAGTCCATGTCATTTTCCTCCCAAGCTATGTATACTCTTCTTGGCTTTCTATTCTTCTTGTCCTTGGACTCGTGATTGTTATGCTTGTCCTTCTTTTGAAGTTTAGGACACTCATTCTTATAATGTCCATGCTTGCACATTCATAGCACTTCACATTTGATGTTGAACTTTCAGCTTTTGAAGTGTTCTTCTTGGAAAAGAAATTTGATGGCTTTTTGTTAAAGGATTTCTTCTTTTTGAGGAATCTTTTGAATTTTCTGACCAACAATCCCATACCTTCTTCAGAATCTTCATCCTCTTCAACTTCTTCATCTTCATCTTCATCACTATCAAGGCTTTCTTTAGAGACATGTGCTTTAAGTGATAAGCCTCTTTTCTTTTTCTCCTTCTCTTCATGATCATTCAGTCTATGCAACTCCATCTCGTGTTCTTTAATCTTTCCAAATAGTGTAGCAATCTTAATGGTTGCTAAGTCCTTTGATTCAGCTATAGCGGTAATCTTTGGTTGCCATTCTCTTGTCAAACATCTTATAACCTTGTTGATTTGTTGTTCTTCTGAAATTCTCTTTCCAAGTCCATTCAGCTGATTCACTATGTGAGTAAACCTTCTTTGCATATCCTTGATGTCTTCACCATTCTTCATGTTAAAGAGTTCATACTCGTGCATGAGAGAGTTCATCCTTGCTCTCTTTACATCACTTGTTCCTTGATGAGTAATTTATAGCGTATCCCACATTTGCTTGGCTATCTTACAATTTGATACCCTGAAAAATTCATCATACCTCAAGGTAGCAGTTATAATATTCTTAGCTTTAGCATTATAACCTACTCTCTTTTTATCCTCATCGTCCCATTCACTTCTAAGTTTTTCTTTCTTGGTGCCATTTGCATCAAGAGTATAAGGAATGTATGGACCATTCTCAACAGCATCTAATACATCAATACCACTAGCCTCAAGGAATATCAACATTCTCTCTTTCCAATACATATAGGCAGTGCCATTGAATGCAGGGGGTCTTGCCAAGGAAGCCTTTTCTCCCAAGATGTCATTTGAAGCCATCTCTTAAGCTGTTAAGCTTTGCACAAGAGTGAAAGCTCTGACGCCACTTGTTGGTTGTGGCTTCTTAATACTCAAGAAGGGGGGTTGAATTGAGTATGTTATCTTTTTGAAATTTTTCCCCTCTTTACAAAAATTGATTACTTTTCTAACTTTGAAAAAGATTTTGTCAACCAACAAACCAAAATGTGATTTTGAAGATGTAATTTTCACAAAACTTGAAACTTATGAAAGAAAGATTAACAAGACTATGAATTTCAAATATGAACAAGATCAGAAACATATTAAATCATACAAGCATCCCTAACATATTGCTAATTCATGCATTTAACAATAAAGCATATAAGGAGTTTAGGGAAAAAGAAAATGCAAACCAATTTTATCCTGGTTCAGCTACCTCCTCTGGTAACCTACATCCAGTCCCCACACCACTGTGAGTTTTGTCCACTAATCAAAATCAATTTACAAGATTCTTTACACAAGCTTCACTTCTAGGTTCCTTCTACCCACATGACAACTTTTCCCAAAGCAATCTTGCAAACTCACAAGAGTTGCTTCTACTCTTGCACAGCACCAAAAGTCCCTTATACTCTTGAATCAACTAGTGAGAGAACCTTCTCTCTTATCACAACTTTTACAATTGAAAAGATTGAAATCAAATTCTAGAAAATCAAATTTTACAAATTGAAGAACTATTGAAAATATTAAGATATTCTCAATGCTAAGCACTCTCAAATTTTCAGTGATTGATCTCGTATATTCAGTAATTGTTTTGAAAAAGTGTTTGCTAATGTCCTTATATAGTTATATTTCCAAATAGATATAAGTCAGTTGAGATCAAAATAAATTGATTTGAGAAATTATGTTATCAGTCAATCGATTAGTACACAGATGTATTAAACAAAATTTCTCTTTTATAACATGTGTACATCGATTGCCTAATCAATTAGGTTCTTGGCTGTTCTTGATCTTGAATAATACACACAATAGTACATCGATGTATTTCTTGAAAAATACTTGTGTCTGCAGCCCGGAACCATATACATCGATTATCCCATCGATTATGTTACTATCCCAAAAACTCCTTGGTTCTGTTTTGGCTTATACATAGGTGTACTAATCCATGTGTAGTGTAAAAAATGTTTTCTGATCAAGCAAGTCAAGAATCAATCGATGTGTATATAGATATATAACACTTATACATAGATGTACACTCAGGTTTTCATTAAAAGTTAGTTAATTAACTGAAAGTACATCGATGTACACATTGATGTACTGATTCATCAATTAACCTTTTTTTATTCTAAGTTCATTTTAAAAACTTGTTTATTTTGTAAAATCATTTTCAATCACTATAGAGAGCTTAACTAAGAGTTAATCGAAACTTTTTCATTACATAAACTCCTAATGATCTTCTTCAAATTCCTTGTGCATGATGCTCCTCCTTTATGTCATTCTTCATGATAGTTTCTTTAAGTTCCTTGCTCCATGGTCCTTTGCATCCACTTTCCTTGCTCTAATATTCTCATTAAAAACTCAACCTTTGCAAGTTGTTAGTGAATCAAAGTAATCATCAAATCATTTGATCATTAAGTTTAGTCATTAATCAAAACATATAAGAGTCATTTATCCACAATCTCTTTACCCGATTTACGGGTGTGAGAAATATATAAGCAGTTATATTAATTATAGAATATAGGAGCAACATTTTGTGGATCATGTGCGAGAGGTAAAATGCTAGTTTAGACTTCAGAGAGCAAAGAGTTTGGTGTTACAATCCTGTGAATATTTTTTGCTGAAGGGAATTGTGCTCGCCCAATTTTTGCGTTGATCTCACAGTTTCTCTTTTTGTGAAGCGCCATTTTTACGGCCTGTGCTGTTTGATATCTGTCTTGCCAAAATATCCCTACCTTTTGACCACCTAACCAAGTGTTGACTGCCATTTAACTTTTAGACCAAATGTTGACCGCCATTTGACTTTGACTGCTAATTGTCCATTTGGCCCAAAGCAACTTCCTTTTCTGAAAAACATCTAGCATGAAAAATCCAAGAAGGACATTTGCTCATTAGTGTCACGAAATAAGGTCTCCGTGTGACCATTCCTCACAGCCTGACCACTTCTTCTTCTACAACGAGTCATCCTCGCCGCGCTTCACATCGCCATCCGACCCTTCTGAGCTCCTTGCTTGCCATCCAATCGTTCCGACCCTGGTTGGTTTTAGACTCGACACCCAACTCACTGTTCGGCTGCTTAGAATCGGCCACCGCTCGTCTCCTCCAGTCATGGGGCTGTGACTAGTTAAGTCTCTAAAATGTTTGATGTGCATTTTCCCTAAGTTTTGATGAAAACTATTAATGATTTAATTAACCTTCATATTGTTGTTAACCTGTCTATCCAGTGTGCAAATCACAATAATAAGAATTTACATTCTCACACGTCTGTTCACTTAAGAGACCACCTGTCTAGAGAAGTAAAAGTCAACCTGTCTAATGACTAGGATGTTGACTATCTACATTGAAGATTCAACTTGTCTCTGCGAAGCTCTCACACCCGTCCGTGGTCCTTCGATGAGGAACACAAGTACAAAGAGCTTTTGAAAGATGTCCCTTCATGTAGAAGACTCTGAAGTTTTCTCTCTCACGCTTATTGATAACTCTTTGAATGAAGAGTTATTTAGATCCTTTTTACTGTAATTGTTTGCCATCCTTAAGGTTTTAAGTTTGGTTTCTTTTATAAAAAGTTAATTTATACATATTTGTGTTAAGTGTAGTAAATATTAGCCTTTTGCTCCTGATTGCTCTATCAACTCTGTGTCTTGGTACGCAGAAAGCTTGCTGGAGCAAGGCTGAAGCATTGGGTTACAAGAGCTTGGTTGCTGCAGCAAGGACTACCTTCCAGTAGTATGGCACTAAAGGACAAAAGCTGACAAGGACACCTTTCCTCTCTCCTCAAGGGTGTTGACGCTGTCGTTTTTAAGGATACACAAGCGCATAGGATAGCTGCCTTACATCATTTGGAATTTGGACTAGGGTTATTTTATGAATTCTTTTGATTGTTGGCCGAAAATGGAATGAAAGAGAATAGGGTTTAGTGTATTATAAAAGCATCTAGAAAACCCTAGTGAGGCATGTAACAGCCCGATTTTCGGATAAGCTGTATTAACGGTAAATATATATCTGAGACTTTGGAAATGATTTTGAAGAAAACAAAATCATATCTAGAACCTACTCTATGGTAGGAAACTCTAGTTAAAATTTGGGTTTAAAACTCAGACGGAAATCGGTCTGCGTTTCTACTGACAGTATAATTTTATACCGGCAGAAAACCCTAATTTGACCCGAAACTGAAATTTGTAGATTTTTTATATTTTGTCCGCGAGGAATTCTATTTTCCAAATTTCTGATCAGAAATAAAATATTATGTTTATTCGGACGATTTTTGGTGAAAGTGCGAACGAAAAACGGTCGGTGTTTTCACTGACAGTAAGATTTTAATGATCAGAAAACCTAATTTTGACTCGTGAACGAAATGGTTTATGTTTAAATCATATTTCCAACAAGTTTTATTGTTTTGAAAATTTTCAACCGAAAACGAAATAGTATGCTTCTATTTGGGTGTAAAACCCTAATCGGGAAACCGACGGAGTCGAGAATGGAGGTGCAGAGACAAAACCGGACACTGGAGGAGCTGAGTCATGGGGTGAGTCACCACCATGACTCACCAAGTAATTATGAAGCATTAAATGTAAATTTAGGTGAAATGACCAAAATACCCCTAAGCTTAACCTAACCGACGTTGAGTTAAATTTCAACCATGGTTAAGGAACCAAGGTTAGTTCTTGTGGCCAAGAATCAGCCACACCCTTCACTAAATGTGAGCCACATGTTTATTAACCATAGTTAGCAAAGTAACCCTAGTTAAGTTTATTATTAACCATAGTTAATCATATATTAATTTAATATTCACAAAACCCATTAATTTAAATCCTAAGAACCAAACAAAGCCTAAGATCTACCCCATAAATACCCCCAAACAGCAGCCTTGCCCCCCCCCCACCCCACCCCCCCCCCCCCCCCACCCCCCCCCCCCCCCTCACTCATTTCTTCATTTTCTCTCACTTTTCTCAAGAACACTTTAAGCAAATTTGTGAAGGACTTGATCCATTCTTTTCAATTTTCCAACATCTAAGAGGTATACCTTACTCTTCTTGATAAATAAACATCATGTTCTTCATTGATTTTCTTGTTTCCAAGTCATGATCATCAAGTTTTCATGAGTTTTTCATTCTTAGATCTAGAATTTCAAATATTTCTAGAAAATTGTAGAAAAATCATTTTAATGTGGAACCAATTTCTATGATCTTAATATGTCCTCTACTATCATCATCTAAGAGTATGTAATCAAAATCATTTTCCTTCGTATTTATCTATTGAAGGCCGAATCTATGTATTTTTAGGCAAAGGAAGTTTTGTTCAATTTTTACAATATGACACTTGATCTTTACTCTTTAATACCTATAGTTGTTATATCTAGAAACTTGAAATCTAAAGAAATTCTTAGCCCTCTTTCTAGCCTTTACCGAATTTGTGAGCATGTGATCAAAATAAGTTTTCTTCAATCTTTAACTAGATCATGATTTGTATGAACTAACTAAGGTGTGTAGGTTATAGATCCAAGAGTTTGAGAGCAAAAGGAATTTCCAACCTTTTTTTCTCATTGAGGCCGAAACCCTAACCTAGTTGGTTAGAGGATTTTGTTTCATAATTTTAACTATTAACACTTAACTTATGTTAGTTAATACTCTAGGAATTAGTATCTAAAAGATTGGATTAAGAAAATAACCCTAGCCTTATTTTTATGACTTAGTCGAACCTAGCACCATATGTCCATATTTAGATTTGTTTGATTAATTTGTTTTATCGTTGATTTGGTTGAAGGTGGAATTGGTAACTTGTGGCGTGATAACGAGGATCGTCGATTTCGTGTTTCTGGTGGTAACTTACGTGGGGGAAAGGATCACTTTGTCGTCGGAATCGATAAGTAGTATATTTTATAATAATTGTGTAGGGCGACCTAAACCCTACTAGTAGTCGAGTAATCAACAAGACCAAAATTATATTGGAAACCTTTTCTGTAAAACTAATGGTGATTTTGGGAGTGTAGGTTTATCGACCTTAAGGTTGATTTTATGATGTTGAGGATGTTTGACTTTATTACTTATTTGATTTAATTGTGATATGCTGGTTGTGATAATTTGCTTTATGTGATATTTTATGATGTTTGAATATTTTGTTGATATTGTGTTATGCATTATCTGCCTGGTTTTTAATATTGTATTTAGTGGATTTTAAGCGCAGATATGTATAGTTCGGGTGTTGTTGGTTTAGGTGTGAGAATAATGGTGACTTAGAGGTGCCTAACTTAATTAAGCTGTTTCATAGATGAGATTATGGGATATAATTTGAGGATTTATATGAGTTTCTAGTAAGAGGTCGAGGAACTAGGTTATGACCCTGTAAGGGTCGGTGAGGTTTATAGACTGTTGGGTGTAGCAATTGGGCTACTAGAGATATAATGGTATGTGTAGCAATTGGGCTACTAAAGATATAATTGTATGTGTAGCAATTGGGCTACTATAGATATAATTTGATAGATGGGAGTGCTCGCTCGGACGAAGGACTAACATTCCTATTTGGATGGAGATGGTGTGACAGGATTGTAGTGGTCACATTAGCATAAAGGTTTAGTTGTATGAGAGTAAGGGTAGAGGATGATATTGTTAATTTGTGGATGATTGTTAGTTATGTATGATGTGTGTCTTTGACTGTTGTTATATTCTATGCTATGGTTTCTTTTCCGCTTTTAATGATAGAACTGTTTCTTATCGCCTATATGTTTGTCTGTTGTATTTTATTTCTGATGTGATCGTACGAGAAGACCTGATAGAGGAGCCAGTTGCTGAGGAGTCAGATGGAACTTCGTATGAACCAGATGCGGGAGGACGAGCTGTGGATTCCAAAAATGTAGTTTAGTGTCTAGGGCCAATGAGTCTTATAAGATGTTTGATTTTTCGCTGATTATAATAGTTTGTTTAAGTATATGCCTGTGAGGGATCCTACTGAGAGGATACTGTGACACCCTTCTACCCCGCATGTTATAAGGCATTTAAAAAATAAAACAATTAATAAGAAAACATGCATTTAACTGAATTAAATAAAACAGTTGTCCATAGGTAGAAAAGTCCCACATGAACTCGTTTAAACGCGGAAAAATAACAAAATAAGTTTAATCAAATAAAAACATAATCAAATAAATAACCCAACCCCGATGTCACAATTCAGAGTTGGTATAACCGTTCCGGAAATAAATCCTCGGAATACAACTGGAAACAAACTATCTAAACTTAAAACAACCCTACTATGAGTGGCGGCTCCTCAGAGTCACTCCTCTCCGGGCTGCTCGTCATCCTCTGCAAATGCCGATCAGGCCAAACACAAACAATACAGGGAGTAAGATTCATGTAATCATATAAACAGCAGGGGATAATACGCAAGGTAAACATACACATAAGCATACATCAACATCCAACGGAATCATAACAACCAAGTATGCTATGCTATGCAATGCATCAACTACTCCGCTACTCCAACTATGCATGTGGATCCAAACTATCTCAGGATGAACGACTTTGGAGTTACATATCCGTATTGGCCATAAAAGCACCAACACCGGCAGTTCACCAAACCTTGGGTGAACCCCATGGATAGCCAACGCATCAAACCGTGGATGCCTCATCACGGGGGGCCTCGGTCACCAAACCTTGGGTGACCTACCGTGGATGGCCAGATCACCGTACTCTCGGGCGATCTCCCCTTTGTCGAACCTCCCCCATCAACGACTCCAATGCTTTATGCAAATGGCACAACAACAAACAATCTCAACCACCTCCTTGCTTGGGCCATGAAGCTCCCAAGACTTTCAACATCAAACTCAACATGACCTTAGACCCAAACCGTGGGGTCAAGGCTCCCTTGGCCAATAAGCACCAAGGTTCAACTCAACGTACTTGGGTCTATAAGCACCCAAGACTTCAACTTATCAACGTGCGGTAACCCAACGGATACCGACTTAACATTTGATTATCTAATTATCTTTTATAATTAATAACCAGGTTGTCTAATCTTTATCTTTGATTAATTATCTCAACTTATCATCATTGGGAATGGGGTTAAAAACCCCTTAAGTCCTTTAATTTCATCACTGTCTAGGAGGTCAGCACGGTCGTGCTTAGACCTTAGCACGGTCGTGCTTGGACACGTGAGGGCATGCTGCCCTTTTAAGTGAAGCACGGTCGTGCTTCACACTCAGCACGGTCGTGCTCAGCAGCACGATCGTGCTGTTTGACCTGCTTGGTCGTGCTGAGCAGCGCGGCCATTTTCCAGAATTTAAGTGGGAGCACGGTCGTGCTCCCTGTTCAGCACGGTCGTGCTCAATGCACGACTGCACTGTTCTGGGCAGGGACAGAAACCAAATTCTAACCAACTAACCTAGGGATTAAACCCCTTAAACTTAGTACGGTTTTTAAACCTGTTTAACCAATTAACGTAACTTCATCAGTCTCAAACTCATCGTAACAACAATATCATCAATCAACCAAGGTCATGTCAATAACAACAATTAACATGCTATCATATCATCAACAATTATCAGGAATATAACACATATTCATAATATACCAAAACAGTTAGCAACATACAATTATATACAACAGACCAGGGTCATGAGGAACCCTTAACCTTACTCTACCCCACTGCCTAATGAAAACAATTCCCTTCTCCCCATACCTGGATTGAAGGTAGCTCTAACACTGCTCCTAATAACAACTGGTACCGTTCCCAAAGCGGCTCACTCCAATTATGAACCTTGGGCAAACAAGAACACAACCGGTTAGTTTCCAATCCCAAAAACACGAAAGGAAACTAAAAGGGACGAAATCATTACCTATTAACAACGAATCAGATCAATCTAATCTCTCAAACGGTCCTCAAAACTCCACTATGGCGAAGAACGAAGGAGAAATAGCACAAGAACGCGTTCTGGCCGCAGTTGTACCAAAAAGCAGGGTTTCACGTTAAACCCTCGGGTTCTGCTTACATTTATATCATTCGGACCTGAGCACGGTCGTGCTTAACATTGAGCACGGTCGTGCTCCACTTAGCGTCAGCGAGACGCGGTCCACGCATTGAGCACGGGCGTGCTCACTATTGAGCACGGGCGTGCTCACTATTGAGCACGGTCATGCTCAACTTAAAATCAGAGACACGCTTCTGACTTTAAGCACGGGCTTGTTGGCTGATGAGCACGAGCGTGCTCATGTACCAGAAAGGGACTTTTAGGCTAAAATCCCACTTAGCCCTTAACCAACATTTTAAAAACCTAAAATTAACTTAATAAAACATTTTAAGAAAAACAGGGTGTTACAATTCCACCCCCCTTATAAAAATTTCGTCCTCGAAATTTCTACGTACCTCAAACGAAAAGATGCGGATACGCCTCCATCATCTGACTCTCGAGCTCCCAGGTAGCGCTTTCCTCAGTTGCCCCGGTCCAAACTACTTTAACCAAGGGAATCTCCTTGCCTCTTAGCTGCTTCACCCTCCTATCCTCGACTCGAAGGGGTAACACCTCGAATGTCAAGTTCTCTTTTAACTGTATTGTATCGGGAACTATCACGTGACTAGGGTCATGAATGTACTTCCTGAGTTGGGACACATGAAAAACATTGTGGAGGTTTGACAAGAACGGTGGCAAGGCTATTTGATAGGCGACTTCGCCGACTCTTTTAAGGATTTGGTAAGGACCAATGAACCTCGGAGTAAGTTTCCTCGCCTTCATCACTCTACCAACCCCAGTCGTCGGGGTAACTCTCAAGAATACATGATCACCTTCCTAGAATTCGAGCACCTTCCTCCTTTTATCATGGTAGCTCTTCTGCCTACTTTGTGCAACTCTCATCTTTTCCTGAACTAACCTGATCTTTTCTGTTGTTTCCTGGACTATCTCTGGCCCTAGCACCACACTATCACTAGGTTCACTCCAACACAAGGGTGTCCTACATCTCCTCCCATACAGAGCTTCATAAGGTGCCATCCCAATGCTGGAATGGAAACTGTTGTTGTAGGTGAACTCTATTAGGGGCAAAAACTTGTCCCAACTTCCAGACTGTTCTAACATACAAGCCCTCAACAAGTCCTCTAAGGACTGGATGGTCCGCTCAGACTGCCCATCAGTCTGTGGGTGGTAAGCTGAACTAAGCCTAAGCTTTGTCCCTAAAGCCTCTTGCAAACTATTCCAAAACCTAGAGGTAAACCTCGGGTCTCTATCTGAAACTATGCTAGAGGGTACACCATGAAGCCTAACTATCTCTTTGATGTACAGCTTAGCTAACTTCTCCAATGGATACTCCATGTTCATCGGAATGAAATGGGCAGACTTAGTCAGTCTATCCACAACAACCCATATAGCCTCAAAACCAGCTGGAGTCCTAGGGAGTCCAGACACAAAATCCATGGAGATGCTATCCCATTTCCATTATAGGATACTCAAAGGTTGCAACTTACCCGAAGGCCTTTGATGCTCTATCTTAGCCTTCTGGCAAACTAGGCACGCATACACAAACTCAGCTACATCCTTTTTCATCCTAGGCCACCAAAACATCCTCTTAAGGTCCTGATACATCTTAGTGGCACCTGGGTGCACACTCAATCCACTCCTATGACCTTCTTCTAAGATCAACTTCCTAAGCTCAGGAACATCAGGCACACAAACTCTATCCTTAAACCTCAAGATGCCATCACTGCCATCCTTAAAACTTAGGTCTCTACCCTGAGCGAGCAAATCTCGCTGGTCTAAGAGAAACTTGTCTAACTTCTGACCCCTCTAATCTCATCCATCAAACTGTTGGTAACCTTCAAGGTACCAAGCCTAATACTCTTGGGGGTAAACTCACAAGCTAGACTAAGGTCTCTAAATTCCTCAATCAAATCCATCTCCCTAACCATCAAAGCGGAGACATGCAGGGTTTTCCTACTCAAGGCATCGGCCACCACATTGACCTTTCCTGGGTGATAGGTCAGCTCGAAGTCATAGTCCTTTAAAAACTCCATCCACCTACGCTGCCTCATATTCAACTCCTTTTGATCAAAGAGATACTTCAAACTCTTATGATCGCTAAAGACCTCAAACCTCGCTCCATACAGGTAATGCCTCCAGATCTTTAAGGCAAATACCACAGCTCCCAACTCTAGGTCATGGGTAGGGTAGTTCTTCTCATGGGTTTTCAACTGCCTAGAAGCATAAGCTACTACCTTACCATTCTGCATCAGCACACCACCTAACCCTTGCTTAGAAGCATCACAGTAAACTACGAAGGGTTCACTAGGATCTGGCAAAACTAACACTGGTGCTGACGTCAACCTATTCTTAAGGGTTTGGAAACTCTCTTCACACTTAGAGTCCCACACAAACAACTGCCCCTTCTTGGTGAGACGGGTTAAGGGTAAAGCTATCTTAGAGAAACCTTCTATAAACCGCCTATAGTACCCGGCTAACCCCAAGAAACTCCTAATCTCGGTTACAGACTTTGGCGCTTCCCACTGGAGCACCGTCTCTACCTTAGCTGGGTCCACTGCTATGCCACCCTTAGAGATGACATGTCCTAAGAAGCTCACTTCCTCTAACCAGAACTCACACTTAGACAACTTAGCATACAACTGCTTCTCCTTAAGGGTCCGCAAGACAACCCTCAGGTGTTCCTCATGTTCCTCCTTACTCTTGGAGTACACTAAGATGTCATCTATGAACACTACCACAAACTTATCCAAGTAAGGGTGAAAGGTCTTGTTCATGTAATCCATGAAGACCGCAGGAGCGTTGGTCACACCGAAAGGCATAACCAAGTACTCATAGTGACCATATTGCATCCTAAACGCTGTCTTCGGGATGTCCTCAGACTTAACCCGAATCTGATGGTACCCTGACCTCAAATCTATCTTTGAAAAGACGCAAGCGCCCATCAACTGGTCCATAAGATCATCAATCCTAGGGAGGGGATACCGATTCTTTATGGTCACCTTGTTGAGCTGTCGAAAGTCGACACACAACCTCATACTACCATTCTTCTTCTTCACCAACAACACAGGTGCTCCCCACGGAGACGCACTCGGCCTAATGAACTGCTTCTTCATCAGGTCCTCTAACTGTTCTTTCAACTTAGCTAACTCAAGAGGAGACATTCTATAGGGTGCTATGGAGATTGGCCCGGTTCCAGGCACTAAATCTATGGTAAACTCAACATCTCTCTCTGGGGGTAAGTTATAAACATCCCCCGAAAAACACTTCAGGAAATTCTCGCACAACAGGCAAGCTGGCGACATCAGGAGGGCTGCTCTCTACTTCCAGGGAAGCTAACATCATGTATACTTGGGCTTCGTCTTTCATCGAAGCTTGAACTTGGCTGGCAGAGAGAAGGTCCGGATTCTTAGACTCCTTTGGAGTTCCAAAAATCAGGGTTTTATCGAAACAGTTCAGGAGGACATGGTTGGAAGATAACCAGTCCATACCCAGAATAATATCCAGGTCTTTTAAAGGCAAGCATACAAGATCAGCAATGAATATCCTATCATTTATAACTATATGACAGTTCTTGCATGCATAAGAAGTAGAAACAGGTTTATTTGTAGGTGTAGAAACCAACAAATCATACTCAAGGAAAGCAAGAGGCAAATCAAGACTCTTGACCCAATCATGCGATATAAATGAGTGAGTAGCACCCGAATCATACAACACAGTTAATCGAGTTCCATCTATAAAACATGTACCTTGAATCAAGTCATCAGACTCGGAGGCTTCAGCTCCACTAAGAGTAAAGACTCTTCCCGTGGTCTTCAGTCGGTTGGCTTGAGACTTCTGATTCTTGCCGGCGCTGGGAGGCTCGGCCTTGGCTCCTTCACACTCTCGGCTGATGTGTCCTGGCTTGCCACACCTGAAGCAGATAACCTGCGTCTCCTTGCACTGAGACGAGTAGTGATTTGTAGCACCACACTTGCCACACCTCATGGGCCTAGAGACGTTAGAGAACCCGCCTCTAAACCCATCCTGCTGAAACTGTGGCTTCTTACCACTCTGCTTGAAATCTCTGCCGGTCGGAGCATACCTCTGCTTACCCTTGTCCCTTTGATCGGTCCTCTTGCCACTCTGGCTATCTGACCCTCTGGAACTAGCAACTCTGAACTGGCTGGCATCCTCATAGATCCTGCACTTGTTGACCAGAATAGGGAAGACTCTGATCTCCTGGTAACTGATAGCCTGCTTGATCTCAGGTCGAAGTCCAGCCTCAAACTTCACACACTTCGAACGGTCATCCGTCTCATGCTGGTAGGGAGTGTAGTACCTAGCCAGCTCCTCAAACTTGGCCGCATAGTCACCGACTGACAGCGACCCCTGCCTCAAAGACAAGAATTCCATCTCCTTCTTGTCCCTGATATCCGCTGGAAAATACTTCTCCAGAAACCTCTGCCTGAACACAGCCCATGTAACCGCTGTGCCCTCAGCCTGCATCCTCTGCCTGCAGTTATCCCACCAATGCTCAGCCTCCTCGGTCAGCATGAAGGTAGCAAAGATGAGCTTCTGCTGGTCGTTGCAATCCATGGCTCGGAAGATCTTCTCTGTCTCCCTCAGCCACAACAAAGCTCCTTCCGGATCGTACGCGCCCTTGAACGACGGAGGGTTGTTCCTCTGGAACTTATCCAGTCCCTGGAACTCAGCTGGCCCACCATTGTTAGGGTTAACCTGCCCGATAGAATTGGCTAGAAGTGCCAATGCGTCCGCGATCGCCTGATCGTTGCGTCCTCTACCGGCCATTAGTTCCTGTACAAGTCCAACACAACTCTTAATACAGAAACTTAAGCGAGTAAAAGCTACAGGCAACTAACTTAAAACATCATTATCTATACAAGTATAGACAATTCACACAAGAGTCACACAACAGACTCACAACAGACTCATACCACGTCTGAACAAGGTCGAAATGCTCTGATACCACTAAATGTGACACCCTTCTACCCCGCATGTTATAAGGCATTTAAAAAAATAAAACAATTAATAAGAAAACATGCATTTAACTGAATTAAATAAAACAGTTGTCCATGGGTAGAAAAGTCCCACATGAACTCGTTTACAACACGGAAAAATAACAAAATAAGTTTAATCAAATAAAAACATAATCAAATAAATAACCCAACCCCGATGTCACAATTCAGAGCTGGTATAACCGTTCCGGAAATAAATCCTCGGAATACAACTGGAAACAAACTATCTAAACTTAAAACAACCCTACTATGAGTGGCGGCTCCTCAGAGTCACTCCTCTCCGGGCTGCTCGTCATCCTCTGCAAATGCCGATCAGGCCAAACACAAACAATACAGGGAGTAAGATTCATGTAATCATATAAACAGCAGGGGATAATACGCAAGGTAAACATACACATAAGCATACATCAACATCCAACGGAATCATAACAACCAAGTATGCTATGCTATGCAATGCATCAACTACTCTGCTACTCCAACTATGCATGTGGATCCAAACTATCTCAGGATGAACGACTTTGGAGTTACATATCCGTATTGGCCATAAAAGCACCAACACCGGCAGTTCACCAAACCTTGGGTGAACCCCATGGATAGCCAACGCATCAAACCGTGGATGCCTCATCACGGGGGGCCTCGGCCACCAAACCTTGGGTGACCTACCGTGGATGGCCAGATCACCGTACTCTCGGGCGATCTCCCCTTTGTCGAACCTCCCCCATCAACTACTCCAATGCTTTATGCAAATGGCACAACAACAAACAATCTCAACCACCTCCTTGCTTGGGCCATGAAGCTCCCAAGACTTTCAACATCAAACTCAACATGACCTTAGACCCAAACCGTGGGGTCAAGGCTCCCTTGGCCAATAAGCACCAAGGTTCAACTCAACGTACTTGGGTCTATAAGCACCCAAGACTTCAACTTATCAACGTGCGGTAACCCAACGGATACCGACTTAACATTTGATTATCTAATTATCTTTTATAATTAATAACCAGGTTGTCTAATCTTTATCTTTGATTAATTATCTCAACTTATCATCATTGGGAATGGGGTTAAAAACCCCTTAAGTCCTTTAATTTCATCACTGTCCAGGAGGTCAGCACGGTCGTGCTTAGACCTTAGCACGGTCGTGCTTGGACACGTGAGGGCGTGCTGCCCTTTTAAGTGAAGCACGGTCGTGCTTCACACTCAGTACGGTCGTGCTCAGCAGCACGATCGTGCTGTTTGACCTGCTTGGCCGTGCTGAGCAGCGCGGCCATTTTCCAGAATTTAAGTGGGAGCACGGTCGTGCTCCCTGTTCAGCACGGTCGTGCTCAATGCACGACTGCACTGTTCTGGGCAGGGACAGAAACCAAATTCTAACCAACTAACCTAGGGATTAAACCCCTTAAACTTAGTACGGTTTTTAAACCTGTTTAACCAATTAACGTAACTTCATCAGTCTCAAACTCATCGTAACAACAATATCATCAATCAACCAAGGTCATGTCAATAACAACAATTAACATGCTATCATATCATCAACAATTATCAGGAATATAACACATTCATAATATACCAAAACAGTTAGCAACATACAATTATTTACAACAGACCAGGGTCATGAGGAACCCTTAACCTTACTCTACCCCACTGCCTAATGAAAACAATTCCCTTCTCCCCATACCTGGATTGAAGGTAGCTCTAACACTGCTCCTAATAACAACTGGTACCGTTCCCAAAGCGGCTCACTCCAATTATGAACCTTGGGCAAACAAGAACACAACCGATTAGTTTCCAATCCCAAAAACACGAAAGGAAACTAAAAGGGACGAAACCATTACCTATTAACAACGAAGCAGATCAATCTAATCTCTCAAACGGTCCTCAAAACTCCACTATGGCGAAGAACGAAGGAGAAATAGCACAAGAATGCGTTCTGGCCGCAGCTGTACCAAAAAGCAGGGTTTCACGTCAAACCCTCGGGTTCTGCTTACATTTATATCATTCGGACCTGAGCACGGTCGTGCTTAACATTGAGCACGGTCGTGCTCCACTTAGCGTCAGCGAGACGCGGTCCACGCATTGAGCACGGGCGTGCTCACTATTGAGCACGGTCGTGCTCAACTTAAAATCAGAGACACACTTCTGACTTGAAGCACAGGCTTGCTGGCTGATGAGCACGAGTGTGCTCATGTACCAGAAAGGGACTTATAGGCTAAAATCCCACTTAGCCCTTAACCAACATTTTAAAAACCTAAAATTAACTTAATAAAACATTTTAAGAAAAAAACAGGGTGTTACAGATACCCTAAAACAATGTTTTGTATTTACTATAATAAGACATATGTATGTATGTATAATATACTTATGTTGTGGTGTTCAATTAATCGAAGTTGGGGGTTTAGTAACTTAAGTTTTTAATATTTTTGTATTTTCTCGTTAAGCGAGCGATTAAAAAATTAATTAATGAGGGTTTAATATAATAAAACAACGGGGCACAACAAGGTGTCTCATTTGGTATCACTGCAGTTTGATTCTGATCGGACTGCGAGGTTTAGGATGTTGTTACTGGCCGTGTCTAGTTGAATCCACATCGGATTTTGACTATGCTTAGAAGTTAGGTAGTGAGTCTGAACCCGATGCGAAAATTAATATTCGTATGGCATATGGTATGTATATACTTGCCTATATAGTATTATATGTCATACTAATGAGAGCGAATGATTTCTTTTATAGAATCATGGCTCGCGGAAGAGGACGTCCAACCAACAGTGGTGACAGAACTCCAGAAAGAAATCATAGGAGCTGTCAAACAATGACACCAATGGAGGAGAGTCATCTGCGACTCCCAATACCATGGAAACGATAGCTGCTGCTATGCTATTACAAACCCAGCGGAATGCTGAGATGCTGCAGATGAATAGAGAGCAGCTGGAACTAAAGAATCAGAGGAGGACTGCAGCAACTGAGGATGCCGGATTGGCTACTTTTCTGTAAGGGAAGCCACCTCAATTCCGAGGAGAGTATGACCCAGAGAAGGCTGAATGGTGGGTACAAGAAATAGAAAAGATATTTGAAACTGTGCGCTGCATCGATGATAAGAAAGTGACTTATGCTGCCTTCATGTTAACTGAAGGAGCAGAGTTCTGGTGGAAAGGCAAGAAAAGGCTGTTGGAAGCCGAGGGCAGAAACATTAACTGGCAGTTATTCACTGACTGTTTCTTCGAAAAATATTTTCCGCATCTAGTTCGACGCGAGAAGGAAAAGGAAATCACAAACCTCAAACAAGGCAGTATGTCTGTAGGTGATTATGCATCACGTTTTGAGGCGCTGATTAAGTTTTCAGAGTACTATCAGAGGTTCCCAAGTGAGGATTGACAATGTAGAAGATTTGAGGAAGGACTCAAATGAGCCGCAGAGGGCTGTAGTGTCTCTCGACATCCAGAGTTTTCTGGAACTGGTTGAGAGATGTAGCGCTATAGAAAGTATAGATCTGAGGATGGCTAATGAGCAGAGACAACTGAGAAGTGGAGGCCCTATTCGATTAGATACTAAGAGGAGAGTAGATAGTGGTTCTCAGGGGAGGCGGGAACCATATCCCAGACCAGTGCAGACAGCGGCACCAACACCAATTGCTACAACACAAGTGGTTGGAACGGGCCAGCAACGGCAAGGATTTGCTTGTTTCAGATGTGGAGGGCCGCATCATGTTAGAGATTGCATGGAGAGACCTACCTGTTTCTACTGCAGCAAATCAGGGCATATAGCTTGGGATTGCAGACAGCGGGCTAGGCAGCAGACGGTAGCTGCTGGTAGAGGAACTGGAAGTTACACAGGTGAAGCTAGGAGAGGAGATCCAGGAATAGGTCAGCATATGACTAGACCTCCAACCAATGGGAGAGTGTTTACCATGAGGGGAATCGAATCCTCTCACCCTGTAGATCTCATAGAAGGTATGCGTAATATTGTTATAATCTGGAATAGTGGAATACGCTCCAACGATCTAAGATTGTGATTGGGTACATTGAGTAGGAAGTAAGGAAGTATTAATCGTGGTGCATATTGGAAACGTTAAGGACAATGAACAAAATGTAGTAATAGATAAGTTCGAGGATAAATAGAACGATATAAGAATGATTTCTGTTATGAAGTTACCGCTGTCACTTAGGGGAAGACAGTGACGGGAAATACAATGAACGATTTGTAGATTAAGATACGATTACTAGATTCTATCTAGTTTCGAGTTACGAAATTCCGAGGACGGAATTTTTTTCTAAGTGGGGCAGTAATGTAACAGCCCGATTTTCGGATAAGCTGTATTAACGGTAAATATATATTTATTTATATTTTTATCTGAGACTTAGGAAATGATTTTGAAGAAAACAAAATCATATCTAGAACCTACTCTATGGTAGGAAACTCTGGTTAAAATTTGGGTTTAAAACTCAGACGGAAATAGGTCTGCGTTTTTACTGATAGTATAATTTTATACTGGCAGAAAACCCTAAGTTGACCCGAAACTGAAATTTGTAATTTTTTTCTATTTTGGCCGTGAGGAATTCTATTTTCCAAATTTTTGATCAGAAATAAAATATTATGTTTATTAGGATGAATTTTGGTGAAAGTGCGAATGGAAAGCGGTTGGTGTTTTCATTGACAGTAAGATTTAAATAATCAGAAAACCTAATTTTGACTCTTGAACGAAATGGTTTATGTTTAAATCATATTTCCAACAAGTTTATTTGTTTTGAAAATTTTCAACCGAAAACGAAATAGTATGCTTCTATTCGGGCGTAAAACCCTAATCGGGAAACCGACGCAGTCGAGAATGGAGGTGTAGAGACAAAACCGGACACTGGAGGAGCTGAGTCATGGGGTGAGTCACCACCATGACTCACCAAGCAATTATGAAGCATTAAATGTAAATTTAGGTGAAATGACCAAAATACCCCTAAGCTTAACCTAACCGACGTTGAGTTAAATTTCAACCATGGTTAAGGAACCAATGTTAGTTCTTATTGTAACAGCCCGATTTTCGGATAAGCTGTATTAACGGTAAATATATATTTATTTATATTTTTATCTGAGACTTAGGAAATGATTTTGGAGGAAACAAAATCATATATAGAACCTACTCTATGGTAGGAAGCTTTGGTTAAAATTTGGGTTTAAAACTCAGACGAAAATCGGTCTGCGTTTTTTAACTGACAGTATAATTTTATACCGGCAGAAAACCTTAATTTGACCCAAAAACTGAAATTTGTAGATTTTTTATATTTTGTCCGTGAGGAAGTCTACCTTCCAAATTTCTGATCAGAAATAAAATATTATGTGTTTTCGGACGAATTTTGGCGAAAGTTCGGACGGAAAAACAGTCGGTGTTTTCACGACAGTAAGATTTTAATGATCAGAAAACCTAATTTTGACTCGTGAACGAAATGGTTTATGATTAAATCATATTTCCAACGAGTCTGGTTAGTTTGAAAATTTTCGATAAAAAAAACAGACAGAAACCCTAATCGGGAAATCGACGGAGTCGAAAACGGAACTGCAGAGACCCGTCAAGAGATCGGGACAACGAGTCACACATGATGACTCATGGAGGATGAGTCACCAAGCATTTATGAGCATTAAATGCTAGTAATCATGACTTTTGGGTAAAATGACCAAAGTACCCCCAAGCTTTCGCTGGTATTAACAAGACACATCTACGCACTCTTAACCACTCATTTTACATGGTTGTAAACCTCCCACATCTCCTCAATTTCGTGCAGCCATATATACTAAACCATACCTATTTCATTTTGCTTTCGTTTCATCATTTTCCTCTCAAAAACCGAAATCGGGTAACTGACGGAGCTGCGTACAGAATTTCTGGGAACCGCTAACGGATAGGATCAGTGACTCATTGGTGAGTCACTATGTGTGGCCCAAAATCAGCCACACCTCCATTAATTGTGATCCACATATTATTAACCATGATTAGCCAAAATAACCTTAGTTAAGTTAACTATTAACTATGGTTAATCATTTATTAATTAAATAATCACAAAACCCATTAATCTAAAAGATAACAAACCAAACAAAGCCTAAGATCTACCCTATAAATACCCCCAAAACCGTGGCCTCCCTCCCCCTTCACTCACTTCTTCATCTCTTCCATTTCTTCTTCACTTTTTCTTCAAAAACTCCATTGTTGTTCTTGCACAACTTGATCATTCTTTCACTTTCTTTTAGAGGTAAACCCTCACTTCTATGATCTTAGTTATCTTCCTCATCTCCTTAACTCTCTCTATCAACCACTACTTCGGATTAGAGGAGAAGAATTGAGAGAGAAATCTCAATAGTTGCAAGAAGCCTTTGATGGAAGCTTTGAAACCAAGTTGGAGCAGTTGCAGTGAAGGAGTCTTCGAACACTCTTCGACCGTTGGATCATTCCCAAATTTTAGAAGAAGGTTCAATACTTGTAGTTCTTAATATCCAACGGTCATAATTTGGAACAAACCTCCATAGTGTGAGATATGAAGCTCGGACAGTAGGCCTAGGAGGTGAGAAACTCAACCCGGGTACCACCAAACCTGTCACAATATAATTGCGATCTGAGATTCGTTAACCGTTGGATCGAGCTGAAACTTTGTGAGATTGTTTCTGAAGGATAGTTCTTCAGTATCACCGTTCCGTTTTATAAATAAAGATATGTGTCCAGAGAAATGAAGCTCGAACAGTAGCCCTGTTTTGGTAGTTTTTCCCTAGGATTCATGAGCATATTTTGAATCCGATTTTCCCTAAGTCCAGCCGTTGCTCTCGTAAGTTTTTCCATCGATTTTGTCTCTTGATTCAAATAGATTTAGTTATTTGAAACCCTATTGTTGATTGGGTTGGTATTTGGTGTTTCCGGCGAATTGTGTTACTCGTACGTGTAACGGGACGCAAAGCGAAACGGTGGATGTGTAAGGATGGACGGTGGCAGATTTGTGGATGTTGTTGGACAGTGTGCTGAGGTTCTTGGTAGTAGCATGGACGCATTCGGAGCTTGTACGGGAAAGCGTGCATGTCAATCAGGTGGGGGAAAGAACCAATCTACCATCGGAAACGGATAAGTAGTATTTAAATTATAATAATTGTGTAGGGCGACCTAAACCCTACTAGTGGTCGAGTAATCGACAAGACCAAAATCACATTGGAAGCTTTTTCGTGAAACCGATGATGATTTGGGGATTGTGGGTTTATCGCCGTTAGGATAATCTTATGATATTCGAGGTTGATTGAATTTATTGATTATTGAATTATGTTGTGATAAATTGTTTATTATTATGTCTTGTGATACTTGAGTAGTTGATTGATAATATAGTATGATCTGCCTGGGATGATAAACTGTTTAGTTAATGTTAAGGCACGAGATGTGTGATTTAAGAGATGTATTTGGGTGAGTGAATTATGATGCATTAGTGATGCCTAGCCTTAGTGTATAGATGAGATGAGATATTGAATGAGTATTGAGACTTGTGGTGGAAGGTTGAGGCATTAGGCTATAATGAATGCGGGTTGGTGAGATTCATAATATAGATGTGTTAAGGTTCATGGCCGTGTGTGATGAAACGCACGAGGTCGGGATAGTCCTTGAGTCCCTGAGGGATCGCGTTGCGCAAAGGTTACTAAAATGGTGTATGGGCACCATGGCACTAATTGCGCAATAGCATGAGTAGTTCGGGAACTACTGGGTTCTATCGCCGCACAACGGCAAGAGTAGTTTGGAACTACTATACTGGTGTATGGGCACCAGGGCACTAAGTTACTGGCACCGGACCGATTGGACTACTGACTAATGACAGGAATATAGATGGCCAAGTTTGCATGAGAGTAAGGGTAGAGGAACCATATAGTGGTTTAAGGTTGATTTGGAGTTTTGAGAGATGTTGGTGTTAATGATTATTATATTTCGATACTATGTCCATTTTTCCACCTTTGATGATAGACATGTGTCTTATCCCCTATTCCTGTATTTGTATATGTTTTGCTTATGTGGATACGAGAAGATTTTACGGAAGATCCGGGTGATGACTATGGGGAGGAGCCAGCTGAGGACTTCATCGAGGACTTGAATGTGGAGGAGTTGGACGGGACTCCTTATGAACCAGACGCAGGAGGACGAGCTGTAGATGGTAGTAATAGCGTTTTAAGTAAATAGGGCCAGTGAGTCTAAAACTATGTGTTTATATTTCCGCAACTAAGGTTTTGTATAAGGATGTGCCTGCTAGGGATCTCACTGAGAGGATGCCCTAGACAGTGTTTTGGTATTGTATTTAAGTATGTATTTATATATGACTTGATGTTATCTTTCATTGTTGGTCAAATTTTATTTCCTTCGCATTTTCGATTTATAATCATTGTTAATCATATGAGGAATCTAAATAAATAACTAACTAATGGCACAAGGGGCACAGCGGGGTGTCTCATTTGGTATCAGAGCAGTTTGATTCTGTTCAGACTGTGAGGTTTAGGATGTTGTTACTGGCCGTGTCTAGTTGAATCCACATCGGATTTTAGCTATGCTTAGAAGTTGGGTAGTGTGTCCGAAGTCGATGCGATAACTGACATTAGTATGGCATATAGTATTTATATACTTGTTTATGTAGTATTATATGTCATATACCAGTGTTCAGAGAGGTGGAGTTGGAAAAGGAGTTTCAGCAGCAGGACAACAGATGACCAGACCTCAGGCCACTGAAAGAGTGTTTACTGTGAGGGTAGCTGAATTCTCAATCTGGGATCTTATACAAGGTATGTATTTGATATCTGGTAGACTTTGTTTGTTTGTCTGAGTAGCATGATAGACAAGAAAGTGATGAGAGTTTTGTTGAGGTATAGTTGTGACTGGTAGGATGTGAAACCTTAAGATCAATATCAGTGAGTAAGACAATTACTATAAGTCAAATGTTGATCGAGGCATAGTATCATTATGGAACCTAGGGCAATGATTAATGTTCGTAGTTAAGATGGATTGTATGAGTTTAGGAAGAGTAAATGAAAGTGTATATAGTAATTTCACCTAAGTTGAATATGAGCACAATTTATCTTAAGGAGTGTTGAGATGTTTATTTGGAGACTTGCAATGTATGATTGTGATATAATCTAGAATAGTGAAATACATTCTAAGGAACTAAGAGTGTGATTGGATACATGAAGTAGGAAGTTAGGGTAGTATTGATTGCGGTGTTAATTGTAGAAGTTAGATGTTGAAATTGATTGTGGTGTTAATTGTGGGAGTTAGATGTTGACATAAGGTTCCCTAGTGGATCAGTAGTAAGAAGAGGAAAGGATTAAGTTTTAATTATGTCCTTCAAGGATGATAGATCAAGGTGAAATGTTAAGGACAATGAATATAATGAAGTGATGGATTGTTTCGAGGATAAATAGAACGATATAAGAATGAATTGTGTTATGAAGTTACCGTTGTCATCTAGGGGAAAGACAGCAATGAGGAATATATTGTGGGATCTTTAGATTAGAATACGATTACAAGATGATGTCTAGTTTGAGTCACGAAATTCCGAGGACGGAATTTTTTTCTAAGTGGGGTAGTAATGTAACAGCCCGATTTTCGGATAAGCTGTATTAACGGTAAATATATATTTATTTATATTTTTATCTGAGACTTAGGAAATGATTTTGGAGGAAACAAAATCATATATAGAACCTACTCTATGGTAGGAAGCTTTGGTTAAAATTTGGGTTTAAAACTCAGACGAAAATCGGTCTGCGTTTTTTAACTGACAGTATAATTTTATACCGGCAGAAAACCTTAATTTGACCCAAAAACTGAAATTTGTAGATTTTTTATATTTTGTCCGTGAGGAAGTCTACCTTCCAAATTTCTGATCAGAAATAAAATATTATGTGTTTTCGGACGAATTTTGGCGAAAGTTCGGACGGAAACAGTCGGTGTTTTCACGACAGTAAGATTTTAATGATCAGAAAACCTAATTTTGACTCGTGAACGAAATGGTTTATGATTAAATCATATTTCCAACGAGTCTGGTTAGTTTGAAAATTTTCGATAAAAAAAAACAGACAGAAACCCTAATCGGGAAATCGACGGAGTCGAAAACGGAACTGCAGAGACCCGTCAAGAGATCGGGACAACGAGTCACACATGATGACTCATGGAGGATGAGTCACCAAGCATTTATGAGCATTAAATGCTAGTAATCATGACTTTTGGGTAAAATGACCAAAGTACCCCAAGCTTTCGCTGGTATTAACAAGACACATCTACGCACTCTTAACCACTCATTTTACATGGTTGTAAACCTCCACATCTCCTCAATTTCGTGCAGCCATATATACTAAACCATACCTATTTCATTTTGCTTTCGTTTCATCATTTTCCTCTCAAAAACCGAAATCGGGTAACTGACGGAGCTGCGTACAGAATTTCTGGGAACCGCTAACGGATAGGATCAGTGACTCATTGGTGAGTCACTATGTGTGGCCCAAAATCAGCCACACCTCCATTAATTGTGATCCACATATTATTAACCATGATTAGCCAAAATAACCTTAGTTAAGTTAACTATTAACTATGGTTAATCATTTATTAATTAAATAATCACAAAACCCATTAATCTAAAAGATAACAAACCAAACAAAGCCTAAGATCTACCCTATAAATACCCCCAAAACCGTGGCCTCCCTCCCCCTTCACTCACTTCTTCATCTCTTCCATTTCTTCTTCACTTTTTCTTCAAAAACTCCATTGTTGTTCTTGCACAACTTGATCATTCTTTCACTTTCTTTTAGAGGTAAACCCTCACTTCTATGATCTTAGTTATCTTCCTCATCTCCTTAACTCTCTCTATCAACCACTACTTCGGATTAGAGGAGAAGAATTGAGAGAGAAATCTCAATAGTTGCAAGAAGCCTTTGATGGAAGCTTTGAAACCAAGTTGGAGCAGTTGCAGTGAAGGAGTCTTCGAACACTCTTCGACCGTTGGATCATTCCCAAATTTTAGAAGAAGGTTCAATACTTGTAGTTCTTAATATCCAACGGTCATAATTTGGAACAAACCTCCATAGTGTGAGATATGAAGCTCGGACAGTAGGCCTAGGAGGTGAGAAACTCAACCCGGGTACCACCAAACCTGTCACAATATAATTGCGATCTGAGATTCGTTAACCGTTGGATCGAGCTGAAACTTTGTGAGATTGTTTCTGAAGGATAGTTCTTCAGTATCACCGTTCCGTTTTATAAATAAAGATATGTGTCCAGAGAAATGAAGCTCGAACAGTAGCCCTGTTTTGGTAGTTTTTCCCTAGGATTCATGAGCATATTTTGAATCCGATTTTCCCTAAGTCCAGCCGTTGCTCTCGTAAGTTTTTCCATCGATTTTGTCTCTTGATTCAAATAGATTTAGTTATTTGAAACCCTATTGTTGATTGGGTTGGTATTTGGTGTTTCCGGCGAATTGTGTTACTCGTACGTGTAACACGGTAAATCACATTGGAAGCTTTTTCGTGAAACCGATGATGATTTGGATTGTGGGTTTATCGCCGTTAGGATAATCTTATGATATTCGAGGTTGATTGAATTTATTGATTATTGAATTATGTTGTGATAAATTGTTTATTATTATGTCTTGTGATACTTGAGTAGTTGATTGATAATATAGTATGATCTGCCTGGGATGATAAACTGTTTAGTTAATGTTAAGGCACGAGATGTGTGATTTAAGAGATGTATTTGGGTGAGTGAATTATGATGCATTAGTGATGCCTAGCCTTAGTGTATAGATGAGATGAGATATTGAATGAGTTGAGACTTGTGGTGGAAGGTTGAGGCATTAGGCTATAATGAATGCGGGTTGGTGAGATTCATAATATAGATGTGTTAAGGTTCATGGCCGTGTGTGATGAAACGCACGAGGTCGGGATAGTCCTTGAGTCCCTGAGGGATCGCGTTGCGCAAAGGTTACTAAAATGGTGTATGGGCACCATGGCACTAATTGCGCAATAGCATGAGTAGTTCGGGAACTACTGGGTTCTTTTCCACCTTTGATGATAGACATGTGTCTTCCTGTATTTGTATATGTTTTGCTTATGTGGATACGAGAAGATTTTACGGAAGATCCGGGTGATGACTATGGGGAGGAGCCAAGTAAATAGGGCCAGTGAGTCTAAAACTATGTGTTTATATTTCCGCAACTAAGGTTTTGTATAAGGATGTGCCTGCTAGGGATCTCACTGAGAGGATGCCCTAGACAGTGTTTTGGTATTGTATTTAAGTATGTATTTATATATGACTTGATGTTATCTTTCATTGTTGGTCAAATTTTATTTCCTTCGCATTTTCGATTTATAATCATTGTTAATCATATGAGGAATCTAAATAAATAACTAACTAATGGCACAAGGGGCACAGCGGGGTGTCTCACTTATGGCCAAGAATCAGCCACACCCTTCACTAAATGTGAGCCACATTTTTATTAATTAATGAGGGTTTAAATATAATAAAACAACGGGGCACAACGGGGTGTCTCAAGGCAGTTGTCTTGTTGAGAGCTGCGTTGAGTTCTTTCTTCCTAAGCTGCTGCTGCTGTGTTTTTCGTGTTCCTACATTGTAATGATTTCTTGCTCTTTCTTACATTTTTTCATTGTAAGCTCACTATGAGCTAAACTCTTTAAGCTTTGGGTATGCTAGTATAATGAATGTTTAGCTGAATTATGTAATGGCTATGTTCACATCTTCTTTTAACACGCATTTAATGTTGTTTGATTAAGAGTGATCAACTTGATTGAACACTTAGCTTATTTAATTTGGAAGAATTAAGTAAGTGGGAACTTGATAAAGGATAGAGGTTAAATCATTAATTGGAAAATTAATTGATGATGAGTAGGCTAGGAATAGCTATTCATGTCCCTAAGCTAGCTGGAACGAGCTTTAATTAGAGGGTGGTGTAATTAATCTGAATCTAGGAATAGAACAAAGTTAATGAAGCTGACCCTGTAATGTTGGAAAACAAACTGTAATTTCCTGGAGCTAGATGCTAGAGCATGGCCAGAGCATAATGAGGGCTAAACAAGATTTATGCTGCAGCATACCTGAAGCTGTTTTAATTATCTATATCAACAGATCATTCAAGTTGTAATTTGTTTATTTTTTCTAGTATCAACACCTTTATTTTAATTTGTCCGCACACAACAATTTTTTGTTACTCTTTCCTAACTCTTGAACATATAATCTGAACTGAATTTTGCCGCATCAATTTAATCCCTGTGGGAACGATATCTGAACAAAAGTTCTATACTACTTGAGAGAGACATTTGTGTATACTTGCACAAGCTTAAGAACAACTGCTTTTAAGGCAACAAGTTTTTGGCGCCGTTGCCGGGGATTTTGATGATGTTAAAATTCTGTTTTTAGATTATTAGTTCTGTAGTTAGTGATACTGATACTCTTAGTGCTTTACTGTAGCACAGGGTACTGAAACCGTATACACAGGTTCTTGTCACCTAATTACAGATTTGATCCAGAGATAGAAAGGACATCCAGAAGGCATAGAAGAGGTCAAACGTCTTAGTATGTACCTGAGTTGGTTCTGAATACTCCAATCAACTCCACACCTGACTCTTCTCAAACATTGTCCCCTGTACCACAAGACAGCATGGCTATGGCTAATGACAAAAACTGTGCCATCAGGGGGTATGCAGTGTTCGACCCTGAAGCCATGAACACAGGGATAGTGAGGACTCCCATCACTGCACCTTAGTTTGAATTCAAGCCAGTGATGTTCCAAATATTGCAAACAATTGGCCAATTTAACGGAGCTGCAACAGAGGATCCTCACTTGCACCTCAAACAGTTTCTGGATGTGGCAAGCAACTTCAAGATCCCAGGAATCACTGATGATTCATTCAGACTGCGTTTATTTCCATTCTCTTTGGGAGGAAGGGCTAAAAACTGGCTAAATTCCTTGGATGCAAATTCAATTGATACTTGGAACAAACATGCTGAAAAAATTTTTGACCAAGTTCTTCCCACTAACTATGAATTTAAAGATGAGGACTGACATCACTTCATTCAGGCAGCATGAAGATGAACCACTATTTGAAGCATGGGAGAGATTTAAGCAACTCATTAAGAAGTGTCCCCACCATGGCATTCCATTTTGTATTCAGATGGAGCACTTCTATAATGGAGTTTTACCTAGCTCAAGGATGATGTTAGATGCCTCAGCTGGAGGCAGTCTCCTCACTAATTCCTACAATGAGGATCATGCTCTGATAGAAGGTATAGCAGCTAACAGCTATCAGTGGCCAACATCAAGACAAGTTTCTGGAAAAGGCAATGCTGCGGTAGGAGCATATGAAGTAAGTGAAGTTGCAGCACTGTCAGCTCAAATGACCTCTTTAAATGATATGGTTAGGGGGCTGACCATGGCAAATCAAGGGAATTCCTTTGCTCCACCCATAATGACTGAAGAGATGGTGACTGAACAAATCTACAAGGCAGATGATGTATCATGTGTTTATTGTGGAGGAGATCATTTGTGTGAGAATTGTTCGGCAAACCCTGCTGCAGTCAATTATGTGGGAAACAACAATTACAGAGGCAATAATTCATTTGGAAACACAGGATGGCAGCAATCGCAACATCCTAATCTGAGGTATTCCAATTATAGCAATACACCGAATCCACCTTTAGTTACAATCAACATCAGCAGCCTAGGCAGCAGCAACTCCAATTGCAACAGAAAACTCCAGATTCATCCTTAGAAGCTGTACTAAAGGCATTCATGACAGAAACCAAAGCTTAAATGAGAAACTTAGAAACCCAAGTGGGATAGTTGGCCAACGCAATCAACTTAAGGCAGCCTGGCTCACTGCCAGCTTCTACTGAAGACCCTAAGGCCTCAAGTTCTGGAGGAGGTAAAGAACAATGCAAGGTAATCCATTTAAGAAGTGGTTAAGATGTAGAAGTTGCAGAGCCAAAGAAGAAACAAAAAATGGATAATTTAGATTCAGAGAAGGAAAAATCAGCAGAAAGTGTGGTAGCAGAGCAACCTGCAGTTGTTAAGAAAGTGCCTGATGCTGCAGCACACTCCACTATGCCCAAATTGATTCCAGAAAGGCCTCCACCACCTTTCCCTCAGATACTGAAGAAACCCCACCAAGAGAAACAATTCAACAAGTTTCTGGATGTACTAAAGCAGCTTCATATCAACATACCATTGGTAGAAACTCGGCAACAGATGCCCAATTACACAAAGTTCATGAAAGATGTGCTCATTAAGAAAAGAAGATTGGGAGAATTTGAAATTGTTGCTATGACTGAAGAATGCAGCATGATGTTGCAGAACAAGGTGCCAAGAAAAATGAAAGATCCTAGAAGTTTCACCATACCATGTTCTATTGGAGATACCTACTGTGGTAAAGCTTTATGTGACTTGGGAGCAAGCATCAACCTTATGCCCATGTCTATTTTCAAGAAGCTGGGAATTGGAAAAGCAAGGCCTACATTTGTCACACTTCAGCTGGCTAACAGATCCATCACATATCCAGAAGGAAAAATTGAAGATGTGTTGATCAAAGTCGATAAATTTGTATTTCCTGTGGATTTCATCATTCTGGATTTTGAAGCAGACAGAGAGGTTCCCATCATCCTAGGGAGACCATTCTTGGCAACAGGAAAAACCTTAATTGATGTGCAAAAGGGAGAACTCACCATGAGGGTTAATGATCAACATGTGACGTTTAATGTTTTCAATGCCCTGAAGTACCCTGATGAGGGTATGGAAGAATGCTCTCGCATTGAGATATTTGATGAATTGGTGCAACAGCAATTTCTGAAGAACCATATATGTAAGACTAAGCCCTCATTGATGTTTTGATGTATGACAAACAAAGTGTGTTTTACTTAATCTATTTGATGTTGATAATATACTTATAGTGTGTTAAGTATTATGCAAGATCTCTCATGAAAAAGGAAAGTCAAAGCTCAAGGGAAGCAAGGACAAAGGACACAAAAGCAATGGACAAGGAATAAAGCAACAAGCAATGAAGATTTCATTATTTAGTTGCTATTGTATAGCACACTTGATTCCTTAGGTGAAGCACTTGGAATTTAAGAAGAAACTAATTTTACAAAGGATAAACAAAATAATTTTTCAAAAGAAAGGTTTTTCAAAAAGAGTTAATTGGATTAAGAACTTAAGTGTATTGTACATATGTGTTGTACACATGTGTATTTAAAGCTAAATTTCAAGTTTAAGAAAGAACCTTTCTGTACACAGACTTCATACACATGTGTATGAAATGTTAAGTTTGAAAAACAAAAGGAAATTTACCTATACACATGTGTTGTACACCTGTGTATCCAAAAGTGTGCTCTCGGGTTTTAAGTTGAAAGGCTGTACACATGTGTTATACACCTGTGTACACAAGTCTGAGCTCTCGGGTTTAATATTGAAAACTTGTACACATGTGTTGTACACATGTGTATTCGAAATAGAGCTTTCGGGTCTGGAACTAGAATTTGTACACATGTGTATCAGTGTATTGTTTTGAAAAATATGAAAGATACACAGATGTACAGAAATGATACACCTGAGTATAGAACAATTCAATTATTTCAAAACTTGGTTTTTAAGCATCAATCGATGTACACATCCTGTGTATTGAAGTTTTGGAATAATCTAGGTTGGTGTTCTAACATACACCTGTGTACGCAAAGTATACACATGTGTATTAATGCACAGCGCAAGAGATACACATGTGTACAAAAGAATGCAATCTGTGTATGCGTTGAGAAAAGCTGAAGACTTAGTTTAATACACAGATGTACAAAGAATGTAATCTGTGTACGAGCTTTAAAAATGTTTGAAAAACACGAGTACACAGATGTAGTACACAGATTGATCTGTTACAACTTTGCAAAACTGATTTTTAATCACTTGTAACAACTTTTGTGATAAGACCCATGAACCTAAATCTTCAAATACCTATAAAAGTACTTCATAACAACACTTTTCAACATCTAATACATTCTGAAAAGAGAAATTCGAAATATTCATAGTGCTTCATCTTTGAGAGAAAAGTGTGATATTCTAAGAGCTTCAATTTGTATAATCAGACTATTAGAGTCTTTCTTCTACTCAATTCTTTCTGCGAATTAGTGTGATTAAGAGAGGGTATCTCTTAGGATTGATCAAGGATAGAAGGGATCCTTGGGTAACAAAAGCAAGTGTGCTTTTGGGTATGTTCTTGAAGCAAGGAGGTTATCCTTGTGATTGCTGTAATTGGATATTGTAATTTCTGGTTATAGTGGAGAAAACCACAAAGGTGTGGGACTGGATGTAGGCGTACCAAAGGAGGTAGCTGAACCAGGATAAATCGGTTTGCTTGTTTCTCTCATCTCTTAACTCCATATACTTGTTATATGCATGTGTGTGAATGAAAGTGTATTGAAATTGATTTTAACTTGAATCTTTAATCTGAATCTTTTTGTTAAGATTGCTGTTTCTTTATTGTAATAGTTCTTAACATCATTACATGTTTAACAATCTGAATCTTGAGAATTAAAATTGAGTGAAAACCAATTTTCTTTAAGAAAACTCTGTTTTGCTTTAAATTGTTGAAAAAGTTTTCAATCTCTCAATTCACCCCCCCTCCCTCCCTCTTGAGATTGTAGCCATTACCAACAATATAGACTATGCTACAGCACCAGTAGAAGATGAAAATTTTCCTGATGAAGATTCTGATAAACCACAAGACAGCAAGGCAGTGCAACATATGTGGACCAGAAAATATGAATCATTGGAGGTAACTGATGACACTATTAAAGACAATATTCCTTCTATTGTTAAACCTCCATCCCTCAAACTAAAATAATTGCCAAGTCACTTGAAATATGCTTACCTTGGTGATGATAATACTTTGCCTGTTATCATCTCTGCTTCATTGAATGGGCTGCAAGAAGAACAATTGTTGATAGCGTTAAAAAGGCAGAAAAAGGCAATAGGGTGGCAGATAGCAGACATCAAGGGGATTAGTCCATCAATATGCATGCACGGAATTCTCTTGGAAGAAGACTCAAAGAATAGTATTGAAAGTTAGAGACGGCTGAACCCAATTATGAAAGAAGTAGCCAAAAAGGAGATTATAAAGTGGCTGGATGCACGGATTATCTATCCTATCTCTGACAGTATTTGGGTGAGTCCAATTCAATGTGTGCCTAAGAAAGGAGGTGTGACTGTTATCACTAATGAGAAAAATGAGATCATTCCCACAAGAACTGTGACTGGTTGGAGGATTTGCATGGACTACAGAAAGTTGAACAAAGCCACAAGGAAAGATCATTTGCCTTTCATTGATCAAATGCTGGACAGACTTGCTGGGAAGGATTATTATTGTTTTCTGGATGGATACTCAAGATATAACCAGATTGCTATAGCACCAGAGGATCAGGAAAAGACAACTTTCACTTGTCCTTATGGCACTTTTGCTTTCAGAAGAATGCCATTCGGCCTGTGCAATGCTCCAGCAACCTTCCAGAGATGTATGATGGCCATTTTCTCTGATATGATTGAGAAATCAATGGAAGTGTTTATGGATGATTTTTCAGTGTTTGGGGAAACTTTCCAAACCTGTTTAATAAATCTGGAACAGATTTTGGACAGATGTGAAGAAACAAACCTAGTTCTGAATTGGGAGAAGTGTCACTTCATGGTGACTGAAGGAATTGTGCTGGGACATAGAATCTCCATAAATGGCATTGAAGTGGACAAGGCAAAGATTGAAGTAATTGAAAAGCTGCCTCCTCCAGCATCAGTTAAAGGAATTAGAAGCATCCTAGGTCATGCTGGTTTTTACAAAAGGTTCATCAAGGACTTCTCAAAGATCTCTAAGCCATTGTGTCAGCTGCTGGAGCATGATAGGACTTTTGAATTTAATGCAGAATGCATAAAAGCCTTTGAACTTCTAAAGACTGTTCTTATCACTGCTCCCATTATTGTTCCACCTGACTAGGAGAAGCCTTTTGAGCTTATGTGTGACGCAAGTGACTATGCAGTGGGAGCAGTTCTGGGACAGAGGTACAACAAAGTGTTGCATCCAGTATATTATGCAAGCAAGTCCTTGATCGATGCTCAGATCAATTATACCACTACTGAAAAGGAGTTGCTAGCTGTAGTGTATGCCTTTGAGAAGTTTAGATCCTATCTTGTTGGAACAAAAGTGGTAGTTTACACAGACCACTCTACAATCAAATATTTAATTGACAAGAAGGATGCTAAACCAAGGCTGATCAGGAGGGTGTTGCTATTACAAGAATTTGATATGGAAATCAGAGATAAGAAAGGAGTGGAGAATCAAGTGGCTGATCACCTCTCTAGATTGCTAGAGGATGTTGCAGAACCCAGGAGAATAGCCATTGATGAATCTTTCCCTGATGAGCAACTGTTAGCAATGCAAGATGCTACAGCACCCTGGTATGCTGATCTAGTCAACTTTCTTGCCAGTGGTGTGTTTCCTCCAGACATGAACTCTTAGTAAAGGAAGAGATTTTTCTATCAAGCCAAACAATACGTCTGGGATGAACCATACCTTTACAAGATGTGCCCAGACAATCTGAACAGAAGATGTGCTGCAGATGAAGAATTCCATGATATTCTGACTCAATGCCATGCTGCAGCATATGGAGGACATTTTGGTGGTATGAGAACTGCTGCCAAGGTTCTCCAATCAGGTTTATTCTGGCCTACCCTTTTTAAAGATGCACATGAATTTGTTAAACATTGTGATAGATGCCAAAGGGTAGGGAACTTGTCAAATAAATATGAAATGCCGCTAAACACCATTTTGGAACACCATTTTGGAAATTGAACTTTTTGATGTATGGGGTATTGATTTTATGGGACTATTTCCCCCTTCCTTTGGCTACCTTTACATTCTGGTAGCTGTTGATTATGTGTCTAAATGGGTGAAGGCTGTGGCTACAATAAAAAATGATGCTAGGGTGGTAACAAAGTTTTTACAGAAAAATATCTTTACTAGATTTGGAACCCCTAGAGCAATTATTAGTGATGAAGGAACCCATTTTTACAACCAAGTTTTCTCCAAATTGCTTGCAAAATATGGAGTCAAGCATAAAGTTGCCACAGCCTATCACCCCTAGACTAATGGTCAAGCTGAGTTGTCCAACAGGGAAATCAAAAAGATTTTGGAGAAAATGGTTAACACAAGTAGGAAGGATTGGTCCTCACATCTGGATGAGGCACTGTGGGCTTATAGAACTGCATTCAAGACTCCTTTGGGGATGTCCCCATATAGACTGGTGTATGGGAAAGCTTGCCATTTACCCTTAGAGTTGCAGCACAAAGCTTTCTGGGTAACAAAGAAACTGAACTTTGATCTTCAATCTGCTGGAGCAGCATGCATGCTGCAGCTTAATGAAATGGAGGAACACAGATTGTTCTCATAAGAAAATTCTGAAACATACAAGGCAAAAACTAAGATCTAGCATGATAAGAAGATACATCACAGATCCTTTCATGAAGGAGAGCAAGTGCTGCTATTTAACTCTAGGCTGAAGCTTTTCCCTGGCAAGTTGAAGTCAAGATGGTCTGACCCATTCACAATTGTAAAGGCCTACCCACATGGAGCTGTTGATCTGTTGGATGCTGGTAGTGGAAGAGAATTCAAAGTTAATGGTCAGAGAGTCAAGCATTATTTTGGTGAACCTGTAGACAGAATGAAGGTCACCACCAATCTTGATGATACTGTATGATGCTGCATGACGGTCTGGCTGAGGACCTTGTAAACCAAGCACTCATGGGAGGCAGCCCATGAATTAAAAGCATTTACCTTTCTGAATAAAGAAGCAGTAGTAAGGGCAGAAGTAAGTCAGGCTGCAGTATAAGACAGAACACTGGGTTGCTCTGGAATGATGCTATAGCATGCAATTTCATGATAAAAACAGAAAAATGAAATCTTGAGGACAGGGACTATCTGCTAACAAAGGTACAAAGTCGGGACCAGCTGGACTTTTTGTCCGTTGTGGAAAAAGGAGAAAAGTGGGCAGATTTAACAAATTTTGAATTTCAATAAATGCTAAAAGATGTGGAGAGAGAAACCACTCTTCCCTAAACCTAACCCCCAACCACACGATCTCCACCTCTCTCTCTTCTTTATTCTTTTCTTTTCCCACGACTGCCACCCTCGGTAACCAATATCCCTCTCTCACATTACACTTTAAATAGACCACTCACCCTTCTTTCTCACTCACACTTTACAACGTCTATTTCTCCTTCTTCAACCCGTAACCCTAACACTCCACCTTTCCTACTCTTCAAGAAATCAAACCACCATGACTGCCAAGAAATCAAGCCGTGCGAAACACAAGGCTGTGAAGAATGCTGCACCACCCTCTTCTGACCCAATCGAAACCCTAACCAACTGGGTTAGTGAAGAAGCACAAGAAAAGTATGAAAAAGAGACCCTCAACCACAGTCTCCATCAAGAAAAAGGTTTCAAATATGGGAAAAAAGTGAACTTGGGTCTGCTCCCAGAGCTTGTGAGCGTGATTGATGCACATAAATGGAGAACCTTTGCTGAGCACAAAGACGGATTTTGTACACAAATGGTTAAGGAGTTTTACGCAAATATTATGTCTGACGCCCAAACATCTGTGGTTATCAGAGGAGGTGAGGTGTCTTTTTCTGCAAAGACGATTAATCAACATCTCGGTTTGGAGGAAGTTGAAAACGAGTATCAACAGATTCTGAAAGCTGCAACAACTGCCAAGCTGCAACAAATGAAGAAAGAACAAGCCATCCCTGGTGCAGAATTCATACAACAGGCAGAAGGCCAACTCAAACTGCCTCGATCCATGCTGCAGCCTCTCACAAAAATCTGGTACCACTTCCTCAGATACTCTCTCTCCCCTACTTCTCATCTGGAAACTATGGAGAAAGAACGCCTGGTTCTACTCCACTGTATCTTGAACAAGAAAAATATAAATGTGGGGGAGATACTCAAGAGTCAGATCACAATCTATGCAATGAAGCAACAAAGTAACCTAATGTTCTCCTGTCTTATTACTGAACTATGTTTAGAGCAAGGAATAGAGTATAACCCTAGGAAAGGGCTAGAACTGAACAAAGGCCCCATTGATATGAACTGTGTGCTGAGGATGTATTCAAATTCTGAAAAAGCAAGTGCAAGTGGAAGCAAACCTCCCAGATCTAGACCCCAGAATAGCTGGATCGTCCTGGGATGCTGGAGCAGAAAGTAGAAGAACTGACCACCATTCTGCAGCAACATATGCAGCACGAGAAAACTTTTTGGCAATACTGCTTCTGCAAGTATCAGTGGGAAAAGCAAGCAATGAAGCTCAATGGTTGGAAGCTTGAAACTCCAATCCCCCAGTTCCCCCAAGAAATTCTGCCACCTTGTGTTGAAGATGTCCCTGTAACATCCCAACAACAAAAATCTGTTTCTGATCCAGTACCTGAAAACCCTGAGAAATCAACCAACATTGACCCTGCCCACAGCTCTGCCTCTGATGAAGAATGGATGGGTATTGCCCCATCCAAGCAACAGCAGCAGAAAGAAGATGAGGCACCTGCCTCTAAAAAGAAGAAGCCTACCTCTAAAGCCTCCCAGCAAGATCAAGGGAGCATTAAAAGGCCCCGTGCTGCAACCTCTGAGAAAGTACCCTACACCACCCCTGCAGTAGCATCAACCCCTCCCTCAGCATCAAAACCAGCAAAGGGCACAAAGTCAGCTGCTGAGAAGGAGAGCCCAGTAACAAAAATTGATGTTAGTTATGTTGCAGAGGAGGAAGAAGAGGAGGAAGACACAAGGCCTCTCTCAAAGAAACTAAAGATGGCTGCAACCAATGTGGCTGTGAAGATTAAGAAGGAGAAGGTTGCTGCAGCATTGAGAGCAGAGGAGGCTAAAGCTACTGCAGCAGAGGATTCTGACAAAGAAGAAGCTGCGGAAGCAGAGGAAGAAAAAGAAGAGGGAGCTGAAGAGAGCACTGAGGCTGAAGAAGAGAATGAAGAGAGTACTGAGACAGAGGCGCAAGAAGAAAAAGCTGAGGAAGAGAAAGAAGAGGAGGAAGTTCAGGTCACCGGAGCAACACAAGCCAAGGTGCCCTCCAAGAAAGGAGGCACCAGGAAGAGTTTGCGCACCAGAGCTTCATAGGCTTGAAACAGAGCCATTGTGGATGGTGCAGCTCGCTGCAGCATCCCACATCAGGATGCCCTAAACTCTCCACCCCATTCCCAGATTTATGTTATTTTCTTTTAAGTTTTCGCAAGTAGTGGCCACTAGGACCTGTTATATCTGTTTGTCTGTAGGCCATTAGGGCCGTAGTTGTTTGAATCCTGATTGATGAATGGCTGTACATGAATCCCACCCCCTGTTTTTGATTCCAAATGATTAATGATTAATTGGAAAAGGCCTCTAGCCCCTTTTGCTGTGTTCAACTCGTACTGTTTAGAATAAAACTCTTGCTGTCTAATCTAATGCATCAACTTGAATATGATCACCAACACTGCTGCACAGTTGTTAGAATAGAGGACATATGTGCTGTAGCATGAACAGATAAAGGTGAGCCTGAGTGAAAGATTGCACTGCACATCTATTTTTCACACTCATGCATTTTCTGTAAGGTTTGCTTTGATCCAGTCTGATCTTAGCATACATAATTGCACACACTGTATGCTTGAGGCATTTTCTTGTTTATTTTATGTTTAACAGAGCCTGAATAAGCCCACCCAACTAATACATTTGCCCCTAGTTACCCCCTATGAGCTTTGACCATTTATTGACAAACTAGTACATTACAAGCCTTAGACCTGGAAAAACAAAATTCACCCGCAAGGTAGATTTAGATGATGCTTTTGTAGCTAGTTCTGACATAAGTTTGGGGGAAGCTTGAGAACAAGCATCTGATTAAGTTTGGGGGTGCTTTGCTGTAACACATGTGCATGTTGCAGCAGGACTGTAAATAAATCAGCAACGGATAGGCAGCCAGTGAATCAAAAAGTCATAAGCGGAAAATGTGAAGCTGCCATCCCTTAATGTGAAGCTAGTTTCTTTATGCTTCTAGCTGGTTGCTAAAAAAAAAAAAAGTATTTGAGCAGAGAACAGAACAATGCCTAAAAAATCACACTGAATGTTCTCTGTTCACAACAAATTTTCAATAAAAGGTGGACTTAGTAATGGAAGGAAAGGACTCAAGAAAACAGAAAAATAAGGATTGAAGGATCAATGAGGAAGTTGAGCTAGATATGAAAGCATCCTTATGCTCTACCTTGAGTAAGCTACTTACCAGAATGATTCAACCTTACCTGTCCTAAGCCCAGTTACAGCCGTAAAGACCTCTTGCTATGTGTAATTTTGTGTTTGTTTTGATTATGATAGATTCTCATCAAATCTATATCAGGGATGCATGTTTGTGGTAAAGAGTGAAAGGTCTAAGTGAGGGTGAGATGCAGAACCAACTGTTCTGAGAGATGTATGCTGCAGCATGTGTTAATCTATTTGAATCAATGTGTAGCAGTTGTTGTTGTTGAGAGCAGGATAGACAAAGCAGTTTGGTTAGGTAATTAAGTGTGGATTTCTGGATGGGAGTTGAAGGATTGACAAATCTGGGGGGTGCTTGCATATCATTCATTAATTAGGAGTATTTTTGTGTTCCTTATATGTTTCTTTTGCATTACTTGAGGATAAGCAATGGTTTAAGTTTGGGGGTGTGATAACTCTTTGAATCAAGAGTTATTTAGATCCTTTTTACTGTAATTCTTTGCCATCCTTAAGGTTTTAAGTTTGGTTTCTTTTAGAAAAAGTTAGTTTATACATATTTGTGTTAAGTGTAGTAAATATTAGCCTTTTGCTCCTGATTGCTCTATCATTGTCTAAAAACTCTGTGTCTTGCTACGCAAAAAGCTTGCTGGAGAAAGGCTAAAGCATTGGGAAACAAGAGCTTGGTTACTGCAGTAAGGACTACCTTCCAGTAGTATGACACTAAAGGACAAAAGCTGACAAGGACACATTTCCTATCTCCTCAAGGGCGCCGACGCTGTCGTTTTTAAGGATACACAAGCGCATAGGATCAGCTGGCTTACATCATTTGGAATTTGGGCTAGGGTTATTTTATGAATTCTTTTGATTGTTGGCCCAAAATGGAATGAAAGATAATAGGGTTTAGTGTACTATAAAAGCATCTAGAAAACCCTAGTGAGACAGACTGGAACATTCTGATTTTTTTTTACACATTGTCTTGTTGAGAGCTGCGCTGAGTTCTTTCTTCCTGAGCTGCTGCTGCTGTGTTTTTCGTGTTCCTACACTGTAATGATTTCTTGCTCTTTCTTACATTTGTTCTTTGTAAGCTCACTATGAGCTAAACTCTTTAAGCTTTGGGTATGCTAGTATAATGAATGTTTAGCTGAATTATGTAATGGCTATGTTCGCATCTTCTTTTATCACGCATTTAATGTTGTTTGATTAAGAGTGATCAACTTGATTGAACACATAGCTTATTTGATTTGGAAGAATTAAGTAAGTGGGAACTTGATAAAGGATAGGGGTTAAATCATTAATTGGAAATTAGTTGATGATAAGTAGGCTAGGAATAGCTATTCATGAACCTAAGCTAGCTGGAACGAGCTTTAATTAGAGGGTGGTGTAATTAATCCGAATCTAGGAATAGAACAAAGTTAATGAACCTGACCCTGTAATGTTGGAAAACAAACTGTAATTTCCTGGAGCTAGATGCTAGAGCATGGTCAGAGCATAATGAGGGCTAAACAAGATTTATGCTGCAGCATACCTGAAGCTGTTTTAATTATCTAAATCAACAAATCACTTTTCTCTATTAACCTATTTTAATTTACATTCAAGTTGTAATTTGTTTATTTTTTCTAGTATCAACACCTTTATTTTAATTTGTCCGCACACAACAAATTTTGGTTACTCCTTCCTAACTCTTGAACATATAATCTGAACTGAATTTTGCTGCATCAATTTAATCCCTGTGGGAACGATATCTGAACAAAAGTTCTATACTACTTGAGAGAGGCATTTGTGTATACTTGCACAAGCTTAAGAACAACTGTTTTTAAGGCAACACTTATCAAGAAAGTCAGAAGGTCATTCTCACAAGCAACCTAGGAGATCAAAAATGAAGTCCAGTTAAAGAATGTTTCCAACATGCTTTATTCCCTCGTACTACTGGTTATTATACGGAAAGGGAAATGTACACTGCAAAGTACAAAAGCATTTTTCACAACTTTGATTTGGCTGCTGCACGATTCATAAAGCCCTGATCTTCTTTGTTAGATTACAACCAACGTTCCTATTGCATTAATGGCTCCCAGAACGACCCTATTTCATTTATTGGAGCTCTGCTTGAAGGCAACATTTGAAGGAATGTCTCTAGCGGATCTTAAATGCTTGAAGGCTATAAATACAGAAGTCATTGAAGATGAAGATAGAGAACTCACAGCATTAAAGAGTCATTACTCTGCGCATTCATTTCTTCATTCTTTCAATCTATATTCTTCAATCATTTGAAGTTATTATGCATTCTTTCTAAGCTTACATTTAATTCACTCTTCTGAGTGTTAGTGAAATACTTGCAAATTGTATTAATTATAATCTTCTCTCAAACAAACCTGAGTGAGCCTGAAGAGGCTAGGTGAGCAAAGAATACTTGTCTTGGAGCCTGGAGAGGCTAGGTGTGCAAATAATACTTGGGGTCTATAACTTGATCAGTTATAGTGGATAAAACAAGGTGCTGCCAAGGACTGGGCGTAGCCTTGGTGTTAAAGGGTGAACCAGGATTAATAAGTTGTGTTTATCTATCTTCCCTTAAACTCTTTAGTTGCTTTGATTACATTATCTGCTTTCTAACTAAAGGGGTTAAAGTGTGAATATCAAACTTATTTTCAAGTTGTGTGCTTGTGTGTTTTTCTGTTAAAATCACACCAAACAGGTGACCTGTCTGTGTAGTGTTTTTCACACTTGTCTGAACCTAGCTTCTGTGTGCGAAAAGCTGTTAACTTTGTTTTAATTTCTGATAAACACAATTCAACCCCCTTTCTCATGTTTATAGTTGTCTATTTCAGTTGGTATCAGAGCTTAGTCTCTGGGTTGAGCATCTAACAGTGTAGACGTCAAGGTCCTGAAGAATAGACATGACTGCTGGAGCTAGTTCAAGTGGGAGCCACCAGACTGAAGGAGCTTCCCTAACAGACCTCCATTCTTCAATGGAGACAACTTCAACTATTGGAAAGATAGATTCCAATGGTTCATCCTGTCAATAAACTCTGATCTATGGGATGTCATCACTGATGGTCCATTCATTCCTAAAAATGATGATAACACTGACAAGCCAAAAGCTCAGTGGACCCCTGCAGAAAAGACAAAATGGGAATTAAATCACAAAGACAGATACAAAATCATTTGTGCTCTCAGTCCTGAAGAATTTGAAAAAGTTTGTGTCTGTGATTCTGCAAAAGAAATATGGGATACTTTAGCTGTCACTCATGAAGGAATAGCCAAAGTTAAGGAATCAAAGATTGTCATACTTGTTAGAAAGTATGAACTATTTCTTATGGAGGAAAGTGAATCTGTTGTTCAGATGATAGGAAGACTCCAAACTATCATCAATGGCCTGAAGTCTCTTGGCAAAATTTATACTAATGCTGAGAAGGTTGGAAAGATACTAAGAAGTCTTCCTAAGCAGTGGAGACCTTTGGTCACTGCTATTTCTCAAGCCAAGGATCTCACTACCTTGACTATGGGTGAACTTCTTGGTACACTCACTGTTCATGAGCAGGAACTTGGTGATGAAATTATAACAAAAAAGGGCAAGTCAATTGCTCTGAAAGCTGATCAAAAGTCATCAAAGGCTTCAAAAGCTCTGAAGGCAGACAAGTCATCCAGTGATGCTGATCTGTCTGAACCCGAGGATTCTGAAAGTGATGAAGAGTTATTTGTCCTAACCAGGAAGATAAAACTTCTCTTACAAAGAAAGAAGTTCAGAAAGGATAAGCCCTTCAGAAGGTTCAACAAGGATAAGAACTTCAAAGAATCCACTTCAACAAACAAAAGTTCAATTGTCTGCTATAAGTGCAAGAAGCCTGGTCACATCAAGGCTGAGTGTCCTCAAGTCAAGAAAGCCCCTCATAAGAAGTTCTTCAAAAAAAAGAAGAAAGGGATGATGGCTACTTGGGAGGATCTGGAGTCAACATCTTCTGATGATAAAGAGACAGAGGAAGAAGCTAATCTCTGTCTAATGGCCAACACTGACTCTGATTTAGATAATGACATACACCCTGACTATGAGGAATTACTTGATGCCTATGAGGAGTTGATAGAGGAATCCAACTGCTTATCTAAGACCTTCAAATCCCTCAAGAGAGAGTATGTAAAGCTCATTAGTGAGCATAAGCAGAAATCTCAAGAGTGCGAGAAGCTGGCCAAGGAAACAATACACGGGGAGTAAGAAACATATATATCAACATAATAGCATAGAAGTAGTTAGCAAGATGAACATGCATCATATAAACATAGCATATCAAACATAATCATCTCATCATATATATATATATATATAGGTATGATATGCGATGTAACGCTACTCCACTACTCCAATGCATTAATGAGCAACACAGCGCACAACCAACAATCACCACCTCCTCTTGGGCCACTCGGCTACCCAACTTCATCATCATCATTAACGTTATCTTTCATCTTTAATCTTTTATCACATAATCTTTTCACTTACACTCTGGCCAAAAAGCACCAGAGCTCAACACCTTGACCATTAAGCATCAAGGCCCCCTTGGCCACTCGGCTACCAAGGTCCAATATCTTTTAACAACACCTTGACATTATGCATCAAGGCCCCCTTGGCCACTCGGCTAACAAGGTACAGAACAATAACACTATGGCCAATAAGCACCAGAGCTCAACACCTCGACCAATCGGCTATCGAGGCCCCGTTGGCCACTTGGCTACCAAGGTACAGAACAACATCTTTCCACTTTAATTATTAACACTCTGGCCCATAGGCACCAGAGCTCAAGATATATTATTATATTTAAGTTATCTAACATGTCTTTATTTGGTTTGGTGTCTTCTTTGTTATTAGAAGCGTTTGGGGTGAAACACCCCTTGTTACCATTTCTGTGTTCTGATCTGTACAGGGAAGCATGGGCGTGCTTCCCTCTCAGCACGGGCACGCTGACTGTTAAGTCAAGCACGGTCGTGCTGACTGTTGAGCACGGCATGGAGCGTGGCCATACTGTTTCTGGGCAGAAGGGTTGAACAACCCTTACTAAGTATCCTAGGGCATTCAAAGATCAAACCTATTGGTTTAAGCTACACCATCAATCATCAGTTTCATTACCTTTAATTGTTCCCATGTCTTTTACTTCCAGCTTCAATACTAACGTCCCTAAAACACTCACTAATCAATCCTAGGGTCTTTGACTAAGCCCTATGAACATAACCTTGCATCTCATACTATATTCATGTCTCATGAACAAACTGGGAAAACGTCCCTTAAATGTATTCATCTTTATTAACATCTCTTCTAAGGTCTTAACATCATTAATAAGCCCTATTAATTGGTTATAGTCTTATTAACGTTATTGTTGGCAATAACATGCACAACAATCAACACTCATTCAGAGCACCACATCATCATCATTATTATAACAGTCTCATCATTATCATAACAACATCATCATCATCATAATAGCATCATCATCATCATAAACATTCATGGCATCATTTAACATCATACACAATTGAGCATACCAATAACATCCAATCATGCATCATCAATAATTAACATCAAACAATACAATAATTAAAGCATGTCATCAACATTAGAATCATATTATACATATATCAATTAACATCAAATAGGCAAACAACATATGACAGGGTCATGGGTTAACCCTTCATCTTACGCTACCCCCAACACCTACATGTTAATACTATTTTTTCTCCGCTATACCTGGTATGAAGATTCCCAAAACGATAACGTTGACAAACTAGACACGTTCCCTCGAGCGGCTTGACGAGATCCTCAAGCCTTGGCCAAACAAGAAGGGAAGAGAATAACCAATTAATCCCCAATTCAAAAGAAAGGGAAAAGGAGATTAAGGAGGGATAACTACGTTACCTTAAACGATGCTAACACGCGTAACTTCTCTCTCAAATGGACTCACAAGCTCCAAGAACTTCAAGGGGTTCAAGGGAAAACTGAGAAAGATAAAGAGAGATAGCTATTCTGAGGTTAACAATGTGAGAAATAGGGTTTAGGTCGAGTCTTATGGTATAATTACAAGTTAGGGCATAACGGGTTCCTATTTCAATCCAAACTGTATACAGGTCGGTATTTTGACTATAACTTTAGCGAAAGATTTGGTAGTTATTTCTAGATAGGATCCTTACGAGATTATGATAAGAACTTAAGAGATAATTAAAAAGAGGATTATCCTATATTAATAAGGACTCAAATCTGATTAATTGAGAGACTAAAACCTAGGAGATACACTATCTCGATTTAAATACTAAATTACACGATATCTCATAATATCTTTCTTAATCACTTATTATTAATAAAAACACGTATTATATATTAACATATAAAATCACATACAAAATCATATATCCATATAAGATCACACATTAAGGGACACAATCTCATATTAATGCAAATAATCATATATTAAAATACATATTATCATATTTAATAATATATACATACATATATATATTTATGTATATTTATAAAAAAATTTACTACAACACTACTAACAATTACATTATCAATTATATAAATAACAATACTAACTTCATTAACAACAACAACAACAACAACAACAACTGTAACACTCCCACTGGGTATTACTACGTAACACATGCGGAATTAAATTAAAAGATAATTTGCTGGTTTCTTTCGGAAAATTGTTTTCTTTTAAGTCAGAAAACTGGGGTATAAAATTTTTTCTTTAAGGATAACTCTGAAATCCATAATACATACATTTAAAACGTAAAGTCACATTCTAAACAAGTTACCATGACATACAACATTTCTCTAAGTTTCCATTTTCGAAAGAAAGAGTTTAAACTACAGATGGATGTATATAACACTACATTTACCGACCTCTTCAGATATACAACCCAACTCAGACTCCTAAGCTGGTCATTCTATCAAATATTCATTGGAGAGACCCCCCGTGGCCATCCCCTAATCAGAATACTTTCCCAACCTCTAACACTAGGTCTTCAAGTGACTTAGAAAGATTCCTCTGCAACATCGGTACTAGAGTACCAAGGTACTACAGCAAAACCCGAAGAGACCTGATAAAACTATAAGAGTGAGACACCGGCAAATGGATGTATCATACAACAACTGCGACACCCTTGCTGGGGTCATCAAATAGTTACCCAATTGCGGAAAATAAAATTATTAATCGCTGGTTACTTTCGGAAAATAAACTTTTTAGTAAACATTTTATCGTGAAAATGGTGATGAAATTTTTTTTTTTAAAACATCCATACATAAACAAACATATCTATACGTATATGCATCGACAGTTACATACATACAACATCACTAGTAGGAGAGTACAAAAGAGCCCTCATCAGTATAGGCTATTCTCCATCAAACTAAGTAAAGACATATACACAACAGTAACGAGCAGTCCAGAACCATACCAAAAACTCATGGCTCTCAGTAGCCAGATCAAAAACTGACAAGACTCGCTACCCCAAAACTATACCTATAGCTGGTCAAGCTAATGAAAACCATTGGGGAGATCATGATGATCACCCCCACCCCCAGCAGGTGTATCTGGTGAAGATACCTCTGCTCCCTCTCCATCGTCAGAAGAGTCATCATCATCAACTGCAGGAGGGTGAAACTCCAGATCGTCCTCAAAGTACTCATAAGGGTCCTCCTCAATCTCAAGCTCCTCTGCCACCTCAACAGGAGGTACTGCCGGTGCTACAATCTGAAGAGGCTGAGGCTGAATAGGCTGAGGTGGAACGATGAGTAATCCATGCTCGGCCAGGAACTGTAGGTAAAGCCATATCGGAGGTAGAGATACCTCAACAGTCTCCACAATGTGCATCCTCTGCTGCGGTCCTGCCTCTACGGTGCCAACAATCTCTCTAGTAGGGCCATAATAGGTGGCGCTGAGTGCCCCAGGGTTTATCTCCCAGGCACCACCGTGATGTGCTTGATCAAACATGATCGAACGGAGTCTCGAATGTGCCAGTGGCATATCCGGGTCCATCTGATCTCAGACGAAATCGTATATGCACAAGTAGAGGAACCAAAAATGAAACATGCAAGAGTGAGAAAACCAATCATCTGGATTTAACTCGACAACTCCATGCATGACACCACAGATAACACATACACATATACATGTTATATCACTGGGTTTCATACCCCACACATCATCAGTTGAAAAACTATGCATGAACACTTCAATACATCATCTAACTTTGTACTTAATCTCATGAGATATCCCAACCGTAGTGAGTTGATCAATCTCAATTGCCACACTAGGCAAACTGGCACGCAGCCATTGGCACGCAGCCAAACCCATTACACACTGTCCAAACTCGAGGCACAGTGATAACCACGTAAATGGGGTTTCATTGTCCAACCCTGGCACAATGAAGAAAATCGTAGCATGAGACACCTGACGCCGCAAGGTACTCACACATAAACCGGGCACGTCTGCCAAATGCATGCAACAAAACACTTTGTTCTTGACACTTTTCTTTGTATTCAATCTCCTTTTGCCGAAGCTCAAAATGGCTTACGACTAATCATAGTTTTAAACATCTTTAAAACTTTATTAATAACACAGGACCTCAAAGTCCGAGTGCTCAATCACGACACCCCTAGACCGATGCACCAGCCGTAGGTTCGTGGTAATAGAAAACATCTTAAATGTTTTTAACTCAGTAGACACCAAGTCTACAGTAGACACCAAGTCTACAGGACCTCAAAGTCCAAAGGACCCCAAGTCCATAACACAACAAGAACCTTAGTACCCCGACTTCTCGGTTACTAAGTTCAACACCTCTTTAACACAGTTGGGTTCAACTTGTTTTTCGGAAAATCAATTCAAATGGGAAATAAAACCGTAAGTTAAAACTTTAACTTTTTATAAAATATGGTCACTTGAGGCTCAAAGTTGTTTAAACTACGTATTGCCGCTTTAGGATTTCTTGCCGTCGGTATTTTTCCAAGTTGCCGTCAAATTAGCCATTTAAGCCAAATTTTAGCTTATTTCACTTAAATATTTTTCTAAAATCATTATTAAGTTATTTTTGAAAATTAATTCCATAAAATAACTTTTTACAATATTCCGGAATTTATTACGTAAAAATCAGCAGTACAAAAATATTTTCACGATTTCGTCCTCACTGTGACTCATTAATCACTCTTACAGCGATAAATCATTAAAATAATGATATTTTCCAAAACTCTTGATTTTTCCCAAATAAATATTTTCCCTTAATATTATATTCCAATATTTTACCGTTAAAACATTGAATATAATTTACGAAGCTTTTCAAAGCTTTTATCTGATTAGTTAATTGAGCATTGACCACTGTCAGGCTTCTCAAACAACATCCACCACAATATCACAATAATATTTTCAAGCAGATCATGCATCACAGTATTACATAAATAATTGCAAATAAACAATTATAAAAACAATTATACACAGATAACCAACACAGATAAAAATAAGCGACTGAAACAGGTAAACAACCACCAACAATTAATTACAGACAACACAAATAGGCATGTAGCCATCGAATAAACCCCTTAGGTAATCCCCTCTTACCTCTCGAAGATTTCTCAGTTAGTCGAATTACGTCGTCGGAAGTCAAAAACTCACGTACACCTCGGCTTAAGCTTAACCTTCAACAATGTAATCAAACAATTACTACTCAAACAATTAAAATCCTCCTAATCCTTAATAATAGGTCACGGCCTCTCTTAGGTTTAGTGGCTAAAAATTTCTAGAATTGCCTAAGTCATTGGATTAATGATCCTAATCACTTAAGACAATGGATTAATGACTAATCATCAAAGTTTAAGAATCAAATCTTCCTAATCACTCCTAATTAGTCACGGCCTAGACTAGGTTTAGTGACAAAAAAAATCTAACTTTGCTTAAGTCTTGGATTAATGATCCAAAATCCTTAAGTCTTTGTAATACTTGTTTAACAACAAAGATTAGAACATAAACTTTTAATTTCACAAAACCCTAATTTCGGCCAAGACATTAGATTAGGGCTAGGAATGTTAGTTTGACATAAGAACCTAGATTCATCATTAATACATGTTCAATAGATGATTAACATGATTACTTTCATCAAAAGAAATTAACTTCCTACACCTATTTTCTTGCATGGTTCGGCCTAGGCTAGAAACTAGGGAAGGAAAATTTTGTTTGAAACAATCTCTTAGATCATGATAGTAGAGATAATAATAAGAACATAGAAAGTGGTTTCACAGTTTTAGGATTTTTCTATGATTTACTATGATTTTTCAAAGTTATGAATAACTAAGAGGAATCATAGGCAAAAGTCTCTAAAACAAGAAATGAAATGAATGAATAAGAGTTTAGAGAGGATGAGGAACATGAATCACCTCTTGGAATATTAAAATGGGCAAGGAATCACCAAGCTCCTTCACAAATCTAGCTTATGGAGTTTGAGAGAAAAGAGAGAAAGGTAGAAGATAGTGAATAGTATGGAAGATGGTAGAATGAGCTAGAACTCTCATGTTGCCTCTAGAATTTGTAGAGCAAGCCTCCCAAATCATGGGCCTTGCGCCACTTTTGGGCCCAAAAAGCCCAAGCCCAATTATTTTTCACTTAAATCAACTTATGGCAAAATGAAGACATAGGAAATTCAAGACTAGAATTCCTTCATGGAAATGAATTCTTGGACATGAAATTGAGACTTTTGTGGGCAGCCCTTAATGGGTTTGAATGGCAAGAATTTGGCCCACTTCACTTAGTGTATCAAAGAAATTAGTTTGGGGACCAAAATGCAAATAATAGAAAGTTTAGGGACAAAAATGCAATTATTAAAAATTGCTAACCTAACCCTAAGCCACATTAAACCTCTCACATGGATGACCTATTCCTAAGAGCATATAGGTTTTGTCCACTTATCGAGTCTCAAAACGCCCGTAATCGGCTCCGTCGTTTACCCGATTGAACATAACGTCCGTAAAACGTATATTATTTCACGTTTTGTGAAATAATTCTAAAATTGCACAATCGTAGGAAATAAAATAAAAACCCTAATTGTTTCGTTCACGAATTAAAATTAGGTCTTCTGATCAGTATAAATATACTGTTAGTGAAATTCGCAGGCCGGGATTCGCCTGACTTTTCAACCTAAATTTTAATCACAACTTTCTACGATCAAGTAGAATAGAGTGGTAAACTCCGTTTATTTAAAATAATTTTCTAAAGCGTAATTAAACATATAAACATATTCATATGTATTTCTGTTATTTAAAACAGTAAAAAGCAGGGTGTTACAACAACCATATACATGATACATACAACACATTGGCATATTAGCATTTTAGCATTATTCATAGATAAAACAACAAGTGTTATATTAGTGGGTCTCATACCCGAATCAATCAGTTTTATAAAGATAATGCATGACACTACAATCATCAGGCTCTAAACTTAATCTCCGGAGATCCCAACATCCTCAAAATGAGTTGATCAGGCTCGATACACCGTCTCATTAGCTAGCTAAGCACAACGATAGTCTCATTGGCCATTTAGGCACAACGATTATGCACACCGTCTCATTGTCCATTTAGGCACAACGATACACGTACACCGTCTCATTGTCCATTTTAAGAACAACGATAATACACCGTCACATGATACCTTTCCTGTTAAGGTCTCACGTTAAAACCACGTCGGGCACGTCTGCCGTAAATGCAAATGTAAAACATTTAGTTCTCGATGTTTTCTTTGTGTTCGTTCTCATTCGTTGTCGAAGCTCAAAGGCTAGCGACTATTCATAAATTTCATCATCACCTGAAAATCAATAACACAGGACGCGCAGTCCTCAATTCCGAGATTTGGACTCTTAGCCCATAACATCATGGTTAGGACACTTGGTCCATAATTCTTGACACGGATCCTTGATCACGTGCATACCACAGAAAACTAGAGCGACGTCGCGCGACTAGATTCCTATTCACATGTGCTTACTTTTCGCTGAGTGAAAATCAAATCCAAAACAAAACCTCGGTCACTTATCCAAGTAACCGGAACGTTTCCAAATCATTTAGGAGAAAATCCTTTTCCTTTGCAAAATCTTTTATAAAGCAATTAGGAAATTCGTTTGTTTTTTAAATCCTTGATAGAATAAAGTCAAATATTTTCAAAGGGTTTTTCTTTCATAAAACACATAGTTCAAAAAAGGTTTTCTCTCGTACAAAACTTTAGATCATGAAAGGGTAGTTTCCGTTGACTTAAAATCACTTCAACATTTCTTTTAAAAACAAGAATCTTATTCTTTTTGAAGTAAGCACTTTAAACATGGAACTTTTATAAATGAACCCAATACTTTCAAAGTTCTATTCAAAGCTTTTTAAGGCTTTTAATCCTTATAATCATTGAGCACAGACTCAAGTCCGGCTTCTCAAACTTCAATCAACAGTAATATATCTCAAACAGTAATATCACAGTTAATGACAGTTCATCACATATATATAATTCACAATACTTTAAAGCAAGTAATAATCAACTTCAAGTAATAATCACAATAGTTCAAGTAAACAAGTCATTCAAGTATTGGCTCCATATCATAATAATATTCAAATCACTCAAGTTAAACACATACACACATGCATATAGTCATTGAATATCCCTAGGCAATCCCCTCTTACCTGCTGTGAAAGTAAAGAGGTTAGATGCTTGAATAGAAGTACCGCGAACGTCCTCGCTTTCTCCGCGATAGAAGTCTAAGGTTATAAACACAAGATCACAAGTTAAAATCAACCAAGAACACTAAACCACAAGGTATTAGGTTCGGCCAAGACAATAAATTAGGGTTAGAGATCCCCGAAAATTATACAACTCATGGATTTATGATTCTCAAGTGTTGGGAGTTCATAAACAATGATCATTTAACAAGGTTGAATTAAAATCCCACTAAGTTATAAACTTAGGGTATTCGGCCAAGGCTATTAAAATAGGCTAGCATTCTCTAAACTTTCCAATCTCTTAGGTCTAGCATCCACACATAGTAAGGAGCTCAAAACCATGATCATTTTGGAAAATGAAAAACAAAGTATCCTAGGTCCATAACCTTCTAGGTTCGGCCTTCATAGGATTTATAGGCTAGAAATCTCTAAACTTTCCAATCTCTTAGACTTAGCATCCAAATATCTTATGGAGCTCAAGTCCATGATCATTTTGGAAAACAATGGAAACTTAAACATTCCAATCTCTTAGACTTAGCATCCAAATATCTTATGGAGCTCAAGTCCATGATCATTTTGGAAAATAAGAAATAACACATCCTAGGTTCAATAACATAGAATAAACAAGTTAGAAATTCTTAAACTTTCCAATCTCTTAGACTTAGCATCCTTCTATATTAAGGAGCTTTAGTCCATGATCATTTTGGAAAATGAATAATAACACATCCTAGGTTCAATAACATAGAATAACCAAGTTAGAAATCCTTAAACTTTCCAATCTCTTAGACTTAGCATCCTTCTATATTAAGAAGCTTTAGTCCATGATCATTTTGGAAAATGAACAATAACACATCCTAGGTTCAATAACATAGAATAAACAAGTTAGAAATCTTTAAACTTTCCAATCTCTTAGACTTAGCATCCTTCTATATTAAGGAGCTTTAGTCCATGATCATTTTGGAAAATGAAACTCAAACATCCTTGCTCTAAAACATTTAAGTTTCGGCCTACATAGGATAATGAGGAAAAGTTCCTTGTTTGATAAAACCTTTTAAGCATCACCATGTATTAAGAGTTCTAAACTCATGATCATAGTTGAAAAGGTGAAACAAGCATCCTAAGCCTCAAAACCTCACATAGTTTGGCCTCATAGGACAACAAGCTATCAAACCTTCCAACATTAAAGACTTTAAGATCAAGAGGTATCTAGAAGCTTAAACACATGATCATTTAACAAAAGTTGAAACAAAAACCTCCTAGGCCATATATGCATAGCTTCGGCCTTCATAGGAAGAGACAGTTAGAGATTTTTGTTTTACACAACCTCTTAGTATGTGAAAATATAAGTTAACACAAGACTATAGAAAGTAGTTTCAACTCAAAAGGAGTTTTCTACCATTTTAGAGAGATTTTAGAATTTTAAAGCACATAAAGAACATATAAAGTAAACTATGAAATAAAAAGAGAAACTTGCAAAAAGATTCATATGAAAGCATTACCCTTAGTACACGGAAGAACTTTAATGAAGAACTCAAGTGGAAAAGACTAATAAAAATGGAAGCTTTAAGTGTTTGAAAAAAAGAAGAAATGGAAGAAGTTGAAGAAGTATGAAGATGGAGGAAGAAAATGAGAGAATGAAGATGAGTGATGATTATATAGAGGAAGGAGAGGGGAGCACGAAATTTTGGAGAGAGAATGAGCTTGAAGAGCAAGTTTTGATCTTGTGCCTTGTTTGGTTTGAGAAGAGAGAGAAAAATGAGTTTTTAGAATATAATATGCTATATTTCAAAAAGTGTCATCATGACCACTTTTTTAGGAGGTAGCTTAGGCCATACCTCTAGTGAGTCACCTCACTCCCTCATGTCACCTCAAGCCTTTTATGTCTCCTATTCTGCTCCATTGCGTATCCGGTTGCACTTCCGATCGTATTTTCAAAAGATTTCGCCCGGGTAATATATTATATTTTATTTCCGAACTCAAATTTTCGAAATTAACTAATGTTAAAGGAAACATGATAGAAGCATCAAATGTTTCGTTCACGAGTCAAAATTAGGTTTCCTGCTCAGTAAACTTGTACTGATAGAGAAAACGCAGACCGGCTTCGTTCTGAATTTTCAACCGAAAATTTTACCATGACTTCGTATGATATAACAACACAAGAAAATGATTTTAGTTTAATTAAAATCATTCTGAGTTTAATCTAAAATAAACACATTTAAATATGTATTTACTGCTACAGAAAGCATAGGAAAAACAGGGTGTTACAACAACAACAAATAGGCATCCATAATAACATAATCCCGTATACGAAAATCGGGATGTTACAAAAATAGTGAGCTGAAGACTGAAAAGTTTGATGAAGCTAAGATCTCTAGTAAAACATCATAATCTGAAGAAGTTGAAAAACTTCAATAGAAAGTGGAAGAGCTCACTTCTGATCTTGCCAAATTTGTTAATGGTAGAGACAATCTGACTAAGCTGCTTGGCTGTCAGAGACACTCCCTTAATAAAGAAGGTATTGGATATGTCCATCAGACACATCATAAAGTATCAACTAAAAACTCTGAAGTGTCTGTTAAGTCAACATTCAATAAATCCATACCTGACTGTAACTTCTGTGGAAAAACTGGACATGTTAATGTCTAAGTGTATTCACAAGAAGAGAAGGAAGTCTTCACAGACTCTTAGAACTAATAGAAAAGAACCCAGAAAACTATGGGTACCTAAAGACCAAATAATTCCTATTGCAGATGTCCTTAAAAAGAAAACACCACTGCTGGTATCTGGATAGTGGATGCTTGCGACACATGACAGGAGAAATGTCTATGTTCCTAGACCATCAACTTAAGAAAGGAGGATATGTTGCCTTTGGAGGCAATCAGAAAGGGAAGGTTATAGGCATTGGTACTATTTGTGGTAAACCCCCTCTTCCCTCTATATCTAATGTTCTTATGGTTGAAGTATTAAGACACAATTTACTTAGCATAAGTCAATTATGTGACAGTGGATTTGATGTCTCCTTTACAAAGAATTTGTGCATAGTTAAAGACATTAGTGGTAAAATCCTCTTTTCAGCTAGAAGGCAACAAAATCTGTATAAGATTGAACTGACTGATCTCTCAGACCAAAGTGTAACCTGCCTGATGTCTAAAGAGGATGAAATATGGTTATGGCATAAGAAACTAGGACATGCTAGTATGAAACTAATTTCAAAATTAAAAAAAGGATAACATTGTGAGAGGATTGCCTGATATTAGTTTTAAGAAAGATGTCTTGTATGATGCATGTCAGAAAGGTAAACAAGTAAAATCAAGTTTCAAATCTAAAAACCAAGTATCAACTTCTAGATCTCTTCAGCTATTACATATGGATCTGTTTGAGCCAGTTAGTGTTGCTAGCATGGCTGAAAGGAAATATGGATTTGTCATAGTTGATGACTATTCTAGATTTACATGGGTACACTTCTTAACCCACAAGGATGAGTCTTTTCAGGCTTTCTCTGTATTCTGTAAGAAAGTACAAAATGAGCAAGGTTTCTGTATTTCTCCTTTTAGAAGTGATCATGGGGGAGAATTTGAAAATGAACAATTTAGATTGCTCTGTGAGGAGAATGGGATCTCTCACAATTTCTCTGCACCTAGAACTCCATAACAAAATGGAGTAGTTGAGAGAAAGAACAGATCTTTGCAAGAGATGGCTAGATCTATGCTCAATGAGAATAATCTCCCTAAATACTTCTGGGCAGAAACAGTAAACACTACATGTTATGTTCAAAATAAAATACTTATAAGGCCTTTTTCTAAAGAAGACTCCTTATGAATTGTGGAAAGGAAAAAGCCCCAACATATCTTACTTTCATGCATTTGGATGTGAATGTTTCATTCTAAACACTAAAGATCAACTTGGGAAGTGTGATTCCAAAGTGGATAAAGGTATCTTTGTAGGCTATTCTGAAATGTCTAAAGCCTTTAGAATCTATAATTCTAGAACTTCTGTTATTGAAGAATCTGTTCAGGTTAAATTTAATGATGGTTTAAAGACTGATAGGGAGTTATCAGATCTAGAAGATGATCTTACAGGTCTTGACATAAACAAGCCAGAAAGCCAACAACCTGATCTCACCAAGACAGAACCTGTTAATGAGCTAGACAGACAAGTGGAGCAGACAAGTCACTAGACAAGTCAAGATCTTCATGATGATCTCAAGAGAGACTGGAAGCTCAAAACTCATCATCCTAAAGATCTTATCATTGGAAATCCCTCAGAAGGAGTAAGAACCAGATCTCCACAGATTGTCTCTTGTCGGAGGGTAAGCGAACTTCGTCGTGGATTGTTAATGGCAGTGAGAGGCGTTCCAGTGGCACCGAGTTGCTGCCGGTGTTGACGGAGTTGCCATAATGGGGATGGTGGCGGACCTTCTTCTGTCCGTCCTTCTCAACAAGGGAGCCGAGCCCTTCTCAGGCGTGAAGGTCTACATGGAAAAGTACATTTTGTTTTGGTAGCGTGTTACGCTTCCCAACTAGTCTTTTCTCTTTTACTTTTTTCAAAAGCATAGTCGTACTGTTATGACATTATTACCTATCTCTTCTTTCTTTTTATGAAAATGCTTGTACCATGATGAAGTATTTGATATACCTGCTCTTCTTTTCCTGATGTGACAACTCTCTTCCTTCCTCCTTTTAACTACGACAGAAAGAATAATGTATTTTTTTTAAAATAACGAGTACCTTATCTCTCTTTGCCCTTTCTGAAAAGCAGTATACTTTTTTACTCTCTTTCTGAAAAGATAGCCACCTGCTTCCCTAGACTGATGTAAAAGCTCCTCCTTTTCCTCCTTTTGCGAAAGATATTTAGAAAAAGTATCTCAGGTTCACATTTTTTTTTGAGGCACTAAAGTGCCATGCCGAACTTCAACTATGACAGCTTCAAAGTGGTACAAGGTGGTCGGATCCGGATCGGAAACACCACTTTTCTTTGTTGTAGTAAGCAGCTAGACAGAAATTTGTCTCTGCTTTCGGGCAACATGAGCTTAGCACACGATCGTGGTCACCGGGTCTGGTATGAGACAGATTAGAGTTGCTCCTCATTCTTCCTTTCTTCTCTTATTCTATGGATTTGTTCCCAAAGCTGGTAGCACCATGGCGGAAGATGGTTTCCCAGTGTAGCGGGAGTAGAAATTTACAGTTCCCACAGACGACGCCAATGTCCTGGCCAAAAAAATCCAAAACTCAACAGTACCAGTTCCGGTCTGGTCCAATATGGTACGGACCGGAACATAAAGAGGGGGTAAATACAAAAGGGCTCCATGCGGTATTTGGACTTCGTCTTCATGCTTCTTGGATTGGATTAGGCTTCTGGCTGGAGTGATTAAGGTGTATAGAAGTACACAATGGGGGATCCCTCGATATTGGGCTCGACGGAGGGCAAACTCCGATCCTATGTATTCCCCGTGGGGGAAATCAGAGCTCCACATAATTCTCTTTGAGGGAGAAGGGTGAACACCATTGATGTGGGTTAGATCCAGTGATGGATATGGCCCTCAAGTGGTCTTGTTCAGAGTGTGAGAGGGATAGTCCTCCTAAGGAGATGAAGAGTGGGGGTATATATATGAGATTCTTTGAGGGGTAGAGAATGCCTCCCCTTTTGGAGAGAATGAGGAGAGGTCTTATGAGAGGTATGTGACACCCTTCTACCCCGTATGTTAATATAAAACATTTACTTAAAAGAGGTAATATAAAAAACATGCCTTTATTTGAAATAAATAAAAACTTGGATAAAAAGGTTTCACATCTCAACAAAAACAATGCGGAAATAACATAGTTTTAAAACAGTAAAACATAAACATGACAGATAAAGAAAAACCCAACCCCGATGTCACATACAGAGCTGGTATAACCAAAATCCGGATACATCACGGAAACAAACTGAAATAACTGAAAACAACTAACAACTATAGCTAAGCATCCTAACTAGAGTCGCGGCTCCTCAGAGTCACTCCTCCACTTGGTGCTCACCGTCCTCTGCATAAGGAAAATACATGCAACAACAGAAACAGGAAAACAGGGAGTAAGAAATCATGTAAACACAACGGCATGGGAATAGGGAATAAGATGAACATACATCATAGCATGGCATAACAATATAGCAACATACAATATTTATACATCATCATATAATATCGTAACAACACGTTAATCATCCAACATATGCTATGCAATACAATACAACCCTACTCCACTACTCCATCAATGCATGTGGATCCAACTAACTCAGGAAGTCAACTTTGGAGTTACATATCCACATTGGCCATAAAAGCACCAACGCCGGCAGTTCACCAAACCATGGGTGAACCCCTTGGATAGCCGATGTACCATAACGGGGTACGCCACCTCGGGGGCGCACACTTCACCAAACCATGGGTGAACCACCCGAGACTTGGGCCAGATCATCATAACAGGACGACCTCCCCTATGTTGAACATCCCCCACTAATCAACTTCAACGTATGAATGCATGAGCACAACAACACACAAGTCAACCACCTCCTTTGCTTGGGCCAAAGAGCACCCAAGACTTATCACCAACATCAACATCAACACCTTAGACCCAAACCATGGGGTCAAGGCCCCCTTGGCCAAAAAGCACCAAGATCCAACTTAACAACACCTCGACCAAAAAGCATCGAGGTTACTTTGGCCAAAAAGCACCAAAGCGCAACAACGTGCGGTAACCCAAAGGGTACCGGCTTAACCATCTTATCGTCTTTAAACATCTTAATTAATATAATTAAGTTATCTAATCTTCATCATTTTACTGGTGCATTATCATAACGGTAACATCATCATCAACAACATATCCAGTCAATGTGATCAACATAATCCATGTCATAACAACAACATTCATAATCATGGGTATTTATACCAATTCAACCAAAACTCATGGCATAAGACAATTCAATAGGCATACCACATCATGAGCAACTCAACAATTATAACAAATAAACATACCAATTAATCCAATTAAATATATAAACAATTCAGTCATACAACCAGACAGATCATGGCATCAATAACATTATAACAACAATAAACGGGGCTATGGGAACCCCTCATCTTATGCTATTCCCTAGCCTAGTGTATACACTATTCTTCTCCCATACCTGATATGCGGTTCGCGATTCAAAAGAAGAAAGAAGATCCACTAGGGTCTCGTCTCACTAGCACTTGTCTAGGACTTCAAGAACACCAAAGAGACACTTTGGTTCAACTCTAAGATCAAGAAATCAAAAGGAAGAGATCAAGAACTTGAGGAAAAGAACACAAGGGACAAGGTGCACGAATTTTACCTTTTCTAAAGTCCCAAATAGCAAGCACAACGAACCCCTATCTGTAGCGATGTTCTCCTATCAAGAAGCAGTGAAGAACGGTGCAAGAATGGGTTCCCTTGAGAGAGTTTTAGGGAGAAAAACCATAAGGATTCAAAAAGGAATGAGGGAGGCAGTTTTCTGAGTGTTGGGGTGGTGTAAACTAGGTTTAGGTCAAGTCTAATGGTATATATATGAGTTTGGGTCATAACGGGTTCCTATTTCAGCCCAAACTGTATACTGTTCGGTATTTTGATCATAACTTGAGCTACAAGTTTCCGATTGAGGCGTTCTTGGTGTCGTTAGAAAGCTCATAGAAATATTTACAAATTAATGTCTAATGATCGAATCCTAAATAGGACTCCAAGATGGTCAAAAATTCGATGGAAGTTTAGCGACAGATTTGGTAGTTATTTCTAGATAGGATCCTTAGGAGATTATGTTAAGATCTTAAGAGATAATTAAAAAGATAATGATCCTATATTGATAAGGACTCAAATCCGAATGGTTGAGGGCTAAAATCTAAAAATAACACTATCTCTATTTAAATATTAAATCACACGATATCTTATCATATCATTCTTAATCGCTTATTATTAATAAAAACACATATTATACATTAGCATATAAAATCATATATCTATATAAGATCAAACATTAAGAGACACCATCTCATATTAATACAAATAATCATATATTAAAACACATATTATCATATATAATATATGTAATAAAAATACTATAACACTAATAACATCAACAACAACAACAACAACAACAACAACAACAACAATAATAATAATAACAACAACAACAACAACTAGGCATCCATAGTAACATAATACCTTATACAAAAATCGGGGTGTTACAAGGTAGAGAATGGTTTCCTTTAGAGGAGAGGAAGAAGGGAGAAAAATGAGAGTGTGGTGTAGGAGAGTGCCCCCCTTAGGAGATGGAAAAGGGCCTCCTTTTATAAGGAGAGGAAGGGACCCTTGGCCCCTTAGGGTGTGAGACAAATGGGTGGGAATGATTGGGTTCACGGAAAAGGTAGGGGTGGCCGAGCAACCTGGTCGGCTGAAGTAGTTTGCCCGGCCTTTGATCAGGGTTTTTATCGGGTCGAACCCTTCTTGGGCCAAATGAGCGAAGGGCTTTGGGCCTTGTCATTTTTGGACCGGAACAATTAGCAACTTAGCATTCTCCATCTATTTTTAGTGTTTTTTAAGATTATAATAAAATTATTATATCTTTATCTTTATATATATAAAAGTAGCAGTCACTGAGGGCATTTTTTCCCTCCAAAAAGCTGTCCTTTTTTGTAATTTCCCTTAAATATCTAATTTAATATATTTGTTAATTTTTTAATTGATAGGTTAATTAATGCTTGACGCCTTGACCTGTCAACGAGGCAGGTGGGCTTTAATTGTTCACCTTTATAAAAAAAATCTAAATTGTTTTGTCTAATTCAAATGGGAAATGCGACAACATGCTCTATGTAATGTAGTTGTTCCCAAAGCTTCACAGAAAAGGTCATAAACTCCACCTCTTTTGAAAATTGAGTTCGCGTATGATTTTCAATGTAGCATTGAGTTCCCGTTTGATCTTCAGCTCTTCCTCTTTCATTTCTTCTTTTCATTATGTCATTTCTTATTCTATCTTTTATATCTCTGATTTTTTAGTTCCATTGTGTTGTCAGAACAGGAGAAGAGGAAAAAGTGGAAAATAGCATTGTGGCGCTTGCATATTCCAGATTCGAGTTTGCAGAGTCGATCTCCACTACCAGCGCCTCTGACATCACCGCACCAAGGAGCTCTCTCTCCCTCTCTTGATTCATCCATTATGTATTCATTGGACTCATTTTTTGAATATTAAGGAGCAACATAGACAAGAGTTGCTACAAGCCCTGCATTTGGATGTATGTAAAGTTCAGATTGTTTTTTCCTTTCACAGTATCCACTTTTCATTTATTTAAGCACTCATTTATGCTACTTTTACTCTTTATTTTCATTTTAATGTTAACCCAGTTTTCATTCATTTCTAAGCACTCATTTATTCAGTGTTATTCACTATTCCACTTTTCATTCATTCTTAAGCACTCATTTTAATGTTATTATCAAAATCATTATTCACTATTTTTTTTCTATAATGGTGAGAATGAGTTTTGACTTATGATTTTTGTATGGTCACCCAGGTTTAACATTTGAAGGAAGTGGATGCTAATAACCTTGCTGTAGACACTGGGAGGAGGATAGATGAAATTGAAATTAAAATGAAATCATTTTTTCTATTTTACATCAAACAGTGGAATAAGTCATTGAATCATTTTTTTTTCTCATTTTTTCTGCATAGCTTATGAATGGTCAAAGTGGTGGTAGTGTTCGTGCCAAGTTCATTTGTGGGTGTACTGAAAATCATTTTATGATGGATCATGTTGTTGGAGGCCAGTTTAAATTGGGAAGGGAAATTGTTTGTGCTTCTTTTGGGGAGCTTTATATAGGTATCTTCATTTTCTTCTTATTCTTTTTCTTTCAAGAATATTAATTGTAAATTTATTTTTGTATCATCATCTTATATTGTTACATTGTTGTTAACATATTCCTTCTATTCTTCATGTCAATTGCTAATGTACAAACTGGAGTGGAGGCAGCTATCAAGTTGGTATGTTATGGATTCATGGAGATTGATTCTATGCTTCTTTCTATTCCTTCAATTAATATGTGACTATGCTTTAGGCTTAAATGGATCAATGAGTGTCTCAATGACTATGCATACTGCTTGATTTGCAAACAATTTTTTATTTTTACTTTTTTACTATAGGAATTTTAATTCAAATTTTTTAATTCTTATGATCCCATTTTTGTGCCGTTATAAAGATTTTAACTTTCAATATAAAATCTTTTAACTTGCAATTAGTATCTTCGGATGGTATATAGTTTCACTTTACACAGAAGGTTCGCCTACTTGAAATTGAAAAATTTGCACAGACAGGGACAACAAAATTGACTCAATGTAGTAAGAACTTCTTTATAATGTTCGCAGTGCAGGTATTCCCTCTTTCCACCGATGACATCTTAAACCATTTTCGCCGTTGTGACATTTCTACCTCTCACTTTACATACCCCAAAAAATCACTTTGATAACTCCTGATCTTTTATACCTTTTTTTTTTTTTTTTTAGATTATGCCTCCAAAGTTTTGTTCTTTGGCATCCTTAGAATGGGATGTACTTCAGAGAAGCAATACATGGCTTTGCAGGCTCAGAGGATCAACTAGGTCGGATGATGAGTATCTCATTATTGGATGGGGCTGGAAAATTGTGTCGTTTAAGTACCCTATGTTGGCTTATGTTTAACTACGTTTTTTTTATTTTTTGGGGGTGGGGGATGATGTTTAGTTGGAAATGGAATGATTGAAGCAAGTTATATGTTACTACTGGAGTTTAATTTGGATATATTATTTATCTTTAGTGACCAATGTGAATTTCGCTATGATCTTTTTTATAATTGTATTTACATCATATTTGGTGACATTGTTTAAGTTTAATTGGTCAAACATTGGGAACATGATAGGCATGAGATAGCTATTGAAATTTGAATGATAATCACCTGTTGCAGTAATGACTCATGGCTCCTAATTGTTGTTGTTTTTTTTTTTTTTTGAAGAGACTCCTAATTGTTGTTGCATTTAAGGTCTTATTATTTCAAAACTATCATTGTTAGTATATAGCACCATTAAGTTATTTTATTAAAATCTGGCTCACCTAAACATCATTTAAAAACTGTCGTTGTTGTTTAGATGATACTCCCTCCGGACTCAATTATAAGCAAAATTAACTAACTTCACACTTATTAAGGAAGTTAATTGATTTAGTTTAATTGTCTTGGTTTATGCAAAAAGTGAGTTACAATTACTAAACTGCTCTTACTTATAACAATCATCATATTTAATTCTCGGGAGTGTGCATTGCTACTGGAAAAGTAAAAGGAGATTAATTATACAAGGGCATTTTTGGAACACTGATATTAAATAGAGTTGAATTGGTGGGATTTTGCTTATATTTGAGTCCATCAAAGATAAACATTTTTTCATCTTATAATTGAGTCCGGAGGGAGTAGTATACATTTGTAGTTGCTCAATGAGTACATGGATTCCAACAACCATCACAACCTTTTTTTTTTTTAGGTGAAGCATCACAAATTTTTTTTTTTTTGGTGAAGCATTGAGAACATGATAGGTGACACATCTATTAACTATTAAAAAAATGGTGCTGATAACTAGAAGATGTATCAACATGTACAAAACATGATAAAATGTGTTCATTATTTTAAATGAGAGATAAATTTAAAATTTGAATTAAAAATGTAAATCTATTAAAGTATTTAAGGAACAACGACTTTTCATTTATCTAGAAGCATTGGAAATCACTAAAAATGTGTGTATTATTTTAAATGAGATAGATATATTTAAAATTTAAAATTTAAATAGAAAAAGCTATTAAAAAGTAAAAACCATTTATTGCATTACGAAATTTAAAAACATTAAAATAAATATACATCATACTGAAAACATGTGTATAAAATGAATGTATTATCCTAAATATATGTGCATTATTTAAAATGATATAGATGAATTTAAAATTTAAATAGAGAAAGTTGTTAAAGAACAATAACCTTTTGTTTACCTACAAGCATTGGAAATCCCCTTACTTATTTATTCCATAGAATTTCACTATTTATTTGTTGTATTTATTTATTGCATTTCAAAATTTAAATTATATTTTTAAATTTTTTACATATATATGCTGAAAATAGATGCAAAAAATTAAATGTATTGTCCCAAATATATGTGCATTATTTGAATGAGATTGATGAAATTAAAACACGATTTTTGAAAGAAAAAAAGCTATTAAAGATTAATGATTTTTTTCTGAGTCCACTATCACACATTATTACTTTTTTTAATTTGTGAAGACTAAATTAAAAACTATTAGATTTTAAATATATATTATCATAGTGTTCATTTTTTACAATATATGTGTATACATTAAAAGGTACCCTAATATGAACAATATAGTAGTAATACGTATGAGATCGCAATTTTTCTAACAAGTTAGATATACATTGCCTTCACTATTTAATTTGATATTGCATTGGAGTTTTGAGTAGTTGCTTCTTAAGTTTTTTTAGATAGTAAGATAACATAACTGCAATCAGTTTAATATAATATATGTCATAATATTTTTTAGGGTAAAGACCCAATTTTGCCCATTTCAGTCCATGACAAAAAAACTACTCCGTTAGTCTCTGACAATTACTAACGTGGACAAGTTAGTCCCTGACAATTACTTTGGGACATTATAGTCCCTAACAATATTTAAAGTGAGACTAATTAGTCCCTGACAATTAGTATCGTGGGACATTTTAGTAACGGACGCTGACTAACGGAAGTCACGTAGGGACTAATTTGTCCCACGTAGTAATTGTCAGGGACTAACGAGGTGGTTTTTTTTTGTCAGGGACTGAAATGGGCACCGCGTTTTTTGTCAAGGACCAAAATGGGCCTTTACCCTATTTTTTAAATTTTTTATTACACATTCTTTAAAAGTTGTGTTTTGTGATTTATTTATTGTGTAAAATATTGTGTGACGGAGGCTGATTTGAATATTTGTATTCTGAGAAGTTGCTTCGTATGTTTGGTTTGACGGGGAAATAGCATAGCAGCAATTTGTATTTAATTTAATAATTACAATTTGTTTTTTAATATCACAAGTGTATGTTGTAAAATCTATGAAAATACATTGTGTTATTCATGCTTCTATTTATTTTTTTTCGAATTTAACATAATCATATATTGTTTGAAAATGATATAAAATTATACTGTCGATGTATATTTCACCTGTGCATCGTCTAATTAATTTTAATGGCTAAATTACACTTTTGGTCCCAAATTGTTATTAAATGTTCAATTTGGTCCCCAAGTTTTTAAACGGTTTATTTTGGTCCCCAATTCCTTAAACTTTTTCAAATAGGTCATTCCGTCAAGTTGACTAACGGCGATGTTAAACCTAATGCCACGTGGCATTAGGTTTAATATTTTAGTGCCATGTGGTATTAAATTTAATATTTTAATGTTAATTTTGGTCCCCAAATCGTTTTAAAATGTTCATTTTGGTCCCTAAATTGTTTTAAAATTTTCAATTTGGTCCTCAAATTTTTAAAATATTCATTGTCGTCCTTTAGTCAACTTGACGAAAGAATCTATTTGAACAAGTTTAAGGAATTAGGGGACCAAAATGAATCGTTTAAAAACTTGGGGACTAAATTGAATATTTAATAACAATAACAATCTGGCATCAAAAGTGTAATTTAACCGATTTTAATTTTACGTGTCAGTCTTGTAGAGACACAGGTGTCGTGTTGGATCGATATTGATTGATCTGTTCCGTCTTTGCGTGCTTCCAACGAAATTAAAATTCATTTACTTCGGACACCACTTCCAGTTCCTTCGGTGCAGTTTTGAACATTGCTGAGAGTAAGAGAATAAGAAAGAGAAAAGAAAAGAAAATAACTTTACTGAAACAGAAAGAGCGAGAGAGATTGAAGAACTTATTTTTAGCATTAGCAATTTTCATCGTACCCACAAAGGTATTGTTTGATGAGCATCATCTTGTCGTTGTTTGTTTTTTTTAGATAATTCAATTTAGTTCTAGTTTGTGATGTAATTACTTAGGAAATTGTTGCCATGGTAGTTATGCTTCTTCTTGGATTTCTTGTGGGGTTGTTACTTTGAGCAAAGCAAAATTAACTGTAGCTCAGGCGAAGGGTTGAGGTTCTTTTATATAGAAGTTGTTGATAGTGTTCTATGCATGTTTTATGTGATTCTGAAATTGTATAAATGAGTGAGTTGATGGGTTAAGCATTGATTTTGTGGTGTTGTTCTTATTCTTCTTCTGGGTTTTGTTTGAACTAGTTGTTTTTGTTTTTGTTTTCTTTTAGCTCTACTTGTTGCTTTGACTGGTCCCGGTCAAGGAGTTTACTTGGTCGAAATAATTCTTTTTGCTCTGATATTTTACTGCTTTGAATGGAGATGAAAAGACATACATGAAATCTATATTTTATTTAAGTTGATTTTCAATTTATCTGTATTTTTTTAACTTCATGTGAGGGTTGGTGCCTAAGAACTTTTTATTTTTTTTAAGGTTACAAGAACTTATGAAGGGATTTATTTTTCAATATTTACAGTATTTTTGCTACTTATTTTTTAGGTAATCTTGAAATTGTTGGTGCTTTCTTATTTCTACTTGAAATTCCGTATTGCTTAAGTTACAATAACATTTTCTTTTTGGTGAAAGATCAGCTAGATGCCTAGATGAGATATCATACTACCTACTGATTATTCATTTGTATGGGGAAATGGTTTTCAAAAAGGTTCAAATTTGTTTACTGGTTTCTGACTCTCAACCTTTAACTTGTGATATTAATGATTGGACATTGGCATGATGAAAAGTAATTGAAATATAAATTCCTCTAAACGAAAAAAAAAAAAAACTGTCAATATTAAGTTTTATGCTCTTTGTTGATAGAAATTCAATTTACAAACTTATTCCATCTGACTCTCAACCTTTAACTTGTGATATTAATGATTGAACATTGGCATGATGAAAAGTAATTGAAATATAAGTTCCTCTAAACGAAGAAAAAACGGTCAATATTAAGTTTTATGGTCTTTGTTGATAGAAAATCCATCTACAAACTTATTCCAAAATATGATGTTGAGTTAGTTCTTAATCAACAGAAGCGTGCTGCCTATTTGGAATGGTATAAATTGTATCATTTGAGTGAGCGTCCTGTTTTTCTTTCCATCTTGTGAGAATATGTGAGCCATCTGGCCTGTAACATTTGAATGTCTTGACAGTTTTAGGAACTTGAATAAGCTTTATTGGTAGACTGGCAGTGGTAATGTATTATAGTTGTTTCAGCAATTCAAGTCAAATGTGTAGCAAAAGCATATTGGTGTTCCCTTTTTGCATACATAAACTTCATAATCATGCTTTATTTTATTGACTTTGTGCTAATTTATACTTGTGTTTGTTGTATTCTGTTTTGTACTTTTGCTGAGTTGGATTCCTCATTCTCCCTTCTCTTTTTCATTTTTTCCCCTTCGTCTTTAATTTATTCTTTTATCAAAAAAAGATAAAACACATCCATTATTTTTTCACTTTTCGTTCAGGTAATCAAGTTTGTGTTCTACTTAAGAAGGATCACTATATCTCGTCAATTTTTTAAAAAAAGAAATGGTCGATACAGAGGGTAGTTCCTCGTGGTTAAAAAATCTAAATATAAGTGACATATTTGTTTGGAAAGATGTTGGAGAATATAGAGCTGTGGCTGCTATAATCATAGGCATCCTTGTTCCTGTCTTGTTGTCGGCTTTGTTCTTGGGGAAGAAGAGAGTAAAAGTAAGAGGTGTTCCAGTAGAAGTTGGTGGTGAGGCAGGTTATGCAGTACGTAATGCTCGGAAAACTGAGTTGGTTGAAGTTCCTTGGGAAGGAGCCACAACCATGGCTCATCTATTTGAGCAATCTTGTAAGAAATATACCCACAATCGATTTCTGGGAAGAAGAAAACTAATTGGAAAGGAGCTTGTTACATCTAGTGATGGCAGGAAGTTTGAGAAAGTCCACTTGGGAGACTATGAATGGGAAACATATGGAGAGATTTTTGCTCATGTGTCCAACTTTGCATCAGGGCTTATTAAGTTGGGCCATAATATAGATAGTCGTGTTGCCATTTTCTCTGATACCCGGCCTGAGTGGCTCATTGCCCTTCAGGTAAGTTTGCTTTATTAGCTTGATTTCTTTCTGTCATTCCACTACTACGTTTGGGCTAATGGTACTGCATTCAAAATTTTTCGTGCCGAACTGCAGGGTTGCTTCCGGCAGAATATAACAGTTGTTACTATTTACGCTTCTTTAGGTGAGGATGCCCTGATCCACTCGCTAAATGAGGTAGGAAATTGTTATCTCTTGCATGATTTTAAGACTGTATAATTGTATGAAAGTAGTTAGTCATAAGCAAAACATACTTCATAATAACTAAGAGTGGTGTGTCATGCCCTCACTTGAAACGTTGGAATATCAACAGACGCAAGTATCTACCCTGATCTGTGAGTCCAAGCAGTTGAAGAAGTTGGATGCAATAAGGTCAAGACTAACATCTATCCAAAACATAATTTACTTCGAAGATGATAGCAAAGAAGAAAATGCTTTCTCAGAAAGTTTGGGCAACTTGACAATTGCATCTTTTAGTGAAGTTGAGAAACTTGGGAAAGAAAGTCCTGTCGAACCAAGCATGCCTTCCAAGAATGCTATTGCTGTTGTAATGTACACAAGCGGTAGTACTGGTTTGCCAAAGGTTTGTTTCGTCTTCACTAGTTTTGTTACAGATGTCCCTTTTTTTTTTGTGTGTATATGATTTCTGATTCATATTTGTGATTTGCTGCATGTATGCAAAATGTTTTGTCCCAAATCATGCTCATTAGATGTCTGAACAACCTGATGCCTATTAAATAGTGTATAGTTAGGTAACATAACTACTGACTTAGGTCTTGCTACGACTTATTGTCAATGCAGTTTTAGGTGGTAAATATGCTCAAGATCCATATGAGGTGGTAAAATCCTATTAAAGTCATTGTGTACATGTAGCATTTTCTTGTTTGCTATCATTGAGAGCTAAGAGGACCTCAGTATACTCAGGTATGTTTGTTTCCCTTCAATCTGATTGGGTGTTGTAATCATGTAGGGTGTCATGATTACTCATGGAAACATTGTAGCCACTACAGCAGCTGTTATGCCCGTGATTCCAAATATAGGCAGCAAGGATGTATACTTGGCATACTTGCCTCTTGCTCATGTTTTCGAAATGGCTGCAGAGGTAATTTCTTCTTCGCCTTCTAACTGTCCAGAGGTTGATACTATTTTCTCTAAATTACTGTGGTTGTCCAGTCTGTTATGCTGGCTGCAGGTTGTGCAATTGGTTATGGCTCTGCCCTGACTTTGACGGACACATCTAGTAAAATCAAGAAAGGAACAAAGGGAGATGCTGCTGTATTAAAGCCCACCCTTTTGACTGCGGTACCAGCTATTATTGATCGTATCCGAGATGGAGTTGTGAAAAAGGTGTGAACTGAACTAGCGCTGTTTTTTCTCCTTAAATGCTAACTAAGTTTTTATTTTTTAAAAGTAACTTACTGCATCCTCCATATTTTTTCTTTCTTAGAATTTGGATTTTAGGCCAAACTCAACCACCAAAGTTAGCTAAAAAAAGCTAGCTCAAGAGGTGACGATTGCCAAACCTTATAAGAACTATTTTGACCATATTTCTAGTCGATGTGGGATCTCAACACACTCCCTCATGCCTAGGTCTGGACATCTGGAACGTGGTCAATTGTGGGTGGAATAACTGGCCCAATAACAAATATAGGATATGGTTTGATACCATATTAGAATTCGGGCTTTAAGCCTAATTCAACTCCAAAAGCTAGCTCAAGAGGTTAGGATTGCCAGGCCTTATAAGGACTACTTTGACCATATCTCTAGTCGATGCGCGATCTCAACAGCCTTCAAACACAATCCTCCCTATTTATGAAATCCTACACAAAAAGAACACAATCATTTAGTTCAGTAGGATTGAATATTTATTTTGGTGTCCAACCATTTGAATTGATGGTTTAGCTACACAAAGGAATGAACTCTTCCCCTTTGCTCAACATATAAGGTCGACCAAGGGTAGAAATGGAACTTGACCACATAAAACCCGTGGGGATTGGGATTTAGTTTTTTTTTTTTTAAATAAATATAAAAGTAAGAGAGTTTTGGTTTAGTTTTCATAATGGAGGAGGTATGTTTGAGGGAGGGGAGAGTAACAACAACATAGCCTTTTCCCAATAGGTAGGGTCAGCTACCTACAATTTGGTTCTATAAAAACTAAGTTTTCAAAAAATACATCTAGAGTAAGGTCTTTTCTAATGGTTTCTCCTAAAGATTTCTTAGATATTCCTCTACTCCTTTTAATTTGACTACCTTCCATTTGATCAACATTTTGTAATGTGGCATTTGTTAGTCTTCTCCTCACATGAGCATATACTTAATAACATCGACATTCTCATCTCCATTACACTTAGTTTTTGCTCTTATTGGAACTTTGCTGTTCAACATTTACTACTATAGAGCATTGCTGCTCTCTGTAGATATCTAGTAGAATTTTCCATTGAGTTTGATAGGCACTTTGCAATAGCAAATTGCAGTGACTTAACCCTTTTTTAACTTTCCTCTGCATTTTTCATGCTTTAAACTAGTCGTTAAATAGTTATTCCTCTTCCTTACTCTTTTTTTGTGTTGTACTTTAGGTTGAGGAAAAAGGGGACCTTGTGAGGAATCTTTTCCAGATTGCATACAAACGCCAACTGGCTGCTGTAGAAGGAAGCTGGCTAGGGGCTTGGGGATTGGAGAAGTTGGTGTGGGATACTATTGTCTTTAAAAATATTCGTAATTTACTTGGAGGCCACATCCGTTTTATGCTTTGTGGTGGAGCCCCTTTATCCGGAGATTCACAGCACTTCATCAACATCTGCATTGGGTAATGATTCCCATCTTTGCCACTCTACATCCATGTGTGTGTTCACAAACTTGTGTATGCTTAAGGGTTATGGTTTCGGGCGGATGGAGTTATGTTTAGTCTATACATTATTGATTTATTTCAATGTGAGTTTCTATTTAATTGCAAATGTAAGATAGTGTATGTCATGTCCAATTGGTGCATGTCATTAACGATTTTCATGTGAGTTGCATTTCACAGGACCATTTTTTTTTGGAAGAATTAAGGGTTTAGGGTTAGGGAAAGCAAAAGAGAGAAAGACGACTAAACAACAACACTGATTATATTATGAAGACGTAGCAGTGTGATACAATTCGATAACCTAGTTCACTTATTTAGGCTAATGCTTAGGTGTATAAGCCCAAGCCCACTAACACTTACTAACAACCTTGATATCTTCTAACACTTCCCCTCAAGCTTAAGCTTATCAAACTTAAAGTTACTACAAGTAGCAAACCCATAAATGGAGAACAAAGAACACCATCGACATGCACAAGTTCGATGTGAAAAGTGCATTCCTCTATGGACATTTGGAGGAGGAAGTCCATGTGGAGATTACACCTCGATATGATTTCACTAGTGGAAGGAATAAAGTATACAAGTTGAAAAAGGCCTTATATGATTAAAACAGTCTCCTTGTGCATCGTTTGGAAGATTCACAAGATGATGATGTATTTGGGATACAGGCGAAGTCTTGGTGATCATAATCTCTTCTTTAAACATTCACAAGAAGGTATATTCATTGTCCTGCTTGTGTATGTTGATGACATTATTATATTTGGTGATAATTCTTTGGAAATCCGCCATAATTGTGGTATGCCCCTAGCCGCCTTAGTTGTGACAACTTTGTGATGCCTATATTGCAATCACTAGCACTTTCATTGTGCCGGGTATGAGGGGTGTGTTTGTAGGGTTGAGTTGGGTCCAAGCCCAAATTCCAAGAGATTCAATGGATAAACAATTGTTGGAGGAGTAATTAACTGCAGAGTTTGGAAGAAAGAATCTTAGAAGGCTAAAGTACTTCCTTGGGACTGAAGTTGCCTACTCCAAAGAAGTCATCTTTATTTCTCATTGTCATGCTAAGTGCAAACCACTCAAACAATTCACCTCTTTTTCTTCCTCTACCTAAAATCTTCCAATTTAACATGGCATTAAAGCAACGTCTCTCTTCACTCTATACTCTCAAAAACTATTAAAATGCATGTACTGTTTCTGATTATTACCTGTTTTTGTCCAATTAGATTAGATTGATAATTCTTTATATTTACTGTGAAATATTGATTTCATTCCTTGAATCAGAATAGGTACAATGTAGGTTTAAATAGAAAGACATATGCATCAATTAGGAGGGATAATATGTACAAGAATCCCTTGAATACAACAATTACATATTTACAGCTGCCCTAATAAAGATATTGGAATCAATCATTAATGGCTGATTCATATATCATATTTGGCAACCAACACTCCACCTCAAGCTGGGTAGTAGATATCAATTATGCCCAACTTGGATCTTAAGTTCTCATAACTTGACTTGTGAAGAGCTTTAGTTAATATGTCTGTTGTTTGATGATTGGAGGGAGTATATTCTAGTTTGACAATCTCATCATCTAATCTCTCCTTTATGAAATGCCTGTCTATTTCCACATGTTTGGTTCTATCATACTGGACTGGGTTTTTGGCAATGTTGATTGCTGCCTTATTGTCACAAAACAGTCTCATGGTGCGATCTGTTAACACTCCAAGCTCCTTAAGCATTCGTTGCAGCCATATTCCTTCACAAATACCGTGAGCCATAGACCTGAACTTAGCTTCTGCACTGCTTCTAGCAACAACTGATTGCTTCTTGCTTCTCCAAGTGACCAAGTTTCCCCACACATATGAGCAGTACCCGCTTGTTGATTTCCTATCAGTCACTGAACCAGCCCAATTAGCATCTGTGAATATTTCCACATTTCTGTTCAGATTCTTCTTGAAGTGGAGGCCTCTTCCTGGTTTTTTTTTTTTTTTTAGGTGTTGGAGGATCCAGTTTACAGCTTTCATGTGATCTTCAGTTGGATCATTCATGAACCGACTTACCATACTCACAGAATAGGCAATATCTGGTCTAGTGTGGGTTAGATAAATCAGTTTTCCTACTAGTCTTTGGTATCTTTCTTTATCAGTAGGAGAACTTCCTTCTCCAGCTGTGAGTTTTAAGTTAGGTTCCATGGGGGTATCTGCTGGCCTGCATCCCAACATTCCTGTTTCTTCTAGTAAATCCAGCACATACTTTCTTTGGGATATATAAATTCCATGAGTGGATCGGGCAACTTCCATCCCAAGGAAATATTTCATGTGTCCAAGGTTCTTGACTTCAAATTCTTTGGTTAGGAACCCCTTAAGTTCTTCTATTTCTTCTTGATCATTTCCTGAGATGATGATGTCGTCCACATAGACAATAAATATTGCTATTTTCCCATCTCTAGAGTGCTTAACAGACATCGTATGATCTGTTTGGCACTGAGTGAATCCATGTCTCTTAACAACACGAGTTAGTCTATCAAACCATGCTCGCGGGGATTGTTTGAGACCATAGAGGGATTTTTGTAGTTTGCATACCTTGCTAATTGTGCCAGGAGTTTCAAGATGATGCAAACCAAGAATGTTGTCTAATTTTAGGCCAAATTAATTTTTTATGAAAATTATATTTTCTTTGTGATGAACCTGTATACTTGTTTTGGCTGTATCTTGAGCTACAGATCTCCGATTGATGTATTCTTTGGTGTGTTGGAAAGCTTAGGAAATTATCTACAAATCATATCTCATGTCTCTTGACACGATTCGGCTTCTATCATGGTGAAAAACGGGCTGGAAGTTTAATATGAATATTTGGACGAGTTTGAGCTTCAAAGGAGAGTGACTTTTGGCTTGCATGCCTAAGTAACTCCTTTTTAGAAGTTGTGGATCAGTTTTATTATTTTGCTTAAGTATGATAGTAAATCCAATTAGTGGAGAGTTAAGTCTTTAATTAGTCACTTAGTAGTAAATATTTTTATTATTATTCCATTCGTGCCATAGTTATGTTTAGTTATGTTAGGGGTTATGTCATCTTATAATGACCTTTTGTAAGCCTTCTCTTGGCAGCCCAAATTCCCTGTATATACATACATACCTATTACATTGATGAAATACAACTTTGATGTTCAATTTGGTTTTTACCAATTGTGAGAGTGTTCTCTCTTAGGTTCTTCATTGAGCCAACCGCTTTGATCTTATCACGAGTCCAAGACCCATGTGGCGATCCTCACCTGGGCTTATCAATTCTCCTTGGAATCGTGGCGCCTACCTTCCATTCCTTATCTTTTCCATTTGTTATTCTTCTTCTCCGAAATTTGTTGGTCACTCAATGATAGATCCGAAAATCCACATGACCTTTTCTAGGATCATATCACAAGACCTGGTAGAATCTTCATGTAAACTTCCTCTGAGTTCACCATTTAGGAATGCATTCTTGATGTCTAATTGGTGAAGGGGACAATCTAGATTGGTTGCTAAGGATAGGATGACTCGAACTGAGTTTAGTTTTGCAACTGGGGCAAATGTTTCCTCAAAGTCTATTCCATAGGATTGGGTGAATCCTTTTGCCACCAAGCGGGCTTTGTATCTATTCACACTTCCATCTGCATTTTGCTTAATAGAGAAGATCCATTTTCACCCAACCGTTTTCTTCCCTTTTGGCAGTTCCTCAAACTTCCATGTGCATTCTTTTCTAGTGCTTCGATTGCTTCTTCTATTGCAGCCTTCCACTTTGCTTGTTGGACAGCTTCTTGGATATCACGTGGAAGTTTTATGTTGTCCAAGGTAGTGATAAATGCCCTGTATTCCTGTGACAACTTTCCATAGGAAACATACTTATCAATTGGTCAATTGGGTGTTGAGTACATGATCTCACCCCTTTTCTCAAGGCAATTGGTTTGTCTAGATTATCCTCATTTTCATTACAATCATCATCCATTAAATTAGAGTTAGGCTCAAGAAGTGTGTTACCTTGGTGAATTTCAGGTGGTTCTGAATTTTGGCCAGAATTTTGGTTGAGCCTTGGAGATGTGCAGATTTCTTCTTCCTTATTAAGACCCGCAACTCCTTGCTCCCTTGATTAGTGGGTTTGGTTACAACTTCTTCTGCTGGTTCTGTTTCTGGTTCAACTATTTGACCAGCCACAAGATCAATTTCTGGTTCAGCTGCAAGTTGACCAGCCACTGGATCAATTTCTGGTTCAGTTACTTGGTTTAAATTCTGCTCAACTGTGACATTTTGCTCAGGTTCCAAATCAACCAAAATGTGGGATTCAATAGCTCCTTGCTTCTCCCCCTGAATGCCAATTTTGGGGTAGAAAGGTTGGTTTTCGAAAAAGGTTACATCCATGGAATGGTAGAATTTTCTGGTTGTGGGAGGGTAGCATTTATACCCTTTCTTGTTTGGTGTATAGCCTAGAAATATGCACTTCACAGCTTTTGGGTCCAACTTGCTTCTGTGGGGTTGATGATTGTTGGAAAGCCGCCTTAATTGCGGTTCGCCCCTGGCTGCCTTAATTGCGGCAAGTTTAGGTTGCCTTCATTGCAACCTCCAGCACCTTCATTGTGCTGAGTGTGAGGGGTGTGTTTAGTCCCACATCGCCTAGAGATATGGTCAAAGTAGTGTTTATAAAGCTTGGGTAATCCTCACCTTACAAGCTAGCTTTTGGGGTTGAGTTAGGCCCAAGCCCAAAATCTAAGAATGATCATGCACAAATGCGGTGCATCCAAATATTCTGGGAGGAATAGATGTTAGGAGTTTGGTGTTTGGGTAGATGGATGAGAGGATTTGGCAAGGGGTTTTGAAATTGAGGGCTTTGGAAGGCATTCTGTTTATCAGGTATGTAGCTGAGAGGACTGCTTCACCCCAAAAATGATTTGGCACATTCATGGAGAGCATGAGTGATCTCGTGACTTCCATAAGATGCCGGTTTTTCCTCTCAGCGATACCATTCTGTTGTGGTGTGTTCACACAAGAGGTTTGGTGGACTATTCCATGTTGGAGCAGATAGGAGCCAAGTGTGTTATGATAGTATTCACGCCCATTGTCAGTTCTAAGGACTTGGATTCTGGTCTCAAATTGAGTTTGAATCATATTGTGGAAGTTCTCAAATATTTTTCCCACTTCTGACTTTTCTTTCATAAGGAACACCCATGTAATTCTTGTATGATCGTCTATGAAAGTTACAAACCATTTAGAACCTGTTATGTTCTTAACTCGAGAAGGACCCCAAACATCAGTATGAATTAATGAAAATGGCTGAGATGGTTTATATGGTTGGGCAGGGTAATGGTGCCATGAGTGTTTGGATAATTGAGAAACTTCACATTGGAAAATTCTGGAATTTTTATTGAACAATGAAGGAAACATTTTTTCAAGATACATAAAATTTGGGTGTCCTAACGATAGTGCCATAACATCACATTCTTCCTAGGTTCTCTCCTCTTTACACTGCTACATTGGCTGCATCATTTCTCTTCTTGAAGTCTTTAACTTGAAGGAAGTAGAGGCCTGCACATTCCTCAGCATTGCCAATCTTCCTCCCCGAATCCAGATCCTGAAATTCACATAGGTGAGGCAAAACTTTAGTAACAGAGTTTTGGTCCTGAGTCGGTTTACTTATGGATAAAAGATTGCAATTCAAATTAGGAACATAGAGGACAGAGTTAAGGGTAATGTCCTTAGAGATAACCACTGAACCTTTACCAGCCACTTTTGAAGTTGAACCATCAGCTATCCGAACTATAGAGTTATCATTGCATGGGACATACCCATCAAAAAGAGTAATATCTCCAGTCATGTGGTCTGAGGCTCCCGAATCTACAATCCATGAATCAGATTTTCCTTCTTTAACAGAGAGTGCACTTGAAGAATTACCTTTTTGTATTAAAGTGGCAGCAGAGAGTGTGTTGGTGTTTTGGAGTGCTTGCTGAAGCATTTGCTGCAATGTCTCCATTTGTTCCTTGCTGAATGGACCCTGTTCAGGTGCAGGTGGTGTCATCACCTTGTTTCCCTCAAGTGTGGCAAAATTAGCACGGCTATCCCTACTCCGAGAAGGTTTCCAATCTGCTGGTTACCCATGGATTACCCAACATATGTCCTTATGTGGCCAAGTTTTTTGCAATGGCCACACCATCCACGAGACTTTTTCTAGCTTCCTTTTGCTGCCAGGGCAGAGCTCTCATTGTTGGGGGTTGGATTAGGGTTTCCAAGCATAATTTTCCTTCTGCTCTCCTCCCTTCTTACTTCTGAAAACGCTTCCCTGATGCTAGGTAGAGGTTTGGTTCCAAGTATCCTTCCTCTTAGTTCATCCAGGTTTCTGTTTAGGCCAAGAAGGAATTGATAAATTCGGTCCTTCTCCACCTGTTTCTTATATTGTTTGCTGTCTTCTGGACATTTCCACTATATCCTCGTAGATATCCAACTGCTGCCAATATCTAGTGAGGGTGTGGTAATATTCAGTGACGGATGAATCTCCTTGGTGCAAGTCATAGTGAAGACTCTTGATCTCAAATATGGTTGAGGTATTTTCCTTATTTGAGTAGGTCTCCTTAGCTGCGCTCCATATCTCTGCTGCAGTGCCATAGTACATGAAATTTTCGCCGGTTTCATTTGTCATCGAGTATAACAGCCATGACATGACTTGGCTATTCTCAAGTTTCCACTTTGGGTGGCTGGGATCTTTCTTCTCAGGTTCTTTGGCATCACCAGTGATGTAGTCCTCCTTTCCCTTTCCTTGAAGGAAAATTTTGACAGATCTTGCCCATTGGATATAATTCTGGCCATTCAATTTGTAGCCAGTGATGGGTAGGATGGTGTTTTCGGTCAGACTAGTAATGTTAGTCATTCCAGTTGCAGATTTAGGGTCTGGGCTTGAGACTGAGCTGTTGTCTTCGGCCATGGGGATTGGTATTTCTCACTTGATCAGAATTGCTCTGATACCATGTGAAATATTGATTTCATTCCTTGAATGAGAATAGGTACAATGTAGGTTTAAATAGAAAGACATATACATCAAACAGGATCCTAGAAAAAAAGGAAAGAAAAAGGGTCAAATCCTTGCCTAATCAGGGAAATGAATCAGGACATTAATTAGGAGGGATTATATGTACAGGAATCCCTTGAATACAGCAATTACATATTTACAGCTGCCCTAATAAAGATATTGGAATCAATCATTAATGGCTGATTCATATATCATATTTGGCAACCAACATTTACTTATTTATCATTTGTCAACAGGGCTCCTATCGGGCAAGGATATGGCTTGACTGAAACATTTGCTGGGGCTGCCTTCTCTGAGTGGGACGACAACAGTGTGGGGCGTGTTGGTCCACCTCTTCCTTGTTGCTACATTAAGGTATGTTGTATTTAGTACGGTGAACTTCCACCTCTACTTATTCATAAGGATTGCATTAGATTGTGATAATGGTAATTAATTATTAGAGTTTCATGCTGGTGAATAATAAAACTTGTTGATTTCGAAGATTAGTAAGAAGTTAGTACCTCAGAAATAAGAAATTACATGTCTCTTAAGCTGTGATAGAACTTACAGTTGCTGCCACTTAAAAGCCTTTCATGGGGGAAAATTTGATTTCTTTTTTAATCTGGTTGTATAGCTCGTTTCTTGGGAAGGAGGAGGGTATATGACCTCAGACAAACCAATGCCACGAGGAGAGGTTGTAATTGGGGGATTCAGTGTTACAGCTGGTTACTTTAAGAATCAAGAAAAAACCAATGAAGTGTACAAGGTAACTTTCAAAATTGCAGTTATGTGCATGTCATTTTTCCTTTTAAATTTCTTTTAACTGCTCTTTATTCTTGAATCTGTTCTTGTTGTTTGTTGATATATGGCTTTGCTTTCTTTTTTATTTTGGAAAGGTCAATGCTCCTTTATTTTAGGTTGCTAACATAATAAAGGTGAAGAGAAAATTACTTCTCTCAGTAGATTTTGGATGGCTAAGAGACAAAGCTCTAGCCTAAAAATTTCACAACACTTCAAGACATTTGACAATCCATCAGAAACATATTATCTCTTGTAGAGGAGTTAGTTTCATATCTTCTCTTTGTTTATTGTGAGAGTTGAGTGTATACACCGGTGAGTAAATTCTTGTTGATTGGTTATGCATCCGGAGTCAAAGGTTACAGATTATGGTGTACTGAAACTAAGCCACCCAAATTCATAATCAGCAAATATATGAAGTTTAATGAACCACCCATGCTTTATTTGATGGAGGAGTCTGGCAATGCAGAAAAAGAGCACGACATCAGCAAGCAGGTGGAGCTTGAGGTTGAATGACCATTGGAAGTACAAGAAGGTACTTCCGATCAGCCTATCAGGAAGAAGATCAAGTAGTTTCGAAGAGCGAGAGGAGATTCCGTAGGAGCAGCAACAATATAGTCTTGCAAGAGATAGACAAAGACGACAAATATAGCCGCCTCAGAGATTTGCCCATGCAGATATAGTCTCTTTTGCATCATCGGTTGTTGAGGATATTGAAACTCAAGACCCTGTGACATAAATGAAGAAATGAGTCTGCAGAATGGATTGTTGCTATGAGTGAAGAAATGGAATCTCTTCATTAGAACCAAACTTGGGAGTTAGTTAATCGACCTAAAGGTCAGAAGATCGTTGGTTGCAAATGGGTCTTCAAAAAAAAGGAAGGAACCCCTGGAGTTGAAACGACTCGATACAAAGCATGTTTAGTTGCTAAAGGTTTTAGTTAAAGGGAAGGAATAGACTTTAATGAAGTATTCTCTCCCGTTGTGAAACACAACTCTATTTGGGTGTTGGTTGCCATGGTTGCATATTTGATTTAGAGCTCGAGCAGCTCGATGTTAAAACTCGATGTTAAAACAGCTTTTCTTCATGGTGAGCTTGAAGAACAAATTTATATGCAGCAACCACAAGGTTTCGCAGCTGAAGGCAAGGAAGACCATGTTTGTCTTTTAAAGAAATCATTATATGGTTTGAAGCAGTCTCCTTGCCAGTGGTATAAAAGATTTGACACTTTTATGTTTGAGTCATGGTTACTCAAGAAGTGACTATGATAGTTGTGTGTACCACAAGAAGATCCCATATGGTTCGTTTGTCTACTTATTACTCTATGTTGATGACATGCTCATTGCCACTAAGAGTATGTCTGAAATCAAAAAACTAAAGGCGCAGCTTAATGGTGACTTTGAAATGAAAGATTTAGGTGCAGCTAAGAAAATCTTGGGCATAGAAATTCACAAAGATCGACAAGCTGGCAAACTATATTTGTCTCAGAGAAAGTACATTGAAAAAGTATTGGAGCGCTTTTCAATGCAGAATGCAAAGCCTGTGAGCACTCCATTTGCAGCCCATTTCGGTCTATCAGCTGCCATGTCACCACACTCTGATGAAGAGAAGGAACAGATGTCACATGTTCCTTATGCTATTGCAATGGGAAGCATCATGTATGCTATGGTTTGCACTCGTCCAGATATTTCACATGTTGTTAATGTTGTTAGCAGATATATGGGGCATCTAGATAAGATGCATTGGCAAGCTGTGAAATTGTTGTGATGAGAGAACACAAGAGACATTGGCATAACCCGTGTGTTTCAACTACACGACGGAGATTCTATTATATAGGCAATGAACAAATCAAAATACAATCAGTGTCATAATTACAAGATATTCTCAATATCTGATTATCCTAATGTATCCTAATTACCAAATATTCCTATGATCAGAATATATTATTTACATAAATATCAACACTCCCCCTCAAGCTGGAGCATATAAATCATATGTACCAAGCTTGTTACATATACAATCAAGTAGAACACATCCTCGAGCTGAATGACGATAGAAAACTGAGTGATCTGCTTCACTTCGTTTCATCCCAAACTCCTGAACAACAGTGCTAAATCTGCTAAACCAAGCTCGAGGTGATTGCTTGAGGCCATACAAAGACTTGCGGAGACGACAAACAAGACCAGAAGACTCCCCCTGAGCAACAAATCCCGAAGGTTGCTACATATATACCTCTTCAGTGAGATCACCATGGATAAAAGCATTTTTGATATCCAGCTGATACAGAGGCCAATGCCGAATAGCAGCCATGGATAGAAACAAACGGACAGATGCCATTTTAGCAACTGGTGAGAAGGTGTCTCCATAATCCAAGCCAAAAATCTGAGTATAGCCTTTCGCCACCAAGCGGGCTTTAAGACGATCAATCTAGCCATCCGGACCCACTTTAATAGTAAATATCCACCTGCAACCTACAACAGACTTTCCAGACGGAAGAGGAACAAGGTCCCAAGTACCACTGCTCTGAAGTGCACTCATTTCATCAACCATAGCTTGTCTCCACCCAAAATGAGACAAGCAAAGGAATTACCAGTGTGTGCAACAGAGGCAGTGGACCCAGTGCCCTGACGTTCTTCAAACCATTTGAGAAACTCGGCATAGGTAACAGGCGATGCAGTAGGCTGTGGAGATGGCTCAGATGGGGCTGGTGAATCAACCTGGGCAACATTAGCAGAGCGAGGTGGACGACCATGTAAAGTCCAACATTTATCAATAGTGTGGCCTAAGCGGTGACAGTGATCGCATTTCGGGCGTTTACCCCGACCACGACCACGACCACTACCCTGAGACACAAGAGCAGAAGCATCAATTGCAGTAGGAGGTAACTCATGGCTAGGAGCACCAGGGAGCATAGAGGTAGCTGATGTCTTGGACGGGACGCGAAGCAAAGCAGACCAAGCCATGTTCAGAGTTGGGACATTAGGAGAACCCAAAATCTGATCACGGGTGGTGGAGTACTCTGGAGGCAAACCGTATAGGGCCAACAACATGAAGAAGCTACTACGCTGCTCAAGTTCCTTGGCTGGAGTGTCAGCCGGTGGCAAAAGTTCATTGAAGTCATGTAAAGCACCATGAACCTTTCCTAAATAAGCAGAAATAGGACCATCAATCTGGCGAGGAGCAATGATATTCATGAGATTCTGGCAGACACCATAGAGGCGTTGTGTATCATTGGTGTAAAGAACCTTGGCTTGCTCCCACACTGACTCGCAAGTGAGATGGGCACGAAAAATCTGCTTCAAAGAAGAGTGAATAGTGGACTTGATAATGCTACACAACTGAGCATCAATCTTATTCCACCGTGGGCGGTCAGCTGCAGCAATGTCAGTAGCCTTCTTGGTCAGGTGTTCAACATATTCTTGTCCATTCAGCCAGAGTTTGATATCAGAAGCCCATGTGTCATAGTTGCTTCCATCCAATTTGTCGGTGCAAAGAGGGGCACTCACATAATTGGTGAAAATAGGTGGGTCAGCCTTGGAAGAGTCCTTAGGAGTATCTGAGGGTCCAGAAGCAGCCATTGATCAATAAACAAAGTAGAAAACTGAAACCACAAAGTACCTCGGAGCAACGGCTTAATGGAGGGATGCACCACGAGTCTGAAAGTGAAAAAGAAGACCAGATCCAAGTAGAGCAGGCCGGGGCGAGTACGGCGCACTAAACGGAGGCCGGAAAGACCACCGGAATCTCCCTCACGCGCGGCTGGAAGTGTGGCGCGTGTGACGGAGCGCCAGAGAGGGGAACGGCGCGTGGAGGCGCGTCCAGTGGCGGTTGGCGGCGAGACTTGGACGGCTGGGTAGATCGGCGGCCGATGATTCTAACCGTGTGATCGTCGGCCGGAAAGGTGGTCGGACGGCGGCGGCGGACGGCGGACAGCGACGGCGTACGGCGGGCGGCGGCGAGCTGACGTCGGACTGACAGAAAACAGTGATGAAACCAATCACAGCAACGTGGGTGATTGGTTGGATGCCGGAAGGAGGACACGGCAATGAAGAAAGGTGCAAAACCGGAAAGAGAACACGGTTTGGCAGAAAAAAAATTTCACTGATGAACAGTAGGTCCACCAGGTAAGAAAGAATTAGGGTTTTTGTCTCTTGTTAGGCTCTAGATACCATGTTGTGATGAGAGAAAACAAGAGACATTGGCATAACCCGTGTGTTTCAACTACACGACGGAGATTCTATTATATAGGCAATGAACAAATCAAAATACAATCAGTGTCATAATTACAAGATATTCTCAATATCTGATTATCCTAATGTATCCTAATTACCAAATATTCCTATGATCAGAATATATTATTTACATAAATATCAACAGAAATGAATACTTCAATATCTTCGAGGTACTATAGATGTTGGCTTGGTATATATAAGAAAGTGAAGAAGGAGGATAGAGATAGAGAGAGAGAGAGAGAGATTAGAAACTGAATCTGAATCTGAATCTATTCTGAATTGTTGACTTGATACATTCACTAACTTCTATTTATAGAAGAAGCTAAACTGAAGTTAGTTCTAACAGACTTGACTAATTACAGCTAAGCATAGGGATCAGGATCTGCTATATGCAGTCCTATGATACAGCTGAGTACATCTTACATACACTACCAGTATATGATAGGAGTCATATTACTGGTGGTAGTGTTATTGGTTATGTTGACTCTGATTATGTTGGAGATATAGATAAAAGAAGATCTTTGACAAGTTACGCCTTCATGCTTTCGGGTAGTGCAGTTAGTTGGAAAGCAACTTTACAATCTACTATTGCATTGTCAGCCACAGAAGCTAAATATATGGCAGCAGCAGAAGTAGTGAAGGAAGCCATATGGCTGAGAAGTTTGGTAGGCAATTTGGGTTTGGAACAAGATATCACAGTAGTTTATTGTGATAGCCAAAGTGCCATACATTTGACCAAAAATCAAATGTATCATGAGAGAACCAAACATATTAATGCCAGATTTCATTTTATTCATGAGATCATATCTCAAGGTACCATTGTTGTGAAAAAGGTCGGTCCTGATGATAATCCGACTGATATGATGACGAAGCCAACTCCGATAACCAAGTTCAAGCGTTGCTTGGACTTAGTTGGTGTTCATACTTTGAATTAACTCTAGTTGATATTTTCGTGAAGATGAGAAGTTTGTGGTGTGAAGAAAGTTCAAGCCAAGGTGGAGATTTGTTGATATATGGCTTTACTTTCTTTTCTATTTTGGAAAGGTCAATGCTCCTTTATTTTAGGTTGCTAACATAATAAAGGTGGAGAGAAAGTTACTTCTCTCCGTAGATTTTGGATGGCTAAGAGACAAAGCTCTAGCCTATAAATTTCATAACACTTCAAGACATTTGACAATCCATCAGAAATATATTATCTCTTGTAGAGGAGTTAGTTTCATATCTTCTCTTTGTTTATTGTGAGAGTTGAGTGTGTTTATTGAGAGTTGAGTGTATACACCGGTGAGTAAATACCGTGTGGTATTTGGGTGTATTTGGGATTTGGGTTTGAGTGAAGTGTGTAAATACTCTTTTGTATTATCCTCCATATTTGATATCAAGTTATAATAGTCACCTTTACATGTGGGCGTAAGCTATAAGCTGAACCACATTTGTGCTTATACTTCTACTTTATTTGCTCTATTTATAACTCTGTTTATATAAGCCGCACTTATCATCTTTTAACTTAATATAGGTTGATGAGAAAGGTATGCGCTGGTTTTATACCGGTGACATTGGGCAGTTCCATCCTGATGGATGTCTTGAAATCATAGATAGGAAGAAGGATATTGTCAAACTTCAACATGGAGAATATATCTCTCTTGGAAAGGTGACTCAAACCATACTTTATTCTGCAATCTGGTCTTAACTACTGACGCAAGCTTCAAAACAAATTTTTCTGCGTCTTAAATTTTTTGCTTAAATGCAGGTTGAGGCAGCACTTTCGTCATGTGATTATGTGGATAGTGTAATGGTTCATGCAGATCCCTTTCACAATTTCTGTGTGGCTCTGGTTGTTGCTTCACAGCAGTCCTTGGAGAAGTGGGCCCAACAAGCTGGTGTTGAATACAAAGATTTTCCTGAACTGTGTAACAAACCTGAAGCTGTCATTGAGGTCATGCAGTCCATTTCCAAGGTTAGCTAATATGTAGATGGCTACTTGTTTGCTCGCATATATGCAGGATATAGTCTTGATCATCCATTTACCTTTTATCAATTATCAGAACATACATAAGCTAGTTAATTCTAGCTAGGTAATACTTGCAAATTATAGTATTCTTATGGTAAGAAACATTGGATATATAAATTTTCTCATGATAGGCTATTCAAATATTTAATTCTAGTTAATTCTAGTTGGTTTATGATAGCATCAAATGGCATGAACTGATCCATGTATAATCAACCTCACATAGTGGGTTAATGCTTTTGGTTATTGTTATTGGGCCATAACAATATGCATATTTTGGCTTGGGGCATCTATAATCTTTTCAGAACGAAAGGACAAGCAAAATCTAATGAATGAGGAAAGACTTTAACACAAAAAAAATGAGTAAACCATCAATTCAGTCATCCAAAGAGTTACTGTCGCCAAATATGTCCTTGAAAGTGTTTTGTCATCATTTGATCCCTTAAAAGATTTAAAACGTGTTCATATTGGTCCTTTTAAGGATTTTAGTCACCAATTAAGTCCTTCAATTTAACATTTGCTTTTAATCTTCTAAGGGCTTAATTGAAGACAAAAAAAAACTTGTATGGAGTATGGACCTATTTGGTGATACCACAATCATTCGTGGGTTTAATCGAGGGTTTGCTCTAATGAAATCACTGTGGGTTCTATGGTACACCCTTCATTAAGTGGTGCATGCATAAAGTGAAGCATTCTAGACCTATGAAATTGCCACGTTATGTATTGTTTTTTTCCTGATACTTTGACCTAGTCAAATTTAGTCAAACTTTACCAATATAATATTTACATAACAGGTGTTTCTAAGTTTGTATTTGCATTGCAATATTTTATTTTAATAAAAGAATATTTTAACAAAATAAAAAAATAAGAAATACATCCCTCTGAGGGTCTTTCTCATCTTCCTGCAACACCACTTTCAGTTCTCATCTTCCCGCAACACAACCTTTCAGATGATAATAAACCTCATTGAACTTTTGCTACAAGAGTAGCTTGTAATAATGCTAATGGTTTCAAATAATAATAAACCTCATTGAACATTTTTGCTAGAAGTTCTATGACTTTCAGTTTCAGACAATAATAAACCTCATTGAACTTTTACTGCAAAACCCGTATCTATATATTGACACCACTCCGACAACCCCATCCCTCTTGCCACTGGGTGTCGTCTCGCCTGCCACACTATCAGCAACAGCTGCGAGATTGGAGGCTCCCCCACGATTGCGATGGAAGCAAACCTGGTGTGGGGTAGGGTATCTCCTTGGGTGTTGCCGGTGATGGCCGTTCACATGGAACCCAATTTCCCGCTTCCATGCCAGAGAAAGAGATGTACAACTCTCTTCAATGACTCACCTCTCCTCTCACCAGTTCCTCCAAATCTCTCTCTGCTTGGGTTCCTCTTCCAATGTCCTCTACTTTCTTGACAGAGACAATGCACTGCACCACCCTTCCCTCTCCTGTCTTCCAGGACACCCCAATTCGCATACCAACCTTCTCAATTCTCAACCTTCACAAGCATCTTCTCAAATCCCTAACTCTGATTCGAACAACTCAACAAACAAAGACTTGTGGTTTTGGTCCCGTTCCTTAGTGGCTGCACGGAGATGCAAGGGAGACCCACAGATTTCAGATGAACTTTGTAGTAAGAAAAGAAGATGATCTTTTGTTTTAAAAAAGAAACTGTAGATGCAAATACAAACAAAAGAGCACCTTCTGTGCAAATACAACAAATGATCAGTTTGACTTTGACCAAGCCAAAAAAGTTGAAAATTCAACTCATGCCATGTGTCATATTGGATGGCCCAGATTGCTCGTCTTTTAAGGTACACCCATGCACCACTTTTGGGAGGGTGCACTTTAGCCTGAACCATGAAATCACTACACTTTCAGTTAACATTTTAAATAACCCCATATCATAACCGGATGACTGATAGTTCACATTCAAAATTACACACTCTTAAATTTGGACTTTAGGCCTAACTCAATCCCCACAAAACCGGCTTGTAAGGTGAGGATTGCCTAAGCCTTATAAGTACTACTTAGGCTATATCTCTAGTCGATGTGAGACTCTCAACACATCCCCTCACGCTCAGGATTGGACATCTGAAGTGTGGACTGATGCGGGTGGTATAATAGGAATCTCAACACACCCCCTCACGCTGGAGCATGGACAAATGCAGGTGGAATAATAGAGATCTTGGTCCAATAACAGATTTAGGATAGGCTGTGATACCATTTAGATCTAACTCAACCCCACAACAAGGGCTTGTAAGGTAGCATTGTGGAACATTTCCGATTGAAGTGATGCATGAGGGATAAATTTTTTAGAGGGTCTCATTATTTCCAATTGCTGAGACAAGACATTATTTTTTGTAAGGAGGATCTCTTATCCTCCTAACTCTTTGTGATCATTTTCTCTTTGTCTTAATGAATCTTTTCTTTTAAAAAAAATAAAAATTTGAAGAATAAACCCTTTAAAAACGAGTTTTAGATCCACAGGACTAGAGTATTATTTGTGCTATAACAAGGCAACCATATAGCGCTTGTATGTGATGCATGGTTAATGTGGCTCATATCCTTTTTTGTTTATTTCAGGTTGCAAAAGCTGCAAAGCTGGAAAAAACTGAAATTCCTGCTAAGATTAAATTGCTTCCGGATCCATGGACACCTGAATCTGGATTAGTCACTGCTGCTCTCAAGATAAAAAGAGAACAGCTGAAAGCCAAATTCAAAGATGATCTTCAGAAATTGTATGCATGAAGTACCTTTTTGTCAATGTGTTATCTATGTGCAGGTGTATGTTATATTCTGATTTTTATTTTATTTTGTTTTTTAATATTATGATCTCCCTTTGAATGCTATCAATCATATTTCTGGTTGATGTATGTTCACTGTTTGTAATGTATAACCCATCTGCCATAATGAAAACATACTCCACATAATGCTTTCCTGTTGCGAATACGCTGGATTGCTTCGTGACCACGAATTCCTGCCCATGAAACAAGATGTGTTCCCTTGCTTAGGTACACATACTTTGATTTTTGGTCATATCACTTGAAGCAATGGCTAGCAATAGATAGTAATCCATGGGCAGGCATTAAATGGTTGATGTGTGTGAAGTTTTTATGGTTCGTGGGTCTAGCTTGTAGGGTGATATTAGGCATTCTTTGTTTTGACCGAGTGGTATTTCTACCTATGAAGCACGGGCAGTTAATGATATATCCGTTATAGGATCACGCGTTGGATCCTCCGGGTAAAGCTTGGGTATAGTTTTTTTATGGCACAAGTCAAATTAAAGATAAAATGCAACTCTTTTGACATCTAAGTTCTCTAAAAAAGAAGAGGGCAAAAAAGATTCTGTAGAATCCCAGACAAGTCTTCTTTTGTTCTAACTCAAGTTTTATCTTCCTCTCATATAGCTGTCACAAATCTGCCTTTATCTTGTTGGCTTTGCAGTTCACCTAAAACCACAACCCTTTTCTTCTATGTAGGTAAAGGCTAGGCCAATTTCTAATTTTTAGTTATATTACTTACTAGTTTTAATCAAAGATAGTTAAATGAATAAGGCTTTAATTAATTAATGTTTGAATTGAATAAAATTCATTTGAGGTAAATTGATGACAACCAAAGGATAGGTTGCTTTTGGAGATGATCTTATGGTTGAATTTGATCAAGTTAATTTCATGTAACACTTGTAACCAAAATTAAAGTGAAGAAAAGAAAGAAAATGGTGAACATTAGAGATGGTAGGAGCCATAAACTAAGAGTTTGATAAGCCAAGAAAGTTCGCCACAAGAATTTTGGATTTTTGATAAGAACAATTTGGCTCAACTAAGAACCCAAGAGACAATTCTCTCACAAATGGATTTTAATCCAAAATGAACATCCAAGTTTTCATTTCCAATGAATAAGGTGTGTTACATATAGGAATGGTGGCTACCAACATTTGGCTTCACACTTTGTCTTCCCAATGATTCCATAACCCTTGCATAACTAGCCTAATCATGACTCACTTAACCCTTTTATTAACTCAGCCACATAATGGTGACTTATTACCCTTTCTCTCTATCATTATGTAGCAGTCACACTTATTCTCAAATTAAAAGTGTAACTACCACACAATTAACAAAACATAAAAAGTCTAATAATTCAAAATGGAGTTACTTGTGGTATGCAAACCAAAAGATACCTCCAACTAAGCCTAGAATTCGAAATTCTTCATCAAACCAAGCTTATTACACTTTGTTTAATAGAAATAAACTAGAAAATGCCATTTTTAAGAAGTGGACTTCCAAGCCCAAGTTGGATGAGATAAGTAAGCATTTTGGCCCCCACTCCATTAAAACTTGAACTTGGGCTGATTTCCATCAAGGTTACACTATTTAGTTTATAACTTCTTGGGCTTTCTTGGCTTTAGCTCTTGTCTTAGGTCCACCAAGTCCTTGTAATGCTTCTTGATCCATGATCTTTATTGGGCTCAAATCATTCTTGTTGAAAAGTTGACTTGCCCCATCTTGGCTCATATCATCCCCTCATTCTTTGAGTGAATTCGACCTCGAATTGAAACAATCTTCATCACCAAAATTAGATATTGGTGGTCCATCTAAAGTGTTGCTCACAATCACATTGTGTGCTTCAAACTTACGTTCAAAATATATTTCAAGAGGAGGTAAAGCATGAGTGGGTGCTTTATTTAGCTTTTTGGAATTCATGCAAGTTTCCAAATCATGGGGTACTTCCTTTGAGATGAAATCTCCAAATTTCTGCAAGAGACTTACAACACCACTAGGCAAAAAGAGATCATTAGAAGTGTTAGCAACTAATTACAAATTTTTGTAATAAAATATGCATTGGGGTTGCCTTGAAATCAAAGCCCTTTTCTCTTCGCTTTTTGTTGCCAAAAAACTCTTTTTTTTCCCTCACTAATTTTCACACTAATTTTCTCATAATTTTTCTCACTATTTTTCTCTTTGTCATCACTCTTCTTTTCACTCTCTTTTTCTCTTTCCTTTTGATCATCACTTTTCTTTTCACTCTCTTTTGCTTTTTCCTCTTACTCTCTTTTTTTTCTCACTCTCTCTCTCTTTTCTCTCTTGCTCTCTCTTTTCTCTTATTTTTATTTGATTTTCACTAACTTCTTTTGGAGATAAAGGAGAAAGAATGACCTTTCGGTCTTGGTACATGAAAGACAATTTATTTGAGAACCCATCATGGGTGGCCTTCCTATCATATTGCCAAGGCCTCCCTAGCAACATATGGCTTGCCTCCATAGGCACCACATCACAAAGTACACTATCTTGATATTTCCCAATTGAGAATGGAACCTCAACTTGCTTATTCACAATTATTTCTCTAATCTCACTTAGCCATTGAAGCCTATATGGTCTTGGATGTGCCTTAGTAACAAGATTTAATTTTGAAACCAATCTAAAACTCACAACATTGGCACAACTACCACCATCAATGATTAAAGAGCATAACTTTCCTTGAATTAAACATCTAGTGTGAAAGATATTCTCCCTTTGGCTTTCCTCATGTTCTTTTGCTTGACTCCCCAAAAGTCTTCTTACCATAAACAAGTCTCATTTTTCACTCTTCTTCAATAGAGGCTCCGGATTGTGAGACCATTTCACCATTTCTTGACACCATTGTCCTCTTTGTTGGACATTGGGATGCAATATGTCCATGGTGCAAGCATTTGAAGCACTTCACATCTCGGCTTCTAGGAGTTGTTTCCAATGGCTTCTTCCTTTGAGATGTAGACATGACCTCCTTAGAAGATGAATTGCCCTCTTTCTTTGAATTTTCCTTCCACCTTGAGGATGAAAATTTAGAAGAAGAATGAAACTTGGACTCCCTTTTTTTTTGTTCTCTCTCACCTTCTTGTCACACCTCTCATGCATTTGCCGGATCCACTCTTCAACCTCATTCTTATGTTCTTGCACATAATCGAATTTTCCAAATCGCAACATTGCAAAGAAAACAAGTTAGAAAATAACAAAATATATGTAAGAACAAATCCACTCACCAAGTGTACACAATGTGTATTTCACTCAATTAGGCTTTTCCCACACAAGATGTAATTTTCACTCTTGCCTTTTTTCACTCAATTGTCCTCCTTTAGGCATTAGAAGAGTCAAACACAAACCACACAAAAATCCAAAAATCAAGTAACAAAAATAAAAAAACTTATCAAAAACAAGGAAACAAAAAAAGAAAGACTAGAAAAGGAAAAGGTTTGAGAATAATGAAAACAAGGAACAAGGGAAAGCTTTATCAAGAACACAATTTGGAAGTTTACTTGGAGTAAATTCAAGAAATAAAAAATCAAAGAGCTCTCTTTGAATAGATTCATGAATAGATTTACACTTTTCTGCTCTCTGTGATTCGATTCACACCTATTGGTGAATAGATTCACACCTTTTTGTTCTCTGTTTTTTTTCGAAATTTTTTTTTTGAAATGTTTTTTCTTTTGAGAAGCAAGGAGATAATTCACACAATAATCTCCTTCAAACAGAATCAAAGTGATAATTTTTTTTTTTGGGTGGAAAAGAAGAAAGGTAGAAGGTAGAAGATGAAAAACAGTGGATGACCATACCCGACATGTGTTACGTAATTGCTTAAAGATATAATGTTGTCCTTGTTGCCCTTTCAATGCATCAAAGCAACACCTTTTTTTCCATTAAGAAGTAGACCACCATCTTCTCATTCGCTTCATAAGACTATTTGCATTGCTCTTGTGCATAATTGTCACTTTGTACAGGTATAGTATAACGATTGGTTTTTGTATTGCAATTACCATAATAATTGTCTCATTTATTTTACTTGATTAATCTTTCATTATTTTATAGGTATTTTTGAAGGACGAGTGCCCTTTACCCCCTGTTGTATTGGGGTGGCGCCAATAGTGTTATCCAGATGCTCGTTCATGGGAAATTCCATATGTTAGCCGCATGCAATATTTCAGCTGATTGTTAGTGCAAAAAGAACCTGGATGGATGGATATCACTGATGATTGATTGGATATATACTAGATTTCCATTATATTTTGAGTACATGATTCACTATAATCTGTACATATGCACATATGGTTGTATAAATGATAGATGCCATTTTTTGGGGAACATTGATTCACTCCAACTTATATATATGACAACTAATTTTTGGTGTACAAAGATTGTCAAGTTTGCTAAGATTTATTACTATACCTTATCATTGTTATCAAGTTTACCAAAATAACAAAATAACTATATTAATCACTAAGGTGTTCAAACAACTACAACTGATCAACTGGTAGAGGGAGCTAATCGAGACTTCTTTCTCCTCTGATATGTCTTGGCGAACTGAATGCCTCCATGAGCTAGTGACAATGCTTTTTGCACGTGCTCCCAAGCATCGGTGCCGTGGGTTACCATGTTTCCATCAATCATCTCTTGGAGCACGTCATTAATCTTCTGAAACCTCTCCTGCAAATTCAAAAGTAGCTACATTATTGCACAACTATCGAAATAAACACAAAACGTTGTTAGAAATATATAAACTTACTTACCACTTGCTGAACAAAAATACTGGAACTGTCATCTGTTGTAGAGTCAGTCTGTACACCGGTACCCTGGGAGGAGGTCCTTGACCTGGTGGTATCAGGTAGGGATGTGAGATCCTTTGGTACCACATCATGTATCCATCTACACACTGTGATGGATAAGTAACACGTGGTCTCGTAACGACCAACTCTTCAGCATACACTGACCATTTTGTATCTACCTCCTCAGATGACAGTCTAACACCAGTTACATCAAACGGTGACCGAGGAATGTTTTGAATATAACCAAACTGACGTAAGACCCTCTCTGGTAGATGAGGGTGCCTCATCCGGCCATATCTAATCAAACCGGAAAAAAGGGAGATGTCAGCAAATGGTCAATGAATCCTGTGATCCTCATAAGGCATCCAGATGATGTCCTCTGCTCTCAAATGATCAATGGCAACCCGAAATGGAAGAACTACACCTCCACCCCTCGCAGATGTCAATCGTTGTGCTCTTGGGGAGTCTTCTGTGTATCCATTTGTCAAGTTACGCATGCCAATGGTTGGAAAATGTTCAAATATCCAAGCCTGAAACAACAGTAATGTCTCAATGATATGAAATAGCAAAAAAAAAAAAAAAACTATAAACACGTTATACCTGCAAAAGGGTCATGTAACCTCCACACTGTCGTACGTTATGCCGACTTGCCTCACATAGATGGTCTTACAGGTATGCTAAGGCAACTGTGCCCCATGCAAATCTTCTGCAGTTGCCAAGGTTGCGAAACAGCTCCAAGAATGCAACATCAACGTATGTCGAACTCTTATCCGCAAAAATTGTGCAACCGACCAAGTGTAATAGATATGCTCTGGCCGCATTTTCTACTTCCCCTGCCTCCAACTGCTCCTGGTAGACATCTTCCAGCCAATTAAAATGAACATGTGCACCTCTAGTCCCATCAGTCTCATATTTAGCCTCCGACTCTTCCACTCCTAAATACTCAACCAGATACGAGTTTACGGTGGCCTTGTCCATGAGAGGCAGTGTGAAAAACGCACCAGTGGTTGGGAGATGCAATAGGCTCGAGACGTCATCCAAAGTATTTGTCATCTCGCCAAATGGTAAGTGAAAGGTGCATGTCTCTTTATGCCACCTCTCGATAAAGGCTGACAGCAAACCCTTCTCAACATTGAGGTGCGAGCAGTGCATCAGGGGTCCCAAACCAGAGTCCCTGACAATAGTCTCAACTTCTATGTGGTTGCATGGGAATCTTGCTAGCTTCCATCCATGTGTTACATGTAACACCCAGGTGCCGACGAAGGCGGGGAGTGGTCGCCGGTGCAAGAAGGCACGGACAAGGAGCAGCTCCTGGCAGGCTTCTAGGCGAAGGGACATATGAATGAACCGATTACACACCCGAATGAGAAGGATCCTGAGACTGTGTAGGTATGGGACTATACAGTTGAGGAAGGCTTATATGAATTGATTGGTACTACCTATACTAATAAGATGCATCTTCTTTTCGGTAACCCATCACTTAAGAAACACCACAGTTAAGCGTGCTTGACTTGGAGCAATTCTGGGATGGGTGACCTCCTGGGAAGTTTTCCCTGGAAGCGTGTGAGTAAGGACAAAGCACGCTGAAAAGACGCGTGTTGGTTTGTGGGGACAGTTGTCAATCCATAGAGCAGCCAGGGATGTATCAAATGGTATCAGAGCGGCACCTCTCCTAATACGGTATCAGAGCGGCACCTCTCCTAAGGACAAAGCTGGTGGGCATGTAACACCCGGGTGCCGACGAAGGCGGGGAGTGGTCGCCGGTGCAAGAAGGCACGGACAAGGAGCGGCTCCTGGCGGGCTTCTAGGCGGAGGGACACATGAATGAACCAATTACACACCCGAATGAGAGGGATCCTGAGACTGTGTAGGTATGGGACTATACAGTTGAGGAAGGCTTATATGAATTGATTGGTACTACCTATACTAACAAGATGCATCTTCTTTTCGGTAGCCCATCACTTAAGAACTCCACAGTTAAGCGTGCTTGACTTGGAGCAATTCTGGGATGGGTGACCTCCTGAGAAGTTTTCCCTGGAAGCGTGTGAGTGAGGACAAAGCACGCTGAAAAGACCCGTGTTGGTTTGTGGGGACAGTCGTCAATCCATAGAGCAGTCAGGGATGTTACATTACAACCTTAAGCTCACGACGGTCCTGCAACCATAAACGCATGTGAAATACCATTGAAAAAAAGTTATTTAATACTAAACTAAATAAAAATGTAAATTATTAAGATTATAATTTATAGAGGATACTTACATCTCTGTTCCATAGCGCGTGTGCAACATGCTCAACGTATGACCTAAGGACAGACGTATCCTCTGGCCCTCCAGGGAAGGACTCATCAGGTAAAGGAACATCATCCTCCGGCTAAAGCTGTACAGGGACCTCAACCTCCGGAGCAAGATCCTGTACAACGACCTCATCATCCTGATGAGCCTGATGTACACGGCTAGCAGCAGCACGTTGTGCACGTGCAGAAGTTGTCGGTCGCTGACGGTCAGTAGGAGGTCCCCGTCCACTATGAGTACGCACCATGCTGCATAATAATGGAGATGCAGAAATTCAGTAATAATAACAGGCTATATATTAAGCTTCAAACTACAAACTACATCTTGCAAAAAGGTTGAGCTATAGCTAAAGTTCAAACCCACACCAACGTGGTCCCATTTAATAACCTGACAAGAACCTATACCGCCTACCCAATACAACAATTACATAGATGAATTATGGCCAACATAACCAATACAAATGTAATTATGGCCAACATAACCAATACAAATGTTATTAGACAATGCTCCTATTAGTGCAGTAGAAACACTTCACAATAATGGCCAGCACACTAGACTGCAGTAAAAATTCCAATTTCAGTATTTAAAAAAAAATCCAAAAAGTGAAATCAGGAAAATTTCCGGAATTTGAACTCCGGATAACATCCGGAAATACAAATTCCGGAACCGTCCGGAAAAACAAATCCGGAAGCGTCGGGAAACACAATTCCGGTACCGTCCGGAAACGCAAATCTGGAGCTTGTCCGGAAAACAGAATGCGGACGTGGTCGTCCGGAAAATATAATGTTGAGGGGTCCGGACCAATTAATGCGGAGGAGTTTAAAACTGTGAATAGGCGCGACCACAACCGGAAAACTACCCAAAACTAACACCTCATTAATCTTGAAGAGGAATAGATCAAAGAGTTGGAGTTACCTGAAGAGATGGGGAATGCGATGGGTTCATGCCGAGTGGTAGTGGGAGGCCGCGCGGTGCTGGAGTCAAGGTGGGAGGCGCTCGGCTGACTCCACTTGCTGTGTGGGTGGCGGGCAGTGTGTGGGAGAAGGTGGGGGCCTAGTTTCCGGATGTGGTCTCGCGGTGTGGGGAGGGGATGGGGGATTTTAGGTTTTCCGGATGTGATAGCTGAGGTGTGGGAAGGATATGATACTTAAGCGTATATTTGGAAAAACAGAAGAAAAAAAAAACCTGCAAGGTATAAAGAGGAAAAAAAAATCGGTGCCAATTGCAGGGCCCTAAGCAAGATAGCAGACTATTTAAAGGCCATAGGGCTCTTGCTCTATGCGGCCCTCATGTTGGGTTCTCTTGATTTCAATTTTAGGGGGCTGTTCATGACATTTTACAACACGTTTTGCAATTGAGTCTTCAAGCTTGATTACCATGAATTTGGATAATTGCTGCAATAAGATTTGCAACACCTATCCAAGTCGAAATTATATTCACAATGATTTAGCTGTTCCCCAAGCAAATCCCTTTTAGGACTGCATAGCCTTTAGATGCAGCAGCAGGATTGGAATACTACTCCCTTCTTTTATTCTTAGGCAAGAAAAGCACTCCAATGGGCCTTACAGCTAAATTTTCTATGTTTACTTGGAAGAATGTTGTTGGCTAAACGATGTCACTAAACCAATGTGCTCTTTCTTGAAATTGGAACTCTTCCAAGCTAATATAAATTATATAATTATTGAAATTCTCTTCAAGGAATTATTACATACAGCAACGAAAGAAAAGTACTTTCTATGATCTAAGATGATTATGCCTAAGCTGAAGGATCTCAATAATGAGCTGCTCTTACTATGCTGTGCACTTTGTAGAATGAAATTGCCTTTCTTAACTAAACTCAATCCAATTCACCATGTGGCATTTAAAATGTGTATTCCATTCGTTGGCAGTAATCATATGGATTTACTCTGGCTCAACAGGAGTTTGTGAAACGACCAATGTTGATAGTGATGGCCGCAGGAGAAGGTATAAACCAGGTCCCAGAAATGGTATTAATGATATGGGAACAAGCCAAGAACCTTTGTCAAACCTGCAAATTGTAGTAGTATTAAAATATATGCTAGATCATCTTTTATAGAACGAGGACTAGGATTTCGAAATCAAAACTTATATGCTAAGGAACTTACCATTTCCGGGCAGTCATATCATTGTAAACCCAAAATGGTGCAAATGAGGAAAGTAAAGTAAAATCAATGGACATAATATGGATCTGCAACATGAAAACCCGATTTTAGCACCTACTAGCATAAAAGAAATTTGCAAATGAGGCAGTGTTTATAAAATGAGTGTATGACAACCAATATTCTAGTTTAACCATATATTTGGTCTGGTGTTACTAGGTTCTAGCAGACTAGCAATACATGCTTTAAATTATCAAAGAACAGCATACCATGATTGGAGAAGTCCATACAATATCTAAAGCTTATACAATGAATACAATGGCATGAGGTGTCAACTATAGGAAACAGTGAGTATGTACTTACAAATTTGCTTTCCCTGAAGTACTGGTAAAATTCTTTCCACTCATCTCCCCCAGCTAAACCCGCATAAGTTATGATGGCTATCCCTGCAGCAAGCAATGTCTGATGTGTAGTTGAGGTAAGTTACATACTCCAAAACAAAATGAAGAGTCCAGTACTCTAGGGTGATTATGCTATATAATGTATAAATTCCTTCCATTGAAAGTAACTTGTGAGCAATATAACTGGGCTCTTCCCAGGAGATCTTTAGTACATACTAAGGAAAATGACTCAGTTTGGATACATACTTGCTAAATGAAATTTCTTTAATTCAGGAGCTTTTAAAACTAATCCAAACCACTATGTTGGTTCAGTTTCACTGTGCAATTAATTTGTTACATTCCTATCTTTGTATACTGCTATATGATTAGCTAAGTTCAAGAATTAAAATAATGGGAATATGAAACAAAAAACAGAAATAAAGATTGATTCCATTTAGTGCTAAGGCAAAATATATTTTTTTTATATGAAAACTTCCCAATATTTGTATTTCTTTTTTACTAGGTCATATACTTTGCAATAATACTACCAATTTCTATAGTGTGATTTGCAGGCAGTGTGTTTGTTTAGCACAAACAATTATGATGTTATTCTGCACAGCATGAAAAATGCAACTTATGTATGGAATTTGTTAATCATTCTTTTACTCAAAACATATATTCTATTGAGATAAAGCAATATTTGATTGTCATTGCAAAGTCAAAATACTAATAAAAGAGTAGAGCCCTAATTAGGTTGCTTTGCAGCTATTGCACTCAGTTTAAGCAAATCTAAATTACCAGAAATGATAAAGCGTTATCCTTAATAACATATGACTGCAATGGGGGTGGTTTGTCTAAAGCATTAAACTGAGCAAAATCACCTAGTCCACTCCAAAGTAACTGGAGTTACATCTATTTTTCCATTTCAATTCAAGAGTTCTTATGTGTTTCCACGCCCCATCGAGACCCCCAAAAATAGACAAATTCCTTTTCTGGATCAGTCATGGTTTTACAAACTCTACCGACGGTATGGACAAACTAATTGCCTTAATTAGATTACAACAATCTTTCTGCAACAACTTTGCAAGATGAGGTCGAGATGACACTTACCACTGCAGTTACTTTTGATTCCACAAAATTCAAAGGCCAGGTTTTAAGCTGAGTTTCTTCAACAGGAGGTGGTGGTGGTTTCCAGAGCACAAAATAGGGAAGAAGTGCATATACACCACCAAAACAAGAAAGTATCAGAAAAGGCCAAACAGGAACATTGCTTTTTGAGCTGTAGAACAACAAATAGAAGAGATGAAATAAGTTCCAGGCATTGTTGAATAGGACAAAACGGATGAAAACACTAACTAATTAATTCTCTATATAATAAAAAATGTGCCATCTTAAATTGGGTTGTTATATCTAACAAGAGAAACCACATTAATCTGTAGATGAGAGAAGTATATATCAGAAGGAAGTACCTCCTTCCTGTAGGAAGTAGCAGCATACTATATGCCAAGGGCCACAAGCCCATTATGTACCACAATGATACTAGCACTTCATTCATTCTGAAACCATCATCTCCTTTCAAATTCAGGAGCTTTTTCAAGAAATACACGTCCCTTGACTGAATGAAAAAGTAATAATATCACTGATTACAACAAAGGGAAAGGAAAAGAAAAAGGTGGTGAGGGGAGCAAGAAACTGTAATGATACTTTGATGCTGTCATAAGAGGGCCAAAGAGACAGTGTATGATTAAGCCTTCCAGATTCTAGACTGCTTGAAACAGGTTAGTCAACTAATTGATTCAAACAGTATAGAAGTTGCATATTTTGCATTCTTTTTGGTGCCAATTAAGAATTTGGGGAATACACGACAGGTAAATAATGATAAGTATCATAAAATTGAACAACAAAGAGATAGAACTATTTACATTTTTTCTAATTAATCAAAGGAAATGGATGCTCCAAACCATTGATGATAATCAATAAACGTAAGTTACATAACAGTGTTTCTTTGGTGCTTTAAAATTTGGGGAAATTACTACCACCTCCCTTGAGATTTAGCTTAATTATACTCGGTACATTTATTTGTTCAAGAAATTACATCAACCTTCAAGTGTCATATTAGACATATAATAAATAAGGTTTAATTAATATGTTGGCTCCTAAATTATTTAGGAAATTTCAAATAGGTCCTTGAACTTTAAAAGTTTGTAATTGGGTCCCTGAATACATAGAAAATTTGTAATTGAATCCCTCAGTCACTTTTTCAATAGGGCAAGGATCTATTTGAGTTTTCCTTCAAACTACAGGGACCTATTTGAATTTTTCTAAAAATTCAGGACCTACAAATAACAAATGGATGGATCACCTAACAGATACTTAAGGACACAATTACAAATTTTCTATATTTTCAAGAAATCAATTACAAACTTTTAAACGACATTCCCATGATATTAGATGGGCATTCAAGACATATTGCAACATAAAAACATAATTGCACTTTAACTAACATACCGGCGTCTGGTTTGGTGTGAGAAAGAAAACATAATACATGAGTGCAGCCCACAACAAAAAGAGCAAAATTGAGGTTGTCCAGTTTCTTCCCTGTCCACCATTTCCATTCCCACCACCAACTTCACTTTCTTTCTCCAGATTCTGTTGGTTCAGGGAACTATGACAAATATGGAGACGACCCTTTCTCTGAACTGCAGCTGATGGGGTTTTGGTTTTAACATCAAGAGGTTTAAAGCAACTGAAAAATCCTGAAGCTATTGATATTCTGTAAGGTAAAACTCTCAGCTGAGGGTTGTGGGGTTGAAGTGAAGTTCTTAAATTATGGTTTTTGAGAGGTAAAGTGGAAAAATTGCAAGAGATGAGATTAGCATTAGCCACCATACTGAAAGCCAGACAGTTGCGGAAGATGACGGTGCTAGTTTATGGCTATTCCACTTCAAGTATAGTAGGCTCCGTCTCTACATCGCTCTATCTGTGTTTTGTATTTATTTTCCCCTAGTGGCACTTAAAAACTAATACTCATCCACTGAAAAATCGCATGAATTCCAAAAAATTTCACATTAACAAATAATTCATCAAAATTAGCATATTTTTTTAATATCACAAATCACAAATTCCAACAAATTTCACAATAACAAATTATTTTTCGAAATTAGTATATTTTAAATACCACATGACTTTTTGTTATTGGTTTAAAATTTTAATTGAATAGCAGCGTTAGATTTGGATACCTTCTTTAATCTTTACTGAATTTTACAAGACTTGTTTATATTATTTAAAAGTCTTAATTGAAAACATGAAGTAATTTTTTTTACCACAAATTAGTCATTTAAAATCCTAATTGAAGACACATCCCTTAGCTTTCAAAAAAAAAAATACTTTGCTTGTTTGTTAAGAAATATAAATATTAGTTAAATTAATATTTTGAAAAAAAAATTAGAAATAAATTAATTTTATTAAACATTATTTATTGTAATCAATATTCAATAGTTTTTAGAAACTAAATTTATATTTTTCTATTTTTCAAAAGTTAAAGGGTTTTATCTTGATGCACTGTTAGTTTAAAGTTGTCTACATCATGATTGTCAGAACTGGACCGGACCGACTGATCGAACCGGTGAACCGGACTATGTTTCGATCCGGACAAACCCCAAAATCGTTGAAATCGGCTAAGTGCTAGTCCATCGGTTTGTCAAAACATGCTTCTGTTTCTAACTTTCTCTTCCTCACAACCACGAAACGAAGAAAGAAACATAGGAAACAAGTTTTGATCGTCTTCCTCATTGGTTATTGGTTATGGTTTTTTCTCCCTCATTTCATGTAACATCCCAAATTCAGCAAAGCCTTCAATCATCTATGTGCTCCACATCATGTCCAATGAACCATGAGCCTAGTGACACATCCTAACTGGCATACTTGTGAAGAACATAGTTGAGACAAAAATATGCATACACACATGGCGAGAGCACAACATTAGCACCCTTCAGTCCATTAATTTGATCTTGTTTATAATTGAATTCTTTTTTCCCCTCATAAGTGAGATGAAGTAGCTCTTACCTACTTATAACTGTGAGGTCACCATTAAGAATTAAAATCCACACAATGTATAACAAAAAATACATTAAACCGTGCAAAATTGAAAATATATATAAGAAACTAATGATTAAATTACAAACATGGAATAATAAACAAAATACCTCAGAGTGATACTCAATACATGCCAAAACAGGAAAAACAATAATACAATCCCGAGTCAGCAGTGACAGCTTTAAATATTCCATCCTTAAAACGACAACGATCGCAACCAACGACTACAACTCATCCCCCACCTCTGATATGCCAACCACGACCCCAACGACCCATAGGATCAACCGGTGACGTCCACCAATCAATGAAAAATAAATTTGGGAGGGAGGAGAGTAGGCGAGCAGATAAATGATGAGAGTCTGAGGCACAATAAATGTTCCCTCTATTTCAAATTGAACCAGAATAATTGTATAGATCTAGTTCCATAGCTTTCTGCAATCCATGGATCACATACTTGCATGTTAAACTATTTGGAACATACCCCAATCTGAGCAGCCTATCCTGAAGCTCCATCAACTCAGCCACATTACCAACCTCACAATAGACTTTAACAACTGCATTGTAGCTTTCAGTATCGTAAACTTGAAACTCCTTGGCAAAGAATTTCAATAAAGACTCCGCTTTATTTATAATCTTTTCTTTGCAGTACCCATTTACTATTGCCCTGCTAATTTCCAGATCAGGTAGAATGCCTGAACTAATCATTTCCTCCAACAAACCTTCAGCCTCCTGAACCTTGTTTACTCTGGACAAGCAACTTATAATGGCTCTATAAGCTGTGAGATTTAGTTTCATGCCCTTCTTTAACATCTCAGATTTAAAAAATAACGCCTCTTCCACATTATTTAATTTACATAGAGACTCAACCAGTTCATTGTATATACTCATTTTAGGCATATAGCCAACCTGAGATATCCTTAGAAGAAGACTTCTGGCAGCAAATGGTCGACCTTCTTTACACAATGTAACAATAAGATAATCATATACATCTTCAGGAATCTTAATTCCAAATCTCTGAAGCTCCACAACCAAATTCAAAGCTGATGCCAGCTTTCCGTCCCTTGCATATCCTTCAACGATAAGCCGAAAGGTGACACTGTCAGGACAAATCCTGTTTCCTATCATATCATGCAACAATGATCTAGACATTTGCGTCTTACCTTCTCTGCAATAACCACATATGAGAGTATTATACGACATGACGTCTGGATCTAGCCCTCTGTGAACCATCTGATGAAAAAGTTGATGAGCCTGCTTGATCTTCCTTTCTTTACAAAGACCACTCATCAAGGTCGTGTATGTAATCAAATTAGGCATGACATGTCTAATGTACATGATCTTGTATAGATAAAACGCATCCTCCAACCTTCCTTTCCTACAATAGCTATTGATGAGTGTGTTATATGTCACTAAATCAGGTTCAAATCCTTCTTCCTCCATCTTCTCCAGGAACCCATTCACCTTATCCGTATCTCCATCTTTACACAAAACATGAGTCAAAATATTGAAAGTATAAGCATTTCTATGTATCCCAAGGCTTCCCATCTCTTCATAAACCTCCCAGCATTGATCAATATAATTAAACTTAGATAAACCATTCAGCAAACAATTACAAGCAGTTACACTAGGGATAAAACAAGCCTCAATGTTCTTCCTAAAAGTTATTAAACCCTTATCAACCATACCTGCCTTCACATAAGCCTTGATAAGCATATCAAAGATCACTGGATTCCAATTGCAATCCTCAGTACACCCAACCAAATTCTGATAAATGGCATCATTTGGAGAAAGACCCTGAAACTCAACCAATTGGATCAACTCAGACAACAATTTCATGGCCTCAGAGAACACTCTAGACCAAGCAAGTATATGAACAATTATACAATAGTTTTGCACAGTGAGTGTGATACCCAAATCATTTTTGACCCAATTGAAGAAGGTGAGAGCTGAAGTGTGATCAGACTGGCATCTGAGCAAGACCCTTGAAATTTCAAGGGGACCCAGATGGGGAAGAAGGGATTTGATATCATTGTGAAGTAGGGAAAGGTGAGAGCTTTTGTGTTTGAGGGTTGAAGAGATGAGGTTGACTATGTTGTTGGGGTTTTGGGTTGGGGAAAGAAGGTTGTAAAAGGGGCTTAAAACGGGTTTGGAATGAGAATCAGGTAAAGTTATTAAAGAAGAAGAAGAAGATGATGATGATAATGATGAAGATGAAGATGAATATGAAGAAAAGAAAGCTGATTTCTTTGTCAAAGTTAAGTTGGAGAATGATTGTGAGAGAATTGAGTCAGTGGCAGCGAAGATTGAAGGTCGACGAATCATGGGTGACTACTGAGTACTGACTACCAAACTAGCTCGAAGAGAGTGGTAGATAGAATAACATACCGGGTTGCCGGTTGTGTTGTTGTTGGGTAAATGTTGGGGACAGTTTTGTCATTTAAGCCACTATTTGTTTCTTGAAGCTTCCCAATTCTCATGGTTCACGCGAAAATTAGTCACTCACTCAGCAGATCATTGTTCCTTTGCGTCCAGTTTCTCATTCAAATTTCAAGGTATTGTTTGGTTTGGTTGGAGGGGAGGGGAGGGGAGGGGATATTTTAAATCTTTTGTGTTTGGTTCAAATTTTAGGATGGGAGTGGAGGGGAGCAAAATCCCTCCCGGTTTCATTTGAGCTCCCCTCCAATATTGGGGGGATTTGGAGGGGAAGGAGGGATTTTAAAACATTTCATGTGTATTGACTAAAATATCCTCACTTTTTTATTTTTAAATAAATAATTATAAGGTTTAAAAGTAAAGTTGTTTTAAAATCTACCTCCCCTCCTGAACCAAACATGAAAGGTGTTATTCCCCTCCCCTCCTCTCAACCAAACACAATATCTAACTAAAATCCCTCCCCTCCATTAAAATCCCTTCCCTCCCCTCCAATGAACCAAACACACCCCAAATGTTTTGCTTTTGATTTGATTTGATCCCTCTGCAATCTGCAACAAAGTCGAACCCAAGGTTACTTCGAGATGACCATAGCATACGAGGCCAACGCGTTGGTCACATGGCGATGAATCTCAGAGAGAGAGAGAGCAGCAAGCCCCTCCACTACATGGTGCCTGAGAGAGAGTTCGATCGAAAGAGAGAGAGTGCCTGAGAGAGAGTTCGATCGAAAGTGATTGACCATAATGTTAGAGAAAACACCAACAGCATTATAGGTGGTTGGATTAGTGTTATCATCAGCAGCATGACATTGAAGGAAAGTCCAAGGTTACTTCGAGATGACCATAGCATACGAGGCCAACGCGTTGGTCACATGGCGATGAATCTCAGAGAGAGAGAGAGCAGCAAGCCCCTCCACTACATGGTGCCTGAGAGAGAGTTCGATCGAAAGAGAGAGAGTGCCTGAGAGAGAGTTCGATCGAAAGTGATTGACCATAATGTTAGAGAAAACACCAACAGCATTATAGGTGGTTGGATTAGTGTTATCATCAGCAGCATGACATTGAAGGAAAGAGTTGATTAGAGTTCGGGGGCTATTCGTTGCCTTATCTCTTCAGTCACTCTTAACAATAATGCATTATTTTCTTGAGCTTGGTTCTCTAATTTTGTATGATGCTCTGTAATGACCGGGCGGATGACTGTTACTCTTGGGTGGCGTATGAATCTGGAATGTTTTATGGTGAATTCTTTGGTGCCATCAATAAATTTAATGTAACTTTTACACTTCTCATGCAGCTCAATCATAGCATGACAACTCATTTAATGAACCCATATCACCAACACTCACACCACTCTTGCCCTTTCTGCCCCGAGAGCTGTTATTCTGACAACTCCCACGGGACAACATATGGGACAACTCGTTACTGTAGCGTTACAGTAGCACCACTTTTTTTTTTAAATTACAATTTTTGACTTTTTTTTTAAAAAAAATAAAAAAATTATTTCTAAAAAAACTCATTAACCAGATAATGAACTGAATTAACCAGATATTTGTACGTGATTAACCAGATATTTGCACACACATAACCAAAATTTTATTTCTCAAAAAAAACCATTAACCAGATAATGAACTGAATTAACCAGATATTTGTACCTGATTAACCAGATATTTATACATACTTAACCAAAATTTATTTCTCAAAAAAAGTCATTAACTAGATAATGAACTGAATTAACCAGATATTTGTACCTGATTAACCAGATATTTGCACATACTTAACCAAAAATTTTATTTCTCAAAAACACCCGTTAACCAGATAATGAACTCAATTAACCAGATATTTGTACCTGATTAACCAGATATTTGCACATACTTAACCAAAATTTTATTTATCAAAAAAACCCATTAACTAGATAATGAACTGAATTAACCAGATATTTGTACCTAATTAACCAGATATTTGCACATACTTAACCAAAAATTTTATTCAAAAAACCCATTAACCAGATAATGAACTGAATTAACCAGATATTTGTACCTGATTAACCAGATATTTGCACATACTTAACCAAAATTTTATTTCTCAAAAAACCCATTAACCAGATAATGAACTGAATTAGCAAGATATTTGTACCTGATTAACTAGATATTTGCACATCCTTAACAAAAAAAATCTATGTCTTCAAAAGAAAGTCAAAATTTGGAGGAAAAAAAAACCAAAAATTGTATAAAAAAAAAAAAAAAATCTACGGTAACACTGTACTGTTCAACTATACGGGTTGTTCCGTATAGTTGTCTAACAAAGTTGTTAGAAAAACATTATTGTTCTGCCCCCAAGTTCATTTATGTAAAATTAAAACCCAGATTAAAAAAATTCAAAAATAAAAAACACAGTCAAAAGGCTCTCTATTCTAAAATCAGATCAAATCCCTAACTTCATCTTCTTCTCTTCGGTCCATACACCTTCCACTACTATTCATCAACTTCGTCTCCTCCTCTCTGATACACCAAAACCGATACCTAGAAGGATCAAGTGGATACGAACGCCCAACTCGTAGCAGCAGTTCGAAATTCTCTTTGTCGCCATTTTTGCGTTTTCTGAACGGTCTAAGTAATCATTTTTCATTATACTTTAATGTGGCCGGGATTGATACACGATCAGAATCAATATTTCTTAAAGACCCACCCCTGACATTCCATTTTTTGCATTTTGTTGGAAAAATCAAGTAGAAATCACCCGTTTTTAATCTTGAATCATCTAAATAATTATCCCTAATCAGAAACCATTACTGAATGTTAAAAAAAAAACGACCTCAGAGAGGGTCGGGGGGACCAGTGTTGAAGCATTACGGGTATTCCAGACCGGCTGGAGGTTGGGGATGATGGACGATTCAATTGTCACTTCTCCTTTAAAATTTAAATAATATAAAAATGATACAACTTTGCTCTAATTAACGCTTAATGGTGTGGTGGTTGTTACCACTTAAAGCATATTGTCAGGGCATGGCTTCGAACCGCATGCTTGCATTTTTAATTCAGTTTAATAGGACCTATGTTTTGTTAATTAAATCCCAAATAAAAAAGGAAAGGTGTGAAGGGGAGGTATCGAACCAAAGACCTGATTCTACGGAAGACAACTTACATCCACCGCACCGACTATTGCATTTGTTGACTTTCTGAACAATTTTATTTTATTAAATATTCAACATCAAATTAATTTTTTTGGATAAATTATTTCCAATTTTGAGAGTCCACTGATATAAGAAGGTTTCATCTATATTAATTTTTATATTTATTAATTTAAAATAAATTTAATAAAGTTAAAATTTATTATATTTTAATATAAGACTTCGTTGGGCCATTAGGACTTAATTGGTCAAATTAGGCCATGTTGGCCCAATTAAATTATCTAGGCCCAATCAGGTCATGTTGGCTCGATTGAGTCATCTTGGCCCAATTCGGTGATCTTGGCACAATTAACTCAACTTGATCCAAGTTGTTAATTTTGGATGAATTAGGTTTTGTTGACCCAATTGGCGCATCTTGGCCCAATTAATTGATGTTGGTCAAAATGGCCCATTTGGACCGAGTTGAGTTAATGGTGCCATCATGACTATATTGGACTAGATTGTTTAATCGGGCTAAGATCAACTAATTGGGCCAAGATGATCTAATCGAGTCAAGATGACCTAAACGTCCATGATGACCTAAATAGGCCAATATGATCTAATCGAGGATTGATGAATTAATTGGGCCAAATTGAGCTAATCGGGTAAACATGACCTAATTTGGTCAAGATGGGTTAATCGGGCAAAGATGACCTGATCGACGCAATAAAACCTAATTGTGCCAATATTACTTAATTGGGAAACAACACCTAATTGGGTCATGATGAATTAACGGAGCCAACATGACACAATCGATCCAAGATGACCTTATTGGGCTAAGTTAAGTGAATAGGGCCAATTAGGTCATGTATGCCCAAGTAATTCAACTTGGCCCAATTAACTCGTATAGGCCCAATTAGATCATATTGTGCCAATATGATCTAATGGGGCCAAGATGACCTAATCGGGCAAAGATGAGCTAATTGTGCCAAGTTGCTTTAATTGGGCCAAATTGAGTTTATTGGGCCAGGATGATCTAATCGAGTCAAGATGGCCTAATTAGGCTAATCTGACCTAATCGGGTCAAATTGAGTTAATTGGTAAAGATGACCTAATTGAGCCAAGATGACCCAAATGGCCAACATGATCTATTCGAGGATTGGTGACCTAATTGGGCCAAATTGAGTTAATCGGGTCAACATGACCTAATTGGGTCAAGATGGGTTAATCGGGCAAAGATGACCTAATCGACGCAACATGACCTAATTGTGCCAAGATCACTTAATTGGGAAAAAATACCTAATTGGTCCATGATGACTTAATGGAGCCAACAAGACCTAATCGATCCAAGACGACCTTATTGGGCCAAGTTGAGTGAATAGAGCCAATTAGGTCATGTATGCCCAAGTAATTCAACTTGGCCCAATTAACTCATATACGCCTAATTAGGTCATATTGGGCCAAGATGATCTAATGGGGCCAAGATGAGTTAATTGTGCAAGTTGATCTAATTGGGCCATATTGAGTTTATTGTGCAAGATGACTTAATTCGACCAAGCTGAGTTAATTTGACCAGCACGACCTAATTGGGCCTAGTTGACCTAATCGGGCCAATATGACTAAATTGGACCAACATGACCTAATCGGACTAAGATGACCCAAATGCGCCAACATGACCTAATCGAGGATTGATGACCTAATGCAGCCAAGATGACCAAATTGGGCAATATATTTTTAATTGCTTTTAAATATATTTTATAATTTTTAAATTTTAGCCATATCAGACTAAATTTTATACTATTTTAATTTAATTTGTATTTTTAAATTTTTTTTTATAAAAATAATATATTTTTCCATTTAATATAATTTTAAAATTTTAAACTAAATTTGTATTTTAAAATTAATTTTTTTATAATAATAATAATAGATTTTTGGTTTTAAATGTATTTCATAATTTTTATATTTAGCTTTCTTAGTTAGCCTTGTTAGTCTAAATTTTATACTATTTTAATTTAAATTCATAGTTTTAAATATTTTTTGAATAAAAATAATATATTTTTTATTTAAAATATATTTTTGAAATTTTAAACGTTTTAATTTAAATTTTCATTTCTAAATTCACTTTTTAATAATAATAGATTTTTGGTTTTAAATGTTTTTATTTTTATTTTTATATCTAGCCTTCTTAGTCTAAATTTTATACTATTTTATTTAAAATTTGTATTTTTAAATATATTTTCAACTTAACATCAGATTTTACATTTCTATACACACTTTTCACATGGATTTAAATATATATTTGGATTAATTCTCCTTAGTTGTTTGCTTTAAGGACTTAACTGTTTGGACCCTTTTCATTTGACTCATGTTATTTTGTATAAGCTTGTTATTGTTCATCATTAGTTCATTCAGGTGATGTAGACAGGCAACAAAGCAATTGAATGGACATTTATAGTTTGAAGACAGTGTGCCTTGCTGTAGGTATGAGTATACTTACTCAAACTTACATCATTTACTTGCTGCAAAGTTGGATTATACTGACAGTCTTATTATTTTGAAACTGTAGGTTCATGAAGGCAGTGGAAATTCCAGCAAGTTCGTGATTAAGGAAGATATATGCGAGCCCAGTCTTTGATGCTATTATAGCCTAATAGGTCATAGTGTTTGAATCAACATGTAAATTGGTACTCAAGTATACCATCATGTATGTACTAGACAAGTATATTGTCATTTTTATCAAGATTTGCTTCTTTGTTTCAAGGTTCTCCTTTGTAATATCACATATGTTTGATATGAATTTATATTCTGTTCAACTTAATTATTTGCAGTAGTTCACCCAACAATCTCAATCACAACATTGTAATATCACAATGAAATAAACTAGGCCTACTCAAAATCACCTAGTAACAAGAGTAAATCATAGAACAAGACAGGAAAAGGGGAATTAACCTAGGAATACATATCAATTAAGCTACCAATATACCACCAGCCAATCGAAAGTCAACCATTAAAAACCACAAGTACAGCCATGATAAAATGCATCCACATTCTTCCCTACTGTTCTTTGATCTAATTCACTTGTGTTATTGTTCTCAGAATGCACTTCTATTTTGACAGTTTCATTTTGGTGTGTATATGGGCAAACAGATCCCAGATTGATAACACAAAATTAATGAATGGCCTATTAAATTGTGCTTTGATTTATGCTCATGTGTATGTGTAGCTGCTGTACGTGATGTATAGTTTTATTTAGATAAACTTCATACCTTTGCAAGACTGCCCATGAGATGAATTGCTGACATGTATACATCACTATCTTTGACGCAATTGGTTTTCCTAGTGGTGTAAAATTTATAACAATTTTCATTGTGAGATAACTCATTTTTATGTGAATAATGCCTTCTACTATTTTATTTTATTTCTTTTGAGGAAACCGCAAAGCAAAAAAAAAAAAAAACTCTTGAATCTCGATTTTATTTCTGTAGGCACCATGTGGGTCGTTGGTGGGCGTTCGTATACATTTGTTAGGGATTGATTTCAGGGTCGAAGGTGCTTACTATTAGGGATGGATTCTGCGTCTAGCAGCTGGGCGTTCATAAGCTGGGCGTATCAGGTTTGGTGTATCGAAGAGGAGGCGGCGAAGTTGATGAACAATGGTTGAAGGTGTATGAACCGAAGAGAAGAAGATGAAGTTAGGGATTTGATCTGATTTTAAAATATAGAGTCTTTTGACTGTGTTTTTTATTTTTGAATTTTTTTAATCTGGGTTTTAATTTTACATAAATGACCTTGGGGGCAGACAGGGCAAGAGTGGTGTGAGTGTTGCTGATGTGAGTTCATTAGATGAGTTGTCATGCTAGGATTGGGCCACTTAAGGAGTGTAAAAGTTACATTAAAATTATTGATGGCACTAGAGAATTCACCATGTTTTATTCCCGACAAACTACATTCCTGGGAAACACATCCCCAGGCATTCCCAGGAATCTTTCTTTCCCACCTTCACATATGATATAGAAATAGAGTTTTCCCAAGTTTCTAATTAGCATTCACTAATTTTATTCCCGACAATCTTTTACGCATGGGGATAATTTTTTAAAACTTGTACCAAACATGAAAACTTTTATTCCCATACCAACATTCTCGGGAATATTTTCATAAAACTTACCAAACGCTACCTTAATGCAAATGGGGATGTTTGTGCCATTCTAATAGCTGGGGGAGAGGGAGTACATCACTAGGTTATATATCATGCATTGCTTGAAACTTGCTCATGTTAAAACGGGTGATATTAGTTCTCTCTTCTTTATTCATACAGGCTTCTAGGACCTGAGCTGCTTTGAATGCTTCTTAACAACACATTTAGTTAATTTTATGTTAGGTGTTAAAAGTTTCCCATTGATACTTTCCATAAAAGTTTATTTAGCTTAGAGTGGTCATTGAAGTTTGGTTTTGTATTGGAAAAATTGGTTTGTGCTTTTGCTTCTTTGTCCTTAAAAAAATATATTAAGCTCTTTAGTTCAAAATGGATGGAACACTTTTGTATAAGAAATGTCCTTACACTGAATATTAGTGGTATACTGATTTATTGATGTTACCTTCTTGTGTTGGGAAGATCTTCTTTTCTTATCTAAGTTCCTAAGACTGAGTTGATTCCTTTCTTCATTTTAACCTCTCTTCTGTTTTCTTGTGCTTTTCGTTTTCGTTTTCTTTTTTCTTGTGCTCAGGTGATATTTCTTTTTTTAATCTTTTTGTTATTCATAGTTGTTTCCAATATACACATTAAAAGTAAAATAAAATTATGGTTTTCAGCATATGCTTTTTGTTTTTATGAAGTCTCTATATATTTGGTCTTCATATTTTAATGTTTTTTTGAGCATTCAGTCAATGCCTCTTTTGGAAAAGTAACTTGGGTTCTGAGGATGACTTTGCAGTCTTTGTGCCTTTTGGATAACTATAGGTTTGTCAAAGGAACTGATGTTGGCATTTCAGTTGATGATGAGAGCAAGCTTCAACAAGGTAGTTTATTTTCAATATTGAATATTTGAATATCGTTGACTAAATTGTTTGCTTGAGGAAAAATATTCCGATTCCTTTCTTTTTCAACTTCATTTTTCCTGATTCATGTGTTTATTATGCAACTGCTATTTGAGAAGCCAGAATCAAGTCTGCACCCATGTTAACTCAAGTTATTATTGCAGAATATATTTTGAAGTAGATATGGAATTGTTATTTAAACTTTTTTATAGACTTCAAAGTATTGTAGTATAATTAATTTTATGGTATTTGGTTGAAACTTGCTTACATCAATATCAATTAATAGCAACAAATGGTGTTTGCATTGTCATTTTTGCCTTCTCTTGGCCCTTTTATTGATTGCATTTTCCTTGTGTTTGCACATGTCTCTACAATAAAAAGGAAGTCATAGTTACATCAACAATAAGAGACTTTACAAGATGACAAGTAAAAGTTGATAGTTGCCCTCCAAGTTTATCAACCATATTTTAAAGAGCTGAATGAGAAGTCAGTTAGATCTCCTCACTTTGACTTGTGAGTAGGACTTCTATTTATCCTATATGCCCTTAAACGTCTGATTGATGCAAGGTTTTTCTTTACTGTTTTATCAGAAATAATATTTGAATAAAGTTTGAGCAAGGATGGGAAATTTCTCAAGTAATGCCGCTGATCCTACAAGGAAGTGAGTGAATCGAAGACATAAAATTACCAATTGAGGGTAATTGGTAAAAGCTATGTATTATTTTATATGATATTGGTTATCCTAGTAGTTTACTAGCCAATACAGAAGGCAGAGCAAGAACTATATAACATTTGCATCAGATGCAAAAGATTCATGGCAAGTTGGCAACCTTGGCTCAAGCCCTTATCTTTTGCAAAAACATATTCTCTGTCATTTAAGCTCAGGCGCATGCTCATGCTCACTTACCTCTAATACTAAACATGTAATTTGGTATATTTGGCTAGAGAAAAATGTTATTAACATTATTAATAAGAAAAAGAAGAATACCAAAGTCTACTAGCTTTAAAAAAGAAACAGAAAAACGGACTAGCTTTCACGGGAAAAAAAATCATCTCTCTGATAAAAGGGTTACTATGGTAGCACCAAATATTTGTAGATAGTTTATATAAAGCTAGTAGGTTTGACTCTCTTTCCAGTGTTCCATTTTTGTGTCTTTGCTAAAGACGATAATCCTCCTCATTTATCATACTTTTTCTTTCTTATATTTATATTATATATTATATATTATTTAAGGTTAAAAGTGAAGAAAGAAACTAAATAAACACTGTTTTATTATCTCTGAAAACTAATACAGATTGTATTCAACATATCTAAAACTCTCTGCTATTTATATGTACAGAGGATAAGAGATAAATGTTTAAAATTTGCAACTATTATCCTAACACTAAGGGATAGACTTTAACTAACAAACTATCCGGCTATACAACTCTAACTTCCTTACTAACACTCCCTCTCAAGCTGGTGAGTACAAGTTGTGCATTCCCAGCTTGTCAATTAATTTCTCGAAGGCTGGTTTGTGAAGGCCTTTGGTTAGTATATCTGATGTTTACTCCGAAGTAAGCACATATGTCATGCAAAGAGTTCCATCATCTATCTTCTCTTTAATGAAGTGTCTATCCACTTCCACATGCTTGGTTCGATCATGGTGCACTGGATTGTGAGAAATATCAATTGCTGCCTTGTTGTCACATAACATCTTTAATGGCATCTTGAATCCAACTTTCAATGCTTCCAAAGTAATTTGAGCCATAGTACTTCACATACCCCATGAGCAACTAATCTTAGTTCTGCCTCCGCACTACTCCTAGCCACCACACCAGGTTACCCCACAAAAAAGAACAATAACCTGATGTAGACCTTCGATCACTCACGGAACCTGCCCAATCAACATCTGTGTAAATTTGTATTGATAGTTCTTTATATTTTCTGAAAAATAAACCTCTTCCAGGAGTTCCTTTTAAATACTTAAGGATTCGATAAACTGCATTCATATGATCATCATTTGGTGAATGCATATACTGACTTACACGACTGACTGCAAAAGCAATGTCTGGTCTAGTATGTGAAAAATAAATCAATCTTCCAACCAATCGTTGATATCTTCCCTTATCAACTGGACTTGTATCTGAGTTAGGATCTAACTTCTCATTAGGATCAACAGGTGTTTCTACTGGTTTACATCCCATCATCCCAGTTTCTTTCAATAAGTCCAATATGTACTTTCTTTGACAAACTGAAATACCTGTTTGATTTCTGGATATTTCCATGCCTAGAAAATAGCTCAAATTCCCCAAATCCTTCATTTCAAATTCTTGTGCCAATTGTTTCTTTAGCTGTTGAATTTGTTATAAATCATCCCCTGTTACGATTATATCATCCACATAGACGATAAGTAATGCAATCTTACCATCCTTGTGCTTGAAGAACAGAGTATGATCTCCATGAGCCTGCTTATACCCTTCTCTTTTAACAGCTTTGGTGAATCGATCGAACCATGCCCTTGGAGACTGCTTTAATCCATATAGTGCCTTTCTTAGACGACAAACCTTTCCACATTTCTTTTCTTCATCAAACCCAGGTGGCAAATCCATATAAACCTCTTTTGTTAGCTCACCATTTAAGAACGCATTTTTTACGTCCAATTGATGTAGAAGCCATTCCATGTTAGCTGCTAAAGACAAGAGAACTCGAACTGTATTGATTTTTGCAACCGGAGCACAAGTCTCCTGATAATCAATACTATATGTCTGCGTATATCCCTTAGCAACCAACCTAGCCTTGTAGGGGTCTAAGGATCCTATTTGACTGTAAAGACCCATTTGCACCCAACAGGAGTCTGTTCCATAGGTCGTTGGGCAATTTCCCAGGTCTGGTTTTTTTTTTCAAGAGCCTGCATCTCTTCCATAATAGCCTTCCTCCATTCATCTTGTTGCCAGGCTTCCTCCACCTTGTTTGGTATTTTCAATTCACCCAAGTTTGCAACTAGAGTCAACTGAACTGGAGAGATGATCATATTGCACAAAGTTTGAAATGGGATGAGCTGTACATGATCTATTTCCTTTTCACAAGGCAATTGGAACATCCAAATCAGTCAATGTGACATCAGTACCTGAATTTGAGATTGACGATTGAGGTTGACAAGTCAGACTTTCGGGATTTATCTCCTGAGAATTCGGTTATGTTGTCAGTAGGTTAATTTTTCTCCACATTCTTAAACCTCTTCTGAAAATAGCATAACAAAGGCACTTCACTCTCTCCCCTCTCCCCCTGCTGATTGGTCGTGCGGAATTAAAGGACTAGACTCATCCAAAGATTTCAAATTTGAAACAGGGGAATGAAGGGTAGAATCGGGTGTCAGAGGAGATTGTTGTGGAGGGATGAGGGGCAAATCAGATTGGGGGATAAGGGGCAACTCCGAATTTGAATTTGGAGATTGACCCAAATCCGAATTTAAAGTCAAATCCGGATGCCTAACTGACGATATGGACAAATCCAAATTTGAAGGAATATCTGGATTTGGAGGATTCGGTGGATTTGGGGAAATAGACGGATTTGAATCCGGAAATGAAGGAAGGGCCCAAGTCGGTTGATTCAGAGGATTTTGTGGACTTAATAAAACAGCTGGATTTGATTCGGTGGACTGTACAGGGACATGCGGTTGATTCAAATGATTAGGTGGAGGAGATTTGGGATTAAAAGGAAACATCGAATTTGAAGGGAGAGACATATTCGGTGGTGTAACATTAGGATTTAGTGGGTTTAGATAAGGAGTCGGTGGGTTTAGTGGGTGAATGGGAGGATTCGGTGGGTTTAGTGGGTGAATTGGAGGATTCGGTGGATTAAGTTGTTGAATAGGAGGATTTAGTGGAATTTTTGAATAAATATCCGAATGAGTCACAGGATTGAAATCCCAAAATATTTCCTAATTTGAAGTGGAAGGAGCTGATTCTTTAGGAAATTCAAAAGGATAATTATTTGAGGAATTTAACACAGGACGATCAAAGAAGGGCTGATTTTCAAAAAAAAAATTAACATCTCGAGACACAAAATATTTCCTCTTTTCTAGTGAGTAGCAGCGATATCCCTTTTGGGTAGAAGAATAACCTTAAAAAATGCATTTGTAGGCTCTAGGATCCAATTTACCGCGATTGGAACTAGAATTATGCACAAAAGAGGTACAACAAAAAATTTTCAAATCCAATTCTGAAATAAAAACGATAATCTGGACAAGACTTAGAAAGAACTTCTAGAGGTATGTTGAAGTACAAAATTTTGATGGGCATACGGTTTATTAAAATACAAGCCGTGAGAACAGCATCTCCCCAAAAACATTTCGGAACATTGGATTGAAACATAAGAGAACGAGCAACTTCTAAAAGATGGCGATTCTTACGTTCTGAAATACCATTCTGTTTTTTTTTAATCATAAAATACCATTTTGTTTTGGTAAGAACTTTGGTGAATAATACCATTTTGATTAAGAAAGTTACCAAGAACAGAGTTAAAATATTTTGTTCCATTATCACTACGCAGAATTTTAACAGTAGCATTAAATTGCGTTTTGATCATGGAGTAGAAGTTTTGAAAAATCTGTTCTGCCTCAGATTTATCTTTGAGTAAATACACCCAACAGGCATGAGTATGATCGTCAATGAACATAATAAACCATTTTTTATTAGTTAAGCTTGTGATACGAGATGGACCCCAAATGTCACTGTGAATCAAAATGAATGGTTGGGATGGTTTATATGAAACAGGTGGAAGAAAAGATCGTGTATGTTTTACTAATTGACAAATTTCACATTGAAAGTCATTCTTATTGTGAAACAAAGAAGGAAACAAACGTTTCAAATACAAGAAATTTGGATGTCCTAGCCTAAAATGCAGAACCATTATTTGTTGTTCTCGAGTCATGGAGGAGAGACTGGAATCAACATGAACATGACAACTGACAGAACAATTATTCTCAAAGAAATATAGCCCGGAATCTTCCTTAGCACTCCCAATCATCTTCCCAGAAGACAGATCCTGAAACACACAAGAAGATGGCATAAATTTAGCTTCACACTTCAAGTCATTTGTAAGTTTACTTATGGAAAGAAGATTGCAAGTTAAGTCGGGGACATGTAAAACAGAATGAAGTGTGATAGTATGTGATAGAGTACACGGATACAATGCTGCATAGCTGCACACTGTATCCTTGCCTTGCTGTTAGAGCTAGCTGGCTCAACTGTATCTCAACTGAATCAGTTATTCAGTTGTGATCAGTCACTTCCTATCTGATGCATTCAGCATCTCTATATAACTCTTGTAATGTGTAAGAATCAAATCATCAATGAGAATTAGAAGTATTCAGAATATTCTCCTATCTTCTCTTTTAGAATCTTTCTTAACATGGTATCATCAAGCTAGGTGAAGCATCCATGGCTTCTGAACACTATCCTCCACCTCCTCCTCCGCCACCACCACCGTCCCCTCCACCGGTTCCACCACCTGCGTTCTCTCTCACGATCTCTGAGAAACTCACAGAGGACAACTTCTTCTTATGGAAACAACAAATTGAACCAATTATCAAAGCTCATCAACTTCATCGCTTTCTTGTATCACCACAAATCCCGATTCGCTACCTCTCTGAAACTGGTTTACAAAGTGGAACCCTAAATCCTGAATACACGTGATGGGAGCTTCAAGACTCGGTGCTTCTGTCTTGGCTCCAACAATCCGTAACAGCGCCGATTCTTACTCGGCTCATCAGTTGTGTTCACTCATGGCAACTCTGGGAGAAGTTGCATAATCACTTTCAGTCGAAGACGCGCGCGCGAGCTAGGATTCTTCGCACAGAACTCCGCAACACGAATAAAGAGGATCGCTCCATTTCTGAGTTCATCCTTCGCATCAAAGCCCTAGTAGATGCACTTTACTCGATCGGAGATCCGGTCTCAGATCAAGAACAAATTGATGTCATCCTAGAAGGCCTACCAGAGGAATATGATTCTTTAATCAACATAGTCAACATTAGGTATGATTTTGCTGCTGATCTTGATGAATTGGAGGTGAGTCTTCTTGCTCAAGAAGTGAGACTTGATCGATACAAGCAAACTGCTTGTAATAATGCCTTTATGAATGTGGGAAATTTAACTTCTTCTATTGACTCTTCACCGCAAGTAAATCTGGTCCAGAATCAACAACTGTATTCGGCTTCTTCACAGCAGTATTTTCGTGGAGGCGACCGTGGCAGAGGCCGTGGTGGCCGCAGCTCATTCAACGTCAGCTATGCAAGAAGTATGGTCACGATGCCTTTGCATGTTGGCATAAGTATGATCAGCACTATACCCCAAATCCTAACCCACTACATCCAAACCCAAACTACAATAACTACCAGTAGCCTTCACATCCAAACTACCAACAACCATCCCAACCCAATCCACCACCCTGGCAGTATCAACACCAAAACTTCAATCCCCAACCCTCAGCTGCACCACAAGCCATGATTGCAACTTCTAACCCAAACTTCTCCAACCAATGGTACCCAGACTCTGGTGCCTCTCATCATGTTACATCTAACATGGAGAATAACCAAAATCCAGTCCCCTATGAAGGCTCAGACCAAATTCTTGTTGGAAACGGTCAAGGTTGACCCATCTCTTCTTATGGTTCCTCTTACTTTCAGTCTCCTATTAATTCCAATTTTTCAATAATCTCTTACATGTTCCTAACATAACAAAGAATCTTGTGAGTGTTAGTCAATTTGCAAAGGACAATCATGTGTTCTTTGAATTTCATTCTAATGTGTGTCTTGTGAAATCTCAAGATTCCCATGAAGTTTTGCTTCGAGGAGATGTTGGAGTTGATGGACTATACAAGTTCACTAACCTACATCTTCTCCCCAAGTCAAGTTCAAGTTCAAGTTCCCTTTTCAATTCACATTCCAATTGTAATGTTTCTGTTAATGTTCCCACTTTTTTACCACTACACTTGTAACACCAAACACATGGCATCTAAGATTAGGCCATCCTAATAAAGATACCTTACAGCATGTACTACAAACTTGTAATCTTCCTATTAGCAATAAAATGAATCTTGATTTTTACTTCTCTTGCTGTCTTGGTAAGGCTCAATGCCTAGCATCTCATTCCTCCAATACTGTCTATGCAAATCACTTTGGTCTCATCTATAGTGACTTATGGGGACCTGCCCCTATTGTTTCTTCAACTGGATTCAATTACTATATTTCCTTCATTGATGCCAATACTTGTTTCACTTGGCTATTTTTACTTAAAAAGAAATCTGAGGCATTAGCAACATTCTTATCCTTTAAAAATATGGTTGAACTTCAGTTTAATGCTAAAATTAAATCAATCCAAACTGATTGGGGTGGTGAGTTTCGTTCCTTCCCCAAGGTGCTGCAAGATTCACATAGGGTGATATGCCCCCATACACACCATCAAAATGGTGTTGTAGAACGCAAACACATGCACAAAGTTGAGCTAGGACTCATTCTTCTTGCCCATGCTTCCCTTCCTTTTAAGTTCTGGGATCAAGCATTCTTGATAGCCGTCTATCTTATAAACAGGTTGCCTTCTGCCTCCATTAGCAAAGAAATTCCTCATACAAAACTCTTAAAACATTCTTTTGACTATAGCTTTCTCAAAGACTTTGGTTGTGCCTGCTTCCCCTCCTAAGGCCATACAATAGTCATAAACTTGAGTTACGTTCTCATGGGTGTGTCTTCCTAGGGTACTCCTCTAATCATAAAGGTTACAAATGTCTCTCTCCAACTGGCCGTATGATCATTTCCAAGGATGTGGTCTTCAATGAGCTAAGATTTCCTTACCATGAACTCTTTGACTCACAAAACCCATCTCCTTCCCATCCCTCACTACCCCTACCTCCAATACCCATCCTTACTCAACCAACAATCTGCCCAAAGAATCCTATGATTCCTCAGCCCACACCACCTCATTCCTTACAATCACATCAACCACCAATTCCCGTCACCTCACCCTCTCCTTCATCTGCTCACAACTCTCCATCTAGCATATCAACTCCCTCGGGTTCCAGCAGCCAAATACCACTTGCAAATGACCTTCCCAGCACCCATTTTCCCTTTCCGACCTCATCTTCCACTGCTGGACCAACCAACATCCATCCCATGATCACTCGTGCCAAGGCTGGCATCACTAAACCACGCATCAACCCCACCCTACTTCTTGCTCATGCTAAACCAAAAACTGTGAAAACTACTATTGCTGATCCAAGTTGGTACTCTGCTATGACAACTGAATATGAAGCTCTAATTAAAAATGTCACTTGGTCCTTGGTAGCTCTCCCTCCCCATAGAAAGGCCATTGGGTTCAAGTGGGTTTTCCGGGTCAAGGAGAACCCGGATGGCTAAATCAACAAGTACAAGGCTAGGCAAGTGGCTAAGGGGTTTCACCAACAACCCGGATTCGACTATACAGAAACATTTTCTCCAGTTGTAAAGCCTACCATCATCCGGATCATTCTAACATTGGCTCTATCTAATGGGTGGCCTCTCCAACAACTTGATGTAAACAACGCCTTTTTGAATGGTGACCTTGATGAAGAGGTCTACATGGAACAACCCCCAGGCTTCATTTCTCAAGATTCCAGTTTAGTGTGCAGGCTGCACAAGGCCCTATATGGCCTCAAGCAGGCCCCTAGGACTTGGTTTGACAAGCTTAAAGGAGCCTTACTCTCCCTCGGGTTTACTAGCAGCAAGTGTGATCCCTCCCTTTTTGTTTTCAGCCAAGGAGCCAACACCATCTATATGCTTGTATATGTTGATGGCATTATAGTCACTGGTAACTCTGCTCAACTGATACAATAACTTATCAACATGTTGCACTCTAACTTTGCTCTCAAGCAACTAGGAGCCCTTGACTACTTTCTAGGAATCCAAGTTCACAAAGTTCCTATTGGGCTTCTCCTTAACCAAACTAAGTATCTCAAAGACCTCTTAGAGAGAGTTACAATGGCTGAGGCCAAACCCATCTTTTCCCCAATGGTTGGAGGCTGCAAGCTCTCTAAAGAAGGAGTTGATTTCTTCCCTGATGCATCACTATACAGGTCAATAGTGGGTGCATTACAATATGCGACCATCACAAGACCAGAAATATCCTATGCAGTAAATAAGGTTTGCCAATTTATGGCCCAACCTCTAGAGTCTCATTGGACAGCCGTGAAGCGGATCCTTAGATACCTAAAGGGTTCACTGTATCATGGCCTACACCTGCAGCCCTCATCTGCATCTTATCCTCTAGTCATCACTGGTTTTTGTGATGCCGATTGGGCATCGGACCCTGATGATAGGCGCTCTACCTCAGGTTCCTGCAACTATATAGGCCCTAATCTAGTCTCCTGGTGGGCAAAGAAACAAACTGTTATGGCAAGGTCTAGCGCGGAAGCTGAATACAGTAGTCTAGCTGCCACCACTGTTGAAACATGAGTACGGTTGCACTCTCCCACAACCCAATCCTTCATGCTCGCACAAAGCACATGGAGCTGGACTTGTTTTTTGTCAGGGAGAAAGTTTTGAGCAAGCTTCTGCAGATTCTGCACATTCCATCAGAAGAACAGTGTGCTGACATATTGACTAAAGCACTCTCCCCAACCAGATTTTGTATCTCAGGGACAAGCTCAAGGTGCTTGACCTTCATTCATTGGCTCAACCACCTTGAGCTTGAGGGGGGTCTGATAGAGTACACGGATACAGTGCTGCACAGCTGCACACTGTATCCTTGCCTTAGCTGTTAGAGCTAGATGGCTTAACTGAATCTCAGCTGAATCAGTTATTCAGTTGTGATCACTCACTTCCTATCTGATGCATTCAACATCTCTATATAACTCTTATAATGTGTAAGAATCAAATCATCAATGAGAATTAGAAGTATTCAGAATATTCTCCTATCTTCTCTCTTAGAATCTTTCTTAACAGTAGGACTTAAGCATATAGAGCCAATTCCACCAACTTGTGAAAAAGACCCATCAGCAATCTTAACTTTATGATTACCAAAAGTAGGAAGATAGGAAGAAAACAATTGTCTACAACCAGTCATATGATCAGAAGCTCCGGAATCAATAATCCACAACTCACTTTTTGTAGATAAGTAGCTAGTGGCATACAAAGAAGTACCTTTTTGTGCCACCACCGATTTACCAGAAACCTTGTTACCAGCTAGAAGTTTACAGAGTTGATCCATCTGTTCCTTCGAAAAAGGAACCGGAGAGGAGGATTTCATGGAGTCATACTCACTTGTAGCCTGAAAACCTTTTCCTTCTTTCCGTCTTGCTCCCCGAGGCACCCAATTAGCTGGCTTACCATGAATTTTCCAGCAAGTTTCCTTAGTATGATAGGGACGTTGACGGTGATCACACCAAGATTGAGACTCCTTTTTATTGTCATTGCTCCGAACAACAAGAGCTGAGGTCTCTACATGAGACAAAGAGGGATTGCCAAGCATGACATGTTTGCGACTCTCTTCTCGATGAACCTCCGAGAAAACTGCATCAATACTTGGTAAAGGTTTTGTTGCAAAGATATGACCACGAACATCATCGAGCTCATGGTTCAAGCCAGCAAGAAAATCATAGATTCTGTCCTCTGTTAACATCTTATTATAGTGGGTGCCATCAACTGTAACATTCCAGTTACAAATGCGAAAAGAGTCAAGTTCTTGCCATACCTTCTTTAAAGCAGTGAAATACTAGGTTACGGACATCTCCCACTGTCGCAAATTACGAGCCCGATCCCGGAGTTCAAAAATTTGTGATGAATCTTCCGAATCAAAATACGCCAACGCCAACTTGACCGCATCCCAGATCTCCTTTGCAGTGGTATAAAACAAGTAAGTTTCGCCAATGCATTCCTCCATTGAATGAATCAACCAAGCCATTACCATAGAATTTGGAATCTCCCAGTTTGAAAACGTTGGATCCTTAGCATCGGGTTTCTTGATTGAACCATCCAAGTAACCAAACCTTCCTTTGCCGCGAATCACCAATTGAACTGAGCGAGATCATTGGGCAAATTTTTTCCCAGATAGTTTATGAGTAGTAATCTGAAGAGAGAAATTTGCTGTGGGTACAATTGTGGAGGTTGATTGTGAGATTTGAATCTCAGAACCATCAACCCCGCTTGTACCAGAATTGGCTATAGTAGCCAAAGTTTCTCTCAACCCACAATTAACCTTTTAGCTCTGATACCATAAAGGTTAAAAGTGAAGAAAGAAACTAAATAAACACTGTTTTATTATCACTGAAAACTAATACAAATGTATTCAACGTATCTAAAACTCTCTGCTATTTATATGTACAGAGGATAAGAGATAAAGGTTTAAAATTTGAAACTATTGTCCTAACACTAAGGGATAGACTTTAACTAACAAACTATCCAGCTATACAACTATATATATATATATATATAGAATGAAAAATCTATCCCATTAAAAAAGAAAACAAAAACTACAAATACATTTTTGTAGTCTACTAAATCAGGGTGTCACATTCACCACATACATTTTTCCCCTAAGGAAGTTGCTTTGATTCTTATAAAGTATGGTGACTTTTTTTTTTCACCCCAACAGTTTGCTTCTGATAAAGATTATGTATTTCTTATATATTTCACTAACTGATATCATTTGTTGTAATATTGTACAGATAGCACATGGGATTTACAATACATCCCTGTGCAGATTCAAAAACACCTGTTCTTATCTGCATTTTCTTTCTCATGCTAATGCATCAATTGTATTGACTTCAATGAATGATTTTATATTATTATTATTATTGCCCATTCTTATGTACTTTACATTAACATACAATTTGTTGTGCTATTTATATTTTTCTTTTTTGACAATTATATTTTCTTCTTATTCAATTAATGAGTGAATCCATAAAATAAATTAATTGATTCCATTCATAAGGGTTTTTTTGGATCACCAAAGTATGAATGTTGCATGAGTTGAATAAGTATGGTGGCAACGTTAGATAGCCTCCAAATTTTGCATTATTAGCCCCCTCACGTGGCTCATGCATTTTTAGATGATGATGCATTCGAGCAGATAAACCAAAACTTGAGAAAGCGTATTATCAAATGTATGATTATTTTGTCCACAGCGTATATTTCGAGATTGCATCTGTAACATTTGTACATAAAAAATAGACAAAACTTAAATCTTTAAACACATGTGTATGTATATCAGCTTATTAGCTTAAAAGCAGTGACCTAGATGAATGGATTTAGAATATATTACCTTATTAGAATATGCAGGGGTCGTTTACAAATATACGTAAGAACCACCGTCACCCATGCAAATGCATGTGTATCGTATTAGTAAATTAATGATTTTTTTTATTTACAGTAAATTAATGATTTAAACAACTACATTTGGTGTCTATATTCAATTTTGAATTTGGTTTTTAATTTTATACATGCAAAATTTTGAATTGGATCATGTATATATGATTATTTTCAATTTGGTCACTGTCTTTTATTGGTCCTTATAAATTATTTGTTGGAGTTAAAGTGCACAAACTAAATTGAAAATGATTGTTATATATAGACACTAAAACTATAATTTTTTGGTACCTTTTGGTCCTTACATGTGATAATCATTTTCACTTTAGTCATTATATTTTTTAATCATTTTGAGTTTGGTCCCTATGTTTTAACGTCGCTATAACATTAATAAATAACGACAACCAAATTAAAAATTAATGTCACGCACACGGACACATGATTAGTTTAACCTAATCCAAATAAACAATATTCATATCTGTATGAAAAGTTGGAAACCATTCAAATCATTTTTTCCCTTCTCCCTATCATAAAATTCATTTTTCATACTTGTAACTTTATTTAATTTTTAGACTCGTTCTCTATTTTTCTTTTAAAATTCATTATTTTAACTTTAAATCTTTTATTACTTTCATTGTACTATCATTGGGATCCTTTTCCCAAATTGAAAACTTGGGATTTTTGCAATTTTATTATTGTGTATCTTATTTGTTGGAATCTTTGGATTTCTTTGAAATTGAAATAAATAATGTGAAGTTTTAGTAAATCTTATTTTGAGAAATTTATTGAAACTAAAATTGTGTTCAATCATATATCATGTCAAGAGAATTTTGTTTTAAAGTTAATAATGAAAATGTCAATTTAAATGTAGTCTGATGTTTGAATCTCCTTGCCAGTTGATTTGAATGTTTATGTGTTTTTTCTTTTATATAAACGAAATAAGCTTTAGCATTTCACATTGATTTCCGAAAAACTCATTTGTAAATTTTCTTCATGCAAAAACCTCTTGGTATGTTTTTAACCATGGATTTAGGAAAAGTGTTGATTGAAAATCCTTAATGATGAATATGATAATTTAAACATGGTTTGATGCTTGAATCTCTTATTCAGTATTATTTGAATGCTTATGAAATGTTTTTTTTTTTTTTTTTTTTTCCAATGAACTAACCTTTAGTATTTTACTTTTATTTTCTAAAAATTCATTTATGAATTTTCTTTCACACAAGTTTCCAATCATAATTTTTTTTTTAATTTTTACGGAGAATTGATTTCTAGTCAAGAATCTCATGAAAAACATGTTTCGTGAAGCCAGCTTCCACTAAGGTAGTGTTTGGCCTAATTTTTTTTTAGCTTTTCTTCTCCTTAAAAATAAAAGTTGGGCCAAATATCTTTTATGAGAAGCTCTTCTAAAAAAAAAGTAGCTTATTTTCACTGGAGAGAGACAAGCTACCTCAAGGAGCTTTTGCCAGCTTATGCGCTTAGCTTGATTGCCTCTCTTCAGCTTTAAAATAGCTTTTATGCTAAGAAAAAGTTAGGCCAAGCACTACCAAAGTAACACGCACAGTTGTTAACTTGACGACAATTGATTTTGAGTAATTTTATCTAGAACACAAGTACATAGTGCAAAAGTTTCTAATTTTACAAATAGTACTTTCGATTGGTCTTTTCATTCAATTATAAGCACCATTTTGGGAAAAAAAATAATTTCATGTCAAAATGCAATTAGCCTATTTACGTGCCTTCAAATCCAATAGTCTTTAGTGTAAAGAGTTGTATTAGATTCTAGTTTACAAGCCCCTACTATATCTGCAGAGTTGTGTTAGAAAAATCCAATAATTCTTTTTTTAATGTTGAGATTGTAAGCCTCCATTGGCGCATTGCTATCGCCTTTTCAATTGTCAACACATGAAGGGCACTTGATTACACGTGCACAAGAACCTTAGAAGTTCCTAAAGATGTACTGCAGAACCACCACCTTGTATGTAAATTGAATCTCTAGCACTCAGGATGGCACTTCTGTACAACAGACTTGTGTAGGAAGAAAAGAAAATGATACATCATGCATTCTGGTGAATGATATATGTGGCATGGTGTTGCTGTTCCTTTGAGGAAATGATATATGAGAACAGACTTGCAGTTCTAGTTTCAGCATAATCCTGTACTATTTGCATCTTCAAGAAAGTAGTTAGCATCTTGAGGGATAACCATGCTGGCGAGCCTAAGCTGCTTATCTAATGGCAAGAAGTCTTTTAATAATACACAGGTATGATGCATTACTTGTAGCAGAAAAGCAGCCATATGATTCTCACTTTCATCGATGGGTTGCGAAGCAGGAAGATAAGAACCATCTGCTATCTGCATAGCCCAGTGGTATATTCGTTCTGTTGACGAAAATAGATGGGAAACAACAGCTTCTGCAACTACATCCCAGCTTCTGTCTGCTAGAAGAGACACAAGAGTGACTGGAAGATCATTCAGTACCATTTGTTGGTCTACAATCATAAAGGGCATATATTTGCAGCAGGTAGCAGAAAGAAGACCCAGAAACTGCAGTGCCTGCAGGATAACAAAGGGAGTAAGCACTATAACAAATTTAACTTGGTTATCAAGGAGCGGTAAAACATCTCTTCTCTCTTTCATGACAAATGAACAATGCCATGTCTTTGACATCATAGACGACAGGTAATAAAGGACAGTTTTCTTTTTATTTACCTTATACAAATTGAAGAAAAAACAAACTTTTATATATATATGAAAGAATCAAAGTTTGTATTATGGAAACCATGCTCACAATTTCACATTAATCCAAGATCCTAGTCTTCTCGATCAAAATATCTTAAAATTAATGTATTATACTATTGTTGGGTACCAGAGTGACGGAATAATATCACGCAGTTAAAATAAGTGATGAGAAAAGAGGAACTGAACACACAATATTTACGTGGAAAACCCTCAACAAATAAGGGAAAAACCACGGGGCAATAGTAAAAGATTTTTACTAAGTGGAAGAAATTACAACACCTCTCTAAATACAAGGAGAGAACAATAACACTCTCTCTTGAATATAGGAGAATACACACAAGGAGAAACCTTACAGGAAAAACTATTTCTCTCTCTGAATTTTTTCTCTCTGAAATGGGATGCTTGTTATGCTGGAGGAGGTCTCTATTTATAGGTGAGAACCTCCCCCTCTTCATCAGCTTCACGGTGATAGGAAAATAAATTTCCTTCTCACCTTCTCACCTTCCAACTACCATCTTCTTTCAATTATTTTCATCCAAAATTTCATCCTCCTTTTTTTGACTTCTATTACCAAAGCCAAAATGGCTTTAACGTTCACAATCTCCCACTTAAAGCCACTTTTGGTGAGCTTTCCAAATCTCTCTACCTTGCCAGCTCCTTGTTGCTTACGTTTCTGATAGGCCATAGGAGGATCGGCACCATGTAAATTTGTCAGCATTGATTGGCTTCATCATAATATCTGCTAGGTTGTCTTTGGTATGAATCTTCTGCATATCCACACTTCCTTCTTCTACTACTTCTCGAACAAAGTGATATTGAACACCTATGTGCTTTGTCCTGGAATGAAAGGCTGGATTCCTTGCAATGTGCAAGGCACTCTAACTATCACAATACACAGTGATTTGTTGCTGCTTGTGCCCAAGTTCTTCCATTAACCTTTGAATCCATATAGCTTCCTTGCAAGCTTGCGTAGCTGCCATATACTCAGCCTCTGTGGTAGACAAAGCTACAACAGTCTGTAACTTGGATAACCAGCTTACCGCTCCTCCTGCAAGTGTGAACACATAGCCAGTAGTAGATTTTCTTTTATTAAGATCACCTGCAAAATCTGAGTCAACATAACCGCTGACAACGAACTCTGATCCTCCAAAACATAATGCAACATCCGAGGTTCCTTTGATGTACCTCAGGATCCTCTTAACAGTATTCCAATGCTCTCTACCCGGATCTGCCATAAATCGACTAACCGCTCCCACCGCTTGCGCAATGTCTGGTCTTGTACATATCATGGCATACATAAGGCTTCCCACCGCCGATGCATACGGTACTCGAGACATTTCCATCCTCTCCGCTTCACTGCTAGGGCTCATACTTGAGGATAATTTATAACTGACAGGAAGTGGGGTAGAGATTGGCTTACAATCTTGCATGTTGAAACGCCGCAAGACCTTCCTTAGATAATTCTTTTGAGAAAGCCAAATCTTCCTATCTTTTCTGTCTCGGTGAATTTGCATCCCTAAAATCTTGTTTGCGGGTCCCAAGTCCTTCATATCACACTCCCTAGCCAACTGTGCCTTCAATTCTTGGACTCGATCTTTGTTGGGGCCTACCACCAACATATCATCCACGTACAACAGCAAAATGATAAAATCATTATCATCAAACCTCTTGTAGTATGTACAATGGTCTGAACTTAGTCTGTTGTATCCAAGGCTAACAATGAAGGAATCAAATCTCTTGTACCAACATCTGGGCGCCTGCTTTAGACCGTACAGAGATTTGGTCAACCTACAAAACAAGTTTTCTTTTCCTTGTTCTTTAAAGCCTTCCGGTTGGAGCATATAAATTTCTTCTTCAAGTTCTCCATGAAGAAAAGCAGTCTTTACATCCAACTGTTCCAGATGTAAATCAAATGCAGCACACATTGCCAACACTACTCTGATAGTAGTTAGTCTGACAACTGAAGAAAAAATCTCGTTGAAGTCTATACCTTCTTTCTGAGCATATCCTTTGACCACCAGTCTTGCACGATATCGTTCTACTTGATCGTTGCCATCTCGTTTGATCTTATAGACCCATTTGTTCCCAATGGCTTTCAGACCCTTTGGAAGTTCAACAAGTTCCCATGTTTTGTTCCTATGTAAGGCCTCCATTTCTTCCTGCATTGCTGTCATCCATTGAGAAGCATCCGAATTGCTCAAAGCCTCCTGAAAGGTTGACAGTTCTCCTTCTTCAGTTAGAAGACAGTATGCATCATGACTTGCCATAACATAGTCTGAGTGCCAAGATGGTTTCCTGCCCTGACGTGTTGATCGTCGAACTTCTTCATCATTGACATCATCAGGTTCCTGTTCTTCGTGCTCTTGTTCTGCTTCAGAAGAATCCTCTTCTGTAGACTTTCTTTCTATCTCAACTGCAGTAGTTTCTTTGGTAGTGCTGTCATTTTTCTGCTCACTTTGCAGTTCATTTTCTGCAAAGACTACATCCCTGCTAACAACAACCTTGCGGGCAGTGGTATCCTACAGGCGATACCCCTTCACATTGTCAGCATAACCCAAGAATATGCATTTCCTGGATTTTGGATCCAGCTTCATTCTTTCTTGAGAGTTGTACATCACGTACACAGGACATCCGAACACATGTAGAGAAGAATAATCAGCTGGCTTTCCTTTCCACATCTCCATTGGTGTTTTCAAACCAATCACTGTTGATGGCGAACGATTTATCAAGTAACAGGCAGTTTTAACTGCTTCTGCCCAGAAAGATTTGGTCACTCCCGCTGTTCTCAGCATAGAACTTGTTCTAGCTAGTAGAGTTCTGTTCATCCGCTCTGCTACACCATTCTGTTGAGGTGTATGTGCAACTGTGAATTGTCTTACAATACCCTCTTGTTTGCAAAATACCAGAAAATCGCCATCTACATATTCTCCCCCATTGTCTGTCCTCAAGCACTTTATTCTTTTCCCAGTTTCAAGCTCTACTTATGCTTTGAACTCCTTGAATACTGGAAACACATCTGACTTCTTCTTGATTGGGTACACCCATAATCTTCTGGAATAGTCATCAATCAATGACACGAAATATTTTGCTCCTCCCAGAGATATTTCCGGTGATTCCCACACATCAGAATGGATCAAGTCAAGTATGTGTTTGCTTTTAGTAGTTACTCTAGCAAACTTCAATCTATGCTGCTTACTCATCACACAGTGCTCACAGAACGATAAATTCACCGTCTTGAGCCCAGACAAGAGATTGCGTTCCACAAGGACTTTCAAGCCACGTTCCGACATATGGCCTAATCTGCGATGCCACATCATTGTTGTTTCTTCTTGGCTTGCTGCTGCAACTGATGCATCTGCCTCTTGCAACGTATCTCCCAAAAGCATGTATAGATTACTTGTGATCTTCTCAGCATTCATCACCACAAGATTGCCTTTAACTACTTTTAAGATCCCACCTTTAGTATGGATCTTAAACCCGAGGTCATCCAATTGCCCAATGGACAATAAGTTCTTCTTCAATCCCTTCACATGTCGTACCCCTTGTATTTTGCGAACAGTACCATCATGCATCTTTAATCTGACAGTACCAACTCCAACAATTTCTAAGGCATGATCATTTCCCATGAACACAGATCCTTCCGAGATAGGCTCATAAGTGCAAAACCAATCTCCATGTGGAGTCATGTGCCATGTCGCACCCGAATCCATTATCCAGACATCATTGAGTTGTTTTCCGCCTTTAGAACTGCTTGCTGCTTCGCTATATAGAATTTCTCCATCATCTGAGGTAATTGCAACACATCCTTGAGATGTTGCTGCTTCAGAAGTTTTCTCTCCATTCTTCTTGTTATGCCAACACTCATTCTTCACGTGCCCCCTCATGCCATAATTGTAGCATTTAAGATTCTTCCTTCTTCGAGATTTTGATCTACCATGATTTTGACTCCCACTAGAGCCACATTCCGTTGATCTGCCTCTCGTCACCGTTAACGCCTCTGCTTGCTTTGAACATTCTGTCCTTTCTTCCTTATTCTTGCGCCTGGACTCTTCTTCAAGAATAGCACCGGCAACATCATCAAAGCACAGAGAATCCGTCACATTATTATTTGTGATGTTGATGATGAGTTGATCATACAAATCTGGTAAACTTTGAAGTAGAAGTTCTGCACGTTCATTTTCTGCTATTTTGAAATCTGACGCTGTGAGCTGAGCAAATAGCGTATTCAGAGTGTTGATGTGATTCGTCACCGGCGTGGATTCACCCATTCGAAGAGTGTAGAGCCTCCTCTTTAAGAATATTCTCGTGTGAAAAGATTTGACCTCGTACAATTTATTGAGTATCCCAGATCTCCTTTGCAGTCTTCTTTTCTGCAATACTTGACAATACCGAGTCTGCCATTGCTAGGTGCAAATTGGCAACAGCATTGTCATCCATTTCTTTCCACTTTTGATCAGTGATATCTGAGGGTCTACCGTCAATTGCGTCTAGGCAATTATCTTTCCTCAAAACTGCCCTTATCTTCAATTTCCACAGGGAGAAATTACTCCCATTGAACTTCTCAATCTCAAATTTTGCTGCCATGATTTTACACCAAATTACTCCCGTGAACAATACCGTATACTGGAACAGTGATCGTAGCCCGTAAAAAGTACACCAGGTAAGTTCCCAGGAAAGAGAGGTGGGTCACTAATAGACACACTTAAATACCAAGTCTTTCCTAGCCAGAACTTTCCTAGACATGCACTTTCACACTACCACACTTTATTTCCTGCAACAAGAATAATTCTTTTCTGATGTGGAAGATCAGACGATACTGCAACCACAGAGCATACTAAGAATTTTTTTATGAACCCGGCACCTTATCACTTTACTGCAGCGGAATAGCAACCACGAACCAATGGCTCTGATACCACTGTTGGGTACCAGAGTGACGGAATAATATCACGCAGCTAAAATAAGTGATGAGAAAAGAGGAACTGAACACACAATATTTACGTGGAAAACCCTCAACAAATAAGGGAAAAACCACGGGGCAATAGTAAAGGATTTTCACTAAGTGGAAGAAATTACAACACCTCTCTCTAAATACAAGGAGAGGACAATAACACTCTCTCTTGAATATAGGAGAATACACACAAGGAGAAACCTTACAGGAAAAACTATCTCTCTCTGAATTTTTTCTCCCTGAAATGGGATGCTTGTTATGCGAGGTCACTATTTATAGGTGGGAACCTCCCCCTCTTCATCCGCTTCACGGTGATGGGAAAATAAATTTCCTTCTCACCTTCCAACTACCATCTTCTTTCAATTATTTTCATCCAAAATTTCATCCTCCTTTTTTTGACTTTTATTACCAAAGCCAAAATGGCTTTAACGTTCACAACTATTATATACTTGTAAAACAAACAAAAATATCAGCCACTCGTAACCAAAAAAATAAAAAAAATATATCAGCCACTTTATCACAAACTAATTCTTGCTTAAGTTTTCTGAAATTGTCATGAAAAACACTTAGAAGGTTTGTATTTCTTCTGTCATCAAAACATACGATACCAGCTCCTCTTATAGAAAGGAAGAGAAGAGAGAAAACAGGGTGCCGTAATTGCAAATCTCTATAAAGTAGGAAACAAATAATTAGTTAGTTCTATCTTAGGAAACGAGAGGTGGCCTCCTAATTACAAAATATTCACATCCTAATGGAATATTTAGGACAATCGAGAGATATAAAACCAAATTAATATCATTTATTGGTGGATTTCAACAAAATCCTACATAGAAATTATTAGTTTATTACCCACAAGTTTATAGAGAATGCTAACAAGTGCCCTTAGGGCATTGTTTAAGGAATCAGTAATAAAAATTTTGTATGAGAAATTGTGTGTTTAGTATATCGAAATGTGTTAAAATTAGTTTTCAAATGCAAATTTTCCTATTGTGTATTTCTTAACCAATGCCCTAAGGGCACTCGTTAGCAAGACCCTAAGTTTATTACCGAAGGAATCAATATCAAGTTCCTACCGTGGAAGGAAAACTGGATACACAGCTAATTTCGACTGCATCCATAAGCCACTGTCTTTTGACATTTCCCTCTGCGTGGTGCAAAGCTGCCACAACTTCAACGAGTACATCCCAAAGTCCTACAAAAACTTAAGCTTTAGCATAATAGCATTGACATTTGACATTTGACATTTGACATGCGAAGCATTTCCATCTTAATATGCTTCCAAGTTCCAAATTGTTTTCGAGCAAACAAACAACTACCAACTCTGATTCAATTAAGAAATAAGAACCAATGATTGTTTCAACTCAAATTTATTCGAGTTCCTGTGCCCAAAAAAAAATTACTAGCATTGACTAGCATAGCAGAAAACTAACCTCGTGATTTGGAGTTTAATATGTATGACTTCATTTTTCCCAGTTCTACCAGTGGAAGAGAACCAGTCTTCACTAGCTTTATTTTAGCACGAACCTTTTTTTGGATTTCAACAGAATTGCCAGCACTTTGGACAAACTCCTCATGTGAAACCTGTGTTTGCAAATGACTGTTTAGGTCACAGGGTTTAAACAGACATTTTGTATCTTTTAAGTTAAACCTCAATCGATTTGAATCTGCCAAGGAGGATTAACTGGAAGTAAATAACAAAACACCACATGATGGTTGAAGAAGGTACTAAACAACAGAAATGATAGCGTATACTACAAGATTATTATTAAAGTTAGAATTTAAATAATTTTCTTGAGGGCAAAAGCTGATGAAGAGATGCATTTGAATGTATGAATACCTTTAGCAAATCCAATAACCAGCTCTGAGGAGCCTTTCCTAAGCATTTTACAGCCTCAGACCACTCCTCTACAGAACTTACATCTCCTGACACTATACTGCCAGAAGATTTCACAACTGGCAATAAAGTAAATAGAGCCTCCATGCACATCTCAACCTGGGATATGTGATCAGAAGTGTCCACAGAAACTTCATCTAGGCACTCATAGAGACCTTTCCAGCATGAAATACATAACAAGCTTTTCTGGTAGGTGCCAGACTCTTCGTAGGAAGTAAATGAAGACAAGTGAATGCTCACATCTTGAAATAGTTTCTCAAGCCTGGAGCTTGAATATACTTTTACAAGGTCTGCCAGATGAATTAGCAGACATGACTGCAGATTTGATTCAAGTGTCCTGAACCTGGAAAACTCAGATAGCTCATCAAGAAAAGTTAGGAGTGAATCAAACTGACTTGCATGAGCTAATGCAAACTGTATGCATTCCTCCCTTAGAGATCCTTTCTTAAAAGCAGAATCTACTGGCAACAACTCAGCAACCTTAGCCTCATATCTCATGCAACGCCTGATAACTGCTCCCCAATCCAAACTTGGCAACCTGGGAGCTCTAGAAAGGCACCTTAATATAGCAATGACTGTGCCAACATGTAAAACTGTGCCTAGCTGAACCTGGACAAGACAAAAAAAACAGAACAATTAGATGAAACAAAAATAAAACATATAACTTTGTTAATGAAATATAGTTGTTAGATCTAGTATGTATACTGGAAATTTATCATATACAACAGGCCCTTCCTAAATCTAAAAGATAATTAGGAGAATAAGTAGTAATTATCAATTTATTATACTCAATATAGTTTCATGTAGGAGAAAGGCACAAAACCATGTGAAAGATGGAGTAATACAAGGATGAATTTCATAGAATTACCAACAGCAACAAAACTGAAGACTGAATTGTTGTCAAAGAACAGTTGTTGCAAATGACAGATGCACATACAAATTGTGACATAAAGTTCATTTACAAGACACCCACTCAGCCAAGCACCACCTAGTAAACAAATAATAATGATATTTTGTTGCATGGTGATTAATACACTAAAACAAAAAATAAAACTTTTTAATAGTTAAATTAATACTGAAATTATGTTAGCAGGGTTATTACATTTCAAAAACAATGAAAATCAATCATATTTAAACACGTCATTCATGAATGATCTCAACTATTGATTGGCTGTGCGCCATTATTTTTAACAAATGCTTAAGTTTGAAAACCAAAAACAAGCTTTATGTGAATGATTAACTGAATTAGATAAAATTATGACACAGTTTCTATAATTTTAAGAATGAATTATAGATTCCAAGATGTTAGTGTATTTATTTTGTTTTCCAACCCCCATACATGAACTAAAAAACTCCTTAGAGGGAGAGAGAAGCAGATAGAGATTGTTGAGAATAAAAGACTAATATTTGAAATATTAAAAAATAAATATGATTCACTCAAAGATTAAGAACAATTTCAAAACCAATTTACAAAAAAATATGGGCTAGAGATTTACCTCTGTGTATTTGAAATCCATAAGCCACAAACTGAGTTTCATAACCACATTCTCTTCAGAAAAGCTTTGAGAAACAGACTTTGATTTAGTTTCCGCCACATTACTATCACCATCATCACCCAAAAGTTCCTTGGATCGTAAATGATGTCGAAGGAAGGTGAGTACCCAAGAAGCAAACTGTTGTAACTGATGATTATCAGAATTCTGTGCCACAAGAAACATTTCTTGCACCAATGATGTTAAGAATGGTTCAAAGACCGTACTTGTTAGGAGAGGACCCATGACAGAAGAAGACTCCTGGTTTACATAGTAAGATATTTAAATACGAAAGAAACAACATTAAAATAACAAATATGTGATTAAAGATAGCTGATAGCATTTTATCAAAAAGTAAAATACCTTCTTCTGATAACCAGAATGCTTAGTGTAATTTGGAAAATTCATATAGACCAAAATCCCTGCCCCTGCTCCCGTAGCATTAACAGCTCCTAGCATACCACCCAAATGGACAAGAGAAGGGAAAGGATTGGAGTAACATTTCCTGAACAGTTCCAGCAATCCTTTAACACATTCAACCTCAATAGAATGAATCCCTTCATTTAGTATACAGGAAATTACTGTCCCTGCTCCAACGCATGATGCCATCAGCAAACTCTGGTGCAAAATGCCAGACTTTTTCACAGAGATTAACCCAGAAATTAATTCTTTAAAGCCGACTACAATGTGGTCCAACTCAATATCAGCCATCAATTCCATTCTCTGGCAAAAAGCCACAGTTGTGGGAAGTGCAATACATGATCCTAGTGCTAAAACAATATCAGATTCCTCCCCTTGGAAACTAGTGCTTTGAAATAGTGAATTCGCGCAAGGAAGCCATGATATTACCAAGTTTTTTATCTTCTGAACAGCCTCTAACTCTCCAGCTCTGTATATTGCACTGATGGAAGTAGCCAAACCAAGAACAAGTCCAGCAACACCCCAGATATCTTCTTCCAAATCTTCTTTGTTATCAGATAAATGTTCAAATTCTTTAACATTCACATCATACGGACCAGGTGGAAAGCATGAACATAGACTGTCCAAAACATCAGAAAATGATTGAGTTCTCCCATGTATCATTGTAGCTAAGGCTCTAACAATTCTTCCAAGTAATTCAGATTCTGGTACATTGTCCATTTCATTTTTGACAGCAGTGTCATCAGCAACTTCGACCCGGGTAAGAAGATCTTGGCATGAAAAACCCAATCCAACACCACATGCTCCTTTTACAAGGCCACTTTTGCTAAGAAAAAGAACCTGGAAGTTCACAATATCAGTGAAAATAGAGTGCCAATAACAGAAGTTGACTTCCACATCTGAAGATTACTTTCATACATCACCATTTCCTGTCCAGTACTTCACTTCCATGTGATTTGCAATCATTTAAAAAAGTGATGCAACCCATTTGAAAACTTGTGTTTGTACTTTTTAGCTTGTGTGTGTGTACACGTGCATATTATTGCCTTCTCCAATTTCCTTCTCAACTATCCAACTACTACCAAGGTAAACAGGAACCTAAGTATGCGTATCGCATGTACATATTCTCATAGATGTCCAAATTTATTTCTCCAAAAAGTTTTTGTTTGACACAAAGCTAAGGAAAGGACAGAAGGATGAGCTAACAACTTTTCCATCTAAACTGTTCAGAGAAAATCATAAGATAAACAATGCTATACTTTTTAAATTTTTGAAATTTTTAAGATTGCTGAATAGCTTTGGAGAAACCCTCTCAGCTTTGTGAATTTATAGAAACAAGAATTACAAGTGTAGTATCAAATCCCTTGATATTAGGGATTGAGTATATCTCCTATTTACAAAAGATATATGATAAACTAGGAAACTAAATCATCTATATTATCAACATATCCAAACAATTAAAACAATATCAACACTCCCCCTCAAGCTGGTGCATAGATGTCATAAGCACCAAGCTTGTTACATATGTAACTTATTCGTGAACCCCGTAGAGACTTGGTGAAAACATCTGCAAGTTGATCATTAGAGTTGACAAATGAAGTACTAATCTCCTTTGAAAGAATCTTGTCTCGAATGAAATGACAATCGATCTCTATATGTTTAGTCCGTTCATGAAAGACAGGATTAGAAGCAATGTGCAAGGCTGCTTGATTATCACAAATCAGTTGCATAGGACCCATCTCGCAAAACTTTAACTCTTGAAGTAGATGTTTTAACCATATAAGTTCACATGTAGTGAGAGCCATGGCTTGATATTCTGCTTCTGCACTCGATCTTGCAACTACACTCTGCTTCTTACTCTTCCATGAGATGAGATTACCTCCAATGAAAACACAATATCCAGACGTTGATCTCCTATCACTCGGAGATCCCGCCCAATCTGCATCTGTATAGGCAACAATGTTTGTTTGACCTCTGTTCTCATATGTTAACCATTTTCTAGGAGATCCTTTAATATATCTTAAAATACGAGTAACTGCATCCCAATGACTATCACAAGGGGAGTTGAGAAACTGACTAACAACACTGACGGCAAAGGCTATATCTGGTCTAGTCATAGTGAGATAATTCAACTTTCCCACTAATCTCCGATATCTACTTGGGTCTGAGTATGGCTCCCCCTGATTTGGCATAAGTTTAACATTCGGATCCATAAGAGTATCCACCGGCTTACAATTTAGCATCCCGGTTTCTTCCAAAATATCAAGTGCATACTTCCTTCGACAAATGGAGATACCTGCCCTTGAATGAGCAACCTCAACACCGAGGAAATATCGCAACCTGCCCAAATCTTTAGTTTGGAAATACTGAAACAAATGTTGCTTTAGTCTAGTGATCCCTTCATGATCATCACCTGTAATTACAATATCAACCACATAGACCACAAGATAAATAACCCTTTTAGACGGTGAATGTTTATAGAACACAGAGTGGTCGACCTCGCTACGAATCATGCCAAACTGCTGTATGACTTTACTAAACCTCCCAAACCAGGCTCGAGGAGACTGTTTCAACCCGTACAATGACTTCTGAAGTTTACAAACAAGACCTGACTCCCCCTGAGCAATAAACCCAGGTGGTTGCTCCATATAAATTTCCTCCTCCAACTCACCATGTAAAAATGCATTTTTAATGTCCAGCTGATATAAAGGCCAACAAGAAATAGCAGTCATGGATAAGAAGAGACGAACAGAGGCCATTTTGGCAACAGGAGAAAAAGTATCACCATAGTCAAGACCATAAATCTGAGTATATCCTTTAGCCACAAGACGGGCCTTCAAGCGATCCACTGCCCCATCAGGACCAACTTTGACAGTAAAAACCCAACGACAACCAATTGTAGACTTCCCAGGAGGAGAGGGAACAAGAGCCCAAGTATGGTTAGATTCCAAGGCTGTCATCTCATCAATCATAGCCTGTCGCCATCCTGGATGGGATAGTGCTTCCTGAACAGTTTTAGGTATAGAAATGGACGACAAAGCAAATACAAAGGCACAATGGGTGGAAGACAAACGATGATAACTCAAAAAATTATAAATAGGACGAGGATTATGGGAAGAACGAGTACCTTTGCAAAGAGCAATGGGGAGATCAGCGGAAGGCTCATGTTGGACCGGAATCGATGGAGACGGAGGAGCAGGAGGTGAGTCACTGGTGTCCACAACGGGTGCAGCTTCCAGAGTCGTAGGACGAGGACGGCGCTGGTAAGTGAGACGAAATGGCTCTGTGGGGTACCTAGGAGCAGCAGGGACAGTCTCTGATATATGCGAGACAGGTGGACTAAAAACAGGAGAATCAAAGACTGGAATAGGCAAGACTTGAGAAACAGACTCCGACAAGACCTGTGAGGCAAAGTACGGTGTATCCTCGAAAAAGGTGACATCAGCATAGATATAAGTGCGATTTGTTGAAGGAGAATAACACCTGTACCCTTTTTGAACCCGAGAATAACCGAGGAAGACACACTTGATGGCACGGGCAGCAAGTTTGTCAAGACCTGGAGCAACATTGTGGACAAAACAAGTGGAGCCAAAAACACGAGGGGGAACAGTATAAAGGGGTACCTGAGGATATAGAATAGAGTGAGGAACCTGGTTATTGAGAACAGAAGATGGCATTCGATTTATTAAATAACCTGCAGTGAGAACAGCATCACTCCAAAATTTCACAGGAACATTGGAATGTAATAGGAGAGTACGAGCTGTTTCAATGATATGGCGATGTTTGCGCTCAGCCACACAATTTTGTTGAGGTGTGTGAGGACAACTCGACTGATGAACTATACCATGAGATGCCATAAAAGCATTAAAACGGGAAGAAAAATACTCTTTGGCATTATCACTACGTAAGATACGAATAGTTTGTCCAAATTGATTGTGTATTTCAGCACAAAATTTTTGAAAAATAGTAAATAACTCAGAACATTCTTTCATTAAAAATAACCAAGTACAACGATAAAAATCATCAATGAAAGTAACAAAATACCTATATCCTAAGACAGAAGAAATACGACTAGGACCCCAAACATCGGAATGAACAAGACTAAAAGGCGACTCTTCACGACCTGTAACCTTGCTTGGAAAGGATGCCCTAACATGTTTTCCAAGCTGACATGCCTCACATTCCAATGACTGTAGATTAGAGAGATGAGGGACCATTTTCTTTAATTTATTCAAACTTGGGTGACCCAAACGACGATGAAGAAGACTGGACGACTCTGTGGCAGCACATATTGTGGAGGATGGAGGTTGTAAATAGTAGAGACCACGTGACTCAGATCCTGCTCCAATCATCTTCCCCGTACTCCGGTCCTGGATAGAAAAGGAAGTAGAAGTGAAGGTTATGGAACAATCAAGAGATCGAGTAAGTTGACTTATAGAAATTAAATTGAAAGGACATCCAGGTATAAATAAGACTGAATTTAAAGACAGAGAGGGAAGAGGTGAGGCTTGACCAATACCAGTGGCTTGTGTTTTAGAGCCATTAGCAAGGGTGATGTGATGTGGTGTTTTGGTAGAAGATAAAGCAGAAAAGAGAGAAGAATTACCGGCTATATGGTCAGAAGCACCAGAATCCAAAATCCAGGAACCAACAGGAGATGAATGAGAGAAACAAACCGTAGAATTACCAGTATGAGCTATAGTTGCTGAAGATGAGGCTTGTTGGGCTGCCTTAAGCTGAAGGTACTCCTTATATTCATCAACTGAAAAATTATTCTGACTGCCACTTTTCTGATTATCATACCCAACCTCAAATTTCTGATTGTCAGACTGCGTGACATTGGCTGACTTTTCCGGGAAACCATGCAGAGAATAACACCTGTCTTGGGTATGACCCACGCGCTTGCAATAAGTGCACTGAAGACGATCACCTCTACCACGACCACCTCTTCCACCATGCCCACGGTCTCGTCCTCCACGGTTTGCCGAATTAGAAACAAAGGCTGAGGACTCGGAAGCTGTCTGGGAGCCAATCTCGGATGTCTCCATTGGTGACGGAACTCGTAGAAGACGATCGATGAGTTCCTCCACCGTGGGGATGTTAGGATTAGTTAGAGCTTGATTCCGGACAGATTCAAAGTCCTTATGTAAACCGTGAAGAACAAAAACCATATACATATTATCAAGTTTTGCTAGTACCTTCGTAAGATCATCACCTGTTATAATGCGCTTAATATCATCAATAACAGACTGTGCTTTGTTCAGATAAGAGGGAAGATCATGATCTGTCATCTGAAGAGTGGCCAAATTGTGGACAGAGGCATAGAGGTGTTGTAGGTCATTGGAATAGACATTTTGAGCCTTCTTCCATATTTCATAACAAGTTTTGTACGGGCGAAAGTGTGCCATCAGCTTCTGATCAATAGACTGCCATAAAAGAGAGACCAACTGATAATCTGCCCGTTTCCATTCATCACGAATTTTCTCATCAATCTCTGCTTGCTTCTTGGTGAGATGTTCATAAAGCCCTTGACCTAAAAACCAAACTTCAACCGCATTGTACCAATCCACAAAATTCTTACCATTGAGTTTTTCCGATGTGATAATGGGACTTCCAGAGAAGGCAAAAGAGATAAGACCCTTCCCTGTAGACCCATGACCAGAAGCAGAGCCAGAACCATCATCAGAACCTTTGGAAGTGGGGTTTGGATCGGACATGGTGAGAAGGAGAAGAATGAAGTTTCCTGAAAACTGACTTTGATAGTCAAAAGGGGGCCAGAGGACGCCGGCGAACAGGGCGGAGATGACGCGCAGTCGAAACGGCACGTGGACGATGACGCGTGGCGTTCACGCGCGCGAGAACCTGAGGACGACGGCGGCGCTTGACGGCGCGTCGGGAGGAGAACGGAGATGGGTCTTCTCGGAGATGAATCGCCAGCGTTTTCTGAGTTGTCCGGCCACCTTAATTTGGTGATCGGAGATAGTGGCCGTTGACGGTGGCCGGAAACAGTGGCCGGAGAAAGGTTCTTGACCAGATCGAACCCTAGCTCTAGATACCAACTTAAGATTGCTGAATAGCTTTGGAGAAACCCTCTCAGCTTTGTGAATTTATAGAAACAAGAATTACAAGTGTAGTATCAAATCCCTTGATATTAGGGATTGAGTATATCTCCTATTTACAAAAGATATATGATAAACTAGGAAACTAAATCATCTATATTATCAACATATCAAAACAATTAAAACAATATCAACAGTTCTTACAACTTGTTTTCTAAAACAGATTTCACTTTTGAAAAAAAATCAAGAGTAGAAAGAATCAGGCCCTAGATCTTTAAAAAAAAATGAGACAACAGACATTCTTTAAAAAGAAGAGAACAAGTATACCTCAAGAAGTCCTGTGATGTTATGATATCTCTGTTTATGATCTGTAACATGAAGAGAACTTGAGATTAATCCAAGAGAGATTGCAGCAGACCATTGTCGGTGTTCATGTTCGTGCTGGAGTAACCACTCCAAAAGAAACTTTGAAGCAGCAGATTTAACAGCATGAACAGATGGAGGCAAAACCTGAAAATAGCAAAGCCAGAAATCGTGACAATCTGATGTTAATTACACAGGAGTGAGGAGACATTAACCAGAATATTCAAGAGAGTTGACTTAAGCATAACCCTAAGTGTAACCATAGACATCAGTTACCGCAACGCATATCAGGTTGAGGTATATATGACATTCTAAGACTGAATTACTTCCAAGATAATTTGTATTGCAAAAATGTTCATATAAGACGTGGTTAATACTTAGTACCCATAGAATTACAAGTTCCATAATCCCAACAATGGCATATATGTTGAGATGCCAATATGCAGCAAAGATGATAAGTCACAAGCTATAAAGATTAAAAGTGGTACGAAACCATGGAAAAGCTCCTCACCACACAGAGTGCACCAATAGCCAGTGCAATATTTTCAGCAGCTCTAGGTATAGCTTCATCTGCTCTGGCTACCACACTCTGCATGAAAAGCATGCAACAAAACAACCTACATCAGATATGACAGCAGTACTTGCACATAACTGACTAGTGAGCTAAAAGATATTCTGTAATGAGAAAACACTAAGCTAAACCTTTAGAATATCACTAGCAGCTTTAGAAGTTTTATCTAGGACACTCAATTGTGCTTTGGCATCATAGGATAGAATGTAAGCCCTCATCCAACGTCGCATAAAGCCTTTCCATGATTGGAGCGCCATAAGTGCAAGCAAGATATTTCTTGAGAGCTGAAGAGAAGCAGCTATTTCCACCAGAGCATTCTCATACCCAGCATGCACATCTCTTACCCTCTGAGTACTTAAAATATCAGATTAAAGAGCAGTCAATTCGCAAGAGATTATATCTAATCTATTGATATCTTACTTTTGATGCCGGATGTTCATTCACATCTTTAGGAGTGAAAGAAAAACAAAACAAAGCTGCGCCAGGTAATTCTCTAGTTTTTACCTTCCCTGCATATAAAATGTGTCAAGGCATATTCAAATAACGCAAACAAAATTAATACATTAAACCAGATAGCGTCTAATAAGATAATTAATGACAGAATTTACACCATCCCATTGAAGGAACAATTCACATTTTTTCATATGAAGGTGTTGTAAATATGTAAATCGTGTATTTATTGTATTAGGCCAATTAATCAGGCCCATTAGGTATAGCGTTGCCTATATAATCTTATTAGTGCTTGTAGTCATTACAACATCAATACTATTCAATATATTTTTCCACATGGTATCAAGAGCTCCCAGTCTTGGGGGTCTCGCTTCCGCACAAAAACCCTAACCGCTTCATTGCGGATTTTTCTAGCTATTTAGACGTCACCGACTACTGTTCAGTCCTGTCTGCCGCCATCCGTTGCCGATATTGCACCGGTGACCACCCCATCTGGTCTGCCGTCCAAAAACCGGCCAGAACCCAGAAGCGCGCGGCCATCGGACACCGTACACGCCACCACGTGGCAACGCAGCTCCCGCCACTCTCGGGCGCGTGTAAGCCATGCGCCGCCTTCTGGCCACCGTTTTGTCGCGCGCTTCTCACTGCAGCACCGTCGAACCTTCCCCAATCCGTTTGAGGGGTTCTAATAGTGATCCGAGGTCATTTTTTCATGGGTCTATTCGAAGCCTCGTTCGTTCTCGTTGCTGTTCGCATTTGAGTTGTTTCCGGGACCAAAAAAATCACTATTTTAGTAAGCCCTCTGGATTTTGTTCTCTGGCAATGACTGGTAAGAGCTTTTGCTCCCTCTCCTTTACTGCCACTGGTACTATCCCTACGGATGCTTGGATTCTTGACTCTGGTGTTACTGATCATATGACCTTCCATTCCAAATTGTTTTCCTCCTATACATCACCTTCCAATATTCATTATATTGTTGATGGTTCTCGTACCCATGTTGTTGGTTCTGGGAATGTTGATCTTCAACACTTATGAAAACTGTGCTTTATGTTCCCGAACTCTCCAGCAACTTAATTTCTATTCATAAGCTTACTCAAGACCAGAACATTGCAGTAACATTTTTCCCTTCTCATTGTATTTTTCAGGATCTTGCCATGGGGAGGATGATTGGAGTTGCTAAGTAACAGGGAGGGTTGTACTATATGTCTGGTCAGAAGGTGCAGTCTTCTTGCTTACAGTCTCAGTTTGAGTCTCACTCTCTTGCATCACAGGTCTGGCATCAGCACAAGCGTCTTGGACATCCTCCTTTTTCTCTAATTAAGTCTATGTTTCTGTCTTTGTTTTTACAACAGTCTGTTGAGTCTTTTAAGTGTGGCATTTGTCAGTTTGCTAAACACCTTTCCTTCTAGTTTTAAGAAAAGTGCTGAACCATTTGATCTTATACATTCTAATGTTTGGGGACCAGCCCCTATTTCTAACATTTCTGGTACGAGATGGTTTGTTTCCTTTATTGATGATTGTACTCGAGTAACTTGGCTTTTCTTGATGAAGGACAAATCAAAAGTACCCCAACTTTTTGTTCAATTTTATCATATGGTGCAGACACAATTTGGGAAAGGCATTAAAAGATTACGTTCGGACAATGGAAAAGAATGTCAATCATAGTCTTTCGAGTTTTAATAATAAATAGGGCATCATCCATGAATTTACATGTGTTGACACCATGCAACAAAATAGGGTTGCAGAAAGGAAAAATCACCATTTACTTGAAGTTGCTCGAGCCCTTCTCTTCCAAATGTCAATCCCAAACTCATATTGGGGAGAAGCAGTACTGACAGCTGCCTATCCGATTAGTCGAATACCATCTCGTGTTCTAGGTAATGTTAGTCCTGTTCAGTTTATGATCTCACACTTTCCTTCTGTCCCTATCATGCAGAGTCTAGAGTCTCAGGTATTTAGATGTGTTGCCTTTGTTTATGTTTATAAGCAGCATCGAACTAAGTTGGATTCTCGTGCAGTTAGTTGTGTCTTTCTTGGTTATGCACCTAACAAAAAGGGATACAAATGCTATCATCCTTCCAGTCGTAAGTACTTTATCTCTATGGATGTTACCTTCCATGAACATGTGTCATTCTTCACTCGCCCCCAGCTTCAGGGGGAGAGCAATAATTTGGAATCTGAGTCCGAGTTTCTCCTCCTTGTTCCTCGTCTGCCCGAGTAACCTATTCCTCAGTCACTTATTCTTGAGTCACCTGTTTATGAGCCTCCCGTTTTTTAGTCACCTTTGTCTTTTGTCTTACAAGGAATCTGCACCTAGAACGCCAGCAAAGAACAAAGCTAATGAGCCAACATTGGTGTATCAGAGGAGAGTAAAACCCAACCTGGTCCAGAAACAACCTCAACTGTCCGAACCGGAGGTATGTACTGAAAATAATCCACCCACTTTTGATTCTCAGTATTTTGATACTCTTGACCCTGATCTAGATGGCTTACCAATTGCGATGAGAAAAGGGAAAATGTCTTATGCCAAGTACCCTATTTTTCAATTTATCTCCCCTAAACATCTTTCCCTGCAGCATCAGAGTTTTATTGCAGCTGTTGACTCTGTGAGAATACCAGCATCTGTTCAAGAGGCACTAAAGGATACAAATTGGGTCCAAGCTATAGATGAGGAGATGAAAGCACTTGAAAGGAATGGAACTTGGGAAATTGTTGAGAGGCCAGGGGGAAAATAACCAATTGGTTGCAAGTGGATTTATACAGTCAAGCATAAACCAGATGACACTCTTGATCGATACAAAACAAGACTAGTGGCAAAGGGATATACTCAGACCTATGACATTGACTATTGGGAGACATTTGCTCCTGTGGCAAAGATGAACATTGTTTGTATTTTACTCTCTCTTGCTGCTCACTCATGGTGGGACCTTCACCAGTTTGATGTCAAAAATGTGTTTTTGCATGGAGACTTAGAGGAGGAGGTGTATATGGAGAATCCTCCGGGATTTGGACCCACTAGTGGAACAAACAAAGTGTGTAGATTAAGGAAGGCTTTATATGGACTTAAACAGTCTCCTCGGGCGTGGTTCGGGAGATTCACAAAAGCAATGGTGTGACTGGGTTACAAGCAGAGTCAAGGAGATCATACACTTTTCTTCAAACATTCACAGGGAGGAAAACTAACTGTACTTCTTGTTTATGTTGATGATATCATTATTACAAAGATGACTTGGTTGAAAGACAACCACTCAAGGAGAAATTATCTTCAAAGTTTGAGATGAAGGACCTCGGGAAACTTAAGTATTTCTTGCGGATTGAGGTGGCCTACTCAATACAAGGCATTTTCATTTCTCAAAGAAAGTATGTGCTTTATCTTTTGAAGAAAACATGCAAACTTGGATGTAAACCTGCAGGTGTTCCCATAGAGCAAAATCACAAATTGAGCATCGAAGAGAAGAGTGCTAAAGTTGACAAGGTCCAATATCAGAGACTAGTGGGGAAGTTGATATACTTGGCACACACTAGACCAGATTTAGCATATACGGTTAGTGTTGTGAGCCAATCCATGCATGATCCGAGGGTGAGACACTTGCAGGCTGTAGAGCGTGTTCTGCAGTATCTCAAAGCCACTCCAGGGAGAGGGCTCTTGTTCAAAAGAGGTGGAAGCCTAACTATGGAAACTTATACCGATGCTAATTATGCAGGTTCAGTGAGTGATAGAAGGTCCACTTCAAGCTATTGTGCATTTTTGTGTGGGAAACTTGTCGCTTGGAGAACTAAGAAGCAAAGTGTAGTGGCTCAATCAAGTGTTGAGGCAGAATTTAGAACTATGGCACACAGAATCTGTGAGCTATTGTGGATGAAGATTGTGCTTGATGACTTGAAGATAAAGTGTAAAGGCCCTATGAGGTTGTTTTGTGACAACAAATCGACTATCAGTATTGCTCATAATCCTGTTTAGCATGACAGGACAAAACATATTGAGATAGACCGACACTTTATCAAGGAGAAGCTGGATAGCGGGCTGATAACTACGACTTACATTCCTTCTGGGCATCAGCTGGCAGATGTGTTAACAAAGGGCTTACCAACAGAACGATTCAGTCAACTTACTTGCAAGCTGGGAATGATAGATATCCATTCACCAGCTTGAGGGGGAGTGTTGTAAATATGTAAATTTTGTGTATTTATTGTATTAGGCCCATTAATCAGGCCCATTAGGTATAGCGTTATAATCTTGCCTATACTCATTACAACATCAATAATATTCAACATATTTTTCCACAGAAGTTAATTATTTTTTCTTCATTTGTTGCATTAACCCACAAGGAGCCCACAAAAGTGATATGGCAGATACATACATTTCTAAAAAAAGGGAAGACTCAAATTAAGCATTTTTATTTTTATTTCTTTACCACTATTGATCTGAATTACTTCTCAGTAAGCATTACTATGACAGGGGGGGTTGATACCACCATACCTGAAGAAAATATAACCTGTGGAAACACATCCATCAACTTTTCAATCTTACTTCCTGTTGTAACTCTTTTCTCCTTGATTGATCTCCGACGATTTCTGAGGCAAATGGACAGAAAATTATCAAATTTAATCATATTATCACATACAGAAGATCAGTAAACTGATTGTAGGATATAATAGTTTACATGTGCTCATATGTTACTATCTTGACTTGAAAATCCTCCATAACCTTGAGCACTTCGTGATTTGTCTCAGATAAGAACAGCTCCAAATTCCTTTTCTTAAAATCTGGAATACTTATTTCAAGCTGTGATATCTGGGTAGTGGTAACAAAATATTAATGGATAAAGTGGAAATTACTGTTTTTTAACAAAAAAAAACATAGTTCAATCATGCACAGCAAGGCTTGCAGCAATGGATATACTTCATATTGGGTAAGTGCCTTGAGGGCTGAAATTCTTGCTTTTGCCCACTGTATCTCCTGACCAGATGTAACTACATCCCATATAATTTGCACCACAACCTTTGATGCTTCTGGATATGCTTCTGCATCCATTGCACCCCACCTTAGTAGAAGGCAAATGCTGCCAGAAGAGACCAAATTATGAGGAAGTGTCTTTTATTGAGACAAGAGGATGACAATTTAACATTAGAAATTCTGTAGTACTCGAGGAGTGGAGGGGGATTCGATCAAAATACCATAGAGAGGAGCATATATCTTAAACAATATTTATCAAATAAGTGATAGTCTATCAGATTTCGAAACTATAATACACTCTAACAGAAGAAAATTTACCACCATCACTGGTATAGTCAACGTCAATAGAATAAAAATGTCTGCTTATAGCCTTAGGCAGGCTTACCTATGTGCAATAATAGGATCAGCATGGTAGCCTTGCAGATGCTTTGCAATGACATCCCATGCAGTGTAAAAATCTAAACAAACAAGACAGCATATCTGATCAGAATGCTTTAATTTTACATCACAAAACAAAGCACAATCTAATATAAACAATTTTTCATTAACCTACTAGTATAGTCTTATTCCAGAAATCTAACTAAACATAAAAAAGTTACCAATCACATCTGCTTCACAAAGGTGGGCAAGGCTTTGCAAGCCAAGAGCTTTAATTATAGGATCTTGGCTCTCAATGCACGACTGTTTACTCGAACATAAAACCATGAATTATCAGAAAAGCATGCACTGATAAAAGAGAATTAAGAAAACAATATATAGGCAGGGCATACCGAAACAGACAAGACAAGGTCAATACCCCTATCAGGGCTTTTATGGCAAACATCTCGAATGGAAGCAGCCATGCTGATACAGATAGCTCTCTCTGACATGAAATCAGCGAACCCTTTAGGAAGCAATACACCCTAAATATCGAGATAGAGAAATATAAAATAAATTAGGAAAATTACGATCCAGAAAGACTTTGAAGTAACTAGAAGGCGGTATAAGAGAGTCAAGCAAATTGGCATCTCAACAATGAAAATCTTTAAAATATGCTGTAAGGACAACTATTAGAAAGATAAAACAGGACAATCAAGGTGCAGAGTTGTCAGATTGCATGTAGGTTTGCACAAAACCATTCGACGTGACCTTGCACATATCCGCAAGTAAATACAATGGTGCATAAAAAGTGTGAGCCTAGATCTTTAAAGAGTTATTTATGAAGCATCAAAATCTTATGGCTATAAGATTTTTTTTTTATTTTTTATTTTGGTACAAATGAAAAGAACAAAAAAAAAAAACTACACTCTCGTGAAAAGAGCCCAAAGCATCGGTCCTGATAAACCCCAATTTATTACTTCCTCTCCATCAACAATTTCTACTCCCTCAACCCGTTCTAAAAAAATTGGATTTCCCGTAATAAGTTTTTGATATTCACCGGATGATGTTGGTACTCTTTTCACAAGTATAGTTGTGTTTTGTTCTTTTCATTTGTACCAAATAAAAAATAAAAAATTCTTATGGCTTAATAGCTACAAGGTTGAGCTCTCGTAGAGTGCTGAGAAGCTAGCATCCCCTCCCCATAAAAAGACGCACATGACATTATCTTTGCCTAGAAGCAATTATAATTCTTGCTTCTCCTAACTACCTTCTACATACCAAAAAAAGTTCAAAGTAGAGTGTTGGAAAGCCGCCTTAATTGCGGTCCCGCCCCTAGTCGCCTTAATTGCGGCAACTTTGAGCTGCCTTCATTGTAGCCCCTAGCACCTTCATTGTGTTGGGTTTGAGGGGTGTGTTTAGTCCCACATCGCCTAGAGATATGGCCTTTGTAGTGCTTATAAGGCTTGGGCAATCCTCACCTTACAAGCCGGTTTTGTGGGATTGAGTTAGGCCCAAAATCTAAGATAGAGCACTAGCAAAAAATATAAAAATAAATAAATAAATAAATAGGTTCCACCAGCAGGTGGGACTATTGGAACTCTCAATTGTTTATTTACACTCTCAATTAACCAATCATAATTTTATAAAATGCAAAACTAAAATCATGATTGATGAGTAGCGGGAGTGTGGATATGCAATTTGGAGTGCCAATAGCATTACCCTCCAGCAGCTAGTTTTGAGAATCAATAACAGAGTCCGAACTAGACATAAATAGATTTTGTCAAGAGTGTTCTCAATTTTAAATTATCAGCTAACTAAAAGAAAACCTAGAAACCAAGTTATTGTCTTTATATCTATGAATAAATTATGTCCTCCATGCAATATACACACATGGTAAAATAGATCCTGCTCCATAGAACTAAGGGATAGAATATATACCTCACCATGACCTTACAGCAGTTACACATATATAAATTCTAAACAAATAATAGAAATGGAATAATTTCAATCTGTTCAACTTTATTAGGAGAGAACTTTTCATAAACAAATACAATTAACAATACCATTTCTTTAACCAATTATTTCATATGGTCTGCACTAAATAACATTTATGTCCACCTAAAATATTTAGGTTGTGTAGCACTGGACGGTACAGGAAAGAATAGAACAAAAAACTTACTTGTAAACTTGCAAAGGCTCGATCATTGATCTCCCAGGTACGGCACAGCAATCGAATTGCGGTAGCATACAGCGAGCTGTATGTGGCAAAAAAAAAAACTTAAAGCTGAATTGCATTGATATTCAATATTTTGAAGAAAGTATGAAGGCCAAATTTTAGTTTCAAGGCCAGCATGACATTTGAGGACCACAATGAATTTTCTATCATAAAACCAAACATCCCCGTAATGGGGAAGTGGTAGTGTGGCACATTCAGGCTAAACAGTCCCATCAAGCGTTCAAGATTTCTAAGAACACTATTTGAGATTTATGAGCACAAGTACACATGTGACATATCATTTGCAAAGAATATTTAAAACTAGTAATACAGATGATTTATGTCACTATGGTCCATTTTCCAATTCCAAATATATATGATAGCATCTGAGTTCAAAAATTTAGATCAATGGTTTGAAGTGATACTCAATGTCAGAATACTAGAAAAGGGACCTCAATGCCACAACATCATTGCTATAAAAAAAGGATATCAAAAGGTGAGAGTACTGCAAAAAAGATAATTTCAAAAAAAGGAGAAAGAAAGAGAATCAAACAAATATACTATCTAGCAAAGCACCCACACTTTTGCATCTTTGTTAAGCATTGGCAAGATAGTTTGAACTACAAGTGGATTCATCGCTGAGTGTGAAGCAAGTGATGGCAGCATTTCAAAAATTTTTAGCTGCAACAACAGTTTAAAACTAAGAAAAAAATTTATCATACTTACAAATGATGGAGACAAAAGAACAAAGTAAACCATGCAATAAATGCCAGTACAGAAGGGAGAAGTTACCAACATATCATGGCTAATGGCATCTTTTCTTGTGAATATATTACTGTAAAACATAATTGTTAGCAACAAAGAAACTCCCAGTTTGGGATCCATAAGAGCAATGGAAGACAAAAAATCAACAGCAGTAGCACCCATTGATGGATGTATCAATAAGACACCACCAACAGCAGCGAGTAACAAGGGCATCTCTGCATGGGCATACATTGAGATAATATAAATCTCTTGCATCATTTAACACAATTATGCCAAATAACTCCATTCCCAAAAGCTAAAGGGTTATACCAGTCAAAAATACTTCCTGAAAATGTGTGAGAGGTAACAAAGATTTTCGTTGGTCAATAACTGACAAACAGAATCCTCTTACTTGAGACACCCAAGATATTGATCTATCATGCATCATTTCACTGTTATTCATGCCATTTAAAGCCAAATTCAGAAGAGAAATTGTGGAACAAGATTCTCCATCCTGAAACAACAGAAGGATAGAATTTCTAAAATCCTATTGCTGTTGGGCTAGAAAACTAAAAATAGCTATAATTCTCATTATTTTACGGTCCTATTGCTAGTCACACAATTTGTGAGCTTGCGTATGAATATTCAAGACTACAGCATTTTAACGTTTCAAGTTAAAAATAAATACTATATAATCTGTGTAGATTATGTCCATGTGTATGCGCAACATTTGAAACAGGAAAATAAAAAACCTATACACCAAATAAAAAACCTGATACCACAGAAGTCGCAAAAGTCTTGAAACAATAATTCCTGGCGTGCTAAGATAATGAACTCCCTCCTCAATGATTGGTTTGTCTTTTGGTGCCACAATCATCTTTACAAGGAGCTTCTCCAAGAGAAGAAGCAAATCGGCAGCCAGACCTTTCACAGATTTCGAAGGAGATGACATAAGGCTGATGACAGGAAGTACGAACAAAATCTCTTCAACTGAAGTGGATTTAGTTATGCTGATAGCATCATCTGCATTGGTAATTATTATGACAAATAGATTATAAAAAAGTTATGACGTTAAAGGGAGAATCAAATTCACATAAGTGCAGGGATTATTTAGGAAGTTGAGCATCAGCAAATTTTTATCTTGCAATGAAAGATAATCTTGTATCAAGTACTATATAATGGTATTCCGGATCGTGGAAGATGGTTGATAGAACCTTTATCAGTAAAATGAGTACTCTTTTGTATTATATGAAAAAGTAAGGAAAAGGTACAGAAAAGTAAGAGCATATAGCTCCCAAGTCTGAGATATCCTCAAGACTCCCTAATTACAATGTAATACTTTCCATAATCCCCGTCATTCTTTTACCCATCTCATATAAAGGATTCTCCTAACAACTTTCCTAACAAACTCAGCATACTCAGCCCGAATGGTAATAACAGACCCTCTCACATCATTTCCCTGTGACACCCTCATTCTCTACAGTTCCCATTTGGTGTTGTTGCTGTTTTGGGCCTTCGGGTACAAACCAAGAGAGGTTTACCCGTATTATTGGGTTGTTGGGCCAGATTCCTAACAATACCACCTGCTGTAGAAGCTGTCTTGTCCTCGAGACAGAAAGCAGGGAACAGTGCTGTGATAGAGGCTGCATCTTCCCAAGTGGCCTCCTCTGCAGGCAGTGTCTTCCAAAGGATGAGCCACTCCGAAACACCGACACGTTTTCCTTCCCTGATAGCTAGGCCTAGCACAGCTTCGGGAACAGGTGGTTCAGGGCTGTCTGATGCCATATCTGGAGGCAGGGATGCTGCAATAGAGCTGCTGTGCACTGAGCATTTAAGCTGGAAACGTGGAATACAGGATGAATGCGGGCTGAGTCAGGTAGTGATAGCCTATAGGGCACCTCCCCAATGCGAGAAACAATCCGAAATGGCCCAAAATATCTTGGGGACAGCTTAGAATTGATCCGCCTAGCTACCGATTGTTGCCAGTGAGGGCGTAGCTTGACATAGACCCAATCCCCTACTGCAAATGTGACTTGTCTACGGTGAGTGTCTGCATACTTCTTCATGCGTTGCTTTGCACGATGGAGATGATATTTAAGTTGTCTTAGGACCTCGTTCTGATCAGCCAAAACAGCAGCTACCGATTCCACGGCTGTTTCCCCTTTTAGGTAGCGAATGACTGAGAGGGGAGGTCTGCCATCCACTACCTCAAAAGGAGACTTTCTTGTGGCAGAACGGGGAGCTGTATTGTACCAGAATTCTGCCCATGACAACCAAGAGTACCACTGCCACGGCTGTTCCAAGGCAAAACAGCAGAGAAAAGTCTCCAAGCAACGGTTAACTACCTCGGTTTGGCCGTCGGTTTGTGGGTGATAGGAGGTGCTCATCCGAAGTGAGGTCCCTTGGAGTCGGAACATCTTTTTCCAGAACTTACTAAGGAAGAGGGTGTCACGATCACAGACTATTGACTTAGGAAAGCCATGTAACTTCACCACATTCTTTATGAAGAAATCAGCCACAGTTTTAGCAGTGAAAGGGTGTCACAGTGGTATGAAATGTGCATGTTTGAAAAGACGATCAACAATCACCATGATAACTTCATACCCATGTGACCTTGGTACACCGGAAATGAAGTCCATAGAAACGTCTTCCCATATCAGTTCTGGAACCGGGAGGGGCTGCAACAACCCAGCTGGGGACATGGCTTGAATACTTATTCTTTTGACAAACAAAGAAGCTGCGGATATGTTCCATGTGGTGCTTCATTCCTTTCCAAAAGAAGCTCCCTGCCAGCTTCTTATATGTCTTGGTGAACCCCGAATGTCATCCCATTGGTGTGTCATGAAACTCAGTCAGAAGTGTGGGAATGAGGCTTGAACTTTTGGACAACACAAGTCTGCCCTTGAAGAAAATGAGGCTGTCTCGGAGAGTGTGATTTGGCAAGGAAGTGGGATCGGACTGCAATGATTGCTGTAGCTTTTCCAACTCAGGATCTGCTTGAATTTCCTCCCAAATCTTAGGAAAATCTACCCAGTAAGGACTGATGGACATGGCCGAGAGATCAATTGGATGAGCCTTTCTCGAAAGTCTTATTTTCGGGCACGGGCTTGTAGATAACTTCAAACTGAAATCCCATCAACTTAGATAACAAACACTGCTGATCTGTGGTAGTAATTCGCTGATGTAACGGGTGCTTGAGGCTGCGATCATCAGTGTAAACTTTGAAACTCCTACCCAAGAGATAATGCCTCCAATGCTGAACGGATAGAGCTAGAGCCATGATTTCTTTCTCATAAACCGATTTAGATAAGGTGCTAGAAGACAGAGCTTTACTATAATATGCAATTGATCTGGGTCCGCATTCCTGCATCAAAACTGCTCCTATCCCTTGCCCAGAAGCATCACATTCAATGATGAACTCCTTAGAAAAATCCGAGAGTGTCAAGACTGGATAGGAGTCCAAGCACTATTTGAGTTGCTCAAAAGCCTATGCTTGCTCATTCCCCCAACTGAACCCTTCCTCTTTCTTGGTCAATGTCGTCAATGGTTGATCAATTTTACCATAATTCTGGATGAACCGCCGATAGTATCCCGTGAGGCCTAAGAACCCTCTTACCGCCTTAACATTCTGAGGAATTGGTCAATCAAGGACAGCTTGGACTTTGGAGGGATCCAATTCCACACCCTGGGCAGAGATGACATGATCGAGGTCGACCTTGAGATGAGTGAGGAGTGTTAGAACGGCCTTGAGATTAGCTAAATGAGCTTGCCAAGTGGGACCGTAAATCAGAATATCGTCGAAAAAGACTAGAACACATTTACGCAGCAGTGGTTGAAACACCGAATTCATAGTGGACTGAAAAGTAGTGGGGGTATTCACAAGCCCAAATGGCATCATAAGATATTTGTAGTGTCCTTCATGGGTTCTAAATGCCGTCTTGTAGATGTCCTCATCCCTGACTCGAATTTGGTGGAAGCCGGACTTAAGATCAATAGTTCGTCTAACAGCTCATTGATTATGGGGATCAGGTACTTATTAGTAATTGTTACCTTGTTTAATGCTCTGTAATCCACACACATACGCCATGATCCATCTTTCTATTTAACTAGGATAACTGGGCTTGAAAAGGGGCTTGTACTGTGGCTGATTATGCCATCCGAGAGCATTTCCCCCACCTGTTTCTCTATTTCATCCTTGTGGTGATACAGGTACCAGTAGGGCTGGACACCAACTGGTTTGACTTCCGGTGTCAAGGTGATGGCATGGTCATGGGTCCTATGTGGAGGTAGGCCCTTGACCATGTTGAAAACAGCACCATATTGATCCAAAACTCCTTTCAATTCCGGGCTCATAGACTCATAAACTGCTCTCTTCTCATGGTCTAAACTATTCTGATCCTCTCCTCTCCCAAACTCAGTCACGGCTACCGACAAAACCCCTTGTAGGGAAGAGTTGTGCAGATGGTCCTTGACATGATAACCTCTGAGTGTGATTAAACGACCTTGCTCCTCAAAACTGATGGTCTTCTTTTTCCAATCCATCATTGTCTTGCCACAAGTTTCTAACCATGCCACCCCGAGGATAACATCAACCCCATCCAGGTCTAAAACATACATGTCCACAGTCATGGTATATCTGTCCACTTTGATCTCAAGTGCCTTACAAATTCCCTGAGAAAAGCATCTACTACCGTTTCCCAGTCCCACACAGAATTCCTTTGTTTCAGTGACTCTTAAGCCTAAGGAGCTTACCAACTCCCTAGCTATGAAATTATGGCTAGCCCCACTGTCCACCACGAGAATGATCGGGTACCCTGCTAAAGCTCCCTCTAATTTAATCGTTGTTGAGCGAGCCAACTCCCTGGGTTCGAGACCCTATAGTCTAGAGTTTGACAGATCATTTTTACTCCTTCGTTCACCTTCTCCTCTGTGGCTATGAGGGATTCGTCGGTCGACTCCTCCCCTTCAAAATTCATGTGTCGAAGGTGCTTATCTGGGCATACATGGGTTGGACTATAGTGCTAGCCACACTTAAAACATCCCCTCTCCCATCATTTCCCCGTAACACCCTCATTTCTACATTCCCATTTGGTGTTGTTGATGTCTTGGGCCTTCGGGTATAAACCAAGAGAGGTTTACCCATATTATTGCGCTGTTGGGCCAGATTCCTAACAATGGTATACATAAGGCACACATAACCTACTTGCCAAATAGTTAACAAACCAATCACCTTAAAAGCGGTCTCCTGGAAAATGCATAAATTTTTCTACGAAAAATGAATGCCATTGGCATTGATTAATTTTTTTATTTTTTTTTTGGGATAATCCATTGTCATAGATTAACTAAGAAGTTAGAACTCAAAGAAAATTCAAAAAGCAAATGTTACAAATTGAATGTATGCATAAACCTCAAAATAGGGATAGCAATGTAAAACTTACCATTATTGTATTTCCACTTCAGGATTAAGAGAAGGAGTTTCATTATAGAAATTTGTTCATGCTCAAGCTCTGATCGAACAAGGATTATGAATAATGATATCATAGTAGATGACAATCCAGGAACCCATTGCAATGCAAGATCTTTCTGTACAGACAACAAGCGCCTTGAGAGTTCAAATATGGGCTCATGGGTACCAGGCTGCCACAGAAGACACGTAGACAGAGAAAAAATTGTTTCCAGAAATTCAACAGCACATAGTTGAGCCTCGGTAATCAGCTGCTGACAGGGATCAAGAACAATACAAAGAAAAGGCATTTATTATTATTAACCAAGGAAAAAACATCATGGAAGTAACAGATGCCAATGTGAACAGTAAATTACAAGGGACGCACCGGTTTATTTCCAGCCAAAGATTTCATTACCACAATATATGCCTCCACCACATGTTCTACAACAAATATAAAGTTCCTGTAGTCCTAAGAAGTAAGAAGGTCCGAAAAGAAAACAACAATAAGATAATTATTTCATTCCACCTTATACCACCCCAATAAAACATAACAAGCACTGAGCAAAATGAAAAACTAATTCCACCCAACATATCCAATGCTTCTTCTCACAATTTCACTTACTTCGGAGGTCTTGTGTGGAAGATACTTAAGGCATCCTATAAGCAGCTTAAAAACAGGCATGCACTCTGATGGAAACGAGCAACAAAATGACACCATAGACGATTCGAGTTGCATTGCAAATGAAGACGAGGATGACTCTGAAACTAATAATCTTATGATTGAGAAATTCAACAAGGGCCTCAAAAATTCACATACTTCCACCATTCCCAGCCGCTTATTCTGCAACATAAACAGCAACACTTGCCGCAGGAGTTCCGGTTGAACTTCCAACCGGCATGACAACACCTGTCAAGAAAACTCACAGTTTATTCAAGACTCAACAGTGTCTGCACACACATTTTAATGAATTTCTTTCCAATTTTTGTTTTTGCTTTTTCATCGAACGTCAATACTTGCACAAACTTACACTCACAAAATCCTAACATAATCTCATATGCAACACTCTAGTCCCACTGTCACTTTTACCTGTATGTTCCAAATTGTGCACATACCTCACATTCTTCTCTTTGTCCTAGTGAAATTTTCTTTATCAAAAATTTTAAAAAGAAAAACCATACCCATTTTGCTAATTCGAAGCAAGTTTATATCTTTAAGATACCAATAAATATGAAAATTAGGAATTTATCTGTAAGGGTTCTAAAGTGGGCAGACCTATTTGAATTTTCCTCGAAAACATAGGGACCTATTTGAATTTTTTTTCAAAAAATTTGAGGATCCAGACGAGTGAATGGAACACTTTAACTCTAACAGAATAGTGTACAACCCAATTATAAATTTTCTATGAGCACAGATACCCAATTACAAACCTTTAAATTTACAAGGACCTATTTGAAAATTATCCAATAGTTAAAGGAGATACAGATTAATTTAACCAATAAAGAATAGGAATAATTCCAACACAAAAACAAAAATTAATAATAAATTATAAGTCTTAAATTGTTGTGACCTTAACAAAAGGGTGAGTCTCGGTGGAAGTGAAACGGCAAGAAGCATTGTTGTTCTGGAAAGCGTAGCGAACGAGGAATCCCAAACCCTTGACGAAAACGGATACGAATTTCGGGTCGGATCCTTCGAGTGCGGATTGGAGCTCCAGCAAGGCGCGAGAAACGGTGATGACGGAATCTGTGACGAGGCGGCAGAGCTCCCTCACGGACTGGTCGACGACGTTAGGGGAAGAAGAGTTGAGACAGTGAGAGATAGCTTGTCTTCCGGGTTCGGATTCCGGGTCGAGGTATTTGGGCGCTGAACGGAGCTTTGAGAAGATAGAGATAACTGCAAACTTTTGGAGGGAAGGTTGGGGGAGTCGGGTCTTTTCGAGTAGAGGACCATAAGAATCCATAACTCATAACAATGTCTCACTCACTCCCCCTCCCCTCACTTCAAATAATACAAGCAGAATCAACTAAGAAACCACACTTATTTTTTAAATAAATGTTACAAGTGTTAATATTCAGCGTGTTTGAAAAAGATTAAATTTTTCCCCTTAAGTTGTTTTTGGTGTAATAAGTTATTTTGAGAATAATTTATTATGTTTGGGTACAGAGGTTTTTTTTTTCTTTCTAAAAAGCTATTTTTTAGGAAAAAAAAGTTGTTTATGTCATCTAGTTTATTTTAGCTTAAGAATGTTGTGATTTGATTACTTTTCATTCTCAAAACTTTCTTCCCTATTTACCCCTACAAAACTAACTTATAAACAAGTTTTATTAAATTATACAAATAATTTCATACAATTTTTTGTAATTAACTTATAGAAGTGATTTTTTTCAACCACCCAAACAAAATAGATTATTTTAAAATCGTTTTTCTGCAAATAGACTCAAACAAAAATAGATTCTGATTATAATCGATTATATAAAAATCGATTATCAGCATAATCTTTTTTTTTCCAGCTTTTCCAAACACACTTTAAGTAGTGACTTAAAGAAGCTCATTTTTAAAGAATTTAAAAAGGAAATATATGTTAGAAAATAATAATTTATTATTATGTGTGACTCATGTGAAATAATGTTTTGGACCTATATGTAAATTAATGAAAGTAAAGGGACCTATTGGTTAATATGAGAAGTTGATAAATGATTATAAATAGTGGTATCTTGATGGGAGTTACACACATTATGATCACCAAGGGTTCTGTCTCCCTAGAAAGATCTCTAAACCATTGCCATCAAGAAAGGATGTGAGAAGGAAATGAAGGGAAGAGATAGATTAGGATAAGGAGAATTCATTTATACTTATGTGAGAATCATAGATTCTAAGATCCTTATGATGTGTATGATAGTTTTCTATTATTGAACCCTAGATAACTATGACTTACATGTGGTATCAGAGCATTGTGTTGTGGAATCTGTGATTATCCATTGATGATGGTGTTTGAATTCCCAATTTGCATGAACTCTAATTATGAAAATTAGGATTTTAAATTATGATTTTCCGCTGCACTTATTGATGATTTTTCAGTGATTACTATGAATGAATAAAGGATTAAGGAATGAAGAAAGTATATATGTCTTTTGTTCTTTGTGAATGAATTGCTTCCCTGTACGTTTCCCTTGCATCACTACAAGAAAAGGGTGGATTACCGACGGATATTTACCGAAGGACATCAGTTTCGTCGGTAGTGAGAAGATTTCCGACGGACTAAGCCGTCGGTAAGCATGAATACCAAAAGTTCCTACATTTACCGACGGAAAGTCCATTGGTAATGGTACCATGGGCTTTTTCGTCAGTAAATCCGTCGGTATACAGCACGGGAATGCTAACTTTTTGGCACCAGAGTGTACCGACCAAATAAGCCGTCGATAATTACCGTCGGAATAGCCGTCGGAAATCATTTACAATAGTACTGACGGACATTTCTGTCAGAAATTCGAATTTTGGATTTACCGATGGATAAGGCCATCGGTAATTTAAAAAGGTCGTCGGTAAATTCACATTATACACCAACATCATCCCCCTCCCCCCTCACTTTTCGTTTCCCTCTCTCTCTATTCTCTCTGCCTTCTCTCTTCCCTTCTGCACTGCCTCCTTCCATCGTGCCTCCGTCCGGTCACCGCGCGCCTCCACCAGGTATGTTGAGTTGCTAAGTTGCTGAGTTTAATGGTTTTTCCCTTTCCATTGTTGAGTTGCTGAGTTTTGATTTCCCTCTTTGGATTTTCAAGCCACCACTACAGCAACCACCACTATCAGGAGAAGCCACCACTGTCAGGTATGTTTTGACTGCTTGAGCAATATTTTATTTTTATGGAAAAGTCAATTTTTATTTAGGAAATTGTTTTTGAACTTTTCTGATTTAGGAATATTTATGTTTTGTATTTTTTGATTTGTTTGTTTTAAGTTTGGGTTGCTGTTGGAATTAAATATTGTATGACTTTTTTAGTGGTTTATTATCCTTATACATTATTGATGCAATTTAATTTCAAGAATAAAATTATGTAGTTAAAATAATGAATTAATTAGCTATTTAATTAATTAAGGAGTAAGTAAGCGCACTCTAAGTATGTGAGTAAGTGATAAAGGAATTCCATCGATCCCGAATACCTGTACGCGACGATATCATTGGTGCAACAATTCCTTGTGGTTATGGTGAAATGTGATAGGAAGCAGTGTCTAACTAAGTATCGGTGTGCGGAAGATTGAAAAAATTGCGTGGTACGTATAACGAAGTTAGAAAAAATTATCACAGTTAAGTAATAAATATATTTAAATCAATCTGAATAAGTAAATACAAATTTGCTTACTAATATTTTTACATAAAAATTAATATATATCAAAATTTTCGTCCCATATACCTAGGACAATGTGATAGTGGTTCCGACACAAGCTTGTGATGATTCAAAATTAATGGTTGAAAAGGAAAATAAATACTAATTAAATAATCAAATAAATTAATTAATACTTAAAATTAAATAATACTATGATCAAATAAATCATAAGTCTCATAAGTGCCAATTTGTAGTTGGCACTTATATAATAGGTGTGGGAGTTATAAGGTGGTCAAGGTGGTTTGGGGGAGGGATATAGGGTTTGGAGTGATAAAGAGGTCATCGGTTCAACTCTCTCCACTAACATAACACACTAATTACTAACATTTGCCTATAAAAAAAAATTTATATAATAGGTGTTAAGTCTCACAAGACATAAAGACAATATAATTAAATGGGAAGATAAAGTAAATAATATTTAAGTAATTAATTAAGTAAGTCAACACTTATAACATGTGTTAAAAATCATAATACAAAAAAAAAAGTTAATTTTCAATGAATCACTACAACAGATAGTGTAAAATAGTTTAATATCTAAATAAAATTAATTTTATATAATAATAATGATAATAAAATTAAATAGTTGCTTATGTGTTTTAATTGTTTACCAACAATGTCAAACATTATAACCAAGATGTCTCTGTTACTTATAGTATTATTTTATTTTAGAGTATAATTAAAATGTACTTGAGAATGATGGTTGGTTAATTGTGTGTTTGATTTTTAGCTAATAATGTAAATGTTTATGCAAAATATCCCTATTACTTAAAGTCTTATTTTCGTAGAGTATAATTAATACGTATTTGAGAAAAACCATAGTTTCTCATTCAAGGTTCAATATTATTAAGCATGTGTACTCGTGGTCATTGTATCGCTCATTTTATTGAATCCTGAATTGTCCAATTGGGACAGTTTGGGAAAAACTTTTTCTCCACTGATATACTAGTTACTCGATGATTCTCATTTGTTAAATAGTTGATTAAATTTCAGGTCGAAGCATTTCCTTTTGTTCTCTGGGTCTATACTTGACTGTGATATCCTACCGCGGTCAAGCCGTGTACTTGGAGACCGATGGGAGATGCTGCCAAAATTTCGTCGGCTATAAGACATGAGAAGTGATGAGTAACTAGTATAATACAGTGGTGAAAAAGTTTTTCGTCGAATGGGATAGGGCCACACTTTTTAAGGAAAGGGAGCGATTCGGGGTCATAGTATCATGTTTAAAAATACGTCAATTTATCTGAAAATGCAGAAGGATGGAATATTATCCCTTGAGCCGCAGTTGGGTGTATGATAAGAACAAGTCTGGGAGACAACTTCTGAAACAATCATTTGTAGATTGAGTTGAGGAGTTTATATCGAAAGCCAAGCAACATTGTGATTATGCCGAAGAGGGGGGATTAGATGTCCCTGCACAAAGTGCAATTGTATGACGGTTTTGAGTGATGATAACGTGAAGTTACACCTTTACCGACGTGAGTTCAAGCCTAATTATTGGATATGGACTGATCATGGCGAGGAGTTGTCGGATATTGATCTAAGTGACGATCTTGACATGGATGCATCAGGCAGTGGCTTACACGAAGACTATGTCGAACAACTCCAGTCAATGCATATGATAGTGGATGATTGTTGTAACGCCCTGTTTTCTCGATTAGTGTATGAGGAAAGGATTAAGCATGTTTGAAGGCTTAATCATGTTCCTTAGATGTTAGTTAGCTTGTGTTTCAAGTTTTAGGAGAATCGGAGCTGAAACGGGTCCGGAACGCAAACAAATGCAAACCGAACGATTAATTGGTTAATTAATTAATTGAGAGTTAGAATATTAAAATTAGGTCGGGCTTGAGTACAATAATTTTTTAGGAGTAGTCTAAAATAGTTAAGAAAAATATTTCAGCAGTAGGTTACGCAAGAAGATGCAGAAGAAAACACTCGGTTGTGCCGACGTAGCAACACGCAGTGACATGTGTCGCGATACCATGATGCCACCTCACTTTCCACTAACCTAAGGCTAAACACCCACATGACACCTATCCTCCACACCACCACCTAACCTAACCCATCTAATTGACACCTAGCCCACTACCACCTAAACACCTAAACTAAGTGATGACACCTAAGCCAAACCATAACACCTAACAATCCACTAATGCACCTAATAATCTATCTTAGTCTAAGGAGAATCATAAGAAAAGAGCTTCATCTTCCTCTATGTTTCACATTTAGAGAAGAGAGTGAAGAGTTTGTTCTTAAAAGCTAAAGAAAATAGCCATTGTTGAGTTTGGAAGCTTGGCTGAATTGCCACATGAGAATCCTTGTCGGAAATTCTACAACCGTTGGATCGTGCTCAAATTTCGTGAGAAGGTTCCAGACATGTGTTTGTCTATTCTCGCCGTTCGGATACTCCGTAGAGCTCCATAGTGTGAGCTATTTAGCTTGTACCGTGGCCCCAAATTGTGAAACAGTCATCAAACATAACCACCAACCTGTCACTGTACAACCACCACGGTAACCGTTGGATCGAGATGAAACTTTGTCAGATGGTTCAGGACTTGTTGTTCTTCATTGTCACCATTTGGATTGGTAAGGAAAGGTCTGGAGATCAAGTTATTGAGTTCGAAAAGTAACCATTTTTAATACCTTTCCCCTAGGCTGAGAATTCACTTTTGAATCTGTTTTTGCTTAGGTCCAGTTGTCACGTTGTCTGGTTGTGTTGTTGAAAAGCGTTCCGAGGTTGTACCAGTCATAGAGTTGTGCTCAAGACTTTTACGGGAAAGCATTCACATCTTGCTAGGTGGGGAGAAAGTAACCGACATCGTCGGGGAGGCAAGCGTAGAATAATAATTATATATGCATGTGTGTAGGGTGCCCCAGACACTACTAGAATTGTCAAATAATCGACAACGGCTAAACCCTAACAAAATAATATTTTATTTATGTTGTCTTGGGTTTAGTGGTTGTAGATTTATTGACAGTAAGCCTCATACCCTAAGTTAGCAATTTGATATTGATTGAGGTTGTCTGGAATTGCATGTTACTGTGATGTTTGACTTATACATGATGATACATGATATTTGCTATACTTGGTATGCTGAACATGATTTTATGATTATTTTATCTTGGTATATGAGAATTGATGATTGGTTGGTTGTCATGACGAATAACTATTTATATGGATGAGTTGAGGGTTAACACCGTGGTAATGCCTTGAGATTGTGGCTTTGAGGCAGGGGATGTATGGACATTTATTGATGAGAGTGTGAATGTGTAAGAAGGTTCCGATGTTAACTATGGCGATGTTTGTTGCATTGCATTTTGCCAAGGTGGCGAGCCGTATGGCTGGGTGTCATACAAGGTTAGTTGTACTCGAGTGCGAGTACGGATTACGGAGGGACCGGTCTGTGAAGAGACCTTGGGGGGGTGTAAAACTGGACTCGGGAGACTCACAATGACCATTAGGTAGTGCCTAGTGCATCGTGTACCCCAGTAGAGCCTAGTTATCCCGACTTTACCTTGAGTATCCACGTCTAAGGTTGACTATCCGAGGCGACTCAGATACCTCTGATGGAGCTGAGCTCACAGAGAGATGCACTCTTATGGGTCACGGCAAGCAGAAAAGTTGCCTAGACAAACTAACTGATATTTCCTAAGCAAAGAGGCTTGATAAGGGAATATCTCGGGGCTGAGACCCGGATGAGAGATATCGGCCGACATGCATAGGAGTGAGACTCCTTAGAGGATTGATCTGAGAGTGAACTTTGAGGATATACCGTGTTGGTGTGATTCGGAAGATGGTTGCGTATTACTTGTTGCATGTGTTATATGTATATGTGATTACTGTTCTATGTGTCCCCATCCCCATTTTCATGACTATGTTTTGTTGCTTATCTCCCTTCTTCCTTTATTCTTTATGTGTATATTATCGATACGGTAGATGACCAGCAACAGCAAGGCGGGGACAACAGTGTGGAAGGACTACCATAATGGAGAGGGAGAGGGTAGTTTCAGGCGCCCATATCGTCTGTGATATGGTTGAGTCAGATGCACCTGTTAGTTTGTGTGCCTTTGTGAGCTTATTTTGTATTTTGGATGTATTTTGAGAGGCGGGCTGGGTAGCTATAGGACTTTTCTCCCGTTTTCTATGACCAGTTTATGTTTTATGACCAGTTTTAGTTTGACAGTGTCTGTATAGTTTTCGTAAGCCTAGGATCCCTCTGTTGGGATTTATCGTACTTGGGTGACAGACGTACTTATTATGTATATATAGTTGATGTGTGTTTTATTCCGTTGTGCATGTTTTTAAACGAATTTAGTTTTATCGCTTCCGCAACGTAATTTATTTTAGTATGTAATATACGCGCTAACGTTAATAAAATGGATTAAGGCTTAGTTAATTAGGATTTCTTTAGTGGGACATCGGGGTGTCTCAATTGTCTTGGGCAACATCGGAATTTTGAGGCCAACGAGTCTGATGACATGGAAGAGCCTCCTAATGAATCGGCGTAGAGATTCTACAATCTATTGTTAGAGACAAATAAGCTATTGTTTGAAGGGGCGTCAGATTCAAAATTATCAATTTGTGTTAGGCTTCTAGCTTGCAAGTCCAACTGGAATGTACCCGAGCAGTGTTTGGAGTTTTTTTTGTAAAATGCTTCAAGATGTGACACCCTTCAAAGAGTTGTTACCAAAAAATTATTATGGCGCGAAGCAGTTGGTGTCTAAATTGGGGTTGGGGGCTAAGAGGATTGATTGTTGTCCGAACAGGTGCATGCTATATTATGACAGTGATTCGGCCACAAACGACAGCGTGCTGGAAGAATGTAAATTTTGTCAGACACCCAGGTACCGCGTTCAAAGTAGTGACCGTAGTAAGAGCAAACCAGTTCTTGCGAAGGCAATGTTTTATTTGCCAAAAATTCCAAGGTTGCAGAGACTGTTTGCATCAATGCAAACTGCGGGACAGATGAGGTGGCATTACGAAAATAGAGGAACTAAGGGCGTTATACGCCACCCTTATGATGGTGAAGCCTGGAAGCATTTCGATCGGGTGCACCCTGATTTTGCAGCAGATCCTCGCAATGTGCGACTTGGGCTGTGCTCAGTGATTGTTACGCCGTACAATCTTCCTCCCGAGATGTGCATGTCAAAACCCTATATGCTTTTGACTTGTCTCATACCGGGACCATCTAATCCAAAGGTTGGGATAGATGTATATTTACAGCCTCTGATCGATGATCTGAAGAAGTTGTGGAATGGTGTGTTGACGTATGACGTTTCCAAGAAGCGAAACTTTATGATGAGGGCGTCACTGATATGGATTATCAATGATTTTCCTGCATATGGCATGCTCTCTGGTTGGGGGACCCACTGTAAATTGGCGTGTCCGTATTGCATGGAACATGGAAAGGCTTTTTACCCTAAGATGTGGTGGCAAAAGTTCATGGTTTGATTCTCATCGTCGGTTCTTAGATCATGACCATCCCTTCCGAAGGAATATCCGAGCATTCAAAAAGAATCAGACAGAAGAGGAAGGTCCCCCGCCTTTGTTGACTCCTGAACAAATATGGGGTCGGGTTAGGGATCTTCCAAAAGTCACTGAAGCAGGTGTGTCAAAATTACCCGGGTATGGGGAATGGCATAACTGAACAAAACAAAGTATTTTTTGGGAACTACCATACTGAAAGGATAATCTGTTAAGACTTAACCTTGATGTGATGCATATTGAGAAGAATTTCTTTGACAACATTTTTAACACGGTTATGAATGTGTCTGGCAAGACTAAGGACAATGAGAAGGCAAGGATGGACATAGCTCTGTACTGTAGACGAAAGGATTTGGAGCTGAAGCCGCAGCCTAATGGAAAACTGGTCAAAGCAAAAGCTTGTAACACTCTAACCGCCAATGAAGCGAAGTCAATTTGTCGGTGGTTGAAAGACTTTAGGACCCCTGATGGTTATTCCTCTAATTTGGCACGATTTGCTGATATAAGAACGGGGAGGCTTCATGGGATGAAAAGTCATGATTGTCATGTATTCATGGAGTGTTTGCTTCCTATTGCTTTCGGCTCGCTGCCCCCCTCATGTTTCGAACCTGCTTACAGAAATCAGTCATTTCTTCAAAGATCTATGCTCTACAACTTTAAGAGCGGAAGGTATGACGAAGATGGAAGAAAACATTCCAACAATTCTGTGCAAGATGGAGAGGGTATTTCCCCCAGGATTTTTTGACTCAATGGAACATCTCCCTGTCCATCTTGCATATGAAGCGAGGCTTGGTGGACCAGTACAATATAGGTGGATGTATCCATTTGAAAGGTAATTTTATTATATTTTGACATTTAAATAATTATCGTCCCTAGAATAATGCCTTGTCACTAATGTTTATTATTACTTAGATTCATGGGCGACTCTAAACGATTAGTTAAAAACACGGCTAGGGTGGAAGGATCAATCTGTGCATCTTACTTACACCGTGAGACAACCTATTTCTGTTCCCACTATTTCAACAACTTTATGTTGGCACCAAGACATGTTAGGAACGAGGTAGATGCTGATAATGCAGGGTATCCTTATATGCTATCCGTATTTAACCTTCCTGGCCCACATGCTGGCAAGGAGCTTACTTACTGGTTAAGTGATGAGGAGTATGCATCGACCCATGTTCATGTCTTGATAAATTGCACAGAGGTGAAACCATACCATGAGTAAGTTTCAACGACCTATTTTTGAAATAATGTATCACATGTTATTATAATTTCTCCTTTAACACATAGTACACATTTTATTTGTCAGTGTGTTCCTGCAAATTAATCAATTAAGTGAACAAGATGCTTCTGCTCGTACACATGCAGATTTTTTCTGAATGGTTCAAGCAACAAGTAAGTGTCATATAACTTAGCAAACAATATATTAAGCTTAATTTTGCCTCTTGAAAAAGTAATTATTTCATATAACTTACCTATTCGTAGGTGTATCAACAACCATTAAGCGTGACTAATCAACACTTGAGAGATTTAGTGTACGAGCCCTATAACTGTGTTAGATCATGACATACATACTTTGTTAATGGGTACAAATTCCACACAGATGAATGGAACGTGGGAAAAAAGACAATTAATAGCGGGGTTGTCGTATAGGGTGAAGGTACTGGTGATTTTTATGGGGTCATAAAACACATATACGAGTTACAATACAATACTACTACTTATCTTTAAAAAGTAGTCTTATTTTATTGTAACTGGTTTGATCCATCGAGGACAGGCACAAAGGTGGATCTTAAGTATGGAACTGTGGACATTTGCATGGATAGAAGATATCAACAGTTTGATCCGTTTATAATTGCTTAGAATTCAAAAGAAGTTTATTATGTCCCTTATCCAGCAATGCCAACGGACAAACGAGGTTGGTGTGTTGTTGTCACTACCAAGCCTAGGGGTCGCATAGAAATCGATGATGCAGAGGATGAGACGCCCTTCCAGGCAAATGAATCGTCACATGTCAATGAAGTAATTGAGGTCGGGTGTATTACTGGCATGTTGGGATCTGCAAATGAAGGGGAAGAAGTGGTCACTAGTAATCAGTCATCTATGTATGTATCATTAGAGGAAGAAATCCAAAGTGATGACTCAATGCTAGAAGAAGAAGAGTCGAACTTACAATCAGATGACGATCCCGAGTCTGAATATGAAGTTTACTATTAAGTTATTTTTATTGTATTTTAAATATTTGCTTATGCAATTAAATGTAAGACTTGACAAATATTGTTGTATTTTAAATATTTGCTTAGATTAGACTGTTAGATGTCGATTACATATTGTTTTTACTTTGATTTATAATTGTGCTATAAAAATAGATATGTCAGCATCAGGAGGACAGCCCCCCCGACCCCCACCGCTTAGCGGTAATAAGGGGAAGGGGAAGGCTAGGCGGGGACGATACACCGTCAAGTCCTAGGTGCTTTCTCGCATTCCTGGAGGTCCCGCATCCCTACCGCACCTACCCCATCGGCACCTAGAGGAGCCTCCCCCACCCATTCTACACTATCCCCTACCTATACTACACTATCCCTGACCCACACTACCCCATCCTCCACCCATGTCCAGACCTCCACTGTAACACCTTGCTTTTTACTGTTTTAAATAACAGAAATACATATGAATATGTTTATATGTTTAATTATATTTTAGAAAATTATTATAAATAAACAGAGTTTACCACTCTATTCTACTTGAACGTAGGAAGCTATGATTAAAATTTAGGTTGAAAAGTCAGGTGAATCCCGGCCTGCGAATTTTACTGACAGTATATTTATACTGATCAGAAGACCTAATTTTAATTCGTGAACGAAACCATTAGGGTTTTTATTTTATTTGCTACGATTATGCATTTTTAGAATTATTTCACAAAACGTGAAATAATATAAGTTTTACGGACGTTATGTTCAATCGGGTAAACGACGGAGCCGATTACGGGAGTTTTGAGACCCGATAAGTGGACAAAACCTATATGCCCTTAGGAATAGGTCATCCATGTGAGAGGTTTAATGTGGCTTAGGTTTATGTTAGCAATTTTGAATAATTGCATTTTTATCCCTAAACTTTCTATTATTTGCATTTTGGTCCCTAAACCAATTTCTTTGATACACTAAGTGAAGTGGGCCAAATTTTTTCCATTCAAACCCATTAAGGGCTGCCCACAAAAGTATTAATTTCATGTCCAAGAATTCATTTCCATGAAGGAATTCTAGTCTTGAATTTCCTATGTCTTCATTTTGTCATAAGTTGAAATAAGTGAAAAATAATTTGGGCTTGTGCTTTTTGGGCCCAAAAGTGGCGCAAGGCCCATGATTTGGGAGGCTTTCTCTACAAATTCTAGAGGCAGCTTGAGAATTCTAGCTTATTCTACAATCTTCCATACTATTCATCATCATCTACATTTCTCTCTTGTCTCTCAAACTCCATAAGCTAGATTTGTGAAGGAGCTTGGTGATTCCTTGCCCATTTTCATATTCCAAGAGGTGATTCATGTTCCTCATCCTCTCTAAACTCTTATTCATTCATTTCATTTCTTGTTTTACATACTTTTTCATATGATTCCTCTTTGTTATTCATAACTTTGAAAAATCATAGTAAATCATAGAAAAATCCTAAAAATGTGAAACCACTTTCTATGTTCTTATTATTCTCTCTACTATCATGATCTAAGAGATTGTTTCAAAAAAATTTTTCCTTCCCTAGTTTCTAGCCTAGGCCGAATCATGCAAAAAAATAGGTGTAGGAACTTAATTTCTTTTGATGAAAGTAATCATGTTAATCATCTATTGAACATGTATTAATGATGAATCTAGGTTTTTATGTCAAACTAACATTCCTAGCCCTAATCTAATGTCTTGGCCGAAATTAGGGTTTTGTAAAATTAAAAGTTAATGTTCTAATCTTTGTTGTTAAACAAGTATTACAAAGACTTAAGGATTTTGGATCATTAATCCAAGACTTAAGCAAAGTTAGATTTTTTTGTCACTAAACCTAGTCTAGGCCGTGACTAATTAGGAGTGATTAGGAAGATTTGATTCTTAAACTTTGATGATTAGTCATTAATCCATTGTCTTAAGTGATTAGGATCATTAATCCAATGACTTAGGCAATTCTAGAAATTTTTAGCCACTAAACCTAAGAGAGGCCGTGACCAATTATAAGGGATTAGGAGGATTTTAATTGTTTGATTACATTGTTGAAGGTTAAGCTTAAGCCGAGGTGTACGTGAGTTTTTGACTTCCGACGACGTAATTCGACTAACCGAGAAATCTTCGAGAGGTAAGAGGGGATTACCTAAGGGGTTTATTCGATGGCTACATGCCAATTTGTGTTGTCTGTAATTATTTGTTGGTGGTTGTTTACGTGTTTCAGTCGTTTATTTTTATCTGTGTTGGTTATCTGTTTGGTTATCTGTTTATAATTGTTTATTTGCAATTATTTATTTAATGCTGTGATGCATGATCTACCTGAAAATATTATTGTGATATTGTGGTGGATGTTGTTTGAGAAGCCTGACAGTGGTCAGTGCCCAATTAACTAATCAAATAAAAGCTTTGGCAAGCTTCGTAAATTATATTCAATGTTTTAACGGTAAAATATTGGAATATAATATTAAGGGAAAATATTTATTTGGGAAAAATCAAGAGTTTTGGAAAATATCATTATTTTAATGATTTCTCGCTGTAAGAGTGATTAATGAGTCACAGTGAGAACGAAATCGTGAAAATATTTTTGTACTGTTGATTTTTACGTAATAAATTCCGGAATATTATAAAAAGTTATTTTATGGAATTAATTTTCAAAAATAACTTAATAATGATTTTAGAAAAATATTTAAGTGAACAGAGCTAAAATTTGGATTAAATGGCTAATTTGACGGCAACTTGGAAAAATACCGACGGAAAGAAATCCTAAAGCGACAGTACGTAGTTTAAACAACTTTGAGCCTCAAGTGACCATATTTATAAAAAGTTAAGTTTTTAACTTACGGTTTTATTTCCCATTTGAAATGATTTTCCGAAAAACAAGTTGAACCCAACTGTGTTAAAGAGGTGTTGAACTTAGTAACCGAGACGTCGGGGTACTAAGGTTCTTGTTGTGTTATGGACTTGGGGTCCTTTGGACTTTGAGGTCCTGTAGACTTGGTGTCTACTGAGTTAAAAACATTTAAGATGTTTTCTATTACCACGAACCCATGACTGGTGCATCGGTCTAGGGGTGTCGTGATTGAGCACTCGGACTTTGAGGTCCTGTGTTGTTAATAAAGTTTTAAAGATGTTTAAAACTATGGTTAGTCGTAAGCTATTTTTAGCTTCGGCAAAAGGAGATTGAACACAAAGAAAAGTGTCAAGAACAAAAGGTTTTGTTGCATGCATTTGGCAGACGTGCCCAGTTTATGTGTGAGTACCTTGCGGCGTCAGGTCTCATGCTATGATTTTCTTCATTGTGCCAGGGTTGGACAATGAAACCCCATTTACGTTGTTATCACTGTGCCTCGAGTTTGGACAGTGTGCAATGGGTTTTGGTTGCGTGCCAATGGCTACGTGCCAGTGTGCCTAGTGTGGCAATTGAGCTTGATCAACTCACTACGGTAGGGATATCTCATGAGATTAGGTGCAAAGTTAGATGATGTATCGAAGTGTTCATGCATAGTTTTTCAACTGATGATGTGTGGGGTATGAAACCCAGTGATAAACTATTAGCTTGATATGATATGAAACCCAGTGATAAACTATTAGCTTGATATGAATGCTTATAACATGTATATGTGTATGTGTTATCTGTGGTGTCATGCATGGAGTTGTCGAGTTAAATCCAGATGATTGGTTTTCTCACTCTTGCATGTTTTATTTTTGGTTCCTCTACTTGTGCATATACGATTTCGTCTGAGATTAGATGGACCCGGATATGCCACTGGCACATTCGAGACTCCGTTCGATCAGGTTTGATCGAGCACATTACGGTGGTGCCTGGGAGATAAACCCTGGGGCACTCAGCGCCACCTATTATGGCCCTACTCGAGAGATTGTTGGCACCGTAGAGGCAGGACCGCAGCAGAGGATGCACGTTGTGGAGACGATTGAGGTATCTCTACCTCCGATATGGCTCTACCTACAGTTTCTGGCCGAGCATGGATTACTCATCGTTCCGCCTCAGCCCATTCAGCCTCAGCCTCTTCAGATGGTAGCACCGGCAGTACCTCCTATTGAGGTGGCGGAGGAGATTGAGATGGAGGAGGATCCTTATGAGTACCTTGAGGACGATCTGGAGTTTCACCCTCCTGCAGTTAGTGATGATGACTCTTCTGACGATGGAGAGGGAGCAGAGGTATCTTCACCGGATACACCTGCTGGAGGTGGGGGTGATCATCATGATCTCCCCAATGGTTTTCATTAGCTTGACCAGCTATAGGTATAGCTTTAGGGTAGCGAGTCTTGTCAGTTTTGATCTGGCTACTGAGAGCCATGAGTTTTTGGTATGGTTCTGGACTGCTCGTTACTGTTGTGTATATGTCTTTACTTTCTTTACTTAGTTTGATGGAGAATAGCCTATATTGATGAGGGCTCTTTTGTACTCTCCTACTAGTGATGTTGTATGTATGTAACTCTTGATGCATATACGTATAGATATATTTGTTTATGTCATGGATGTTTTAAAAAAAAAATTTATCACCATTTTCACGATAAAACGTTTACTAAAATGTTTATTTTCCGAAAGTAACCAGTGATTAATAATTTAAATTTTCCGCATTTGGGTAACTATGTGATGACCCCAGAAAGGGTGTCGCATCCACTCACTTTGCGCCACGACGCGCACTAGCCGGCTACTCGCCGCCCCCTACTGGACCCACACCACACCCACACCCAACACCACCATCATCATTGGCTACTCCGGCCACACAGCCAGCATGATTATCATTTATCCCGACTCCTGGGATGATGCCACAGCCGGACATGGCCATTCCATCCTCATCATCCGCGCCCGCATACGGTCACGACACGACCATTCCATCATCATTGTCTGTGCAGCAGTCGGCCGCGGCAGAGGACCTGCCTGAGTTGCCCAGGGTTCCCGCACCTGAGGATCGACCATGGATCCGGCCTGTTTCTGGATCGTAAGTTTAATTTAATTTAATGTTCTTTAAAAATAGTTACTATTCAATAAGTATATATTTGTTGGTTGTCATATTGTTGAATTAATAAAATTATTAATTTTTCAGCTTTATCCCATTGAAAGTGGGATCGAAGCACGTTACTTAATCCATCAAGGCGCAATATCGTTGCTTCTGGCCATCATGGGGGGTGATCCCCGGGGACGATAGGGATCGTATCTTTAGACGATTTGGGGTAAGTTGTTTTTTATTAATTCATGTAATTTTCCCTTTATTTTTCACGCATTTTATATATTTTTTTGTATAATGTTATTAATATTTTTTCTTCGTTAACAGGAGCTTGTGCACTGGTTACCGGAGCATGCCTCAGAGATACATGCTATCTTTGACGACGAGCAGCTGCTCGACTGAGGGACATGCTCCGGGAGCGTAGGAAGACCCAGATACGTCCGGATTACATCGGGCCCAACATCTGGGCCCAACTGTGTGCGTACTGGGACACTCCAGCTTACAAGCTGTAGTGTCAGCAGGCGAAGAGAAATCGGGCTTCCGAGAAGGTGGAAGCATGCACACTGGTGGTTCTATTAGCCACATACAGCATGCCATTTACATGGTATGCATATATAAATAATTTTATTTATAAACTATATATTTTTATTAAAAATTTATTTTATAACTAATTGATATTATTGGTGTGTCGATTACAGGACGGAGAGCTTGCTCGGTCCGTTAATGTCCCTACGGTCTTTGAGCAGACACATATTCGCTGGACACCAGAGAGTTTGTTGAATGAGAGGTCGAGGCAGATAATGGTGACCTAAAGTTTTTTTTTTTTATATATTTAAAGTATAAGTAATTAATATATATATATATATAGTTTAATAAATATTGATTGTAATGTATTGATCGCAGGAGGAGTACAATGCCAGGTTTAGTCAAGTAGCAACTGAGGCTGCCTCTTGCTTTGGTGCCTCAGATCCTTCTCAGCTGGACCCTGCCGAGGTTGAGCGACTACAGACACAGGTATGGATGGATGTGGCGGGCGGGAAGAAGAAGGGGCGGATTTACGGTACCGCGACCTTAGCCAAGTCGATCCGTCGGGGGTCGACGCCGAGCTTGACCATTTGGGAGCCTACATCCTCCGGCTCACAGGACACGGAGGCGGTGAAGCGGCTTATGCAGGAGGTGCAGCAGCAGAGGGAGGCGAACGGGCGCATGATGCAACAGATGGAGACATTATCTACAGTCATGACCGCTGTGCTCGATTTCCTCCCACCAGACAGGCAAAGCGCTCTGTAGGGGGTCCTCCATGCCACCCAGTCCCAGCCTTCCACTACTACCGATCCACCACCGCAGGCACCGCATGATGCCGGTCTATCTTCTGAGCCACAACCAGATGGTCATCTGATGCCGACAGACTCCCCCCGCCAGGACGACGATAACGGATATTATGCTGATGAGTATTAGGATAGTTATAGATGTAGTAGAGTTTTGTAGCTAGATGGATATTTTATTTATGGATTATATGTTGAGTTTGTTTTTATTTTAAATTAATTTTAATTTAATTGCTTTTTTTAATTTTATTTGTAATTTCAATTTTGTTTTTTAATTAATAATATAATAATAATTAATTAAAATAAAATAAAATATAATTATAATAATTAAAATATAATTAATTAAAATAAAATATAATAATAATTAATAAATAAAATATAATAATAATTAATATTCAAAATATAAATTTTAATTAAAAATTAAAAATTAATTATTAAGATAAAACAAAATAAAATAATAAAATAAATTTAAAATATATAAATAAAAAAACCTTGTTTCCGACGGACAGTTCCGTCAGCAACTGTTGTTTACATTTTCCGACGGATAGTTCCGTCTGTAACTTCCACAGACAATTACGATGGATTATCCGTCGATAATTAGAGGCTCCGTGTGACGTGTTTTCCGACGACCCAGATCCATCGGAAACCCTTTCCTATGTAACACCCCGATTTTCGTATAAGGGCGGAGAAGAGTGATGTGCGTTTCTTGTAATTGCCAGAAATGGGGATGAACCTGGAGGAGTTTAGGTCAAGACGGCGACGAAGCATGAGGCATTTTTTTTATTAATTAATTATTTTATTATTTGAATGTCACATGGCATTGATATTTTCTGCTAGCTTGGAAATGGTTTGACACTGTTAAATTTTGGATGGAAAGATGATGGAAGGATCTTTATTGCAAGATTGGAAAACTAGGAGGACTGCAATTGCTCGAAAAAAAGTAGAGGGACCAATTTCACCAAAGTGAGAATCCTGAGGGACTAAAACTGCATTTTAGCCTTATTATTATTATTTTTAATGAAGTTAGTAATGTTATTTATATAATTAATAATGTAATTGTTATTAGTGTTGTAGTATTATATATATATATATATATATATATATACACACACACACACACACATATGTATGTGTATATTATTAAATATGATAATATGTTTTTTAATATATGATTATTTGCATTAAAATGAGATTGTGTCTCTTAATGTGTGATCTTATATGGATATATGATTTTGTATGTGATTTTATATGTTAATATATAATATGTGTTTTTATTAATAATAAGTGATTAAGAAAGATATTATGAGATATTGTGTGATTTAGTGTTTAAATCGAGATAGTGTATCTCCTAAGTTTTAGTCCCTCAATTAATCAGATTTGAGTCCTTATTAATATAAGATAATCCTCTTTTTGATTATCTCTTAAGATCTTATCATAATCTCCTAAGGTTCCTATCTAGAAATAACTACCAAATCTGTTACTAAACTTACATCGAACTTTTGAACATCTTAGAGTCCGATTTAGGATTCGATAATTACACATTAATTTGTAGATATTTCTCTTAGCTTTCTAACGACACCAAGAACGCCTCAATAGGAAACTTGTAACTCAAGTTATGGTCAAAATACCGATCTATATACAGTTTGGGCTGAAATAGGAGCCCGTTATGGCCTAACTTGTATTTATACCATAAGACTCGACCTAAATCTTATTTCTCACATTGTTAACCTCATAATAGCTGCCTCTCTACATCTTTCTTAGTTTTTCCTTGAACCCCTTGAAGCTCTTGGAGTTTGTTAGTCCGTTTGGGAGAGAAGTTACGCGTGTTGGCATCGTTTAAGGTAACGTAGTTATCCCTCCTTAATCTCCTTTTCCTTTTCTTTTGAATTGGGGATTAATTAGTTATTCTCTTTCCTTCTTGTTTGGCCAAGGCTTGAGGAACTCGTCGAGCCGCTCGAGGAAACGTGTCTAGTTTGCCAATGTTATCGTTTTGGGAATCTTAATACCAGGTATGGGGAGAAGGGCTAGTATAAACATGTAGGCTATGGGGTAGCGTAAGATGAAGGGTTAACCCATGACCCAGTCGTATGTTGTTTGCCTATTTATTTTCTATCCTGTTTATAATGTTATATGCTTAATTGCTATTGGTATGCCTATTAGTGATTTGTGGTTGATGATTAGTGCCAATATATGTATGTGTTATTGATGTGATGTATGCCATGATAATGATGTTGTTTTGATGATGAGACTGTTATGATGTTAATGATGATGATGTTGTGCTCTTATGAGTGTTGCTTGTTGAGGATGTTAATACCAACATGATGTTAAAAGACGTTAAAATACGCTAATGATGATTATGAGAATTAAGGGATGTTTCTCCCAGTTGTTCATAAGGCATGAATATAGTGTGAGAGGTAAGGTTATGTTCATAGGGCTTACTTAAAGACCCTAGGATTGATTAGTGATTGTTCTAGGAACATTAAAAATGAATCTATGATTAAATGATTAATTCCCCATGATGATAAGACATGAATATTAATGAAGAACAGTTAAGATTAATGAAGTTGATGATCAATGGATTAGTAAAAGTAAATAGGTTGAATCTGTGAACTGTCTCAAGGATTTGGGAAAGGGTTTCTGACCCTTTCTGCCCAGATTAGTATGGCCACGCTCCATTGAGCACGGCCGCGCTTGCCTGCAGGTCCAACATGCCCGTGCTGAGGATGAGCACCCGAAACAGAACCAGAATGCTGAAATAGGGGTTTTCACCCCAAACGCTTAAAAGACTTAATAAGATACCAACAAAACATGAAGATCAAAGACAAGAGAAAAGATGATGTTGAGCCTTGATGCTTAATGGTCAAGGTGTTGTTGATGTTGTACCTTGGTAGCCTAGTGGCCAAGGGGGCCTTGATGCTTAATGATCAAGGTGTTGAGCTCTGGTGCTTTTTGGTTAGAGTGTTGTTTAACGTTTAAAGTTAAAAGATTAAAGATGATGTTACCTTTGGTGCTTGTTGGCCAAAGAGGTTAAGCCATAATAAATGGTGTTGATGGAGGTGGTGGATAACGGTTGTTTGTTGTGTGCATCATCATGCATGGAGTTTTAGGGGGAGGTATGATAGTTAAAGGGAGATCGTCCGCGTGTAAGACGATCTGGCCATCCATGGTGATTCATCTGAGACTAAGGGGATCATATACACCCATGGTGGAGCATCTGAGAATAAGGTACCTCGGCTATCCTAGGGGTCCACCCATGGTAAGGTGAACTGCCCCGACGTTGGTGCTTATTGGCCAATGTGGAGATGTAACTCTGGAGTCGTACGCCTGGTGTAGATGGATCCACATGCATTCGTAGTAGTGATTTGCATTGCATTATATGATTGGTGCTATATTGTGATATGCTTGTTGTGTTGGTATGATGACCATGTTATGGTTGCTATGTGTTGTATGTTCATCTTGCCAACTATCCTGTTGCCGTTATGTTTAAATTTATGGTTCTTACTCCGTCTTTCGTTGTTTGCTTTGCATGTATCTTTTGGTTATGCAAAGGACGGTGAACAGCTTGCTGAGGAGTGACTCCGAGAAGCCGCTACTCGTAGTTTAGTTTATGTTTAGTTTAGTAGTTTATCAAAGTTGTTTATCGGATTGGTTATACCAACTCTATAATGTGACATCGGTGTTGGGTTCGTTTATATCTTTCATTTATGTTTACGTTTATGTCATGTCTTTCTTTTTAAACATGATTTATTTTCCGCGTTGAGACCTTGTTACAATGTGGTATCCTTTACCCGTTGGTTTCCTTTGATAAAGAACAAGCACGTGTTTATCTTATTTTTAAAAATTAAATTATTTCCTTCTATGTTATCGCTTTATAAATACATGCGGGGTAGAGGGTGTCACATCCTACGCGCCTATTACCGACGGAATTGTGTCCGTAGGAAATTCCGTCCGTAATGCCGTTTCACTACAAAAAATCTACTGTTTAGCGACCGACAAAATCGGTCGCTAAAAGTGCAAATTCGATCGCTATTCTTTTTAGTGACCGAATTAGCGACCGATTAATAGAGGTAGCTGATAACATGCTCGCTAATGTTTTAGCTATCGAAATATTAATACGGTCGCTAAATGGCGACCGTATTTTCGGTCGGCAAGTAATAAAGGTCAGTTGCTAATAGGTTGGTCGCATGATTGTGGTAACTAGTTCTGTAGCTATTTTACGTTACTGTTAAGCAAAGTAGCGACCGATATTCGGTCGCTATACCCCCATTTTTTTGATTTCAACTAACTTTTAGCGACCGAATTATGGGTTGCTAATTCGGTCGCTAAACTGGACTTTTTTTTTAAAATTTAATTTTTTTAATAATAAAATTTTTTTTTTGCTTAAAAGTTTAGCAAAATTACTAATAAAACACACCAAATTACTAATGAATTATATAATTATAAAAATTACTGAATATATATATATAAAATATAATCCAAAGTGTCGTACAAGAATCGTTTAAAATCTAAAAAATGAAAAAAAAAAATCAATCATGATGAGGAGGAGGTGGAGGAACCTAATCCTCCTCAGTGTCCATGCCGCCGACGTCTGCCATCTGATCGTCCTCTGGAGCAGCATCATCAGTAGCAGGCGGCGGAATTGGAGAAGCGGCAGTAGGTGGCACAACCGCCGAAGCATCACCCTGAGCAACTGGAGGCTGGATCCTCATATGCTCGAACACTAGCCGTAGTGTCTGGCCCTGCTCGACGGTCTTCTGCATCAGCTCCTGGTGTGCCTGAGCCAACTCTGCAATCTGGTTCACCATTTGCTGCTCTCTCTCCCTCTTCTCCCGAAGCTCCGTGTTCAGCTGCGTGATGGTGTCCTGCATCTGGTTGAACTGCTCCGGAGGGACGGTATCCACGTAGGAAGGAGCAAGCGTGCCGGACGATGAAGCGATAAACTCGCCTCCCAGATGTCCGAGGCCATACACGTGGCCCTTCTTGTTCCTGCCCCCGACGACCTCCAAATAAATGGCATTATCGTCGATGGAGACAGGAGAGTGGGTCCCCTCACGAGTCAATGCCTCATTCCGTGACTGTGAGGCACGTAATATGGAATCGTCCTTCTTCTCGTTGAAGCCCACCTGCAAAGTATAGATGAACAGATTTAGTTAAAATTATAATCAATATTAACAAATCAATTATAATTATAATAAATTACAAGTATAAACTAAATTGTTTTTTTGCTTACAGCATAGTTACGGGTCTTGTCGTTGACCTATGTCCCCCGACTTCAACTTCTTCGTCCTCTCCACCAACTCCATAGCAGTGGGGGCCTGTTGTTTCTGTGCTTTCTGCACAGAAAAATATAATCTTTAATTCATAAGAATATTTTAAAATGAAAACTCATGAAATAGTATACTAAGTCAATAAAGTTTAAAGTATTACCAGCTTGTCAAAGTGGGCGGCGGCTGATTTAGAGCCGCCGGTCCAAGCACATGCGCCACCATCAGAAGCTCTATTACGCCGAGCTGTGGCCTGGATCTCCTGGAACTTCTCAGTACCCCAGTACTGGTCCAGCTGCCTCCTGATCTCAGGATCCACCCACTTCCCCTTATTCTTACCCTTCCTCAGCTTGTTCGTCAGGTTCTTCATGACCAGTGATCCTTTATGCTCAAATATGTCCCTGATGATCTGCTATAAGGCTGCGTCCCACCTATACTCTTTCTGCAACTTACAGTTGTTAGGAAATTCGTGTGTATATATATATAATGTAAATTTAATTAAAATAACTTAATAAATTGTTACCTTAAACTCTTTAAACAACTAATCCCTATGGCCCACTGGGATGGCCTTCCATGTAGGTCATGGACCATCAAACTTGCGTTGCAGGATCTTCGATATTGAATCAGAAGGACCCTTTGCGGGCAGAAAGCTGCAGCAAAATTAGAGCATTAATAAATGTTATAAATAAATAAAAAACAAGTAAATAGAAATTAACGATACTTTATATATTAAAAAATTAAATTAGCTTACTCGTTATACCCCCTGGGGATAAGAAAAATCCTCCTGTCGGATGGACCACGGCTCTCTTGCCCCGATGATGATGATGGTCCTGGAATAGGTGTGGATGATGTCGGTGCAGCCTGTGTCCCGACCACATGAGGCTGGGTAGGGGGTGCAACTCCATCACCCTGATGTGGCCCGTCCACAGAGGTGCTGGCAGGGTGGTCTCGATCTGAAGTCTGTGGGTCGGCCGGCGGAGGGACTCTCGCAGCACGACCTCTGCCACGACCTCCATGGCGACCACCACACTGCCCCTGCTTCTAGAGGAATCTGCCATCTTCGTAAAAAATGAAAAGATGATTACACCATAGTGTAAATAATACAAAAATAAATTACCTAAGTACAATGAGCATTACACAATGAATTATGACATAAATAAATTACCTAAGTAGAATCTCCGTCACTAAATTCACCCTCACTCTCATCAGTCTCACTTGATTGGAATGTGCCTTCGCTAGATTCTTCCAACTCAGATTGATCCATTGACTCTCTTTGAACTTCTTCCCCATCGCCGGAAATGTCCGCCAGAGAATTAACAATAATGTCTGACGTAATTTGCAACGGTACATGGGGCCCGGAAAAAGCATCATCTTGGTACGAAGCATCTTTTTCAGGCTGGTTGATTACATTATCAGTAATTGTACTGTGAGCCTTTATCTTAATGACACCTAACCAGCCTTGATGTCCTTCGGGATATGGCGAGTAATAAACCTGATCTGCCTGTTGCCACTAAATCTGTCCGGATAGTTGAATATTGATATAGGAGGACTAGTTGAACTTCCTTCGCCCAAATTAACGTTTCTAGGCATCCTTGTCATTCTCGTGTCAACTTCGTCTGGATAGTAATAAGAGGCAAAAGTGGAAGTCTCCTATACTAAGTATGCTTCACAAATAGAACCCTCCACTCGTGCCTTGTTCTTGACTTTGTGTTTAAGGGAGTGCAGGAACCTATTAAAGAGGGATACATACAAATAATTACTAGTTTTAAGGAAAACTAAACTACGATCGCGTGTTCGTGAATTTAGTATGTATTAAGTAAAATAGTTGATGTTGTATACCTCTCAAATGGATACATCCAGCGGTATTGGACTGGACCACCAACTCTTGCTTCGTAAGGTAGATGAACTGGAATGTGTTCTATTGAATCAAAGAAACTCGGCGGGAAGATTTGCTCCAGCTTACATAACAAAACGAGTATCTTGACTTCCATATCCTTTAATTGATTCACATTTAGTGTTGTTGACAAAATGTCCCTGAAAAAGTGGCTAAGCTCAACAAGTGGGTTCCAAATTGGTTTCGGTAATGCGTCGAATGTAATTGGAAGCAACCGTTGCATGAACACGTGGCAATCATGACTCTTCATTCCGTGTAACTTTGCTTCCTTAATGTCAACACATCTACCCAAATTGGAAGCATACCCATGGGTAACTTTAGTTCTGTAACCCACTTACAGACAACTACTTTCTGTGTTTTGTTTAGTGTATAACTTGCCTTCGGTTTGATAAGTCTGCCACGACCACTGTCCTGCAACTCAAGCTCATTCCGATTACAAATTTTAACCAGATCCAATCGAGCTTTATTTGTATCTTATGTCCTCCCCTTGATGTCCATCACAGTGTCAAACACATTCATAAACATATTCCTCTCAGTATGCATGACATCAATGTTGTGACGGAGTAGGTGCGTCCTCCAATACGGCAACCTCCAAAATATACTTTGTTTTGTCCATTTATGCTTGACGCCATAATCAGGAATATGTTCTCCTTGGGATTCATGGATGAGCGGTAAGTACTGTACTCTCCGCCATACATTAGGACCAGACAAACATGGTGGAGGCGGTGTTGTCTCCGCACAACGCTTCTTGAATGCATTCTTGTTCCTCCTATAAGGATGATCTCCTGGAAGGAATTGACAATGACAATCAAAATAAGAGATCTTTCGACTATTTTTAAGCGTGAATACCTTCGATCGCTCCATACATATTGGGCAACCAAGCTTCCCCGCGGTCATCCAACCCGACATCATCCCATAGGCGGGAAAGTCGTTGATCGTCCACATCAAAGCTGCTTTCATCATGAAATTCTGCCTCTAAGATATGTCATATTTCAACACACCATCATTCCACAACATTGTCAACTCATCTATTAGCGACTGCAAGTACACATCAATCTTCCCTTTTGGATTAGACGGACCCGGAATTATGACTGTTAGGAACATAAACTCCCGCTTCATGCACATCCCCAAGGGAAGATTGTATGGAGTCAGGATAACCGGCCAACAAGAGTATGCTTTTTCAGACTGCCCGAAAGGATTAAATCCATCCGTACATAACCCCAATCGGACGTTCCGAAGGTCCTGCGAAAATGCCATATGAACCTTGTCAAAATGCTTCGAAGCTTCTCTATCTGATGGATGACACAAGACATCTTGCTCCCTCTCATGCTCACTATGCCACCTCATGTGAGCTGCAGTGGCCATCGATGTGTACAATCTTGTAAGTCTTAGCACGAGCGGAAAGTACCACATCTTTTTTAGAGCGGTGTTCTTCTCAATGCCCCTCCTAGTGGTTGTCTTATACCGATCCGCACCACAAAATCGACAACATGTTATGCTCTTCGCTGAATCATCCTTATAGTACAACATACATCCATTCGGGCAACAATCAATTTTCAAACACGCCAAACCCAAATTCTCCACAGACTTCTTAGCATGATAAAAACTAGTTGGCATCCGATTGCCTTCCGGCAACGACTTGGACACAGACGTGGCGAGGCGATTAAAACAGCCTTCTTGCATATTGTAGTCAGATTTGATACTCAACCATTCCATACACATCGACCACTCCGTGTACTCCCGACATCCTTCCCACAACAGAGATCGTGCAGCACTCAGCATATCATAGAATCTATGAGCTTCGGGATTCGGATTCTCCTCTATGTATTGGGAACCCATTCCACCATATTCTCCCCCATTTTCTTCTAATGCAACACCAACCAGGGGTCCAGCATGATCCATTATCATCTGCTCGTATGGATTCAATTCTTCCCTCCGGTCACCACTTCCATAGTACGAACTTTCAAACACAACCGGGTTTAAATCAGGCAACGTCTCACCATGGTTATTCCACCAATAGTAATCAGGCATAAAGACCTTCTCATAAAGATCGGCCACAACTCCATTCACGCTTTTGAAAGATTGACACTTGCATCTTTTGCAAGGACACCTCAAATGATCATCGCCCTGCCTTATAAATATCTCCTGGCTAACAACAAACTCTATAAACTCACCCACTCCAACTCTATACTCTTCCCTAAGATGTTTATTCTGATCCAACCTATGATACATCCTTTTCCGATTCTCAGGAATATCCATTCCTGCCAATTAAATAGCCTGATCAACCCTACAATAACACTTATATATTACGGTGTATTCCAATAGCTTCATCAATCTCTTTCTTATGACAAGGTATGAACCTATCCTATTCGAGAGGAAACCTTTACCACACTTGGCTAACAATAGTTATTCCCTTATTCAAATACCTTATACTTAACAAAATTTCGGCAGCATTTCCTATTGGTCTCCAAGTACACGACTCGAGCACGGTGAGAATCACCGCGATCAAGTATGCACCCGGAGAACAAAAGGAAATGCATCAGACCAGGATTTTAACAAGTATATAAAGCATTTAAACATGGAAATTACTATTGTACGAGTGTGAAAAAGGTTTTTTCCCAAACTGTCCCACTTGGACAATTCAAGATTCAATACAATGAGCATGCGTATCCTGGAAGGTACGCATGTTCATTAATATTGAATCTCAAATAGGAAACTAAGGCTTTCGTAACTTAATAATTAACTCTAGCAGAAAATAAAACCATTGACTTACAAGGATTGCAGCATACTTCAGCAAATATATATTGAAGCATAATTCAATACAAACTTAGATAAAACATAGTAGCAAACATCCTATTGAGCTCCGCTCTCCACTAACAAGTAACACATAATTGTCAAACACATGCATAACTTCTAAATTAGCAGCACACAACAAACATCCCGCCTTTTGGACAGGATCACATCCTATTGAGCTCTGCTCTCCACTAACAAACCACGCATAATTGCAAATACATGCATAAATATTAAATTATCAGCACACAATCAGCATCTTGCCTTTCAGGTAGGATACCATCTTATTGAGCTCAGCTCTCCACTAACAAACAACAAGATAATTCACATAACACATTACAAGCACCACACAATCAGAACCTATTAGACAAAGCAGAACCTTAAAAAGAGAGTATTGAGAGAACTTACCTATGCGACAAAATGCAAAAACAAGTATGGATAGGGGGAGGAGCCGCAGACAAGAAGATCAGGAACTGATAAATATAATAAGACAATATGAAAGCAAATTAATATCCTTAGAGCCAACTTAATTATACAAGAAATACCAGATGCCTAAGCCACATCATATATCTCAAATCATGATATTCTATAAAATCTGAAGAATTGTATATTGGAACCAATAAACTGTACAAAACTTGAAAATGCAAGACATGCAGATTTATAATGAAAGAGCAATAACTTCAAACTTTCAAGACTTAATTATCAGTGGATATAGGTACTGTATTGCTTGACTATTGCATGAAATTCATCATTCTTCCATGTTTAAAAGGAAACTTGGGATTGGGTAAGCAACTATTTCAATCAGGTGACATAATTACTGGGAAAACAGGAAAGAAACCATATCATCACAAGCTTACATACATAAAGTCACTAATCCCCTATTGTTCAGTCACAAGATTAAAATAAAAACTATTATACATGCATATTTCTATTCGGATTAGGATCCTCTCAACTTTTTTTTCTCTCGTGTTAGATAGAGAACGATACAAACACAAAATTTTAATATAAAGCAATTTTCAACTTTAAAATTGACAACCACTATACTTGGTTAGTGACTTCCAATAAGCTCAAATCTACAACGATTCATGTATACAGAAAGATAGAACAAAGTGATTCAAAGAACAAATCAAGCTATCCTTATTCTTACAATATAAATCTATAAACAACAATAAACTCACATCATGAAAAATCACAAACAAACATAATCCAATTCCTTAAAAGCAGAACAAAAAATAATAATAATCATTAATCATTCCCTAAACCCTAACCTGAGACAGAACTGATCAGAGGAGACTGTGGGGGTGGTGGCCGCGCGAACAGAGCCCCTTGAGATGGTGGTGGTCGGAGGAGGAGGAGGTGGCAGCACCTGAGATAGACATAGAGAGAGAAACTTAAATAGAGAGAGAGAGAACCGAGCAAGACAGAGAACGCGAGACAGAGAGAGAGAAAGAGAGAGAGAGAGAGAGAGAGAGAGAGAGGAGAGAAGAAGAGAGGTTACCTATGGTCCGTGAGAGATGGCGGTGGAGGTGGCGGTGGCCGGAGGAGGATGAGGGAGAACATGAGAAACTAAGAGAGAAACAGGGTGAGACAGAGAGAGAGAGGGATGGAGAGAGACAGAGAAGATGAGAGCTTACCGGAGGAGAGGGGATGATGGTGGTGGCTCGAGGTGGCCGGAGGACGCGTGAAGAAGGGAGAAACGGCGAGAGAGAAAGAAGCTTCGGGTGAAAATGAGGAAGAAAAGGGGTTCTGATGCATTTAGGGATTTTATTTTTAGCGACCAATCGGTCGCCAAAGTTAATTATTTAATTCGATCGCAACAACGGTCTCTAAAAGGGTTATTTTGAAATTTGAATTCATAAATTTAGTGACCGATATAAATTCGGTCGCTAAAACACTCAATTTTAAAATTTTTTACACGCGTGTTAGCGACCGAATTTACATCGGTCGCAAATATATTTCAAGGTTTACCGTTGATTACAAATCGGTCGCAATTTTGGTCGCTGAAAGGTCAACAAGTTTTGACTTTTAATTTCCATAACTTAGCGACCGAAATAGCGACCGGCATCTCAGCTACGCCCCCTTTCGGTCGCTATTTCGGTCGCAGGATCAAGTATAACAAATGTTAATTGTAGATCCTATAATCGGTTGCTATTTCGGTCGCAAATAGCATCCAGTAATTTTGGTCGCTATTTTCGGTCGCTAAATGACCTTTTTTTTTTGCAGTTTTTTCCAACGATTTCCCTTCTTTTCCGACGGTTTTTGTCCGTCGGAAATGCCCCCTTTTTTGTAGTGCATGTTCTCAATATCTGATAACTCTTTGAATGAAGAGTTATTTAGCTCCTTTTTGCTTTGTCTTTTTGTTATCTTTGAGGTTTTGTGTCTTGTTTTTGTTAGAAAATGTTAGTTGTAAATATCTGTGTTAAGTTTTGTGTATAGCAGCCATTTGCTCTTGATTGCTCTATCATTGTCTTAAAATTCTGTGTCTGCATATGCAGTACCTTCGCTGGAGCATGGCTGATGCTTGGGAGAATAAGCTAGTGGAGGTTGCAGCATGAATCATCTTCGGTAACTAGGCACTAAAGGACAAAAGTTGACAAGGATACCTTTCCTTTCTCTTCAAGGGCGCTGGCACTGTCACCTTTAAGGAAGCACACGCGCCTTGGATCAGCTGCCGCACGACTTTTGGAATTGGGCTAGGGTTATTTTATTAATACTTTTGGTGGTTGGCCCAAAATGGAATGAAGAGAATAGGGTTTAGTGTACTATAAAAGCATTTGGCAACCCTAGTGAAGGGGAGACAGGAATTTTATTACACACATTTATTTTGTCCCTTCTTGAGAGAGGCGTTGTCTTCTTCCTCTGCGCTGCTACTACTGCTGCTGCGTTTTCATTTTCAACCATTGTAATGGTTTCTTGTTCATTTCTGATTTTTGTTCTTTGTAAGCTCATTATGAGCTAAGTACTTTTAAGCTTTAGGTATGCTTATATAATGAATGTTTAACTGAGTTATGTAATGACTATGTTTTGCATCTTCTTTTATCATGCATTTAATGTTGTTTAATTAAGAGTGATCAACTTGATTGAATATTTAGCTTGCTTGATTTGGAAAAATTAGGTAAGTGGGAACTTGATAAAAGATAGGGGTTAAGTCATTAATTGGAAAATTAATTGATGTTGATTAGGCTAGGAATATTTATTCAAGTCCCTAAACTAGCTGGAACATGCTTAAGTAAGAGGGTGGTGTAATTAATCTGAATCTAGGAATAGATCAAAGTTAATGAACCCAACCCTGTAATGTTGGAAAACAAACCTTAATTTCCTAGAGTTAGATGCTAGAGCATAGTCAGAGCATGCTGAAAATTAAACATGATTTATGCTGCAGCATACCTAGAGCTACTTTTCTCACTTGATCAAATCTTTCATTTCTCTGTTCACTTGTTTATTTTCGGTTTTTAAATCTCAGCCTTATTTAATTTTCATTGCACATACACTATAATTTTTTGTTACTAAATCTAACTTCTAGAGCTTATAATCTGAATTGGAGTCTATTACATCATTATAATCCCTGTGGGAATGATATCTAAACTTAAGTTCTATATTACTTGAGGTATTTGTGTATACTTGCACAAGCTTAAGAACAATTGTTTTTAAACGCAACAAGTTTTTGGCATCGTTGCCGGGGATTGTTAATGATGTTATAATTCTATTTTTAGATTATTAGTTCTATAGTTAGAGGTTCTACCACTCTGAGTGATTTACTGTCGCACAGGGTACTGAAACTGTATGCACATGTTCTTGTCACCTGATTACAGATTTGATCCAGAGATAGAAAGAACATTCAGAAGGCTTAGAAGAGGTCACACATCTCAGCCTGTACCTGAGTTGGTTCTGAACACTCCAACCAACTCCACACCAGAATCTACTGAAGCATTGTCCCCTGCTGGTTCAGAAATGGATGAAGAAGTGCCACAAGACAGCATGGCTATGGCCAATGACAGAAATTGTGCTATCTGGGGGTATGCTGTGTTTGACCCTGAAGCTATGAATACTGAGATAGTAAGGACTCCCATCACTACACCTCAGTTTGAGTTCAAGCCAGTGATGTTCCAAATGTTGCAAACAATTGGACAATTTAATGATGCTGCAACAGAGGATCCTCATTTGCATCTGAAGCAGTTTTTAGATGTAGCAAGCAACTTCAAAATTCCTGGAGTCACAGATGATCCATTCAGATTGAGACTATTCCCATTCTCTTTGGGAGGAAAAGCTAAGAACTGGTTGAATTCTCTGGATGCAAACTCAATTGACACTTGGAATAAGCTTGCTGAAAATTTCTTAACCAAATTCTTTCCACCAACTGTAACACCCCGTTTTTCGTAAATAAGCTTAGTGCTTACATATATGTTATATATATGTTTGTATATGCTTGTTATGTTTGTTTTTTATGCCTAAGTTCATGTTTAGGAGAGTTTAGCCTTAGAATGGTTCAACCCTTTTAGAATCCTAGTAATTTGTTTCACCGTTTTGGCCATATCTTGAGTTCTAGATGTCTGATCGAGGTGATATTTGTGGAGTTGGAAAGCTAAGAGAATTATCTACAAGTCTTATTTTATGTGTTTTTTCCAAATCGATCATATATGTGGTCTCGCAAGGCATTCGTTCAGCACCCCGTGCTCAGGAGTTGAGCACGGCCCTGCTCAACAGGGAGCAAGGCCGTGCTCAGGTATCAGAGTCTTTAAATAGAGCAGTTTCATGAGGGTTATGAGTCAAACCCTATTTTGGCACTTTGGGCAACTTTTGTAGGGCAAAAACCTCTTCTCCCTTCCTCCCCTTGAACCCCTTTGATGCCCTTGGTGTTCTTCCTCTAGTTTTAGGAGATATTGGTTGGCCTGTGCCAATCGTAGAAGGTAATGGTTCCTTCCCTCTTTAGTTCCCTTTCTTGTTTTGATTTGGGAAACTAATTGGTTGTTCCCTTCTTGTGTGACCAAGGCTTAAGGAACCCGTCGAGCCACTCAAGGGAACGTGTCTAGTTTGGCCGCATCGTCGTTGTTTGGGAATCTTCATACCGGGTATGGGGAGAAGGAATAGTATTGACATGTAGGCGTTGGGTAGGGGTGGCAAAATGATCCATTTATCCATCATCCATCCAGTCCATCCAAAGCTAAATCCATCCAATCCATCCATTACAAGAAAAAAAACATTAATGGATTGGATCAAACTGGATCATATTATTTTAGGATGGATAGTGATCCATCCACTATTTTTTTAAATCCAATGGATCACATCATAAAACAAAAAAATGTCCAGTGGATAAAGGTTAATAAAAAATAAATCACAAACGTCTGCAACTGAAAGTAGTTTTTTCTTTGGTTAGCCTTACGACCTAAAAGCCCTATCCCTCCCCTATCTCTCTCCCTCTGCGTATGGTTATCCTTATGACCTAAACTCCATTTTTGTCATCTCCATAGAACAATCTTCAGGTCAAAACAGCACCATCTTTTACAGCCTTGAAATCAAGAACCCAAACAAGGACTCGAGCATTGACTATGAAGATACAATACTGAGTTTCTTATTTGGGCAGGAGCAGGATAAGGTGTGTGAGACAAGCATACGTTCATTTCGTCAAGGCACTAGCAAGACCTGCAATGTATCTGAAATTGTTAATGCAAAACCTGGAGCATTGAAACCTCTCCTCAATGCCATCTCAAATGCTACTGCTGAGTTAAAGGTGACTTTGATGACAAGATTTCGATACAAGACATAGGGAGTTAAGAGAAAGTTTCATGGGTTAAACCTGAATGGCATTCTACCAATTGATTCCAACGGGTAGAGAGAGGGGGGAGAGAGGGAGGGAAAAGAGAGATGATAGAGAGAGATAGGAGAGTGAGAGAGAGAGAGGAGAGGAGGGAGAGAGAATATTTAATAAATTCTTTTTAATTATTTAAAACAAATTTTGTGGATGGATTGGATATCCATCCATTAAAGAATGGTTAATGGATGGATTGGATGGTTTTTATTTATTGGATCATGGATGGATTGGATTTTTTCAATGAAATTTCCATGGATCTTAATGGATAAATCGATTATTTTCAATCCATCCATTATAATCCGAATAAAAAATTATCCAATCCATCCATTTGCCACCCCTAGCGTTGGGGGTAGCGTAAGATGAAGGGTTAACCCATGACCCTGTCATATGTTGTTGTCTATTTGATGTTAATTGATGTATGTATGTTATGATTATAATGTTAATGGCATGCTTTAATTGTTATATTGTTTTATGTTAATTATTGATGATGTATGACTGGATGGTATTGTTATGCCCAATTGAATATGATGTTTAATGATGCCATGAATGTCTATGATGATGATGATGCTATTATGATGATGATGTTGTTATGATTATGAGAATGATGTTATGATAATGATGATGATGTGGTGCTCCGTTTGAGTGTTAATTATTGGGTATGTTAATGCCAACAATGAAGTTAATAAGACTCTAACCAATTAATAGGGCTTATTAATGATGTTAAGATGTTAAAATACGTTAACGATGATAATGAGATTTAAGGGATTTTGTCCCGGTTGTTCATAAGACATGAATATAGTGTGAGAGGTAAGGTAATGTTCATAGGGCTTAGTTAAAGACCCTATGATTGATTAGTGAGTGTTCTAGGAGTGTTAATGACGAAGCTGTGATTAAAGGATTAATTCCCCATGATGATAAGACATGAATATTAATGAAGAATAGTTAAGATTAATGAAGCTGATGTTCAATGGATTAGTTAAAAGTCAATAGGTTGAATCTGTGATCTGTCCAAAGGATTTGGGAAAGGGTTTCTGACCCTTTCTGCCCAGATCAGTATGACCACGCTCTATCGAGCACGACCGTACCTAACAGGGAGCACGCCCGTGCTCCAGTTTGAAACGCAGAGCAGGGCGCGCAATTGAGCATGCCCTCTCTCAGCAGGAAGCACGACCTTGCTTGCCTACAGGTCCAGCACGCCCGTGCTGAGGGTGAGCACGCCTGTGCTCACCTGACCAGAACAGAACCAGAATGTTGAAAATAGGGGTTCTACCCCAACGTATCCAATTAATGAAAGAAGACATCAAATGAAGAAAAGATGAGTTAGATAACTTAAAGATGTTGTTCTGTATCTTGGTAGCCGAGTGGCCAAGGGGGCCTTGATGCTTAATGGTCAAGGTGTTGAGCTCTATACCTGATCAGTTGGAGTGTTAATAATTAAAGTGGAAAGATGATGTTCTGTACCTTGGTAGCCTAGCGTTCGCTCCAAGGGGGCCTCGATAGCCGAGTGGTCGAGGTGTTGAGCTCTGGTGCTTATTGGCCAGAGTGTTGTTGTTTTGTACCTTGGTAGCCGAGTGGCCAAGGGGACCTTGATGCATAATGTCAAGGTGTTGTTAAAAGATATTGGACCTTGGTAGCCGAGTGGTCAAGGGGACCTTGATGCTTAATGGTCAAGGTGTTGAGCTCTGGTGCTTTTTGACCAGAGTGTAAGTGAAAAGAGTTTGTGATAAAAGATACTTGACAAAAGATGAAAGATAACGTTAATGATGATTATGAACTTGGGTAGCTGAGTGGCCCAAGCGGAGGTGGTGATTGTTGGTTGTGAGCTGTGTTGCTCATTCAGGCATTGGAGTAGCGGAGTAGCGTTGCATCGCATAACATACCTTGTTGGAATGTATATATATGATATTAATATGATGAAACATTTATGTTTGATATGCTATGTTTATATGATGCATGTTCATCTTTCTAACTGCTTCCATGCCGTTATGTTGATATATATGTTTCTTACTCCCCGTCTTTTTTTGTTGCTTTGCATGTACCCCTTCTTGTGTTATGCAGAGGATGGTGAGCAGTTTGCTGAGGAGTGACTATGAGGAGCCGCTTCTAGAAGTTTAGTTTATGTTTAGTTTAGTTGTTATACGAGTTGTTTTATCGGATCGGTTATACCAGCTCTGTAATGTGACATCGGGGTTGGGTTAATTGTTTTCTTTATGTTATGTTATCTTTCAACATGTTTTGGTTTTCCGCGTAGAGACCTTGTTACAATGTGATATCCTTTACCCGTTGGTTTTCTTTTGTAAAGAACAAGCATGTGTTTATCTTATTTCGAAAAAATAAATTATTTCCTTCTATGTTATCACTTTATAAATACATGCGGGGTCGAGGGTGTCACATTTAGTGGTATCAGAGCAGTTCGGCCCTGTCCGGACGTGGTAAGAGTCTATTGCGAGTCTTCTGCGTGTTTTGTTTGAATTATCTATACTTGTTATAGATAATGATGCTTTAGTGTTAAGAACCTTCAGTTCTTCCTGCTTAGTTGGAGCCTTTGAGTCCAAGGACTCAACCCAAGGTATGTGCCTAATTGGTGAAAGTTTAACCAATCAAGGTGATAGAAATTTCGAGGACGAAATTTTTATAATGTGGGTGGAATTATAACATCCCGTTTTTCGTAAATAAGCTTAGTGCTTTCATATATGTTATATATATGTTTGTATATGCATGTTATGCTTGTTTTTGATGCCTAATTTCATGTTTGGGAGAGTTTAGCCTTAGAAAGGTTCAACCCTTTTAGAATCCTAGTAACCTGTTTCACCGTTTTGGCCATATCAATTCTAGATGTCCGATCGAGGTGATCTTTGTGGCATTGGAAAGCTAAGAGAATTATTTAAAAGTCTTATTTTATGTGTTTTGGCCAAATCAATCATCTATGTGGTCTCGCAAGGCATTCGTTCAGCACCCCGTGCTCAGGTATCAAAGTCTTTAAATAGAGCAGTTTCGTAAGGGTTACGAGTCAAACCCTATTTTGGCACTTTGGGCAGCTTTTGTGGGGCAAAAACCTCTTCTCTTTTCCTCCCCTTGAACCCCTTTGATGCCTTTGGTGTTCTTGCTCTAGTTTTGGGAGATCTTGGTTGGTCTGTGCCAATCGTAGAAGGTAATGGTTCCTTCCCTCTTTAGTTCCCTTTCTTTTTTTGATTTGGGAAACTAATTGGTTGTTCCCTTCTTGTGAGACCAAGGCTTGAGGAACCCGTCGAGCCCCTCAAGGGAAAGTGTCTAGTTTGGCCGCGTCGTCGTTGGTTGGGAATCTTCATACCAGATATGGGGAGAAGGAATAGTATTGACATGTAGGCGTTGGGGGCAGCGTAAGATGAAGGGTTAACCCATGACCCTGTCATATGTTGTTGTCTATTTGATGTTAATTGATGTATGTATGATATGATTATAATGTTAATGGCATGCTTTAATTGTTATACTGTTTTATGTTAATTATTATGATGTATGAATGGATGGTATTGTTATGCCCAATTGAATATGATGTTTAATGATGCCATGAATATCTATGATGATGATGATGATGCTATTATGATGATGATGTTGTTATGATTATGAGAATGATGTTATGATAATGATGATGATGTGGTGCTCCGTTTGAGTGTTGATTGTTGGGTATGTTAATGCCAACAATGACGTTAATAAGACTCTAACCAATTAATAGGGCTTATTAATGATGTTAAGACGTTAAAATACGTTAACGATGATAATGAGATTTAAGGGATGTTGTCCCAGTTGTTCATAAGACATGAATATAGAGAGAGAGGTAAGCTTATGTTCATAGGGCTTAGTTAAAGACCCTAGTATTGATTAGTGAGTGTTCTAGGAGCGTTAATGACGAAGCTGTGATTAAAGGATTAATTCCTCATGATGATAAGACATGAATATTAATGAAGAACAGTTAAGATTAATGAAGCTGATGTTCGATGGATTAGTTAAAAGCCAATAGGTTGAATCTGTGATCTGTCCCAATGATTTGGGAAAGGGTTCTGACCCTTTCTCCCTAGATCAGTATGACCACGCTCCATCGAGCGCGACCGTGCCTAACAGGGAGCATGCCCGTGCTCCAGTTTGAAACGCAGAGCAGGGCACACAATTGAGCATGCCCGCTATCAGCAGGCAGCACGACCGTGCTTGCCTGCAGGTCCAGCACGCCCGTGCTGAGGGTGAGCACGCCCGTGCTCACCTGACCAGAACAGAACCAGAATGTTGAAAACAGGGGTTCTACCCCAAAGTATCCAATTAATGAAAGAAGACATCAAATGAAGAAAAGATGAGTTAGATAACTTAAAGATGTTGTTCTGTATCTTGGAAGCCGAGTGGCCAAGGGGGCCTTGATGCTTAATGGTCAAGGTGTTGAGCTCTATACCTGATCAGTTGGAGTATTAATAATTAAAGTGGAAAGATGATGTTCTGTACCTTGGTAGCCTAGCGTTCGCTCCAAGGGGGCCTCGATAGCCGAGTGGTCGAGGTGTTGAGCTCTGGTGCTTATTGGCCAGAGTGTTGTTGTTTTGTACCTTGGTGGCCGAGTGGCCAAGGGGACCTTGATGCATAATGTCAAGGTGTTGTTAAAATATATTGGACCTTGGTAGCCGAGTGGCCAAGGGGGCCTTGATGCTTAATGGTCAAGGTGCTGAGCTCTGGTGCTTTTTGACCAGAGTGTAAGTGAAAAGAGTTTGTGATAAAAGATTAAAGACTAAATTATTTCCTTTTATGTTATCGCTTTATAAATACCTGCGGGGTCAAGGGTGTCACACCAACCATGAATGCAAAGATGAGAACTGACATCACTTCTTTTAGGCAGCATGATGATGAACCACTATTTGAAGCATAGGAGAGATTTAAACAACTGACTAAGAAGTGCCCCCACCATGGCATTCCATTCTGTATTCAGATGGAGCAGTTCTATAATGGTGTTTTACCTAGTTCAAGAATGATGTTGGATGCCTCAGCTGGAGGCAGTCTTCTCACCAAATCTTACAATGAAGCTCATGCTCTGATAGAGGGGATAGCAGCTAACAATTATCAGTGGCCAATAGCAAGACAAGTTTTTGGGAAAGCCAATGCTGCAGCAGGAGTTTATGAAGTGAGTGAAGTATCTGCATTATCAGCTCAAATGACTTCCTTAACTAATATGGTTAGGGGGTTGACCATGACAACTCAAGGAAATTCCTCTGCACCACCAATAATGACTGAAGAAATGGTGAATGAACAAATTTACAAGGCAGATGCTATATCATGTGTATATTGTGGAGGAGATCATTTGTTTGAGATTGCTCTGCAAACCCTGCTGCAGTCAACTATGTAGGAAACAATAATTACAGAGGCAACAATTCTTATGGCAATGCAGGATGGCAGCCATCACGCATAGCTATCGGAGATGATTCATGTTGCAACCTCCACTAGCTTATTCTCCCATGCTTCAGCCATGCTCCAGCGGAGGTACTGCATAAGCAAACACAAAATTTGAAGACAATGATAGAGCAATCAAGAGCAAATGGCTGCTATACACAAAACTTAACACAGATATTTACAACTAACATTTTCTAACAAAAACAAGACACAAAACCTCAAAGTTAACAAAAAGACAAAGAAAAAAGGAGCTAAATAACTCTTCATTCAAAGAGTTATCACACCCCTAAACTTGAACCATTGCTTATCCTCAAGTTATGCAAAAAAAAAAAAAACCCAAAAGAAAAACAGGAGAATTCTATTTAAAGAATGATACGCATGGATCACCCAGATTTTTTTCTTTCTTGCCACAGCTCAGAAATCCACAATTGCTTTCCTGGCCAAAATACTCTTCCTATCCTGCTCACAACAACAACTACTACACATTGGTTCAAACAGATTAACACATGCTGCAGCATTCACCTCTCAGAACAGTTGGTTCTGCATCTCACCCTCACATCAGACTTTTCACTTTTTATCACAAATATGCACCTCTGATTTAGACTTGATGAGATTCTATCACAATTAAAACAATCACAGAGTTACACAGCAAGAGGTCTTTAGGGCTGTAACTGGGCTTAAGACAGGTGGGGTTAAGATATTTGGGAAAGTAGTTGTTCTCAAGGTAGAACAAAAGGATGCTTTTCTATCTAGCTCAATTTCCCAATTGATCCCAAAATCCTCAATTTTCTGCTTTCTTGGATCCTTTCTTTTCCATCACTAAGTCGACAACTTATTACATTTTTGTTGAGAACCAGAGAACAAATCACTACTAATTTTCAAGTTTGCCACTGTTCTCTGTTCAATTTTTCAAGATTTTTTTTTTACATAACTGCTTTACATAAAGAATGGCAGCTTCACATTATACACTTATGACTTCTTAATTCCTTTGCTGCCTATCCCTTCACTGTTTTATAGCCTTGCTGCAGCATGCACATGCGTTACAGCACACTACCCCCAAACTTAAGCAGATGCTTGTCCTCAAGCTTTTCCCCCCAAACTAATGTCAGAACTAGCTACAAAAGCATCCTTAAGATCTACCTTTCAGATGCACCTTGTGTTTTTCAGTACTAAGGCTTGTAATGTGATAGCTGATTCAATAAATGGCTGAAGCTCAAAGGGGCATACTAGGGGCAAGTACATTAAGTGGGTGGGCTTATTAAGGCTCTGGCTAACATAAAACAACAAGAAAATTGCGTCAAGCTAAAAGTGGTGCAGCAGTGTTGATGATCACATTCAAGTTATTGCATTAGATTATTCTGCAAGAGTTTCATTCCATGCATGGCCAGAGGCCATCTCCAATTAATCGTTAATCATTTGGAGCTAAAACAGGGGATGGGACTCATGCACAGCCATTCATGAAACAGAATTCAAAACAACTATGGCCTTAATGGCCCTATAAACACACCAACACAAAATGTCCTAGTGACCTCTAAATTGCAAAAAGTAAAAGACTGAAACAATAAATTGGTAATGGGGAGGAAGGTTTAGTGCATCCTGATGTGGGATGCTGATATGAGCCCAATTTGGAGTATGTTTCAAGAAGCTAGCCAAGGACTTGGTGGGCCAATAACAAATGTTACAACCAAGAAAGCCCAACAAGTGTTAATTCAAACTATGGTTCTTATCATGGAAGCAAGCCCAAATGCAAGATTGGATGGAATGAAGCCCAAATTATTAACTTACATTATCCAACTAAAGGATCCATGACAAGAGGGGCGTACAATATAAAGAAGAGTCCAATTTTAGTTGTTTATTTTAATTCAATAAGTGTAAATGGGTTTTATGAGTGAGTCCAATTACTAAGTGATGTTTTTGGGTCAGCCCACTTGTAATCCATGATGTTACACGAATTTGTATGTGTCTTAGTGGGAGGAATCTTTAGCTTGCATGCTATAAGAACTCCTAATTAGTGTGTTAGTATTTTGAATAAATTATGGGGGGTTACACTTTTAATTTGAGAAGCAAGTGTAACCACCACATAATGAGTGTGAGAGAGAAAGTCATAAAGGGTGTGGGGCGTGTTTAATTTTTGGTGGCTGACTTGAATGTGTTGTTGGCTGAGTTAAGGTGTTTTAGTGAGTGTTTTTAGTGTCATGAATAGGCTAAATAAGTGAGGGGTTATGGATTTTCGTTTTTATTTTGGTGGCTGATTTAAGTTTGGTTTTTAGTGTGTTTAGAGTCATGAATTAGGCCAATTAAGTGGGGGTTATGTTTTGTTTGTGAAAGCCAAAAGTTGGCTGCTCCAAAGTATATGTATTTCGTCCTAAACATGTGAATGAAAAACTTGGATGTTCATTTTGGATTAAAATCCATTTGTGAGAGAATTGTTCTCTTGGGTTCTTAGTTGAGCCAAATTGTTCTTATCAAGAATCCAAGATTCTTGTGGCGAACCTCATAGGCTTATAAAACTTCCATGTTTGTGGCGCCATCATCATCTCTACCTTCTTCCATTTTATATCTTTTTTTCACTTTAATTTTGGTTATAAGTTGTTACACGAATTTCTTGTTAAAAATTCAACCATAAGATCATCTCCAAAGGCAACCTATCCTTTGGTTGTCATCAGATGCCGTAGCAAGCTGCAACATCCAATGTGGCTCTATTTCAAGCCTACGGTGCTCTGGTGCGCAAACTCTTCCTAGTGCCTCCACTTTTGGTGGATAGCACCTTGCCTTCTATTGCTCCGGTGACCTGGACTTCTTCCTCTTCATTCTCTTCTTCTTCTTCTTCTTCTTTTTCTTCTTGCTCCTCTTCTGCCTCATCTTCATCTCCCTCCTCAATAACTTCTTCAGCTTCCTCTTCTTTCCCCTCTTCTGCCTCAGCAGCTTCTTCTTTGTCAGATTCCTCTGCTTCAGCAGCTTTAGCCTTTTCTTCCTTCAGGGCTGCAGCAACCTTCTCCTTCTTAATCTTGGCTGCAGCTTTGGGAGCAGTCATCTTTAGTTTCTTGGAGAGAGGAATTGTGTCTTCTTCATCTTCCTCATTTGTTGTAGCATAGGTAGCAGCAATCTTCCTTACTGGGCTTCCCTTCTCAACGGCTGATTTGGTACCTTTTGTTGATTTTGATGCTGGAGGGGAAGCGACTACGACAGCAGGGATGGGGAATGGTGCTTTCTCTTGTTCTGTAGCTCGGGGCCTTTTAGTGCTCCCCTTATCCTGCTGGGAGGTTTGAGATGCAGATTTCTTCTTTTTGGGCACAGAGGCCTCTGTATTTTTCTGCTGCTTGGATGGGACTGTACCCATCCAGTCGTCATCAGAGGTTGAACTATGGGTAGGGTTGATGTTAGCAGTCTTTTCAGGGTTCTCAGATACTGGGTCAGAAATAGATTTGTGTTGTTGGGGTGATACAGAAACATCTTCTACAAAGGAAGGCAAAATTTCCTGAGGGAATTGGGGAATGGGAGTTTCAAGCTTCCAGTCATTCAGCTTCATTGTCTGCTTCTCCAACTCATACTTGCAAAAGCATAACTGCCAGAAGGCTTGCTCCTTCTGCATGTGTTGCTGCAGCTCGGTGGTCAGTTGATTAATTTTCTACTCCAGCATTCCAGAGTGATCCTGCTACTCTGGGGTGCTAGATTTGGGGGGCTTGCTTGCACTTGCACTAGCTTTCTTTGAATTAGAGTACATCCTCAAAACATAGTTCATATCAATGGGCCCTTTGTTCTGTTCCAGCCCTTCTTCGGGGTTGTACTCTATTCCTTGTTCCAGACACAGTTCAGTGATAAGACAGAGGAAGATTAAGTTGCCTTGCTGCTTCATGGCACAGCTAGAAATTTGGTTCTTGAGCACCTATCCCACATTTATCTTTTTCTTGTTCATGATACAGTGGAGTAGAACCAGTCATTCTTTGTCCACTGTCTCCAGATGAGCAGTAGGGGAGAGGGAATATCCCAGAAAATGATACCATACCTTGGCCAGATGCTGCAACATAGATCTAGGTACCTTTAGATGGCTTTCAGCTTGTTGAATGAATTCTACACTCGGGAGGGCCAGTTCTGTCTTCATTTGCTGTAGCGTCTGGTCAGTCACAGCCTTCAGAATTTGTTGGTACTCATCTTCCACCTCTTCCATTTCAAGATGCTTGTTTATAGTTTTGGTAGAAAATGAGACCTTTACTCCTCTGATTACCACGAAGGTTTGAGCAGCAGAGCCAATGTTTGCATAGAACTCCCTAACCATTTGGGTACAGAAACCCTCCTTGTGCTCAGCAAAGGTTCTCCACTGGTGTGCTTCAATCACGTCCACCAGTTCTGGAAGCAAACCCATGTTCACCCTTTCCCATATTTGAACCCTTTTTCTTGATGGAGGCTGCGATTGAGGGTTTCTTTTTCAAACTTTTCTTGCGCTTCCTCACTAAACCATTCAGTTAGGGTTTCGTTTGGATTGGCAGAGGTGGGGGCAGCATTTTTCACAGCTCTGTGTTTGACCCGGCTTCCCTTTTTAGCTATCATGGTGGCTTTTTCTTAGGGTTTGGTTGGTGGAGGAGAGGAAGGATTTGAGTGTTTAGGTTGTACGGGTTGAAGAAGAAGAATTAGGCATTGGGTGCGTAGAGTGTGAGTGGAAGAGAGGAGCGAGTGGTCTATTTAATGTGTCAGGTGAGAGAAAGGTATGGGCTGCTGAGTGCGGGAGACGTAGGGAAAGAAGGGAGTAAAGATGAGAGAAGGGTGGAGATCGTGTGGTTGGGGGTTGGTTGTGGGGGATTGTGGTTTCTCTCTCCACATCTTTTAAAATTCAAAAAATTCAAATTTATCCACCTTACTCACAACGGACAAAATAAAAGTTGGCCCCCACTTTTGTACCTTGCTCAGCAGATAGTCCTTATCCACAAGATTGCATTTTTTCTTTTTCTGTCATCAGAGAGCATGATACAGCATTGTTCCAGAGCAACTCAGTATTTCTTTTCTCAGCTGCAGCTTAAATTCACTTCTACCTCCACTGCTACCTCATTATTCAAGAAGTTAAATACTCTTTATTGATGGGCTGCCTCCCATGAGCGATTGGTTTATCAGGTCCTCAGCCTGACCATAGTACAAAATCATTCAGCATCATCAAGGGTGGTGGTGACCTTCATTCTGTCCAAAGGTTCACTAAAATAATGCTTGATTCTCTGACCATTAACCTTGAATTCCCTGCCACTTTCAGCATCCAGCAAATCTACAGCTCCATGTGGATAGACCTTTACAACTTTGAATGGGCCAGACCACCTTGATTTTAACTTGCCTGGAAAAAGCTTCAGCCTATAGTTAAACAGCAGCACTTGTTCCCCTTCATGGAAGGATCTGTGATGGATCTTCTTATCATGCCAGGCTTTAGTTTTTGCCTTGTATGCTTCAGCATTTTCATAAGAGAACAGTCTGTGTTCTTATAGCTCATTGAGCTGCAGCATGCATGCTGCTCCAGTAGATTGAAGATCAAAGTTCAGTTTCTTGATTGCCCAGAAAGCCTTGTGTTGCAACTCCAGGGGCAGATGGCAAGCTTTTCCATATACCAATCTATATGGGGACATCCCCAAAGGAGTCTTGAATGAAATTTTGTAAGCCCACAGAGCTTCGTCTAGATGTGAGGACCAATCCTTCCTACTTGGGTTGACCATTTTTTCGAAGATTCTTTTGATCTGCCTGTTGGACAACTCAGCTTGGCCATTAGTTTGGGGATGATAGGTTATGGCTACTTTATGCTTAACTCCATATTTTGCAAGTAGTTTGGTAAAAACTTGGTTTTAAAAATGGGTTCCTTCATCACTAATGATTGCTCTAGTGGGTTCAAAATCTAGAAAAAATGTTTTTCTGTAAAAAATTTGTTACCACCTTAGCATCATTTTTTATTGTTGCCACAACCTCCACCCATTTAGACACATAATCAACAGCTACCAGAATGTAAAGGTAGCCAAAGGAAGGGGAAATGTTCCCATAAAATCAATACCCCATACATCAAAAAGTTCAATTTCCAAAATGGTATTGAGGGGCATTTCACTTTTATTAGACAAATTCCCTACCCTTTGGCATTTGTCACAGTGTTTAACAAATTCATGTGCATCTTAAAAAAAGGTAGGCCAAAACAAACCTGACTGGAGAACTTTGGCAGCAGTTCTCATACCACCAAAATGTCCACCATATGCTGCAGCATGACACTGAGTCAGTATATCATGAAATTCTTCATCTGCAGCACATCTTCTGTTCAGATTGTCAGGGCACATCGTGTAGAGGTATGGTTCATCCCAGACATATTGTTTGGCTTGATGGAAAAATCTCCTCTTTTGTTGAGAATTCATGTCTGGAGGAACCACACCTCTGGCCAGGAAGTTGACCAGATCAGCATACCAGGGTGTTGTAGCATCTTGCATTACTAGCAGTTATTCATCAGGGAAAGATTCATCAATGGTTATTCCCCTAGATGCTACAACATCTTCTGGTAACCTTGACAAATGATCAGCAACTTGATTCTCCACCCCTTTCTTATCTCTGATTTCCAAGTCAAATTCTTGTAACAGCAGTACCCACCTTATCAGCCTTGGTTTAGCATCCTTCTTGTCAATTAAGTATTTGATTGCTGAGTGGTCAGTGTGGACAACCACTTTTGTTCCAACAAGGTAGGATCTAAACTTCTCAAAGGCGAATACCACAGCTAGCAACTCCTTTTCAGTAGTGGTATAATTGATTTGAGCATCAATTAGGGACTTGCTTGCATAGTAGACAGGATGCAGTACCTTGTTGTACCTCTGTCCCAGGACTGCCCCTACTGCAAAGTCATTTGCATCACACATGAGCTCAAAAGGCTTTTCCGAATCAGGTGGAACAATGATAGGTGCAGTGATAAGAGCAGTCTTGAGGTGTTCAAATGCCTTCAAACATTCAGCAGTAAATTCAAAAACCCTTTCATGCTCCAGCAACTGACATAATGGCTTAGAGATCTTGGAGAAGCCCTTAATGAATCTTCTGTAGAAACCAGCATGACCTAGGAAGCTTCTAATTCCTTTTACTGATGTGGGAGGAGGCAGCTTTTCAATAACTTCAATCTTTGCCTTGTCCACTTCAATGCCATTTCCAGAGATTCTATGTCCCAGCACAATACCTTCAGTCACCATGAAGTGACACTTCTCCCAATTGAGCACCAGATTTGTTTCTTCACATCTGTCCAGAACTTGCTCCAGATTCATCAAACAAGTTTGGAAAGTTTCTCCAAACACTGAAAAATCATCCATAAACACCTCCATAGACTTCTCCATCATATCAGAGAAAATGGTCATTATACATCTCTGGAAGGTTGTTGGAGCATTACACAAGTCGAATGGCATTCTTCTAAAAGCAAAGGTGCCATAAGGACAAGTGAAAGTTGTCTTTTCCTGATCCTTTGGTGCTATAGCAATCTGGTTATACCCTGAGTATCCATCCAGAAAGCAGTAATAATCCTTCACAGCAAGTCTGCCCAACATTTGATCAATGAAAAGCAAAAGGAAATGATCTTTTCTTGTAGCTTTGTTCATCTTCCTATAATACATACAAATCCTCCAACCAGTCACAGTCCTTGTGGGAATGATTTCATTCTTTTCATTGGTGATGACTGTCACACCTCCCTTCTTAGGCATACATTGGATTGGGCTCACCCACATACTTTCAAAAATAGGATAGATAATCCTTGCATCCAGCCACTTAATGATCTCCTTTTTGACCACCTCCTTCATGATTGGATTCAACCTTCTCTGACTTTCAATGCTATTCTTTGAACCTTCTTCCAAGAGAATCCTGTGCATGCATGTCCCCTTGATGTCTGCTATTTGCCAACCTATTGCTTTTTTTATGTCTTTTCAGAATTGTTAGCAATAGTTCTTCTTGCATACAGTTCAGGGAGGCACAGATAATTACGGGTAAAGTATCATTATCACCAAGGTAAGCATATTTCAAATGACTTGGTAAATTTTTCAGTTCAAGAGATGGAGGTTTAACAATAGAAGGAATATTATATTTGAAAGTATCATCAGTTACCTCCAGTGATTCTTATTTTCTGGTCCACAAATGTTGAACAACCTTGCTGTCCAGGGACTCTCTAGTCTCTTCATCAGAGTAGTTATCATCTTCTACTGATGCTGCAGAATAATCAGTATGATTCTTCAAAAATTGTTGTTGCACCAGTTCATCAAATGTCTGAATGAAAGAGCATTCTTCCATGCCTTCATCTGGGTACTAGAGGGCATTGAAGACATTAAAGGTAACTTGCTGATCATTAACCCTCATTGTGAGTTCTCCCTTTTGCACATCAATTAAGGTCTTCCCTGTTGCCAAGAATGGTCTCCCTAAAATGATGGGGACTTCCCTATCTGCTTCAAAATCCAAGATAATGAAATCAACAGGGAATACAAATTTGTCAACCTTGATCAAAACATCTTCAATCTTTCCCTCTGGATAGGCAATGGATCTGTCTGCCAGCTGAAGTGTAACAGAAGTGGGCCTAGCTTCCCCTATTCCAAGCTTCTTGAAAATGGACATAGGCATGAGGTTGATGCTTGCTCTGAAATCACATAGAGCTTTGCCACAGTATATATCTCCAATGGAACAGGGTATGGTGAAGCTTCCAGGATCTTTCATTTTCCTTGGCACTTTATTTTGCAACATCATACTGCAGTTTTCAGTCATAGCTACAGTTTCAAATTCTCCCAATCTTCTCTTTTTAGTGAGCACATCTTTCATGAACTTTGTATAATTGGGCATTTGTTGCAGAGCCTCTACCAAGGGTATGTTGATATGAAGCTGTTTCAGCACATCTAGGAATTTATTAAACTGCTTTTCTTGATGAGCTTTCTTCAATCTCTGAGGAAAAGGTGGTGGGGGACCTTTCTGGAATCACTTTGGGCATAGCAGGGAGTGCTGCAGCATCAGCTACCTTCTCAATTACTACAGGTTGTTCTGGTGCAGTGTGACACCCTTCTACCCCGCATGTTAAAGGCCAATTAAATTGAAATCATTTAAAAGAAACATGCAAATACTGGATAAAATAAACAATTGTCCATGGGTAGAAAAGTCCCACATGAACCGTTTACAACGCGGAAATCAAATAAGTTTTAAGTAACGAAAACATAACCAACCAAAACAACAAAACCCAACCCCGATGTCACATACAGAGCTGGTATAACCGTTCCGGAATAAAATCCACGGAATTACAACTGAAACTAACAACTACGAAACATAAACTAGCCCTACAATGAGTGGCGGCTCCTCAGAGTCACTCCTCTCCGGGCTGCTCGTCATCCTCTGCAATGTGCCAATCAGGCCAAACACAAACAACAAACATATATAGGGAGTAAGAATCGTATAAACATATTAGCATGGGAATAGGCAGTAAAGTAAACAGCAAGCATAGCAGCATCACATCAAACATCAACATCATCATCATGCTATGCAGTGCAATGCAGTCCTACTCCGCTAAACCATCAATACATGTGGATCCACTAAACTCGGGATGAACGACTTCGGAGTTACATATCCACATTGAGAATCTACTCAACGCCGGAGAATCTACTCCTTGGATAGCCAACGCATCAAACCAACGAATGCCTCGTCACGGGGGCGCTAGGAGAATCTACTCCAACCGTGGATGGCCGGATCGCCGTACTCTAGGACGATCTCCCCTATGTCGAACATCCCTAAACAACAACTCCGATGCAATGCGTATGCAACACAACAACAATAGCAACACCACCTCCATAACTCCAACGGGATCGACCGAAGGTGACAGCGGGATCAACCGCACCAACTTGCCTCGCGGAATCTACCTGAGGACTTAAGCGGAATCAACCGCAGTACCTGGGGCAAACTCTCGGCCACCAAGGTACGTAACAACAACACCTTAGACCCAAATCGTGGGGTCAAGGCCTCCTTGGCCAAAAAGCACCAAGGCACAACTCATCAGCTTGCGGCACCCCAAAGGGTATCGACTTAACATCTCACCATCTCATCATCTTTAATTATCTTTATTAACATTTACCAAGTTGTCTAATCAATTATCATCATGGGGAAGTGGGGTTTAAAACCCCTTAAGTCCTTTAATATGGTTCTGTCACAGTGGGTTGAGCACGGTCGTGCTCGTAACCCAGCACGGTCGTGCTTAAGCACGTGAGGGGCGTGCTCCCCTGTAAGTGAAGCACGGTCGTGCTTCTTAATGAGCACGGTCGTGCTCAGCGGCACGATCGTGCTCTTTGTCCTGTACGGCCGTGCTCAAAGCGCGGCCATCTTCCCAGAATTCAACTGGGAGCACGGTCGTGCTCCCTGTTCAGCACGGTCGTGCTCAACGCGCGACAGTGCTGTTCTGGGCAGGAACAGAGGCTGAAACTTAGTTAAATCACCAGGGTTTTACTCAATTATTCCTAACATCAATTATCAGCGTGTTTTCGGGTTTAAACTCATCATTATAATAGCAATCCATTCAACCACGGCATCAACCCAACAACATCATGTTCATAGAAAAGCAACCAACACTAACATTAACAACATATTATGAAAATGAATAGTAAACCAAATAACATACTAATAACATACCGAAACAGCCAAGAGCATACCATCATTAAACAACTAATTCAGCATGTCATTCATACATACAAATATAACACATCGGGGTTAGGGAACCCCTTTACTTTACACTAAACCCAAACCTACGTAAATACTACCCTTCTCCCCATACCTGGATTGAAGGTAGCTCTCTAAGACTTCCTAACAGCAACCGGTTCCTCTCCTTTAGGCGGCTCATGCACGAACGAGCCTTAAACAAACAGATTAAAACGGTGTTAGTTTCCCAACCAAAAACGAAAGGAAACTAAAGAAAAGGAACGGAACATTACCTATACACGAAGTGCAGACGAAACCACGTTTCCCTAGCGTCTCCAATACTTAAAACCACACTGAGTATGAAGGAAAAAGGGAGGAAGGGAGGTTGCAGCCGTACTAGGGTTTTTAGTAGCAAAAAGGAAGTGTACGGCGCAACCCGGGGTCTGCTCAACGTATATAGGTCCGGACTTGAGCACGGTCGTGCTCATCCTTGAGCAAGGTCGTGCTCAACTTAACGTTACGAGACGCGGTCAACAGCTTGATCACGGGCGTGCTACCTGTTGAGCACGGTCGTGCTCAACTTAAAATCAGAAACACGCTTCTGACTTTAAGCACGGGCTTGCTGGCTAATGAGCACGGGTGTGCTCATGTACCAGAAAGGGACTTTTAGCCAAAAATCCCACTAAGCCCTTAAACGATAAATCCAACTTAAACCAAACCAGCTTAAGTAAAATAATTCTGAAAAACAGGGTGTTACAATTCCACCCCCCTTATAAAAATTTAGTCCTCGAAATTTACACGTACCTCAAGGGAAAAGATGCGGGTATGCTTCCATCATCTTGCTCTCCAGCTCCCAGGTAGCACTTTCCTCAGTTGCCCCACTCCAAACCACTTTAACCAAAGGAATTTCCTTGCCTCTTAGCTGCTTCACCCTCCTATCCTCGACTCGAAGAGGTAACACCTCAAACGTCAGGTTCTCTTTCAACTGTATAGCGTCGGGTACTATCACGTGACTAGGGTCATGAACATACTTCCTGAGTTGTGACACATGAAAAACATTGTGGAGATTTGACAAGAACGTGGGTAAGGCTATTTGGTAGGCGACTTCGCCGACTCTTTTGAGGATTTGGTAAGGACCAATGAACCTCGGAGTAAGTTTCCTCGCCTTCATCACTCTACCAACCCCAGTCGTCGGGGTAACTCTCAAGAATACATGATCGCCTTCCTGGAATTCGAGCGCCTTCCTCCTTTTATCATGGTAGCTCTTCTGCCTACTCTGTGCAACTCTCATCTTTTCCTGAACTAACTTAATCTTTTCTGTTGTTTCCTGGACTATCTCTGGCCCTAGCACCACACTATCACTAGGTTCACTCCAACACAAGGGTGTCCTACATCTCCTCCCATACAGAGCTTCATAAGGTGCCATCCCAATGCTGGAATGGAAACTGTTGTTGTAGGTGAACTCTATCAGGGGCAAAAACTTGTCCCAACTTCCTGACTGTTCTAACACACAAGCCCTTAACAAGTCCTCTAAGGACTGGATGGTCCGCTCAGACTGCCCCTCAGTCTGTGGGTGGTAAGCTGAACTAAGCCTAAGCTTTGTTCCTAAAGCCTCTTGCAAACTATTCCAAAACCTAGAGATAAACCTCGGGTCTCTATCCGAAACTATGCTAGAGGGTACACCATGAAGCCTAACTATCTCCTTGATGTACAACTTAGCCAACTTCTCTAAAGGATACTCCATGTTCATCGGTATGAAATGGGCAGACTTAGTCAGTCTATCCACAACAACCCAAATTGCCTCAAAACCAGCTGGAGTCCTAGGGAGTCCAGACACAAAATCCATGGAGATACTATCCCATTTCCATTCTGGGATACTCAGGGGTTGCAACTTACCCGAAGGCCTCTGATGCTCGATCTTAGCCTTCTGACAAACTAGGCACGCATACACAAACTCAGCTACGTCCTTTTTCATCCTAGGCCACCAAAACATTCTCTTAAGGTCCTGATACATCTTAGTGGCACCTGGGTGCACACTCAATCCACTCCTATGACCTTCTTCTAAGATCAGCTTCCTAAGTTCAGGAACATCTGGCACACAAACTCTATCTTTGAACCTCAAGACACCATCACCACCATCCTTAAAACTTAGGTCTCTACCCTGAGCAAGCAACTCTCGCTGGTCTAAGAGATACTTATCTAACTTCTGACCCTCTCTAATCTGATCCATCAAACTGTTGGTAACCTTCAAGGTACCAAGCCTAATACTCTTAGGGGTAAACTCACAAGCTAGACTAAGGTCTCTAAACTCCTCAATCAGGTCCATCTCCCTAACCATCAAAGCGGAGATATGCAGGGTTTTCCTACTCAAGGCATCGGCCACCACATTGGCCTTTCCTGGGTGATAGGTCAGCTCGAAGTCATAATCCTTTAAGAACTCCATCCACCTACGCTGCCTCATATTCAACTCCTTTTGATCAAAGAGATACTTCAAACTCTTATGATCGCTAAAAACCTCAAACCTTGCTCCATACAGGTAATGCCTCCAAATCTTTAAGGCAAAAACCACAGCTCCTAACTCTAGGTCATGGGTAGGGTAGTTCTTCTCATGGGTTTTCAACTGCCTAGAAGCGTAAGCGACTACCTTACCATTCTGCATCAGCACACCACCTAACCCTTGCTTAGAAGCATCGCAGTAAACTACGAAGGGTGCACTAGGATCTGGCAAAACTAACACTGGTGCTGATGTCAACCTATTCTTAAGGGTTTGAAAACTCTCTTCACACTTAGAGTCCCACACAAACAACTGTCCCTTCTTGGTGAGACGGGTTAAGGGTAAAGCTATCTTAGAGAAACCTTCTATAAACCGCCTATAGTACCCGGCTAACCCCAAGAAACTCCTAATCTCGGTTACAGACTTTGGCGCTTCCCACTGGAGCACCGTCTCTACCTTAGCTGGGTCCACTGCTATGCCACCCTTAGAGATGACATGTCCTAAGAAGCTCACTTCCTCTAACCAGAACTCACACTTAGACAACTTAGCATACAACTGCTTCTCCTTAAGGGTCTGCAAGACAACCCTCAGGTGTTCCTCATGTTCCTCCTTACTCTTGGAGTACACTAAGATGTCATCTATGAACACTACCACAAACTTATCCAAGTAAGGGTGAAAGGTCTTGTTCATGTAGTCCATGAAGACCGCAGGAGCGTTGGTCACACCGAAAGGCATAACCAAGTACTCATAGTGACCATATCGCGTTCTAAACGCTGTCTTCGGGATGTCCTCAGACTTAACCTGAATCTGATGGTACCCTGATCTCAAATCTATCTTTGAAAAGACGCAAGCGCCCATCAACTGGTCCATAAGATCATCAATCCTAGGGAGGGGATACCGATTCTTTATGGTCACCTTGTTGAGCTGTCGAAAGTCGACACACAACCTCATACTACCATCCTTCTTCTTCACCAACAACACAGGTGCTCCCCACGGAGACACACTCAGCCTAATGAACTGCTTCTCCATCAGGTCCTCCAACTATTCTTTCAACTTAGCTAGCTCTAGAGGAGACATTCTATAGGGTGCTATGGAAATTGGCCCGGTGCCAGGCACTAAGTCTATGGTAAACTCAACATCTCTTTCTGGGGGTAAGTTATAAACATCCCCCGGAAACACTTCAGGAAACTCTCGCACAACAGGCAAGCTGGCAACATCAGGAGGGCTGCTCTCTACATCCAGGGAAGCTAACATCATGTATACTTGGGCTTCGTCTTTCATCGAAGCTCGTACTTGGCTGGCAGAGAGAAGGTCTGGATTCTTAGACTCCTCTGGAGTTCCAAAAATCAGGGTTTTATCGAAACAATTCAGAAGGACATGGTTGGAAGATAACCAGTCCATACCCAGAATAATGTCCAGGTCTTTCAAAGGTAAGCATACAAGATCAGCAAGGAAAGTTTTATCATTTATAACAATATGACAGTTCTTGCATGCATATGAAGTAGAAACAGGTTTATTTGTGGGTGTAGAAACCAACAAATCAAACTCAAGGAAGGTGACAGGCAATTTTAGACTCTTGACCCTATCATGCGATATAAACGAGTGAGTAGCACCCGAATCATACAATACAGTTAATCGAGTTCCATCAATTAGACACGTACCTTGGATCAAGTCATCAGACTCGGAGGCTTCGGCTCCACTAAGAGTAAAGACTCTTCCAGTGGTCTTCAGTCTGTTGGCCTGGGACTTCTGATTCTTGCTAGCGCTGGGAGGCTCGGCCTTAGCTCCATCACACTCGCGGCTGATGTGGCCTGGCTTGCCACACTTGAAACAGATGACCTGTGTTTCCTTGCACTGGGACGAATAGTGGTCCTGTGCTCCACACTTCCCACACCTCATAGCTCTAGGGGCATCAGAAAACCCACCCCTGAAGCTACTCTGCTGAAACTGGGGCTTCCTGCCACTCTGCTTGAAGTCCTTGCCCGAAGGGGCATACCGCTGCTTGCCCTTATCCCTCTGATCAACCCTCTTGCCACTCTGATTGTCCGACCCTCTGGAACTAGCAGCTCTGAACTGGCTGGCATCCTCATAGATCCTGCACTTGTTGACCAGAATAGGGAAGACTCTGATCTCCTGATAGCTGATGGCCTGTTTGATCTCAGGCCGAAGTCCCGCTTCGAACTTCACACACTTGGAGCGATCGTCCGTCTCATGCTGGTAAGGAGTGTAGTACCTAGCCAGCTCCTCAAACTTAGCCGCATAGTCACCGACTGACAGCGACCCCTGCCTCAAAGACAAGAATTCCATCTCCTTCTTGTCCCTGATATCCGCTGGAAAATACTTCTCCAGAAACCTCTACCTGAACACAGCCCAAGTCACCGCTGTGCCCTCTGCCTGCATCCTCTGCCTGCAGTTATCCCACCAATGCTCCGCCTCTTCAGTCAACATGAAGGTGGCGAAGATGAGCTTCTGCTGATCGTTACAATCCATCGCACGGAAGATCTTCTCTGTCTCCCTCAGCCATAACAATGCTCCCTCTGGGTCATACGCTCCTTTGAACGACGGAGGGTTGTTCCTCTGGAACTTATCCAGTCCCTGAAACTCAGCTGGCCCACCGTTGTTAGGGTTGACCTGCCCGATAGCATTGGCCAGAAGTGCCAATGCGTCAGCAATCGCCTGATCGTTGCGTCCTCTACCAGCCATTAGTTCCTGTACATGCCCAAAACAGCCTTTAATACAGAAACTTAGCGAGTAAAAGCTACAGGCAACTAACTTAAAAACATCATTATCTATACCAAGTATAGACAATTCAAACAAGAGTCACACAACAGACTCACAACAGACTCATACCACGTCCGAACAAGGTCGAACTGCTCTGATACCACTAAATGTGACACCCTTCTACCCCGCATGTTAAAGGCCAATTAAATTAAAATCATTTAAAAGAAACATGCAAATACTGGATAAAATAAACAATTGTCCATGGGTAGAAAAGTCCCACATGAACCGTTTACAACGCGGAAATCAAATAAGTTTTAAGTAACGAAAACATAACCAACCAAAACAACAAAACCCAACCCCGATGTCACATACAGAGCTGGTATAACCGTTCCGGAATAAAATCCATGGAATTACAACTGAAACTAACAACTACGAAACATAAACTAGCCCTACAATGAGTGGCGGCTCCTCAGAGTCACTCCTCTCCGGGCTGCTTGTCATCCTCTGCAATGTGCCAATCAGGCCAAACACAAACAACAAACATATATAGGGAGTAAGAATCGTATAAACATATTAGCATGGGAATAGGCAGTAAAGTAAACAGCAAGCATAGCAGCATCACATCAAACATCAACATCATCATCATGCTATGCAGTGCAATGCAGTCCAACTCCGCTAAACCATCAATGCATGTGGATCCACTAAACTCGGGATGAACGACTTCGGAGTTACATATCCACATTGAGAATCTACTCAACGCCGGAGAATCTACTACTTGGATAGCCAACGCATCAAACCAACGAATGCCTCGTCACGGGGGCGCTAGGAGAATCTACTCCAACCGTGGATGGCCGGATCGCCGTACTCTAGGACGATCTCCCCTATGTCGAACATCCCTAAACAACAACTCCGATGCAATGCGTATGCAATACAACAACAACAGCAACACCACCTCCATAACTCCAACGGGATCGACCGAAGGTGATAGCGGGATCAACCGCACCAACTTGCCTCGCGGAATCTACCTGAGGACTTAAGCGGAATCAACCGCAGTACCTGGGGCAAACTCTCGGCCACCAAGGTACGTAACAACAACACCTTAGACCCAAACCGTGGGGTCAAGGCCTCCTTGGCCAAAAAGCACCAAGGCACAACTCATCAGCTTGCGGCACCCCAAAGGGTATCGACTTAACATCTCACCATCTCATCATCTTTAATTATCTTTATTAACATTTACCAAGTTGTCTAATCAATTATCATCATGGGGAAGTGGGGTTTAAAACCCCTTAAGTCCTTTAATCTGGTTCTGTCACAGTGGGTTGAGCACGGTCGTGCTCGTAACCCAGCACGGTCGTGCTTAAGCACGTGAGGGGCGTGCTCCCCTGTAAGTGAAGCACGGTCGTGCTTCTTAATGAGCACGGTCGTGCTCAGCGGCACGATCGTGCTCTTTGTCCTGTACGGCCGTGCTCAAAGCGCGGCCATCTTCCCAGAATTCAACTGGGAGCACGGTCGTGCTCCCTGTTCAGCACGGTCGTGCTCAACGCGCGACAGTGCTGTTCTGGGCAGGAACAGAGGCTGAAACTTAGTTAAATCACCAGGGTTTTTACTCAATTATTCCTAACATCAATTATCAGCGTGTTTTCGGGTTTAAACTCATCATCATAACAGCAATCCATTCAACCACGGCATCAACCCAACAACATCATGTTCATAGAAAAGCAACCAACACTAACATTAACAACATATTATGAACATGAATAGTAAACCAAATAACATACTAATAACATACCGAAACAGCCAATAGCATACCATCATTAAACAACTAATTCAGCATGTCATTCATACATACAAATATAACACATCGGGGTTAGGGAACCCCTTTACTTTACACTAAACCCAAACCTACGTAAATACTACCCTTCTCCCCATACCTGGATTGAAGGTAGCTCTCTAAGACTTCCTAACAGCAACCGGTTCCTCTCCTTTAGGCGGCTCATGCACGAACGAGCCTTAAACAAACAGATTAAAACGGTGTTAGTTTCCCAACCAAAAACGAAAGGAAACTAAAGAAAAGGAACGGAACATTACCTATACACGAAGTGCAGACGAAACCACGTTTCCCTAGCGTCTCCAATACTCAAAACCACACTGAGTATGAAGGAAAAAGGGAGGAAGGGAGGTTGCAGCCGTACTAGGGTTTTTAGTAGCAAAAAGGAAGTGTACAGCGCAACCCGGGGTCTGCTCAACGTATATAGGTCCGGACTTGAGCACGGTCGTGCTCATCCTTGAGCAAGGTCGTGCTCAACTTAACGTTACGAGACGCGGTCAACAGCTTGAGCACGGGCGTGCTAACTGTTGAGCACGGTCGTGCTCAACTTAAAATCAGAAACACGCTTCTGACTTTAAGCACGGGCTTGCTGGCTAATGAGCACGGGTGTGCTCATGTACCAGAAAGGGACTTTTAGCCAAAAATCCCACTAAGCCCTTAAACGATAAATCCAACTTAAACCAAACCATCTTAAGTAAAATAATTCTGAAAAACAGGGTGTTACATGCAGCACCTTCTCTAGATTTTTCCTTTTTAGATTCTAAATTGTTCACCCTATGTTTCTTCTTTGGTTTTGCAACTTCTACATCTTTACCACTTCTCAAACGGATCACCTTGCACTGCTCCTGTCCTCCTCCAGAGCTGGAGGCCTTCGGATCTTCAGTAGAGGCAAGAAGAGTGCCAATTTGCCTTGAATTGATTGCATTGGTGTAATGGATCTTGATTTGGCTCTTCAAGTTGAGAAGCCTGCTGCTATTACTGATGCTAGTAGCAATGAAGAGAAGGCTTATTATAAGGCTTTAGGAAAGGTCAAATAGACTAAGCTTGATGTTTATGCGAATGAGCATAGCAGGTAACATTAAGTCTTCTCTTCCTAAAACTGAAAGTGCACAAGAATTTATGAAGAATGTGAAAGAGCGCTCCCAAACTGCTAACAAGTCTCTTGCTGGGACATGAATGAGTACTTTAACCACTATGAAGTTTGATGGTTCTCGTACTATGCTTGAGCATGTTATTGAAATGATAAATATTGCAGCAAGACTTAAGTCATTAGTAATGGAAGTGGATGAGAGTTTCCTTGTGCAGTTCATTTTGAGCTCATTAACGTCTGAGTATGACCCGTTCCAAATGAACTACAACACCATGAAAGATAAATGGAATGTGCATGAATTGCACAGTATGTTGGTTCAAGAGGAAACGAGACTTAAGAATCAAAGAAGTCACTCAATCCATTATGTGAATCATCAAGGAGCTGGTAAGAATGCTGATAAGAAACATGGAAAGAGGAAAGGACCACTAAATATAAATGAGTCCTCTGTTAAGAACCAGAAGAAAGAAAAGAATGACAAATGTCATTTCTATGGGAAATCTGGACATTTCCAGAAGGATTGCCCCAAACGTAAGGCTTGGTTCGAAAAGAAAGGTAAGCTTAATGCTTACGTATGTTTCGAATCAAATTTAACTAAAGTTCCCCATAATACTTGGTGGATTGATTCTGGATGTACGACTCATGTTTCTAATACGATGCAGGGATTTCTTACAATCCAAACCATAAACCCAAATGAGAAGTTTGTCTTCATGGGCAATAGAGTGAAAGTTCCAGTGGAAGCTGTCGGGACTTATCGTTTGATCCTTGACGCTGGACATCATTTAGATTTATTTTAAACTTTGTATGTACCTAATATTTCTAGGAATTTAGTTTCTTTGTCTAAACTTGATGTTGCTGGATACTCTTTTAAGTTTAGCAATGGATGTTTTAGTTTGTATAAGCATACCTTTATGATTGGATCTGGTATACTTAGTGATGGTTTATATAGATTGAATCTTGATAATCTATATGCTGAAACACTTATGACCTTGCATCATAATGTTGGCACTAAACGTGGTTTATTGAATGAACGTTCTGCTTATTTGTGGAATAAGCGTTTGGGTCATATTTCCACGGAAAGAATGGAAAGACTCATAAAAAATGAAGTCCTTCCAGATTTAGATTTTACTGACCTTAATATTTGTGTGGATTGTATTAAAGGAAAGCAAACAAAACACACAAAGAAAGGTGCCACAAGAAGTACTCAGCTTCTTGAGATAGTTCACACTGATATATGTGGGCCTTTTGATGTTAATTCTTTCGGTAAGGAAAAGTACTTTATCACCTTTATTGATGATTTTTCACGTTATGGATATGTCTATTTGCTGCATGAGAAGTCTCAAGCAGTGAATGCCTTAGAAATTTATGTAAATGAAGTTGAAAGGCAATTGGACAGAAAGGTGAAAATCATTAGGTCTGATAGAGGTGGTGAGTATTACGGAAGGTATGATGAAAATGGACAACGCCCTGGTCCATTTGCTAAGTTCCTAGAAAATCGTGGCATATGTGCTCAATACACAATGCCAGGTACACCACAACAAAATGGTGTATCAGAAAGGCGTAACCGAACCTTAATGGATATGGTTAGGAGTATGTTAAGTAATGCATCTTTACCCTTATCATTGTGGATGTATGCCTTAAAAACTGCCATGTATTTGTTAAACAGGGTTCCTATTAAGGCAGTTTCAAAGACACCGTTTGAACTGTGGACCGGAAGAAAATCTAGTTTAAGGCACCTGCATGTTTGGGGTTGCTAGGCAGAAGTAAGGATTTATAATCCACAGGAAAAGAAACTGGATGCTAGGTTCATTGAGAATGGTGAAACCAGTAGGAGTGAAGCTTCACGAAATGTGGAGATTATTGAAGTTAGAATACAAGTTCCTTTGACTTGTGTTCCTACTACCCGAGTTGTTGTTCCTCAAGTTGTTGAACTGTATAATAATCAAGAAGATCAACAAATTAATGTTCCCGAGGTTTATAATGAACCTATAGTAGAACAACCACAAGAAATAGCATTAAAAAGATCTCAAAGAGAAAGGAGATCGGTTATTCCGAATGATTATGTGGTATATCTACAAGAGTCAGAAAATGACTTAGGAATTTATGACGATCCGGTTTCATTTTCACAAGCCATTAATGGTGATAATGCTGACAAATGGTTTGATGCCATGAAAGATGAGCTTAAATTCATGGAACATAATGATATTTAGGACCTTGTGGATTTGCCTGAAGGTTGCAAGAGAGTTGGGTGTAAATGGGTCTTTAAGACTAAGCGTGACTTTCATGGCAACCTTGAAAGTTACAAGGCCAGACTTGTTGCTAAAGGTTTTACTCAGAAAGATGGCATTGATTACAAGGAAACATTTTCACCAGTTTCCAAGAAAGATTCTTTCAGAATTATCATGGCATTAGTAGCTCATTATGATTTAGAGTTGCATCAAATGGATGTGAAAACTGCCTTTCTAAATAGGAATTTAGAGGAAGATGTTTATATGGATCAACCAATGGGATTCATAGAGAAAGGAAAGGAACACATGATATGTAAACTTAAGAGATAGATATACAGACTTAAACAAGCTTCCCGACATTGGTATCTCAAGTTCAATGATACTGTTATTTCCTTTGGATTTAAGGAAAACACCTTTGACCGGTGTATATATCTGAAGGACAGTGGGAGTAAGCTTATATTCCTGATTCTGTATGTTGATGATATCTTGCTTGCAACTAATGATCTTGGTCTATTAAGTGAGACTAAGAGCTTTCTCTCTAACAACTTTGAAATGAAGGATATGGGTGAGGCAAGTTATGTGATCGGAATAGAAATATTCCGGGATAGATCACTTGGATTGTTGGGTTTATCTCAGAAAGCATATATTAATAAAGTTTTAGAGAGATTTAGGATGGACAAGTGCTCAGCATCTCCCGTTCCAATAAAGGAGACAAGTTTAGTCTCATGCAATGTCCAAAGAATGATTTGGAACTGAAACAGATGGAAAATATTCCTTATGCATCTGTTGTTGGGAGTTTGATGTATGCTCAGACATGCACGAGACCAAATATGAGTTTTACAGTTGGAATGCTGGGTAGATACTAGAGTAATCCAGGATTGGATCACTGGAAAGCTGCAAAGAAATTTTTAAGATACTTGTAAGGAACGAAGGATTACATGCTTACATATAGGAGATCTAATCATCTTAAAGTGATTGGATATTCAGATTCAGACTTTGCTAGTTGTGTGGATACAAGAAAGTCCACATTTGGCTATGTATATCTTTTAGCCGGAGGAGCAATATCATGGAAGAGTGCGAAGTAGTCTGTCATTGCTGCATCCACTATGGAAGCTGAATTTGTGGCATGCTTTGAGGCCACGATTCAGGCTAATTGGCTGCGGAACTTTAGTTTAGGACTTGGAATAGTCGACAGTATTGCCAGGTTGCTGAAAATTTATTGTGATAATTTCGCTGCTGTCTTCTTTTCTAAAAACGACAAGTACTCTAAGGGTGCTAAGCATATGGAAATAAAGTACTTTGCCGTTAAAGAAGAATTTCAGAAATATAGAGTGTCAATTGATCATATTAGCACCGAACTTATGATTGTTGATCCTTTAACAAAAGGGTTACCGCCCAAAATGTTTGCTGGTCATGTTAAGAATATGGGCATTATGTCTGCTAGCGAATGTTAAATTATGTTTTAAGGTCATTAATGATGTCTGTTTGACACTCTAAGCTTGTTAATGTATAAGTTCTGAAATTTATGTTTTCTACTTATGAATATGCATGCAAATGATGATGTTGAAAACATATTATGTTATTGATAATGACATTATGTTTGAACCCATTATGGACTTCTCATTTTAAGATCATATTGAGAAGAAAGGCTAATATAGTAGTACATGGAAGGAACTTGTTGATCAAATAACATGTAACCGCCATGACTCTTATTAGTTTGTATTCTTGATTATGACTAATGATGGAACCAATGTATGTAAGGTCCTTTGATGCGCATCATGATTGATGTATTCTTAAGTCACATGAGTCGAGTGGGAGAATGTTAGAAAATAATAATTTATTATTATGTGTGACTTGTGAAATAATGTTTTGGGCCTATATGTAAATTAATGAAAGTAAAAGGACCTATTGGTTAATATGAGAAGTTGATAAATGATTATAAATAGTGGTAAGTTGATGGGAGTTACACACATTATGACCACCAAGGGTTCTGTCTATCCCTAGAAAGTTCTCTGAACCATTGCCATCAAGAAAGGGAGTGAGAAGGAAGTGAAGGGAAGATATAGATTGGGATAAGGAGAATTCATCTCGTAACTTGATCATGGATCAAGGTAAGTACCATTACCATTTATACTTATGTGAGAATCATAGATTCTAAGATCCTTATGATGTGTATGATAGTTTTCTATTTTTGAACCCTAGAGAACTACGACTTACAATATAATCTATATCTATATCTATCTATCTATCTATCTATCTATCTATCTATCTATCTATATTATATACATCTATATATATCTATAGCTATATCTATATCTATATCTATATCTATCTATATATATATTTATATTATATACACATTTGAGAATAATCTCAAAATGGAAACATCCAAGTGTCACTCATTGGAGCCATTCCTCATGCAATTTTTTCACACTTGGCAATACCATAAGTCTTCCCTCCAATTTTTGTTGATGTGTCGTGCTCGTATTCATTTGAATAAAAATCATTATGATGACTTATTTTATCATTAATGAAAAAAATATTAATATAAACAATTTGAAATTTGAAAATATCCTCATAATGATTATTATAACCTCACAAGTTTTCAAATTTACTATCAAATTTTTGTAACCGCAGAAACATATCATTAGCTATTCAATTCCGATATATATGTCCACTACCATATTGCAAAACATATGGCCAGTTATTTACTCAATTGCTTTCCTATTCATCATTTTTTTACTCACTATTTAGCTCCAAACAAATTGCCGAGAATTCATGAACTTGCAGCACTCTCTGTTAGTTACCATTTCTTGAGCATGTCCTTATGTCTTCTCCCTCCCACCCTTCTATGGTATGATTCTGTAGCTCTTATCTTTACTCTTCTTCTCCTTATACTCTCTTCAAATTGACTCTTCACACTATTCTTTCTCCCTCAACTTTTGGCTATTACATTTATGGAACAACAAGCGATGGCAGATGAGCATGAAGATTATGTTCACAGTGGTTTGCTCATTTAGTATTTTTATTCTTCAATCAACATGTAACACCCCCTTAGTGCTACATGTTTGAAGTTGACACAGGGAAACACGAGAAGGGGGGTTGAATTTTGTTTCTTAACAGTTTTTCCAAAATGCTTTTCTTAAACCCTTTTTTGCAAGCAGGAGAAGAGGAATACACACAAATAAAATAACTTTTCAAAGGAGTTAACAAACTCAAGTTCAAATCCTCATAGTTAGTATAAACAAAGACTGTAAAAGATAGGGAAAGAAGATTCACACAGAAGTTTTATCCTGGTTCACTCTCTTCCAACCAAGAACTACGTCGAGTCCCTTCTACCTAAAGGTTTTCTCCACTATAAACCAATAGCTTTACAAGTATTCAACACCTCTTCAGGCTTACAAGTATTATTTCTCTACCAGGCCTCTTCAGTCTCTAACTCTAACTCCAACTAAGAGATTTAAAGTTTGATCTTACAGGGTCACTATGGTGAGAGTATGAAATTTAAGATCAGTAGAGATTACAAATGAAAGTATTCGCAAGAACTTTGAGCAGAGTTTTGGCACTTTCGAATATCAGAGCTCGATTTCTTCTTTACTGGGGGGTCGTCCAGTATTTATATGTAAAGTGCAGCTTTAGCTTGTTCTTCTTCAACTGTCTTCAAATTGTATCCGTTTAAAGATAGCATTTAATGCTAGGATCCGTTGGGTATGATAACTTGATATGCTTTCTGCGAGATGTGCTCTTGGTTATCAGAAGAATGCTCAAAGTGGTACTGTCATTTCTATGTTGTACCAAAGGTTGCTTTCTAACTTTCCTTCTTTGTACTTTGTTCAACTTTACAGCAACTTATGTGACAGAGTACCATCGTGTTTTCGATGGTACTATGTTTTTCTTACCAAAAAACAAAGTTATAAACAATTCAAACAACATAAGGAAAAGACATTGATTCCTTCGAATTAAATAAATAATCATTTGAAATAAATTCACTTGACTAGACGGGTTCAATTTCAATAAGACTTTGGATGCACATATATTAACTTTGAAGGAGTAACTGGGTAGTCTACTGACTTGGCGTCTAGTTGACTAACTTTAGATTTGTTTTCATCAGCTAGTCCAGTTATTTACACGTCTAGTTACAAGTCTTTGGACTTGCTATTTTCCTGATAGATTTTAATAGCTCATCTACTGCTTCTTACAGAGGTAAACTTAGACAATCGTCTAGTGCCTTTTAACTTGGCTATATTTTAGCGCCTCGTCTAGCGATAACCTTATGGACTTATTATTTTACCATATGATTTGAAGGGCTCGTCTAGCAAGTAAGGCTTGGACACGATATATTTTTTTCTAAGCTATTCTAAGGATCTTTGACTTAATTCCCTCGTCTAGCGTTACTAAAAACAGTCCTGCATTCATGAGTAGACGAGTTAGTCCTTTAACTTACCATATAAATTTAATCTTTTTGTTAGCATCAAAACTTAAGAGATTATTTAACCAAAACCACTTTGGTTCCAACAATCTCCCCCTTTTTTATGATGACAAAAATTATTAAATTTGAGTGAGTAAAGTCTAAGAGAGCTACATAGGTCCCCTTAAGACAAAGCATACAAACACTTTAACAAGTCTAGCATCAAGCAAGTATGCACAAATTATAACAAGTATCAGAGCATATAAAACTTATCTAAGCCATTTTAAAAAGATATCAAAGCAATATTATAAACATACCCAAATATGAAAGTATGCAGATAAAGACTTTTGATGAAAGAACTTCTTCAAATTTATCTCTGTCAATCATTCTCCCCTTTTTTTGTCATCAGACAAAAAGAAAGGATAAGGTGGACCATCATTGTCAGTTATAAAAGATATAAAGTGAGTAAAAGAGAAGGAAGATTAGGGATTAGAAGGTGGAGGAGGGTTTTGATGAGGCCCCATCATGACATTCTGCATCATCTTAAACATCTCTTGCAGCATATGGGCATTATTAGCTTGAATAGCTGCTTGAATGTCACTCTGAATGTCCTACCTAACTTGTCTAGAAATAGACTCTTGAAGCTTTGAAGTGTTGACAGTTCTGGAACTCTCAGCAGTTGCATCAAAATTCCCTTGGGCAGGTATAGTGCTTAAGGCTCTGGATTGCTGAGGTGCCTCTAGATGAATTACTGTCAAGACCAAAGGTTATGAATTCTACCTTCTAGAGGTTCCTTGCTTGCTTCCAGACTCAGCTATTTCTTCTTGTCCAGTTTGCACAGCTTGATCAGTCTTCTCTGGTCCTTCCACAATAATTTCTTCAATCTCTTCAGAAGAAGCTTCAGAAATTTGCACCCTAGGCTCAAGTGAAGGTACATAAAGAACCCAATGAACTTCATCTTCATCATAAGTAGGGCTTCTTAGAGGAACACCTAGAGTATCCTCATGTATATAGTATTTGACAGAGGAGAAACCATATCTGCCTCTTACAGTAGGAATGGTTTCCTTGCCACCAGCAGCAAGTCTAGAGGAGGAAGCTTGACTGTTGCCAATTTTTATATGGCTTGCCCAATATCCACCAACTTCAAGGTTGAAGTGCTTTTCTTCAGGTACAGCCATTATTATTTGCATAAATTCTTCATCTATGTGAACTTCTGTACTTGGCTACAGAATGCATGTGCCAGGTGTAGGCATTCTCTAATGAGGAAGTCTGAACTTGCCATCCTTGTCCTTGTTTAGATCAATCATTGGCAGCCTAGGACAAATCTTTGTAGGGGCCACTCCAACACTGGTATTTACTGATGAATGATAAAGCCAGGTTGGTGGTACAAAGTTAGTAGCCCTGAGGTTATGCTTTTTCAATTTAAAAATTTGTTTCAAACTAACATGTCCTAGTTTCTTATGCCATAGCCACTTTTCATCTTGTTTAGACATAAATCATGTTACACTTTGGTCTGAGAGTTCAGACATGTCAATCTTATACAGATGGCGTTGCCTTTTAGCAGAAAAGAGAGTCTTTCCATTTTTGTCATTGACTATGCATTCATCCTTAGAAAAAGATACTGAGAACCCACTAGCACATAATTGACTTATGCTAAGCAGATTATGTTTTAACCCTTTAACTAATAATACATCACAGATGATAGGTAAGGGAGATTTACCACCAATTTTACCCACACCAACAACCTTTCCTTTCTTGTTGCCACCAAATGTTACATGTCCACCTTTCTTAGGTTGGAGGTCTAGGAACATAGACCTTTCTCCTGTCATATGTCACGAGCATCCACTGTCCAAGTACCATGACAAGTGTTTGTTTTTTCCTGTTAAGCATATCTCAGTGTCTGAATCTGAATCTGCATCAGTCATGAGACAAAGATTAGCTTCATGCTCATCTCCTTCACTTTCAGTGGAGCTTTTACCAGATCTTCCCAAGTAGCCATCATTCCCTTCTTCTTTTTGTTGAAGAACTTTTTGGGAGCTTGCTTCTTAAGTTGAGGACATTCTACTTTGATATGTCCTGGTTTTTTGCATTCATAACAGACAATGACATTTCTGTCATTTGTTCCACCATCTTTCTAATATTTATCTTTGTTGAAGTGCCTGAAAGGTTTGTCCTTTCTGAAGTTTCTTTTCTTCCAAAGCTTCTTCATCTTTCTGGTGAGAAGAGAAAGTTCATCATCCTCATCATCAGAGTCATCCTCATCTGATTCCTCAGATTCTTCTGAAGATTCATCAACCTTGAGAGCTTTTGATGTAGATCATTTGGATGAATTTTTGTCAGCCTTGAGAGAAATGGATTTGCTCTTATTTCCATTGTTTTCTTCTATCAGCTCTTGTTCATGGATTTGAAGAGTTCCAAGAAGCTCATCCAGCTTCGTGGGTAGATCTTTGGCCTGAGATACAGCACTTACCAGCAGTCTCCATTATTTTGGAAGACTTCTGAGAATCTTTTGAATGTACTCCTCAGTTTTGTATACTTTTCCTATAGATTTTAACCCATTGGTTATAGTTTGAAATCTTCCATACATTTGGCCAATAGTTTCTCCTTCTTCCATTTTGAACAACTCATACTTTCAGACCAGCAGGCTGACTTTGGTCTCCTTTACCTTACTGGCTCCTTCATGAGCAATAGCCAGAGATTCTTACATTTCTTTAGCAGATTCACAAGCACAGACTTTCTCAAGTTCCACTCTGCTCAAAGCACATATGATTGCATATCCGGCTTTGGCATTGAGTTGCCATTTTGTCTTTTGTACTAAAGTCAAGTTTGGCTTTGGAACTTCTGCTCCTTTGTCATCCTTAGGAATGTAAGGACCTTCCTCAATAATATCCCAGAGATCAAAGTTAGTGGATTGCAGAAACCACTTCATCTTATCTTTCCAGTAGATATAATCTTCTCCATTGAAGTATGGAGGTCTGGACTTTGAGGATCCTTCTCCTCCACGAGTTTTTGCTTGAGATGGCTTCTCCTACCATTTCCAAGATCTTTTCCTCTACACAGTTAAGTGCTCAACCCATAGGCTGAGCTCTGATACCAACTGAAATAAATAGAGTTAACACAAGAAGAGCGGGTTGAATTGTGTTTACCAACTTTTTAGAAAACTTTGAAAATATTTTCGCAGGCACAGCAAGTAAAAACTAAGGCTAAGAAAATTAGACGGGTGACTCGTCTAATTTTGATACAGCACACACGCGCACTCAGAAAAGGATTAAAAGTGATTTTGATATTCATAAAATAACTCCCCAAGTTAAAATCTTAAACAAATAACTCTTAAATAAATTAAAGAGATAAGGGAAGAGGAATATCACTCAATAGTTTTATACTGATTCACCCTAAAATCAACAGGGCTACGTCCAGTTCTTGGCAGCACCAAGGTTATCATTATAACTGATCAGATTACAATACACGTATTCTTTTCACACCTAGCCTCTACAGGCTCACACTCAAACATGTATTCTTTTCACACCTAGCCACTTCATGGTTTGTACTATTTAAGGACTTCAATCAATTTGATCCGTTAGACATAGCTTCAGAAAGTGTGCCCCTTTAACTTGAGCTTATGGGACGTCATTAATGCCAAAGAGTCGTTCTGTGTAAGCATTAAATGTTTAGGGACGTTGAGCTTTGACATATGCGACCAAGAGTACACTTTGTTTTGAGCAGTTGTTGTTTCAGAGTTGCAGTAGCAGGCCTTTTGTACCATTTCAGTGCAACACTTAGTTCACCTTTTGGAAAGCACTTTTCCTTTGTAATGAAATAGCTAAAAGCTACTGACTTGGCGCAGTTCTTTGTACTTGGTGCTTTTGTCCAGAGGTCTTCGAGATCCTTAAGGAAGGCATCTTTTTCAAATAAAGATTGACTTGGACTTTCTTCTGACAGGCTGACACTTAGATAGGTGTAATGGAGTCTAAAAATTAGACGGGTGCATTGATCCAGAATTAGACGGGTGAGCAAGTCTTTTTTGGAGGAGTGACATACTGAAGCTTTCATCAGAACTTGTTCTTTGCCATGTCACCTTCGTGAGATAACTTTGACTAAGAGTTGATTTGGTCTCTGTCTGAGTTGTCTAACTTTCAGACGGGTGGTTTTTCAGAAAAGTCTGAAAAATTGCTCCTCAGGAAAACTTAGACAGGTCAGATTTAGACGAGTGACCTTAAGTCTATTTTTCTGCACACTTAACAGACTTATCAGTAATTTCACATAGTTCAATATAACCATACATAATATATTTAGAATCATCAAAACTTAGAGAATTTACACATTGAATGCGTTCCAGACTTATGAGGTCTCAACAACATCATCTTATCAATTTTGTAATTGTATGTTCTTGACTCTTTAAGATATGGTAAATGATTCTCTTTTGGCTCTTTGTGTTTACAATATACTGTCTGACAATTTTTTTTTTATTTGTGTGCTCTTTTTTATGAGGAAGTAAATCTGAGACAATACATTTCTAAGACAATATAGATTTAATTGTTCTAATAAATAACTTGAAGGGGAGCCATAATTATAATATGTCTATTATTTGAAAATAATAATATATATACATGATCTAAGAATTGTCTAAAAGTATCAATTGTCTATATTTCTTTCTGTTCAATAAAATCAGAAAAATTATTTGTCAACATCAAAAAGGGGGAGAATGTTGAGACCTCATAAGTCTAGAACACATTTGATGTGTATATTCTATAAGTTTTGATGATTCCAAATATATTAAGTATGATTATATTGAACCATGTGAAATTACTGATAAGACTGTTTAAGTGTACAAAAAATGGACTTAATGTCACTCTCTAAATTTGATCCTTCTAAGTTTTCCAAAGAAGCAGTTTTTTTGACTTGTCTGAAAAACCACCCGTCTGAAAAATAGACAACTTAAACAGAGACCAAGTCAACTCTTAGTCAAAGATCTACTCAAGAAGATGACGTGGCAAAGAACAAGTTCTGAAGAACCTTTAGTGGATCACTCGTCTGAAATAGACTTGCCCACCCGTCTGTTTCTGGATTTGTACACCTGTCTATTTTTGGACTTCACTGCACCCGTCTTATTGTCAGATTGTCAAAAAAAAGTCCAAGTCAAATTTATTTGAAAAAGATGCCTTCTTTTAAGGATCTCGAAGACATCTGGACAAAAGCACCAAGCACAAAGAATAAAGAAATCATTCTTTCAAGATTTTAAGGAATAAACACGCTACCTCTGTACCAACTCAGTAGCTTTTAGCTATTTCAAGTACAAAGCAAAAGTACTTTCCAAGAGGTGAACTGAGTGTTGCACTGAAATGGAAAAGTTCTCTGCTGCAAGTACAAAAGCTCTGTTGCTGCAATTCTGAAACAACAACTGCTCAGAACAAAGTGTACTCTTGGTCGCATATGTCAAAGCTCAACGTTCCTAAACATTTAATGCTTATTCAGAATGACTCTTTGGCATTAATGGCATCCCAGAAGTTCAAGTTAAAGGAACTCACTTTCTGGAGCTGTGTCTAACGGATCGAATTGATTGAAGCCTTTAAATAGTGCAAACCTTGAAGATGAAGATGAGAGACTCTGCGCATATTCAAGAACCATTTACTATCCTCATTTATTCTTCATTCCTTCATTGATTAGCTCTTCAATCATTTGATATAAATTTCTCAGTCTTTCATCCTTACATTTACTCCACTCTGAGTGTTAACAGAAAGACTTGCAAAGCTGTATTAAATACACAAAACCTTTTACTCTTTATTGTTGAGCCTGGAGAGGCTAGGTGAGAAAAGAATACTTGTTTGAGTGTAAGCCTGGAGAGGCTAGGTGTGAAAAGAATACTTGTACTGTAATCTGATCAGTTATAGTGAAGAAACTTGGTGCAGCCAAGAATTGGATGTAGAAATGTTGTTTTTGGGGTGAAACAGTATAAATCTCTTGAGTGATATTCCTCTTCCCTAATCTCTTTAATTTATTTAATAGTTTATGTTATAGCTTTTAACTTGGGGAGTTAAGTTTGTGAATATCAAATCTCTTTTAATCCATCTCTGTGTGCACGTGTTAACTTTGGTTATTTCAGTTTATTCAGTCGACGGAAAGCAAACTAGGGCAGCAAACAACGCCGAAGAGCTACCACCCTCTGTCGTCCCCTTGCTCTGACTGTCCAACCTCCTTCCTCCACCTCCTCTCGCCGCTTCCCTTTGTGCTGATCCCCAATGAAACCCTCACCCTCACCCTTGATGGTCCCCATCTAGTGTCGGCAAAAGATGGATAAGCTCCGAAAGCGCTAATGCACCGAGATCCAATGCGCTCGCTCCCTCCCCATCTCTCGTTTCAACTCATCCTGGGTCCACTTCAAGATCATGGATTCCATGGAGAAATGCCCCTCCCCTCTCGAACCCGAGATCGATTTTGATAGCCACGACGCAGATGCCATTGACCGCGATGAAGAAGATGACGATGAAGATCTAGATGTGTACAACATCAAGAACAACCACAGATCAAACACCAGGAGCTTGAACAAATTGTATAGGAAACGGGTTTGGCGGCACTGGTGGTGGGTTTAGGATTAGAATTCCAACTGGGTTGAGCACTAGGCAACCTTGGTCGAAGGTTTACGGGAAGTTTGGTGGGAATCATAAACCAATCTTAGGTATCTTAGGTTAATCAGAAACCAAACGACACCTCCCCCTCCGTTTTCTTCAAAAAAAAAAAAAAAAAAGCAAAGGATTGAAACGAACCTGGTTACCATTATACAATAAAATACAACGAATACAATAAAATATACATATAAATGCAACAAAATGCCCCCAAGTGCAAATTGTAACATCCCAGTTTTTCATGAATATGTGTAATTATTTTATCGGAGTGATTAATTATCTGAATGTTTATTTTTGTTTATTTTTATATTGTTTAGTTTGAGTAATTTTATTCACTCATTTAAAATATTTTATTGGGTGCGTTAACACTGCGTTACTGCAGTGTAAACACGCTTGCTGGACAATAATGTTACGCTATTATCACTATTATTATTTGCTTAGAAAAATATTTTAAATAATATGATTGGCAAAAATTTATTTTCAGATTTTACCTATTTAATTTTAGATTTGAAAATAAATTAGTTTAATGTTAATTGGAGATTAATTTTGTATCATTGATTTTCTTGATTGATCAATTCAACTATCAATCTTTACTTTAATTGAAATTTTGAAATTATATATTTTTCACTCATTGTTTTTAGATCCAAGGACCCATATTATTTTTTTTCTAGACTCAATCTTAACCACTCATTTTTATACTTACCCATTAAGTAAATGAAAAACAAAGTTTTCTCTCTCTCCTTCCCTTATCAGGGCATGACCACTCCTTCTTCTTAATCCTTTTTTTTTTTCCTCTTCTTCTTCCTTCATCAAACTCATCTCTTTCCCTCTTCACTTCATCTTCCTCCACCTCCACTCAACAACTTCCAACCACCTCCCAAGGGCTCAGCCTCGCGCCGCCACCGCTGGAGTCCGTCCGACCGCCGCTCGATGCCGGTTCGCCACCGCAGGACCTCCATTTTCGGCCACCATGGTGCTTTCTTTGAAGTTTGTTTCGGTTCCCCCTTCTTCATTGTGTGGGTCGTGCAAAAGCCCACTGTCCAGCCATCGCTTGGAGCCATCTCGCCGGAGTCGCGTCGCCGCCGTCACCACCACCTTGGGCTGTCGTCACAGTGCCTCCTCTTCCATCACCTTGGGTAGTGTTTTACCCCTATTTTCTTCTGGTTGTGAAAGTCCCTTTTCCTCAAACCCTAACCCTAGCCTTTTGAATTCAGAGTTTAATTTTGAAATTAAACCGTGTTTTGTGTAATTGGGACTATGAATTAGTGTTTCCCTAAACTAATTTCATCATTCTTTGAGTAGATTGGTTTTTCCCCAAATTGCATTATGAACCCTAAAGCCCCAAATCTGTTCTCTTGAAATTAGTTTTGTAATTGTGAAATTAACTATGTTGTTATGCAATTGGGACTGTTAATTAATGATTTTTAAGGTTAATTTCATGATTCGTTGATAAAATCTCTTTTCCCCAATTTTTGGTGATGAACACTTTTTGCCCAAATCTGATTTCTGTTGAAAGTAACTCTGATTTGTGAAATTAATTATGTAGATAAATTAAATTAATGGTTTTGATGATGAATGGTTGATTGTTTGAATTGTCTGGTTGTTGAAAATGTTTTGACTCCCTCTTCGGGATGTTGTCGTGGTTGTGTTTACTTGGGGAAGCAGGTTTTATATTTTTCGGGAGCTGACAGAAGTTGTCTGCACCTGTCGCAAAGTGTTAGAGGAAATTGGAACGTCCAGTCTAATTATTAGCTGGGGTTTAGCTCTGTGCAACTTCGCTCTGAGGGGATCTGACTGTTGAAAACCAAGGAAAGGATCCTCTCTTGTCTACAAGAGGTAAAGGGAGAGTGAACCATATCACACCACATTCGTGGGTGTGAAAGTGGCTTAAATTGTTTTGTGTTGGAAATCCTATACTAAGGGTTATCCCCTGTCTATTTATCTCATTGTATGAATGTGTTTGTAATATTTGTTTATGGCATGGTTTATGTGCTAGATATGGTTGTGTGCTGAGGAAATGGTTTGTGGCTTGAATTTATGCTCACTAACATGTTGTTTGGTTAGAAAAATAATTTATGGCATTTTGAAAACCATCACTTTGATCATTGGATCAAAGTGAGGATTTTGAATACTTGGTTATTGCAAATAAATTGATTATTATGATTATTCGATATAACCTGATATATTGATGATTATGCCTAGTGTGAGATTGTTTGTTGAAGTGTAACCTTCACTTTGGTTGCGATTGACTTTTGGCCAAATATGAATGGAAATGGAAGTTTAACTCCAATTCTTGAAACTTAAGCGACTTTAACATCCTTAAGTGAGAAAATAAATATTTCGATCCATAAAGGAACAAGAATAAGTTTTGAACAATTATTTCGAAACTTTGATTTTTGGTTAAGGTTTTAGAAATGGTTTGAGAAATATTTTGATCGTATATTATATTTTGAATTACCAAAATGATGCTTTAAAAATTAAGGATATAAGTGTTTTAAGGATCAATGAAAATAAGAAGGAAGTGTTATTTTTTCAAAACTTGATTAAATTGTGATTCACTTGCACCATCCTTAAATATGATTATATTGTCTGGCTTCCTCTTCTCAGAACTTGTGTAGAAATCAATTAGAAGTTCCCAGAATATGCCTTCATCATCCTTTTCAGATACTTTCCTGAACAAATTATCAACCATCTCAACCTTAGGAGACTGTGATAATTGTTTAGGTCATAAAGGAATAAAATCATGTTTCAAGAGGCAATGAAATTGAGTTTTTAAAGAGTTCGAAATGGTAAAATGGACCAAAGTAAATAATTCGACCAACATTGTTTTTATGAGTTACAAACCAGTTTTGACACTTAACTAAGTATCCTAAGGTCCCCAAAATGAATCCTTAACCTTTAGGACCCAAGAACTGATGAAAAAGGAATTATCCGATTTTCAAACTTAGAGGCATTTGGCCAAATTTTAGGATTTTGATAAAATGTTATTCAAGACCTTAACTAAGTATTTTAATATCTTAAAATGAGTATTAGAACCTAAGTAAGTAATGATTTTGAGTAAAAGAAGCCTATTTCAAAAGTTTAGGGGTTTTGACCCTAAATTAAGTAAAAAGGGGAAAATTGTCTTTCAATAATTTTACGGGTTTTGAAATATTGTTTTGAAAGATTTGGTATCAATATACCTATGAGTCAATCTTACTTCCAAAATGATTAGGTTTTAGTTAAAGGGTTTTGATTTTTGGACAAAAGTGGTTTTGGTCTTCAAGATTAGTATTTCAAGTTAAATGGAAAACCTAAGTCGAGGATGGCTTAGTGAAAATAAAAACTTAATGATTATGACTCATGGTAGAGCAAGACCATATGTCGTAAAGTAAGGACGATTCACTCATCCTTACATTCATAATACTTAATGACAAAGAGTATTTTAGGGTTACTTGCTCGATTAGTAATCCTGTTCGGGAATGGACTTAAAGAGGCATAATTAAGTTGGTGATGAATGACCAACCTTCATAATGTACTAAATCGTTGAAACATGGATAGTCCAACGAATGGTGATTCCCAACAGGTTGGTACTGTCTGTTTTGCCTCTAGAATCGCTTTTGGTTTCCACAAGGAACCCCGAAATTTATCCGGTGGATAAATATGAACGCACACGCCATTATCAACATTATTTGCCTAAACACATAGTTGATACTATGTTCCGTAGGGCCTTTGTGCCTAGGAAGTTGAGCCGACATGCATGTGCATATGAGTACGTGCTAGTAACGATCTTAAATGGTCTTGGGGATGGTCAGGGTTGGTGATTCTTCTTGGTTGTGGCGTTCCATGCAATACACTGACATCAACGACTAGACGCTAGCCGATCAAGGTTATTGAGAGTGTTTCACAATCAATTATAATACCACTATGTGACTGTTACTATTGAACGCACAAGATGCCAACTATCGGCAGTTGTGAGACATTTGCTCTAATCACTCCTTTCGAACGTTCTCTTAGCTCCGAAGTTAGGGTCAGATCTTCCTTGAGGCTGTATAGGTATGAGACTATGCAGTTTCAATTAGTTACCTCTATTCTCGTGTCTCTGTGAACTAACAATGTCCAGTCATGTTTGATGAGATTATGTTTATGATGATATTGTACACACCTTTGGTTATAGGTGTGTGTGATTGTTACTTGAATATATATACTGAATTGTCTGACTGAGATATATGTTTACATGGATATGAATATATACTATGTAGTGTCGTGGTATTTTCATATCTGCCATATGTTGTGATGTATGGAAATCTCACCTCCTTATTTTATATTGCCTATGTCGGCTAGCTATCTTCCTTCTGTGTTCTTTTGAGAAGACTGAGATGCCAAGATGTTGCTCAGCTGATTCATCGTAAAGATTGAGGTTCGATCATGCAAACGTTATGGTGGAGTTTCTAGGGGATGTTTTCGAGCCTTCGGATGATCCAAGATGATGGTGTTGTGTCCCTGTATCTGACTCTTCTTTTCTTGAGATAGGCATGACTGTGGTTGGTCTGTAGGTTATGACTTTTCCCTTGGAAAGGGAAAGGGTTATTCCGATAGCTACTTTTGTGGTGGCTCTGGTAGTGTCTTTGGTGACGACGTTGGTAGTGAACTCAAATAGAGTTTCCACTAGATCTCGTCAGGTGGGTTTGTTCTTCTCATGATGTATAAGAGATGATGGTCTTTTATATTTTAGTTTGGCCAGCTTGGGATGTCTAGGAGTTAATGTTACCGTTTATGGAGCTGCGACTCCAAGTATCTTGTATTTTAGGAGTTGCGTCTCCATATCTTTATGTTGGGTCTATATATCATTATGTTTTCTGTTTATGAGTCGGGTTGGGTTTTTATGTAAATGATTTTCAAACTTATAACCTTAATTATGATTACGAAATGTTTTATTGTACATTTACTTGATTCCAAGTATTTATATTTATGTCTTGTGAAAAAGAAAAATTACCTCATTATATTGCAGCGAAATTTAATTAATCTATGTTTCGGTCTTAAAATGTCACGGACAATGTAGCGCTCGAGGAGGGTGTTACACAAATACAATAAGCTATGAATACAGTTGACCAAAAAAGACAAGTTTGACCAAGCCAAACATACTAATCCACATGGGTGATTATCATTGGTCTAATAGGATGATGCATGATTACACCAATTTTTAGGTGGTACAACTTAGACAACACCAAAAGTCTACGAATAAGTTCTTGTTTGAAGAACGAATTGTTTAGAAATTATCCAATCAAATAGTACTTCCTTATAACAAGTAAAATGTCCTTGTAGGTCCTTGATTCACGCCGTCCCGAAACTTCAAGTTTGCTTTTATAGTAGTACTTCAAGAATTATATATGATATATTTAAGTTAACATCATTCAATAACTTTTCCCAAAAGATGACCAGTACACAAAATCTTGTTTGTAATTTATTAGTTTCTTGTTCAATTTGTACAAGTTAATATGGAGAATATGAGCAGTTTGACAATTTAACAATATAAAAGGCATATAAACCTGTCAAGTTTGTTTAATAATTAGTGAGACTGTAGAGAATACAGATAAAATGTTCGTGAGAATCCAGACAATAAGTTGGGCATCAGGCGTGTTGATGTAATGCAGATTAAACAAATCAAACAAGTCGCCCAAGCGGATAATCTGACTTTGTTGTAAAGTAGGTAATATTCTTTTAATTGAAAACAAAATTTCCTTGTCAAATTATTTGGTACATGTTTGTTCAACTTAAATTATAAAAAAATAATAGTTTATTTGTTTGTAGAAAAATAATCATTTATTTGTTCAACTTAAATTATATGCATGGTTTGTATAAAGATTTTTTATATTGTTAATCAATAAAAAGTTATCACATCATTAAAAATATTTGATTGTTATCATAACTATCTTGAAAGTCAATAAATCAAATATATCATGATTTATAATTAGTTGACAGTATAAAAAAATTTAATACTGAGTCTGTATATCAATTAAACTCATATGATTTTATCCAACACAATCAAAAATAAAAAAATTATAAGTAGCTCCCTTCAGCGGTTCAACAGAAGCAAGCTCCGCCTGTTTTATCGCCTTTTGTATTCCTTGTTTATCGGGGTCTACTATCAGCAAGCAAATTTTGAAAATGGAAAAGAAAATGAGAAAAAGTTTGATTGTTGTTGCCTTCATGGAATTTCCGAAACAACGTAGATAAAATACTAATTAATTGACTTCTACCAAAAGAAAATACTCATTTGACTTTACAAAACAGGGATTCACGGAGTAAAGTGTAGAGTAACAATCGCTGAGACAAAAAATAATTTAGAAAGTAGTATTTCATCTAGATTAAAACGTATTAATATTATCTTAGGAGGTTTCAATCGCAACAAACATGTTAGACGTGAGGAAAATTACGAAACATTTAACATTTTACTCATATACCAAACCACTTCAAGTCCAAGAGGATAAAAACAAGATTTTTTTTTTTTTTTCCCTCAAGGATTCTGCCTAATAAATAAGAGACTAATCCTCCCAATAAATTTTTTTTTTCAAACCTATGAATCTAGGGATCAAATTCATGTGTTTTTAAAGACCTGAATCTCTACCACTTAGACCACACACGTTGATAAACATGATTTAATCATCAGGTATATACAACGGTTTTAGCATTTTATTCAATAAATAAATCTTGCTAACAACATCATGCACGCTTATGCAAATCATATCCAAGTGGGAATCGTTTCGTTATCTATGTAAGACAGTCGTCAGTCAAGTGTACGGGAAACTATCGTGTGGTAATCAAACCGCGTGCTGCATCCAATGAAAATATATAGGCAACGTTCCCGTAAATTTGTAATATTGTCTTCCAATTAAGGTGTATATAAATTTTAACTTTTCCGATAATTATCATATTTATTCATTATCATAAATTTGTACTTAAAAGTAGATATATTGTTATATTCATTTAAAAACAACTCACTTTAAAGAGTTCTTTTTTATATCCATTGATGTTGCCTATTGGGAAAAACCTAAGTCCCACATTGACTAGAGACTCATGAGAGCTTATAAGTAGAGGGTAATCCTTATCCTATGAGCTAGCTTTTGGGATTGAGTTAGACAAAAAATCTAATATGGTATCAGAGCTATCCTAGATTCATAATTGGGCCACCCACCATGTTATCCACGTACCAAGCCCAATAGTGCTGGGTGTGAGGGGGTGTATTGGAAAAAACTCAAGTCCCACATTGACTAGCTTTTGGGATTGAGTTAGATCCAAAATCTAATATTGCCTAAGCTTAGTTTTTATTATGCTATTTTGAATATGTTTTAGGTTAAAAAGAATTAGAAATACTTATCAACATTTCGGGAAATGGTATACGAAGGACATGGTTTGATTTTTTTTTCCTTGTCATTCTAGTTTTCTAATTTAATTTAACTTTTTTGGTTTACTAGCTTTCTGATTAAATCATAAATTAAATCAGTTTCTGATTTAATTTTAATGTAATGCCAATGTAAATAGTTTTTACATCTTCATCCAATCGTGTAATAAGGGACGGAACTATATATTAACGTGTGAGAGCATATCTGGAGTGGATGGTAATATTTTCATCTAAACACATTTTTAGAGTGTTTTCCAATTCTTGACTATCTATTATAATATCCAACTCTTTGAGTTGTTATCATACTAGAACATTCATCTGAGATGTAAAGGTTACCCAAACACTCGTAAGCTTGTGGATGGTAAGCGATCCTGTAAAGCCTAGAGGCTCCTGCTCAAGGGGAGTGCTTGAACAATGGTCCTCAAACACATGCATGTGAAGCTTGATGAAGGTAGGTGATCCTATAAATCATAGGGGGCTTATGCTCAAAGGTGAGACTAGAGGAGAGGAGCGATCGAACAAATGTTTCCCAAGTAACTGAAAAATCTTGAAAAGGTTATGAGGAGCCTTGGGTAAGGCCCTAAAATTCTGGATGCTCTTAAAAAAGAGTGCTCGAAAGATTTCACAAGTACGTGACAAACTTGGAGAGGTTGGGAGGTGAGACGTCACGTCGCCTTATTAATGTAAACTTGATTATCTAACCATAATAATCCATTTGATCGTATTATAATTAGTCATTTATATCGAAACTGTTCACTACAAGAATTTTCTGTTTTAGCTACTAATTTTAGCTGCTAATAAAACTAGTAGCTATGCTTATGTTAATTAACTACCTATTAACTACATTATCACTCTATATCTCAATTAACTTCAGTCTTAACGAATGCTGGGCCTTCTTCTATCGGGACAAATGATGCAACAAGCTCCAAAATGCAAAAGGCCACTACTATTGGCACCGTGCAAAATGCTAATGACACCTTGCAGCTTCAAAATATATTTTACATTTCCCAAAACACCCTTTTCACCCACTATTATATCATTCTTTCTCTTCACCCCACGCCGAAACCCACTCCTTTCTCACACACTCCACACCCTTGGCATTGTTGTCACCTTCTTCACGTCATTGTCTCTGCCATTAACATACAGCAATGAAAGCAATGAAAGGTTGGATTTTTCGTTAGTTTTTTGTTGTTGGTTTTCATGATATTGCAAAAATGAAGGAGATAAGAGGGTTCAAAGTTGTGTTCGATCGTGTTTTGGAAAAGGATTCAACCTACTCAGCATCGTTCATACACGTCACTTGTAATGTGAGTGGCTGCAACTTTTTTTTTGCGCCATTTTATCCGCAATAAATTTTCTGGAAACTTCCGCAATGTTTGATCGTGTAATCTCCGGAAAATAGATTCCGGAGATCATTTTGTACCTCCGGAAAGTATTTTGCGGATTCACAAATACTGAAGCTAAATTTTGTACCTCCGGAAAGTACTTTCCGGATGTGTTAAAATTTCCGGATGTATTAAATTTAACACATCCGGAAAGTACTTTCCGGATTCACAAATGCTGATTTTACATTATGCACGTCCGGAAAGTATTTTCCGGATTCACATTTTGTTCCTCCGGAAAGTACTTTCCGGATGTGTTAAATTTAACACCTCCGGAAAATACTTTCCGGACGTGTAAATTTTCCTGATTCATGTTTTCTAAAATAAATTAATCTTCTTCTTAGTCCGGAAAATACAATGCGAACCCGGTCCGGAAAATAGAAATCAGAGGGGTCCGGAAAATATAATGCGGAAGGAACACGCAATCTTCAGAAGAAAAAAAGAACCAGAGCGAAGGGAAGACGAAGAAGAGAAGAAAGACTTACCAGAAGAGAAGAGGAAGGCCGAGCTTGTACAGGAAACTGAGGAGGGTCGCGTTGCGATGAAGGGAGGCAGGAAGCTCGGCAGAGAACGCGGTGTGGGGAGGGAGGCGCGACACTCATAGATGAATGGGGGATTTTAGGTTTTCCGGATGTGTTAGCTGAGGTGTGGGAAGGATATGACACTTAAGGGTATTTTTGGAAAAAAATAAGAAACAAAAAAAGTGCAAGGTGCAAGGAGTAAAAAAAATCGGTGCCAATAGCAGGGCGCAATGCAAAATGCAAAATGGACCAAATCAGCTTAAAAGGCCCAAATCTCCAAGACCTCATCACAAGACCTAGAAGCTTTCATGGCTCCAAATCTCCAAAATGCAAAATGGGCTTAAGAAGTTGCACACGTTACTGATGCACCCTACCTCTTGCACTTATTCTTGCTAATCGTTGAGTATCACTCGCTCCTTGTCTCTTCCCTCGACCTGCGATTTGAAGGTGATATCTGAATCTTCCCACTTCAATTTCAATCATATTAACAAACACGCACTTCATAATCAAATTAATTGGACTATATTTTGCGAATTTGATTGAAATTTGCTCCTCTTTTTTGTTGTTGAAATTTCTGGTTCTTTTGCTAGTTCAATCGCCTCACATCCCTATAGCAGGAGATTGTATGAGAATAAGAAATTGAAATCAAATGTATAAGCTAGGTTTTGCGGTTCCGCTGCATGATGATGATAATGATAATCGGGAGAAGAATCTGTTGATTCGATAACAAACTCCATGGAGGAAGAACATGATCTAATTTTTATCAATGATTTGGGCGTAAATCTGCTAATTCCATTGACATTGAACGCTGTCTGACTTAAATCTTGTTTTGCTCTTTTCAGATTCGATTTTAAGTGGATAGTCCAAATCTGAAGTATATCTGGATTTTGAGAGGGATTAGGTGAGTATTTTTGTAAAAATTCCACTATTGCTTGCAATTGGGAATATCTGATAATCTTCTCTTCACATATTTTCTCTCTTTCTCTCCTAGGTTACATTACTATATTTTGAAAAATTATGAGGGAATGAAAACTCAACGTGCTCTCTTGATATGGCACAGGTAGTGTTCTGCATTTTGAAAAAAAATTTGTTAAGGTAATCCCATCTATAACATATACAATAGCGTCACTCGCTCTTGAATGGTCCTGCATGCTGTAGTTTGAGTTTCACACTGCCTCTGTTTTTCTTGGGTGTTAGAATAATCATGTCGAATTTTCATATTGCCATTGAGAATTTTTGTTTCCAAAATCCACATGGTGTTGAACCTTTGCTATTCATCTCATCCTGCCTAGTTAATGTCATGTTTTCATTGTTATTTCCCATGTCTTAAGAATAGGTTTCCTATGGTATTTGAACTCTGCTGTACATCCGAATTTTTTTATTGATATACTCCTCTTCATGACTTGAGTTTGTTTTGGGGGTTGACAAAATTTGGCTTTAATGATCATATTGCTTGTTCTCAAGTATTTTCTGGTGTGGTGATTTTTGTCAATTAATTGAATCTCAATTTGAGCATCTATGGATTTTTTGCTGGAGTTTGGATTTTGATGACTACAGTAATTTACATCATGGGAGAATATAAAATTACTTTGTTAATAACTTGCACTCAGTAGACTTCTTCAACACTTTCTATACATTTTCCGGCTATCCTAATAAACCATCAACAAAAAATAGTTCTGGTTCTAATGTTTTATGACTCTGAGTCTACTGTAATTTGTCTTAAATAAATGATTATTTTCATTAGTAATTTAAATTATAAATGATGTGGCAATTGATCATGGGTTTCAGGTCCTTTTAATTTTGAAGGTAACTGCAAAGACTAAGGGAGGCTTGCCCACTCTGCACCTCAATCAATACAGTTGGTCAAAGGTCTGATTTTTTTATAAAACTGTTTTGAGTTTATAAAGGGATATTTTGTCTCTTGTGAAAGGGAAGGATGATTTCTTCTCATAGTGATGATTTCTTCCAAATAAGGATGATTTCTGATTTCTTCCCTACAAGTTTAACTTTAATCCATCAAGTTTTTCTTTTAATTCTACTTGTACAGTATGTTTCTGACGGTTTTCTTCTAAGCATAGCAAGGTTAGGACTTTTTGTTCATTTTGTATGCTCTAAGAAACTTATTAGATGTTGTTATCTTTAGTTGGATATACTTTTTACTAGTTTGTTTCTCGTGTTTAATCTTGTTCTTTGTTTGGTGGAACTAATCCAAGAATAGAATTGGAACTATGTGCAGGAATTTTTCACAATGAAAGTTTTATGCATTAAATGGCTTGAGTGTTAAGCATCCTTTTATCCTTGACTCTATGCCAAGTTGTCCATTGCTGGAAATGTGAGTAATGATATTGGACAGTGGCGCATTTAAATTTTGAGAAATGAGTAACAACAACACTATTATATGTTATTCTTTGAAACTCTTTTAGTCTTATCTTTCCTATTTCATTCTATATTTCAGTTTATTTCATTCTACATGTTTAATTTTTTGAACATAATTCTCTAATTCCTAAACTTGTAGCAATTAAAATTTGGCTTTTATGTAGCAAGTACCATGGGGAGGCGCAAAAAGTTGAAAATTGTTCAGAGTAGTGGCCTGAGACATTGAGTGAGGAAGCACCTTCTTGCAGAAGAACAATTTCTCTTCCACTCCAAAAGGTACTTTGCGTTATTCACTTGCTGCTGCTTCTTTTGTCTTCAACATGTTTTTCTGGTTTGTTTCAAGGATTAGTCTGTATTTTTAAACTATTGAAGATGTTTTTTTCTTTTTGAATTTTGTCCTTCTCTCTCAAATTGGTCATCTCATCTAAGATGGCTTTCATTACATATCAAATTTTTTATTATTATCTCTATCAATTGTGCTTGAGTTTGAGAATTAACTAAAATCATGGTTCTCTCAAACTTTCCTAGTGCAGCTGAAGGGGCACTTCCTATGCTTGTGATAAACACAGTGCAATCAATGGCTTTGATAAAAAGAATGTTTAGATCCATCACAGCAATCTCAGGAACAGATTCGCCAAATATGGATAGGCAAGAGTATGCAGATGATCATGAGATTTCTTCAAGGGAAAGGAGGATGTCAAAAACTCAGTACAAGAACTTTGATCAATTAGCTATGTTTTGTTTTTGATTTTGTTTTGTAGACTTGGATTTAGTAGTTATATTCTATTTCTTGTTTTGTAAACTTGTTGTGAATTGTTTGTAACAGACCTATGAATTGGCAATGGGTTGTTTTGAGCTTGCTTTCTAAACTAGTTTAAATTATAATTAGCTATTTATTATACTATGAATTGGCTAGGGAAGAATATAAAATTAGCTACAAGTTACCTAAGTAATAGCTTCGGGAATGCAAAACTTAGATTAACCCTTAACTATGAGTTAGCAACAAATTAGCTAGGAAAGCGTTAAGATATTAGCTATACATTTGCTACGAAATTGACAATATCCTAGCTATCTAGCTAGGAAAAAGCAATTTTGAACAACTTATTACTATGGATTAGCTAAAAAATAGTTAAGGACATTTTAACATTAACTACGAATTAGCTAGGAATAATTTTCCTATCTAATTTGCCGCTCAATCCATGCTACCATTGTTTTCGTAGTAATATTATAGTTAATCTATAGCTAAGTTTATTTGCTAGAGATTAGCTACGATTTAACTGTTAAATTTGTCGTAGCTAATAACATAATTTCTTGTAGTGGTTGAAATATTAACAAACCTCAAGCATAACCGAATACTCCATGTTTTCATTCACACACACACAATATACCGAATCCAATTAAAGGATAATGAGTACCCAAAATGATTTGGTATATTGGGGACTATATATAGTTTTCTTATAGGTATTAACCTAATAGGGTACTCATTACCTTTTAATGGGCCAACACAGACATCCACTCATTTAAAGTCCATATCAATTTATTTAGGAGTAATGAGTTATTTTAATTTTGATCACATGAAATAAAGTTCCTTAATGATAAATAGTTAATATAATTGTTTTATGATATTAATTAGCTCATATATATTATTGGAATATAAAATTTCAACACCAACTTTATATAACATTCATAAAATGGGGACCAACTTAAACTTTTTTTAATAATTAAGGATCAAGTTGAATTTAAAAAATTAAATTAAATAAAAAGTCAAAAAGTAATTTATCATTTCCTTTTTAATGTACCAACAAAGTCGTGTGGATACGTGGTGTGAAAGTGCGAGGGCTAGAATTAACGACTAGGTCCAAGTCTACCCTCCAATTCATAAGACCTTAAACTAATTAAATTCAGTTTCACGTTACCATGATGTGATGTAGGAATGCAGAAAATTTCAATAAAAATCTGCACATTTCACAATCGCTGGTTTTATTAATTTAAACCTTGAACGAATAATGGTATATGCCGAAGATGCCATAGTAGACTATAATGCACCTCGCAGTTTATATATATCTCTCAACTTCCAATCATTTCTCTTCAACCACCACACAGACAATTCAATTTTCTGCCCCAACTTCACGACATTTAGTTTCATTTCATGCATTGAAACAGGTTTGTCCCTCTCTCCCACTCTTATACAAACTTTTGCACTTAATAATGTTACTTCTTCAATTGTCAAAAAAAAAAAAAATGTTACTTCTACTACACTTATTAGAGTCACGTACGAGAGAGTGCATCAGCATGTTTAAGTTAGGTGAAAAGGAGTAGTGATTCGTTAACAAAATTTAAAAAGAGGGGCATATGCGTAGTTCCTTAACTTTTTAATATACTTGCAAAATGTATATTCAAAAAATCCAAAAAGTAATAGATCAAGATAAGAGGAAGAGCCGTGTTATTTAGACAACCCGGCTGCGACAATATACGGGACAACTTTGTCCTGTAACGCACTGTAGCGTTACCGCAGCGCTACAGTAATGCTTTTTTATTTATTTATTTACAAATGTTGACCTTTTTTAAAAAAAAAAAACCCATTAACCAGATAATGAACTGAATTCACTAGATATTTGCACCTGATTAACCAGATATTTGCACATACTTAACCAAAAAACCTATTAACCAGATAATGAACCGAATTCACCAGATATTTGTATCCGATTAACCAGATATTTGCACATACTTAACCAAAAATTTTATTTCTCAACAGAATCCATTAACCAGATAATGAACCGAATTCACCAAATATTTGTATCCGATTAACCAGATATTTGCACATACTTAACCAAAAAAATTATTTCTCAAAAAAACCCATTAACCAAATAATGAACCGAATTCACCATATATTTGTACCTGATTAACCAGATATTTGCACATACTTAACCAAAATTTTATTTCTCAACAAAACCCATTAACCAGATAATGAACCGAATTCACCAGATATTTATACCTGATTAACCAGATATTTGCACATACTTAACCACAAATTTTATTTCTCAAAAAAACCCATTAATTAGATAATGAAACGAATTCATCAAATATTTGTACCTGATTACCCAGATATTTGCACATACTTAACCAAAAATGTTAGTACTTAAAAAAAATGTTAGTACAAAAAAAAAAGCAAATCATTAATTTTTTTTAATTTCGAAATTTGAAAAAAAAAAAAAGTGAACAGTATAGCGCTACAGTGCAGCACAGTAATGCTATACTGTTCAACTATACGGGTTGTCCCGTATAGTTGTCAAATATGGTTGTCTAAAAAACATTTCTCTAAGAGGAATGATATTTTGACAACAAAAGTAAACAATAAAACATGGACACCGTAGCTCTAGTGATGTTTTGAACTAATTGGTTAGAGAAAGAGAGAGAAAAATAATAAACAAATATTATATGGTATAAATCTACTGTATTGGAGAATAATTTTGTATTCAAATATCATTACTTAAGATAAATATATGGTAGAAGTTGTGATTTTCAAACAAAAGCAGTCAAACTAAAATGTGTAATCAGAAACTGTAAACCAGTTATTCATTCTTTTTCTTTCTAGAGCTAGGCTGATAATATTGACCATAAAAAATATGCTCAGATAATATGTATCCATTTCAACGTTACATCAATATTGTCTCATTACATATTTTCCTTGGTGTACGTTGTTTTGAAAATTAACACACGCTGGCATATCAATTTGAATGATTAAGTTCAGGTGTCAAAGTCTATGCAGAAATATATATACGAATAATCAAATTAGTGTAGAAGGGACCGCCACAATGTAGTTTGTCTTTTGAAAAATAAAATATCAGAGAAAAGGACGAAGACTATTATATGGATGACAATTTCATGTCCCATTTTGATGTACTATATCATGTCCCAATTAATAATATCTTGTCTTATATTCTATTTTTTCAATATTAAATAAACTTTTAAATTTATATAATAAAATATTATTGATTGGGACATGATATATCATACCAAAATGGGACATAAGATCCTTATCCAATAGGTACACCGCATCCGATCCCTACCAATAATATCGAACCTTAGCTAGTATTTGAAATCTTGAACTGCCACTTAAAATCTTTATATAACTTATTGTTTCACTGCCAGAATTCTTGAATCACCACCATTGGAAACAGCACCAGCTTCCAAATCTAGCTATGGCTCGTGAGCAGCTGGGAGTGCTTAATGCCCTTGATGTAGCCAAGACACAATTGTACCACTTCACTGCCATCATCATTGCCGGTATGGGATTCTTCACAGATGCATACGATCTTTTCAGCATAGCAAACGTTACCAAGTTGCTCGGAAGAATCTACTACACAAAAGAAGGTGCACCAAAGCCAGGAACCTTGCCCCCAAACGTGTCACTAGCAGTTAATGGTGTTGCACTTTGTGGCACTCTAGCAGGCCAACTATTCTTCGGTTGGCTTGGGGACAAAATGGGTAGAAAAAAAGTTTATGGACTAACTCTTGCTATCATGGTTTTCGCTTCTGTTGCTTCTGGCCTCTCTTTTGGCCATACAGCAAAGGGTGTGGTCTCCACCCTTTGTTTCTTCAGATTCTGGCTTGGATTTGGAATCGGTGGTGACTACCCTCTCTCTGCCACCATCATGTCAGAATATGCCAACAAGAAGACTCGTGGGGCATTCATAGCAGCAGTTTTTGCTATGCAAGGCTTTGGGATTTTGTTTGGTGGTGTTGTTTCCCTCATAGTTTCAACAGCATTCGATCATGCTTATAAGGCTCCAGCATACCAAGATAATCCAGCAGCATCACTTGTCCCTGAAGCTGACTATGTCTGGCGCATCATTCTCATGTTTGGTGCTCTCCCCGCTGCGCTCACCTACTACTGGCGAATGAAAATGCCTGAGACTGCAAGGTACACAGCACTTGTTGCAAAGAATGCAAAACAAGCTGCACAAGACATGTCAAAGGTGTTACAAGTTGAATTTGAAAATGAGCAGGAGAAGGTAGACAAGATGGGAGAGAGAGATGACAACAACTTTGGTTTGTTTACTAGGCAGTTTGTTAAAAGACATGGGCTACACTTGGTTGGAACATGTACCACTTGGTTTCTTCTAGATATTGCATATTACAGTTCAAACCTTTTCCAGAAAGACATTTACACTAGTATTGGGTGGCTTCCTCCTGCAAAAGAAATGAATGCAATTCATGAAGTTTTCAGGGTTGCTAAAGCACAAGTGCTTATAGCACTGTGTGGTACTGTGCCAGGATATTGGTTCACAGTGGCATTCATTGACTACTTGGGTCGTTTCTTCATCCAACTCATGGGTTTCTTCTTCATGACTGTTTTCATGTTTGCACTTGCCATTCCATATAATCACTGGACAAAGAAAGAAAACAGAGTTGGGTTTCTGGTCATGTATGCACTGACCTTTTTCTTTGCCAATTTTGGTCCAAACGCCACTACTTTTGTTGTGCCGGCAGAGATTTTCCCGGCGAGGTTGAGGTCTACCTGCCACGGGATATCGGCGGCGGCCGGGAAGGCTGGCGCGATTGTGGGTGCGTTTGGGTTCTTGTATGCTTCACAGAGCAAAGATCCGGCGAAAAGAGATGCAGGGTACCCTGCTGGGATTGGGATGAAGAATACTCTTATTGTGCTTGCTGTGAGCAACTGTCTTGGCATGTTTTTCACGTTCCTGGTGCCAGAATCTAAAGGGAAATCGTTGGAGGAGTGTAGTGGTGAGAATGAAGAAGAAAGTAATGAGATTGCCGAGCAGCAACCCAATTCTACTAGGACTGTTCCAGTATGATGATTATTAAATTCAGTGGTGGTGAAGGTGAAATCAATTATCCGTATAACTATATTATCAAAATTAATTAATTTGCACAAACTGTGCATAGCTAGGCATAGTTTGCAAATATATGTAGCTCAGGGTTAGTTTGGTGTGGTTTATTGTTATCTGAAATTACCTATATAGAAGCCTCCTGTTGAGAACTGAGCTTGTTATTTGAGCTTGCCTAGGCCTTCCTCCTCTTCCTGCTAGGGCTATCGGCTGCACAAATTTTATGTTTACAGTTTACAGTTATATCTTATCTCTACTTGTGTAAAAGTTGAAATAAAGTAAAAAAAAATATAAGAGTTCTTGTGTTCTGTGTTCATGACTTCGAAGGTTCACAATGCAATTTTAACTCCGGTTTTATCTGAATTGCATCAAGCTAATCATTTGAGCTAATTTAAATGTTTGAAAATAAAAATGTATTAATAAATAAATGAAAATAAAAAATAATATAACAAAAAAATCAGCTACTTATTGAACATCTTGAAAACTCTCCCCGTTGAAATTGGATCCTCACCTCCATGGTGTCTTTGCAGCAAGAAAAACAAGGTGAGAGAAGAGAGAAGATTGAAAGAAAATGGGGAGATGATGAAGAGTAAAGTTTGGAGGGAAAGGAAATGGAGAGAATCAAAGGGAAAGGAAGGGGGAGGGAAAGAAGGAAGGAGGAGAGTATTACCCCTCTCCTTGTTTAGGAGTGCATGTACGAGGGAAAGGAAATTGAGGGTTTATGACATGTTTTTACAAATTTACCTTATTTGAAAAAATTAACATAAGCAATATTATTTAAAAATGTAAATTTTAAAAATGGATGAGAGTAAATTAGTAATTTCAATTACTTTTCCTCCAAAATACCCAATATGGGGGAAATGAAAAAAATGGGTTGAGAAGGAGAATGAATGATTTATTAAAATCCTCCAAACATTTCCTTCCAACTAATAGAACTCACAAACAAGAAAGAGTCTATAATAAACCTCTCTTTTACTTCCCTCCCCTTCCAAAAAATAACTCACAAACAAAGACTAAGGTTGTGTTTGGATATGGTATTTTCAAAATTCCAAGGAATTTGAAATGCAAGGTAATTCAATTACCTCAATTGAATTACTTTCATTTCGAAAACATTTTGTTTGGATAGGGTAATTCAAATAGCTTGTATTTTAAATTCTTTGTTTGGATGAAGCATTTCAATTACCTTCAATTACATTTTTTTTAAATATTCCTTTAAAAATTACTTTGTCCGGGGTCGACGCCCCTAGCCAGTGTCCGGGGCCGGCGCCCCCACCGGGTGTCCGAGGGCCGGGCCCCCTCACCGGGTGTCCGGGGGCCGGTGCCCCCGACCGGATGTCCGGGTGCCGACGCGCCCCACTGGCTGTCCGGGGGCCGGCGCCCCCCCACTAGTTTGATAGGGGTCGACGCCCCTACCGGGTGTCCCGGGGCCAGCGCCCCCCACCGGTTGTCCGGCGCCGGCGCCCCCCCACCGGTTTGATAGGGGCCGGTGTCCCCCATCGGGTGTCCGGGGCCTGCCCCCCCAAAACCGAGTGTCCGGGGGCCGATGCCCCCCACCTGAGTAAAGAGAGGGAATTTCAAAATACCACCTCTTTAGGAGGTATTTCAAATTCCTCAAATTTATCTTAACCAAAATACCTCTATAAAACCCCTTGATTTCTAAAATCCTTTATATTTAATACCCAAACAAAGTATTTTAGAGTGAAGTATTTTAATTACCCTCTTAAAATACTTCTGTCACGACCCAAAACCTAAGCTGTGACCGGCGCACAGGCTTACAATCCTAGCCTGGCAAGCCTATTAATTTAGAACATATTTGATAGAGATCTAGAAAATTTTACAAAAATTTTGACAGAGTCTCCTCTGTAATTCCAACATCCCCAAAACAAAAACACCTGCTGAAATATTCATATTTTCATTTCAGAAGTTCAGTCATACAAAATACATCAAGTTTGGTATCTCAGACCATTAATACAACTCAAAAGAATGTAGTACTAGTTCCCTATAGCTGCAGAGTGTAAATAGTGTCAAATACATCAAGGGCCTCCAACAAAAAGAAAGGTGGCCTACCAAAAAATGACACTGTCTGGATGTTCTGAAGCTGTCAACAGCCTCTACTTAGCTACCTGGGAATCTGTATGGAAAAATAAGAAGGGTGAGTCACACAGACTCAGTGAGGGCATAACAACCACCATGAACTAGAAGGGAAATATACTAACGCCCGAATAATTATTCTTTCAAACTTAGTAGCGTACTAGGATATGCATAATAAAATCTCAATGAAGCATTTATATAAAAATCATCAAACTTGCAAATTTAGCATGTTCCAATAATAACATTTCTTTACACCCAAAACTAGTTGATGAGTTAAAAAAAAATATAAATGAATAAGTAAAGTAATAAAACACAAGTTTAAAGAAATTTTTAAATCACAGTGGGGTCACACATGAGAGAACCAAAAATCAGAGGCGGCTTCATCTCGCTGATAGCCCTCTCCTCCTAAGGGTGGCCTCTCCCCTAGGGGCGGCTCCTTCTAACGGATAGCCCTCTCCTTATTCAAGTCACATCAATCATATCTCATCGGGGGCGGCTCCATCTCGTTGATAGCCCTTTCCGTGCACTGGCGGCTCCATCTAACGAATAGCCCTCTCCTCCCGGAATATATATATAACTAGGTGCACCTAGACCGTTACCCCCGCTAACGGTTACGGGATTCTAACATGGATTCCCCAAATTAAAATTCTCAAATCATTTCCTTTATCCAGCTCTTCCAAAATAAAAAAAAAATCACATTATCATATTTCAAGTTTGACTGCTATCAAATAATTGCTCTTTACAACTCTCAGGTATCATCAAAATCATTTAATGAGAAACCACAACCTTAACAATATTTAGGAATGATTAAAATGAACACCAAAGGCATGTTTCCCCAAATATAGTAGTAAAAGTAATTTTAACATAACAAGTTAACTAAAAATAATGAGTATAAAATATCTAAAATATGTCACAGTGATTATCATCCACTCATAGATATGGGAAGACAACAAATCTACTCCCAACAACTCCAAGCGAAGCAGACAGGTGCTAACTGACAGATCTTTGAGAGCCTAAATGCACAACTTCATGGGGTGGGTACCTTAGTTTCTCCAGAGAGCTCCACCCCTAACCCAAAAAAATCACCACAACTTAGTTCCCAAAAATCAAAGAGGTAGAGCTTAAAGATTTATACAATAAACTTACAATGTTGCTTGAGATTGGAAGGAAAATGAAGCAAAAAGGAAGAAGAAAAAGAGCCAAGGGAGAGGGAGAGACGTCAGAGAGGAAGAAGGGAAAAAAAAGAATGGGGGTGGGGGAAGCTTCTCGATGACCCCCCCCTATTTGATCCCATTTTCGTTTTTTTTTTTTTAGTGAAACGGTGCGTTTCAATCTTCCCCCCTTAAGAAAATTCGTCCTCGATTTTTTTTTTTTTTTAAAGTCGTTACTAACCTTGGTTTTCAAACAAGTGAGGATACTTTTCCCGCATTATTGATTCGGGTTCCCAAGTCGTTTCTTCACCAGATGGTCCTCGCCAAACAACCTTTACTGATGCAATATCCTTAGAGCGTAATCGCTTCACTCGCTTATCTATGATAGCCACGGGCTGCTCTGTGTAAGACAAATGTTCATCTAACTGTACATCTTCATGGTGAATTATATGAGAAGGATCATATAAATATTTCCGAAGCATAGATACATGAAAAACTGGGTGAACTCCTGATAGATCTGGAGGAAGAGCCAAACGATAAGCTACAGGTCCAACTTTATTCAAAATCTCAAATGGCCCAATGAATCTAGGACTTAACTTGCCCTTCTTGCCAAACCTCAACACTCCCTTCATTGGAGAAACACGTAAAAACACATGATCACCGACTGCAAACTCTAGAGGGCGTCGTCTTCGATCAGAATAAGACTTTTGTCTACTTTGAGCTGTAACCAGACGATCTCGGATCTATTTAACCTTCTCAAGTGCATCCTGAATTAGCTCTGGGCCCACTAGTTTAGCTTCTCCAACTTCAAACCAACCTATTGGCGATCTACATCGTCTACCATACAAAGCCTCAAATGGTGCCATCTGAATACTAGACTGATAACTGTTATTGTATGCAAACTCCATCAAAGGCAGATATTGATCCCAACTCCCACCAAGATCTAGAACACAAGCACGAAGCATATCTTCTAATATTTGTATAGTTCTCTCAGATTGGCCGTCAGTTTGAGGATGGAAGGCCGTACTAAGATTCAAACGAGTTCCCAAGGCAGTTTGAAAGGACTTCCAAAAATGAGCAGTAAACTGAGCCCCTCGATCCGAGATGATAGACACCGGTACACCATGAAAGGAGACAATCTTATCCAAATAAAGCTTAGCATATTGAGCTGCAGAGTAAGTGGTTTTAACAGGCAAGAAATGAGCAGACTTAGTTAACCGATCTATAATCACCCACACGGAGTCATAACCTTTTGAGGTTCGAGGCAAGCTTGTCACAAAATCCATAGCAATACCTTCCCACTTCCACTCAGGTATCTCAATAGATTGCAGCAATCCTGTTGGTTTTTGGTGCTCAGCCTTCACTTGTTGACAAACCAAGCACTTAGAAACAAATTCTGCTACATCTTTCTTCATTCCTTCCCACCAATAAAACTTTCGCAAATCTTGATACATCTTATTAGAACCAGGGTGGATAGTATAAGAAGAATGATGAGCTTCTTCTAAGATTTTCTTTCTTAAGTCATCCACATTAGGCACACATAAACGAGCTCCAAGCCGCAGAACACCCTCAGAATCGACTGAGAACTCTGAAACTCCACCATTTTTAACATTTTCTACCATTTTCACCAGTTGTGGGTCCTGACCTTGAGCTTTCTTAATGTCATCAACCAACATAGAATGAATTTGTACATAAGCCAACCATGAACTCGGATGAGTAATTTCAAATTGTATGCTACTTTCAACCAATTCTTGGAATTCTTTAACAATAGGCCTTTTTACCTCTGCTATGTGAGCAAGACTACCCATGGACTTTCTACTTAAAGCATCAGCAACCACATTCGCTTTGCCTGGATGATATAAGATTGTACAATTATAGTCCTTCAGAAGCTCCAACCACCTCCTTTGTCTTAAATTCAAATCCCGCTGCTGGAAAATATATTTAAGGCTCTTGTGATCGGTATAAATCTCACAAGTCTCGCCATAAAGATAATGCCTCCAAATCTTCAAAGCAAACACTACTGCTGCCATTTCTAAATCATGTGTGGGATAATTTTGTTCATGCCTCTTAAGTTGCCTAGATGCATAAGCAATGACTTTGCCATGCTGCATAAGCACACAGCCAAGACCCACTCTAGAAGCATCACAATAAACTGCATAACCTCCACCACTCGAAGGTAAAGCTAAAATCGGTGCCGAAGTCAAGCAATCCTTCAATTTCTGAAAACTCTCCTCACATGCATCACTCCACTGAAACTCTACTTTCTTCTGAGTCAGCCTAGTCAATGGAGAAGCGAGTTTAGAGAAATCCTTCACAAAACGACGATAATAACCAGTCTAGCCCTAGGAAGGCCACACTATCCAACCAAAACTCACATTTGGAGAACTTAGCATATAACTGCTTCTCCCTTAAGGTTTGCAAAACCAACCTTAAGTGTTGTTCATGCTCCTCTTTACTCTTGGAACAAACTAGAATATCATCAATAAACACAATCACAAAATGATCCAAAAATGGTTTAAAAACCCGGTTCATCAAATCCATAAAAGCTGCTGGGGCATTAGTGAGTCCAAAAGACATAGCCAAAAATTCATAGTGCCCGTAGCGAGTCCGAAAAGCTGTCTTTGGAATGTCTTCCTTCTTAATCTTCAACTGGTGATACCCAGATCGCAAATCAATCTTAGAAAAACATTGGGATCCCTGCAGCTGATCAAACAACTCATCTATCCGAGGTAAGGGATATTTATTCTTCACTGTCACTTTATTCATCTGTCTATAGTCCACACATAATCGCATAGACATTTGCGGAAAGATTTGATTTGCTGGTTGCTTTCGGAAAATATTAATTTCTCAACGTGAATCTCTTCAAAATATGGTGATAAAATTTTTTCCTTTTAACTCCCTAACAACGACATAATCATAACCATACTTAGATATACAGAAGTCATACAACTATACTACCTCGTAAGTTTCACACTTAGATCTTTATCAACTTCGTTTATTTCAACACATGACATCACATAAAAAGAACCTAAGCTGGTCTTAACTAACAGACAGTTATTGAGAATACCCTTATGATCATTCCCACTAACAGATACTTCTCCAAGCATCTAGGAGTTAAGTCCTCGAGCGACTTAGTGAATCCCTCCGCTTCGTCCATACTAGTATACCAAAGGAATACGGTAGACTAGAGCAACCTGTTATATTGTAAGGGTGAGACGCCAATATATGGATGTAACACAATAACTAAAAGAGCGACTCACAAAATAGCATATACACACATACAATTATAGCAGCATACATTCTCATAACTAAACAAGTACTTTATCAATGGGTTTCATACTCCAAACATCAACGTTTGAAAACTATGCATGAACACTTCAATATATAGTCTCTACATTTCGCTAAATCTCCGGAGATCCCCAACAACGTGTAAATGAGCTGATCAGGCTCGATTGCCAGGTATATTAGGCACAACGTAGCCAGGTATATTAGGCACAACGTATTTACCATAGCACACTATCCACACAAGGCACAGTGATCAACGTATATGGTATTGCCAGGTATATTAGGCACAACGTGTTTACCATAGCACACTGTCCAACACAAGGCACAGTGATCAACGTATATGGTTTTCCATTGTCCATCAAGGCACAATGAATCAACGTAGCATGAAATACCTCACACCTCAAGGCATTCACACAAAACAACGTGGCATGGAATACCTTACTCATTAAGGTACCACACTTCACAACGTGGGCACGTCTGCCAATGAATGCATGTAAAACGTTTGTTCTCATCATTTTTCTTTGTGTTCAGTCTTTGTTTGCCGAAGCTCAAAATGGCTTACGACTACTCGTGATTTTCAACGTATTAACTTAACAACGTGTTTAGATCTTTCAATGTCAACACAGGACACGAAGTCCGAGTGCTCAATCACAAAACCTTAGACCTTGCAATCAGCCTTGGGGTTTGTGGTCGTAGAAAACAACATTTACCTTTTACAACGTAACCCACCATGTGGATATACAACGTGAAAAGGACACAAAGTCCATAACAACGTAACTCATAACATGGATACTCAACGTAACACGGATCAAAGATCTTCGTGCTTAAATTCAAGAACGCTAGTATCGCGACGTCTCTGATACTAGGCTCACGTTTCAACGTAAACACCATTTTCGTTCTGTGAAAAACAAATTCAAAACAAAGTCTCCACAACTTATCCAAGTTAACAGAAAATAACACGGTTAGAAAAACACCTTTACAAAAACTCCTTTATAAAAAACTCCTTTATAAAATCATCGATTACTTGAAATTCTTTTCTATAACGTTTATGTTCCAAAAAGAGAATCATGTGAGGCTCAAGTTTATCTAAAACACGTACTGCCGCTTTAAAAATACTTGTCGTCGACACTTTCCAATTTGCCGTCAAATTACATCTTTTAGCTTTTTCCACTTAAACAATTTTCTAAAATCATACTTAAGTTATTTTTGAAGATTAATTTCATAAAATACCTTTTTATAATATTACAGAATTTCTCACGTAAAAATTAGCAGTACTAAAATATTTTCACGGTTACATCCTCACTGTGACTCATAGTTGACTTTTTATCAATAAATCATTAAAATAATAATATTTCTCAATACTCATTATTTTTCCCAAATAATATTTTCCACTACTATTATATCCAACATTTCCCATAAAACATTGAATATAATGTATATAGCTTATTAAAGCTTTTATCTGATTAAATCGGTTGTGCACTGACCACTGTCAGGCTTCACAAACAACACTCAACAACATCATCAGAATTATATCACCAGGCAGATCATGCATCATAGCAATATAATAAACAACTGCAGATAATTAAATAAATTAAAAGCAGATAAATCATCTAACACAGATAAACAACACAACGTAAACAGCATAATCAAAGCACCACAGCCACATATCAAGTATACAGACCACACTAAAACTAATAGTTATTGGGAAAAATCCCTCAGGTAAGCTCCCCTTACCTCTTGAAGAACTTAGCCTCCAATTAAGAAAGTTGACACGGCTCCGAATAACTTTGACACAGCTCCGAATAATCGGTGACACACGTACGTGTCACGAAACACTAACCTTCAACAACACATCCAAACAACCAATCAAAACAAGCAAAACAAACACCTAATCCTCTTTAATAGGTCACGGCCTCCTTAGGGTTTTGTGGCTCAAAATCGCTAAACTTGCTTAAGTCATGGATTAATGATTCTAAAATACTTAAGGAAACGGATTAGGGCTAAACAACAAAGTTAAGAATCAAAACCATCCTAACCCTCTAAATGGTAGATTTGGCCAAGATGGGTTTCAAGGGAAGAAAATTTTTGATCATCACATGCTCTTAGATCTAGACAATATACAGGATTATAAGAACATAGGAATTAATTTCATACTCATAGGATTTTGCTATGATTTTCTATGGATTTTCAAACTTCTAGATCTAGAAATGGGAAAATATGATTCATGGCATAAACATGAGAAACAATTGAATATGAAAGCTTAGATGATCAAGGAGTTGAGCTTTTACCTCTTGAAGATTTAAGAAATGAAAAAAATGATCAACCAACACTTATATAAAATCTGGACAGTTTGAGGGTGTGTTGGTTTTGTGAGTATATCTCATGATATACTCATCCAAAAATTACAAACTTTGGCTTATTGGAAAGATAAGAAGAAAATGAACAACTTTGGTGTTGAAGGTTGCATTTGGTTCGGATCATAACAGGGGTGAAAAGAGCCTTCTTTCTGCTGTCTCGCATGGATCTGAGGATTCTGGGCAGTTTCTGTATTTTGGTCATAACTCTCAATATACTCATCCGTTTTTGATGATCATTAGCTCGTTGGAAAGAAGAGAGAAATAGGAACAACTTTTATCTTGAGAGTTTTTCGAGTTTCAGAAATCAAGATGGTCATAATTTCGGTGCAAGTTCGGTCAGTTTAGGACATCCATAATCATTTTCATGAAAAATGAACAAAAGTTCATCCCCCACATAAACATAGGTTCGGCCTAGGCATGAAACAATCTCTTGGATTATGATAGCAAGAATGATTATAAGCATATAGAAATTGGTTTCACTATTTTAGGAGTTTTCTATGATTTATGGTGATTTTTCAAAATTCTAGATCTAAGACTTTGTTCATGCATAAAAGTAATGATCTAGGCATGGAAATGGAAAAATCAATGAAGAACATGGCATTAAATGAAGATGAAGAGTAAGAATCACCTCAATAAAAACAAGAAATGAGCAAGAATCCAACACTTGCTTCACAAACTCAAGCTTTTGGAGTTAAGAACAATGGAGGAAAAGTGAAAGTGGAGAAGATGAAGAATGAACTAGAACAATGTGGAAGGATGAGTCACTTTTGAAGAGAAGAAATCAGCCTCCAAGGCCATGGGCCATGCGAAAATGGGCTTGACAAAAGCCCAAGTCCATTTCATAATTTTCTAACATAAAAATGTTTAAGGCTTTAATCAAAAACCTAGATAATTAAAAGTAGGAAATTGGTTTTCATGGAATAACTCTTGGCCACGAAATTTGGGCCTCAAAACTGCAGCCCAACATGATTTGGATGAGTGAAAAATTGATCCACTTCACTTAGTTTATCATAGAAACTAGTTTAGGGACCAAAGTGCAATTAAGAATAAGTTTAAGGACCAAAATGTAATTATTAAAAATTGCTAACACAACCCTAAGCCACATCAAACCACTCACATGGAAGCCTTAGTCCTAGGAGAATTTAGGATTTATCCACTTATCGAGTCCCGAATATCCCGTTGTTAGCTTCGTCATTCGCCCGATCGAGTATTACGCCCGTAAAACTTAAATTATTTCACTGTCAATGAAATAATTCTAAAAACACACAATCATAGGAAATAAAATAAAAACCTTAAGTTTTTCGTTCACGAATTAAAATTAGGTCTCCTGATCAGTATAAATATACTGTCAGTGAAATTCGCGGGCCGGGATTCGCCTGACTTTCAAACCTAAATTTTAATCGTAGCTTCCTACGTTCAAGTAGGATTGAGTGATGAACTCTGTTTATTTAAAATAATTTTCTAACACTCATATAAATATATAAACATAATCGTCCGCATTTCGATTATTTTGAAACAGTGAAAATCGGGGTGTTACAGGTCTAGGCCAATTTTGCACTGCTTCCACCTTTCCTGGATCAACGCTTATCCCATCTTTGGACACAATATGCCCTAGGAAGGCCACACTATCCAACCAAAACTCACATTTGGAGAACTTAGCATATAACTGCTTCTCCCTTAAGGTTTGCAAAACCAACCTTAAGTGTTGTTCATGCTCCTCTTTACTCTTGGAATAAACTAGAATATCATCAATAAACACAATCACAAAATGATCCAAAAATGATTTAAAAACCCGGTTCATCAAATCCATAAAAGCTGCTGGGGCATTAGTGAGTCCAAAAGACATAACCAAAAATTCATAGTGCCCGTAACGAGTCCGAAAAGCTGTCTTTGGAATGTCTTCCTTCTTAATCTTCAACTGGTGATACCCAGATCGTAAATCAATCTTAGAAAAACATTGGGATCCCTGCAGCTGATCAAACAACTCATCTATCCGAGGTAAGGGATATTTATTCTTCACTGTCACTTTATTCATCTGTCTATAGTCCACACATAATCGCATAGATCCATCCTTCTTCTTTACAAACAAAACTGGTGCTCCCTAAGGAGAAGAACTTGGGCGAATAAAACCCTTATCAAGAAGATCTTGCAACTGCTCCCTCAACTCCTTAAGTTCTGCTGGAGCCATACGATAAGGAGGTATAGAGATTGGTTGAGTGCCAGGAATTAAGTCTATAGAAAACTCTATCTCCCTATCGAGTGGTAAACCAGGAAGGTCTTCAGGAAAAACATCAGGGAATTCATACACTACCGGGATTTCTTCTAATTTCACTTCAGCTATTTGTGTATCTCTTACAAAAGCTAAGTATCCTTCACACCCTTTTCTTAGTAACCTGCTAGCTCCCAAAGCTGAGATTATATTATGTGGTACCCAAGTCCGCTCTCCCTGAAATGAAAAGGCTAATTCTCCTGGTAATTCAAATTTTACTACCTTGTTATAACAGTCCAAGATAGCATAATGTGTAGCTAGCCAATTCATGCCCAAAATCACATCAAAATCAATCATATCCAAAGCAATCAGATCTGCCCAAAATTCTCGGCCCTCTATAGATACCTCACAAGAATGGTATACAGTATCAGCTAACAAAAATTCTCCTAGAGGTGTAGCCACAACCAAAGTATCATCTAGACGGGAAGAACATACACCCAACCGAGAAGCAAACAACAAGGAAACAAAAGAGTGTGTAGCTCCAGGATCAAATAAGACACGAGCATCTTGGGAACATACAGAAAGTATACCTGTAACGACTGCATTGGATGCCTGAGCATCCTGGCGTGTCAAAGCAAAAACACGAGCTTGCCCTCTTCCTGCCTGTCCCTGACCTCTGCCGCCGGATCCTCTACCACCCTGTTGTGCTACTCCAGAACCTCTGCCAAAAGAACTCCCAAACTGTCTAGCTGGTGCTTTAGGAGCTTGAGAAGATGCTAAAGCTGCTCCTGCTGGTACTGATCCATGACGAGATGATGGCTGTGTCGTAGCTACAGGACAATCCTTCTTAATGTGACCCGCCTCACCACAATGATAGCAAACTCTATCTCCAAAACAAACCCCAGAGTGAAATCTCCCACAAGTATGACAACGCATCTGAGCAGTACCATATCGTGATGATCCCAAAGCGTTATTTGATCTACGACTCTGCACTGAACCAGAAGACTGCACACTATAACCACTCCTCTGTGATAGGATAGGGAGCATACCTAGAAAGCTGTGTGAAACGAGCACTGTATTCTGAGACTGACATACCCTCAGTTTGCTCCAACCGTTCGAACTCATAAGTTAATCCATCTCTGACACTCTCAGGAAGGAAACGAGCCATGAACAACTGAGAAAATTCACCCCATGCCAACGGAGGTGAACCCACTGGTCTACCACGTGAGACCGTGTCAAACCAATCATATGCCACTCCCTCCAGCTGATATGATGCCAATTCCACCGCTCTAGTCTCTGAACAACCTAAAGCTCTCCAAAGCCTCTCCAAACCATCAACAAATTTCTGCGGATCTTCACTTGCACTAGATGCAGAGAAAGTAGGAGGCTTGAGCTTCAAAAACTCTGCCAATGTGACCTCAATGCCGGTAGCTATTGCTGCTGGCGGTTGCTCTACTTGTTCACCTTCTTGTTGATGGTCGAGGTTTTCTTGCTGTTGAGTTCCCTGTTGCTGCTGCCCAGTAACAATTCCAGAAAGTTGTTGCACAACCTGTTGTAACCCCTGTATGCCAGCTGCAACCTCTGCCATTGTTGGATTACCTCGCCTTACTCTAGGCACCTCAACATTAGTCACTCCAGCACCCAAGCCACGTCCACCAGTAGCTCCTCCACGTCTACCTCTATTGCGGCCTCGACCGCGACCACGACTCCTTTGAGGAGGGTCTTGAAGTTGGGCAGTAGACTCATCAGAAGTTTCCCTTCTAACAGGAATCCTAGTCTTTGGTGGCATCCTCACCTAAAAAGAAACGTTAATCAAATACAAGACAAGGGAACAAAAGGAAATAAGAATTTAAATCATACTTTGGAAGAGATGTTTGGACCATCATAGGGTATTAATAGCTTCTTGCAGGTAAGTTGTGCCCGGGTACACAAATTACTAGCAAGACTCTGTTATCACCCCATGTCTGCAGCTACTAGGACCTACAACCTAAGCTCTGATACCAACTTTGTCACGAGGCAAAACCTAAGCCGTGACCGGCGCACAGGCTTCCAATCCTAGCCTGGCAAGCCTATTAATTTAGAACATATTTGATAGAGATCTAGAAAATTTTATAAAAATTTTGACAGAGTCTCCTCTGTCATTCCAACATCCCCAAAACAAAAACACCTGCTGAAATATTCATATTTTCATTTCAGAAGTTCAGTCATACAAAATACATCAAGTTTGGTATCTCAGACCATTAATACAACTCAAAAGAATGTAGTACTAGTTCCCTATAGCTGCAGAGTGTAAATAGTGTCAAATACATCAAGGGCCTCCAACAAAAAGAAAGGTGGCCTACCAAAAAATGACACTGTCTGGATGTTCTGAAGCTGTCAACAGCCTCTACTTAGCTACCTGGGAATCTGTATGGAAAAATAAGAAGGGTGAGTCACACAGACTCAGTGAGGGCATAACAACCACCATGAACTAGAAGGGAAACATACTAACGCACGAATAATTATTCTTTCAAACTTAGTAGCGTACTAGGATATGCATAATAAAATCTCAATGAAGCATTTATATAAAAATCATGAAACTTGCAAATTTAGCATGTTCCAATAATAACATTTCTTTACACCCAAAACTAGTTGAAGAGTTAAAAAAAATATAAATGAATAAGTAAAGTAATAAAACACAAGTTTAAAGAAATTTTTAAATCACAGTGGGGTCACACATGAGAGAACCAAAAATAAGAGGCGGCTCCATCTCGCTGATAGCCCTCTCCTCCTAAGGGTGGCCTCTCCCCTAGGGGCGGCTCCATCTAACGGATAGCCCTCTCCTCATTCAAGTCACATCAATCATATCTCATCGGGGGCGGCTCCATCTCGTTGATAGCCCTTTCCGTGCACTGGCGGCTCCATCTAACGGATAGCCCTCTCCTTCCGGAATATATATATAACTAGGTGCACCTAGACCGTTACCCCCGCTAACGGTTATGGGATTCTAACATGGATTCCCCAAATTAAAATTCTCAAATCATTTCCTTTATCCAGCTCTTCCAAAATAAAAAAAATCACATTATCATATTTTAAGTTTGACTGCTATCAAATAATTGCTCTTTACAACTCTCAGGTATCATCAAAATCATTTAATGAGAAACCACAACCTTAACAATATTTAGGAATGATTAAAATGAACACCAAAGGCATGTTTCCCCAAATATAGTAGTAAAAGTAATTTTTACATAACAAGTTAACTAAAAATAATCAGTATAAAATATCTAAAATATGTCACAGTGATTATCATCCACTCACAGATATGGGAAGACAACAAATCTACTCCCAACAACTCCAAGCGAAGCAGACAGGTGCTAACTGACAGATCTTTGAGAGCCTAAATGCACAACTTCATGGGGTGGGTACCTTAGTTTCTCCAGAGAGCTCCACCCCTAACCCAAAAAAATCACCACAACTTAGTTCCCAAAAATCAAAGAGGTAGAGCTTAAAGATTTATACAATAAACTTACAATGTTGCTTGAGATTGGAAGGAAAATGAAGCAAAAAGGAAGAAGAAAAAGAGCCAAGGGAGAGGGAGAGACGTCAGAGAGGAAGAAGGGAAAAAAAAAGAATGGGGGTGGGGGAAGCTTCTCGATGACCCCCCCCCCCCTATGTGATCCCATTTTGGTTTTTTTTTTTTTTTTTAGTGAAACGGTGCGTTTCAACTTCACCCTCTACAAATACTGCATCCAAACACACCCTAAGGTTGTGTTTGGATGGAGTATTTTCAAAATTCCAAGGAATTTGAAATGTAAGATAATTCAATTACTTCAATTGAATTACTTTCATTTCGAAAATATTTTGTTTGGATAGGGTAATTTAAATACCTTGTATTTTAAATTCTTTGTTCGGATAAAGCATTTCAATTACATTTTTTTTAAATATTCCTTTAAAAAATACTTTGTCCGGGGTCGACACCCCCCCCCCCAGGTGTCCGAGGCCGGCGCCCCCCATCGGGTGTCCGAGGGCTGGGAGCCACCCACCGGTTGTCAGGGGTTGGCGTCACCCACCGGTTGTCAGGGACCGGCGCCCCCCCACCGGTTTGATAGGGGTCGGCGTCCGGGGGTCGGTGCCCCCACCGGGTGTCCGGGGCTGGCACCCCCCACCGGTTGTCAGGGGCCGGCGCCCCCCCACCGGGTGTTGGGGGGCCGGCGCTCCCCCCACCGGGTGTTGGGGGGCCGGCGCTCCCCCCACCAGTTTGATAGGGGTTGGCATCCGAGGGCCGGTGCCCCCCACCGCGTGTCCGGCGGTCGGTTGTCAGGGGCCGGCGCCCCCCCACCGGTTTGATAGGGGTCGGCGTCCGGTGTCCCCCCACCGGGTGTTCGGGGGCTGGCGCCCCCCACCGGTTGTCCGGGGCCGGCGCCCCCCCACCAGTTTGATAGGGGTCGACGTCCGGTGCCCCCCCGCGCCCACCACCGGTTTGATAGGGGTCAACGTCCGGGGGCTCGGGCCTCCCCTCCCGGATTGATAGGGGTCGACATCCGGGGGCCGGTGCCCCCACCGGGTATCTGGGGGCTGGTCCCCCCCCCCCCCCCCCCCCCCCACCGATTGTGTCCGGGGGCCGATGCCCCCACTTGAGTAAGGAGAGGGAATTTCGAAATACCACCTCTTTAGGAGGTATTTCAAATTCCTCAAATTTACCTTAAACAAAATACCCTCATAAAATCCCTTGATTTCTAAAATCCTTTATACTTAATACCCAAACAAAGTATTTTAGAGTGAAGTATTTTAATTACCCTCTTAAAATACTTCACCCTCTATAAATACCCCATCCAAACACACCCTAAGAGAATTGAGAGATCCAACGGAAGAGGATCTAGGTCCCTGGTTGGATAAGATTACTTATTAGTAAAAACATTTATTTTTAAAATAAAAGTACTTTTAAAAAAAATATCACTGTGTAGATGTGCATTCAAAAGAAAAACACATAATAGTGAAAAAAAACACACACACTATAGTTTCTAAAAATAGGAGATGCAATAAAAGAAAGTGATGATTAGTGATGTTTTATGAAAAATTATTGGACAATATTGTCCCTACAACAAATCTCATACAAGCTCTCTTTTAAAGTTCATTCAAATGCAAAATAACTTTTGCTTTTAAATTTAAAATAACTTTTTCTTTATAATTCTATATTATAAAAATATCCTTTTTAAAGCTCGTGTAAATTATGGACTCATGTAGCATGTAATGTTATGTTCCTAGCATGTAGCATCCTTAATCCATTCAAATACTTAGTATTTTTAAAAGCTCATCTAATGTTATGTATGTACATAGCATGTAGACTCTTCTTAGAAGGTGGGGAGGGGAATCACTTTGATGCTAAAACGAGAGTATTCGAATAATATTTTTATTTATCGAAAAAAAAATGTAGACTCCTTAATATGTCAAAAACTAGTGACATTAAAAGTTTGGGAAAGTTTAAAGGCCAAACCTTTAAGGACCAAGGAGATATTTTTGTATAGATGGTGTTTATGTAAGTTGTATAAACTAAACTATTATTACTTCAAATGTAAAATGATGGCAAAATTGCACTTTTGGTCCCTTAAGTTATTTGTTTGTTCACATTGGTCCCTTAAGTTTATTTTGTGACAAATAAATCCACACAAGTTAGGTTCGGATAACAACTTCTTCCTTTTTAATCTGTTCCTTCAATTCCTCTCCTAGGTGACACATCCAAACTTAGCTGACTTGCTGACCGGACATCTAAACAGAAAATAAATTTTTAATTATAAACTAAAAATTTAAAAAATTAATACAATAAAAAATTGTTCATGTTCTCCCTTACTCAGATACGTTCTTCTTCCTTATCCAAATCTTGAAATGGTCTGAGTAATGTGGCCATAAGCCCATAACCATGCCCTCACCTCTATTTCTTCCACTCCATATCAGATAAAACCCTAATAGAACTATCCCATAACACCAACCGCCCCTTTTCCGTTCATCACCACCACTGCTAGTGATTCCTCCGTTGCAGTCCTTTTTAACGACCCTCCATTGCAGACGTCGTCCTTCGCCTCTTCATCGACGTCGTCCTTCGCCTCTTCATCGACGTCGTATCTCCCTTCGAACCTTCCTCCTCCTCCGCCGACCCCATCCCGGTGTTCGCCCTCAACGTGTACCTCCACTCCACCGATCTCCGACCTTCCTCACTACGTCATCCGTCCCTCTGCACAGATCTTTGTCCCTCACCAGTTAGTTTTTTTGGCGATCTTCTCTTGTTACCATTATCACTATCCTTCTCCTGAAAAAAAATGCTGATAAGTAACAAAACTATGTTCAAACATACCGAGAAAAAATCCCAATAAAGTTACGAACTTGATCATTTGTGGAAGGGTTTCTAGGAGAAATTAGTGATTTAAACCATTTTTCTTAGCAAGATCAAATTCTGCAATGTGTGTTATGAGATAGGCAAAATTCGGCAATGAAGCTGAACATGAACAAAAATGGGTCCAGTATGTAGCAATAGACAGAGAGTGTTAGAGAAGATGAACGAAAATGGGTTGATGGACATGAAAATTCCACATTTGAGTGAAGAAGATGAACATTTTTTTTAATCTTTTAATTTTATTTATTTATTAATTATATCTTTTTTAAAATTAATTTTTATTCAATTTGGATGTCTAGTCAGCGAAGCCAGCTAGGTTTGGAAATGCCACGTAGGATAGGAATTGAAGGAATTGAGTGAAAAGGAAAATGTTGTTACCCGAACCTAACTTATGAGACCTGTTTGTCACAAAATAAACTTATGGGACCAATTTGAACAAAACAAATAACTTAAGGAACCAAAAGTTCAATTTTTCCTAAAGTGATTGTACGTTATAAGGAACTATGTAACGATGAGAGTTCAATATGGTACTATAGCACCTGTACACAAGGTAGAATCCCAGAAATTCATATGGATTTTTTGTAATAGAGTTTAATTTTGATACCATAAAGTTTTTATATTGTCAATTAATCACAAATCATTCAATTTTTTTTTAAGGAACGAATCATTCAACTTGTAACTTGGAAAATAATTATATAATAAGTGTTAAATATTTTTAATGATCTAAAAATTTATGATTGGTTGATACAGTGTAAAAAAATCTTTATATTATAGTACATAGTAATTCAATCCTTTATAATATACTAAATATATACCCTTATAATATTATAATTATTATTAATGTGGAAGATTGTTATAGCATGTAACTTACTTATGCATGCATTATCAAAAAAAAAAAAATTAATTATGCATAACGATGCATGGCGAATTCTAGCGTGAGCGAGTGGTTCATATCGCGCACGATGAGCGAGTTTCGGGTGACCTGTAGTAGCCAGTTGGGGTCATTAAGTGTCGGTTGCTCCTATCCAGTATATTAGCTAATAGGTTCCTCGTAGGTCCCCCGTAGGCCCCTATTTGCAAATATTGTAATTGACTAGATGACAAAATACCAAGAATGAGTGACCTGAGGCCATCCCAAGCACCGACTTTTCCGCCATTTTCTTCTGAACTTCCCCGAACCTCCGTCGTCCCCAAAGTTGAATCCAATACCTTCCCCTACACCCCGTGGCATGTTCAGACATTGTTGTATCCCTAGTCGCTGTGGTTGCTTCGCCGGGGGAGGTCGAATAACCAAGCGATCGATGAAGTCTTCTGTAACCGGTGGACCCTAGATCTGATCCGGGTTGATGGTGTTGGACTCATTAGTGAGGGCAGGTAACTCCTTGGTTAAATTAGGTCCGACAATAGAGGATTTTCTCGGCTTATAGTAATGATTTAGAAGCTTGTTTAATTTACTTAACCAGTGAATGGATTTGTGTTGATAGGAATAGATCTATGGTTTAAAATTGTTATTTTTATCCTTCATTTTTGTTTTCGAATGTCTATTTAATGGCATTGTGAATGTTGTGGTGGAAGATGATGTTATCGAGTTTATTTTTTAGTCAGTTGAGGGAGACTTTTCCTATATAAAAGTTGTGACTGGTTGTTGATCTGGTCAGGATTGCAAGAGCAAGCTCATAGGTAAGGTAAGAGTAATTTTCTGATTAAGGGTTTATAGTTGAACATTAATGTATAAATCAATGAAATGAGGGAGTGTACTGCTGTTTTTGTCTAAGGTTGAATAATATTTTTGTGTTGTGTACTGTGTTATTGAAGTATGGATAGCGCGTCACAGGAGCATATTGGGATGCTGAGTAATCAAGAAGTCGATGGCAGCATTGTAAGTAAAACAAATTTAGAAGTTTTGGCTCACAGTTGTTAAATGTGTAAATTGGAATGATGGATATATTATTGAAACGAATCTGTATGATATGTTGTTGTTAGCGTTTGGAGGAGGAGGTCACAAATAATGAAGGTGACAACTTTTGGTGTTATAGCAACATCGAGGAACAGGGAAATTCGGATACAGAAGCTGAGATAGAGCCAGAGCCAGAGACTGAGACGGAGGCAGCTCTAGAGTCAGGGACAGAGGAAGAAAATGAGATGAATGGAGAGCAAGGTGAAGACTTTGAGGAAAGTGATATAGCAACTGAAAATAATGACGCAGCAGATGGGATAGCAATAAATGGGCTGAGTGTGGTTCCAATGCTGCTGGAACGCGATGAAGGACGTAGACTTGTGGTACTTGTGGTGAAACTGGACACAATCGACGGTCTTGTCCTATTGTGAAACCAAGTGGTAATGGAGTGGCTGGATCTTCTGCTGCTTTCATGAATGCAGGCAACCAACATAACGATGCAGATGACTCTCACCATTCTAATTTGGTAAGGGGTTTAACTTTATATTGTTTACTAGTGACCATACCTTTCTGCCTATATGTAAATTTTTACTATGTTGCAACATAATTAATTGCCTGCCTGTTAAATACATTCTTGTCTAAAAGGGTGGAGACCAGTCAGCATCATTTGTTGCTTCAGCAAGTATGGAACCTGAGGAAGAGGATTTAGCAGCATTGTGAGATGCATTATTAAGTTGGGTATGATACTGATAGGAAAATCAATGTGCAGGGTTAAACAGAACACCCAGAGAATATGCAATGATGCACACAACATGGCCATGATTCAAGCAGAAGTTTGTTTTTTGTTACTTGTTATGACCAAAGATGGTAGTGTCTTTCCCTAGAATGCGGTTTTTGATGTAATTTGGTTTAATGGTTTAGTCTTCGTTTTTGGACCTTGTTTTTATCTGACTTGTTTGTGATTGCTGAACTCCATTCACTGACTATGGAACCCTGTTGAATGCAGTGATGTACAATGTTATGGTTGTTGCCTCGGTTATTTGTTTTTCTGTTAAAATGATGAAGCTCACAATAGGCGTTGTAATGGTTAGGTTATGGATAACCTGCACATGAATTAACAGGATATAGGCCACATATTTATGGAATATGTTATACCTTGAGATAGTTGTTGCCTAATTTAGCCCTTTATAGGTTAATGCAGTGTATTTTTTGCGAAATGTACCAGGTACGAGCTATATCAAATTGGGCCTTAATCTGTTTTTTTCGAATTGTAAGGCCCAATGTGGTGGGTGAAGAATCAGCTTCGTAACACAATATAAAGCCATCCAATATTAATTGGGCTTATGTCATTGAGGCAACTACATTTTATAATTAAAATTCGTAAGGCCCACTATAATGACCATTCCCTTAATTGGTACAAGCCCATGTCAATATTGGGTGCAAAATACATACTTATCAAATATTTAGACAACAAATAACTTGATATCAGTCAAGGTTGTAACACATTATGACATTCAAAATTAACATATGTATAGAGAAAAAATTTCATTTATTTATTAATATATGAATAGAGAAAAATTAAATGTCATAAGATATAATTACTATTGTATACTTTTTAAATTTATTTTTAAATATAAATGATTTTTGTAAATTTTTAATTATAAATATCTTCTTGTTACCATTTGTCCTAATAATATAATAAAATTAATGTTGTGACCAATAATTAAATTGACAAAAATTATAACTATGTTATTGTTTAAAATAATGTGTACTAATGAAAACTTTTTTTTAAACCATGTGATGTGTATTATATGGCCAAAAGGGTATCACACAAGGGCCGGTGACCCAAGCTTCACCGACTCCACGACCGGTTATGGGAATCGGGGTCATAACACCCTACTTCGTCATGAAAGGCCCTATAGGACTTACCTGGGCCAAATGGCCCAACTAGATCTCGGGAGACACATTAAACCCATGCACAACCTACTTGGTCATGAAAGGCCCTATGGGAGTCACCTGTGACCCATGCACACCATACTTTGTCATGAAAGGCCCTATGGGACTTACTGGGCCCAAGTGACCCCAGTAGGTCCTGGGAGACCCAAGTGACCCATGCACACCCTACTACACACCCTACTTGGTCATGAAACGCCCTATGGGACTTACCTCGGCCCAAGTGGCCCCACTAGATCCCGGAGACACATTAAACCCATGCACACCCTATTTGGTCATGAAAGGTCCTATGGGAGTCATCTGTGACCCATGCACACCATACTTGGTCATGAAAGGCCCTATAGGACTTACCAGGCCTAAGTGGCCCAACTAGGTCTCGGGAGACCCGATATGACCCTTGCACACCCTACTTGGTCATGAAAGGCCCTATGGGACTTACCTTGGCCATGTTTCCCAACTAGGTCCCGAGAGACACATGTGACCCATGCACACCCTAAGGTCATGAAAGGCCATATGGGACTTATCTGCCCCAACTTGCCTAACTAGGTCCCCGGAGACACCAGTGACCCATGCACACCCTACTTGGTCATGAAAGGCCCTATGGGACTTACCTGCCCCAACTTGCCCAACTAGGTCCTGGGAGACACCAGTGACCCATGCACACCCTACTTGGCCAAACTGGTATCACACAAGGTCCGGTGACCAAAGCTTCACCGGAGCCACGAGTTGTTCAAATAGTCGGGATCATAACATCCCTTGGATGGTCCGATGACGTACACAACTGAGTATGGCTGTTGATTGGTAGCGATCAAAGTAATTAAATCGATGCATATATTTTTCGTGCTTGGATCTAACCCGAATAGATTACTACCAAATCCAATTGTAATTGGTTTAAAATCTTAGGTTCAATGATTCTGGACCTGAACCAAACCGAAACGAACCACATCAACTATTATATTTCACAAATTATTTTTATTTTATGGTTCATGATATATATATATATATATATATATATATAATGTTTTTAACTGGTTGATATTTTGTCAACAAAAAAATTGGTTGATATTTTCTTAACATCATTAAATACATTAATATACATTTAATAAATTTAAATTATTTTAATCTAATTACTACACCGCTAAACAAAAATTTACAGTATATTATTTAAGATTAAAAAACTGATAGACCTACAAATGTGTTTAAAAAAAAAAAATTTTGACTAATCCTACAAATGTATTTATTAAAATCACGAGTTGGCAATTAATATATTTATGTATATATAAATATATAATTTATTATTTTTCTACTACTAAAAGTTTAAATAAAAATATTTTTTTTATTTCAAGAAAACCTCACTAGTCCGAAACACCATACAGCTTGCAAAAATATTATTCAACTATTTTAGATGATGTGGTCTTGCGTTCTCATTGGTTTACCTGACATTCTATAACACCTTACATCCCAGGGACAGCCATCACTTAAATTCTTGAGAAACACTTGGGTGGACACAACCTCAACATGTCATTGTTAGGCACAATCAATAATAATGTGACAACTCATCAAACTTTAAAAGAATTATTTATTTGTTTTTAAAAAAAAAAACAAAAAATAAAACTCAATAGTTAATTCTCTCTCCACTTGACCCTTACTAAGTCCCTCTCTTTCCCTCTCCCACCGAAAAACTCCATTATCACTCCATTGTTTGCCATCATCAACTACTGAGTGAAAAAATAAAATTGATAACATTTTTCCATCAAATTCAATATTCAAACCCACTCTACTAATTCAGTCCACTCAACTGAATCCCAAATAACCAAACTCCAAATTAAACTAAATTAAAGTCTGAGAAAAGGAGACTCAGAAACACCATGTTTCTGCCACATACCCGTCACACACCCCTTCATCAAATCTGCCATTCATATAATATAATACATCAAATAATGAATTGAGTAGAAAGATTTATCTTTTTATAGAAAGAGAAAACCCAATAAAAAGAGGAATTTGGATGAGTTTTAGTTTTAGACCCATGAAGGAAAGGGAACGTCGCTCCCAAATGACATGAAGTTTCAGGAAAGTGCAACACCAACACCACACGAGACGAGATGTGCGAATATTGTCGCTTTTCATTTTTCTTCTTTTTTATTTATTTTATCACAACGCACAGGGAAGACAACGTTTGTGATGGGTTGCGCCATGATTAGAACTAGAATATGCAGATCTGGCACGACAATGATTGCGGATCGTGGCGGCGTGCTCTTGTACGGTGGTTGACGGCACGGCTTCGGGTTGAGGCTGTTTTGGTGTTTGAGGGAATGAGGAGGTTCGGTGATGGTGAAGAGTGGTTCTTTTGTCAGGCGAGTTTTTAGGTGAGATGAGAGATAGGAACGGGGCAAGGAAAAGAAGAAGTGACTTTTGTTTTCTTTTTTTAAATAAATAAAATTAAATGTGTTAAATTTTAATGAGTTGTAAGCTTATTATTGGTTGTGTCTAAAAATGACATGTTGGGTTTGTCCCCATAGAAGACTTTCTCCAAATTCTTGGGCCCATTATTTTGTGCGCCTATTAAACCCTAGAAAATCAAATGCCATTTTTCATTCCCGCCACCTTTTCATACCAGCCCATTTTAACGTTTTATATTACAATTTATTATTATTATTCCACCACATACTTATTGGGCTCCGGAAATGAGTGGACCAGATTTAATTTTATTAGCAAGTCCCACTTAGCAAAGGACTGGTCCACTAAGTTAGAAGGCCCATTCTAATGGGTCGGCATCCCAAATCATCAAGGCAAAAGATCTGTAACAGTCAACACAACTGCTGCACCACATTCTTGCAGCGCCGCCACCGTCCGATGAAGGTTCATACTCACCAATGCCAACCATCACAAAAATTGGTTGCGCCACTCATTTAAATAATAACAATAATAATTACCTACTAATTGATTTCAAACAATATACATTGCAATTGTTGTTAAACATGGCTTAAAATGATAAAATTCATTGACCTAACCTTCAACAATTAAAGAAGATAAACCATTTATATGATTCACCGCTGACCACAAGTCTGATCATCATCGAAATTTACCAAATAACCAGGTGACAATGAGACACCCCGATGTCCCATTAAATAAAAACCTAATTTATCTAAAACTTAATCGTATTTATTAAAAAGTTAAAGGTAAGAACACAATTTAAACATCACATCACACACATATAAATATAAATACAAATATACTATGCTGATAAACTAAAGAGGGTACTCCATCAGTAGGGTCCCAAAAGATACATACTGATACAAAATGGTATAAGCAGCGGAAACTAAAACGTCACAAAAGACGCACTGGCCATCGACCCTAAACTCAACGGCTGGAGGTCACTGCTCGTCCTCCAGCATCCCCATCAAGCTCCTCTGTGGCCGGCTCATCCGCAGTGTCTTCTCAAACGAGCACATAAAAGAAACATACATATAAAAGAAATAGGGGATAAGAAACTATCTATCATCATATAAGGAAAAGGATACGTAACATATAAACAATAAAGGCACATAGACATGCATCACAGATAAATATATATATAATAGATATATACAATCATTCTCGAGATATATTATCATCCTCTACCCTTCTCACTCATGCAACTTATGCTGACGTGGCCACCACCAATCCTGTCACACATCCCTTACCCGCTCAGGGATGTTAGTCAGTCGTCCAAGCGACGCGTCCCCAAACACCGGTGCACATTCTCATCCGCGGTGAGAATGCTCATGCAAAGCAATGACACTATAGCTGCACAATACACGTCGGTGCACACCCTGGTTCTCTCTCGAGGGTGCTCATGCAAAGCAATGACACTATAGCTGCACAACCTAAATCTAAGTTGGGACGGTCCCGCGAGGACTTCTGACCTCGTGTGTTCCAAATACACGGCTGTGATCGACAACATGCATCTATATGGATCTCACTGGCATATATCGAATCATATCCTAGTTCCTGAACCTCTCATCACTATCTCATAGCATATATCACCTCATCAATCTCGTCATAATAAAATATTAATTAATTAAGTTAGGCACTTCTAAATCATATATCATACACTCCCCAACATGCATCACTTAAAAATATCAGATATCATCACCTAGATGTCACTAAGCATATTATTCCAGATAAATCATATTATCAATCAGAACAACATGTTATCAACCATAATCAAATAAATAATAATCACAATAAGAATAATAAAATAATGCTAACATATTCAAACATATTCTAATAAATATAATAAAATAATACTAACATATTCTAATAAATATAATAACTATAATTTAACATGTTAATCCAAACAGCACACAGCAAGCAATTCAAACATAATAAAACCAGACAACCTCAGATATCACAAAATTAACCTAACGGCGATAAATCTACAATCTCCATATCATCATCGGTACCACTAAATAGTCCCCAATGTGATATTGATATTGTCTATTATTCGCCCACTAGTAGGGTTTAGGTCGCCCTACGCCAATATTGAATAAAATGTTACTTAGCCATTTCCGAAGCTAGATGGTTACTTTCCCCCACCTGAGGTGTCGTAGGCTAGCTTTAGAGCAACGAAACGAGCCCACTCCAATCTCCCCAAATCTGCCTCGTGAGGTTCTCCTACCTCCGGGGCTCCAAAAATTCACCTGAACACATATTCACGAAGTACACGTTATGTGTAGCTCAAATCTGAAGACAGAATTGAAAACAGCTAAAACGGATTGAGAGATAACTTCAATACTATCACGGACAGCATTTCGGCATAAAAACATAGACTTACCAAGAAAAGAAAGGTAGGATGATGAAGTAGAAGTCGCGAGGATCACAATGGTATAATCGGTTTTTCAATAGGACGAATGGATTGATCAGAATCAGCTCTGGAAATTTCTCTCTCTTTCTTTCTCTCTTCTCCCTCTCACTCTAAAATCTGAGGTTCTGGCCTCTTCTATCAAATTCCACGAAATTCCACCATTTAAATCTTTTTTTTTTTAATTACTGGGCGCCCAGCACCAGCGCTCAGCGCTGGTATCAGCGCTGGTGCTTCTGCACCGCCTCAGCGTGCCAACCGTGGTGCGCCACATGGCAGGGGCCAGCGCTCAGCGCCCAGAAGCCTGCGCTCAGCGCTGGTTTCCGTCCAACACTTCCAGTTCCGACGTTTTCTCGCGTTCTGAGCTCGTTTGAAGTCCGATTGACCTGAAATTTGAAACATAGACTCTTCTATACCTAAGGAATAAGACTAAGCCTTCAAAAATACCTAATCTCTTCCACAAAAATAAATTTCCTATTGTGCATTCTTATGTATTCTAAACTGTATAACGGAATTCTAGAACACTTTCTTATGCAATTCAATGCCGGTTGATCTCATACTTTTCATGCAAGGTTCCCAACACCTAAACATGCATAGTATACCTTTAATCAAAGTCTTAAACATAGTTATCCAACATATAAATAATGCCTTAAAACACAGATGTTACAGACAACATACAATGAACATGAAAACACTGAATGTAGCGATTACTTGCCCAAGTCGCAGATTCAGTCGTACCAGAGACCACCGCTACATCAATCCGGCCACCACTTGAATTTCATACCACGAGACCGTTTACATTGTGGGTTTTAAATTGGTCTAACAAACGCCACCGCCAACATCGGCCACCGTCGAAGACCATCGATGGCAATGACCAGCCACTATAAGAAAAACAGCTTTTAGAGTCGGCCAAAAGCCCACGCTAACTGTTGAAAACCGACGCTAACTGGCCATTTAGCTTCGGCTCTGCATCGACTTCATGGCCGACGCTAAAGTGCTTGAAGCTAAATTTAGCGTCGGCCAAAATAGAGCCGACACTAATTAGCGTCGGCTTTACGGACGCTAAATGGATGCTACACCGCTCCCTCTACATGGCCGACGCTAAAGTTAGCGTAGGCCAGGCCGACGCTAATTAGCGTCCACCAAGGCTATCCGACGCTACTTAGCGTCGGCCTGGCCTACGCTAATTTAATTTTTTTTTCAAAAAAAAAACTTGTTACTGTTCCATACAAAAGTACAATGAAAGTGAATACAAATTAACTAGATAAAGTACCGAATCCATGTAATGAAAGTAAGTGATTACATATCAACTAAAATACTACTACATAATCTATTGCTCGTAAAATCAAATTAACAATAATAGACAAAATAGCTCTCACACAAGCCTAAATCAAAAATACTTGAGGGATCTCCAGGACCTAACACCAAGATAGATGATAACAGAACAATTTTCCAAACTTTCAAACTTTATGTAATTGATTCATGCCAATTTATATATAAAAATGATACAAGTGAGTGCTACATAACAAAGAGACACAGAACAACCTGCAGTTACAGAACAAAGAAATATAATATGTTACAGAACAACCTGCGTGTATCACGAACAATCCTGCCACAAGAAAATTTAGAAGCACTTAAGTTATATATGAGGGGGTATGTGAATGCAAATGGGATGGGATGATAGAGATTTGCACTTTTAAGTTTAAAGTAAAAATCAGACAAAGCCTCACCAAACACAGAAGCCAAAGAAGAAAAAAAATCATTTTTAAGTTAAAAACAGTAGTTTCATATCAGTACCTTTTCTTATATCATACATATACAGGTAACCTAGGACCAAGCCAAAATTATAAAGGAATACTTGGTTGATGATACAAGATTGCGTACTTTTAAAGGGAACATGAAAAAGCTATACTAAAAGTGGGGAAACAGGTGCTTCTTGCCACCATCAAAATATGCTAGCAAAGATTGTGTACTTTTTTAAAAATTCTTATGCATTGCATTGGCAAATATAAGCAATATAGAGGTGAGTTAAACTTCTAAAATCATGGGTCAATATACAAATAAAAAACATGCAGAACTTCATATCACTCAAGCCTTGGATGAGCAAGGCAAAATGAGATTATATATATAAGAAAATTACAGCCCAAAGACAAAAATATAAGAAGTTCAGAATCACCTAAGCTATAGCTTAACAACAAATGGTACATGGTATAACAAAAAACTGTCAGTGCTGCTATATTGCTTATCATACACTCACAATCATATAAGCTAGCTAAATCTATCTTCTAATATGCCCATTATTTACAATTGATACATACTTCTCAAGACTTGTTAAGCTAAAGGTTATTCATCAATGTTATTTTATTGTAACATATCACTCCATGGTAAAGAAGGATAACATATCAAGCATTTTCATTCTAGGAGTGTTTTTAAATGTTTAAGAAATATTAGCATATCACTCCACAAAATAGAAAGTGCAGGAAATCAATGAATAGATTAATAGCCTAATGGAAGCAAAATCAATATTTTGATTTCTGTTTTTTTTATTAATAGCCTAATTTTAGAAAGAGGTGATATATATTCAACAGAGAGACATGTGAAAGCTTATTGGAGATATGGCATCAATGGAACTTGCTCATGAAATAGAGACACCCAGATGAAAATAATGGAATATTGTTCATGAGAAATTCATGTGGGTTTATATTGTATGAGATTTGAGTTAAAAAAAGGACCTTGCAAGAAGGAGAACATAAGTGATTTCGGTCTTGTAGACTTATGTCACAGGTCCTGTAGAAATTGCCAGAGCCTATGGAGTTCCTTGTCTGTGGCCTTTGGTTTAAAAATAGCACTTTTGCACTTAGGACTGTACAAAGGGAGAGAGAACAAGAATAATAGAATGAGCTCAAAATTGTGAATAACTAAGCAAAAAAATAAAAATAAATAGCAGTTATATGGCCCAATAGCCACATACACTTTTCTGTTTCTCTTTTATCCTTGTGTAATTCCTTGTCACTCAAAATAGAGGTGAAGGTAAAGATTAAACACTCAAAAAGAAGCTAAATTTAACCTTACATATTGTTTAAAGTTGATTGATTTTTGTCTAAGTTAAAAGAAGCCATTACACAAGAAGAAGTATCTTCTAAGCTCAAAAATTTCACTTACTTGAACAGATGTGTAGTCGATTAACTTTGAAGCATCATCCAACCTTACAACATCTAATATAAAGATAAGAATGGCCACATGATGCTTCTAATATAATCGAATTCTTCCTGACCAATATCATTCTCTATAGTCAGTCAACTAATTACTGATAAAGAGTATGTCAATGTTAGAAACCATAAACTAAGGAAAAGCCCGAATATGTAGTGAAGGATTCTTTAAAAAGCTTGAATCATAAGAGATCGTGGCATTTAAATAAATAAGTAAATACCCAAGAAAAAATATCAATAGAACTATGATAGAAGCATTGAGTCTATGAACATACTATATATGTTTTAATAAGCCTGCAACTTGCCCAAGAACATAAACGTTCAACTAAAATCTGGGTTTCGAGCATAAACTAAAAAGACACAAACTTTAAACACAAATTCCAAAACCCAATTCACAATTGAACCCAAAAACTCAACAAAAAAAAAATCAACCGAGGGGTACATCAACATCACCATCGGCGATCTCCTGCTGCAGATCCTAGGGGTCTTTTCCATCAATGATGCATCCAACGGAAATGCAAGTGCCCAGAATCTCCTTAACGGTGCAAAGGGGTCCTTAGCCATAGACGACATGAAATACCGATTTAAGACCAGCAGCCACCAGAACGCAAAGCACTAAACGCCCAAAACAAACTGATGCATAGGAAGAAAACCCAAACTTCTAGATCACAACAAAAAACAAATTGACACACAACAGGTGTCCCAAAATTTCAAATAAAGAAGGAAATCAAACAAAAGATGAACTCAAACACTGGGGTGGCATGGAAGAAATCAAACGCATGTGTTACCTGGTGATGAAAGGGAGTACGCACTGTTGCTAGGTCCTCAGTGTTGCTGTGCGTGGCTGGAAATTAGAAAGACCAAGTTAGGGTATCTATTTTTGTATCTGATTACCAAAAAAAAACAGAGAAGGTAGCGTCGGCTTGGCCGACGTTAATAACTATTTAACCATAGCGTCGGCTAGACCCACGCAAATCAGCGTCGGCTGACCTATGCAAAATCAAATTTATAGAAATAAAAGATAAAAATACATTATTTGCGCGTTTGCGTCGGTATTGTGTCGCCTAAGCCGACGTTATTAGCGTCGGAGTCGTGGCCCACGCTAAATCTTTGCAGCTATCTAGCTGTTTTCTTGTAGTGAGCAAAGGTGGAAGACGGGCTCCAGCACTATGCTCAGCCAGTCCAATCAACGACTAAAATATATTAAATAAAAAATTTGGAACAGTTCACCTACCTAAAGTACCCTACTATCGTAGGGACCGAATCGCAAATTAAGAAAGTTTTCCCCAACCAGTTATCACCGCACAAATCCCAACCGTTCACTTTTTTATTCCTAAATCTAACGGTCATAACAGGTCTCTCACGGTGAGAGATATTCTCAACTTGCTCACCGAAGAAGCCGCCAACGATGCATATCAAATAAGTTCTTACGGTAGAAATCTATAATATTTCTTTCTCTTATCATGCTGCGTTTGGATTACGTAGCCTCTACCTTTACAAAAACAGAAACAAAAAACAATATTCTCCCAAGCGCGTGCTGCATCCAGAATCCAGATTCAAACGTAGCCCAATTGTAATTCTTTGAAATTAAAGGGGGAAAGAACATTCATAAAATAAATAAGAAAAAGTGAAACATCATGATAAGTGTGACGTTTTAGTTTTTAGTGTAAATGTCCATTTTGGTCCTTGACAAAAAATGTGGTGCCTATTTCAGTCCCTGATTAAAAAAAAATATAGCCTTCAAAAATACCTAAGGAATAAGACTAAGCCTTCAAAAATACCTAATCTCTTCCACAAAAATAAATTTCCTATTGTGCATTCTTATGTATTCTAAACTGTATAACGGAATTCTAGAACACTTTCTTATGCCATTCAATGCCGGTTGATCTCATACTTTTCATGCAAGGTTCCCAACACCTAAACATGCATAGTATACCTTTAATCAAAGTCTTAAACATAGTTATCCAACATATAACTAATGCCTTAAAACACAGATGTTACATTACTACCCCCCTTAAAAGAAATTCCGTCCCTGGAATTTACGTACCTCAGAAAAGATGTGGATATTGCTGCTGCATATCTGCCTCACGTTCCCAAGTAGCATCTCCTGTAGTCTCATCCCAAATGACCTTGACCAAAGGAATCTGTCTACCGCGAAGTTCCTTAATCATTCTATCTGCAATCCTAACTGGTAAAGCCTCATACTCTAGATTCTCTCGAAGTTGTATTGACTCAGGCTCAAGTACATGAGAAGGATCAGGATAATATTTTCTCAACTGGGATACGTGAAAGACATCATGAAGATTGGAAACGTTAGGCGGTAAGGCAATATGGTAGGCTACTGGACCAATCCGTCGAAGAATCTGGAAAGGTCCAATGAATCTAGGAGTAAGCTTTCTAGACTTGATAGCTCTGCCAATTCCAGTCTTCGGAGTGACTCTCAAAAACACGTGATCACCTTCCTGGAATTCCAAGGGTCTCCTCCTCTTGTTACTGTAGCTCCTTTACCTATCCTGCGCTTCCTTCATCTTTTCCCTGATCTTTCTAACCTGTTCCGTCGTTTGCTGTACCACATCAGGGCCCAATATCTGGCTTTCACAGGTCTCATACCAACACAATGGAGTCCTACATTTCCTACCATACAAAGCCTCATACGGTGCCATCCCGATACTGCTATGGAAACTGTTGTTATATGTAAACTCAATCAACGGCAAAAACTCATCCCAACTGCCAATGTGCTCTAAAACACACGCCCTCAAAAGATCCTCCAATGACTGAATTGTCCTCTCAGACTGTCCATCCGTCTGAGGATGATAAGCAGAACTCATCCTCAACTTCGTCCCCAAAGCACTATGCAACTGTCTCCAAAATCTAGATGTGAATCTAGGATCTCGGTCGGAAACAATGCTCGACGGTACACCATGTAACCTAACAATTTTCTTGATGTAGATCTGGGTTAACTTCTCTAAGCTATAACTCTCACCAATAGGTAAGAAATGAGCACACTTCGTCAACCTATCGATGATAACCCAAATCGCATCATGCTTCTTAGGAGTTCGTGGTAATCCAACCACAAAATCCATAGCTATACTATCCCACTTCCATTCTGGGATATCTAAGGACTGTAGCAAACCACAGGCTTTTGATGTTCTATCTTAGCTCTCTGACAAACCAAACAAGATAAAACATACTCTGCCACTTCCTTCTTCATTCTCGGCCACCAAAACATTTTCTTTAAATCCTGATACATCTTGGTGGCTCCGGGATGAAAACTCAACTTACTCTTATGCGCCTCGTCCAAAATCATTTTCCTAAACTCTAAGTCCTCTGGCACACATATGCTATCCCTAAATCTCAACACACCATCTGGCCCTCTACTAAACTCTGAAATCTTACCCTCATCTATGCCTCTACTCACCTCTTGCAGGTATTGATCCTGACCCTGTTTATCCTTAAGATCCCTCAGAAACTCACTATTAATTGTGATCATACCTAAGCATAGTCTATCCTCACACAACTCCATCCCTAGATTCATATCTCTAAACTGTTCAATCAATTCCATTTCCTTTACCATCATCGCCGACACATGTAAAGATTTCCTACTCAGAGCATTCGCTACAACATTCGCCTTCCTAGGATGGTATTGAAGATCAAACTCATAATCCTTAATAAACTCCATCCATCTACGTTGTCTCATATTTAGCTCCTTCTGATCAAACAAATACTTTAAACTCTTATGGTCACTGTACACATTAAACCTAGCTCCATATAGGTAGTGTCGCCATATCTTTAATGCGAACACTATAGCTGCCAACTCTAGATCATGGGTCGGATAATTCCTCTCATGAACTCTCAACTGTCGTGAAGCATAAGCCACAACTCTTCCCTCTTGCATCAAGACACAACCCAATCCTTGGTATGACGCATCACAATATACATCAAACTGTCCTAATGGATCTGGCAAAGTCAGAACAGGTGATGTGGTTAACTTTTCCTTCAACTTCTGAAAACTCTCCTCACATTCCTCCGTCCAAACAAATGCTATACCTTTTCTCGTTAACTGCGTCATAGGCAATGCAATTTTCGAAAACCCCTCAATAAACCTCCGATAATATCCAGCCAATCCCAAGAAACTCCTTACTTCACTAACTGACTTAGGTCGTTCCCACCTAAGCACTGCTTCAACTTTAGCAGGATCTACTGCTATTCCTTCTTTGTTAATCACATGACCTAGGAACTGAACCTCCTCTAACCAAAACTCGCACTTAGAAAGCTTGGCATACAACTGTGTATCCTTCAACACCTGTAACACTGTTCTTAAATGTCCCTCATGCTCTTCCCGTGTACGGGAATAAATAAGGATATCATCTATAAACACCACAACAAACGTATCGAGGAACGGTCTAAAGATCCTGTTCATATAATCCATAAAAACTGCTGGAGCATTAGTCACACCAAAAGGCATAACTAAATATTCATAGTGTCCGTACCTCGTCCTAAAAGCTGTCTTGGGTATATCCTCCTTCTTTACTCTAATCTGGTGATACCCGGACCTCAGATCAATCTTGGAAAATACCGAAGCTCCCTTTAATTGATCCATCGGATCATATATCCTAGGCAACGGATACTTATTCTTGATCGTCACTTTGTTCAACTGCCTGTAATCTGTGCACAATCTAGCACTTCCATCCTTCTTCTTAACAAACAACACTGGAGCTCCCCACGGTGAAACACTGGGCCTGATAAATTCCTTTTTCAACATATCCTCCAATTGTTTCTTTAACTCGACTAACTCTACAGGTGACATCCGATAGGGTGCTATAGATATAGGTCCTGTCCCTGGTATGAGATCTATGGTGAACTCCACTTCCCTCTCTGGGGGCAAACCCGGAACATCGGGAGGGAAAACCTCAGGAAATTCTCTCACGATAGGCATAGAATCTATACTCGGAGTCTCCTTAGATTCCACTGAGAAAAGCATCACGTACAATCGAGAATCGTCACACCTCATAGATACTCCTTCATTGGCAGATACTATGCTAGAAGGCTCTAGAAATGACAAAGTCTTGCTGGAACAATCTAACACTACATGGTTAGCCGAAAGCCAATCCATGCCAAGGATAACATCTATCTGCTGCATAGGTAAACAGACAAGGTCCACAAGGAATGTCATATTCTCAACAACTATAGGACACTGTAGACAAACAAACATCGTAGTCAAGGAATCATTGGTTGGGGTTGATATTGTAAGGGTATAGGGTAACAAAGAAACAGGCAAATGTAAATGATCCACACACTCATGCGAAATAAATGAATGTGTAGCACCTGAGTCAAACAACACAGACGAGAGTCTACCAGATATCAAGCACATACCCTGGATAAGATCTGCAGATTGAGAGGATTCAGCTCCCCTCACGGTAAAAACTCGTCCTATGGCCTGAGGTCTGACCATCGACTGTCCTGCTACTGGGGTTCCTCTCCCAGCTCCACCTTTGTAACCTGCAGCTCCTCTACCAGCAGTTGACTGCTGCTGCATCCCTCTCTGCCTGCAATCCCGAGCCATATGACCTGGTTTTCCACAGTGGAAACAACTAGGCCTCTCTGTGCAATCTCTAATATAAGGCGGACCTCCGGATCTAAAACAAACTGGGTCTCTCTGTTGCTGGCCCGCTCCACTAACAGGTGCTGTAGAAGCTGGTACTGATGCAGATGACTGAACACTCTGCACGGGTCTAGTATAGGGTCCACGTCTCCCCTGTGAGCTACTGCCTGGTCTCCTCTGGAAACCTGATCTGATAGGGCCTCCACTCCTCTGCTGTCTGTGATCAGCAGCCTGCCTCTGATCTATGCCCTCTATGGCACTACATCTCTCAACCAGATCTGGGAAGCTTTGAATATCAAGCGGCACTATGGCTCTCTACAGCTCATGTCTCAAACCATCCTCGAACCTCCGGCACATCCAATCCTCGTCCGAAAACCTATGATAAAACTCATAATACTGTATCAAGGCCTCAAATCTGGCTGCATAGTCACCCACAGACATATTCCCCTGTCGGAGACTCATGAACTCCCTCTCCTTCTCGCGTCTGACCAATCGCGGGAAGTATTTCTCAAAGAAACAGTCTCTAAACAGCTCCCATCTAATCTGCCTGCCCTCTGCCTCAAGCAACCTTCGCTTGCCTCTCCACCATGACTCTGCTCCTCCCGTCAGCATGAAGGCAGCATAAGTCACCTTCCTGTCATCTATGCATCTCATGGTGTCAAAGATTTTCTCCAACTCCTGTATCCACCACTCGGCTCGCTCTGGATCATAATCCCCTCTGAACTGGGGTGGCTTCCCTTTTAGAAAGGTAGCCAATCCTGCATCCTCTGCCTCAGCAGCCCTCCTCCTCTCCTGCTGCTCCTGTAATTCTGCCTCTCTCTGCATCCTCTGAGCATTCTGTTGAGCCTGCTGCAACAGTACGGATGCTAACTCCCGAATAGTCTGGAGAGTCTCAGATGACTCTCCTCCACCTCCATCTCCTACCTCAGGCTGAGAAGTCTCACCTTCTACTCTCTCTAAGGTCCTACTACTCTCTCGTCCTCTACGTCCTTTGCCTCGAGCCATGATCCTATTAAAAAAAATCATTAACCAACATCAATATGACATATAATTTAAAACTGGAAGATAAATACTATATGTCATAGAAATGTCGCATTCGGACTCACTACCCAACTTCTAAGCATAGTCGTTATCCGATGTGAATTCAACTAAAATGGCCAGTACACCTTAACCTCACAGTCTGAATAGAATCAAACTGCTCTGATACCACCAAATGAGACACCCCGATGTCCCATTAAATAAAAACCTAATTTATCTAAAACTTAATCGTATTTATTAAAAAGTTAAAGGTAAGAACACAATTTAAACATCACATCACACACATATAAATATAAATACAAATATACTATGCTGATAAACTAAAGAGGGTACTCCATCAGTAGGGTCCCAAAAGATACATACTGATACAAAATGGTATAAGCAGCGGAAACTAAAACGTCACAAAAGACGCACTGGCCATCGACCCTAAACTCAACGGCTGGAGGTCACTGCTCGTCCTCTAGCATCCCCATCAAGCTCCTCTGTGGTCAGCTCATCCGCAGTGTCTTCTCAAACGAGCACATAAAAGAAACATACATATAAAAGAAATAGGGGATAAGAAACTATCTATCATCATATAAGGAAAAGGATACGTAACATATAAACAATAAAGGCACATAGACATGCATCACAGATAAATATATATATAATAGATATATACAATCATCCTCGAGATATATTATCATCCTCTACCCTTCGCACTCATGCAACTTATGCTGACGTGGCCACCACCAATCCTGTCACACATCCCTTACCCGCTTAGGGATGTTAGTCAGTCGTCCAAGCGACGCGTCCCCAAACACCGGTGCACATTCTCATCCGCGGTGAGAATGCTCATGCAAAGCAATGACACTATAGCTGCACAATACACGTCGGTGCACACCCTAGTTCTCTCTCGAGGGTGCTCATGCAAAGCAATGACACTATAGCTGCACAACCTAAATCTAAGTTGGGACGGTCCCGCGAGGACTTCTAACCTCGTGTGTTCCAAATACACGGCTGTGATCGACAACATGCATCTATATGGATCTCACCGGCATATATCGAATCATATCCTAGTGCCTTAACCTCTCATCACTATCTCATAGCATATATCACCTCATCAATCTCTTCATAATAAAATATTAATTAATTAAGTTAGGCACTTCTAAATCATATATCATACACTCCCCAACATGCATCACTTAAAAATATCAGATATCATCACCTAGATGTCACTAAGCATATTATTCCAGATAAATCATATTATCAATCAGAACAACATGTTATCAACCATAATCAAATAAATAATAATCACAATAAGAATAATAAAATAATGCTAACATATTCAAACATATTCTAATAAATATAATAAAATAATACTAACATATTCTAATAAATATAATAACTATAATTTAACATGTTAATCCAAACAGCACACAGCAAGCAATTCAAACATAATAAAACCAGACAACCTCAGATATCACAAAATTAACCTAACGGCGATAAATCTACAATCTCCATATCATCATCGGTACCACTAAATAGTCCCCAATGTGATATTGATATTGTCTATTATTCGCCCACTAGTAGGGTTTAGGTCGCCCTACGCCAATATTGAATAAAATGTTACTTAGCCATTTCCGACGCTAGATGGTTACTTTCCCCCACCTGAGGTGTCGTAAGCTAGCTTTAGAGCAACGAAACGAGCCCACTCCAATCTCCCCAAATCTGCCTCGTGAGGTTCTCCTACCTCCGGGGCTCCAAAAATTCACCTGAACACATATTCACGAAGTACACGTTATGTGTAGCTCAAATCTGAAGACAGAATTGAAAACAGCTAAACGAATTGAGAGATAACTTCAATACTATCACGGACAGCATTTCGGCATAAAAACATAGACTTACCAAGAAAAGAAAGGTAGGATGATGAAGTAGAAGTCGCGAGGATCACAATGGTATAATCGGTTTTTCAATAGGACGAACGGATTGATCAGAATCAGCGCTGGAAATTTCTCTCTCTTTCTTTCTCTCTTCTCCCTCTCACTCTAAAATCTGAGGTTCTGGCCTCTTCTATCAAATTCCACGAAATTCCACCATTTAAATCTTTTTTTTTTAATTACTGGGCGCTCAGCGCCCAGCACCAGCGCTCAGCGCTGGTGCTTTTGCACCGCCTCAGCGTGCCAACCGTGGTGCGCCACGTGGCAGGGGCCAGCGCTCAGCGCTGGTTTCTGTCCAACACTTCCAGTTCCGACGTTTTCTCGCGTTCTGAGCTCGTTTGAAGTCCGATTGACCTGAAATTTGAAACATAGACTCTTCTATACCTAAGGAATAAGACTAAGCCTTCAAAAATACCTAATCTCTTCCACAAAAATAAATTTCCTATTGTGCATTCTTATGTATTCTAAACTGTATAACGGAATTCTAGAACACTTTCTTATGCAATTCAATGCCGGTTGATCTCATACTTTTCATGCAAGGTTCCCAACACCTAAACATGCATAGTATACCTTTAATCAAAGTCTTAAACATAGTTATCCAACAGATAAATAATGCCTTAAAACACAGATGTTACAGACAACATACAATGAACATGAAAACACTTAATGTAGCGATTACTTGCCCAAGTCGCAGATTCGGTCGTACCAGAGACCACCGCTACATCAATCCGACCACCACTTGAATTTCATACCACGAGACCGTTTACATTGTGGGTTTTAAATCCAGCACTATGCTCAGCCAGTCCAATCAACGACTAAAATATATTAAATAAAAAATTTGGAACAGTTCACCTACCTAAAGTACCCTACTATCGTAGGGACCGAATCGCAAATTAAGAAAGTTTTCCCCAACCAGTTATCACCGCACAAATCCCAACCGTTCACTTTTTTATTCCTAAATCTAACGGTCATAACAGGTCTCTCACGGTGAGAGATATTCTCAACTTGCTCACCGAAGAAGCTGCCAACGATGCATATCAAATAAGTTCTTACGGTAGAAATCTATAATATTTCTTTCTCTTATCGTGCTGCGTTTGGATTACGTAGCCTCTACCTTTACAAAAACAAAAACAAAAAAAAATATTCTCCCAAGCGCGTGCTGCATCCAGAATCCAGATTCAAACGTAGCCCAATTGTAATTCTTTGAAATTAAAGGGGGGAAGAACATTCATAAAATAAATAAGAAAAAGTGAAACATCATGATAAGTGTGACGTTTTAGTTTTTAGTGTAAATGCCCATTTTGGTCCTTGACAAAAAGTGTGGTGCCTATTTCAGTCCCTGATTAAAAAAATATATATATCTCGTTAGTCCTTGACAATTACTAATGTGAGACAAGTTAGTCCCTACGTGACTTCCATTAGTCAGCGTCTGTTACTAAAATGTTCCACGATACTAATTGTTAGGGGCTAATTAGTCTCACTTTAAATATTGTTAGGGACTATAATGTCCCATAGTAATTGTCAGAGACAAACTTGTCCCACGTTAGTAATTGTTAAGGACTAACGGGATAGTTTTTTTTTTTTGGCAGGGACTGAAATGGGCACCTCATTTTTTGTCAGGGACTAAAATGGGCCTTTACCCTAGTTTTTAAGTTATTGAACAAACGGGCCGCATCTAACATGAGGTAGTGAATCAAGTGCTTCACCAATGAGGCACCGTTTACTACCATCAGATTTATTAATAAAATAATAGATGGTGGAGATTAGTTGCTCCAATTTTTTTTTTTTAATCTGCTACTAATTCTATAGGTTTTTCTGGAATTGCTAAACAGTCTCTGGGTCAACATTGCAAAGAAACCCTTTCCTCTCCTCTCTCGAGTCGTAAGGTCTCCCTGCCATTGCCGTCGGATTGGTTTGGGAGAAGAAAACAGAGTAACACCAGCATGACGACTGTAACATCCTAAAATTTCAATAGTCTTTTTAATAAAAGATTAATCTATTACGAGGTTTAATGCAGAAAAGGATTAATTTATTAAGTTGATAAGTAATTAAAGGATACAAAGTTTGAATAAAGAAAAATAATTAAAACAAAACAATTAAAAAAAATATATGAAGTTAAAAATAAAAATAAAAACAATAAGGGGCCAAGGGCCCCACGGATATGTGCAATTGGCTGGAAGCCAATTTGCAAATTGCAACTCAAGTGCAGGGGCCAAGAATTTGATATTAAGATAAGAATAAAAAAATTATAATAAATAAAAAAAAGGTAGCCAACCAAATATAAATGACGGGAAAAGGTTTCTAAAAACCTTATTGAGCGCCGCACAGAGAGAGAAATTTTGAGCAGTGCCTCTGCGTTAAGTACGAAGTGTGGAACCAAACCGATCAAAGCAGAAAGATTTGTAGTGAGGCTATAGCTTTTGTTACAAATAAATTTTAGTGTTTTTTTTTTTTTGGGAGGTCTTTAAGACATAAGTAAACATCTTTTTCTTAAACTTCTATAGTATAGATTTTAAAGGGTTTGAATATGAAATTAAAAAGTAATTATTTGGGGTTGTCTTAAAAATGAAACTGATGTTTTATTGGTGACTGATATTATGAAATTGAATATTTACCTAATGAGTGATATGATTATTATTATTCGGTATGTCTTTTGTGATATATGATGCCTTAGTGTTGTTTCGATATGAACATGATGAATATTAATGACATGATGTTATGTATTGAGGTTATTTTGGAATGACCACATATGGTAATATGTGTGTTTGGTTATCTCCCTTGGGGAGAGATAATCATTTGAGATACCTCCTTCGAGGAGATGGCAAATGGCCTAACACGTAGCGATGACAGATTGACCTAATAGGAGGCAATGACAAATGGCCTCCCTCAAGGAGATGGCAATGATGAATATTGCAAGCTTACGAGTGCCTCCTTTGTAGACATGGCAAATGACCTAACTCGTAGCGATGACAGATTGGCCTAATGCGAGGCGATGTCAAAAGGCCTCCTACATGGAGAAGACAATGTTGGATATTGCAAGGTTGTGGATACTTCCTTCGTAGAGATGACAAAGGGCCTAACTCGTAGCGATGACAGATTGGCCTAATGCGAGGCAATGACAAAGGGACTCCTACGAAGAGAAGGCAATGAGATGTCATTGCACTCATATGTTTGTTTTGTTGATATTATTGTATGTGTTGTGGTTTATTTATGTCATTATTTGAAATACTTTGAGATCATATTATTTTGAAAATGACGGATTACCATGGTTGTTTTTTCGGTTACCGCGCCGGCTGAAAGCAACATCTTTTCGAAAACCTTTTAGAACCGTGTTTACTTACTGGGATTATAAATCTCATTAGTGGTGTTATCTTTCAGAGTTTACAGGTAATGAGATAAATTATGCAACGTCTTGAGAGCATCTGGAAGATATTGGTTATATTTATTTATTTATATTTCTTTTAGATTTATTAGACACCCGTGTTTTGAGGCAAAAGCAACTGTAAAAGAGTTATGTGATTTTAATAATTAATATTTATGAGACTTTATTTTATTTCGATATAATGATTTATTTAGCATTATTGCTTTATTTAATTATTTTGAATGTACGAGATACTTTCAGACATAAATTTTTTGTGAAAAATTTTATGACCCAATTATTTAATTTAAATGTTTTAAAGATTTTTATAGAAAATTAATTTGGACTACTAATGTAACAAAGGGCGTTACAACGACGCATTCAAATTCTACCAAATCTGACCAAAGCTTCTACCCATGGATGGTTTGAACCGAGTCCCCTCTCGTTATATAATGATTTGAATCGACCAAACATTCACATTGGAGTGTAGAGGAAATTAGGGATTTGAACAAGTGCACGAACTGATGCAAATTTTATCAAGGTATAGATGTGAAAAAGGCTAAGAAAATCATGTTCGGTATCCGTTTGCAGAAAACTGGTTTTCCTGGAAAGTGGGTCTTGTTGACTCGGGTGGAGGTTAGGGATGAACTCAAACATTGCTTGCTGTTAACTTTAAATAAAACAAAATGCCAAACAATAACATGTCTACGATGGGCGGTGCAGTGGTTGTTGCTTTTGTCAAGAACCCTCATGTTTAGCATCTTCTATGTTTTTTTTTTCTTCGAATTTTTAATAAAATTACCTTTCTTTTGTTTAAAAGAAAGATGGTAAATGACATTGCAAAACATACAAAGTAGAAGTTCGAACCCGGGACCAACTAATACCTTATCTAATGTCAAGGCATCCAACCACTAGGACAACGAATAATGTTATATCGCCAATTGAGACCTTTTTTTATTTTTTTTTATTTGTAGTGACTTTAAATGCAACGATTCTATCATCTTCAACCTCTGGCTGGTCAAGATATCCATTTTGCAGAAATTGGTTTTAACAAGGTTTTTTTAATACTTCATAAATCCGCATCAGTATGTTTCCATTAAAGGTGAAAGCAACTAGAATAATCACTTCTTAATCTCTTCGCAAATCATACATTTTTTTCAATTAATGTCCTAAAAGGCTAAAACTGTGCACCGTAAACTTGAATATAACACCCCAAGTGTATTTTTACACTTCATTTCACTGTCCTTTCCAAAGAAACTACAGATCGGACAAGCTCAATATAGTGTAGTTACGATGTATATGAACATACACTTTTTTCAACAACAGATGCGGCAGTATAAAGCCGGCATAACGAAGTCTTCCCCCTAGTTCAAGCGCAAACCCGACCCTTTTCAGCTCAACGACACCACAAATTCTGCAACTTTGGCCATTGCAATTGATGATAGCGAACAACATCAGGCCAATAAAGAAAGCTTTCACTGAGACCCCTCTCTGTAAATTTTAGAAAACTTGGTAACCTATAAAATACGTGTGGAATCGACTATTAAAGGTGAATTTCGTGCCTCATCCATGAGGCATTTGATGAACTACTTCATCCTAGACGCGGCCGAACAAACGTGGTTGACATAATGTTTGATGGTACAGGGGAATGAGAAAAGGACCGATGAAGTGTATTGCAAATATTTAAATTTGTGCACTTTAATTCATATTCCTGCGCAGCTTAACTAAGAGGACGACTATATGATACCTTAAAGTAGGGGTGAGCATCGGGCAGGTTCGGTTCGAACGGGCCAACCCGCCTCAAACCGATGAAGGAAAAATACAACCAATTTCCGCCCATTTTGTCTATCGGTTTGGTTGGGTGACAGATTGTTTGAGTTGGCGGGTTCTCGGGTGGATTAGAGCGGGTCTAGCATTTTATTATTATTATTATATTATTATTATTATTATTTGTTAAAGAAACTCAAAAAGACAAAGAAAAAAGAGATGCGTCGAACACAAATGGCAGGTTTGGGATTCACTCCAAAACCATAAAATGGCCCTCCAATGCAAGATCTGTAGGCTCTTAAAATTAGGATTTTACAAATATGATAAGATTTTATCGTATGGTCAGATCTGTCCATTTTCCTTGCTCATCCACTCGAGGACCTTCCGAATCACGATCTGCTTCCATTCTTCGAACTAGCTGGTGGTGCTGAACGGCAAGGACGACGACTCGACGAGTGGCGCGATTTCAAGGTTGGAGAAGGTGCGACTGGTGGACGAGCGGTTGATGCGGCTGATCAGAGGGCGGAAGAGGTAGAGGGAGGGCCAAGATAGGAGGCCGGAGAAAAAGAAGAGAGAGAAAGGGTGGAGCGGTCAGCGGTGGATCTGCAAGCACATGGGTCAGATCTGGGATGCTAGTGGAGGAGTGGATGACGCAGCGGTGGATGGCTCCGGCGGGGTCTTGCGGTGGAGGATGGTCACCGGTCTTGTTGGTGATGGAGATTGGAGATTGGTGCAGGAGCAGATCTGATTGTGGTTGGTGATGGAGATCGAAGAGCAGATGTGGTTTTTTTTTGTTTTTTTGTTTTTCCAGATCTATTTATTTATTTTTGTTTTGCAGATCTGGTTGTTCATATTTTTTTGTTCAGACTTTAATGAATGAATGAGATTTTGTTTTTCCATCGGTCGGGTTCGGTTATTGATGAATGGAATTTTAGTAAAACCGAACCCACTCGTTGCTAACCGTGCTAAACCAATTTTGCTCACCTATTGATTCGACCGAACCCGTCCATTTAATTAAATTTCATGATGGTTTGTCCGGGTTCGGGTGGGTCACCGGTTTATGATCACCCCTACCTTAAAGAAAGGCTTTCACAAAAATTCACTTCTACTTCAAAATTTCGATGTTGGATTCATTTTGTACATCAAATTTTCGTTATTGGATTCATTTTGTGCAAATAAAAAAAATTAGAAAAAGATTTGATTGGTATGTATTTTTTTGGTTTCTCAGGGTATCCTCCGCATCGCGAGCAACTGCGAGTAGGACCACAAGGATGACAAAGCTCTTCCTAAAGAGTTTTAATGCTGCTGTATTTCCAAGACCAGGATTCGAACTCGAGGCCTCTAATTAAGCTGGAAGAGATTTGTAAACAAAAATTATATTATCAATTAATATAAATTATATATTATTAATAATGTTTGATTATTAGCATAATTACCTTATATGTAATATATAAGATGATTTATGATCGGTGAAAAATGTGAAAAAATATATCAAAAATTAAACTGTAAAAACAAATAGTTTCCATTTTTTTTAAGGCTATCTTATATTTAATAGAACATAAGACAAATGTAGCATTTTGTTTCTATAAAAAAAAAAAAAATAACATCTTTCCAGAGATATTAGCATGGAAACAAAATACGTACAGTTTAATGAGGTGAAATGTCGCATATATCACATTAGAATTATGTTATTTGAACATAAATTTTTGAACATTATACATGACACTATATATATTTATTTTTATCTCTCATTTATTTTTTATCTTCTTTATATATACTATTCTCGAAAATACACTAAAAACAAAAGGGATACCATAAGATATCCCCATTTTGTATACAACAATAATCCCTAATCACGTTATGGCACACCAGTCAACATATTTGATAGAGAAAGCAATAACGCTTGAGATTTTATTCTCCTTTGTTTATCTTGCTTTTCGTTAATAGCAATAAAAAAATTTAATTTCTATATATATATTGAATTTGAGTTCTCAATCTTACACGTAAGATGTTTTCTCCACCTACCATCTTGTTCAATCAGGCACATGGCTTCACGTATAGCAAGCTTATCTTTTTTTAAATAAAAAAAAATTAATTTCTAATATAAATTTAAGTCCTCTAAAAAATATACTAATTGATGGTATTATTTATTTATTATATTATTAACATTCAAAAATCACACCAATTAATTGCACTAATTTGTTTTATATTTTTTTTAAAATTTAGCAAATTTCACAATCAAATATATCAATTATTTACTTTTTCTCTCTTTTTATTGACAACTTTTTTTATTATTTTAAAATACAACATATTAGGATCTGAGTTTAAGCTTCTATTACGTTCAAGTTAAGAAATCTCAAAGTGATTGGGCTCTAATCTTTTTATTATTCATGTTCAACAGTTCTTATTCAACATATTTCAATATATTACTTCCCTTCCATCCAGAATAGAACAAATGATGGTTGAACTCTAAACTTTTATATTACTTCCTAGCTAATTAGCAGATCCCAATATTGTCAGGATCCAGTTACAAGATTTTAGGATACCCCAATCAAATTTAGCAATTAAGGGCTTAAGGCGAATTAATGTTATTATCTATATATATTTCTTTAAAAAAAAAAAAAAGCATACAAAAGTGTAACATCCCGTTTGAAGGCTTAATCCTGTTTTTAAGGTCTTAGTGAGCTTGTGTTTCAGATTTGAGGAGAATCAAAGTTGAAATGGGTCCAAAATGCAAAGAAACGCAAATCAAGCGATTAATCAATTAATTAATTGAAAGTTAGAATATTAAAAGTAATCTGGGCTAGAGTACAATAGGTTTTTAGGAGTAGCCTAAGATAATACAGGAAATATTCCAATTGTAGGTTAGACGGGAATTATGCGGAAGAAAACACTCGGGCGTGCCTACAGGGCAACACGCGGTAACACGTGTCACGACACCAAGATGCTACCTCAAACTCCACTACCTAATCCTAAACACCTACACATGACACATGTAATCCTTTGAAAAACTTAATAATATAATAATCCTAATATACATTAAAGTAACAAACCTACATCATCATCTCTTCAATTTTGCTGCACGGACCAGAGAAGAAATGGAAAAAAAATATGCTCGAAACCTTGCCATTTTCGTGGCTTAGGGAGCTTGGGTTAAGGTAGTTTCGGTTGTCGGATTTTCAAACCAATCACGTATTCGTGTTCGTGGCTTCAACATCTTCCTAGCTACGTCTTTGCATGTTAATATCATCAAGGTAATTCGATGTCCACATTGTCGACGTTTACCTTCTTTAAGCTATTTAAATTGACTACAAACAATATATTGTTTTGCGACGGTTATGGATGCCACATTGCGGCGGTTTGAACCGCCTCTAAAATATTTTACGACGGTTTGGAAATTGCCTTAGAAATGACAGTTGAGAAACTGTTTTGCGACGGTTTTGTTTAATTGCTGGTACGATGGTAGCAAATTTAGCGGCGGTTTTACGATGGTAGCAAATTTAGCGGCAGTTTGAAACCGCCGCAAATAATATATTTTGAAATCATTGGATAATGTGGAACCGCAGCAAAGCATCACGATTTAAAAAGCAGAGAATTTGTAACAACGATTGAGAACCGCCACCAAATTTATTACTTAAATTGTATATATAAATATAGCGACGGTTGGCACCGCAACAAAAAATTCAATATTTAAAAATAATTAAAATAATTATTTTCCAGTTTTTTTTTTGGTACATAAATTTTTTTAAATTTTTTAATGTACACAAAAATGCTTCAAAACCTGATCATTAATGATAAAAAAAAAACATCAATAATCTTTAAATAGCACAAATATTGTTCAAGGGTAATTCAAAATTATCACATCATAAAAACATATATAATCTGCAAATAGCACAAATATTGTTCAAGAGTATTTCAAAATTATCCTAACATAAAAACATGTAAATACAAATACACATAAAGGCATGCAATATAGTATCTAAACTCATAAGCTTTAATATCTCAGCCACCAGACTAATGCCATGAAAACTCCAAATGTGATTTATTTCAAACTACTTAAATCTTAATTTGAAAACAAGCTTCATTAATCATTGGATATAAAATTCTCCCTTTTAGTAATATCTTATTTCCATATCTAATAAACCTGATTCTGTAGCCCCAAAAAGCCTTCCACCAATGAGCTTATCAAACTCACAGCAAATACCAACCAGCAAGTAGCCCCTTATTCTATAACCGTGCAGTAGATTTCCTTTTGATTAAAGGTACCAACCAATTTTTTTTTTTTAAAAAAAAAAGAAAACTCCCCTGCTATTCTAGATTGCCAGTAACAACTAAGCACCAATACTCCCCAACAATCTTAGTTGACCCCAAACAGAGAAGAATCAAGCAGAGAAGCAAACAAAGTAAATTCTTCTCTATCTGCGGCAGCATGACTTGCATGAGATAAAAGCTTCTGTTTGCATACATCCCAATCCAGGTTTTACATGATTTATGTCACATCTACTTCTTAAGTAATCTTCTCCTACTTAAGCCAAAATTCTAATTTACATAAAAGTAAAGGTTATACAACAAAAACTATAGTCCATGTAGTTTTTGAAAATTTTTTTTTTTGTTAGATTAAAGGTCAGCTTGGTTTCCTTTTAAAGTTTTGTACAATACTTATTAGGGTGAGGTTTGTGTGAAACATCGTATATGAACTGATGAGTATCCTGCACAAAGTTATTTTAAATTCAGTTAGAATCCAGAAAAGTATAGATTGAAAGTAAAATTATGTTTAAAGCTGAAAGGATATTATGCATTCTTTGATCTTTATTTTCTTCTCTATCATTGTAGGACTCTGTTTGTTTTGGTTGCAGGGAGGAATGGTTTAACTCACAAATGCATGCGTGTTCCAACTATTGACATGAAAAATGTTTGCACCCAGCTAGAGGTTTATGTCTTTCTATGCCCTTTCACTCAATTTCTTCTAACTACCTTACCTTCCGAAGTGAAATTTTATATTATGATCAGTTTAAACATATGGACACTATGTTGAAATGTAGGTTTGGTTTGTTCTTATGTTTAGTAAACTTATCTAATAAGTAATAACACATGCCTAAGCAGAATTCTCATATCGCGGGACAAAACATTTGGACAGAACCTAACTATGTGTTTGTTAGGCTATAAGGCAAGGGATATGCAGAGCGCAGTCAACCAAGCATGTCAGATTTGCATTTAATTGCTCATTGGTAGATTTTACACCCAACCAAAAAAGACAGAAAGATAAAAGACAAAAGCAGCTCAAAATTCACAGCATCTAAAGTACAAAGCATGGATTGCCATCAATTGGATTTAGCTTACCTCCTTTTGGTCTCTCCTTCTCTTCACCTCATGGAATGGATCTGAGTAACAAAATCACAATGCATATTAGAAGAATATATCTTTTCATTCTTCAGTTTTATTTCAAATTGATAGAATATATCTTTTCATGTGTTAGTCTATTGTTGATTCTACAATTGTTTATGTGTTTCTGCCTGTTTTTGGATCCCGTGCGTGTGCTCGGGAAATTTTTTGGTCCAATGCACGTGTCGGGGATATTGATGGCTGATTCGACATTGTTAAAGAACATGTCGATTTGTGTCGATAGCGCGGACTCATTCAGAGACAGGAAAGTGTGCACGTCAGTAAGGTGGGGAGAACATAACTGACATTGTCGAGTAAGCAAGCATAGCGTAGTTATTATATATGCATGTGTTGCAAAATCTTTCAAAGAGGCTGAGTATAGGACTACTGCATCTACTACCATGGAGCTCCTCTGGCTGCAAGAACTTTTCAAGGAACTTCACTACCCCATTTCATCTCGGCCAACCATCTATTCTAATAATTTGGGTGCTACTTATCTATGTGCCAATCCAATCTTTCATTCCAGGACGAAACATATTGCTATTGACTATCACTTTGTCAGAGATCTTGTTCATGGCAATCAACTAAAAGTTTTACATGTTCCAACTGGTTCACAACTTGTTGATCTCCTGACCAAGCCTTTGTCAAGCACTCGACATTCCTTGCTTATGTCCAAGATTGGTGTTGTTGATCCCACCACCATCTTGCGGGGGCGTGTAGAAACTAACTCAGAGCCAATTTCAAATTCAAGTTCAAACTAGGATATTCAATCTTATCTTTGTTATTGTAAATCTTATCTTCTGATAGAGTTGTTAGCTGTTAGATAGAGTTTATTCAAATTCTGAATTTCTAGTCATATCCTATATGGATTTATATAAATACTTGTGTGTACATTTTGTTAAATTAATGAAATACATCCTATCATTTATATCCAATAAATGCCTCTTTTCACATGACAATGCCATAAGAAAAGCTTATATAAGAGGATCAATGTCTGATTTTCACCTTGAAGGTTTAAACATCAAAGGAAAAGAAAATAAATTGTTTGGACGCATAACCACATAGCATAGCAAGCTTGTGTTGCAATCATTCCTTCCCTTTCTGTTTTTCTTTTCCTTGCTTTTTTAAATATTGATTATAATATTTCATCACTTAAAACTCGACCGATTAAACTCATCAACAACTATCAATTACATGTTACAAAAGAACCCCAGCATGTATGAACTGAACAAAGTCATCACGTTAAAGGGTGAGATAGATTCTTCTAAAACAACAGAAAACCTGGGGAAAATAATGCATCAGTGAATGTCCTCATTGGAAAAGATTCCGAAACCCATCAAAGATTTTTAGAGCTCTTAATTCACCAGCCCTGATATCCCTCAGTCTTCTTCGCAGTATCTGCAATTATAATTAAGAAAAAAAAAAGGTGGCAAACAACATTAGTGAAACAGATATTATATAGTAAAAGTTGAATGCCAATTTTGTAGAGTGAAAGTACAAAAGAAAGCATCAACCAAATTTGGGAGTTTGTTGTTTCCTTTTTGGTATTATTTAATCATTTTATTTCAATTCTTCATTTTTTGGGTGTACTAACATACATGCTTCACAACATTCTAGTGCATGTACCAATCATCATTGTAGCAGATACTAAGTTCACTAGCAGGTCATTGTCCTGTTGTACAATGATTTCAACAAACAACATTGTTAATTGGAATGGAATTACTTGTGCTGATGGAGTGCTCTTCGTGTTTATTTGGATATTGAAGAAGGGACATATGTACATCAAACAAGCTATTTGAGTGGTTTGAAAAAGGAGAGAAGCAGTTTAATAAAGAATCTACAGCCAAGATCTATGCTTCAAACGACCAGCGATGTTATGGAATCATGATCAGTATTAGGAAATTATCTTTGCATGTCTGTAGAAATTGCTTTATAATCTTACATATTGAGTACGAAATAATATCCTTCGCTCGCTAGTACACAGGTCCACAGCTAGCTGTTTCAGAAAGAGTCTTCTGTTGAGTTGTTTTGGAGAAGTCACATCTAAATCCAGTGATCCACTTACCTGCAAGAAACATGTACACACTTCGTTCATGATTATTGTTATTATAGAGAAGGTAAAAGAGCTATTCAAAAAAAAAAAAAAAATTAGTGCAGGTAAAAGAGAAACGGCTAGGATTAGCTCATTAGAGACTGACAACTTGTAAATAATGGTATTCCAAAAGTATGGCTATTGTAAAAATAAAATAAAATGACAAAAGGTTTCTTATTAAAATGTTTCCTTGCCTGTAAGAACTTGTTGTATTTTGCTATACTGGATTCGCAGCTATCAAGTATGAGCTGCAATGCTTGCTCCTCTATTTCAGGATATCGAAAATCCTTCTTGGTGGTATTTTTATTTGATGCTGCAGCAGCCATCTGTTAAAAGAATCTTTCATTGGCTTATACAAAATGCAAAGCATAATTCACAAAGATACTATCAGACCTCTTCAAATTTCCCTCTCAAACTTGAAGGACTGACGGCTAGATAAGCATAAGCCATTAACTCCAATGGCCAACCAGTAATCTGTACTGGAAAACATTGAGATCTGATAAAAATAGAACAAAAGAAGTTAGCAACAAGTTCAATTAAAAGTACAAATCAGAATGATACCTCAAAGGATCGGTTAAAAAGGAAATGATAATGAAGATTGAAATCTTACAACAATCATAAGAGAAGATAAGTAAAACTGGTCGTGGACATTATTATAATTATAAAGGCAGCTATATCAGTCAATAATAAACAACAACCACAACAACCGAGCCTTTTCCAACTAGGTGGGGTCGGTTACATGGATCAAACGATGCAATAAAGTTTTATCGTAATCATGGTTCTATAGGTAAACCATTATTAACATCTAAATCATTCATAATGGTTTCAAACATAATTTTTCTCAGTCTCCCTCTACCTTTAGCAATTGGGCTACCCTCCATTTGATCTAATCTGCTTACTAGGGCTTCTATTGGTCTTCTCCACACATGTCCAAACCACCTAAGGCAAAAATCTACCATCTTTTTTACATTAGGTACTACCCCAACTTTCTCTCTAATACATTCATTCCTAATCCTATCTTGTTTGGTGTGTTCACTCATCCAACGCACCAGTCTCATCTCTGCTATGTTGAGCTTATTCTTTGTTGGCATTTTACCGCCAGACATTAGTCTCATACAACATCGCAGGTCTGATAACTATGTGTTAAAATTTTCCTTTAAGCTTGATTGATACCTTTCTATCACAATTTCACAAATAACACTCAAAGCACTCCTTCATTTCATCCACCGCGCTTGAATCATATGGTTTACATCTCTATTTCACTGTCTTTTGTATGATAGACCAAAGATACTTCAACTATGTGACTGGTCAATTAACTTATTGTACTATACCGAGTGAATGCTTGGATAGAACATCTTGTGCTAAGGTATATACTAGGAATGCTTTTTAAAATGTTTATATCAGAACCAAAGACAAGGAACTTCATCCTTATATGTAAAGGTAAAATTGTGAAATTTTGGTACTCACACTGATAAACCATACTTCTTCAAGAGTTCTGTCTTCTCCTTGTAGGATTCATCAGATTTCTTGAGTGATAGTGACAACTCAACTGAATCACTAGGATTAGCGCCTTCCCTTGGAACAAATCCATAAGATAACAGAAGCTCCCCATTTGATTTTTTCCCATATGAAATAAACACCTGCGTAATTTGATGCAAGCAATCAATTGAGATCTCTGGATTTAATTCAAATGATTATGAGGCGAGCTAAAAGGTGAAGAATATCACAATCAAACACAGCTCCAATAAATTAAAACTTGATTTTAGAGGCAACATTGGAAACTGTATAGACATAATCGTTTTACTCATACATATACCAAAATGCACTTTGGCAGGGTAAGGAATTTGCATTTCATTTACTCAGGTACTTATTTGATTTCCCTAAGTTAATCTCTTAAACAAATTCAAATATTTATGTTTACCTGCTCCCCTGGTTGATAGGCTCGATCTGTCATAAAGACAATTCCCTTTGACAACTTATCATAATCCAAAAACGTCTCCACCTAGACCAGTGAAAACAAATTAAACTTCCTGGGGAAAAACTTGTTAGGAATCTTCTTTGGAAGAGACCATACATCACAACTATGATTCAGCATATCTGCCCAGGGAACCAAGGCAACCTTTCCATCCATGGAGGGCAAGCGAACCTGCACGGGACAAAGATCATGAACTATATCTTCTTACAAAAATCATTTGTCTTAAATATGAAATAGACAAAACCAAGTTTCATTAAATAAATTGATTGAACAGACTACAGACAAAGAAGACAGAAAAAGAAGAAAGTTGAATTAGTTTTGTATAGACCAAATATTGCAAACAAAATTATTTACGCTCCCTTAAGTTATTCTTGAAATGTTGTAATTTTGAGAACTAGGCTTTTTCAGACCTGAGACATTTCAAATTTGCTGTTTATTTTTATACCTCAACACTCTTTGTGAACCAGCTATTGTTATGAATTAATATTGCATTATAACTTCCCAGTCTGCATTGGAGTTATATAGACAACATGGAGCTTATCAAAATTCAAAAAAAAATATAGAAAACATGGAAATGTTCAGTAGCCAGACTTTAGTTACGCAGAAGAGGCAGACAATTGAGTATAATTTTAATTTTGTTTCATCTACCAGGTTGACTCACCAAGCGAGAGAAAAGAATGCCAAATGACCATTTGAAGGACTCTATGTTGAACACCTGTAAGTTATACAAATAACAGATTCAGATCACTACTACTTACACAAACAAAATGCTTCGAATACACGAATATAATATTCATTCAAGAAAATAACAAACAATATTCTGTTGGGAATTTTCAAAGCAGTGCTATATATTGAAATCAATGATCACCAACATAAACAGGAAGAAGCAAATTTAGAAACAGAAAAACAACAAACAAACTACATTCAATTGACAAAAAGAAACCCAACAAAACAGTTATCTCTGATTCTCGAGCAATTCTTTTTTTATCTGCAAAAGTCTGTGGTTGCCATGAACTATTAACTCTCATCCTGTGTTCAATGTGAGATAATTACCTCTTCAGGGAATAAATCAGGGTATTTCGAAAATATTCTGAGCCTCAAATCATTGTATCTGTGGAAGAAAAATGGGAAGTACATGAATTATATCAAGACAGAGAATTATTCAATCAAGAAAGCACATTACATTCCCTGATGAAATATAAGGTACAAACAATTGGACCATACGTTCCAATAACATTATTAATCCTTTCAATTGCTCTCTCCCTAATTTGTGAAGCTTCCAAGTAACGATCTAGTTCTGCTTGTGACCTGAAATGACATAAATAAACTATATTGGGAAAATTTTGAGAGTAGACGTTTTGCTTGAGACCAACATTAAGAATGTAAGACAATAAAATTAATGAAAATCAGAAATCAGAAAAGAAAAAAGCAGTCGTGTATAGATGTGATATAATTGCGGGCAAGGTAAATGGGAAAAAGGTAAAGCATAAACCACATACAAATTTTTATTGAATTTGGAATGATATGTTTAGAAGGCTTCTAATTTATACATATTAAATGCATGACATGTTCTAATTTTGCCATCACTTTCACTCCATTTCTTAGAATTTGGGCTTGGGCCTAACTCAACCCCAAAAGCTAGCTTGTAAGGTGAGGATTGCCCAAGCTTTATAAGCACTACTTTGGCCATATCTCTAGGCGATGTGGGACTAAACACACTCCTCATACTCAGCACAATGAAGGTGCTGGAGGCTGCAATGAAGGCAGCCCAAACTTGCCGCAATTAAGGCGGCCAGGAGCGAACCGCAATTAAGGCGGATTTCCAACACACCCCCTCACGCCCAAGCCCAATGGGCGCCCAAGCCCAATGGGCTTGGAGCGTGGATGATGCAGGCAACCCAACAACGGATCTAGGATAGGCTCTGATACCATCTTAGAATTTGGGCTTGGGCCTAACAAAACCCCAAAAGCTAGCTTGTAAGGTGAGGATTGCCCAAGCTTTATAAGCACTACTTTGGCCATATCCCTAGGCGATGTGGGACTAAACACACTCCTCATACTCAGCACAATGAAGGTGCTGGAGGCTGCAATGAAGGCAGCCCAAACTTGCCGCAATTAAGGCGGCCAGGAGCGAACCGCAATTAAGGAGGATTTCCAACATATGTTTAGAAGGCTTCTAATTTATACATATTAAATGCATGACATGTTCTAATTTTGCCATCACTTTCACTCCATTTCTTGATAGGCTGACATCGAAAAAAATTATTATAAAATAGTCTCATTTCCATTCCTTCCACAACGCTTCTTAGCAAAGTAATACCCCTAACCCAATTCCTCATTCATCTATATTCTTTTCTCTCATCCTTCTTAAACAAGCTCTCAAAAGACTTCATAAGAACAATTCAATTACCAGTAAAGAAGTGAGTAAGGTTGCCGAGGTAAGGCTGATATATAATTGCTCCATCTTGAAGATTTCATGAGGCTAGCTTCACTTATGAGGTAAGTTGCAAGCAATGGCCAATCGGGCACTGAATTCCTTTTCAATACTTCACCAGCTTCTGGGCAGCTCCACTCCTGACAATCAAAATACAGAAACACGCCCCAAATAGAAGCATAAGTAACCTGACCAAGATTCACATACTAAATCAACTCAGGTTTTTTCAGTAAAATTACTAACACAAAAAAATATAAAAAATAAGAAGTTCCCATTTTCTGTATCAGTAAAGAACAACATTTAACGGAACAGCAGACATCAAAAAATAATGCAAATCAAATATGATGATTCTTCAAATGGTATATATTTTAGTACAATAATACTATTTGAACATCTGAAAAGTTGACACCTACAACACCCTAGTTAATGACTTTCAAAAAAAGTTGTAGTTAATGACATGTCGAGTTTGGTTAATAGACACATCTATGCATTATGAGTAACCACAATTTTGAACATCATTAACCAAGTGGCACAGTTGTGGGGTTTTGTGATGTTAAAAGAACATAACTGTTGGATAGAATAAAGTAAAGCTGTTAACACACACAACATAGTACATATTCTATTTAAGGCCTAAGCTGAGCATTCTGCTTACTTCTTAATTCTTATGCATACCAAATACCAATTCTACTAATACATTTCAATTCCACTTCTCAATACTTGTTTAAGATGATGTGAGGCAAAGGAAGGAGAAAGAAAGGCTTACAGAATCTGCAGTTATGACTAGTGAGGGAGGCACAAAGAGCAGCTTCTCCCCTTTCCTTATATTCTTGGAGGCAACAAGTCCTCTCTCTCCCACATCCACTCTTTGTATGGCCATCTTCTGGGGTGGAAGGCCTGACTCTGACAACCATTTCTGCAAAGCTGATGCATTTTCTAATGAATCGATCTCACAGCCCCAAGGAATGGTTTCCATCACTGTCGTTTTGGTGGCATCACTTGCAGAAACTGAACAATGAATTTGGTGCTTGCGTGAAACAGTTAGCTGACGCTGACTCTGACCCTGACCCTGACCCAGATGGGTTCTCTGGATTGTTGAGCTAAAATCATGAATAAGAGTGGTGTACGGGATCCTTGAAGCTACAGCCATGGCTGTGAACGCAAAACCTTATCTACTGGAACTCGAAAGAAACCATAACTAAACTCTATGTAATGGCAGTTTTTAGTAGTTATAAAAAACAAAAGGAAAATAAGAAATCCACGTTGTCCCAAATCTATCAATTATTGTTCTTCGTCATCTATCAATTATTGTTCTTTTAAGCCATTTTACATAAATGTTATTTTGATCATAAAATTTGGGCTTTTTTTTTTTTTTTTATGTATATGGTGTAATTTGATTATAAAATTACAGGTATGGTATATATTTGGAAAAAATTACTAAAATAGAATAAGTTGTGAATGAGATATACGATTTATTTCAGTAAGTCGTACATCTCAGTCAGAGTTTATTTTTATAATAGATGATAGAAAAAAAAACTCAAATAATTAAAAGTCGTATACAAGGTTCCTGACTTGAATTTTTTAATATTTTTTAATAGTTTTTGCTAAGTCATTACCTTGATGTACGACTTTTATAAAAAAAATTTTTTTTGCAAGTTTGAGTTTCGTATCTATATGTGACCATTTGGAAATGTTTTAAAAAAAAAAAAACGTAGGGCAAGTCGTGAATGGGGCGCATGACTTGTCCTAAATTTTTCATGCATAAGTTGTCTTCTCTAGATACGATTTTGGTGTGTCATGCAACTCGTGTATTTTACATAGATTCAGATTGAAGTTGTGTGATGTTCTGAGATACATATTGATATCGCAGTGCATAAAAACAAGCCAACAGAAAGAGCCTCTCGCCCTCTCCTCTTTTTTCCTTTTCTCTCTTTCATTTATTTAGTTTTGTAATTGTTGACTTGTCTGCTAAAGTTCAAAGAGCTGATGATCGCCCTTCGTGGTATTGAATGAGTCATCTTCGGATATGAGCCTTCTTCTTCTGGCAGATGCTGCGGGAGTGAGATTCACGAAGAAAAAAAATTCAAGTATCTGATAAATTAGCGATGGAAGACAAGATATTTTTAGGCGGTGCAAATGGGGCCACGACAAGGTAGACTCAACTTGGGGACTTAATTGATAAAGCCAAAGCTCCTTTTGTGGAGTACATGATACTGTAAGTTTTTTTTTTTTTAATACTATTTCACACTTCAGATCCAATTTTCTATGAATGGATAGATATATATACCTTGTCAGACATTATTTTTACAATTAGTGTATTATTATTATCGGGTTGAAAGTGGCATGGAAGTCACATTGTAAAGGCACTCCAGTTTCAAAAATCGTCGACCTCTACAGAACATCACACAAACTTCACTCCGAATAGCAATATGCATGTAAATACACGACTTGCATGATTTTTTTTAAAAAAAAAAAAACATTTCCCAAAAGTCGTATGCCATAAATACGAAACTTAAATTTACAAATAAAAAAATGTATAAGTCGTACATCATGGTAACGATTTCGCAAAAAATATCAAAAAAAAATTAAAAAATTCTAGTCGCAGACCTTGCATACGACTTTCATGACTTGAGATTTTTTTTTTCTATCATCTATTATAAAAATAAGTCGTGACTAAGACGTACGACTTGCTGAGATAAGTCGTATATCTCATTCACGACTTACTCTATTTTGGTAATTTTTTTCAAATGTACACTATACCTGTAATTTTGTAATCAAATTACACCATCCACGTAAAAAAGCCCAAAATTTGACAATATTCTAACACGTGATCAATGACATTTACAAATCATGCTTAATGACATATTAGACTTATTAACAAGGACACATATAGTAGATAGATAATTTGTTAACCCACAACTTGATTAACATGAACACCATTAATCAGGTGTCAAAATATTATCCAATCTTGATATATTATGAACACCATTGAACACCATTATTGACTCGAATAGCAAGAACCTGATTTTCTTTTAAGAACTTCCAGGTTCAAGTCTTAGGGGAAAAAAATAGTTGATGGAAGAGTTTTGTTTCATTAAAAGACTCCAATCAAATTAGTCGGAGTTCATATGGTTTCAATCTAGTCATATCATAAAAGTGTATAGCTACCACATTTTAAATTTCGAAATGACATGAAGTTTAAAGGTTTATCCGTTGATTAATAGTGAAATGTTAAGGTGACATTTGAAGGTTAATTTGATTTTCGTTCAAAATTTTGACCTCCAATAATATTCAATCATATATTTTCCTTAACTTTAATTTAGTAAATTTTTTTAAGTTATTAATTATCTTCACAATTTTTAAAATTTTTAAATCGTGTATCACTATCATTAATGGCTATTAACCAATGTTTTAAAATCAAACCGGTGATTAAACCGGTGAAGACACTAATTCACGGTTCACTGATTTAACTTCAGTTGAACCATAATATAATAAAAAAATGAATAAATAAAATATTCAAATGAATAAATATAAAAAATGAATAAATAAAATATTCAAATAGCCTTCATAAAGTGGGCTTTATCTTTTTCATTTTTTCTTATAATTTATGGCTAAAGAAGAGACAGAATACCGTTGGAAAGGCCTAAAAGTAGCTGAAGGCTCAAAACTACACCAAAAAAACGTTCCCAACTGCTCATTATGTTATTGCAACTACTCAAAAAAAAAAAAAAAAAAACCAAACCCTCAAAGTATCATCTGCAAAGCCTAAAACAGTAAAATTTCTTCAGCCGCGCATGTTGTCTTTCTATTAGAGGCGATGGCGGCGACAAAGAGAGAAGAGAGAATGGGTCTTCATCCTGACCATATTGAAGACGCCGCCGACGACATTTCTGTTAGAACCAAAATAGTGATAAAGTTTAACCCCTCAAAATTTTAATGATTAACAAAATTATTTATCGACTTTGTTAGAAAAATATTATGTCAGTGGTCACTAGCTTTCGAGGTCAAAAGACATTTATCTTATGTTTGACTGCAGACGAAATCAACTCATGGTAATAAGCTCTGCGTCCGTCCAACTTTTGTTAAGGGTGGATATGGATGGATGAAACATTAAGTATCTCAAGGACAATCTTCACTAGTAACCAGACCAATCATGCTCTCAACCAAACTGCGTCCGTCCAAGTTTTGTTGCAAAGGACAAGATTGTTCATAAATCCAACCAATATTTTCATATTGTGTTTTCGTCCACTAACATTGTTTTTGAGGATAATGATGACGTGGCATATTAGTCTTTATCCACTTACTCAAATGAAATATCCTATGGATAAAAGATAAAAGAAGGTACAACATAGTACACATCGAACCATGCAAATCAAAAGCAAATTGCAGCCAAAAGCGCGTCAACCCTCTGCTGCACCTACTATCATTGTTGTGCAAAAAACAAATATGTGTGTCGCCCTTGCAAATAAAGGACACCTATGCACAGTGGACCGCTTGCAATGAAGATGTGTCAAACGGAAAATAAACGTGTCTAAACGGACATATTTATTACTCTTTCAAAGAAGAAGATGAAGAGCCTATATAAAGAGTGAAGAGCAAGAATTTGAAGTTGATGAAATTATTGACAAGATTATTCAAGTGCTCTCTCTTATTCAAACTCCGAATATTCTCAAAAGGCTGTAACCTTCATATTCCTTTATTGTAAAGCTTTCACATCTTCTAGAGCTTATCTTTGTAATATCCTCACAAATAATGAGTTAGCTAAAAGCCCAAAAAAATTCCTTCAAATTTTGGATTTGGTTGAGCCTGAAGAGGCTTGTCTGTAAAAGAATACTTGGTGCTTGGAGAGGTGTGGAAAACTTGGAGTTGTATTAGTCAGGAGTGACTAGGGAACAACTTGTAACTGTGCTAAGTGATTTAGTGGAAAAACCTTCAGATCGAAGGGACTGGACGTAGCTCTTTGTTGGATAAGAGTGAACCAGGATATATCTTTATGTGATTATCTCTACCCCTTATCTTTATCAAGGTTGTTTATTTACTAACTTGGGGTTTAAAAAATGAAGGTTCTTAATCTTTTAGAAAAATTGTTTTTCTGTGCGTTTACTTCTTATTGTCTGCAAAAATAGTTTTTGAAAAGGTTATTCGAAAAGCTTAAAAAACACAATTCAACCCCCTTCTTGTGTTTTCCTGTTTGCACTTTTGATTTCTGCCATCAACACCGTTGTAACTAATTCAAATACAATAAACTGAATTTAGTTAGTTAGTTAGTTAGTTGGTTAGTTAGAAGAGTTAGTTGTTAATTGCTAACTATAGTCAGGTGCAGAGTTGAGCACTATAAAAACAATGTATGCATATGTGATTAGTAGCATATCAATATACAAGTTTTGATATTCAGTAAAAATACTTTTTCTTTCTTTGTCAAACTGTGTGAGTGAAAGTGTGTTCCAATAAAGTGGTATCAGTAGCAGAAGATCAGGGCCTCTGTGTGTGTGTGTGTGTGTGCTGTGTGTATGTTGCGATCATGGCTTCATCATCAAACGGAAATGGAAGTTTTATTTCTAACTTGCCAATCCTTGATGGCAAGAATTATGACTATTGGGTCATAAGGATGGAAGCCATTCTTGGCTTTCAAGAAATTCTGGAGATAGTGAAAGATGGAGTTTCTGAGAAAGATGAAGTTATGGTGCAGCTAAGAAGAAAGATTACAAGGCTCGATGTTTGTTTCAGGAATGTGTGGATCTTGCCAACTTTGAGAAGATCTCCAAAGCAAAGGCAGCTAAGGAGGCTTGGGAACCCTGCAGAAGGCATATGGGGGTGCTGAGAAGACCAAGAAGGTGCGGTTGCAGTCTCTCAGAAGACAGTACGAGTTACTGTCCATGAATGAGCAAGAATCCATTGCAGATTACTTCAACAGGCTTCAATTGATAGTGAATTCGATGAGGACTTGTGGAGAATTTGTTACAGATCAGCAGATGGTGGAGGAAGTGTTGAGAACCCTTACCCCTAAGTTTTACCACATTGTTGTTGCAATTGAAGGATCTAAAGACATATACAAGATGAAGCTCGAAGACCTCCAAGGTTCCTTGGAGGCACATGAGCTAAAGCTGATTGAGAGAGGTGCAAAAAAGAGTTCTGATCAGGCTTTGCAAGCTGCTGTGTATAAGAAAGAAGGTGCTGATAAGAAGAAGAATAAGAAATGCAAAGGGAAATTCACCAAATAAATTTGGTCTTCTAATCAAGAAAGATCAAGGACTGATTGTGATAGACCTGAATCCTCAAACAGAAAAGGAGGAGGGTCTAGAAGGAACAAAGGTGGGCCAAGAAAGACAGATAAGAGGAAGATCCAGTGTTGCAATTGTGAGAAAATGCTAATGAGTACTGGCATGGGAAAGGAAATCAGAAAAGATCCATTGATGATGAAGCATATGTAGCACAGGATGGTGACTTAGATTCAGATGATCCAGTCTTTTTAATGGTTACAACTAATGATGGGAATCTTCAATCAGAGTCTAGAGAATGGCTAACTGATCTTGATACAACCAGGAAGAGCAAGGTGAGACTAGCTGATAGCAAAACTATAACTGCTAAGGGAGTTGGCAATGTGGTGATTGAAGGAAAGATAGACAAGAAGCTGTGATTGAAAATGTCTTGTTTGTGCTAGGCATGAAGTGTAACGTTATGAGTGTTGGACAATTGGCTGAGAAAGGCTTTTCAGTTACTATGCAACATGACTATCTCAAGCTATTTGATCTAACAAAAAGGTTGATATTGAAGTCACCTCTCTCAAGCAACAGGACATTCCAGACCAAGCTCATTACACCTGAAGTGCAGTGTCTAGCAGCTGCTGTGAATGATCAGGAAAGCTGGCTTTGGCATCAAAGGTTTGGTCATTTAAATTTTAGAAACTTGCATCAGCTAGTTAATAAAGAAATGGTAATAGAATTGCCTATGATTCACAAACCTGAGAAAGTATGTGAAGGATGTTTAATTGGTAAACAATCAAGAATCTCCTTTAAATCCTATTTACCTATGAGAGCTTCTAGCTTATTACATGTTTTACATTCTGATGTATGTGGTCCCTTTGAGACACCTTCTTTAGGTGAACATAGGTATCTTGCATCCTTTGTAGATGAGTACAGCGGGATGACGTGGTTGTACTGATCAAGTCCAAGAAAGATGTGTTTGAAGTCTTTAAAAGATTCAGAATGATGGCTGAAAGACAAAGTGGAAAAGAACTCAAAGTTATGAGAATATATAGGGGAGGAGAGTATACTTCTAATGAGTTTGAAGGCTTTTGTGAGAAGCTAGGCATACAACATGAAGTAACAGCTCCTTATACTCTATAGCATAATGGTTTAGCAGAAAGGAGGAACATGACTGTACTCAATATGGCTAGGAGTATGATGAAGCAGAAAAATCTCCCTCACTCTTTTTGGGGAGAAGCAGTCACCACAGCAGTGTATTTGTTGAATAGATGTCCCACCAAAAGACTAAAGGAGGAAGTACCAGAAGAATGTTGGACTGGCAGAAAACCCCTTGTAAGTCACTTAAGGGTTTTTGGCTCTCTATGCTATGATGAAAAGAGAAAGAAATTTTAAGACAAGAGTATGCCTATGATCCTAGTTGGATATCATGATACTGGAGCATATAGGCTGTTTAATCCAGCAAAACTGAAAGTTGAAGTTAGCAGAGATGTGCTGATCTGTGAGGCTGAATCCTGGGATTGGCAGAACGAAGGTAGTAGTCTCAATCTAGCAGTTCCGGTACTGATTGAGAGTGAATCATCAGTACTCAGAGACCACAGAGGCAGATACAAAGGCCACAAAGATTAGCAGACTATGAGCTGTTCAGTGATAATGCAGTAACACTAGAAGGAGAACTGGTCCATTTTGCCTTGATGGCTGATGTAGAGCCAATTGATTTCAAAGAGGCAATGAAGGAGCAGGTCTGGAAAGTAGCAATGATGGAAGAATTAAGTGCTATTGAAAGGAATCATACATGGGAATTATGTGAACTCCCAGCAAACAAAAGGCTAATTGATGTTAAATGGGTTTTCAAGTTGAAATTGAACCCTTATGGATCCATTGTCAAGCATAAGGCTAGGCTGGTTGCTATAGGTTTCTTGCAGCAACATGGTGTTGATTACAAAGAAGTATTTGCACCTGTTGCTAGGCTTGAAACAATAAGGCTTGTTGTAGCTCTAGCAAGTGGAAGTGGATGGCCTTTGTTTCATCTAGATGTAAAGTCTGCATTCCTAAATGGTCCTCTTGAAGAGGTGGTGTATGTTACATAGCCACCAGGATTTGAAGTTACAGGAAAGGAGAGGCTTGTATACATGTTGCATAAGGCTTTATATGGCCTTAAACAAGCTCCTCGAGTTTGGAATAGAATAATTGACTCTTTCTTGGCTCAACATGAGTTCTCGAAATATGTAGTAGAGCATGGTGTGTATGTCAAATTGAAGAAAGGGTCATATGTGCTGCTGATATGTCTCTATGTTGATGATTTGTTAGTAACAGGCAGTGACCTACAGGAGATTGCAAGCTTTAAAGCATTGATGATGAGTGAGTATGAGATGACAAACTTAGGCAAGTTGTCATATTTCCTGGGAATGGAGTTTGAAACCATTTCCACAGGAATTGTGCTACATCGAACGAGATATGCCACTGAGATATTGAAGAGGTTTAACATGGCAGATTGCAACCCTGCCATCACTCCTGCAGAGACAAATGTGAAGCTGGAAAACAGCAGTAAAGGAGAGGCAGTAGATCCTACTATGTTTAAGCAACTGGTTGGATCATTGAGATACTTATGTAGCAGGCTTGATATTTGTTTTGCAGTTGGTGTAATTAGCAGGTTTATGAATAAACCTAGAAAGTCTCATTTGCTAGCTGCAAAATGGATACTGAGATATCTTAGAGGGACATTGCAGTGTGGTGTATTGTTTCCTACCAAGACAGATCAGAAAGCATGTGAACTTCTAGGCTATTCTGACTCTGATTGGTGTGGGGATAAAACTGATAGGAGAAGTACTACAAGCTATTTGTTTAAGTTTCAAGGTGCACCAATCTCTTGGCATTCTAAGAAGCAACCTGTTGTGGCTTTATCAAGTTGTGAGGCAGAATACATTGCTGGATCCTATGCTGCATGTCAGGCTATATGGTTGAGTTCATTGCTGATTGAAATGAAGGTTGAAGTGAATAAACCAATGAGGTTATTGATTGACAATAAGTCTGCCATCAACTTAGCTAAAAATCTAGTGTCTCATGGTCGAAGAAAACATATTGAGACTCGATTTCATTTTCTCAGGGAGCAAGTGAACAATGAAGTGCTGGAAGTGGTATACTACTCAACAAATCAGCAAGTTGCTTATGTGCTTACTAAAGCCTCGAAGGTTAATAGATTTGAATTGTTAAGAAAAGAGTTAGGAGTTGTAACTCTAGAGTATTTGAATTAAGGGGGAATGTTGCAACTAATTCAAAGACAATAAATTGAATTTAGTTAGTTAGTTTGTTGTTAATTACTAACTATAGTCAGGTGCAGAGTTGAGCACTATAAAAACAATGTATGCATATGTAATTAGTAGCAGATCAATATACAAGTTTTGATATTCAGTAAAAATACTTTTTCTTTCTTTGTCAAACTGTGTGAGTGTAAGTGTGTTCCAATAGAGACGTTTCTGTACCAGAAGAAACTGAGGAAGATGAAATGTAATACCCCAAAGTACATTAGGATACTACTAGATACAAATCACAAGATACACTGAAATTAGCTTTTCGCTAAACATCTCATATAAAAAATCTCATACATTTTCAAGTTATACTTAGAAAGTAAACAATGATGTTATTACCCTTGACTCCAATCCGGCGACGTCTTCCATAAAAAAAAAAAACAGCTTACATTGGAACAACTGCCAAGTATTTCCGGGGATACTTCACAGTTCTCCAACATAGGAGGGATTAACCCGAAACAAAAGGGTGAGAGGGTGAGATATGAAATCTCAGTGAATTCCCTGCAAACAGAGCACTCAGTCCCACACATATACATATATCAGTAAACTTATACATATCATCAGGTATAAACATCATTGCTGCCCCCCGCGCACCAAGGTACTTAAGAGGGACTAGCTTTGGGTTTAATCCTGGTATCATCATGTCATTCATTAATAGTTGTGAACCACTCATTTGGACATCCCTTTTTAATTTTGTCAGTGAAAAACATCGTTGTTCCCCGTGCATCGAGGTACTTATGAGGAACTAACACTTCACTGTTTCCCGCGCACCGAGGTACTTATGAGGAACTAGCACTTCGCTGCTCCTCGTGCACTGAGGTACTTATGAGGAACTAGCTCTATACTGTAAGGCAGGACATACGTCTATGACCACAAGCAGCGTTCCACTTGCTTTGCACTTACTGCTTGCCTTCCAAACTGAAAGGACTCTATACTTGCCTTCCAAACTGAAAGGACTTCTGTACTTGACATCTGAAATGTCATTGATAACCATTCTAATTCGAATCATGAGTGGAATTAGCATGGTTACTACCTTTGGATGCCAAATGGTGTTTCACATTCATTTCATCATAAGATTGAATAACGTAACTCATATATCAATCTATCATTTAACAATAATATTTACATTTCTCATTATATGGTTTCACTAACATAACCCCCTGAAAACTCTAAAGTAAAAAAAAAAAAAACAACACAACAATTATCATTCAATTCCTACTCTAAGTCTAGAGTTCATCTAACTTATAAGTCCCATGGCTATCTATGCTACTTACTAACTTAAGATTCAACCATAAGCAAACTTAACAACTAATAACCTAAAACAAAACAGATAAACCATTCACATGAATATTCTATAATCTCCCAATTAGAACACAATACTACTATTAAGAGGTAATTCCCAATTGAAATCACAGTATTACAACAACAACATGTAAGTTCCACCCTAAGGTCCCAAAACCCTACAATCAACATGCATTAGCACATATGTAGAATTCCTACAGTTTTCAGCCAACTTCGATGATTTTATTAAATACCGAACGAAGTCAGATTTAGGCAAAGGGCCCCTCTATGGAAAGTTTAACATGTCTAGTTTATAAATAAAATATTTTTTTTAAGAAACATTTGCCCAAAAAGTGCAGTTTTAACCAACAAGCTACTGCATTCGCTATTCCCTTTCTTTTTCTGCTATTCTGTACTTCTCCCCCTTCTTTTATCCCCTTCTCTTCTTTTTTTTCCTATTTTCTTTATCTTTTATTTAATAAAAGTTAAAACTCAACTTACTATCTACACCTCTTCAACTACTAAATGCACCCCCTACCTTAATTCTAAACATTTCTTCCTTAATAAATCTAAAACATTTATTATTAGCTACCCTTAAAACACTTCTCCCTTAAAGATAGGCTCCTTCTATTTATTGGGTAATACTATTTAGCCAAAAAAGTGAATAATTTTGTTGAATATACAAGTTAAATGGACCTCTTTAAATGATTTATGTGACCACATCATTATTTGTTTGGTTTGTTTGTGAATTATTAGTTTTCAGATTTTGCACAACCTCTTAATGAAGTTTATGGCTTTGTGCTATAGTCAATTCCAATTTCTTTCATTTACAAGATATTAATTTGCTATTGAACTATTTGGTTAACTTATGCAGATGCTAAGATGGAAGAGTAGCAATTTTTAGGTGAGGTAACCTGTGCATTACCTGAGGTAATGAAAGAGGTTCAACTTTATGGATTTGTTTTGTTCAACATCCACACAGGGTATATATAACCTATGAGTCTGACTCTGACCTTGCCTGCTGCTTCATTTGGCAGATCAATGCATGCAATGGAAGGCACTGTCGTGATACCTTCTCAGGCCCAAACAAACCAAACAAGCCTTCCCTGTGGACTGAGAACTGGACTGCTAAGTGAGCATTCTCCTCCTCAACAATTTTTTTAGAAAAATATAATACAATACAAATTCTCTTTGTTGCAATTTCAATAGTCTTTTTTTTTTTTACCCTTCAGCTTACTAGGACTTGAGTTTAAATGAATCTAGGATTCTAAACTGTCAATTCTGTTTCCATGTATGGTTTCCTTTTATCCATCTCTTTCTAGATATAGACCATTGCCCCTATACATTGATTAGCCCTGTACATTGTTATATGATGGTTTAGTAACAACCAGCACAAATGCAACCACCTAAACCATCACTTTCTTACTTGATCGTTCTTTATCTGATAATTTATTCAATATTCAGTTGATGCCTGGCCTAAACCACCTATCCAATGATGCTTGACCTACTTTCAGAGTTTGGAGGTTTCTAACAAATATTATTCCTTGAAATAAAAGTAGTCATGGGATGTGGCTACTATCTTTCAGTTATATATGGTTCTAACTGAGATCAGTTTTAGTGTGAACAAAGCTTGTCAATTTCTAGCTCAGCCCCTTGAAGAACACTGGAAAGCAATAAAAAGGATTCTTCACTACTTAAAGGGCACCATTTCCTATGGGTTGCTGTTGCAACTTGCAACCAGCTAAGTCCAGCAAACCTTTGCAGCTGAATGCATACTGTGATGCAGATTGGGCTGCAGACCCGGTTGATTGCAGGTCTACATCAGGGTAGTATTTTCTGTGGTCCTAACATCATTTCCTAGTGGTCTAAGAAGCAGCAATTGGTTGCACGGTCAAGTATGGAGGCTGAATATCGCAGCCTTGCAAATACAGCTTCTGAATTGATATGGATACAGTCATTGTTGCAAGAACTGAGAGTTCCCATCACTGTCCCTACAGTCTTTTGTGAACAATTTAGGCACTGTAGCACTATCACACAACCCTGTTCTCCATTCAAGAACAAAGCACATGGAGTTGGACCTCTTCTTTGTAAGGGAATAGGTGCTTAACAAGACTCTAGTTGTCTCTCACATTCCTAGACATGATCAACCTACTAACCTCCTCACCAAGCCGCTGTACAACTCAGATTTGAGGTGCTGCACAGTAAACTCAGGGTGTTTGACCAATTTGCACTAGTCAACCCACCATGAGTTTCAGGGGGTATATTAGAGTATTGTTAGAGTGTAGTAGTGTGCATTGTGTTAGTGTGCACCCTATCACACATGTCTGTTAGTTAGGAAGCGGTTACTGTTTGTAACCTGTTTATAAACATATTCCCTTGTAACGTCCACACTTGAGAAATACAATTTCTGATTTCTATTCAGCTTCTCTCTTCTCTCTGTTTCTCTAATTCTATGACTACTCCCTTGGTAACTTGCTAAAATAGACGGCAACAAGAGCACCTTACAATCAAAGTGCAATAAGGCAAGACAACTCACTCAAGTAGGTGGGTGGTAGAAGAAGCAATGCTATAATGGAGCTATGTGAAAGTGCCACCATGAACTTAAAACTATTGGCCAGCTTATGTAGTTACTTACACCCACTCCTCCGCTTTATATTTTTCCTCAATTAATTGTAAGTTTTAAAAAATTATTTTAATATTCCATTTTATATGAATTAAACTTCATATTTAACTTTTTATTCATACCATAATGAGATAATACACCATTCGCATGAAAATTAATACTTATTTTGATTTGGATCATATGTATTCATAAACTTTGATTTGTCGTCTGAAAATCACTTTATGCTTTCACCCAATCATGATTTGTCTGGTGTTCTATGCAGGTTTGTGTTCATGAACCTACATGTGTTTTTTTTTTTTTTTTTTTTTTGTTGTAGTTCCAATTTTCTCTCTATTGGGTGGAATTGTTTTGATTCTATCAGGTTTATGTGTCGTGACAAAAAGCACTCAAACTAAAGTGAGTCATATGTTCATGACCATATTTTCTTTATGTTTTTCTATGTGTGTATATGGCTAATATCTGTTTGCTATTGATTTTCTATGTTTTAAATTACATGGGTTAGTTGAAATCACCCAAATTGTTTTCGCTATTTATGTCTCCGTTGCACTTAGATGATTTTGCTTAGTTGTATTTAGATGACATTTTGGTAGTTCTTTCTATTGCTAAAATATGTGGTAAAATGTGTGAGGGACTACTAGCAAGCTGTTCTGAGTTGGTGGTTCTTTCTATTGCTAATATATGTGGTAAAATGTGTGAGGCTACTAGCAAGGTGTTTCTGAGTTGCTTTTCTTATTACAAACACATTACTTTTCTTACACTCAGGCTATCTCCCTTTTACTTCTTACACTACTTTTCTCTCTGCACTTGTGATGTGTGGAATCATTACTGACTCTATCTTATGCACATGTCCTCATGGTACTATGCACATGCTATCTTTCATATCTTATACCTCTTTGTGTGGGTTGAGTGTGTGTTTCCAACATCAAAGCATTGTTTGATAGATGGACTTTCATATTGAGAATGGAAGTTATTTTCCACTAATTTCATCACATCATCGGGTCATCATATTAATATTTACTGAGTTGGTAAGCTACTGAGCTCACATTCTTGAACCAAATGTAGAAATTCACATCAAAGTTTAATAGTGGGGTATGCAATCAATGCATCGATCAAAGGTCTTTCCAAGTAAAAGCTAATTTATTTCGAATATAGCAATTTACAAAAAATAGGATCTACCATGCTATGGATAATTAACAGCCAAGTGATCAAGCCTTATGGTGCATCATGTTTAATATATTGTAGATTCAGAGGCAAAGACTGTGATAAAGGCAATCAGCAATCTTGTTGCTGAGTAGACTATAGTAAGGCAAAATCAAGCCTCTTGGAAAAACAGACCAAATCATACTGCTTGCATGAAGGCTAATACAGTGTTAAGGATCTGTCTTGATAAAGGATCTGTCTGTCCAAAGCCAAAGTTGAACCCAAAATCCAAGAAGCCGTTTGTTTGGCTGGAAAGGAAGCATAAGAGGCTGAAGTTTCCTAGATGGTCTACTTCATTCTTGAGTCATCCTAGGCCTCATGTCTTTCAAGACGCAGCTCATCACTGTGGCCTATCTCTGTTTGACAAGCTTCAGACGCCTATAGATAGCGCTAGACTCAGTTTTTATCAGATTCCCTGGATTGGATATCCAGATGAGGAAAGAGCAGAATCAAGGCAATTGTACCCCTTCCAACCAACCTTGATCTTTACCCTTTTTCTTTTCATTTTACCTTTATCTTTCTTTGAAAACCCTTTTTCAGTTTACTCTTTTGATTTACCAATTTTTGATGCAAACTTAACTTGGTTTTTCACTCATCTTTCCCCTCTTTTTATTTCCTTATCCAAATTCGAAATTCCCTCTTTTAAAATTCCCTGTTTACAACCCTTTGGCTCGTTGTACTCGGTCTTTCCCTTAACTCTTTCTTTGTTCCCCATTGTTTTTAACCTTACTTTCATTTTCTCCTCTGGTTACTCTCTGCCCCGACACTGTTTGGAAATTGTTCCCTATGAACCACCCACGACTGCCAGTTCCTTTATCCCTGGCCCCTCCTCTTCATCTCCACATGATGACCCTGCTGAAATGGCATCCACCATTATTGGAATGGATCCAGTAGCTCGTGCAGAAATCAACAGTCTTCGTGAAACATGCAGACTGTTGTGGCACTTCTCACCAAAATTGTTGAAAAACAAAACTTTTAGTTTTTATTTCCTTTGTCAGCAATGTAATGGTCAATGATGGATAAATCAATAAATTCTGTTTATCTTTTATCTGTTGTTCTATCTTTTTGCTGATGACAAAGGGGGAGAAGTATGAATATTATAATTGCTATGTTATTGATAAGATGCTACGATCTTAAGTATAACCTTAACCATGTGTCTGAATGCATTATGAAAGCATTAGTTCAGGGGGAGCTTGAATATCTTTATGAGCTTAAATAACTTCATATGATACTCTGTGCAATATGCTTTTATCTTAAGTTCATTAAAATCATAAGATAATGTTTGTCATCATAAAAAAGGGGGAGATTGTTAAGACTACATCTTTTGACATATCTGACATATCTGATTTTGATGAATCCAAATAAAGAATGATTTTAAGTGAACCTTGTGAAATCTACTAATGTATGTATTTAGTGTGCGGATCATGAAGAAAGAAGTCCCATGACAAAGAAACAAAGTCATAATGATGCGCCTGTGTATGATGCATCTGAACAATGACTCTGTCTCTGCTAATTCTGATTAAGGCGACTGAAAGTCCCTCGCTTCAAGTATATTCAAATACGAAGAATATACTCTGATAATTTCGAATAAAGAAATTCGATCTCAGAAAGCTCAAAGCACAATTCCACGCTTGAAGATTCTTTTTGTTGCAAAAGGCAAAGTGAATTTTACTTGCTCGCAGACCCGCTTAGCATAAATAAGGAAAGTCCCGCTGCCCAAGTCTGAAAAGCAACAAACACTGCTCTGAATCAAACTGCACTCTGATGAAACTATGCCAACCTATACGTTCAACTTGTCTTGAAGCTCACCAACGATCATAAACATTAAATGCAAGACCAAAACAACTCTTTGGCATTTATGAATGAAGAACAAAAGGATACTCAGCTAAAGAACTCTCCTCAACGGATTTATCTCTCTTGGGTATAAATAGAAGACTTTGAAGGTTATTGAAGAGACACACCAGAAATCAATTAACTCAAGCATTCAATACTCTCAAGCATTCAAAGCTCTCTTAAGTTTTTCATAGAACACTTATCTGCTCAAATCATTTATGTTTATTGAGAAGTCTTTATTGCGATCTTACTTACCTTAAATACTTATTCACTCCCGAAGTGTTACTTGGTAGATCTGCAAAGTTGTAATCTGTGAAGTTGTTTCAACTCTTACTTTTTGTAGAGCCTGAAGATGCTTGCTGAAAGAATACTTGGTTGAGCCTAGAGATGGTAGGTGTGCAAACAATACTTGTTTGAGCCTGCGGAGGCTAGGTGTGCAAATAATACCTTCTGTAACCTGATCAGTTATAGTGTAATACTTGGTGAAGCCAAGGACTGGACGTAGCCCAAGGTTTGGGGTGAGCCAGTATAAATCTGTGTCTCCTTTCTCTAACTTAATCTTTTCAGTTTGCTTTATAATTAACTGTGCTAACTGGGTTGAAAAGTGAAAGTGTTTCTATCACCTCAAACGCATCTCTGTGTCTTTTATCTAAAGTTTCGATCTTTGCGAAAAGTTAACTAAAACACAATTCAAACCCCCTTCTCGTATTTTATATCTGTTCATTTCAATGAATGTAGATCTGAAAATGGTTGAAATAGAACCAATTCCTTTGGACTCTATTCATCCAGGAGAGCAAGCTAATCAAGGATTTGGAAACTCCGATCACAAGAACTCTGAGCATATAGCAAGACAAGCATCTGAATCAAACCCTCTAATGTTTGTGACCCGGTAGCTAGAGCAAAAATCAGAAGTGTTCGACACCTTCTCCACAAAGTTCTTGAGAAAATGAATTAATTGAACAAGTCTTTCTATGATGTTCTTTTAATATGTTTTTATTGTTCTGAACACATGTTTTTGGTTGAGCTGTTTGAGAATCGTGGTGATTATAGTTGGTTTTAATTTTAATTCATCCGTCAATGATGGAATTTTTTTTTTCTATATGTTCTGATTTTGATTTTTTTTTTCGCTATCTTTGAATTCTGTTAGATTTCTCGTTTCTGTTAGAAAAACATTTTTTTTTTTTAGTATCTCCCTAAGTACCAAAGTACTTACCTTTTTTATAATTCCAAAAGGGGGAGAAGAATAAAAGAATGATTTTATAAAGGACGAAAGAATAAAAGGAAAGTATGGAATTAAGCAGTAAGCTAGAATTCTTTTAAAGAACAACATACGTTTAGGGGGAGCATCTAAACGTTCTTAAAAGAATAAAGTTTTCTATCATAAATTGTTTTTATCTATGATATGCTTTACGATGTCAATGTTGTATTTATGTTCAATATAGTATCATATGACATCATAAAAAAGGGGAGAATGTTAAGTCACAAAGTGTTTGGACTCTGTCATGCGTCTTACTCTTACTCTGGTTATCCCGTGTATGTTTTGATGAACCCAAACATTAAGCAAGTGATTTTATATAAACTGTATGAATATTGATCTACTTGAGTTATGTAGAAAAAGAACATTATCTTAGCAGGTCAATTCAACTAAAGAATACTAAAGGATCAAAGTGTTAGCACATGCTTCTGATATCGAGGCATAACAAAGAGCAATGCGTCTGAAGATTGACTCAAGCTAATACTAAGGCCAATATCATATCTTAGACTCCTTGTCTCAAATGATCTAAGTAGTCAGAAGAAAGAAGACTCAGTTCTATGCAGTTCTAGGTAAGAAAGCCAAATACCACTCATTATCCAGCATCTGCAAAAATGAAAGATGAAGGCAGCTTGTCATCAAATCAATCTGACGATAGTAAGAAGAGCGTCTCAAAGATCTCTCTTACAATGATGAAGAAGTATCAAGAAACTATACATTAATCAAGTGCCCCTCGAAGCATCAAAAGATTACAAACAAATCTTTTGAAGAAAGTTGAAAGAAGGTAGATCAAGATTACAGACTAATTCTTCCTTAAAGAATTGTATCAAGAAGCGTTTGAGTACATTAAGATGTGTCTGGACTTCTGTCAGAATCAAGAATCTCACTCTTGTCAGAAATACTCAACGAACCTAAAGGATGTTCAAGTTCTTCATATCTAAGCTTTAAAAAACGTGAAGCATTATAGAGCTTCAGTTTGGATAAAGCAACGTTCAAAAGAAGGAAATACTTTATGAATAAAACATTTGGAATATTGATGAAAAGCGGTTGATTAAAAGAAATGATTAATTAACTCAAAAGAAGTATATTAGTCTCTTGTCTTTTATCAAGATCTGAAGAAAGAAGAAAAGACAAAAGGCTACTGCAGAAATGTCACTTATGCAATAGAAAAAAAAGCTACTTTATCAGAGCTTTTCTATGTGTTGCACAGATAAGGAAAGAAACGCTGCCCAAGGCAAAGAAAGCATATTTGCTATGCTTTGTGGTCAACCAAAGGATTTCCAACGTTATTCTGCATTTATTATCAAGTCAGAACGGCTATTATCCAAAGGATAAAGAACGAAGACATCTGATTACATCTCAACGGATCTCTTGTGCTCTATTATAAATTGAAGCTGTTGAAGACCTGAAGATAGTGTGATGAGATTTTTAGAAAGAAGCTGAACAACTAGAAAAAGCCACAACACTCAACATACTGTGAAAGCAATCCTATTCAAAAGAACAATATTCATATCGAGACTTCAAATAGCTGAAAGCTATCATAACTCTCATCATCTTCTCTCATACTGCAAATCATTTAGAGAAGAACTCATCTGCAACTCACAGGTCTCAAGTCTACATTCACTTACTAAAGTGTAAAATTGGTTGAATTGCTATTGTAAACCTGAAGCTATGCTTCAAACAACTGCCAAAACTCTCTGAGCCTGAAGAGGCTTGTTTCAAGAATACTTGTTGAGCCTGAACTAGGGAGTGTCAATAGCTGATATTCAGTTTGCTCAGTAAGGCGTATGTGTCTAAGCGTTTTATCTACACTAAATTTTGTTTTGTGCATGAAAAACTCTGATTTGTGAAAACACTATTCAACCCCCCTTTCTAGTGTTGTTTTGTGCCATTTCAAAACCTTGAAATTTATTGTATATATGCTAATTGCAATTGGACTATGCAACTTGGAAAGAGCATATCTCAATGATGAGAAAATAAATTTTTAATCTTCTATATTTGTCTCTCCTATGCCTTTCCTTCATTCCAATTTGATACTTTCTCTTTACTCCCTCATATTCAAAACCTATCATTGTCTTCTTCCCTTTCCATTGTTAACTTAAAATGCACAATAGAATGAGATTGTCCTCCATCATAGAACAATTGTAAGATAAAATTTTCTATAATTCACCTTGCTAAGATATATTTAGGATATATGTTTTTGGTGAATCTACATGATTACAGTTGTTGATGATGATGGAAACCAATTGCGGACTTTTATTCCGAAACCAAACAAGTATTGAATTGAAGCTATGGACAGTCAAGCCAAGTACGATGTACCACTACCGTCGCTGGAGGGTCGTGATTAGGGGTGTTCATCAACCGATTCAAACCACAAAAACCGAATCGAAAAATCGAAAATCAAACAAACCGAAAATCGAAAAAACTCGAAAACTGACAAAACCGCTTAACTTTCATTGGATTAGATCAGATTTTGGATCCCATAGGGAAAACCAATCCAATCCAAATCGGATTACTATATACATATACTATTATTTTTAAAATTATAATATTACTCATACTTTAGCATTGTTTTTCATACTTTTATATACAAATTAACACCTTCATTCTCTTTAATATTTTTATTAGAATGACATATTTGAGAATATTTAAAATAAATGTTAATGTCTTGAAGTTATATTTTGCTAAAAGTTTTTATGTATATCATGTATATAATTAATTGAGTAAACATGAAAAATAGGAGATCAATTAAGAAAATTAGAAAAACTATTAGGTACAATTTATTTTTAGCTAATTAAAGGGAGAAAAAAAATAAGTGAGAGTAGATAAAATGAATTAACATAAAATAATATTTAACATAAAGGAACGAGATAAACAATATCAATAATTATTTTTCTCAAACTCCCAAAATTGTTCAAGAATTTTCCTCACTCATCAAGTCATCATCAAATCAAATAATGGTTAATAAGAACAAATAGTTGTCTTTCATAAATGTTCTACTGTTCTAGTATAGAGAGGGAGGGTTAAAATAGGTGTTGGGCCCTCTAAACTAGCTCTCTTAAATGAATATTATCTTTTGTCCACTATTAAATCAGTAGAAAGGACACCTGATATAAGAAAAAAATAAAGTAGGATAAAAACCGAATTATCCATATCCAATCTAACCCGCATTTGATTGGATTGGATCGGATTTTCTGAAGGAAACAATCCAATCCAATTCAAACCGCAAGTTGTTTTCATCATTGGATCAGATGACTTTATGGCTCAAAACTGATCCAATTCAATCCGCGAACACCCCTAGTCGTGATGAGCGGCGACGAGTCTGTGAGGACCAGAGTCTATAGGAGTCGTTATGGCAAGGGTGAGGGTAGCTCTAGATACCCATATCGTCCTGATATGGATTGTCGGTGGCGTTGCTAGGGGAGAGCCTCTATGAGCTTCTTTGTATTTTGATGTATTTCTTTTGAGAGGCCGACGGGTAGATGCAGGACCTTTTATGTTTCTTTTCTGTGACCAGTATAGGTATGTTCTTTTAATTTTTTTTCTCGAGCCTTTATAATTACCTAGGTTTCAATCCCTATGTTGGGATTGCACGATCTTTGAGGACATGTGTTGTAAATATTATGTATATATGTATGTCGTGTTTTATTTTCTTCCACTGTGCATGCTTTTAAAGAAGTTTTTAATTTACCACTTCCGCAACCTATATTATTTTCATCCGTAATTAACATGCTAACTCTAATAGTACGAATTAAGGCTTAGTTAATTAGAATTGTTCGTTAATGGGACATCGGGGTGTCTCAGTAAGCATGATCCTAATTATAATTAAAAGTTTGGGCAGGTGTCATCACCACGTGAAAAGCTTCCCTTAGAAGCCTCTACAAGAGTTTCCAAAAGTGGAAATGAAAAAATAAATTTTCTACCTAAGGAATATTTTGAAGAAAAAATTGAAGGCAGTTAGCGGTGTGAGTTTCAAAGATCTTCATATCCACTCCTATTAAAATAGGCATTCAAATATTTTCAACTTTCCAAAATATTCATTCTCTATGTATTAATGGTTAGAAGAGTTTCATGCACATTTTGAAAAACACCAACAATATTTTGAAGTTCAAATATAATAACTTCGAAAAGCACAATGGCATATTTTGAAAAACAAAACTTTCATCTGATCTACTGCTTCTCTTTTGTATATGATAGAGGGAAGGTTTGGAATTGAGGTTGTTGGAAACCACAAGTGGGATGCTATAGCACCATCATGCTTAAGGAGGTTTCCAAAGAATTGGAAATTAGACCATTGAACTCCAAGCAATGGGAACCTGGAAAATTTGTTCAAAGAGAAATATTTACAACCTTGAGGATAAGGTTGGTCTTGATGGGATATGGAATGATATGATATTTAACCCAATAAATGACCCAACATAAGTAAAAGGGCTCACAACAAATGATAGGTCCAATCAAAGAAAAACAAAGACCAAATCATTGAAGGGTTTCATCTTAATATGACAGTTAGGAATATTCTAGATCTAGGCATCTAATATCTTTTATTTGTTATTTACATTTTCCTTTTAATATTCTGGATGTAAGAAATTAGTATAAGGACTCGTTTGTTGGTCAGGATAGGATATGAGTGGATAGGATAAAAGAGCAGGATATGAGTAAGATATGATATCAGCAGGATAAACTGTTATCCTATCCGACGTTTGATGTCCACCAGATAACGAACCGGATAACATTATAATTTTAGTATGAATTTTATAATTTTCGATTTTATTCTAAATATTTAGATACTTTATTAGATTTTTTGTTTAGTTTTCATTTTTTAAATTATATAAAAGACAAAATTATCCTTGTGATAAAATTACATATAATTTTTTAAATTTATAATATATTATCTAACTTAAATTTTTTTAAATTTTAAATATTCGTTTTGAGTTTTTACTTTACATATAGTTAAGTTATTAGAATAATATTTTATATTTTCAATTTTTTTAAATAATATAAATAACAAAATTAGCCTTGTGATAAAATAAAAAATAATTTTTAAAATTAATGATTAATATTTATATATTTTATATTTTACTATACCTTTTTTGTAATCATGTTATATTTTATTATACTTTAAAATATTATTTTATTATACTTTAAAATATTTTTATAATTTATTATATTTTAAATCACTTTATTTTATCATGTTGAGTTCTTACCCAGCTCCCCCCTCAGGATAGAATTTTAACGAGATGGACAGGATATGATATGTGACATGATTGATTTATCATATCCTGCTGGCTCACCAAACAATAGTTTCAGACATGATATGATAGCTTATCCTATCATGTTTCTCTTTTCCTGACCACCAAACGAGTCTTAAAAAAAGTGGTAAATGCATGAATGAAAAACAAGCAAAAAATTAAGTAAGAAATCTCTCTCTCCCTATTTTCTAAGGAGGTTATCCTTGTTCTTTATAATAAGGAATCCATGTCCCCTTCCATACCCTATCACATATCCAATGCTTCTTCTCACAATTTCACTTACTTCAGAGGTTTTGTGTAGAAGATACTTAAGGCATCCTATAAGCAGCTTAAAAATAGGTATGAACTCTGATGGAAACGAGCAACAAAATGACATCATAGACGATTCGAGTTGCATTGCAAATGAAGATGAGGATGGCTCTGAAACTAATAATCTTATGATTGAGAAATTCAATAAGGGGCTTAAAAATTCACATACTTCCACCATTCCCAGCCGCTTATTCTGCAACATAAACAACAACACTTGCTGCAGGAGTTCCGATTGAACTTCTAACATGCATGACAACACTTGTTAGGGCCAGCCCAGGGCTGAGGCTCCTAAAGCCCTTGCTTTAGGCCTCACCCAAAACCTCATATATTGGGCTTTAGTAGCCTTACGAAAAATCTTTTATATTTTGTAAACTACAACTAAAATAAAAGGCCTCATGGAAGGAGTGGTTGTGCGGTTTGTCTTCAAACCCAATGCCTATGTTCAACTCCCACTTATTGCTTTCTACAAATGACAAGTGAATAGATCATTTAACTCTAACAGAATAGTGTACAACCCAATTACAAATTTTCTTTGAGTACTAATACCTAGTTACAAACTTTTAAATTTACAGATTAATTTAACAAATAAAGAATAAAGAATTGGAAAATAATTCCAACTCAAAAAAAAAAAAAAAAAACTTATATAATTCTCAAATTGCTGTGACCTTAACGGAAGGGGCGAGTCTCGGTGTGGAAGTGAAACGCCAAGAAGCATTGTTGTTCTGGAAAGCGTAGCAAACGAGGAATCCCAAACCCTTGACGAAAACGGAAACGAATTTCGGGTCGGAGCCTTCGAGTTCATATTGGAGCTCCAGCAAGGCGCGAGAAACGGTGATGACGGAATCTGTGACGAGGCGGCAGAGCTCCCAAACGGACTGGTCGACGACGTTAGGGGAAGAAGAGTTGAGACAGTGAAAGATAGCTTGCCTTCCGGGTCGAGGTATTTGGGCGCTGAATAACGGCAAATTTTTTGAGGGAAGGTTGGGGGAATCGGGTCTTTTCGAGTCGAGGACCACAAGAATCCATTACTCATAATGCGAGTATGATGCAACTGCTATCTATTTCATAGAATACGATGGACTCTATCGTGAACGCAGCGTTGGAAGAGATATGCGCGCAGTTTGAAAACGGACTCACTCTTGAAACCCTATGGTCAAAACTTGAAGTCTCACCTTCTCTTTCATCCTCCAACCTCTATCTCACTCCTTCAATCAAAAGAGCCATATGGACCAACCTCCTCCGCATCCCCACTCTCCGTTTCGAACCCCAACCCTCTTCTTCTTCCGAACTCGAAGACGCCGAGAATCTCAATCTGAAGATCTTCGCTCAACAGAGCCTCACTGACAACTTCGTCGGCCTCTACGATTCACATTCTCTCCAACACGCCCAAATGCGCGTCCTTCACCTTCTCGCTAATGCTAGGTCCAATGGTATTACTCAGAGAGAGCTTGCTAAACACTTGCACATTGATGCAAATAACTTCCATTATGTTTTGAGGAGTCTTGAGTGCCAAGGCTTAATTGTCAAGCACTCTGCTATTGAAAAGAAGAGAGAGATTTCCACTGATGGGGGATCCAAGAAATTACCACCTGTGGCTACTCATTTAGTGTACTTACATCGGTATGCGAAACAACTTGAGTCTCATCAGAGGTTTGAATTTGAAATAACCAAATTCAATGCTGCTGACGAGGACGATGAGGATGCAGATGGAACCACACTTCAAACAGATGTCCTTCTTATGGACTATGCACCTCAAATTAAAGCTATTTGTGACAAACTTGCAAATGCCAATGGCAAGGTACATTTTTTATTCAATTCTCATTGAAGTTACCAGCTAAATAAACTAAGAGTTTTACACCGACATCCAATGATATCAATATTATTGTTATATCTCTCGCAAATGTCAATGTTAGTGGATGTTTGTCTAAAACTTTTTTCAATGACAGTGCATACTACTCTTAATTTATAAACTAGTCATTTATGCTCATCTTGTTTTATCTTAATCCTTTTCTTCAAGGTTCTTCTTGTGTCTGATATTAAGAAGGAACTTGGTTATCACGGATCGGGTCCAAAACACAGGGCATGGAGACAAGTATATTCTTCAACTTTAAACTATGCAAGATTATGATTATATCTTATGTAGTTCTAGTTTGCCTTATTTATCTTTTCATTGTGTGGCTAGATTTCTCGAAAGTTGAAAGCAGATGGTATTGTGGAGCAATTTGATGCTAAGGTGAATGGCAAGGTTAGTTAGTTTATACCATTTTATAACAACTGTCTCTATAGCTGTCAAATTAGTTGTCAAATTAAGGGGCAGAGCAGCCTGTTTTTTGGTTTGTCGGCATCCTCTGCATCTCTGAAGTAATATTTAATTTTTTCAAGTAACATGGCAGTGATGACAAATTCTCAACTACTCACGTGATAAGATTAATATTTAATTTTTTATTGAATGTCTAAGAAACCAAACTTTTCTCAGTTCCCATTGGTTTTGTTTTTTATATACCTCATGTTTAACTCTTTATATCAATGGAATCCTTTTGTAGTTTGTATCATTAACCAAAATCTTTTTTCTCTCCCATAAGTTGGTATAACTTGGTTGTGATGATAATATAACTGTAAGTTTTAACTTGTTTGCAGATTGAGGCTTGCCTTCGGCTTCTCGACCCAGTAGCTCCTGGATCTTCAAACGAAGAAAAAAACTTGAACTCTGGAAAAATATGTCAAGTCATTGATCAGTTTGTGGAGCTTCCCATTGAGCATCAAATTTTTGATATGATTGATGCTGCAGGATCAGGTGGCATTACTTTAAAGGAGGTCTGCATTTGATTCTTATATTGTTTTCTTTGGTAAAACTTATGAAAAGATGTCAATGCCAGAAAAAGAGAAAGAATTAAAAAACCTAGAGCCAATGATTTATGTTGTTTGGGACATTAGTGAATTATTTGTCAGATTAAAGGAGGGCTATTTCTTTCTAAATGCTCTTTGATAAGCTTGGTGATGAATTTTATGTTTAAACTTAGGTTATTTAGAGAAGATTTGAAGGAAATATTTTGCAATGTGTTGTGTATGGAAGTTGTGGCTTTTAATGTAGCACTGATAAGAAAGTGGCTGTGATGGATTTTTATAGTGTGAGATTTACTTAATAAGATGATGCTAAGGATGATGTTTGAGCAAATTGGCTGCCCTCTCATGCAAATGCTTTTTGGGCTTGATGCATGGACAGGGAATAGGCTCAACAAAACCTTGTGATGGAATTTAATTTTGGGTGCATATGATGAAGATTGGAACCCTTGGTTTCTTGGTCAAAAAGACTTTAATACTATGTCAATGAACCATCTATCCTAAATGCTTTAGCTAAGAACCAGGACTGGTTGTTATTAACGTCTCTGAAGTAGTAAATTATTTGGGTGGCGTTAATTGATTTCTTTCTGGGCTAGAATGCATGTTTGATCCATGTAATTTGATTACTATTTTTTTAGTCGCTATGTTCTTGATTCTGTCAATGCAATGTAGTCCTTGCTGTCAGATATAGATGTTAAATCATTAGATTGCTTGGTTAGCTTCCAATAATGTGTCTGATAGTCTAAAAAGCATGTGATGTCTTTATTCAATATTTCAATGGCAATGCCACGTTGTAACGGATAAGAACATTTCCTGAAGAAAAATATGAAGGTGTAAATGCTTTGGATTCCCAATTACGGGAGTTACTAGGGTTTTGCTCATTTAAATCCTTTAGGGGACTGAGACTGAGTTGTATGATGGCTTCTATTTGGTATTCTATTCCTGGCTTTTTCTAGGGAGTTGCTATGTCCGATAATCAGAGACTGGGAGATGGGCGCTTGGGTGCATTTTTTATTTGTTTGCTTCTAATTGTTTTTATTCTACTATGGGGTGTGGAGGGTACTTTGCTCTCTTTAAATGGTTTTTTTTGGGCTATTTCTCAATGATGCATCCCTAAAGTGCATAGTGTTGCATTTCCACTTCTAATTTTATTGGATGTTTCTCACATACAGATCTGCGAGAGGCTTGGGATTGAGCTAAAAAAGAACCACATTCGACTTATAAATTTGTGCTACAGATTTGGAATGAAGGTGCAGGAAGAACAATGCCTGAAATCCAAGACAATCCGAATTTGGACATCTAGAAATTTCAACCCTGAACCAGAAGTTGCAGTCAATCACAAGCTTGATGAAAATAAAATTTTAGACCAGCACATGCCTGACAGTTCAAAAATAATATCCGAATTTGACGCTTCAACTTTAAATGGTGAACTTGCTGACCTTGCAAAACTGGAAGATAGAGGAACTAGTGCAGAACTATCTTGTGATTCTCCAAGAAATATTGAGTCTAACTATGTAGAAACACCAACAAACTTGCAGGAGTTAACTCTTGACCCAAGGGTTACTGTATCTAACAGGATACATGATTTGGTCAATTTATCAGTGGAGGCAGACATTGTACCATCAGGAGCATCTCTGTCTGATGTATTGAAACCATTTTCTACTGGATCATATCAAAGATGTGCAAGTTTATCTTTCAATGTGGATAGCACTAGAAGGGCAAATAGGATACTAGAAAGACTAAAGGTCTCTGTCATTTTCTGCCTTGCTAATCCTAATTCTCATGAAGAAATTGTTTATCGCCTTAAATGTTTCATTATAAGTTTAAGACAATTGTTCCCCATTTTTACTCGTGCAGGATGAAAGGTTCATTTTGAGACCTGAGCTAAATAGGTGGCTTAATAGCTTTGAGAAGGATAGGTCTACAAAATTGGACCGCAAGACTATAGACCGAATATTGATTAAACTTCAGGAACAAGGGCAGTGCAAATGCATAACAGTACATTCTCCTGTTATTACTGAATATTCCAGGACAAAAGATTCTGTGGTGGTTGTGCATCCATCTATTAGTCTATCTCCTGAATTATTTGATGAAATTCAAGATAGAGTGAGATCGTTTAATATGCATATTAGGAGCAGAAGTATTTCTCATCAGAAAAATGATGAATTAATACCTGTAATGGAGGATATTCAGAAAACTCAAAGGCTTTTAGTTCCAGATGGTCGGGGTGGTAGAGCGGAAGCCATGCGTACTAATGGATTTGTATTAGCAAAAATGCTTCGTGCAAAGCTTCTGCATAGTTTTCTTTGGGATTATCTGCATAGGTCAGCAAGCCAAAGTGATGCTTTATCATCTGAAAAATGTGTCTATGAGCTAACTAATAATCCTCATAGTAGCAGCAAACTATTTTCTCTGGAAGCCGCTATAAAAGCAATTCCAGTTGAACTATTCTTGCAAGTTGTTGGGTCCACTAAAAAATATGAAGAAATGATTGAAAAGTGCAAGATGGGTTTACGTCTCTCTGATCTTCCTCCTGAGGAGTACAAGTGCTTAATGGATACTCATGCAACTGGAAGGCTGTCATTAGTTATTGACATTTTACGACGATTAAAGGTATTATTGTTGAATGTTGAGTTAAATTTGAGGTCTTGTTTTTTTACTGGAATGTTTTAAAATTTATCTTCTCCATATACTTCTATTTTTGGTACTGGGTCCATCTTATTAAGGTCAGGGAGTGGTGTTACTATGTGCTTAGTGGTGGAATAATCAATCGTGTGACATACAAGAGTCGTCTTTACAAAAATAAAGAAATATATCAATTCCTTGACATGCTGGAGTCATCGTTGTGGTACAAAGCTACTTCTTGAACTTCTTTTAGAGAAACCTTATGAAGGAAATCAAAGTTGGCTTATAGGGAGTCATGTTTTTTGTTTTTTTTTCATTAAGATAGAAAAGAATGTTATTAAGGTTGAAAGATTAATATAAAGAAAGAGGATAACACATCCTCTCAAGAAAAAAAAGCAAAACCAGAACCTAGGAGATTGAATCATGTAACAAAGCATGCCGGTCTCTCTCTGTCTGACAAAGAAACACCTCTAGGAAGACCATGAGTAGAATACCAAGGGTGGCTAAAAAAATAACCCAATCACAAATGAGTCTAAAAGACAAACAAGCTCTCTTATAAATTCTAGCATTCCTCTCCTACCACAAACACCATAGAACTGCAAAGATTTAATGTAGGAGAATCAGGAAATATCCCTGATTTTATTCTCTCTGTTATTCCATCTTTATTACTCTGATTTTGTTTTTATTTCCTTCCTTAATTCTAGGAAGAGGCTTTATTGTAAGCACTATATAAACATTCTTAGACTGATGAATAAAATCACAATAGCATTTTACCACTGCCTTACTATATTTAACAGTCTTAGTTATAGCTTCTTTACGCAAGCCAAAACTTCTAAAATTAGTTAAGAGAGACTGATGCAAAACCATAGAACAGACCTAATACTCCCCAAAAGTCCCAGGTAGCTTATTCCATAGAAATGTAGCTGCAGAACAATGCAAAAAGAGATGAGCCCTGGTTTCCAAACCAGACCTGCACATAATACACAATGTTGGGAGACAAAATAGTGAGTGGTTTGTGCTTAAGTAACCTGTCATTAGTGTTAATCTTGATTTGACCTTAGAGGGAGCTTTAGATTTCCAGATAGGTTTGTCCCCAAATGAAACATATCTGTATTAGGAGAATGGGTAAAAAAACTGTTAGGCCTCAGCAAACAAGGAGAGGACCTGGAAAGGATATGTACGAAGGGGCAAAATGGGGAAAAGTAGTTAGTGATAGAAGAGTTAGTTGGTTAGTTAGAGGGAGCAGTTAGATAAATAGAGAGGAGTATGGATAGAAACATTCATTCTGAGATTTGTAGATTGAAAAGGGTGAAATCCTTTGAAGGGGGGACCCTTGGAGGAGGCTTTCTCCTTGATCCGTGAGAAACCAATAATAGTATGTGTCTTCTTTCTCTCTTTCTCTTCTCCTTCTCTATTCTCTCTTTTCAGTAACTGATTCTTTCTGAGTTCGTATCAGAAACCTTTCATGGTTTCTTATCATCAGGGCACAAATGACACTATTCTTTTTCGGAGGAAGATTTCTTTGAGGTTGGTCATGGCTTGAACATTAATTTTGTAAATAATAGTTTGACAGGTATAAATGTGTTAGAATATAGGTTTAGGATTAGAGAAGAAGAAAAAGTGAGGAAGATTGCTAATGGTAAAAAAGGGCGACCTAATGCACGAGGCTTCCACCTGGCGGGGCTCGTTGAGGATAGATGTATGCAACTTTACCCTTGCAAGTAGAGAGGTTGTTTCCATGATTCGAACCCGTGACCTTCAGGTCACAAGGCAACCTTAGATGTTGTGTCACAATACCCTAACTTAGTACTTTTATTTATACTTATATAAGCCCAAGCCCACTAACAATAAGACTAATAACCTAATAACCCTAATCTTAACATTCTCCCTTTAGCTACAGCTTATGTTTGTTACAAGTACCAAACCTGCAAACAGAAGACAAATAACACCACCCATCTCAACCAAAGAAACCTAAGCAACTAGTACTCCCCTAAATAACAAAACCGTCACAATGTCCTCGGTAGACAGCTCCTAGAAGTCAATGACACAGTTTTGAAGTCTTTGAACTTTCTACTTAGTGGCCCCCTCGACGTCCAAGTTCGTCTTAAACACCGGGTTAGTCTCATACTATCCAGAGCTCAAAATCTTCAAACACAACCCCCTTCAACTGCTGAACCAAGATTACTAAACCAATGCAGCTGTTAGGAACCTTCTTTCAGAGATAGGAAACAGAACCTAACTAGTGTACAACAGAACACAGCAGAGAGAAGAAAGACTAGCAATACTTCTTTATTGAAAATAGAATGAAAACAGTCACAAAGAACAAGCTATACAAGTATCCTCCCAAAGGAGAACTCTCCTTTTACATTAGGAATATTTGACTTAATACTGTTATTAAAAATGATAATGGAAAAAATCAAAAGAAAATAAAATATATTAAAGTATTAAAGCCATTTTACTCAACAAACTGTTGAGGCATTGTAAGTTCATCACATGCCAATGTACCTGAAACTTGTTCTATAATCATACTCCTGGTTTCCTGAAAATTGTATTTATTTAAGTTGTTCTTTACATGGTTATTTGACCTCTTTTTTAATCCCCAGGATTTGTATGTCGCATTTTTAGTTGGTTTTATGTATTTCAGTTGAGGTTGACTCCACATGGAACTAAAGTAGTGACCTTATTCTGCTCATCTTCTTTTGTTACTTCATAATGTATTGTATCTGGGATAAGAATACTCTTTTACTTTTTTTCCCATTGTAAAAATAAGTTTCTGAGAGAAAGAAAAGAAAGCTGCAAATTAGAGGACAAAAGGTCCTCCGAAACAGAAAGAAACTATGAGAAAACACAAAAACAGATGGTTAATAGGAATAAGTATGGTTACTATTAGATAATAAATATTTAATGATGCATCCTTGACATGGATTTATTTTGTGTAGTTGATCCGGATGGTAACTGATATGCAATCGAGAGATGGAGTTAAAATGCCACATACTTTTACTCACATGATGGAGCTTAAGCCTTACATCGAAGAACCCCTTTCAAATAACGCGACATCTTTACAATTTTTATCCCTTGATCTTCGACCAAGAATCAGGCATGATTTTATCCTGTCTAATAGAGATGCAGTTGATGAATATTGGCAAACATTGGAGTATTGCTATGCTGCTGCTGATCAAAAAGTTGCTTCATATGCATTTCCTGGTTCTGTGGTTCATGAGGTAATCTCCAAGTCTGTCTTCAGTGGACAATTTCAAAACTTCTCAGTTTTGATGTCTTATATCAGATTCCAGGCTAATTATATTTTGATGCCATAGTTCCAGTTCAAACTTCAAAGTTGGTAATTTGTCTTTTACATAATTAGGTTTACCGCTTCCGTTCGTGGGCATCTACTCGTCTTATGACAGTTGAACAACGTTCTGAGCTTTTAAAGCGTGTACAGAAGGATGATCTTAGTGAAAAAATTTCATATAAGGACTGTGAGAAGATTGCAAAGGATCTGGATCTTACCTTGGAGCAGGTTAGTTTGTTTCAAGCTATTTGCATGATTTTGTTGTTTATCCCTTTTAGAAAATTCAATCAGCATTGTACCCAAAAAAACCAATAGGTGAGGAAATAAATAGAATTTGTTACAGGTTATCTTGCTTAGACAAAGTTTCTTCTTTTACATTATTTTAATTTTTACTGAACCATGACTGTGTAGTAGACAAGAATCCTTCTTTGATCAATTATAGTGAGTGTTGAGATGAGAGAAAAACAAGAGACATTGGGATAACCCGCGTGTTTCAACTACACCACGGAGAATGTATTATATAGGTGATGAACAAATCAAAATACAATCAGAGTAATAATTACAGAATATTCACAATATCTGTCTATCCTAATTACCTAATATCCCTATAATCATAAGATATTATTTACATAAATGTCAACACCCCCCCTCAAGCTGGAGCATACAAATCAAATGCACCAAGCTTGTTACATATATAGTTTATTCGAGGACCTCTCAAAGACTTAGTGAAAACATCTGCCAGTTGGTCATTTGATTTGACAAAGTTAGTGGCGATGTCCCCAGATAAGATCTTTTCTCTGATGAAGTGGCAGTCTATCTCGATGTGCTTTGTCCTCTCGTGAAAAACTGGATTCGAGGCAATGTGTAATGTAGCTTGGTTATCACAAATGAGTGTCATCTGTGTAACATCCCTAAATCGCAGTTCCTGAAGTAGATGTTTTAGCCAAATGAGCTCACAAGTAGCTGATGCCATGGCGCGATACTCAGCTTCAGCGCTTGACCTTGCAACAACATTCTGTTTCTTACTCTTCCAGGATATTAGATTATTCTCAATGAGTGAAAAGAATCCAAAAGTGGATCTCCTATCAGTTGGAGAGCCTGCCCAATCAGCATCCGAATATCCAACAATACGAGTGTGACCCTTATCCTCGTAGATTAGCCCTTTTCTTGGATGCCCTTTGATGTCCTCGAGAATACAGATCAATCCATCCCAATGACCTTCACAAGGTGAAATTAGGAACCGACTTATCACACTGACTGCAAAAGGAAATGTCTGGATAAGTGACTGTAAGGTAGTTCAGTTTCCCAACTAGCCTTCTATACTTCCCTATATCCGAAAGTGGCTCCCCTTGATTTGGTAGAAGCTTAGCATTTGGATCCATAGGAGTATCAACTAATTTTGCATTCAACAGACCTGTTTCCTCAAGAATGTCCATCACGTACTTTCTCTGAGAAATGACAATGCCATCCTTTGATTGTGCCACTTCTATGCCCAAGAAGTATTGGAGTTTTCCAAGATCTTTTGTCTGGAAATGATAACAAAGATGTTGTTTTACCTGTGATATGCCATGGTGGTCGCTCCCTAAGATGACAATGTTGTCGACCTTTACAATCAAGTAGATACACTCTCGAGTTGAATGACGATAGAAAACTGAGTAATTTGCTTCACTCCGTGTCATGCCAAACTGTTGAACAACAATGCTAAACCTGCCAAACCATGCTCGAGGGGATTGCTTAAGACCAGACAGAGACTTGCGGAGACGGCAAACAAGACCAGAAGACTCCCCCTGAGCAACAAATCCAGGAGGTTGCTCCATATATACCTCTTCAGTAAGATCACCATGGAGAAAAATATTCTTGATATTTAGTTGATACAGTGGCCAATGACGAATAACAGCCATGGATAGAAGAAATAGACGAACAAATGCCATTTTACAATTGGTGAGAATGTGTCTCCATAGTCTAAGCCAAAGACCTGAGTATAACCCTTCACCACCAAGCGGGCTTTAAAGCGATCTATCTGGCCATCTGGACCTACTTTAACAGTAAATATCCACCGACAACCTACAACCTACAACAGACTTTCCAGATGGAAGAAGGAGCACTCATTTCATCAACCATAGCCTGTATACACCCGGGATGACATAGGGCGTCACCTACAGTCTTAGGAATAGACAAAGAAGACAAAGAAGAAAGACAAGCAAAGTGTGGTGGAGAAAGGCGGCAAAAACTTAAAGTAACATAGTGAGGAGAAGGATTACGAGTAGAGCCTATACCTTTTCGGAGGGCTATGGGAAGGTCAGGCTAAGGAGACAAGGCCGAAGCAGGTGGAGGAGCTGGCGTCGGAGGAGAATCAGCAATGACGACACCTGTATCCATGGTTGTCAAAATCGCGATCTGGAACTTAGAATCGTACGCTTCCATGATCTTGCAGGTCCTGAGCGATCCCGTGCCGGAGCAGAATCGGAAATCAGTGGTTGCGAATGGGATCGCCGCGAAAAATCGTAAACTCATCGAATCGGTCGATTTTTGCGACCCTGAGAATAGCACACAGAAATCAGATTCATGGGTCGGGTTCGTGACCCAACTGCTTGCGGGACTGCTTTCTCTCACTTCTGTGACCCCTTCCGACCCTTTCTAATATGTGCTTGTGTCTTCTTCCTTCTATTGTTCTGCATCTCCTTCTTTCTTCTCTGCTAGACAATGGACTGATGCGCCGTTTCCTATTCTACAATTGTTTGCAAATGACAAACCCTAGCTCATGAGTTATGCTATTACGGGTCAGGTCCAACACTCAATCAATTTTGGGCCCATATTAAATATAGCCCCCCTCTTATCCTTCTCCGTGAGCGATGTACTAACATATTCCTTTTGGATGAATTTTTTTGCCTTTTCATAATAACAATTAAATATAAATATATATTAAAACACTAATAATAAAATAACTATAAAATAATTATCTATACTTGAATTATATTTATATGTAATTAATTAATTTTTTTCTTTTAATAATCACTATTAAATATAAAATAAATAGTAAAATATTAATATTAATAAAATAACTATAATATGAATATGTATACTTTTATTTGAATTTATTTTTATTATTATCTATTAATTAATTACATTATCATATTTTTATATTAAAATATATTTTAATATTTTTAGTAGGAACATACGATACATGTTACGATTCCATGATTTACGATCCTGTGACCCCTTCCCGATCTTACGTAAGATCTTGAGTTTGACAACCATGCCTGTATCATCCAAAGGAACATGTTCAACTTCTTGTAGTGGCAACGGTTGGCGATGCTAATATACTTGTAAGAGACTAGTAGGGGCAACCGGAGCTAGGGATATTTGTGGTTGAGTATAGGAGACACGGACCGGGGGAAGAGGGAAGACATTGGAATAACCCGTGTGTTTCAACTACACCACGGAGAATGTATTATATAGGCGATGAACAAATCAAAATACAATCAAAGTAATAAGTACAAAATATTCACAATATCTGTCTATCCTAATTATGTAATATCCCTATAATCAGAAGATATTATTTGCATAAATGTCAACACGGAGGAATCTCGTGGTTTGTGTGAGAATTGAATTATTTTTTTTTTTTGCCCCCTAAATGTGCTTGAGTGAGCAATGCACTCAGCAGCCTTGGTATTTATATACACTTCATAATTAATTACATGTTATGTTTACAAGGAGAAATAAATACAAGTACAACTTCCAAAACTTCCTAAGTACATGAATCTAAGGTCTTAAATGCTCCTATTACCAATAATTGTTTTGATGCTTTCAACAGCCTTAAATGCTCTTGTTTCTAACAATTGTTTTGTTGTTTCCAACACTCCCCCTCAAGTTGATGAAAAGGTATTCTCCATTCCCAGCTTGGATACAATTTGTTCAAAAATTGGGCTGGCCAATTCCCTTGGTGAAAATATCCGTAAGTTGTCCTTGTGAGAACACATACAAAGTGCAAATCAACCCTTATCAAGCCTCTCCTTAATGAAGTGCATATCAACGGCGATATACTTAGTTCGATCATGCTAAATTGGATTATGTGCTATACTGATTACTGACTTGTTATCATAATAGAGCTTCATAGGTCCTTCCAATTTGATCTTCAAGTCTTTCAAGATAATTGAGCCAAAGTAATTCAGAAATACCTTGTGTCATGGCTTGGAATTCAGCTTCAACACTAGAACGTGGTACTAATTGTGCTTTTTTCTCCTCCAAGTCACTTGATTTCCTCCAACAAAGGTACAATACCTTGTTGTGGATCTCCTATCAACAATCGGCCTCGCATAGCATCAGTGTGGGCCTCAGGTGTTGCATTCCCATTTCTTTTGAACAAAATTCCTCTTCCTGTAATTCCCTTAAAATACTGCAAAATTCTATGAGCTGCCTGTAAATGATTCTCTCTTGGGCAGTGCATGAATTGACTAACCAAAGTTATAGCATATGCAATGTCTGGTCTAGTGTAATTAAATTAATCTTCTGACCAAACTTTGATACATTTCTTTGTCTAATGTAGCATCTTCTTTTGCGTTACACAATTTCATATTCGGATCCATAGGAGTGCTCGCAGGTTTACATGATGTTTTTCCTGTCTTCTTGAGTAAATTTGTAATGTTTTTATGTTGAGATATAAAAATGCCTTTCCCGGAGTGTGCCACCACTATTCCCAAAAAATACTTAAGCTTGCCAAGAGTTTTTATTTCAAACTCTTCTGCCAAACATCGACTTGTTGCTCCTTTCAATCATCTCTGATCACTATAGTGTCATCCACATATACTAATAGTACTGTAACTTCGTCTAATGCCGAGTGTTTGATGAACAAGGTGTAATCCCCTTGACTTTGCTTGTGCCCCAAAGCTGTCATTAGTCATTACCTTAGCGAACCTTCCAAACCATGCCCATGGTAATTGCTTCAATCCATGCAATGCCTTCTTTAACCTGCAAACTATATTGGCTGCTACATTTTTATCATATCCTGATAGTACCTACATGTAAATTTCATCCTCAAGTTCCTTGTGCAAGATAGCATTCTTTACATCAAATTGTTTTAATTCCTAACCATAATTGGCAGCAAGAGACAAAATTACCCCGATTGTATTCATCTTTGCAACCGGAGCAAATGTCTCTAATATCCCATAGGTTTGTGTGAACCCATTGGCAACCAACTTGACTTTATATCGTTTAATCGATCGATCAACCTTATATTTTACTGCATGTACCCATTTGCATCCAACTGGACTCTTCCCTTTTGGTAAAGCAACTAACTCCCAGCTTCTATTCTTGCTTAATTCCTCCATCTCTGCATCCATGGCTTGCTTCCTTTTTTCATCGGACAATGCCTCCAAAACAGTAGTGGGTTTGGAAGTGTGTCTAGGTTTGCAAGGAAGACTTTGTGGGTTGGTGATAATTTTTTAAATGAGGGGTAGTTTGAAAGGGGATATAGTGGTTGTTTAGTGCTTTTTCTTGTGCCTTTTTTTTTATCGTAATTGGGAGGTCTAGGTCATCTTCTGTTTGAGTATTCGTTTCATCTTGTAAATCTTGAGAATAAGAATTGATTACCTCAGTCAAAGGAGTCAAATTGAGCTCTCGAACATGTGTTGATTCAAGAATGACCTTTAACTTCTTTGTGTACAACATTTTTATTCTTCCAAATCTTATATCAACTTCTGATCCTGGCTCCACTACAGATGGATTTGATGTCTCTTTTGTTGTGTCAGTGGTTTGTCAATTCCTTCAGTCTCCCTTTGATAGTCGTTGGGATGCAACTATTCGTATTTTGAGGTATGTCAAAGGATCTCTTGGTCAAGGTTTATTGTATGAAAATAAAGGATTCCCATGTGATTGGTTTTTTAGATGCTGATTGGGCTGAATCTCCTTTTGATAGGCGTTCTACCTCAGGATAGTGTGTTCTTGTAGGAGGTAATCTTGTCTCCTGGAAAAGTAAGAAGCGGGAGGTTGTAGCTAGATCTAGTGCTGAGGCTGAGTATCATGCTGTGGCCTTTGTATCAAGGTCACATGTGAGCTTATTTGGATCAAGCAACTAATTCATTAATTAAAATTTATAGAGGTCTCTCAAATGAAGTTGTTCTGTGATAATCAAGCTGCTCTTCATTTTGCTTCCAACCTTGTTTTTCATGTGAGAATCAAACATTGAAGTGGATTGTTATTTCGTTAGAGAAAAGTTATGTCTAGTTGTATTGTCACTAATTAAATTAGTTCTAATGAACAACTAGCTGATATTTTCACCAAGTCTCTTAGGCCCCCTAGATTGTGTTTATCTGTCAGAAGCTTGGTGCATATAATCTAAATGCTCAGTTTGAGGGGGAGTGTTAGTATACTGTAGTAGGTATTGGGCCCATAAGCCCATTTGTGTATATTGTATATATATCCTTGTAATCCTATTCTTTGCCAAGTTAATGAATTCATTTTCTACAATTTCTACACTTTCCAATAAGTGTTTTTTTAAATTTTAATGCCACGTGCAGGTACTTAGTGCGTATTCTAGTAGGCGTCGCCAGTGCTTTAACCAGTTCAAAGGTGGGGGGAATGAGAACAATTCACTTGAACGCAAGGGTAGTTCATCTCGTCGCAGGAAAAAAAATTCTACTGAGTTGAGGCCAGCAAAGCATGCAAAAATTGATGTAGCAACTGATGCTGTGGGCATGGACATGGAAGAACAACATAATTTGGGTATCCATTCAGGAGAGCGTGACACCCATTTGGAAGAATTTGAGGAGGATGATCTTTATGAAACCGAGGGTTCTCAAGACTGTCGTCCCCTTATTAGCCAGTGTGTCTTATCGAAATTGAAGCCAACACGTCAAAGGAGATTCATATGGTCAGACATAACTGACAGGTAAGAAAAATTGTGCTAAGCCAGATAATAGTTATACTTATTTGTCAGAAGATAATTTTCTGATGATATTGATAGAAGAGCATGTGCTCTTAAATAGAATACAAGGTAATTCAAAAAAATGAAACTCCTAATTTAATGCTAATCATTGTACCCACCATCAATTCCTATAATTAATGAGCAATGATTCCTATTCATAAATACAAAATATACAGCTAATCAAATCTCCTAATTATGGGATTCTAATCCTATTCATAAAAGGAAATAATAATGTTGGATTCTGACACTCCCCCTCAAGTTGGTGAGTGGATGTTATCCATTCCCAACTTGCTAATAATAGATTGAAATGTAGAGCCACTTAATCCTTTTGTTAGAACATCTGCCAACTGATTTCCTGTGGATACAAATGGTGTACAGATTGTCCCATTATCCAACTTTTCCTTTATGAAGTGTCTGTCTACTTCAACATGCTTGGTCCTATCATGTTGCACTGGATTATGTGGAATGTTTATTGCTGACTTGTTATCACAATATAGCTTCATAGGTCCATTCCACTTAATCTTCAGGTCATCTAGAATTATTTTCAGCCATAAGAGTTCACAAATTCCTAAGGCCATAGCCCGAAATTCAGCTTCTGCGCTTGACCTTGCAACAACATTCTGTTTTTTACTCCTCCAAGTTACTAAGTTTCCTCCAAGAAAAGTGCAGTATCCAGAGGTAGATCTTCTGTCATCTACGGATCCAGCATAGTCAGCATCTGTATAGGCCTCCAAAGTCAATTCCTTCCCTTTTTTAAATAAAATTCCTTTTCCGGGAGTTCCTTTCAAGTACTGCAGAATACGGTAAACAGCTCTAAGATGATTTTCTTTGGGATTATGCATGAACTGACTCACCACTCCCACTGCATAAGCTATGTCTGGCCTGGTATGAGACAAATAGATCAATTTTCCAACCAGTTTTTGATAGGATTCTCTGTCCACAGTTGCATCCTCAACAGATTCACTAAGTCTGTGATTCTGCTCAATAGGAGTTTCTACTGGTTTGCAGCCCAATTTACCAGTTTCTGATAATAAATCCAGCACGTATTTCTGTTGAGAGATGAAAATACCATGACGAGAATGTGCCACCTCAAGGCCAAGAAAGTATTTCAATCTGCCTAGCTCTTTAATCTCAAACTCTCTTATCAAACACCTTTTTAGGATGTCCATTTCTGCTTGAGCATTTCCTGTTACAACTATATCATCCACATAGACAATTAGTGCAGTAACTCCCCCTGAAGCTGAATGTTTAATGAACAAAGTATGATCTCCTTGACTTTGTTTATACCCCATTCCTTCATCACCGTAGCAAACCTGCCAAACCAAGCCCTAGGGGACTGTTTCAATCCATAGAGAGCCTTCCTTAGCTTACAAACCTTGCCTTTCTCGAAGTTGAACCCAGGTGGGACCTCCATGTAAATTTCTTCTTCAAGGTTGCCATGTAGGAAAGCATTCTTGACATCAAATTGCTGCAAACTCCATCCAAAGTTAGCTGCCAGAGATAACAATATTCTAACAGTGTTCATTTTTGCAACAGGAGAAAACGTCTCAAGGTAGTCAATCCCATATGTTCGAGTATACCCCTTAGCTACTAACCTTGCCTTGTACCTTTCTAGTGTCCCATCTGCATTATGTTTAACAGTGAATACCCACTTACAACCAACAAGTTTCTTCTCTTTGGGAAGTTCTACCAACTCCCAAGTTTCATTTTTCTCTAGTGCATCCATTTCAACTTTCATAGCCTCTCTCCATTCTTTGGTATCCAGTGCTTCATTAGTAGTTTTTGGGATAGTGATAGTGTTCAAATGAGTAAGAAAACTTCTATGATTGCTGGACAGTTTATCATAAGACATAAAGTGAGACAATGGATACCTTGGCCTCTGTGTACATGTTCTAACACCCTTCCTTATTGCAATTGGAAAATCTCCAACTTCAATGGCCATATTCTGCTCCTCCAAAACAGTTCCATCATTTTCAGTTTCAGCGAGTATATTCTGCCCTTCCAAAACAGTCTCATCAGTTTCAGTTTCAGGGAGTATATTCTGCTCTTCCAAAATAGTTTCCTCAGTTTCAGTTTCAGGTATTGGTTCAGAATCTGGAAGTTGCACAGGTTGGATAATAGGTGTTGTCCTTGGTGTGAAAACTTGTAGTGGACGAGCAACACTTGGAGTCTGTGTTCCGGTTGTCTTTGGACTCGAATTAGGGGAAATATGTATAGGACTGGAAGGAATGTGTATAGGACTTGACTCAAGTATATTGGATTCCCTTGGGGAGATGAAAGAAAGATTCTTGAACAAATCATCCTTATCTTCCATGCATGAGTTCTCCCCCTGAAGATAAGGATGGGAAAAGAAACATTCAGTTTCAACAAAAGTGACATCAATAGACACAAAGACCTTTTTTGTGGGAGGATGATAACACTTATATCCCTTTTGGGTAGGGGAGTAACCAATAAATATGCCTTTAATAGCTCGAGGATCAAGTTTTCCTCGATGAGGAGAATGAACATGGACAAAGGACACACACCCAAATATCCTAGGAACAAGATTATTTGAAGTTTTGAAGTGTGGGTAGAACTTGGAGAGCAGTTGAATGGGGCTGCTGTTTTGAAGAGTCTGAGAGGGTAAACGATTAACCAAGTAGGCAGCAGTAAGGACAGCCTCCCCCCAATACTGTTTTGGAACATTTGTGTGGAATAAAGATGCTCGGGTAACAGCTAGAAGATGCCCAATTTTCCGTTCAGCCACCCCATTTTGTTGTGGGGTGTGAACACATGATGATTCATGAATAATTCCATGTTCATTGAAGAAGGAAGACAAAGTTTGGTTAAAATAATCTTTGGCATTATCAGAACGAAATCTTTTGATGGTTGTCCCAAACTGGTTTCTTATCATTTGAAAAAAAATTTGGAATATCTGACTGACTTCACTTTTTTGTTTCAAGAGATACACCCATGATACCCGAGTACAATCATCAATAAAAATAACAAACCAGCGGGCCCCAGAAATATTTGGAATTTTGGAGGGACCCCAAACATCACTATGTACTAAGGAAAAAGGAACAGACATTCTTTTATTACTAATAGGAAAGCTTACACGTCTGTGTTTTGCAAATTCACAATCATCACAATGAAACATTCCTATATCTAGTCCCTGAAACAAGTTAGGAAACATTATTTTTAGAGTGCTGAATGAAGGGTGACCTAAATGAAAGTGACACAACCAGATTTCTTTATTGTGGGAAGGAAGTGACTCTGACAGTAAAGACAATGGAAGTTGACTCCTAGTGCTACATGTCCCACGAGCTTCCTCAAGAAGGTAAAGCCCATTTTCCTCCCTAGCAAGTCCAATCATCTTCCCCGTTCCCTGATCCTGAAATTTGCAAAGTGTAGGAGAGAATGTCACTAAACATTGTAAATCCAATGTAAGTTTATGAATAGAGAGCAGTTTGGCAGATAATTTAGGTACATGTAAGACGTCTCGCAAAATTAAATCTTGACTTAGGAGAATATCACCCTTTCCAGCAACTGTAATAAATGTGCCATCTGCAGTTGCAATTTTTTTATTGCTGGGACATGGTCTATATGAGACAAATTCAGTAGAGGAATGGGTCATGTGATCCGTTGCTCCAGAATCAACAACCCATGTCCCTTGTGCTGTAGATTGTAGAACACTTAGAGCATAGGCTTGGGAATTACCTGAGAATGCCAAGGATGAACTACCTGTGTCTGTGGGTTTGACTAGAGTGTCTAGGAATTCCCTCAGTTTGTTAATTTCTTCTGTATTGAAATTTGTAAGGGTTCTAGAAGGACTGCCCCCTGCAGCACCTGTCTGAGCCAAGTGGGCTTGTGCTGGTCCTCCTCGTTGAGTGCCTTTGGTGGTCCAATTTCGGTTCTGATTTGGAGGCTTACCATGAAGTTTCCAGCATCTGTCTTGGGTGTGTCTTGACTTCTTACAAAAGGTACACCATAGTGAATCTTTATTCTCCCCTCTGTCGATCTCCATCTTGGGGGCTACACCTCCAGGTTGATTGGTCTGCCACTGATCAATCTTCTTTCCCTTGCTTTGTGCAACTAATGCAGAACTTTCAGTGGATTGAGGTTCCATCATCACTCCTCTACGTGCTTCTTCTGCTCGGAAGGCAGCCATGGTTTCATTGAGTGAGGATAACTCCTTTCCTAGCACCTGAATTCTTACAGGATCAAACTCACTATTTAGTCCTGTCAAGAATTTATAAATTCTGTCCTTCTCCTTATAACGTTTAAGTAAATCAGCATCTGCTGTGCATTTTGCTTCAAATTGTTCATAATGGTCTAACTCCAGCCATAGATTCTGTAGAGTCTGAGCATACTCACTAACAGATCGATCTCCTTGTTTGGTAGTTGCAATCTTCATTTTAATTTCATAAATTTGAGCAGCATCACCAACCTTGGAATAGTTTTGTTTACAGCTCTCCCACACATCCTTGGCGGTCTTCATGAACATGCAAGCATCACTTACCTCTGGCATCATGGAATTCCATAGCCATGACATTACAACTGCATCTGCCTCATCCCATGCAGCAAAGCCACTGTCTGTGGGTTTTGGGGCATCTTTCCCAGTAAGATGATTCAATTTGCCCTTCCCTTTTAGAAAGGTTTGGACAAAATGAGACCATTTGAGGTAGTTTCTGCCATTGAGACGAAGGCTGGGTTGAATATGTTGCAGCTCAACAGTGCTGGCTGTTTGGGCAGGGTTATTGACTGTTTCAGACATTCTCAGTTTTGTTGGGTGGGATTCAAAGGCGTGGAGGGTTTAGGACAGAAAAACGGCAATATAGGCCGTCAAAGGATGGGGAAAAATACCGGCAACGTAGGCCGCACAGCGGAAGAAAAAACCTTGTGGCAATGCAGGCCACGAGTTTACACAGGCTCCCAGGGATTTTGGAGCGCTGATACCATGTCAGAAGATAATTTTCTGATGATATTGATAGAAGAGCATGTGCTCTTAAATAGAATACAAGGTAATTCAAAAAAATGAAACTCCTAATTTAATGCTAATCATTGTACCCACCATCAATTCCTATAATTAATGAGCAATGATTCCTATTCATAAATACAAAATATACAGCTAATCAAATCTCCTAATTATGGGATTCTAATCCTATTCATAAAAGGAAATAATAATGTTGGATTCTGACATTATTATAGGAGTGTTTGGAAATAATGGTCTTTGAAGATAGATCATTTATATATTCAAGCCAACTTTGATGAAGTAATACAACTTATTGTACATGCATTTTTAGTTTGTTGGGAAATAATGAATATAATGACTTTACAGTAATTGTTATATTACTAATCGCACCTGTAATGCAAGTGTATATGAAAAAGATTTCTTAAGGTTTTATTTTTTAAACACTGCCATTTGGCTTAATATTTTACACATGCAGCTTGTCATATCTAATTTCCTTATGAATTTTTCACAATAACTATCTCAGTGACTATATAATTGATATTAAGTAGTTTTTTTATGATTAATTGACGGAAAAAGGGTAGAAACTAAACAAACTAAAGGAATTACTTATAATTAATCACTAGAATGGTACCCGTGCTGTCGCACGGGTGTTGTTGATTGTTTATGAATGAATCAAAATGACCGTTGTTTATGCTAATAAGTTAACATATATAACATTTATCATTGTGCATGGTTCATGACTTTTACATACTAATAGGCTGGCATAAGATGGTATGCATACACACACTAACAGGTTGCACATAGGGATGATAATTTGTACCCTATCCATTGGGTACCCGCAAAAATCACACACGATGGGTAGAGTAATTACCCGTATAATGGGTAACGGTCCGGGTACGGTAGTTACCCACAAATTTGAATGGGCATGGGCGCGGGTACAGGTACTATGGCACTTACCCCACCTCGTACCCGCATATGTATATATATACATACATATACATATGCACAAATTACACACGATGGGTAGAGTAATTACCCATACAATGGGTAACGGTCCAGATATGGTAATTACCGGCAAATTTGAATGGGTATGGGTGCAGGTAGAGGTACTATGACACACGCACCACACCCGCATATGTACCAAAATTAATCTAAAGATTCTTAACTTTGTAAACCTAGTTGCATCTATAAATCATTTTTGGATGTTTTTATTTATTTAAAAATTTTGATTTATAATTTTTTTTGAGTTTATTTAAAAGACCTTTGAATCATTTTTAATTGTTACAACGTTTCTTTTGTTATTTCTTGTTTTTTCATAGTTGAAGTATAGGTAACGGGTACGGGTACGAGTAATTTTTTCAAACGCGGATATGGGTACGGTTACTATAATACCCTATCCAGACCCTAACGTTGTCATCCCCAGTTGCACACTTCACCTGAAATGTGCAACTATTTTTATTGTAAATTTTTTATATATTTAATTAATTTTATATTATTATATATGCAGTTTTTAAATTATTATTATAAAATTATATATTTCTAATAACATAATATTATAGGATTAAATGATAATATAAAAGGTATATTAAAATTAAATTCATTTAAGAGGATAGAGTTACTGAAAGTGATCATTGAGCATATCTTAGAATGTTTTAGGAAAATGCTAACCAATGCCCCTAGAACATTGGTTAACAAATTAGAAATAGAAAATTTGTATTAGAAAGATGTGTATTTAAAACTTTGAAAATTCAAAAGTAACACTTTACAATACAATTTTTTTATATTTGGATTTCTTAAACAATACTCTTAGGGTGCTTATTAGCAAGGTTCAATGTTTTACTTAACTGATATGGATTTGATACAGAGAGAGAAATGCTAGCAACACACAGTGTTATTAAAACTAGACCGATCATTGACTCGGTTGAGGTACTGGCTCAATGCGTTACTGGTCGAACAAGATGAATCGGTATATATTAAATTTATATGATTTATAGTAATCTTTTATTTTATATATATATATATATATGTCACCCGTACTACAAGTAACTATTGGTCCAGTGGTTATTTACTTTGCCCAAGGTGTACTGTGATCGATCCTCTCCCATGCGCTTTTTGAAATCCAAATTTCGAAATTCCAACAAAATACAACTTGGCAAGTCAGGCGTGTGAAGTCCACAGGGAACAGTAGCGCGTTTGGTACAGGGAACAGGCAAATATCACTGCACCTAGGTCCCGAGTGTTTAGGCGTTAAAAAAAAAAAAATTTTAAAATTTCACAAGGCTTATAAATTTGACACGTGTCAGTAAATGGTAGGATATTATTGAGTTTTATATAGATAATATAATATAGATGACTGCTGATTATATGATGATTTGATGCAAAAAAATTAAAATTGAAAAACTGCCAGAAGTGTAATTTATAAATAGCTTATTAGTATTAATAATTAGTATTTATTGATCTCAAAATGATGATATTCAAGCTGCATGTGTAATTGTTCTACACTTTACTGCTAGTGTCTCAAATAATAGCTCTTTTTGAACATGTGAATGAATGGAAATTATTTATCTTTTTGATTTATAGAAATTAAATCTTCTAAAAAATTGCTAAAATTAAATGAAAATTGACTTAGAATTATAGTTTGAAAAAAAATAACATTATAAAACTAAGTTCTTTAAATATTATCCTCAATAGGTGAAGTTCCTGAAAGTAGGAAGTGGATGGGAAGTGCGGGTCTATGTCCTTGAATTGCTAGAGCATCCCTTTTTCTTTGAGGGAATGGAAATTAAATATGGGTATACGGCCTTTCTGTAGTATATGGGAAGATAACAAGTACTTTTTCACCCTTCAGATACAAATTTTCTACTCCCCTTTCCCTCTTTTGTTGCAGAGTGTTTTCCCCTCTCGTTTAAAGTTACAAATGTGGTATAATCTACCTTGTCTGAGTATTTATGATTGTGTCTTTTTTCAGGCAATTGGTGATCCAATATGTTAGACACCGTGCTGCTCTTGGTGCCAAATATCATCGCATAGATTGGTCGTCACTTTCTGATCTTCCAGCACCTCCAAGAGCCTGTATGAGAAGAATGAACTTGCTGAATGGTAACTTAAGCTTTAGGGGAGCTGTGAATAGACTCTGTAACAAGCTTAGTGAACGATATGTAAAGCAGCTGGATAAGTCCCAGAAGTTGTCATTAAACAAAGATCATTGCAGACAGTTTGTGCGATCCCAGTCCAGTAAAGGTGTTCACAATAATTTTAGCCATGACGTTGAAATTCAAATGACAAGTCTAAATGGAGAAGCTTGGGATGACTTTGAGAACGAAGATATCAAGAAGGCCCTTGATGAGATTCTTCGTTGCAAGAGGATGGCTAGGCTGGATGCTGCATCCAAAAAAGTTAAATCGCAATATGAAGGGCAGTCAAATGCAAATGCTGATGAATATGTAATTCTCTTGGACTTTAACATGGTGTCAAATCATTGCTTCCAAGTACCTTATTGGAGATTCTTTTGAATCAAGACTTAAATGAGACAACTTATTTCTGTCTTGCTCTATTATTTTATTATTAATTTTAAAATTTTCCTTTCACCTCTCATTGTGGTATATTACCCCTCTTGGATGAATCTTTTAATTTTTTTAATATACTTCTATGGTGTACAGTATTTACTTATTCTGGAAGCTGTCTGACAAGATGAACCATTTTTGTGGCAGGAGTCTCAAGAAAATGAAGAAGTTGCATCAGCCATTCCTGGTGAGACTGTTCAGAGCCATCATGGGAAGCACCATATATTTTCTACCCAAAGATCACGTCGTCGCCGCCTTGATAAAAAGTTTACTAGGTTTCTGAATAATAGGGCTAATGTTTATGGACAAGTATATGAATCGTTGGCCGTTTCAAATGCTGTGGAACTATTTAAGCTTGTTTTTTTAAGCACCTCGGCAGGTCCACAGGCACCAAATTTACTAGCAGATGTTCTTCGGCGTTACTCAGAGCATGATCTATTTGCTGCTTTTAACTATCTTAGAGAGAAAAATATCATGGTAAATGGTTCTCAATCTTTTATTATTTATATTTATATTTATTGCATGAGATGCTCATCAGTTGTCTGCTTAAGTTGATGCTGATACTTGCTCTCAAGTTTATATTTGTCATCATTTAAGTTAATAATATGTATCATGTGTTTTTATAATGCATAAACTGAGGGTTATGTTTCCATATCATGGTTGCTCATGTTTTAGTGATTTTTTTTTGTCTCTAAAGCACTTCATTATGATAAAAGTACACCTAAAATTGAAGGAAGTTTATAAGCCTTCTAAGAATGAAGCAAGTTTTGTTATGCAGAAATTCAGTTGTAGCTTAACATGGGAAAAGGTATGCAACATGGTTCTACATTTGAAGGTTGCTAAGAGAGACATTTGTCTGAGCTTTGACTTAATTCAATCAGAACATGTCTATACACGTATATGGGTTTTCAATAATATCGAGTATGACTATACCAGTATACTCAAATAGCCTCTACTAACATGCCCCTCAAACCGGGGCATGGTTACCTATTTATTTGAAATATTACTTATTCAAGCTAAGAAATTTGTTTAGTTGTGTTCTTGCTTAGGTATATTAAGACTCAATTTGTAATCTCAAATTTATAATACACATTTATAACACATATAAACGTCTAAAATAAAAATTAAACACAATTAAAGACAGTCATATTTAATAATCAAATCATTGTCAGTTAGATTCAAATCCAATATAGATCAAATAAGTATAAGCCTCTAAGGCTTAAAATAACTAAGCAAAGCATTTCAAAATAAAACAGAAGTGATTCCTTAAATGGAATCACTATTCACTATTCAATGGAAGAAGAAAAATTTGCCAGAAAAATAGAGAGCAGAGGATGACGGTGAAGGTCGCTGGAGAAGCACCAGAAAATCGCGTAGTGAACAGAGAAGACAACTTACGAAGAATGAAGAGAAGAGAACCTTAAAATGTTTTGATTGAGGGTGGGGGTAGGGCGAAATGATGAAAAGGTCCAAAAAAGGGAGGGAAGTAGGGAACAACTATTTTGTGGTGTCAAATGGGGTTTTCCCACGACCTTCACTGTCGCAACCGCTATGGCCACGATTCACAGCTGTAATGGCCTCTCCAGAAAATCGCACCACGACGGGGTATAGCTTTGCGTCCGGTGGCCGCCCCGCTCCACGACGGCATTATAGCGGCACTATTTCCCGCTTTTGACTACATAGGTGGACGTTTTCCTTTGAACTAAGAGACTTCATCGATGTGGCTTTAGGCTCCTGAGAGGTTAAATTAAAACTACAATAGTTATAGTGCCCCCCTCTCTCTAGATAATTCCTTGACCCTGAGAAGCATAAAAGTTTATTATATTTTTCCAGTATTGCTGCGATTCATTTTAATTTGAGTCTGCATTCTGAGATTTTTGGCTACCTGATTTCTTTTTCTGCTCCTTCCCTCTCTATCTCTATCTTACTGTTATACATAGACAACATGAATCTGTCCGTGTGTGGTGTGTACCAAGTTCTAATTACATTGGCATTTGACAGGTTGGGGGCAATGGCAGCGAAAGTTTTGAACTATCACAACATTTCTTGCATAGTGTTTCCAAGTCACCATTTCCATTTAATACTGGAAAACGAGCTGTTAAATTTTCTGCATGGCTTCAGGATAGAGACAGAGACCTCACAGAAGTGGGGACTAATCTTGCTGAAGATCTACAGTGTGGGGACATTTTTCGTTTGTTTGCTTTAGTCTCATCAGGTGAACTTTCAATTTCACCATGCTTACCAGATAATGGTGTTGGAGAGGCTGACGACTTGAGAAATGCAAAGCGAAAGTCTGATGTTAGTGAGTCTTCTTCTAGTGATAAAGCTAAGAAACTGAAATCCTTGTTTGGAGTAGAAGGTGAAATTATTTCTCGCCGGGAAAAAGGTTTCCCTGGTATCATCATTTCTGCACGACGCACAACCATTTCAAGAGCTGATATTTTAGACTTGTTCAAGGATAATGAGAACAATGGCCAACCTTTTGAGAGGAATCTTGAATTAAACATAGGCCAAAGCAATAATTATTCGCTTCCTGAGCATATGCTGGAATTTAACTCTTGTGACCCTGTACCTGTGGAAGAAAATCTGACTGAATCCCCCTGGGAAGCTATGGCAAGCTATGCACAACGTTTGATGTTGGTGCCTTTCAATGAAGAACAAGCAGGTGCCATCTGTCCTGAGGTCTTCAGGGTCGTTTATGCTGCCATAAAAAAGGCTGGTGACCAAGGATTAAGTATGGGAGAAATTTCCCAAGTCATAAACTTGCCAGGTATAGATGCTCAGAGTTCTAACCAAGTGTGTGTGTGTGCAGCAGCGTGTGTACTTATTTGAGATGGTTTGTTGGTTTTTGTCTTTATGCCTTTCAGGAGCTGAGGTAGATGGACTGATTGTTGATGTTCTTCAAGCATTTGGACAAGCATTAAAGGTTCCTCCCCCCTTTACTGTTCCAACGGTTTATAGCATCAGGATTATAGTTTGCAAACTATGGTTTGACCCAAAACAAAAGCAACTTCTCTTTGCTTCTGCTTAAACCATGGTTTGAAACCCATAGTCATGTTCAAACCCAACACAACCATGGTTTTGCAAAACATTGTATTTGTGAATGTAACTCAGTTCACACCCCAAACTATGGTTTGGGTCATGCAAACTATAACCCAAACATGCACTGTTGTCTGGAACATTTATGAACTTTAAACACTGCTGTATGGTGCTCCGTTTTTTGGAAATGTGCTGCTATGTGCATTAATATGTTAGTTTGTTTCTACACTTCCCCCCATTGGAGTCTTTGATACTGTTATCTCATGTCTTTAGTTATTCTTTTTAATTGTTTTTCTTCTGTGTATTTTCTGATTTCTTCAATTTCTGGTTGATGTACAAATATATACTCCTTTTGACGGTTTGGAACTATATGTAACAGAGCTGGAACTGCTTGTTGAGGTTTTGCTGAAGTAGTCTACAACAGCAGTAGTATTGAGCCCTTTACCTCCCAAGAAATTGAAATTTTTTTTTTTGGAAATTATAATAATTTATTCTCAAGCGGGTTTTAGTAGATCCCTGATATGCAGTTTTGAAATTGTTTATTTCCTTCTTTTTCTCTAATAATATTCTCTTTGCTATACTATACAGGTCAATGCTTATGATTCTGTTCGTGTTGTTGATGCTTTATACCGTCACAAGTACTTTTTGACACCTGTGTCTGGTTTTCATCAAAGTGGTGTACTACCTTCCTCAGCAAAGACCATTGAGAAAAGTGATGCTACATGTAAGCTTTACAAATCAGAAGAAAGTGATATTGCAGGTGCTGAACTTCTGAGAGAAAGAAACACTAGTGTTGTTAAAGTGCACAAAGTGACAATTCTTAATCTTCCACATGGGGTTGCGGATCCTGAAAATCAAGCTTGTGATAGCAGTGAAGGCTGTATGCAAGAAACACTTTCGTCTAGAGTTGATCATGAAAAAGAAACGCTCAAATTTTCTTCTGGTGAATTATGTGTTCCAATATTGCCATGGATCAATGGAGATGGGTCCATCAACAACATTGTCTACAAGGGACTCAGCCGTCGTGTTCTTGGAATAGTGATGCAAAACCCCGGGATATTGGAGGTATATGCTATCTTTAGTGGATAAGACTTATTTAAAGTTCTTTTAAATGCTTCTTGTGTTGTGCTCCAATAAAAATAATACCAGTGTCCTACTTTTTGCCACTTCATTTATTTTAATTTTTGTAAGAAAATAACACAAGTTATGTTTTTATTGGAGAACGGCACCACAAGCACCCAAAGAACTTTGCTAGAGTTTTGTCCATCTTCAATACTGTTCCTTGATTTAATAAACTTGAGCTTTCGTAGAACTTCAAAATGAGATGAGTGTGGCTGGCAGCCACCTGCATACTAATATTTTCCACTGGTTCAAGTCAGATTTCCCCACTGCTCAATTGAAGGGGCCTTAAAAATCAACAAAAGACTAATGAAAAAATATTGTTGTGTGGTATCCTTGTTTTATGACCCTGTAGTGGTTTCTTCCTTTAGAAATGAGTTCGTTTAACTTATTCAGCAAATATATTGGACCTAAGTGATTTTCCAAAGGCCTATGATAGGGTGCTTAGTGAGGACTTATTGAAGGATCTAGAGAAGAAAAGAGTCTATACTGCTTATATTCGATCAATCAAAGATATGTATGATGGGGGGGAACCATTAAAAGCTCCTATAAGAGTAGTAGATCAAATGGAGAATGTCCCTATAGTTATTGGTAGAAGGAGACCAAGAAAAAGTGAAAAACCATAAGGGACCATTAAAAAGGACTCAACTAAATGGACATTTTGAGGACATGATTTATGGCAGAACATAATGACATTGTCTGATCCATATAGCTGGCCTCACCTAGTTTAGAAAGGGCTTTCGTTGTAGATCTCTCCTTCTTGAAATAGTATTTAGGAGCAAAGAATTCAAGATAATGTTGTGCATGTTAAATTACATATTATATTGGAAAAAAGGATGCTACTTAATCTTTTAATTTTATTTAGAATGAATTATAGTTTTCCACCCATGGTTTGACCCGAATTGTTGTCTGCTTCATTATCACAAAACTACCATGAAGTTTTTCCTCCCATTTTGTAACAGGCTACTTGTGAATGGCAGATGAGCTCATTTTTATTTAAGTTTCCTTCCTTGTGTCTCGACTTGAATTTGCTTTGCCCATATGGTTAAGAAAATTGACACTTCGCCACCTTGTAGTCCATTATCAGATCTCTATGGTACAAACTAGAAGAGAATGTGTTCAAAGTGAGCTCACATGCCATTTACATGTAGTTATCTGTTGTAGGACAAAGATTCTAATAGGATTCTACCAATAAAATAGAAGGTTTGAGCTAAGAATTAGTCAAACACAGCCAATGGACAGACTCTTCTGGTGGAACAAATACACATCAGGAAAGAACGGAGTTCTTAATAATTGTGGATTGGATTCAAGAAAAGGGTTCTATGCAAAGGCTGAGGCTTACTTTTATAGAAGAAGCTAAGACCTTTCAGATTACATGACCTTCCAGCTTGGGTCTCGTAGGTATTGCAAACTACAATTATTAAACTACTACTCTCTAGGTAAAACTTATTAGAATGCAACATACAAGAAACAACTGCCAAAATGTAATCCCCGGCACTCACTACTAACACACACTACTAACACAATCAATTAGGAATCCTTGGCCTTACAGATAAGACACCATAACTCTTACATAACACAAATTTGACCTAAAATACTACTCATAAGCAGAAGCTGCAAAACTTTATTTTTTTAAAATAACTCCACTAATTATTTCCTTCTCTATTTGTAATAACAAACAAACTAAAGGTTTGCAAAGTATCGAATTTTAAAGATTAAGAAGTGAAAATAATTGAATGTAAAGTTTTAATGCATGCTGACAGTTGTATTTATCTTTAAAATAGGAGTTGTTATATAATAAAGGTTAAAGTAATGTTTTGGTCCCTATACGTGACACTGATTTTCAATTTGGTCCCTATAGGTAAAAAGTTATCAATTTGGTCCCTATACGTGACACTGGTTTTCAATTTGGTCCCTAGACGTAAAAAGTTATCAATTTGGTCCCTATACGTGACACTGGTTTTCAATTTGGTCCTCATCGCTAATTGGTCCCGATATAAGAGGACCAAATTACAAATTATTGTCACATATAGGGACCAATTCAACAAAAAAAAATTGAAATCGATCCCTACATGTGACAATTATTTTCAATTTGATCCCTACATGTGATAATAATTTGCAATTTGGTCACTCTTATATAGGGACCAATTAGCGGTGAGGACCAAATTGAAAACCAGTGTCACGTATAGGGACCAAATTGATAATCAGTGTCAAGTATAGGGACTAAATTGAAAACCAGTTTCACGTATAGGGACTAAATTGATAACTTTTTACGTATAGGGACCAAATTGAAAATCAGTTTCACGTATAGGGACCAAATTGATAACTTTTTACGTATAGGGACCAAATTGAAAATCAGTGTCACGTATAGGGACCAAAACATTACTTTAACCTATAATAAATGAAACTTGGGGTGCAACCCAAGTTATACCTTTTTCAATACTCCAACAAGGGAAAACCTACTGACGAATCCATTTTGTATCTGTCTTAGGATGGTATTCTACAGCAGATGCATGTGTTGAATCCACAGGTATTCTACCAAATTTTTTAAAATTTCTAGACTTCTATTCTGAAATTGCTAGTCAATAGTTTCACATTATGTTTATTCAGTAATGGTGATTACAACCTGTAAACCATACTAAAAAATGATGACCTGATTCAGGGCAATATGGTCTTTGTTCCAAATGGATGAAATTTTTGCCTCCATGTATTTTTGTTCTCTTGAAGGGCTATCCAGCGGATTTCCTTGATTTTTTTTTTTTTAAAAGTATTTTCATGATAAGTTTCTGAATCGGCAACTATTTTCTTGTGAGGTCTTACTGTAACCTGCCACCACACCCTTGTAGTTTCAAATTATGCAAAAATCTTCAAGGGTCTGCAAAATCTATTCCTACACCCCTTGTTAGTGTATATATTCTACAACCAAATATTTTATCCTCCGTGCAAGGTGAAAAGAAGTTGACAAGGGAAGATCTTTGTATACAGTGAAACTAAAGATGTGTGTTACAATGTCAGTTATCAGATAAGTATAATGGGTTTCTTTTTTCATCTTATTTGTACGTGAAGCCTGTATTAAAATTGGCCCAACCCAAGAGGCTATTTGGGCATTAGATGCTAGTTCAATCATACTGTCTTCTGGTTGAATAGATGCTGTCTTTATGTCGTGATTATCACCATAATTTAATGTTATTTAGTATTGGCTTAGTCATATAAAACTATATTAATACTATTATTTATTTATTTTTGAAACTTAATTATATGTTAAATAAGCTATAAATTAAACAGAAAGGTTCATGCCTATGCTGAATAATACTATGATTGCTATTTGCTACTATCTACCTTGTTCTGAACTTTGGTGATGCCATCATATCCGAAGGTCGTTGGCATCATCATTGGAGGCTGTATTATTTGTTTGTTTCATCTGGCTGATTGAGCCTGGACTTCGCTATGAGTATGTTTATTATGTTGCTTCTTTTTTTTTTTAAGGCAAACGTTAGTAATTAGTATGTTATGGTAGTAAGATATTTATTATGTTGCTGTTTATGTGTTTTTTTTTTTTTTTTGGTGTAATATTCTGCTTATTGTAAATGCTTATTCGAGTTTCTGACAGAGCTGTAGAACTCTTTTGGAATTGATGGTTTTGGATAAACACCTAATTGTGAGGAAGATGCATCAAAGTAGATTTGATGGGGTCCCCTCCTTGCTACAGGATCTTATTGGAAGCAAATCCAGACAATCAAAGTTGGTTTGTCGAGAGCATTTCTTTGCCAATCCCACGAGTACTTCCATGTTGTAGGGAATCTCCGGGTTCGGGCCGGTAAAGCCAATATATATTGATATTATGTATATATAGATGGGCAATTTTTGACAATGGTCTTAAGTTTATAATTATATTTGGGAGTATTAAAAAATAGGTAATCCTAGTAAATATATTTTAGAATAGGATTTTGAATATTTAGTAAACCCCAGGTTTGGTTAGAATTATATCATGCCATACAAAATTTCTAATTTTTTCATTTATTTCTTCCAAAAGGTATGGAAAAGCAAAATATAATCATCTCACTTGGTAAAGACCACAATATCGTTATTTAGTAGCCCACTATCTCATCAGCTATCATGGACTGCATACAATTGTTGATGTGAGAACATCTTAATAATGCCACTTACCCAAATGGTGATCGTGTAATTAACATTCTCAAATACAATAATAATAATAAAAATAAAAGATTTTGTTAAATAATAAAAAATAAATATTCTTGCGAATAATAAATAATAAAAATTAATACTAGCATTTTTGACGTATTGAAGTAATACAAGAAGTCAACTAATTTCGTTTCTTTTTTTGTGTAATGTAGTACACTTGTTGAAAATGGAAGTAAGAAACGAATAATTATCGATGGGAACCTTGTTTACAAACTCGACTTGGTATGGGTTTTACCGAACTTGATTGATGATGAACATCAACGATGCGAACTTTTGTAGTTAATGGGATATCGATAGCAATTTAAGCCATTGTTAATGTGTGTTGCAATTGATTGAATACTACTTCAACAATTTGTAACTCTAAAAATTTGAGTTCAAAGAATAATATTTGTGAATTGCTGGAGTTGATTTTACTTAGCATATGTGGATATTTATACACATATAGGAGTAAATAAATTTTACATTCTTTATTTACATTTAGAATGTGATTAATGATAGCTATTTCATAAGTACATGTGTTGATACAAACTAAGTACATGTGTTTAATTCCAATTGTTCACATTGTCCAAGCTTAATTCCAACTGCTCACACCGTTCGTACCGTCCAATTGTAACTTTGAAGAATTAATTAAAATATCAACCCATATAGCCTCAAAACCAGTTGGTGTCCTAGGGAGTCCAGACACAAAATCCATGGAAATACTATCCCATTTCCATTCTGGGATACTTAAAGGTTGCATCTTTCCTGATGGCTTCTGGTGTTCAATCTTAGCCTTTTGGCACACTAAGCAAGCATAGACAAACTCCGCCACATCTTTCTTCATCCTAGGCCACCAAAACATGCGCTTTAAGTCCTGATACATCTTAGTGGCACCTGGGTGCACACTCAGTCCACTCTTATGTCCTTCTTAAAGGATCAACCTTCTAAGCTCCGGAACGTCTGGTATACAGACTCTATCCTTGAACCTCAACACTCCATCACTTCCGTCCTTAAAATTAAGGTCTCTACCCTGAGCGAGCAACTCTCGCTAGTCTAAGAGATACCAGTCTAACTTCTGACCCTCTCTAATCTGGTCCATCAAAACTGTTGGTAACATTTAAGGTTCCAAGCCTAATGCTCTTAGGGATAACCTCCTAAGCTAAACTTAGGTCTCTAAATTCCTCGATCAAATCCATCTCCCTAACCATCAAAGCAGAGACATGCAAGGTTTTTCTACTTAAGGCATCGACCATTACATTGGCTTTTCCTAGGTGGTAGGTTAGATCAAACTCATAATCCTTTAAAAACTCCATCCACCTACGCTGCCTCATATTCAACTCATTTTGATCAAAGAGATACTTCAGACTCTTATGATCACTAAAGACCTCAAACTTCACTCCATACAAGTAATGCCTCCAAATCTTTAAGGCAAAAACCACAGCTCCTAACTCTAGGTCATGGGTAGGGTAATTCTTCTCATGGGTTTTTAGCTGCCTAGAAGCATAAGCTACTAACTTACCATCTAGCATCAACACACCACCTAAACCTTGCTTCGATGCATCACAGTACACTACGAAGGGTTTACTAGGATCGGGCAACACTAAAACTGGTGCTGATGTCAACCTATTCTTAAGGGTTTGAAAACTCTCTTCACACTTAGAGTCCGTTTTCTATTCGAACTTTCATTAAAATTCGTCCGAATAAACATAATATTTCATTTTTGATCAGAAATTTGGAAAGTAGACTTCCTCACGAACATAATATAAAAAATCTACAAATTTTCAGTCTGAGTTTTAAACCCAAATTTTAACCAGTGCTTCCTAACATAGAGTAGGTTCTAGATATGATTTTGTTTTCTCCAAAATCATTTTCAAGGTCTCAGATAAAAATATAAATAAATATATCTTTACCGTTAATATAGCGTATACGAAATCGGGCTGTTACATTTCGAACTATGGTTATATCAGCTCTGTAATGTGACATCAGGGTTGGGTTTCGTTATGTTTGTTATGTGTTTCTTTTTAAAAACATGTTTTATATCTATTTCCGCGTTATGACGTTTTGTTACAATATAGTATTCTCTACCCGTTGTTTTCATTTTAGATATGCATGTATTTCTTTTATTTCCTACTATGTTATTGCTTTATAAATACACGCGGGATAGAGGGTGTCACATTTAGTATCAAAGCAGGTCTATCCTATCAGGTTGTGGTATGAGTTTGTTACGAGTCTTCTGTGTGCTCTTTTTTGAATTATCTATATTTATTATAGATAATGATGCTTAGTAATAAGAACCCGGGAGAGTCTTCACCCTTAGTGGAGCTGGAGCCTCTGAGGAGTTAACCCAAGGTATGTGGCTTATTGGTGGGAGCATACCCGCATCTTTTCAATCGAGGTGATAGAAATTTCGAGAACGAAATTTTTATAAGGGGTTGGAATTGTAACACCACGTTTTTCGTAAATAAGCTTAATGCATTTATATATATATATATATATATATATATATATATATATATATATATATATATATATATATATCTGTGTGTGTGTGTGTGTGTGTGTGTGTGTGTGTGTGTGTGTTTGTACATGCATGTTATGTTATTTTTTGATGTCTAAGTTTATGTTTGGGGAAGTTTTGTCTTCGAAAAGTTCAATCCTTTTAGAGTCCTAGTAACTTGTTTCACTGTTTTGGCCATATCTTGAATTCTAGATGTCCGATTGAGGTGATCTTTGATGCGTTGGAAAGCTAAGAGAATTATCTATAATTCTTATTTAAGGTGTTTTGGCCAAATTCGATTGTTTATTAGGCCTCGCACCGCAATATTTGTTCGCCCCGTGATCATGATTGAGCATGGTCGTGCTTAAATGAGCATGGCCATGCTCGGGTCTGAAGTTATAAATAGAGAGCAGTCTGCAAGGGTTTCAAGTGAAAACCCTCTTTTTGGTACTTTGGGCAATCCTTGTGCGACAGAAACCTCTTCCCTTTCCCTTCCCTTGAACCCTTTGGAAGTTCTTGAGTCCGTTTGGGAGAGAAGTCACGCGCGCTAGTGTCTATAAAGGTAAACTAGTTATCCCTCTCTTTAATCTCCTTTTCCTTTTGAGATTTGGGGATTAATTGGTTATTCATGTTTGTGTTTGGCCAAGGCTTGAAGAACTCATCGAGCCGCTCGAGGGAACGTGTTTAGTTTGCCCGAGTCGTCGTTGTTGGGAATCTTCATTCCAGGTATGGGGAGAAGGGACAGTATGAACATGTAGGCATTGGGGGTAGCGTAAGATGAAGGGTTAACCCATGACCCTATCTGTTTGCTAATTGTTTAAATGATACTTGTTTGTTAATTGTTATTCGTTATCCTATTCATGATGATGTATGGTTATTTGTTATTGGTATGCCTATTTGTGAATGATGTTTAATGATGCCATGAATGGATGTTCATAATGATGCTAATGGTGTTGTTATGATTTGATGATGATATTGCCATGGATGATTGATTTGGCTATTTGGTTGATGTTGTGAGATGAACGTTGATGTTAATAAGACTCTACTTATTAATAAGGTTAATAAGACAGTTAAAGACGATAATAAAGATGTTTAAGAATTAAGGGATGTTTTCCCAGTTTGTTCATAAGACATGAATATAGTATGAGAGGCAAGGTTATGTTCAAAGGTTTAGTTAAAGACCCTAGGACTGGCTCATGAGTGTTTTAGGGACATTAATAATGAAGCTAGAATTAAAGGATTAATTCCTCATAATGATAAGACATGAAGATCAATTAAGAATAATGAAACTGAGGACGATGGACCGTTAAAAGCTAATAGGATTGATCCTTGAATGCCTTAGGAAACATAGCAAGGGTTCCTAAACCCTTTCTGCCTAGATCAGTACAGTCATGCTCTAACGAGCACAACCGTGCTTAATAGTCAACACGCCCGTGCTGGCGGGCAGCACGGTCGGCAGCACGACCATGCTCCCCTAGACAAAACAGAACGCTGAAACAGGAACATGAGCGTTTCACCCTAAACGTTCCCAATAATGAAATAAGACACCAAACAAAGTAAAGATAAGTTAGATAACTTAAAGATAACGCAGTACCTTGGTACCGAGTGGCCAAGGGGGCCTTGATGCTTATTGGTCAAGGTGTTGAGCTCTGGTGCTTATTGGCCAGAGTGTTAATTAAAGATTAAAGATGATGTAGTACCTTGGTAGCCTAGTGGCCAAGGGGGCCTCGATAGCCGAGTGGTCGAGGTGTTGATTTGGTGCTTAAGGACCAGGGTGTTAAAAGATAAGAGTTTAAAGATTAATGATAATGTTGAACCTTGGTAGCCTAGTGGCAAATGGGACCTCGATATCCAAGTGGTTGAGGTGTTGATGATGATAAAACTTGGGTAGCCTAGTGGCCCAAGCGAAGGTGGTGATTGTTGGTTATGTGTTGTGTTGATCATGCATTCACGCATCGGAGATGTTAGTGGGGGATGTTCAACATAGGGGAGGTCGTCTAAGAGTAAGGCGATCTGGCCGTCCGCGGTGATCTAAGTGATCTGGCCCCCCGCGGTGGCGTATCCGAGAGTAAGGTGCATCGGCTATCCAAGGGGTTCACCCATGGTTTGGTGAACTGCCAGTGTTGGTGCTTAATGGCCAATGTGGATATGTAACTCCGAAGTTGACATTCTGAGGTAGATTGGATCCAAATGCATAATGGAGTAGTGGAGCAGAGTTGCACCGCATAGCATACATTGATTGAACTGTTATGGATGATGTATATGTGCTATGCATGATGATTTGTGATAACATGCTATGTTTGTATGATGTATGCTCTTCTTGCTAACTGCTTCCTTGCCGTTATGTTTATATATAAGTTTTTTACTCCCCTTCTTTGTGTTTGCTTTGCATGTATCTATTGGCTATGCAGAGGACGGTGAGCAGCTTGCAGGGAGTGACTCTGAGGAGCCGCTACTCGTAGTACATGATTTTTTGTTTATGTTGTTTATCCAAGATGTTTCAGACTATGGTTATACCATCTCTATAATGTGACATTGGGGATTAGGCTTCGTTATGTTTGTTATGTATTTCATTTTAAAAACATTTTTTATATATGTTTCCGCGTTATGACGTTTTGTTACAATGTGGTATTCTCTACCCGTTGTTGTTTTCATTTTACAATAAATGATATGCATGGCTTTCTTTTATTTCCTTTTATGTTATTGCTTTATAAATACATGCGGGGTAGAGGGTGTCACACCAGTCAACCCGAATTATAGAGGGAGACCTTGCAAGATGACCTTTAACACCAAAAAGCTTAAGAATATTAGACTCCTCAATAGAAGGGAACATTGTGTTTTTTGATAAGTGTAACATCCCTGGCTGCTATATGGATTGACGACTTTCCCCACAAACCAACACACGTCTTTTCAATGTGCTTTGTCCTCACTCACACGCTTAACTGTGGAGTTCCTAAGTGATGGGCTACCGAAAAGAAGATGCATCTTGTTGGTATAGGTAGTGTCGCGACCAAAGATCACGACGGGAACGACAATAACAAAATAAAGAAGTAAAAAAGTAGAGTCGCCACCAATTTTATTTATTTAGGATAAAAATTGGAAAACCTAACAAATGGTCTTTGGAACCAAAATGAGTTCGGAAGTCGGTTACGAGTAGGGAAGGTATTAAGCACCCTACATCGCTCATTCTAAGAATGATACCTTAAATAAATTGTGCAAAATTAAATTATTTATTTTTTTACCCCAAAAATATTTACAAGGAAGAAATTATTTATTAATATATTTTTTATTTAATATTTTATGTTTCTTTATTATTATTATTTTTTTAATTTCTAAAAAATATTATTGATGAAATCCTAAATAAGGTTGAACGTGGCACGTAAGTCCATAGGGCAACCTCAGAGCTAAGGGATTAAGCATGACACTTGTCATAGAGCAACCCCTAAAAAAAAAATTAGATAAATTGTTAATAAATTTAAAAAAAAATTAAAAAAGAACACAAAAATAAAGGAAAAATTAATTTTGGCTTGACGGGATAATTAATCTCGCTCCTACGTATTCCCTGCTGCGATGGAAAACTCAAAGCTACGTAGTTCTTGTAGAAAATAATTGTTTGTTGGTTTGTTTTAATTTTTATGAGAAGGGTTTGTTTATTTTATTTAAAAAAAGCTTTTTATTTTATATATTTTAATTTTTTTTATCGAAAAATACTAAGCGAGGTAGAACATGGTAGATACGTCCACAGAGCTATCCCGCATATAAGGAATTGAGTGCGAAACCTCTCACAAAGCAATCCCGAAATAATTATTTTCAAGTATTTCCTTTTTTTCTATCATTTTATTTATTTTAACATAATCAAGTGAAAAAAGAAAAATCAGATTCAAGTTTTTTTTTACTAACCCATCTATTTTTTAGGTTATTAGACTTGCTTGGGCCATACAGCCAAACGACTAGCCCCATAATCCAAGTTTATCATTCAATTTAAGTTTATGAAGAAATAACAAAAAAAACAAAGAAAAAAAAATATTTAAGTAAAATAAAATAATAGCAAAAGTAAAATGAAATATACTGATGCATGTATCAGAAAGAGCAGAAACGTTGGAATGATCCCAAATAGAACAAAAGACCTTTCTCCTTCACCTGTATGCAAGAACGAAGCAGTGGGAGCAGTGGCGCGTAGTTGAGATGACGGATCCGGGTCTAGCTGGTTGAGAGAGATCCGAATCTGGATCTGGGTGAAATGGGGACAACAAGTGCGACTGAGATGGCGGGTACGAGCGGTGCTGTCGTGGAAACGACGGTGGCGGAACGGAGATCCGAACAGATGTACGATTCGCAGAGCGAGGTGGCGTTTACGGTGGTTGGGTTGGCGGCGCACCAAGGAGAGGTGCCTCTCTCTGTATTTGTTTTTATATTTTTTATTTTTTTCTCTCTTTTCTCTATTGATTTTTTTTCTGCTCTCAGTATTGTTTCAAAAAAAAAAAACCTTTTCTTCTTCTCACTGCTCTCCCTATTGTTGTTCTCGAATTTTTTTCCGATCTGTATTTTTTACTCTTGTCGTTTTTCAATTTCTCTCTGACCCCCCTATTTTATAATGCCAATTCACTCTCCGATTTTGATCGTAAAAATATGCCAAGATTAAAATTTCTATCTCTGATTTGAAATAAAATCAAAACTTGTGAGCCTTATCTGCAAAAATCAAGGGATTAAAAATCAAGGGATTTCTATCTCTAATTTGAAATAAAATCAAAATAATGTTGGAGGGAAAAAATAAAGGTGGCTGCTAGGGTTTGTTGGAGGATGATGAAATGGGTTTGAGTAATGGGTTTGATTGGTTTGGCCCAATTAAATTTTTTTTTTTCTTTGCAATTTTTTTTTTTTTGACTTTTTTTAGTGAAAACTAAAAGACCCAATCAAAATAGGGTGTTCACAGGTAGTACCAATCAATTCATATAAGTCATCCTCAACTATATAGTCTCATACCTACACAGTCTCGGGATTCCTCTCATTCGTGTGTGTAATCGGTTCATTCATGTGTCCCTTCGCCTAGAAACCTGCCAGGAGCCGCTCCTTGTCCGTGCCTTCTTGCACCGGCAACCACTCCCCGCCCTCGTCAGTCCCGGGTGTCACATGCCCAGCAGCTTCCGCTTGGTTCATCCCCAAACCACACCGTACTGGGAGAGGTGCCGCTCTGATACCATTTGTAACATCCCCTGGCTGCTATATAGATTGACAACTTCCCCACAAACCAACACAAGTCTTTTCAGCATGCTTTGTCCTCATTCACACGCTTCCTGGGAAAACTTCCCAAGAGGTCACCCATCTCAGAATTGCTCCAAGTCAAGCATCCTTAACCGTGTTCCTAAGTGATGGGCTACTGAAAATAAGATGCATCTTGTTGGTATAGGTAGTACCAATCAATTCATATAAGCCATCCTAAACTGTATAGTCCCATACCTACACAGTCTCGGGATCCCTCTCGTTCGGGTGTGTAATTGGTCCATTCACATGTCCCTTCGCCTAAAAGCCTGCCAGGAGCCGCTCCTTGTCCATGCCTTCTTGCACCGGCGACTACTCCCCGCCCTCGTTAGCCCCGCGTGTCACAATAAGTTTCCAGTAAGAGCAATAGAGGCCTTTGCTATATTAATAGCAGCCCTTACTGACACCATCTTATCATCAAATTTCCTTTTGTTCCTAGAAAACCAAATTATCCAAATGATGTTAATGATGGCTGATGAAATCGTATCCTTCAATTAGTTAATAATTGGCTAACTAATCAAGGATTATGATTTACGTGTTGACTTATCTTTAATTAGATCTAATTAGTTTAAGTAATCTTCTAACTTATGCTCTACTAATCCATTGTGGTTTATTAAATCTATATAATATGAATCATAGAAAAATATTTCTAGTTTAGTAATTAATTAAGGTTAAGTATTCTAACTAGTTAATAAAATGAGATTAGTGTTAATTAATCATGATTAGTTAAACTTAGGTAGATTGATCATAATTAGTTAGCTATGGTTAACGTCTATGTCTATGGCTAATTATCTTGTAATTTGGATAATGATAAACTACCTTAACTAAGGATTTGAATTGACGTGTTTCCGTTAATGTGCTTGCTTGAGGTGCTTGCCTATTGAAAATTTTGAGGCGTTTGAATTTTGTTCTTAACTTGAATATATGTTTGAATTCTTAAATGGTTTTGATTCATCTATCCCATACCTTGTTCTCATCCCCTTTCTTTCATAGTACACTCTACCGTTTCTAACCTAAGTTAGCTTAACTAACGAAATTCATTCAAACCTCATTAAGATGTCTAATTTCCATTCACTTAAAAAATAAGGATGTTACACTTTACCCTTTTATATTTTGGCTCCCTCAATATTTTTTCCAAGCTCCGCCACTGGACAGAAGAGAAAAAACTAAAAGTTTTCTTGAAGAGAGAATGTGTTTGATCTTGAAAGTGTGGAGAAATGTAATGAATATGAGTTTATGAAATTTATATCGTTGGAAAGCTATAACAAACATCTACAATTTTCATGATCCTAAACTTTGGAATGAACATTTAATGGGCCAACAAGTGAGTTCGAAGTCAGAAGTAGTGGTGCTGGCATGCACTGGGATCTGAAGAGCCTTTTCTTATTAGACAATAACTCAAGCTACAAACATCCAAATGAGATGACATTGGCATCTATGGAAATTTAAGATACTTGGATACAATTCTCATGAAGACATCAAGGTCAAACGAGATCGTTTGGAGAGATAAAAATCCAACGGGTCGTTGGTAGTTTGTAGGTGAAATTTGGCCTAAATTTCTCAAAACTTACCTATCTAAACCTCTTTTAAGACACTTAGGGACTCTAAAAACTTCTAAACTTCAAAGTTTAACATTTTCACGATTGATTGCGTTTAAAAATACATACGTGCTGGTTTCGGGAAGTTACATAAATCGTTGTTTTCTCAAAAGTTGATTTCTTTATAAAATAAAGTTATTTTAAAAATGAATAAATATTTTTAAATTCATGCAACGATCTATGATGTTGATGTATATTTTTCAATCCTCATGTTTATATGTTTGTGTGGTTTTTCATCCTCAAGTACGATTGTAAAAATTTATTGTATAGCTTTGCTTTATTTAATCACGTGCAAGAGTGAATTTATTTTTATATAGAACGTTTTAAATTTTCTATTATAATAAAGCTTTTATTATTAAAAACTAAACTCTTTTAGAAATCCAAGCAACAATCTTTGAATTTATTGTATGAATCTTTCATCCTTGAGTTTCGTATGAATTGAAAGGACTTATCGTATAGTCTTGCTATCTATTTTTGTGTCAATGAAAGTTTAGATTAGGGGAAGGCTCGTACCCTTAAAAGATCAGGGAAGACCACCAACCTCAATGAGGATTTTATAGTGGAGTTTACATAATACATATCGCCCACCAATAGCGGAAATTTTAGAATCAAACCCAAGCCACAACAAGTGTGAGCGAAAGACTTGAATATATGTGCGAACCCTTATGGGCAGTTTTGCTATCTTTAACCTTTTCCAAAATTATGTTTATTTCATAAAATATCTTTTCGAAAGTCTTTTTCCAAAATATTAATTTTCTCTCTTTAATAAAGTTTTTTTATTTATAAAAATAATTATTTTTAATTCAGGCAACAACCGATTACGTTCATGTATGGTTCTTCCTTATTTAAGTATCACATGAATTGTAAGGATTTGTCATATAGCTTTGCTATCTTGAATCTTTTGCATGAGTAAATTTGTTTCAAAATAAGACCTCTTTTAACTAAAATATTTTCAAAATAAAATATTTTGAAATTTTTAAATCAATCAACACCCAATATTTTAAAGAATTACGTAGCTTTGAATTCCTCATGACACCATGAGATAGATTTGAGCAACATCTCAATAATGTTAGGTCAAAATCAAATGTTCCTATTTTATTTTCTTATTTTTTTTTTTTTTTTTTCAAATAGAGTAAAATAAATATTTTAAAGGTTATAAAAAGTTGCAAAGTTGACTCAGGGTAACCGCCTTAGGACAGGGATTTTGCAGAGTTTAATCTCTATCATTCCCTATGCACAACCAATACTTCTGGTTCCAAGTCTGATTTCAGAGACATGTTTTCCCTTTATAAAATTAGTGACGACTCTATCCTATTTTCTCTTTATTTTTCATCATTCATGTCGCAATCTCAGTCATGACAGTTATTAAATCTGTTTTTAGTCATGACATATTGTATAATCAAGTTATTTGAAATACTGTTAGAATTTAATTAGAATGCATACAGTGTAAAGGTTTTTACACTTCAACAAATCATGGATTTCCATATCATTAAACTTTTTTGACTTTCGTAATAAACACCTTAAAAGTCATACAAGTGGTGATGTATGGTAAGATGACATGATACACCATTATGGACTACTAACTAACGTGATAGGAATAGAGATGACCAAGTCAGCATTAAGGTTTAGTTGCATGAGATTAAGGGTAGAGGATTCTATCGTGACTTAAGGATGATTGTTGAATAGGTGTGATGTGTGTCATTGACTGTTATTATACTATATGCTATGATTCCTTTCCACTTTGATGATAGAACTATTTCTTATCCCCTATATTTTCTGTATGTTGTATTTTATTATTATGTGATCGTACGAGAAGACCCCGTGGAGGAACCAGTTGCTGAGGAGTTGGACGGAACTCCGTATGAACCTTATGTAGGAGGACGAGCCGTGGATTCTAGTGGTAGAGTTTAAGTGTTATGGCTCGTGTGTCGTTAGACGTTTTATATTTTCGCTAATAATATGCACCTGCAAGGGATCCTACTGATGAGATACCCTAGACAGTGTTTAAATACTCTGATGAATAAACATATAGTGTGTATGTATGCTATATTATATATATATATATTATGATTTAAATTTAATACGTTGTATGTTTATATTTAAGTTTTTTATTTTTACGTATTTCGGATTATACGTTACGTTAAGAATGCGAGTAAGTGTTTAAATAAATAATTAATGGCACAACGGGGCACAACGGGGTGTCTCACGAAACATCTCGGATAAACAACATAAACTAAGAAATCTTGGACTACGAGTAGCGGCTCCTCAGAGACACTCCTCAGCAAGCTGATCACCGTCCACTGCATAACCAATAAATACATGCAAAGCAAACACAAAGACGGGGAGTAAGAAACATATATATGAACATAACAGCAAGGAAGCAGTTAGCAAGAAGAGCATACGTCATACAAACATAGCATGCTATCACAAATCATCATGCATAACACATATACATCATCCATAACAGTTCAATCAATGTATGCTATGCGGTGCAACTCTACTCCACTACTCCATTATGCATTTAGATCCAATCTACCTCAGAATGTTAACTTCGGAGTTACATATCCACATTGGCCATTAAGCACCAATGCCGGCAATTCATCAAACAATGGGTGAACCCCTTGGATAGCCGACGCTCCTTACTCTCGGATGCGGCGCCGCGGTGGACTAGATCACTCTGATCACCGTGGATGGCCAGATCGCCTTACTCTTCGATGACCTCCTCTATGCTGAACATCCCCCATAAACATCTCCGATGCGTGAATGCATGATCAACACAACACACAACCAACAATCACCACCTCCGCTTGGGCCACAAGGCTACCCAAGTTTTATCACCACCAACACCTCAACCACTTGGCTATCGAGGCCCCTTTGGCCACTAGGCTACCAAGGTTCAACGTTATCTTTAATCTTTAAACTTTTATCTTTTAACACTCTGGTCCTTAAGCACTAGATCAACACCTCGACCACTTGGCTATCAAGGCCCCATTGGCCACTAGGCTACCAAGGTACAACATCATCTTTAATCTTTAATTAACACTATGACCAATAAGCACAAGAGCTCAACACTATGACCAATAAGAATCAAGGCCCCCTTGGCCACTCGGTACCAAGGTACTGCATTATCTTTAAGTTATCTAACTTGTCTTTACTTCGTTTGGTGTCTTATTTCATTATTGGGAACGTTTGGGGTGTAACGCCCCTGTTTCTGTTTCAGTGTACTGTTCTGTCTAGGGGAGCACGGTTGTGTTGCCCGCCAGCACGGCGTGCTGAACTTTAAGTTGAGCATGGTTGTGCTCGTTAGAGCATGGCTGTACTGATCTGGGCAGAAAGGGTTTAGGAACCCTTACTATGTTTCCTAAGGCATTCAAGGATCAATCCTATTGGCTTTTAACTATCCATCAGTCCTCAGTTTCATTAGTCTTAATAGATCTCCATGTCTTATCAAGGATCAATCCTATTGGCTTTTATAGACACTAGCACGTGTGACTTTTCTCCCAAACGGACTAAAAAACTTCAAAGGGTTCAAAGGAAGGGAAAGGGAAGAGGTTTATGTCACACAAGGATTGCCCAAAGTGCCAAAAACTTGTTGCCTTAAAAACATATGTCTTTAAGCTTGTGCAAATATACACAAATCACAGCAAGTAGTATAGAAAGTAAGTCAGATATCGTTCCCACGAGGATTATAATGCTGTAGCAAAATTCCAATTTAAACTATATGCTCTTGAAGTTAGATTTGGTAACAAAAATTGGTTGTGTGTGCAAGGTAAACATAATATAGCCTTGTGAAAGTTAAAGTTTCAGAAGATAAGATTGGAAAGAGTTGTGTTGTCAAGTATGAGAAAACAACCCTAGGTATGCTCTTTCATAAATCTTGCTTAGCTTATATTATGCTCTGCTTATTCTCCAGCATTTAACTCCAGGAAGTAAATATGTGTTTTCCAACACTTAAAGATCAAGTTCATTAAATGCTTTCTATTCCTAGTTTCAAATTAATTACAACATCTTCTTAATGAGCATGTTCCAGTTAGTTTAAGGACTTCAATAACTATTCCTAGTTTATTCAACACCATTTAATTTTCCAATTAATGGTTTCATCCCTATCCTTTGTCCCTTTCCACTCTACTTAATTTTTCCAAACCAAGTAAGCTCAATATTTAATTAAGTTGATTAGTCTTAACTAAACAACAATCAGTGCATGATAAAGGAAAATGCAGAACATAGCATTGCATTAAAATCAGCTAAGCATTCATTACAGAAGCATACCTAAAGCTACATCAAATTAGCTCATGCTGAGCTTAAGTAAAACATAAACTACAAATAAGACAGAGTTCATTACAATGGTAGAGAAAATGAAAATGGCAGAAGCAAGAAGGTTGAAGATGAAGAGCTCGGCGCTGCTCACTCCCCTAAGTCAGACAACAAGGTTATGTCATAAAAGGTCTCTCCTTTTTAGGGTTTCCAAGGTTTATATTCCTCTACCCTCTTTCATTCCTTTTTGGGCCAACATTTAACAATATTAAATTAGGAACCCTGGCCCATTTCCAAATGTGTAGGAGCGCTGATCCCTAGGCACGTGGGCTCCACAATGCAGAGGTACAAGCGCCTGTGAGGAGAGAGAAAAGGTGTCCACATCAGCTTTGTCCTCTTGTGCAGAGCTTCTGAAGTTCAACTTGCTGCAACAGTCAAGGATCCCTTACTTGATGCTTCGTGCATGCTCCAGTAATTCTCTGCATAAGCACACAGAAATACATGAGACAATGATATAGCATTATAAGAGCACATACTGATAACCATTTGACTCAACCACAAATATTTACAAACTTGCATATTTATTGGCAAAAACAGAGACTTATACTTAAAGATAGCAACAGATGAGAGTAAAAAGGTAATGAATAACTCTTTTTTCAAAGAGTTATCACACCCTCAAACTTGAACCATTGCTTGTCCTCAAGTAATGCAAAAGTGAAAATAGGGCAACAAACAAATCTGCCCACTGAATGGCATGCATGGCTCACACTGTTTTTCTTTTCTTTCTTTTCAAAACACAGAATTCTACACTTTCAATCATAATAAAACACTCTTTCTATCATACACACATCAACAAATATCACAAAACTGGTCTAAATTCAGATTAGCACATGCTGTAGCAAATTCACTCAGAACAGTTGTTTCTGTTTCTCACCCTCTCATTAGAATTTCACTCTCAACACAAACATACATCTCTGATTTAAGCTTGATAAAGTTCTATCACAATCAAAACAATACAACATTGCACACAGCAAGAGGGCTTTTATGGTTGTAATGGGGCTTAGACAGGTGAGATTAAAATTTTGGATAAATAGCTAATCACGAGGTAGAGCAAAAGGCTGCTTTTCAATTTAGCTCAACACTCCAAGTGTTTCTACAACTTCCAACTTTTGGTCTTTGCCTTTCTTTCCCTTCCTTTCTAAAACCCACACTTTATTACTTTTGTTGAGAGCAATGAACAATTCTTGTTATATTTTCATGATATACAGTGTTCTTTTGCTCTCATTTTTCAATTTTTAAATTCTTTTTTTAAAGGAAAATGCAGCTTCACATTCTGTGTATTCTTTATTCCTTTGCTGCTTTCCCCATTTGCAGTTTTCTATACATTAGTTGTACAGCACAGCACCCCCAAACTTAAGTTGGTGCTTGTCCTCAAGCTACCCCCAAACTTGTTTCAAAATATAGCCACAAAAAGCATCCTTAAACTCTACCTATTCAGGTATTTTTGTTTTTCTAGTTAAGGGCTTATAATGTGCTAGTTATCGCAATAAAGGGCTAAGGCTCAAAGGGCAACACTATGGATATATGTATTGAGAGGGTTGGCTGTTACGGCTCTAGCTAAAATAAAGAAAATTCAAGAAAGTGCCTCAAGCATAAAGTGTGTGCAAACAGTGTATATTCAGATTAAACAGAACCAGAGCAAGCCTTACAGATAATGCATGAGTGTGATGTATATGTGCAGTGTAGTTCTAACACTCAAGCTCACGTTTAGTGGTCATGCTGCAGCACATGTGTCCTCTTAACTAAACCAATGGTGCAGCAAAGTTAACAGTGTGTATTCTGTAACACCCTGTTTTTCCGTTAAGTGCTTTTGTATGCTTGTTTGGTTGGTTAAGCCTTAAAACTTTGCTTGAGGGCTAAGTGGGACTTCTAGGCTTGAAATCCCTTCTTTTAGGCTTGTGTCTTGTGACTTTTTGAGTCACAAGCACGGCCGTGCTTGTTAAGGAGCACAACCGAGCTCGTTGTGAGTGAGCGTCTCGTTGAGGCTGAGTTGAGCACGCCCGTGCTCAACAGTGAGCATGCCAATGCTTAATGGCAGGACACGCTTCACAAGCACTAAGTTGAGCAAGGTCGTGCTCAAGGAGGAGCACAACCGTGCTCAAGTCTGTGCTTTTAAATATAGCATTGCATAAAAATCAGCTAAGTATTCATTACAGAAGCATACCTAAAGCTACAGCAAATTAGCTCATGCTGAGCTTAAGTAAAACAGAAACTACAAATATGAAAGAGTTCATTACAATGGTAGAGAAAATGAAAATGGCAGAAGCAAGAAGGTTGAAGATGAAGATCTCGATGCTGCTCACTCCCCTAGGTCAGACAACAAAGTTATGTCATAAAATTTATCTCCTTTTTAGGGTTTCCAAGGTTTATATTCCTCTACCCTCTTTCATTCCTTTTGGGGCCAACATTTAAGCACGACTGTGCTCGTTAGAGCATGGCTGTCCTGATCTGGGCAGAAAGGGTTTAGGAACCCTTACTATGTTTCCTAGGGCATTCAAGAGTCAGTCCTTTTGGCTTTTAACTATCCATCAGTCCTCAGTTTCATTATTCTTAATTGATCTCCATGTCTTATCATCATGGGGAATTAATCCTTTAATTCCAGCTTCATTATTAATGTCCATAAAACACTCATGAGCCAGTCCTAGGGTCTTTAACTAAACTTTTGAACATAACCTTGCCTCTTATACTATATTCATGTCTTATGAACAAACTGGGAAAACATCCCTTAATTCTTAAACATCATTATTATCGTCTTTAACTTTCTTATAACCTTATTAATAAGACCTATTATTTGAAATAGATAACTATAAACACGAGAAGGGGGGTTGAATTGTGTTTATCAGAAATTAAAATAAAGTTGAAAACTTTTCGCACACAGAAGTTAGGTTCGGAAAGGTGTAAAAAGGTTACACAGACAAGTCACCTGTCTGTTGTATCTTTACAGAAAACCACACAAGCACACAGATGAAAAACAAGTTTGAAAGACACACTTTTAACCCCTTAGTTAGAATGCAGATGATATATAATCAAAACAACTAAAGAGATTAAGGGAAGAGAGATTAACACAGTGATTTATCCTGGTTCACTCTTTAACACAAAGAGCTACGTCCAGTCCTTGGCAGCACCAAGATTTATCCACTATAACTGATCAGGTTATAGACTCCAAGTATTGTTTGCACACCTAGCCTCTTCAGGCTCCAAGACAAGTATTCTTTGCACACCTAGCCTCTTCAGGCTCACTCAGATTTGTTTGAGAAATTTGGTTTGTAATAAATACAATTACAGACAGACAGATCTTTCACTAACACTCAGAGAGTGGTTTAAATGTAAAGCTTAGGAAAGTCTGCGTAATAACTTCAAATGATTGAAGAATACAGATAGAATAAATGAACAGAGTAATGGCTCTTTAATGCTTTGTAATCTCTGATGTGTTCATCTTCAATGACTTCTATATTTATAGCCTTCAAACATTTAATATCCGTTAGAGACATTCCTTGCAACGATGGCTTCAAGCAGAGCTTCATTAAATGCAATATAGTCGTTCTGGGCAGCCATTAATGCAATGGAAACGTTGGTTGTACTCTAACATGAAAGATAATGGCTTTATGCATCGTGTAGTAGCCATATCAGAGTTGTGCAGAATGCTTTTGTACTTTTTCAGAGTACATTTCCCTTCTTGTGTAATAACCGAAAGTACTAGGGAATAAAGCATGTTGGAAACATTCTTTAACTGGAAGTTTGTCTCTGACTTCCTAGGTTGCTTAAGAGAATAACCTTCTGAGTATCTTGATAAGCATGAGAGAGAGATTCAGAGTCTTCTGCATGAGGGGACAGCTTCCAAAAGCTTCGTGTACTTCGAGTTCTTAACAAAGAACCTTAGACGAGTATGAGAGCAGAGCAGAGACAGGTTGAACCCAATTTGTACAAGGTCAATAATCCCAGTCAGCAGACAGGTTGACTTTTTGCTTATCCAGACAGGTTGTTACTTAGGTAGACAGACAGGTGAGTTTTGCTATTTTCTGATCTGTACACTAAGTAGACAGGTTAGCAATCACAAAATAGGTTAATTAAATCATTAACCAATGTTTAGTTTTCATCAAAACTTAGGGAAATGCACACAGACATTTTAGAGACTTAACATTATTTAATTAGACTCTTATTAACATCAACGTTCATCTCACAACATCAAACAAACAGCCAAATCAATCATCCATGGCAATATCATCATCAAATCATAACAACACCATTATCATCATTATGAATATCCATTCATGGCATCATTAAACATCATTCACAAATAGGCATACCAATAACAAATAATCATACATCATCATGAAATAGGATAGCGAATAACAGTTAACAAACAAGTACCATTTAAACAATTAGCAAACTGATAGGGTCATGGGTTAACCCTTAATCTTACGCTACCCCCAATGCCTACATGTTCATACTATCCCTTCTTCCCATACCTGGTATGAAGATTCCCAACAACGACGATGCAGGCAAACTAAACACGTTCCCTCGAGCGGCTCGATGAGTTCCTCAAGCCTTGGCCAAACACAAACATGATTAACCAATTAATCCCCAAATCACAAAAGGAAAAGGAGATTAAAGAGAGGGATAACCAATTTACCTTTATAGACACTAGCACGCGTAACTTCTCTCCCAAACAGTTTCAAGAACTCCAAGAACTTCAAAGGGTTCAAGGGAAGGGAAAGGGAAGAGGTTTCTGTCACACTAGGATTGCCCAAGGTGCCAAAAAGAGGGTATTCACTTGAAACCGTCGTAGACTGCTCTCTATTCATAACTTTAGACCCGAGAACAAAGATTGAGGCGCGAGGCCTACTAAACAAACGAATTTGGCTAAAACACCTGAAATAAGACTTGTAAATAACTCTCTTAGCTTTCCAACGCATCAAAGATCACCTCAATCGGATATCTAGAACTCAAGATAAGGCCAAAACGGTGAAACAAGTTACTAGGACTCTAAAAGGAATGAACATTTCTAAGGCTAAACATCCCCAAACATAAACTTAGACATCAAAAACAATATAAAAAGCATATACAAACATAAATATATAACATATATAAACGCATTAAGCTTATTTAGGAAAAACGGGGTATTACAATTCTACCCCCTTATAAAAATTTCGTCCTCGAATTAATTTCTATCCCCTCGATTAAAAAGGTGCGGGTATGCTTCCACCAATAAGGCACATACCCTGTCAAGTCCTCGGACTCGGAGGCTCCAACTCCACTAAGGGTGAAGACTCTCCGGGGTTCTTATTACTAAGCATCATTATCTATAATAAATATAGATAATTCAAATAAGAGTACACAAAAAACTCGTAATAGACTTATACCACGGCCTGATAGGACAGACCTGCTCTGATACCACTAAATGTGACACCCTCTACACCGCATGAATTTATAAAGCAATAACATAGAAGGGAAATAAAATAAATACATGCATATCATTTATTATAAAATGAAAACAACAACGGGTAGAGTATACCACATTGTAACAAAACGTCATAACGCGGAAATAGATATAAAACATGTTTTTAAAAAGAAACACATAACAAACATAACGAAACCCAACCCCGATGTCACATTACAGAGCTGGTATAACCATAGTCGAAAACATATAGGATAAAAAACATAAACAAATAAATCCTGGACTACGAGTAGCGGCTCCTCAGAGTCACTCTTCAGCAAGCTGATCACCGTCCTCTACATAACCAATAGATACATGCAAAGCAAACACAAAGACGGGGAGTAAGAAACATATATATGAACATAACAGCAAGGAAGCAATTAGCAAGAAGAGTATACATCATACAAACATAGCATGTTATCACAAATCATCATGCATAACACATATACATCATCCATAACCGTTCAATCAATGTATGCTGTGCGGTGCAACTCTACTTTACTACTCCATTATGCATTTGGATCCAATCTACCTCAGAATGTCAACTTCGGAGTTACATATCCACATTGGCCATTAAGCACCAACGCCGACAGTTCACCAAACCTTGGGTGAACCCCTTGGATAGCCGACGCACCTTACTCTCGGATGCTCCACCGCAGGGGGCCAGATCACTTAGATCATCGCGGACAGCCAGATCGCCTTACTCTTGGACAACCTCCCCTATGCTGAACATCCCCCACTAACATCTATAATGCGTGAATGCATGAACAACACAACATACAACCAGCAATCACCACCTCCACTTGGGCCACTAGGCTACCCAAGTATTATCACCATCAACACCTCAACCACTTGGCTATCGAGGCCCCCTTGACCACTAGGCCACCAAGGTTCAACGTTATCTTTAATCTTTAATCTTTAAACTTCTATTTTTTAACACTATGGTCCTTAAGCACCAAATCAACACCTCGACCACTCGGCTAACGAGGCTCCCTTAGACACTAGGTTACCAAGGTAAAACATCATCTTAAATCTTTAATTAACACTCTGGCCAATAAGCACCAGAGCTCAACACCTTGACCAATAAGCATCAAGACCCCCTTGGCCACTCGGTACCAAGGTACTGCATTATCTTTAAGTTATCTAACTTGTCTTTACTTCGTTTTGTGTCTTATTTCATTATTAGGAACGTTTGTGGTGAAATGCCCCTGTTCCTATTACAGCGTTATGTTCTGTCTAGGGGAGCACGGTCTTGTTGCCTGCCAGCATGGGCGTGTTGAACTTTAAGTTAAGCACGGGCGTACTGACTATTAAGCATGACTGTGCTCGTTAGAGCATGGTTGTACTGATCTGGGCAGAAAAGGTTTAGGAATCCTTGCTATGTTTCCTAGGGCATTCAAGGATCAATCTTATTGGCTTTTAACTATCCATCAATCCTCAGTTTCATTATTCTTAATTAATCTCCTTGTCTTATCATTATGCGGAATTAATCATGTAATTCCAACTTCATTATTAATGTCCCTAAAACACTCATGAGCCAGTCCTAGGGTCTTTAACTAAACCTTTGAACATAACCTTGCCTCTCATACTATATTCATGTCTTATGAACAGACTGGAAAAACATCCCTTAATTCTTAAACATCATTATTATCGTCTTTAACTGTCTTATTAACCTTATTAATAAACCCTATTATCTAATTAGAGTCTTATTAACATCAACATTCATCTTGCAACATCAACCAAACAGCCAAATCAACCATTCATGGCAATATCATCATCAAATCATAACAACACCATTATCATCATTATGAACATATCATTAAACATCATTCACGAATAGGCATACCAATAACAAATAATCATACATCATCATGAATAGGATAGCGAATACCAATTAACAAACAAGTACCATTTAAACAATTAGCAAACAGATAAGGTCATGGGTTAACCCTTCATCTTACACTACCCCCAATGCCTACATGTTCATACTATCCCTTCTTCCCACACCTGGTATGAAGATTCCCAACAACGACGATGCAGGCAAACTAAACACGTTCCCTCGAGCGGCTCGATGAGTTCCTCAAGCCTTGGCCAAACACAAACATGATTAACCAATTAATCCCCAAATTACAAAAGGAAAAGGAGATTAAAGAGAGGGATAACCAGTTTACCTCTATAGACATTAGCGCGCGTGACTTCTCTCCCAAACGGACTCAAGAACTCCAAGAACTTCAAAGGGTTCAAGGGAAGGGAAAGGGAAGAGGTTTCTGTCACACTTGGATTGCCCAAAGTACCAAAAAGAGGGTTTTCACTCGAAACCATCATAGACTGCTCTCTATTTATAACTTCAGACCTCGAGCACGGCCGTGCTCACTTTAAGCATGGCCGTGCTCAATCCTGAGCACGGGGTGAACAAAGATTGCGGCGCGAGGCCTACTAAAAAAACGAATATGGTCAAAACAGTGAGACAGGTTACTAGGACTCTAAAAGGATTGAACCTTTCTAAGGCTAAACTTCCCCCAAACATAAACTTAGACATCAAAAACAATATAACAAGCATATACAAAGATATATATAACATATATAAATGCATTAAGCTTATTTACGAAAAACGGGGTGTTACAACTGGTTTCCTCCTATTGTGGTTGGATCAATGTAAATACAGATGGTCCATCTAAGGGATCTCCTAGACTGGCTGGAGGTGGGGCAATTTTCAGGGATAGAAGTGGTGTGTTGTGCTAGGATGCTTTGCTGAGTTCTATGGAACTTTAGACTCTTTTTCTACAGAGTTGTGTGTTGTTATGTCTGTTCTATGTGTGGCATCTGAGAAAGGATGAACTAGGCAATGAATGGAATGTGCCTCACAATTGATGGTTCAAGCTTTTTCCAATCCAACTATTGCACCTTGGAACCTTATAAATAAGTGGAGAAATTGTATTGGAATGTCCTTGATAAACCTTTGGTTCATCTAGTTTTATGACTAGAAAGACCATAATTTTGATACCAATTATGCGAGTTTAACCTTGTTTTCCCCCCAAATTTGGCTTTATTTGTCCACGAGCAACGTTTTGAGTCGTTGAAGTAATTTTTAGGAATTCTATCTATTTTTAAGTCAAATAAAGCACTGGGTGTTGCTATTTATTTTCATGTTAAAAGTGACGCTCAAGAAAGCATGGAAAATTGAAGAAAACATGCAAAAAGAAGAATTTCAAGGTCTCGCCCCGCGAGCAAGCGCTCACCCCGCGAGCCAGACACGGGAAATCTGAAAGTGTTCTGTCTCGCCCCGCTAGACAGCCTTCGCCCGGCGAGGATTCAAAATTAGATTGGAGCCAAACTTAAGTGCTCGCCCAGCATGCGTGCGCAGCCTACTTTTCCCATAAATAGCTTGTATTTGTGCGAATTTTACATTGATTCCTAGTTTTCTGTGAGCTGCGTCTCGTTTAGGTTTGCACACAAAGTGCTTAGTTTTATTTTATGTTTTCTTTTGATTTTATTATGTTGAAGCACGCTATAAGGAACTAATCCTCTTTTCTAAGGAAGCGATGAAGCCGCTCATGACGGCATAGTGAAACAGTGATGTTTTCTACTCCCTAACTCTTAATTGTTGAGTATTAATTCTGCTTTGTTTGCGTTAATCATATGAGTTCATGGTTAACTAGTCAAGCGTGATGAGTCCGACCGGAGATTCACGCTTTAGGACTTGAATTAAGAACACAAGTTGAATATTGATAGAGATATAATAGGAGATTTGTGCAATCGTTATAGGGAACCAAGAACTTAATGAATCTAACTTGTTAATATTCAAATAGAGATATAGTTGATTGGCATGCTTAGGTGTTTTCTTTTGTGCTCGACCAAGACATTAGAATAATTTAGGGTTCCTAATTGGCATGTAATTGAACCTAGGGGTAGAAAATAATCACTTGGATCTATTGCTTAATCGGGTAGGCGGATTCTTAACCTTAGAACTTTCCCAAATCTTAATCACCAATCTTGATAATTGCTATTGTTTTGATTTTACTCTAGCTTGATAACTGATTTAGATAACTACTTGATCCTCAACAACTTCTCTCCCTTGACTTAGTCAATCCTAACTGTTTCCTTTAAATATTGATAACAATTGGCCACCCAATCCCTGTGTTCGTCCTTGGTAATTAATTACCTTGATTTTTATTACATGCTTCGATCCGTTACACTTGCCCATCAAGTTTTTGGCGCCGTTGTCGGGGATTGGCATAGTCAATTTTTCTTTATTTAAAGGAAATAGTTAATTTGAACAAGCCAATTTTTCATTTTAATTTCTTTTTAATATTTTTATCTCTTTGAATTTCCTTGATTTCACTTGGTCTTGTGAGTTTTTTGTTGTATGCGAGGTACCGTGCAACCGGGAGAATTGATATACGACCAAGAGATTCGTAGGATTGAGAAGAGGTTGAGGAAACAACTTAGGGAACAGAGGAGGCTTGAGGTATTGAGTTCTCTCAATCTTGAAGTGATGGTTGAAGATCAACCACCCGCTTACAAGCCCCTTTATAAGTACACCCATCCTAGCTTGGAGGATTGTACTTCTACTATTGTGTGGCCTTCCATCACGGCTAATGCTTTTGATATCAAGCCGTCAGTTCTTCAATTGATACAATAACATCAATTTGATGGAGGGGTGCATGAAGATCCTCACAGGCATATCTCGCATTTCTTGGAGATATGTGACATTTCAAAGTATGTTGGAGTTTCAAGTGATGCATATCCCTTGCGTCTATTCCCTTTCTCTCTTCGGGATAGAGCAGCGATTGGTTGGAGTTGAACATGGATCACGGAAGCATCACCACTTGGGAGAACATGGCTCAAAAATTTCTTACAAGGTTCTTTCCTCTTCAGAAAGCGGCTCAATTGCAAAAAGCCATTACTTCTTTCAAGCAACATGATGATGAGACTTATAATGAAGCTTGGGAGAGGCACAATGTGCTATTAAGGAGGTGTCCGTCTTCTTTCTTTGATTTGGTGATAAAGGTGCAGAATTAGAAACCCTTGCCAAACCTTTTGGGGTAATTCATGGATTAAACCTATTGGCTTTTACTAAGTCTTCGAACATTAATTCCGTTACTTTTGGCTTAATCTTCATGTTTTATAATTAAGGGGAATTAATCCTTTAATTTAGTTTCATTTAATCATCCCTAAACACTCATGGATCAATCCCTAGGGTCTTTGACTAAACACTTTGGCATAATCCTTGCCCCTTCATTACTATCATTCGGTTTTATGAACAAAGGGGAAAAACCTCCCTTAAATCATTATTAATAGCTTTAATGTTTTATCATTAACGCACTCACAACGTCAACCAATCAACCAATAATTTGATGAATTCGTCATGTTTATAGCAATGGCATATTACCAAACATGTTAACATCATCATCATAGTAACAAGTCTAAACATACCAAACATAAACAGTTAAACATCAAGATATCAAATAGGCATATATAAACATGTTATCAAGCAAATAGGCATATAGACATTTTATCAAACACCAGGTTCATGGGTAACCCTTCGTCTTAAGCTACCCCCACGCTTACATACTCATGATATCCCTTCTCCCCATACCTGGTATGAAGATTTCCCTTTTTACCAATGAAAGCTCTAACTGGTTCCCTTGATTGGCACGACGAACGTCTCAAGCCTTGGCCAACACAAAAAGGTTTACCAAATTGTTCCCAGTTCATGAAAAGGAAAATGGGAATTGAAAGAGGGAAAAATCGTTACCTTACTAATTGGCACTAGCGCGTGGCCTTACTCTTCCAAACACAAATGGAACACCAAGAAATGATTGGGTTCAAAGGAAAAAGAAGAGAGAGGCTGCCGTCACACTTAGGGTTGCCTAAAGTGCCAATTTAAGGGTTTTAGCTTGTAATCCTCATTGACTGCTCTCTATTTATAACCTCATACCCGAGCACGGCCGTGCTCCCCATCGAGCACGGTCGTGCTCAACATGAGCACGGGGTCGTGCTCACTTGAGCACGGTCAGGAAAAAAAGACTGCCAACTTGCATGTTTCCAACAAGGCCGTGCTCCCCTTGAGCACGGCCGTGCTCGTGGCTTCAGCAGCCACTGGGCACTCCAAAAGAGCATGGGCGTGCTGATACATGAGCACGGCCATGCTCATGCATCAAGAAGGGATTTTCAGCTTAGAAATCCCACTTAGCCCTTTCTAAACATTCCTAGGCATACTTCTAACAACCAAACATGCAAACAAGCATAAAGAAGCGCTTAACGAAAAACAGGGTGTTACATCCATGGGTGATGTAAGTGCAGCATCTCCCTTGACTAGCTCTGCTTCATGTTATGATACCAAAACATACAGAGAAGGGGATAAGAAGATAAGAAACTATACTATCACCATGCAATGGAAAAGGATGCATAGCATAAAACACAATAATAGAACAAAGACAAGCAACAAATATAGAAAGCAATCATCCTCGAATTATTGTATTGTCATCTACCCTGAAGCACTCATGCAACTAAGCCTGGATGCTGACGTGCCCACCTATAATCCTGTCACCATCCCCCATTCTTGTTAGTGATGTTAGTCAGTCGTCCAACTGACTCGTCCATCAACGCCAGTGCACACCCCCATTCCCGTTAGGGCACTCATTCAAAGAATGACACTATTCCCCCATTCTCGTTAAGGAATAGCTGCACAAAATAAAAGTATCCCCATTCCCGTAAGGATACGGGACGACTCGGCAAGGACTACAAGAGTATCACGATAGTCTCCCCCAGACACAGTTTCATAATTGGTGTAAAATGGAAAATTTGGGGTTTTAAGAGGAATTGGGGAAAATGAGATTTGCTTATAGAGTCATGAAATTAGTTTGGGGAAACATCAATTGATAGTCCCAATTGCATAAAGACATAATTAATTTTATAATTATAAACTAATTTCAAGAGGAACAAAATTGGGGCTTTAGGGTTCATAGAGCAATTTGGGGAAAACTTATTCTAACCAAAGAATCATGAAATTAATACATGAAAATGCTAAATTACAATCCCAATTGCATAAAATAAGGTTCAATTTCAAAATTGAAAATTGAAATTAAAGGGTTAGGGTTAGGGTTTGTAAACTGATTTGGGGATTCTTGAAATTAGGCAAAGTAAAGTGAGAAAATCACTCACCCAACAAAGAGGGAGAAGGAGACGGCGGAGATGGGGTGGTGAGCGGCGGACGACGCCTGCGACAGTGGCGGTGGGACGGCGAAGCTTCGTTTCTGTGATGAAACATAACCAAACAATAGAGCTGATCTTCAAATAAGAGAAAGAAGTCGATGAAGGAGGTGGAAACCACCATCAATGGCGGATGAAACTCGAAGACGGCGGCACACAGTGGCGGTGCAAAATGGACCAAACGCGCGGTTGCAAGGCTAGGTCGCATGGCTGGTGGCAATGGCCGACGGTTCCCCTACGACGACGGCGGTGCGGCGGTTCAATGGCTGCAGGAGGGCGGCGCCGGCTAGAGAGAAGGAAGGAGGAAGGAGATGAAGTGGGGAGGTAGAAGAAGAAATAGAAGTGAAGGGTGGATGGGGCATCGGGTTCTGTCTTAGAAATAGGAAAGAAAAAAAAAACTGATTTCTTTTTTATTTTTTTATTTTTTTAGTTCTAATAATAGGTATAAAATGAGTGATTGATATTGAGTCTAAAAAATAAATTATACTTGCCCTTGGATCTAAAAACAATGTGTGACAAATATATATATTCAAAATTCAAATTAGAGTAAAGATTGATAGTTGAATTGATCAACTAAGAAAATCAATGATCCCAAATTAATCTCTGATAAATTTTAAACCAATATATTTTCAAATCTAAAATTAAACATAATAAAGTCTAAAAATCAATTTCTTTCAATCATATTATTTAAAATATTTTTATAAACAAATAATAATAATGACAATAGCGTCATATTATTGCCATGTAAGTGTGTATACACTGTAGTAACGCAGTGTTAACGCACCAGATAAAATAATTTTAAAAGAGTAAATAGAATTACTCAAGATTATGCGTCATAAAATAAACAAAAATTGATGTCCAAATAATTATTATTCCAATAAAAAAATGATATGAACAGATATATTTTACCGATATTAAAAACGGTAAAAACCGTGGTGTTACATGCAACATACGCAGAGCATAAACTAGGCTAAGTAGAAATTACTTGGAAAGCATACCAATAGCTTATTTCTCATAATCGTTTTCAACAACCTTTTTAATCATCTTTATCTTTAACTTTGAGTTATTTACGAAATTTAAATATTGAACATTGTCACAATACACACATTATTTTTGTCACCATTAATCTTAACTATAAAGAACAATTGATCTGAACTTTGGTAGTTGCTACATCATTATAATCCTCGTGGGAACGATCTTATTTACTCTTTACTACTTGCTGCGATTGTGTATACTTGCACAAACTTAAGACGTATGTTTTTAAGGCAACAGGAAACACACAATATAGACACAAATATATACACATCATCTGTTAGAGTGCCAAATGCTCCATCAGTGGAGCTACATTACATAGAAAATATACAGACTCAAATAAGAACAAAGATACATAGAAAAATGATCGAAGAATGTCCACCTGAAACTACCCAAACCGTCTCACAAAATACATCAAAATATGAAAAGCTCTCTGCCTACCGACGCACTGGCTATGCCATACCAACAGTGATATGGGCATCAGGAACTACCCTCTCCCTCGCCGTAACGGCGTCTGTAAACTCGTGGCTCCCACACTGACTTCTCGATACTGGGGACGACAATCATCCGACGATGGCATGATTGGAAGTACAACATATTCATGCGTCATGCACCTTGGTAGACCATACCACATCTACCGGTAGCCTGATAGTTATGGACATTATTCAACATATCGCCCGGAATCTCTCTCTGTCGTGGCTGATACCAAATCCGGGAAGCAGGAAATCTCTACGCAATCCTGAATGGGTCAATCAAAGTTAAGAAGGGAATGCCACCATATCTGATTTAGAGGCTAACAGTGCCTACATACAAGGTAAAGAACTGAGAATGGTCGATCTGCCAGTCGTCCGTATCATGGTATATTAGCTCAATGTTGCCCAGGACCGAGATCCTGGGTGGTTGAGAGATGTGGTAATGACAGGGCGTGTGGTCCTACGGGCCCACCATCGGAGTCCTACTCTAGCTTTAGGTCCTCTGAACATACGTATCCAAACAAAGAAAATAAAGATAGAGGAGATAAGCAACACATCCATCATCATAAGAAGGGGAAGGGACACATACAATAACATGTTAAGTAAACAACATATACAACACATACAACAACCATATCTCAAGTCACATTTTTACATCCTCGGAATCACATCCCTCAAATCAAAACCTATAAGGAGTAACACTCCTATGCATGTTGGCCGATTACTCTCACCTAGGAGTACTGACTCCCCAAGACACTCTCTCAAGAGCATTCCTTTGCTCAAAGAATGTTAGTTAGTTTGTTCAGGTAACTTTTTCGCTCGTCGTGACCAATAAGAGAGTATCACCCTATGAGCTCAACTCCAATAGGGGTATCTTGGCCGCCTCAGAATGTCCTCCTACGACAGGAATACTCAGGGTCCAGACATCGGGATAGTCAAGTTCCAGTGGAGATCACAATACATTAGGTGCAAATTATTGGTCATTGTAAATCAATCCAAACCAGATTACATCCCCAAGGTTCCCCGAACCATCCCTCCTGTGTTCCGTACCCACACTCAGGTACACTACCGCCACCTCGTACACAATGTGCACCTCTACCTCGAGCCATGATCCTGTAAAAGAAATCATTAGCTCATATTTATATGACATATAATATTATATAAAACAGGAATATAAATACTATATGCCATACAAATGTAAACTATCGCGTTTCTGACTCACTACCCAGCTTCTACGCATAGTCGATATCCGATGTGGATTCAACTAAAATGACCAGTACACCCTAACCTCACAGTCTGAACAGAATCAAACTGCTCTAACACCACCAAATGAGACAGCCCGATGTCCCATTAAAGAAAAACCTAATTAACTAAACCTTAATCGTGATATAAGCGTTAAACATACATAACAGAAAAACGAAGGTATTAAAAACTTTAAACATAAAACATATAAACAGAACGTCACACACTATATACATATATGAACAGGTACATAACCAACCATCCTAGGGTATGTTGCACCCTCTACCGCGATGTCCTAGGGTATGTCACAGACTAAAAACATGCATATTATATAATAATAATAAAACTAAGGTAGAAGATACTACATTGTAACAAACTTCTCAATACGGAAATAAAACAAGTTTTTAAAGAAACATAACTGGAAAACATAAACTCAACCCTGATGTCACATTACAGAGCTGATATAACCGAAATCTGGAAACACATCAGATAACAACATAACTAAAGATAAATCCTAACTACGAGTAGCGGCTCCTCAGAGTCACTCCTCAACAGACTGCTCACCGTCCTCTGCATAACAAAAAGGTACATGCAAAGCAAACAACAAAAGACGGAGAGTAAGAAACATGTGTAAAACACAATGGCAAAGGAAGCATTTAGCAAGATGAGCATACATCACAGTCAAGCATGTTATAACATAACAACATACATAACATATTCATCTCATTCTCATCATATCAACAATGTATGCTATGCGATGCGGGACTACTCTATTACTCCGTTATGCATGTGGATCCAATCTACCTCAAGAAGACAACTTCGGAGTTACATATCCACATTGGCCATTAAGCACCAACACCGGCAGTTCACCAAACCATGGGTGAACTCCTTGGATAGCCGATGCACCTTACTCTCGGATGCACCACCACAGGGGCCAGATTCACCTAACTCTCGGATGAATCACTGCGAACGGCCAAATCACCTTACTCTCGGACGACCTCCCCTATGTCGAACATCCCCGCTAACATCTCCGACGTGTGAATGCATGAGCAACAACAACACATAATCAAACAATCACCACCTCCGCTTTGGCCACTAGGCACCAAGGTTTTATCACCATCAACACCTCGACCAATAAAGCATCGAGGACCCCTTGGCCAATAAGCACCAAGGTTCAACGTCAACAACACCTTGACCATTAAGCATCAAGGCCCCCTTGGCTAATAAGCACCAAGGTACAACAACGTGCGGTAACCCATCGTTACCGTATTAACATCTTAATGCTTTATAATTATCTCATTCAGTCTTCTTTAATTCAACTAACTTGTCTTTACTTCGTTTGGTGTCTTATTTCATCATTGGGGACAATTGGGGTGAAACACCCCTTTGTTCTGTAGTTCGCGTCTGTACTTTAAGTTCCGCACGGTCGTGCTGTCTGTTGAGCACAGTCGTGCTTAAGCAGTGCCGCTAATTCAAATTTTAAAGGGAAGCACGGGCGTGCTTCCTTTTAAACACAGCCGTGCTTACTAGAGCATGGTCGTACTGTCTAGGCAGAAGGGGTTAGAACCCTTGCTAAGTTTCCTAGGACATTCGAAGATCAACCTATTAGCTTAAACTACACCATCAAACATTGGTTTCGTTATCCTCGATTAATCTTCATGTTTATTATTATTGGGGATTGATCCTTTAATTCATGTTTCATTATTAATGTCCCTAAAACACTCACGAATCAATCCTAAGGTCTTGGTTAAACCTTTGAGCAATAACCTTGCCTCTCATTACTATAGTTCATGTCTTATGAACAATTTGGGGATTAGTCCTTTAATTCCAAGTCTTATTAATAAGCCCTATTAATTAATTAGGGTTTTATTAACGTGAACAACATCAAGCTCAAGCACACATTCATCCATGGCATGGCAACATCATCATCAACATTCATTCATGATACGGACATCATCATCATCAATCATTTGTGCATGGCATAAACACCATCATCATCAAACTTTACAAATAAATATGCCAATTACAATTAAACATAGCTAGACATATAGCAAGGCACATATAGACAAATAGCAAGCAATAGGGTCATGGGTTAACCCTTCATCTTACGCTACCCTCAATGCCTACATGTTCATACTATCCATTCTCCCCATACCTGGTATGAAGATCCCAACTATTGACAACGAAAGCAATTTACTCTTGATCCCTCAGATGGATCGATGATTCCCCAAGCCTTGACCAAACAAGAAAAGAACAACCAATTAATCCCTATATCCAAGAATATAAAAAGAGACTAATAGAAGGATGACAACGTTACCTTAATCGACACTAGCGCGCGTGACTTCTCTCCCAAACGGACTCAAGAATTCCAAGAACTTTAAATGGTTCAAGGGAAGGGAAAGGGGAGAGGTTACTGTCACACTAGGATTGTCAAAAGTGTCAATGTGAGGTTATACTCGAAACTCTCATAGACTCCTATATTTATATAGCTTCAGACCCGAGCACGACCATGCTCCTACTAAGCACGGGAGTGCTTAACATGGGCACGATCGTGCTTCCATAAGCATGGGGTCAGCAACATTAGCGTCAAAAATGCGTGTTTCCGACAGGTGGTGCTCCCCTTGAGCACGGCTGTGCTTGTGGCTCAAACAACCATAAAGCACGCCAAACAAGCACGAGCGTGCTGGTACATGAGCACGGTCGTGCTCATGCACCAGAAAGGGATTTCCACTATAAAATCCCATTTAGCCCCTTTTTAACATATACAAAACATAACCAAACACTTATAGCTTTTACATGAAAAATGGGGTATTACAATTCCACTCCCCTTATAAAAATTTCGTTCTTGAAATTTCTACTCACCTCGATTGAAAAGGTGCGGATACGCTTCCAGCATCTTGCTCTCCAGCTCCCATGTAGCACTTTCCTCAGTAGCCCCACTCCAAACGACTTTAACCAAAGGTACCTCCTTCTCTCTTAGCTGCTTCATCCTTCGATCCTCGACTCGAAGCGATAGTACCTCAAAAGTCAAGTTCTCTTTCAACTGAATTGTATCGGGTACTATCACATGGCTAGGATCATGAATGTACCTTCGAAGTTGTGAAACATGAAAAACATTGTGAAGTTTGGATCGGAAAGGTGGTAACACGATTTGGTAAGCAACTTTACTGACTCTTTTTAGAATTTGGTAAGGGCCAATGAACTTGGGAGTAAGTTTCTTCGCTTTCATCACTCTACCGACCCCAGTTGTCGGAGTAACTTGCAAGAATACATGATCATCTTCCTGGAATTTGAGACAATTTCTCCTCTTGTCATGATAACTCTTCTGTCTGCTTTGTGCCACTCTCATATTTTCTTGGATCATCCTCACTTTCTCTGTAGTTTCATGCACTATCTCAGGACCTATCACAACATTCTCACCGGGTTCATTCCAACATAAGAGTGTTCTACATCTCCTCCTATACTAAGCTTCATATGGTGCCATCCCAATACTGAAATGGAAGCTGTTGTTGTAGGTGAACTCTATTAGGGGTCAAAAACTTGTCCCAACTACCTGACTGCTCTAACACACAAGCTCTCAACAAGTCCTCTAAGGACTGGATGGTTCTTTCAAACTGACCATCAGTCTGTGGGTGATAAGTTGAACTTAATCTAAGCTTTGTCCTAAAGCCTCATGCAAATTATTCCAAAACCTAGAGGTAAATCTAGAATCTCTATCTGACACTATGCTAGAGGGCACACCATGTAACCTAACTATTTCCTTGATGTACAACCTAGTCAACTTTTCTAAGGGATATTCCATGTTCACAGGGATGAAATGGGCAGATTTAGTCAACCTGTCCACAACAACCCATATAGCATCACAACCAGCTAGAGTCCTAGGGAGTCCAGACACAAAATCCATAGAGATACTATCCCATTTCCATTCTGGGAAACTTAAAGGTTGCAACTTATCTGAAGGCTTTTGGTGTTCTATCTTAGGCTTTTGGCACACTAAGGACGCATAGACAAACTCCGCCACATCCTTTTTCATCCTAAGCCACCAAAACATACACTTTAAGTCCTGATAAATCTTAGTGGCACCTGAGTACACACTCAGTCCACTCCTATGTCCTTCCTCAAGGATCAATTTCCTAAGCTTCGGAACATCAGGTATGCAAACTCTATCCTGAAACCTCAAAACTCCATCACTCCCTTCCTTAAAACTAAGGTCCTTACTCTGAGCAAGCAACTCTCTTTGATTTAAGAGATAAACATCTATCTTCTGACCTTCTCTAATATGATCCATCAAACTGTTGGTAATCTTCAATGTTCCAAGCCTAATACTCTTAGGGGTAACTCCCCACGCTAAGCTCAAGTCTCTAAACTCTTCTATCAGATCCATTTCCCTAACCATCAAAGCCGAGACATGCAAGGTCTTTCTACTTAAGGCATCTGCCACTACATTAGCTTTTCCTGGGTGGTAGGTCAACTGAAAATCATAATCCTTAAGGAACTCCATCCACCTAGTTGCCTCATATTGAGCACTTTTGGTCAAACAGATATTTTAAACTCTTATGATCACTAAAGACATCAAACTTTGCTCCATACAGATAATGCCTCCAAATCTTCAAGGCAAACACTACAGCTCCTAATTCCAAATCATGGGTAGGGTAATTCTCCTCATGGGTTTTCAACCGCCTAGAGGCATAAGCCACTACTTTACCATTTTGCATCAACACCCCACCTAAACCTTGCTTAAAAGCATCGCAGTACACTACGAAAAGTTCACTAGGATTGGCCAAAACTAAAACTAGTGCAGATGTTAACATTTCCTTTAAGGTTTGGAAACTCTCTTCATACTTAGATTCCCACACAAAGAGTTGTCCTTTCTTGGTGAGACGGGTCAAGGCTAAAGCGATCTTAGAGAAGCCCTCCATAAACCTTCTATGGTACCCTGCTAAACCCAAGAAACTCCTAATCTCGGTCACTGACTTTGGTGCTTCCCAGCAGAGCGCCGTCTCTACCTTAGCCGAATCCACGGCTATCCCACCTTTAGAGATGACATATCCTAAGAAACTCATCTCCTCAAGCCAGAACTCGCACTTAGACAACTTAGCATACAACTGCTTCTCTTTAAGGGTCTACAAGACAACCCATAAGTGTTCCTGATGGTCCTCCTTGGTCTTGGAGTACACTAAGATGTCATCTATGAAAACCACCACAAACTTATCCAAGTAAGGGTGAAAGGTCTTGTTCATATAGTCCATAAACACAGCAGGAGCATTAGTCACACCAAAGGGCATAAACAAATACTCGTAGTGACCATTATCATACTAAACGCGGTCTTCGGGATGTCCTCAAACTTAACCCAAATTTGATGGTATCCTGACCTCAAATCTATGTTGGAGAAAACACAAGCTCCTATCAACTGGTCCATAAGATCATCAATCCTAGGGAGGGGATACCTATTCTTAATGGTCACTTTGTTGAGTTTTCGATAGTCGATACACAACCTCATGCTGCCATCCTTCTTCTTCAACAACAACAATGGCGCTCCCCATGGGGACACGCTAGACCTAACGAACTATTTCTGAATCGGTTCCTCCAACTGTTTCTTCAACTCGGCTAGCTCTAAAGGAGACATCCTATAAGGTGTTATGGATATGGGTCCCATTCCCGGTACTAAGTCAATGGTAAAATCAACATCTCTCTCCAGGGGTAACTCATAAACATCCCCAGGGAACACTTCGGGAAATTCTCTCACTATTGGCACATTTCCAACATCAGGGTTGCTCTCTACTTCCAGGGAGGACAACATCATGTAAACTTGGGACTCTTCTTTCATAGAAGCCTTAACTTAGTTGGCAGAGAGAAATCTTGGATCCTTAGACCCCACAGGTGTTCCAAAAACTATGGTTTTATCAAAACAGTTTAAGAGGACATGGTTGGCAGATAACCAGTCCATGTCAAGAATAACATCAAGTTCTTTCACGGGTAAGCATACGAGATCAACTATGAAATTATTACCATCAATGGTAATGAGACAATTCTTGCATGCATGTGAAGTAAGAACAGGCTTATTTGTGGGTGTAGCAACAATTAAATCACACTCAAGAAGGGTCACAGGAAATTTAAGATTTTTGACACATTCATGTTATATAAACGAGTGAGTAGCACCCTAATCAAACAAAATAGCTAAAGGAGTTCCATCAATGAGGCACATACCTTGAATCAAGTCCTCAGACTCGGAGGCCTCAGCTCCACTAAGAGTAAAGACCCTTCCACTAATCTTCAGTAAATTAGCTTGGGATTTCTGAATCTTGCTAGCACTCTGCAGTTCTGACTTTGTTCCTCCACACTCCCGGCTGATGTGACCAGATTTGCCACACTTGAAGCAGATGGCATCAGTCTCCTTACACTGAGCGGTGTAATGATCCTGTCCACACTTGCCGCACCGGATGGGTCTAGGAGCAGAAGAATCCCAACTCCTAAACCTGTTTGTAGAGAATTGGGGCTTCTTGCCACTTTGATTGAAGTTCAGGCCAATTAGAGCTAGACGCTGCTTTCCCTTGTCCTTCTGATCACTCTTCCTACTGCCCTGGGCGTCTGAACTCTTGTAGCTTGCCGCTCTGGATTTGTAGGCATACTCAAAGATCCTACACTTGTTCACCGAAACCGGAAAGACATGGATCTCTTGATAACTGATAGCTTGCTTGATCTCTGGACGCAGACCATCCTCAAACTTTACACACTTGGAGCGATCTCTAGATGCAGACTCCTTAAACTTCGCAGCGTATTCCCCGACGGACATGTTTCCCTGCTTTAAAGCTAAGAACTCCATCTCCTTCTTGTCCCGGATGTCAGCTGGAAAGTACTTTTCCAAGAATATGTCCTTGAAGACATTCTAAGTAACCACTGTACCCTCAGCTTCCATATGCTGGCGACAATTCTCCCACCAATGCTCAGCTTCCTCTATCAGCATGAAAGTCCCAAAGATGACTTTCTGAACGTCCTTGCACACCATAGCCCGAAAGATCTTCTCAATCTCCCGCATCCACAAAAGAGCACCTTTAGGGTCAAAAGCTCCCTTGAACAAAGGCGGGTTGTTCCATTGGAACTTATCCAGACCCTGAAACTCAGCTGGTCCTCCATTGTTGTTGTTATGGTTCTGTCATATTGCATTGGCAAGAAGTGCCAAAGCATCAGCGATAGCTTGGTCGTTCCTACCTCTTCATGCAATTGGTTCCTGCACTTGCCCAAGACAATTATTAAATACAAAGAACCAAGCAGAAAGAATTATAGGTTCTTATTACTACGCATCATTGTCTATAATAAATATAGACATTTCAAACAAGAGCACACAGAAGACTAATAACAGACTCATACCACGACCTGATAGGACAGACCTGCTCTGATACCACTAAATGTGACACCCTCTACCCCGTATGTATTTATAAAGGCATAACATGAAAGAGGTAAAATAAAAACATGCATATTATATCATAATAATAAAACTAAGGTCGAAGATACCATATTGTAACAAACTTCTCAACGCAGAAATAAAACAAGTTTTAAAACAAACATAACTGGAAAACATAAACCTAACCCCGATGTCACATTACAGAGCTGGTATAATCAAAATCCGAAAACACATCGAATAACAACATAACTAAAGATAAATCCTAACTACGAGTAGTGGCTCCTCAGAGTCACTTCTCAACAGGCTACTCACCATCCTCTGCATAACAAAAAGGTACATGCAAAACAAACAACAAAAGAAGGGGAGTAACATGTTTTTATTGTGCAAGAAAAGAACATACAACTTCTACATGCTATTTTAGAAATCCTTCAAGAATAAGTGTTAAACAAATTTGGGTTCCCAAGGGAACATATATTATGACTAACACCAAAAGACCCAACAAAATTTGGGTACCTAAAGCAAATGCTTAAAATCTGTTTTGTAGGTGTGTTTGAGAGCCAAAAGTTCAAATTGGTATCTTGATAGTGGTTGCTCCAAACATATGATTGGATGTATCACAAAGTACTCATTCTTCACTGCCAAACAAGGTGGAAGTGTCACCTATGGTGATAACACTAGTGGAAAATATGCTTTCTACATCACGGATTGTACATCGGTTGCACAAAAACCATTGTATAAAGTAGCACGGTGACATTTTTGTAATAAAATGGACTCTGGGAATAACTTTATACATCGGTTGCAAAAGGAACTGATGTAGAAAGTACACGGAAGCACTTTTGTATTACTCTAAATGACTTTCTACAACGGTTACTTTTGCAACCGATGTAGAAAGTCTAATTTGAAATAACCTACGCCATTCCTGCAGCCTCCACATTCCTTGCACCTTATAGTGCCATTCCAACCTCTGACCTCCGCCAGTCCCCTCCAAGCCTCGTGCCATCCTCCTCCGTGCCTCTACAATCTCATCTCGGTACCCATACACCGCTTTCAGAACCCATTCTCATCATTAACTCAATAGCGTACCCTATGTGTCAACTAGGTTCCCAACAGCACAAACATACAATCCAGACAACCTCAACGGCATCAACGCCAACCACATCTTATCATCATCTCAAAATCAATAATAACTTAACATATTTCTAACATCATAACATCAGGCATCATCATGCATATAAAGCAAACAGCACATATCAATCAGCAGTAAACCACCAACATCAATAAACAGCAACAAACAATCTCAGCATATGCACGTAAAACAATAAACAGTCCTATATCGATAAGCGTGCCGTAACTAAATCCAGTATACAGTTTCAAAATCAGTTTCATTAGGGATTTAATTATCGCAAGCTATTCGACAACTAGTAGGGTCTGGGGCACCCTATGCACACAACATAATATACTATGCACACAACATAATATACGATACTACGCTTGCCTCCCCGGCGTGTCAGATACTTTCTCCCCACCTTAGACAGTCGTGACGTGACGCCAACGTCTCGAAACCCGTGCAACTCACACCAACACAGTTGTTGCCTCGTTCACAACGAACTCCTCGGTGCTCCCAATTTCGCCCTGAACACATGGACAGAGTCCCGACAATGTCATAAACCCTAATCTTGCAACAGTTCACAGACAAGGCCAGAATCGAAGCAAGATTCACAAAAAGTGATAAATGGCAATGTCGGCGTGTCGACAAGTTAGGGATTTGACCATTACCTCCATTGTTTCGCGGATCAAAGGTATGTACTTGACCTGCTTGTCTCCCTGAACGCAAATATGTAGTCGGAATCTGAAACGGACGAACAATTCTCTCAGAAACTCAACTTTCTCTCACTAACCAAGCTCTGACCTCCCTCTTCTCAATTCTGGTCGTGGTTGAGAAATGAGGAATGAAGCCATGCAAAGGAAGAAGAAAAAGATAGTGGGGTTAGGTGGTGTGCTGGGCGCTCGAGCGCCAGTCACCCCACGCTTAAGCGTGGATTCCCCCATGCTTGAGCGTGGAACCCTGCTTCTGCCACATGTCCATGCAACTGACACTTGGAGCCACGTGTTGAAACCCAGAACGCTTGAGCGTGAGCCATGCCACGCTTGAGCGTTCTCACTGATGCCGGTTGCCCGATTTCGTGCGTTTCGATGCACTCTGAGTCCGGTTTGCATCCGATTAACCTCAAACTTGATATACTGACTTATTAGTAGTTAACGAACAACATTAATCCATCAAGCACACTTAATCATTGTCCGATTCCTTAATCGAGAAAACGGGGTGTTACAACCTTTGGAGGAAATCGGAAAGGAAAAATGATAGGGATAAGTAAAATTGGTGGTAGACCTCCTTTACCCTATATCTCTAATGTTCTTTTGGATGAAAGATTAAGACATAATCTGCTTAGCGTAAGTCAATTCTGTGATAGTGGATACAATTTCTCCGTTACCAAGAATGCATGCATAGTCAAAGACACAAATGACAAAGTTATCTTTTCAGCAAACATGAAACAAAATCTATATAAGATTGATCTAACTGAACTCTCAACTCAAAGTGTGACCAGCTTTGTGTCAAGAGAGGATTAAAGATGGATCTGGCATAAGAAGTTAGGACAAGCAAGTATGAAACTAATTTCCCAAGCTTCATAAAACTAACCTTATAAGGGGTTTACCTGACATCAGTTTCAAAAAGGATGTTCTATGTGACCCTTGTCGGAGAGGCAAGCAAGTAAAAACTAGCTTTAAGCCAAAATGAAGATGAAAGTTGGATCTTACCTATGCAAGAAGAGCTAAACCAGTTCAAGAGAAATGATGTTTGGACTCTAGTTCCAAGAGTCGAAGACAAGTCAGTCATTGGAACAAGATGAGTTTTCAGAAACAAACTTGATGAAGATGACAATGTTGTAAGAACAAAAGCAAGGTTAGTAGCAAAAGGCTATAACCAACAAGAAGGTATTGATTTCACTGAAACCTTTGTACCTATAGCTAGAATAAAAGCAATTAGAATTCTCATGTCATATGCTGCACAACATAACATAACATTGTTTCAAATGGATGTCAAAAGTGCATTTTTAAATGGCATAATAGAAGATGAAGTATATGTAAAGCAACCTCTAAGTTTTGAAGATATAGAAAAACCTCATCATGTTTATAAGCTAAAGAAAGCTTTAAATGGTTTAAAACAAGCACCTAGAGCATGATATGATAGGCTGAGTTCATTTTTTATGAACAATGGTTTCTCTAGATGAAAGGTAGATACCACCCTTTTTAAGAAATGCTCAAAGAAAGATTTCATTATAGTGCAGATCTATCTTGATGATATTATATTCGGTGCTACTTGCAAGAAGGAAAAGACCAAGGAGTAATCCCAAGAGGAGGAAGGGCTTATTTGCAAAACAAGGTAGAGTATGAGAGCTTGTGTGCAAAATGGGTTCCACTATAAAAACCCAAAATTAAAAACTTCCCCTTATTTCTCTCTTTTCTCTCGATATGGTTCTATCTCTATTCCTCACTCTCTCATTTTCTCTCAAACACTCAAAGTCATTCATCTCCTCTCCACCACCAAGCCATTCGACCACCAGCAACAAACCACATCCACCACTACTCGAACTCATACTTTTATTATTTCTCATGACCATATGCTCCATGCAACTACATCATCTTTAGAAATCTTCATCAAATAAACCATACAACTCCTTCAACCTCTCTTGGCCGAACCATTACCCAAGGAAGAATAACATTATTTTAGTAATCTATACTTTAAAAGCTCCAAATCTCATAAGGGGAAGGTAAGAACTCAACATGCAAACACATTTCCTTATTGATCTCATTCATGAATGTTGATTGTAACACCCCATTTTTTGTGTTAAGCCGTTAAGTGCTTATGTGTGTGCCTTATTTGTTAAGTTTAACCATAAGAGTGTTGTAGGGGGAGCATGGCCGTGCTCGGGTCTAAAGATATAAATAGAGAGCAGTCTGCGATGGTTTCGAGTGAAAATCCTCTTTTTGGCATATTGGGCAATCCTAGTGTGACAAAAACCTCTTCCCTTTCCTTTCCCTTGAACCCTTTGAAGTTCTTGGTGTTCGTAAGTCCGTTTGGGAGAGAAGTCACGCACGCTAGTGACATTAAGGTAAAGGTTATCCCTCTCTTTAGTCTCCTTTTCTTATCTTTGATTTGGAGATTAACTGGTTACCTTTTTGTGTTGACCATGGCTTGAAGAGTTCATCGAGCAGCTCGAGGGAACATGTTTAGTTTGCCAGCGTCGTCGTTGTTGGGAATCTTCATACCAGGTATGGGGAGAAACGATAATATGAACATGTAGGCATTGAGGGTAGCGTAAGATGAAGGGTTAACCCATAACCGTATCTGTTTGCTATTTGTTTAAATGGTACTTGTTTGTTAATTGTTATTCGCTATCCTATTCATGATTATTTATTATTTGTATGCCTATTTGTGAATGATGTTTAATGATGCCATGAATGGATGTTCATACTGATGATAATGGTGCTGTTATGATTTGATGATGATATTGCCATGGATGATTGATTTGGCTGTTTTGGTTGATGTTGTGAGATGAACATTGATGTTAATAAGACTCTAATTAAATAATAGGGCTTATTAATAAGGTTAATAAGACAGTTAAAGACGATAATAATGATGTTTAAGAATTAAGGAATGTTTTCCCAGTTTGTTCATAAGACATGAATATAGTATGAGAGGCAAGGTTATGTTCAAAGGTTTAGTTAAAGACCCTAGGACTGGTTCATGAGTGTTTTAGGGACGTTAATAATGAAGCTGGAATTAAAAGGTTAATTCCCCATAATGATAAGACTTGGAGATTAATTAAGAATAATGAAACTGAGGACTGATGGATAGTTAAAAGCCAATAACATTGATCTTTGAATGCCCTAGGAAACATAGCAAGGGTTCCTAAACCCTTTCTGCCCAGATCAGTACAGCCATGCTCTAACGAGCACGACCGTGCTTAATAGTCAGCACGGTCGTGCTCAACTTAAAGTTCAGCACGCCCGTGCTGGGGGGCAGCACGACCGTGCTCCCCTAGACAGAACAGAACACTGAAACAGGAACAGGGGTTTCACCCCAAACGTTCACAATAATGAAATAAGACACCAAACGAAGTAAATACAAGCTAGATAACTTAAATATAATGTTGTACCTTGGTAGCCGAGTGGCCAAGGGGGCCTTGATGCTAAATGGTCAAGGTGTTGAGCTCTGGTGCTTATTGGCCAGAGTGTTAATTAAAGATTAAAGATGATGTTGTACCTTAGTAGCCTAGTGGCCAAGGGGGCCTCGATAGCCGAATGGTCGAGGTGTTGATCTGGTGCTTAAGGACAAGAGTGTTAAAAGATAAGAGATTAAATATTAAAGATAACGTTTAACCTTAGTAGCCTAGTGGCCATGGGGGCCTTGATAGCCAAGTGGTCGAGCTATTGATGGTGATAAAACTTGGGCAGCCGAGTGGCCCAAGCGGAGGTGGTGATTGTTGATTGTGTGTTGTGTTGATCATGCATTCACGCAACGGAGATGTTAGTGGGGGATGTTCAACATAGGCGAGGTCGTCCAAGAGTAAGGCGATCTACCCGTCCACGGTGATCTAAGTGATCTGGCCACCCGCGGTGGTGCATCCAAGAGGAAGGTGCGTCGACTATCCAATGGGTTCACCCATGGTTTGGTGAACTGCTGGTGTTAGTTCTAACATCCCTGACTGCTTTATGGATTGACGATTGTCCCCACAAACCAACACAGGTCTTTTCAGCATACTTTGTCCTCACTCACATGCTTCATTGGAAAACTTCCCAGGAAGTCACCCATCCCAGAATTGCTCCAAGTCAAGCACGCTTAACTGTGGAGTTCTTAATTGATGGGCTCCTGAAAAGAAGACGCATCTTGTTTTTATAAGTAGTACCAATCAATTCATATAAGTCATCCTCAACTGTGTAGTCCCATATGTAACACCCCAACTCGTGATGCAGTACCTTTTTGTCATGGACAATTTTTAGAGTTTCTTTGAGGTCTACGAAAAGTAAGTAAACACCATTTTCTTAAACTTCCATGGTATAGATTTTAAAGGGTTTTGAGTATGAAATTAAAGAGTAATTATTTGGGTTTTGTCTTCAAAATGAAATTGATGTATTATTGGTGATTAATATTATGAAATTGAATATTTACATAATGGATGATATGATTATTATTATTTGGCATGTCTTTTGTGAATGTGATGCATTAGTGTTGTTTTGATATGAATATGATGAATATTAATGACATGATGTTATGTATTGATGTTATTTTAGAATGACTGTATGATAATATGCGTGTGTTTGGTTATCTCCCCTGGGAAGATATAATCATTTGAGATACCTCCTTCGAGGAGATGGCAAAGGGCCTAACTCGTAGCGATGACAGATTGGTCTAATGAGAGGCAATGGCAAAGGGACTCTCTCAAGGAGAAGGCAATAATGACTATTGCAAGGGTACGAGTACCTCTTTCGTAGAAATGGCAAATGGCCTAACTCGTAGCGATGATATATTGGCCTAATGCGAGGCGATGGCAAAGGGCCTCCTACATGGAGAAGGCAATGTTGGACATTGCAAGGTTGTGGATACTTCCTTCGTAGAGATGGCAAAGGGCCTAACTCGTAGTGATGACAGATTGGCCTAATGCGAGGCAATAACAAAGAGACTCCTATGAAGAGAAGACAATGAGATGTCATTGAACTCATATGTTTGTGTTGTTGATATTAATATATGTGTTGTGATTTAGTTATGTTATTATTTGAATAACTTTGAGATTAAATTATTTTAGAAAATGGCGGATTACCATGGTTGTTTTTTCGGTTACCGTGCCGGCTGAAAGCAACATCTTTTTGAAAATATTTTAGAACTGTGTTTACTTATTGGGATTATGAATCTCATTAGTGGCGTTGTCTTTCAGAGTTTACAGGTGATTAGATAAATGATGCAGCGTCTTGAAGGCGTCTTGAAGATATTAGTTATAGTTTATTTATTTTTTATTTATTTATTTCTTTTGGGTTTATTAGACTCCCACGTTTTGAGGCAAAAACAACTATAAAAGAGTTATGTGGTTTTCATTAATTAATATTTATGAGGCTCTATTTTATTTGGATGTAATGGTTTATTTAGCACCATTATTTTATTTAATTATTTTGAATATACGAGATACTTTTATACTTAAATATATTGTGAAAAATTTTATGACTTGATTATTTAATTTAAATGTTTTAAAAGTTTTTATAGAAAATTAATTTGGGCTACTAATGTAATGAAGGGCATTACACTGAGGATTATATGACATGGTTTAGGCAGAACTCAAAACCTTACCTGTCGATTCCCCAATAGCACCAGGACCCACAGGGTCATGCTCAAGACCTTCTTGATGTTGGGCCCAGCATGCCCACCCAACGTGCACTTCATAATACACATCGACAACCTAGCCCCCCAATTGCTGTAGAAGATGAACCCCTCGAACCGCCTCGACATTCATTTGCATCCACCCATACACAACAACAACATCATGAGCACTTTGACCATCACCGACACACTTTCACATCCAGTGAAGGAGATTTTATTAGTAATCTGTTTGGCATAGATGTTGGATTGTCAGAGTCTGCTCAGGCTTACATGCAAAGTATGTACACGTTTGATGTTCGATCATTCCCCCACCAGGCGAGCACTAATTATTCAATGCCGTATCTCGGGAGGATAGTTCACCCAAATTGAGGGGTTTTGGTTCTTTAGTTAAAAATTGAGTTAGGGGAGGATGTTGGAGCCTTGGATGACTTTGGAGGCTATTCTCTCCTCCTCATCCCTTTCTCCTTCCCTTGCTCCTCAAACTCCTCCCCTCCCTTCTTCTTCCAATTCCCAAACAAACCTTAGAAATGAACTTTTTTTTCTTTCATTTATTTTCTTTCCCCTCGTGTATTTGGTTGATTGGATACTCTCTTTGATTGATGTTATTTTTTTCATAATTATAAAAATTCCATTTTATTCTTGGTGAACCCAAATTCCATTTTATTCTTATTGTGTAGCCTATTTTAATTTAAAAATTTTACAAAAGAAATAACAAAACAAAGTAAAAGTAATGCGGTAATTTTGTAATTTTATTTATTATTTATACAAATATTACAACTAAAATTAAAAAGAAAAAGAAAAACACAATTCAAACAAGTATTGCTCGGTTCAATTGTGAACTGTGATGTGCCAATTGAGCCAGACGAAATGATAGAGGCGGTAAGATGTAAGATGTGACAACGCAGCCTTCACAACACATACTTATAGATTTCATTTTCCTATCATTTAACTTATTTTTTTATATATTATTTTATTTTCAGCATTCGCAGTTCCCACTCTGGAGATTGATTTGAACATAAGCATTCTCGTAAGTGAGGGACACAGATCGTGAAAGCGCTTCTTTAATCTCTGTCTCACATTGCGCCTTTTTCCCTCTCAAACAAAGATCCTTAGCCGAATGCAATGCATTACGCTTCGCTTGGTACCTAAAAATCTTTTATGCTTATGCAACACTCTCTGCATATTCCGTGTTTGAAAGTGTGAAGTAACAACCAGAACAAGTTTAAACCGAGCAAGCAAAAACGAACTACTCAGATTTTACTCACAAAACTAAAATTGATATCAGGTTTCTCTCTCTCTCTCTCTCTCTCACTCTCTCCCTTCTTCGTTTTTGATCTGTGGGTTCGGTACTTCAAAGTTTTAAAATTATTATTAATTTTTTTTTTGTCTCTCTCTGTGTTTCTTTTTTTTTTTTTTGGGTGAAGATCTGATATTCCTAAAGGACCAAAATAGATCTATCGAATGTCTCAAGTTCAGAGCTGCTGTTCGTGTCTCATTTGCAATTGTTAGGGTTTTCGGCTACTGTATTGTGTGAAAATGACTACCAAACGTGCCTACAAGCTACGTATCCTTCATAATTTTGGGTTACATTTGTTTGATCTACGAATGCGTTCTTAAATTTTGGGTCATTCGATTTTAGTTGGTTTCTTTCTGTAGATCTCTGTCCACTGCTTCATGATGTAGATTGGGCTACTTATTTAGTTTTTTATTTTTTTTATTTTGTGATTTTACACTTTACAGTTAGGGTTTTAATTTGGTTGGGTTTTATTCTATTTTGGATTATCTTGCTCGCTTATATCATAAAGTTTGTCTTTATTGGGTCTATACATAGGCCTTTAGCATAAACATTTAGACAGTTTTTGCTGATTAATGCATATTGATTTCCCAATTCAGAGAGTACATGAAACTTCAGTGGGAGGAGCAGCACTCCACCTTAGAGGAGTACTAAATGATTATTTAGGGGAGTACCCTTCAAGATGAGCACTCTTGGGTTATTACGTTTTACATCACTTAATTTTGTTATGCTTTTTGTATTGTTATGTTATATTTGTAAATTGCTGGCAGTCTAGTGGTGGAACCAAATCAAATATAAGAGGGTGCAGATGGTTTAAATATTTAATATTATTATTATTATTATTATTATTATTATTATTATTGTTATTGTTGTTGAGATCCTACATGGACTAAAGACATGGCTAGATAGAGTATTCTTTATAAGGCTTGGATAATTTTCACCTCTTGAGCTAGTTTTTGGGGTTGAATTATGACTAAAGCCCATATTCTAATATGGTATCAAAGCCTATTCTAGCTCTGTTATTAGGCCAGTTAGTCCACTTGCATTTGTCCACGCTCTAGATGTCCAGTCTTGGGGGGCATGTGGGCGTGTGTTGAGATCCCGCATCGATTAGAAACATGGCCAAAGTATTCCTCATAAGGCTTGAGCAATCCTCACCTCTTGATCTAGCTTTTGGGGTTAAGTTAGGCCTAAAGCCCATATTCTAAGAATTATAATAGATGTTCTGTAGATTTAAACAAAAGCATATCAAAATTTTCTATCAACAGGGTATAGTCACAACCCCCAAGAGGATCAATTAGTTGGCCTTGACGAGTTATTTGCAGAGGAATTTGTAGCACATGCTTCCACTGTGAATTGCCTTAAAATTGGAAGGAAGTCATCCAGGGTTCTTGTCACTGGAGGTGAAGATCACAAGGTCAATCTTTGGGCTATCGGTAAACCAAATGCTATACTGGTTCGTCATTTTGATCCCTTGTTCATTACATCTGAATTACTAGTATTAATTTTTTTACTGATTTTTTTATTCCCTGGACAATGGGAAATAAGTATTTCATGCTATTTATGACATGCCTTGTTTTCATGACTTGGCCTTATGTGATGTTTGGGCTTTTGGTGGTAAACATATGATGTGCTTTTTGCCTTCCCTTTCACATTTGTGCAGTAACTGGTGAATATGAGAAAAATGGTGTTTGGGTGGTTTTGCATGAGACTTTAGTGCTGGGTAGCATGGGATTTGGTTCAGTGTCATCATCTTATCTTCATCATCATTGCAATTGCTGTTATTTAGGACTTTTCTACATAACAGTAATTTATGTTTTTACTTATGTTTTTATATTCATATGAACAATATGTATCTGCCACCTGACGTGCACGTCATCAGTGGATTATTTTCTTTTAAACCAATAATTACATTTTTTGATGCGTGTTTGTCCTGCAATCTTGAAGCAGCTCTTGATCATTCATTTAGAGATAGGGAAGACAAGGTCCTGTGTGTCCACATAAGCTTTTACTGGGATTTGGTGTAATTGGTTGAAAGAAAAAGTAAGAATGGCAACAATTAATATTTAATATTAAATTTATGTCATTGCATCAAATATCAGGACGGTGTTGTCTTTTGACATCTTTGTGGTGTTTCTTTCATGGAGCACGAAAGGGATATCCCTCACATATGTTCAAAGAGAATGTATACTTTTATTTTTTTATTTTTCTTTTTCAGTTTATGGGGGAGGTTACACAACAAGCGTAGTCTATACCCTTCCCATAAATCATACCCCATCCGGTCAATGGGATTTGAACCTTGGACCTCCAAGATGGATTACCCAATGCCCAACCATTGGGGTCTTCATTTTGGACAAGTGATTGGATTCTTGCCTTGGTGAATTTGTTTTTATTTTTTGTGATATTATGGGGACATTAATCATATAATCTGCTCATTTACTTTTCTCTTTTTCCTTTATCCTTTAACAGAAATAGAAAGGAAAGTTTATTTATATATTTCTAGTAAGAGTTGTTTCTCCTTATGCAGAGTCTGTCAGGACATTCAAGTGGAATAGATTCTGTAAGCTTTGATTCCTGTGAAGTTTTGGTTGCTGCAGGAGCTGCTAGTGGTACAATCAAACTTTGGGACTTAGAAGAGGCGAAAAGTATGTTGTTGCTTGCCGTTTCCTTTAATGATCTTAAAATACTGATGAAAAGAGATGTGATTAGTCTCATAAAACATATCTGGCATCTTCAATATTTAATTTTAACTCACACTGATAGTTCAACCTTTGGTTTCAATATTTCCTTGGTAGTTGTTCGCACCCTTACTGGTCATAGGTCCAACTGTACATCAGTGGACTTCCATCCTTTTGGAGAGTTTTTTGCATCCGGCTCTCTTGATACTAATCTTAAAATATGGGACATCAGAAAGAAGGGTTGTATTCATACATACAAGGGCCACACTCGAGGAGTAAATGCAATTAGGTTTACTCCAGATGGACGTTGGGTTGTTTCAGGTGGAGAGGACAATACCGTGAAGGTCAGATTGCTTTCCTTTTCATGATATGATATTATCAAGTCAGACTCCATACCAAGGCCATTATGTTAGTGAACATAATTAATCTTCTCTATCATTTATGTTTGTTGAAGTTCACATGCTTAGAGTCTCACTTCAAAACTTAGGTAGCTTCAAACAGGCATACTGATATAGTTTTTTTTCATTGCTATATTAAATACAAAAGGATAAAGTGAGCAGTCATATTATTTAAATCATAAACATAGTAACATCTCAAATAATTGTTGTTTAGAGCCAACGTTCGAGCATAGTCTTAGTTGGGGAGGATGTACCTCAAAGAATGAAGGGTGGCGGGTATAATGAAATCGGCATCAAGATTTGTGTATGTATGTAATGAGGATGCACTTAAAGATAAAGAGCAATTATAAATGTCTCCTATAACTCGCAAAAGAAAACAAATTGAAAATGTGAGTATCACAAACATGAGGATGTGAGGGTCTTTGAGTGGTAGTAAACATCCTCATGTTTGTGATGCTCACATTTTCAACATTACATATTTTATTCCATGGTCATCCAATATGTTTCTCATTCATAGTAGCTTACATACTCCTTGAGCTATAGCTCAAAAATCAACCTCAGATTGTGCATCCACATTTTGTTTCTTGCTTCTATATTTACGAGATTACCTCCTAAAAACATTTAGTAAATGAAGGTTGATCTCCTATCAATGACTGATCTTGCATAGTTTGCATCTGCGTACACCTCCATGGATAATCTTCCACCCCTTCTTAATACTATTCCCCTTCCTGGTGTGGTCTTAAGATACAGTAGAATCTTGTCCACAACCTGTAAGTATTTGACTCTTGGGTCATGCATGAACTGACCAACAACACTAATAGCATAAGCTATATCTGGCCTTGTATGTGGCAAATATACCAGTTTCCCAACTAACCTCTTTGATATTGGACTTTATCAATGGTGGGTCTTACTTCATCATTTCCCATTATATTGTTTTGTTCAATGGGCACTCCAGTAGCCTTGCAACCAAGTTTCCCTGTCGCTCTAAGGTGATCAAGAACATATTTCCTCTATAAGATGAAGATACCTTGTCTGGAATAGGCAATTCAATTCCAAGAAAGTACTTCAGCTTGCCAAGATCTTTCATTTCAAACTGAGCATCTAATTTCTTCATTAGAAGTTGTTTCTCAACCACATCATCACCTGATATAGTTATGTCATCCACGTACGCAAGTAGGGTTGTGAGATTACCTTCTTGTGAATGCTTAATGAAAAGAGTATCATCCCCCTGACTCTATTTGTCGCCTAGGGGCATCATTGTCTTTGTAAATCATCCAAAACCAAGCACAGGGAGACTGCTTCAACCTACATACCTTATTTCCTCAATCAGTGGAATCATATCTAGGTGGAATCTCCTTGTAAACCCCCTCTTCATGTAAAAAGCATTTTTAACATCAAATTGATGTCATTCCCATCCATAGTGAGCTACCAGGGAAGGTAAGATCCTTACAATATTCATCTTTTCTACGGGAGCAAATGTCTCCTCGTATTCAATCTCATAGGTTTGGGTGTAGCCTCTAGCAACCAACCGTGCTTATATCGTTCCAACATGCCATTAGACTGATATTTTGCGATATATATCCACTTACATCCCATTAGTCGTTTATCCCGTGGTCTATCAATAATCTCCCATGTTCAGTTCTTCTCCTACGCACCCATCTCTTCATTCATGACTTGAACCCGATTCCAATCCTTCAATGCTTCCTACACTAATATTGGAATTATGATAGAATCAATGGTTGAAATGAAACTTTGGTGCTGCAAGGAAAAGTGTTTAGAAGAAACAAATTGAGAAATCAAGTACTTGGAACAAGGCCTTCTACCTTTCCTCAAGGCAATGGGTAAGTTATTTGGGTCAGGGTCACAATTATTTAAAGAAATATCCAAAATATCAGAATCAAGGACATTTGGATTAGCATCTTCAATACTTTTTGTAGGATGATGATGTGCTTTATGAGAGGATGTTTGGGGATGTGAGGGTACAACTAGGTAGAGGAGGCGTCAACGTGGTAGGTGGAATAAAAAGCGGCCAAAAAATGGTGGCTGGCGCGTCAGTGGAAGGGTGGCTCGTGAGCTCAAGCACAGAAAGGAGAGGCTGGCGCGTGCGAGCACGTGGCAGGCTTGAGGTGGGCTATTGGGCGTTGGCCGGAAAATTGATAGTAAGATGTTCGATGAGACCTTCAGTGGCTAAAATGATGGCGGGACACGACTGCTGGTGATGAGCAATGACAATGACCGAAGTGTACAATTAAGGCGCAAAGACTAGAGAGGAACAAGTAGCATTGAAGGTGGATTAGGTTTGAATGCAGAAGTAGAGTCTCCCAGATTGAAAACTCTGATACCAATTTGAAATTATGAAAAAATTGAACCTTTGTCATTCCAAAAATAACAAGAGAATACAATATATAGGTATTACGACCTTAATACTAACTTTTGCTTTCTTATACAATGCCGGACTATTTCTACAATATAACATAATATAAAAAATATACACTATTGGACTATTTCTATAATGATAAAAATATTTGGATGGGGGAAGAGCAAGGTATATTAGCTGGTAATGAATCTAAAAGTGGTTATGGTGCCTTTGGTTGGATAATAGAGAGGAATGCTTAGAGTTTTTGGGGATAGACTTTACAATGCTGCTAGACTTGCTTTGGAATAGAATTGCGTTCATGGCTTCTCATTGATGCTATTCACATTCTCTTGTTAAGATTTTTCCTTTTTAGATATGCAGCGGGATTGGAAAGCTGATCTGTATGATTGTATCGATGTTTGTTCTGCATTGCTTTGCTTTGCTTTGCTTGGTGTGGCTTATTGTTCTGTTGAAGGATGATACATATTAGATTTTGGGCCTAACTCAATCCAAAGCTAGCTCATAGGATGAGGATTGCCCCACTACTTATAAGCTCTTATTAGATACTATCTCTAGTCAATGTGGGACTTGGGTTTTTCCCAATACACCCCTTCACGCCCAGCACTATTGGGCTTGGTGCGTGGATAACATGGTAGGTGGCCCAACAATGGATCTAGGATAGCTCTGATACCATATTAGATTTTGGGCCTAACTCAATCCCAAAAGCTAGCTCATAGGATGAGGATTGCCCCACTACTTATAAGCTCTTATTAGATACTATCTCTAGTCAATGTGGGACTTGGGTTTTTCCCAATAATACAGTATTCTCCTTTTTCCTTGTACTAGTTTTCTTCTAATGAACCTATGCTTTTGTCCAAAAAAAAATCTCTTCGGTTTGACACTCTTCATCTGTGCTTGCGTAGTTTGCACACCAGATGCTTGTGTGGATCTAATAATTGTTAATTTATGCTGTTTTGATTACGAGTTTAGGGGTAGGAAGATGTGTTCAATACTGGGTAATGACCCTCCGTGGCCTTTCATTTAAATTTAGTTAAATAATCTTCACTGTAAAGTTCTTGGCTCATAAGTTATTGTCTTAGTGCATAATTTGCAATATATATGCCTTCTTATTACTGTTATAAATTATATCGAATATATATAGGCTTAGACTGCACATTACTGTCTGAATGATAATCTATTGTTTTGCTTGACTTTAATGAAATTATTATTTATGCTTTTGCAGCTGTGGGATCTGACTGCGGGAAAGCTCTTGCATGATTTTAAGTGTCATGAGGGTCAGATCCAGTGTATAGACTTTCATCCCCATGAGTTTCTGCTAGCAACAGGTTAGTCTTACTTTTCTTATGAAAATAGCACCTTATCAATTAAGTCCTCGATTCTCTTGCTCTCATGAAGTACTTCTAACATTATGTTTCACAAGGTGTTGGTGTCAAATTATATATTGTTTTATTCTTTTATAGCATATATTTGAAAGTATAGAATAGAATACATTGTTAAAGTGCTACCAATGCATGTAAAGTGAAACATCTTGAAGACCGTACCCTGATCTTGGATGCAGTAACGATTAGAGAAATAATGAACAACTTTTGGGACAACTTTTTGTCAATGGTTAATGTAGTTCAAAATTGTGGTTAATGATGCGTTGAATTTGGTTAATTGATAAACATGTGGTGAATGGGTACCTCATTAACCATCAACTGAACTGTATTAACCATCCACTGATATACCCATTAATAGTTAATGCAGTTTAGTGGATGGTTAATAAATTACCCATTTACTACATGTGTATCCATTAACTAAGTTCAATACATCATTAACCATAATTTTGAACTGCATTAACCATTAATGAAAAGTTGTCCCAAAAGTTGTCCCTTTTGGTTGTACACGATTATGGTGTCTGGTTGTTATTCATTAATGTTAAAGTTTTTGTCATTATCGTTTCATTTGATCTATGTCATCATAACTGCATTTGGAAGCTTCAAACAACGATATCTGAGACAAATTTATTTAAAATTTAAATTAAGGAGGCCAGTGCCAGAGCGTCTGGGACAAAGAGTTGGGCTAGTTTGAGTCATAAGTAACCAACATATATAAATCATCGACGGGAACATAAGTCACCACTAATATGATTCATTAGTTTGAAAAGAGTCACCACTGGAAGGATCGTCGGTGGGTTAGAAGCCACTGGTATGATCCATTAATGGGAAAAGAATTGCATGACAAACACAAGAGAAGAAATATGCAATAGAACAAAGCCAAACAACAATAGATTTGAGCTTTGAAAACAGTGAAACATAACCTAAGAGAGCAAAACAGCCACATAGAGGTGGTGAACGGAGGCGACAGAGGCTGATTTGACCATAAATTATAAACATAGCAGCAAACCATGTACAATGACCATAAACAGAAACCCAATACCCTCAAAACCTTTAAGCAAAGAAACATAACATCCTTTGGCACTGTTGGACAAGGAGAGAACAAATCTGAATAGAGGGGAGGATAGTGAGTACTATGCAGCAAACGGCCTCCGGGAAGGGGGCGAGGTGCACCTTCATATGAGGCTAGAAGGAGTGCTTGTGTATGGGATTGCAGTTCAAAGAGGTGGTGCTTGACACCATGTTGCTTGGAGCACGGTCGTGAAACTTCAGGGACCGGCCATTCTTGGCAAGGTGATTCCGAAGGTGTGGTTGCTAGTCGGAATGGTCACTGGAAAGTGACGGCGATGGAGGCCAAAAAGATGACATTGCAGATAGAGGTGACTAATTGGAGTTCTGAATTTGTTTTGGAACTCGACAGCGGAATAGTGATGGGACAATTTACGAAGGTTGGTACTGCATTGATACGATGCTGAATTGGAAGGTTTTATGTAGGGAAGGTGGAATAGATAGAAATAAACTAACAAACAATAAAAGTTATAAAACTAATATTAATTTGATGTGGTGATGATCTGATTACAAAAGACAACCATATTAGTCCTATTTAATTATTTATACTAAATGTAGAATCCTAGTCCTAGTCAAATAGGGAAACAAATCATAAAATACAAATAAGAAATAAATTTTAAGAGATCATCTAGGATATTCTAAAATATTCCAAGTTATAAAAAAATATATTATTAGATATGTATCAGATTTTCTAACATTAGCCATGGTGCTCAGATCACATACGCTGTTTTGTATTTTGTTTGCATTTGAATAATTTTCTGGAATCATTGATTCTTTTATTGTTTTCTTTTCAAGAGTTTTGTTAGTTTAAGATGAATGATATTACATGTAATTTTTATCTTATTTGTTCATATCCCACGCCTAGGTTCCGCTGATAGGACAGTTAAATTTTGGGACCTTGAAACCTTTGAGCTCATTGGTTCAGCTGGTCCAGAGGTACTTTCTATTCAGACAATCTTACTCTATTCTACTGGACGATGCAGTTTAAATCAACAATGGCCAAAAAATTTTTTGTTGAAAATTTTTGTGTTGAATATTCTTTGCATTGTAGACAACTGGAGTGCGTTCTATTACTTTCAATCCTGATGGGAGAACCCTTCTTTGTGGTTTGCATGAGAGTTTGAAGGTAAGCCCCTTTACAAGTTGAATTGTTTGAGGTAATCATTATCAAGATAACAATGTTCTTGTTGGTTCATTTTAGGTTATCTCTTGGGAACCTATAAGATGCCATGATATGGTGGATGTGGGTTGGTCTAGGTTGTCAGATCTTAATGTTCATGAAGGAAAGCTTCTTGGCTGCTCATATAATCAGAGTTGTGTTGGAGTCTGGGTTGTAGACATCTCGGTATACACATTTATCTTCCAGAGAAATGTGCCCTGCTTCTAGTGATGGTTGTATTTGATATTTTTTAACCCTTCTGATCTTTTGTGCAGCGTATAGAACCATATGCCCTTAATAATGTGAACCAACTAAATGGCCATTCAGAAAATAAATCTTCAAGTGGAAATATGTCTGTGTTGAATGAGAGCACAGCTAAGCCTAGGCTATCTGCTTCACAAAATGTAGATCCATTACTCACGGAAACAAAATCTCTTGGAAGACTGTCACTTTCTCATGATTCAGAGTCCTTGAAGGAGGGAAAATATTTGGCATGTATGTATTCTGTCTCTTATTTAATTTTTTTTCTCCGGCGTTGTTTTGATTGAACCGTCTCTGGTTTTGATGTTTCGGGGTCCTATTGTCCGTTACTGTCATACTTTCTCATTACTTGATTTATGTATTGCTTGAAGCCATAGGAAGTACACCAAGCACTCCTCAAAGGATTAATTTGAACTCTGCTCCCAAAGCTGCATCTGGTGGTTCAATGGCAGGGCCTAATGCAACTGCTCAGAAGAGGGGTTCTTTGAAATCTCATACATCATCCAATGTACCAGTTATGAACAAATCAGATATTATACCTGTAATTGTCCCCAGAACTAGTATAAGGTCAGAGCCTGGAGTTGAGTCTAGAAAAGAAGTTGGTGTTGCTGGAAGATTGATGTCATTGTCCTTGCAGTCAAGGGCAGCAGATTTACATAAATTTCCAAACAGGGATGAAATCGATAAGCCGCTGATCTCTCCTTTATCTGAATCAGCTTCTTCTAAGGATGGTGAATTGGGTGCTTTTGCAGATAAAAATGATTGTCCTACTACTGTAGCCTCAATTCAAGGTATGCCCACTTCTGAGAAAAGCTTAAATTATACTAGGTGTCTTGGAATGGGAACATGGAATAAATTGACAGAGCTCAATGCTGCTAGTACATGTTTTTGGTTTTGATTAATTTTTATAAAAAATAACTTTTTTGGGTGTCTGAAAGCTCTCTCAATAAGATCATGTTTATAAGTTGTTTTAAACATTAAATAAGCTAATCCAAATACTGACCAAGAAACAACTTGAAATTCGTTATAAATCCCGAAGTCCTCAACTATGATACTTATGCAGTATGTTTTAAAACCGTATTCTATTTAATTGTAAGTTGTACTGTTAGGGTCTTATAATTGTTCAAGTCCTTACATAACAACAACTTCTTTTAGGTCATTGGTTCTTTGACATAATATTAGAGATAGTTAGTCTATAGGTTTATAGTTAGCTTAGCTTCCCAAACTGTAATCGATAGTACAGCTGTCACAAGCTGGCATAACTGAATTAGTTAAGTTGCTAGGTTCTGTTGTAATCAGTTATGCAAGTTACAGCACTGTATAAATACTGTGCTCACTGTAACCTTCATTCAATCAATGAAATTACACTTTCAACATTTCATTTTACTTTCAGTTTCTCTCTGTTTTCTGTTTCTATGACATAATATTGGAACCTTTGACCTCCTGATATGATTCTGCTAGATACTTGAAAGTAGCATAACACAGGGATTAGGACCTATTCTTTAGTCATAACTGTTAATGTGTCATTAACAGAAATAACAGTGGTAACTGTTGGAGATTAAGGCTGGAGTTAGTTACTTGGCAGTTGAGGACAGTTAGAGGGAAGAGGTGAGGGCATTCGTTGATTGGAAGCTTTGGAGGAGGCATTTGGGGGCTGGAAGAGAGTAATGGAGGCTGAAAGGGAGATCCAAGAATCTCACAGAAAACAAAGGATGAATAACTGGGGTTGCTGCTGGTGGAAGACCTAGTGTTCCCAACAAAGATCGGTTGAGGAGGTTGGAGTTTCCTCTGTTTTCAGGAGGAAATAGTGAGGATCGGTGGAAGAGGTTAGAGATTCCTCTGTTTTTAAGTTGAAACAGTGAGGCAAATCAGGGTTGCAAAAACCACACTTTGGGTGGCAGAGAGGAAGATAAAATGGGGAATCCTCACGACTGGGAGCACAGCGCTGGAGCAGAGGCAGGAGTGTGCGGCAGCCAATGACATCTGGGTTAACACTGAATCTGACTGTGTCCTCACCACTACTGAGGCCACTGGACTCCAGCCCACATGTTGCAGCCAATGGGACGTTCCCAGCTGAGCCGTCATGGTTACACATTGGAGAGGTACACCATTTTCGAGAAGCCAAATTGTTTCTAAGGGTCACTATCATGAAAGAGGAGAGAGAAAGAAAGGCAGAATTGGAATTCAGTACAGTGGCTTCAATTTCTTACCTAATGGGCCAAGCCCATCTCTTTGAAAAGGGGAAGTGGACTGTTAGACAAGAAAACTTAGGAGTGTCCAAATCAGTGTGCATTTATATGTACTTAAGGATATTATCGGACCGCATACTTGAACAGCCCATGTAACCAAAAACCCCACAAGACTGATAGAAACCGGTATTTGATTACAAGATATTACAAAGAAAATATGGATAATCCCTTGATTATAGTACAATATAGCAGAACTTCGAGGGTCTGCACCTCCCCAAATGCCCTAAGGCCCCAATTCGTATTCAATTCACAAGATACCCTCTCTCCCATTCTCTCTTCTTATTTATAGGCAAACTAAGTAACTAACTCTAATTAACTACTACTAACTGTTATATTTAACTGCTATTAACTTCTCTATTACCAACAAAGGCTCATTAAGGCCAACATCTAACAAAACTCCCCCCCTAAACATTCACCTTGTCCTCAAGGTGAATGGCAAATGGTCTCTAAGGAATAATTTTCCGGGGTCCCACTGCTTGAAGCACGACGATCCTGCTGTTGTTGACGTATGAAGCTGTCCACCAGGGTCCCATTGTTTGACACATCCATCTTGAATTTCGGCTCCACTTTGTTTCCCTAGCCTCTGCCTAACCTCACCCATTGGGCAAAACACTTGATGCTTCATGTGGAAATGTCTCTGTATGGTTTCCATCATAAGATCAGTGGGTGAGTACATCTTGGAATAAAATTTAGCTTCGGAATTAGATGTTGCTCTTTCATTTTGAATTTTCAATCAAACACTTGAAGTCGTTAAATTGGCTTCCTTTTGCAGTCTGCTCTTGAAAGAAAGAAAATTCTCCAGCAATACTGTGAAATATGCAAACCTCAGCAATGAATTGCAACCTTTCATTAAAAGCTGTAGACTCACATGCCCATTTTACTTTCCCAATCTGATGGATTAATGGACTACTACATCGAACCTGAGAATGATCTACACCATTTCCAACTGTGTTAGCAATACTTATCCCTTCCATCCAGGTGAAGATAGCCTTTTGAAGAAGCTTTTCCTCCGGCACTATCTTTCTTAAGCACTTCCGCAAGTCCTGAGATTCATCAGGTGATATAGATGCTGAAAACCATGGAAGAAATTCTGCCATCATATTCATAGGGATATTTTTACTTTCAGCTACCCAAGCCTCCATGTCCTGTTGATTCAATTCTTCTGAACTAAGTCGTTCTGAATCATTAAATTTGCCAGGGTCCCATGGAGCTACTACAAACAGATGGGGTTCTCTTTTGGAAGGCCATTGCCATCTTCTTCTACTGATGGTTCTTGTTTCTCGAAGGTGTTGGAAACATTCCAACCAGCACTTTGCGTTGGTTTCCCATAAGAAAAGGTCCTGATCTCTCAAGTTACTTTGCAAATGCCGCCACACTATCATATTTGTATACTCAGCCTTCCTCATTATTTTGGGTTGTGACCTAACATTCAAAGGCCCAGTATTCAGAAAACTCTGATAGATGGGTACAGTAATGAATGAATTCTGCTCTACTAATGCATACACAATAGTTCTTATGCTACCCCACTGCTCCTTCCCAAAGAACTGGGCCTGGCCCATTACGTTAACCTGTGGCCTTTTCTGGCAATTCTCCACTTTTGCCCTGGTCTTTCCTTCCTTCTCCTTCATGACCATCGCACACAGAAACGGTGTGTTTCCTTAGACAGTTTGCACGTCTCTGTCGTTCGGCAAGGGTGGTTCTGGCGATGGCACTTGCCCTACTGAAAGTGTCCCACCATCAGTCATTCCACTACGGGCTTGGGGTTGCCGTGACACTAGCATCTCTACCCTCAGCGTCGCCGCCTCGACCTCCTCATCCACCATCGGTTCCATCGGCGGCTTGACAGGAAGTGTACCATCCGTGGTCACTCTCTTGTTCTCGACCTATATCTTCTCTTCGTCATCGAATTTTCAGTGGGACGGCGGCGGTTTCCCTTTTCTTCTCACTGTATCGAATTCTTCTTGGAGAACCTTCTCCTTCCTAATTATTGCAACCAGATCTGAGTTCTGGAATTTATGGATGTTGGATGCATCACCATCTTCCTTCTCTTCATCATTTGACCCCAATGCTTGTGTTGTTTCTTCTTGGCTCTGTTGTGAAGGCAGAAACCTCCGTATCATGGCGGATCGGAAATCCTCCCATGTTGGATTCAGAGCACACATCTCCCACCATTTGAACCACCATAACGCCTCTCCTTCCTTGACTGTCTTGGCGGTTTGAATCTTGTCTTGGTCGGTTATTCCCTTCAAATCAAAGCACTTCTCGACTCGACTAACCCATCCACATGCCTCTTCACCCGAAAACAATGGAATTTCAAGTCTTCTCCATTTGTCTACTCTGTGACTCGTCTCCTCTCCAACCATCGTGTCGCCGTCGTCACCGGTATTGCTTCCACCATTATGATGATTGTGATGACCACTATTTTGTGGATCCCGATTCAGAATTTCCAGTATCTCTGTGAACTGTCTTCGATTTTCTGCCTGATATTCCTCTCGAAGAGTTCTCTGATTCTCGAACCAACGCTCAAGAGACTTGATTCTTGCTTCCATTCTTCGCCTATGAACCCTGAAACACTCCCAGAACCGAGTGCTTTGATACCAGTTGATAGAAACCGGTATTTGATTACAAGATATTACTAAGAAAATAGGGATAATCCCTTGATTACAGTACAATATAGCAGAACTTCGAGGGTCTGCACCTCCCCAAATGCCCTAAGGCCCCAATTCCTATTCAATTCACACGATACCCTCTCTCCCATTCTCTCTTCTTAACTGCTACTAATTGTTATATTTAACTGCTACTAACTTCTCTATTACCAACAAAGGCTCATTAAGGTCCACATCTAACAAAGACATTAAGGGCCACTACTTTAAACACCATTTTCTTGTTATAGTGATAGATGAGCAATTATTAGCAAAAATCTGGACGTTATGTTCTCTTTGATGGTCCACTACTAATGTTTGTGCTCTTTCTTGTACCAGATGAAACTCAAGGGCAGAAAGTGAACAGAGATTTATGCTCTGGTGTAGTACAAAAAGGAGGTATCTTTGCTCTTATAAAATGTTGATAACTTTATATTTATATAAATGGTTTCTTAACTTTTTCACTCTTAAAACATAGGGAGAATGCGATCACATACCAATTTGGAAAAGCGAGAACGGTCTGTTAATTTTGTGGAACCCACCTCTAGAATTTCCCATGGAAAGATGTCATCGGTTTATGTGCTCCCTCTCAATGGGGTATGATCCTCTTTCTTCTTGTTTCTTATGATCCTTTTTTTTTGTTGTGCTTTTACCTTCTGTTAGATATCATGATCAATGCAAAGATGTCCAACAATAGCACCAGAGGTGTTATGATTCTTCACTTCAATTTTTTAACTTTGCCTACAAATACTTAAAAAAAATGGCACAATGGAAAATAAAAATTACTGGTATAATCAAAATACTTTAGTTTTCTGACTTTTTATGTCTGACATAAAGAGAGCCCTTATATAGTGCTGCTTCTTTATTATGTATTTCCTGTCAAATATAGAGGTAACCTAGGATTGGTTTCTTTTGGCATATTCTCCTGAATAGTGCTGCATGTCATCCAAAATCTGAATATTTTTTAAAAAGTTTCATATTCCTTTTTTCCTGTCCTTCGTATATGGCTGTTGTACCCATATCAGGTTTAGGAATTAAAAGGTGACTAACAATATGATATGAGATTGATATTAGATGTGGTCACTGGGTTTGAATCTCGTCTGTTGTTGTACCCTGCACTTGTTGAGTCTAGGGCATACCCTGACCCTAGGATGGGGCAGCCACCCTTGACAGTAGAACAGTAAACACTATTCTCGAAATAAAACAGACACACTAAGTTACCCCAAAGTCTCAAATAGCATCTCAGTCCTATGCTAACAGGCCTTGCAAAGGTGGAAGAGAAATCCAGCAGTCTAAACAAAGGCAGTACCGCAACCAAACAAGCCAAACAGAGGTGGAACAGCAAGTCAGAGAGAGACTGAGAAGGGAACCCAAACAGGAATAACCTAGGCAAACAGGTCCATTGGGTGTTGGAATTTAGGCAAAAGGCAGCATGCATGGCCAACAACTGAACAGTGACAAAATATGCGTTGGTCAACTGCAAAGCTGTAAGAGACATGCTGTCATGTTGCCAGGATCTGGCAAGAAAGGTAAGTGAAGGCAAAAAAGTGGAAATTGTGGCTGAGAAGTGGATGAAATGGGAAGAAAAGAATCACCATGTAAGAGTTCAGTATTTTGGGGAACTCGGCAAAAAAATAATGATTGGTCTAGGTCACGGAGGATGACACTGTTTTGGTACCATGTTGGAATTATTGGGCTTAGGTAGAAAAGAAGAAAAAGAGAGGCAGCTACCATAATGATATAAGATTCATATTAGATATTATACAATATGTCAATACCCTATTTTAATACTCCAGTGCTAATAATTAGGTCAAGTACTAGTACTGCTAGTACTAGCCCTAACTCACTTACAATAAGACTAACAACCCCAATATTCTATAACACTGGGTATCTTTTTCGAGAGTGTTATAAAGGTTGGCACTAGTAAAAAAAAATGAGAATTGAGAAAAATATTAGGTTGCCAAGAAAGAGACTAAGAAGGCAGTGAGCGAGGGAAAGCTAAGGCATTTCATGGGCTATTGGTATCTTTAGGAACCAAAAAAGATTGGGAAAGTTACACACACACACACACCCCCCACAAAAAAAAACTGACCTTTTACAGTAGAGTTCGAGACTTTGAAGTGAAAGAAAGACTAAATAGAATGGACAATAGAAAAGAGGTTGGACCAAATAACATACCTGTTGAAGTATGGAAGTGTCTAGGGGAGAAAGGTATAAGATGATTCACAAAGTTTTTAACATAATATTGAGGTCCAATAAAATGCCATAAGAGTGGAGGACAAGCACTTTGATCCCTATTTATAAGAACAAGGGAGATAGAACTGTGCAATCTACAAAGGGATTAAGTTCATGAGCCATACTATGAAACTACAGGAGAGTAATTGAATAGAGATTATGACAAGAGACCCACAATTCAGTGAATCATTTTGGTTTTATGTCTGGGGGATCAATCATGGAAGCAATATACTTGGTGCGAGTTTTGATGGGGAGGTATAGCATGAAACGAAGAGATCTACACGTTTTTATTGACCTAGAAAGGCTTATGATAGGGTGCCAAGAGGGAGTCTTGTGGAAAGCATTGGAGAAGAAGTTGTTTATATTCGGGACATCAAGGATATGTACAAGGGTGCTAAAACCACTGTGCAAACACATGGTGGGGCCATAGAGGGTTTCCCTATAACCATAGGTTTACACCAAGGGTCGACCTTGAGCCCTTATCTTTTTACCTTGGTCTCGGATGTTCTTACTCAATAAGTTAAAGCCTTCCACTTTTGGATTTGTTGTACCATCATCTTATCGCATAAATAGGTCTCAACATATTGCAATGGGTGTCTCTGTTGGCAACAGGCCACACCCTCTAGCAGAAAATCGGAACTTTTTACACCGGATCTCTTCTTAAGCAAAATTCACTCTGCATCTGATGGATATTGTTTAATCTGCCAATGCACCAAGGCTTCATGCTTCCCAACATGGATAGTTCGTTGCTTCATTAACAACTAGTGCTTCTCTTTCTGGCTGAACGGTCCATCTCCTTTCATTAAAGGAATCGCACTGCCTCTGCAGATCTTTGATGCTTGATTTCCTTCTGGAACACAAACATGCACAAAAACATGGTCTTCTCAGCTATTTCATTGAGTGTGAGTAGATGGGTTGTTATTCATCCCTCCACTCTTTACTCTTGTAAGTTTCTTGGTGCAATGAGACAATCTACTATTACATTACCTAGCACCCAGCTTTCCTACTTCAGTCCATGAGAAGACGGTCTGTTGTCAGTTCCCGGATTTTTGGCTTCACCACAACTCATTTGACCTGGGTCTTAATTCCTTGGTTGTGAAATTCAGTTGCCAGAGGATTAGTGAGTATGTATCTTAACTTGCCTATATATTTACACATTTCCATTGCACCAAATGCATGCATTTTATTCTTGACAGAGAGAGCTGGATTACTGTTTCTATTATTTTATTGTCTATGTTTTGTCCTTTTGTCTTTTTGTTGATCTTGGAGGATATAGTCTTGTTGTTTGTACTTCTCGTTTCTCTTAGTGAATTTTTAAAAAAAAAATTAAATTAAATTGTGTGAAAAGAAATTTACTCATATATATATGCACATTTATGTTTGCAAATTTGTAATATCTTGATGAGTGAAGGCAGCCATGTTGAAGTTGGATATTTCACGGGTATAGATAGAATGTATATTAGAAAGGATCTTTTGATATTTCATTTCTTTAGTCGATGTTGTACAATGTTTGATGTAGTTGTATTGAAGACACACAGTTGCTTGCTTTTGTCTCTTCTTGCACTTTTATTCCTGTTTTCTTTTCCTTTGAGAATAGAATTTTTCTTATTTTTCTAAGTTAAACAGAGAGGACATCCCATGTCTACCGAGAAGGCAACAGTATCTGCAAGTGATGAAGATTCTATTGCTGATCTGATGGAACAACATGATCAATTTCTCAGTTCAACGCAAGCTCGTTTAGCCAAGTTACAGGTATTGATAATTGAAATTGTAGTTATGAAGATTGAGTCCTTCACATATTATTTGACTTGTATATGGCTGTGTTTGTAAGAGTCTTTTATATGTAATGTCAATGGATCAAAGATGTGGAGAGGTGTGTGAGTATATGAAATGTAAATGTACATGCAAATGCAAATGTATGTAGATGAAATGTAAATGCAAGTTCAGTTAGGTAGTTAGCATACGGTTACACTCTTGTAACTCTCTATTGAGTCTCAGCTTCCCTATATATACTGTACATTGAGACTCTTGTAAGACTTGAGAAATTCATTCAATACAATATGAATTTTATCCCCTTTGCTTATCTCTGATTCTTTACATGGTATCCAGAGCTCTAAGATCTGAGCCATGGCTTCCGATAGTAGTTCCGATGATTCTCCTCCTCCTCCTCCTCCTCCTCCTCCTCCTCCTCCTCCTCCTCCCACAGGAAACTCCATTAGAGGTCCTGCTACTTTCTCTCACACAATCCCCGAACGATTGGATGATACGAACTTTCTCTTATGGCGTCAACAAGTAGAGCCAGTAATCAAAGCTCATCGTCTCCAAAACTTTCTAGTTTCGCCTCGGATTCCTCCTCAATTCACCAGCACTGAGAATCGCCTTGCAAATCGCATCAATGAAGACTATCTTGTTTGGGAGTCGCAAGATCAGATGCTCTTTTCTTGGTTGCAATCGTCTTTGTCGAGTGCGATCCAATCCAGAGTTCTTGGTTGCGTTCACACATTTGAACTATGGGACAAAATCCATGTCTATTTCCAGAAACTCACTTGCGCGCGAGCTCGCCAATTGAAAACTGAACTTCGCAACACGCGTCTTGAAGATCGATCGATCGCTGAGTTCTTGGCTCGAATCAAAGCCCTAGTCGACTGTTTGGCTTCGGTCGGTGACCCTGTGTCCTCAAAGGAGCACTTGGACGTAATCTTAGAAGGTCTTCCTCAAGATTACGACTCTGTAATTTCTATAATCGAGAGTAAATTTGATGAGGTTATGCCTATTGAGGAAGCCGAAGCACTGTTGATTGCACAAGAAATGCGCATCAATCGCTATCGCAAAGCTACTGTTCAAGATTCACCTTCGGTGAATCTCACTCAATCGAATCCGGTGCCGGATCCGAACCCTGTTTCCTCCTCGACTCCGTCACAAGCCCTAGTTCACTCAGCTCATCCCTCCGATGATCAGTACTCTGGATTTCGTGGATCTGGCCGAGGTCGCGGCGGAAGGTACGGCCGAGGACGTGGCCGTGGTGGCCGTTCATCTATACAATGCCAACTGTGCTTTAAGTTCGGTCACACTGCAGCGGTGTGCTACCACCGTTTCAACCAACACTTCCAGCCGCCGCCCCAACCTCCGGGGCCTCCACCTCACACTCAGGGAACCTATAATTTCCAAGGCTCGAATCAGTACAATCCTGCCTATATGCCATCTCATGCTCAAGGATTCAATGCTCAGGGTTACAATGTGCCTTTTCCACAACAGAGTCATCCTTCTGGTTCAATGCCTTTCTCACAACATCAAGCTCAGCAATCTCATCCTAGTGCAATGCTGACTAATGTTCCTTCTGGTACATCATCTAGCTGGTTTCCTGACTCAGGAGCATCCTATCATGTCACTGGAAATCCTCAAAACATTCAGCAAATAACACCATTTGAAGGACCTGAGCAAATCTACATTGGTAACGGGCAAGGTTTGCTCATACACTCTACTGGTTCATCTAAATTCTACTCTCCATACAATTCCAAAATTCCTTTGTTTTTACAACAATTGTTGCATGTTCCTACCATTACCAAAAATCTCATTAGTGTCAGTAAGTTTGCACAAGATAACTCGGTTTATTTTGAATTCCATGCTAATCACTGTTTGGTGAAATCTCAGGACACACATGAAGTCCTTCTACAAGGTCAAGTTGGTGCAGATGGTCTCTATGTCTTTCCAAGTCTGCATCTCCAGCCTCCAGGGTCTAGTTTGCCTTCTTGCTTTGTAACTAATACCTCTAGTGTTGATGTAAACTCTGCTGTATCTTTGAATTCTGCTGTAAACTCTATTAGCTCCCCTACTTTTCAATTTCGGTGGCATCTTAGACTAGGCCATCCAAACAATAATGTCATGAAACTTGTATTGAGATCTTGTAATATTCCCTACTCAATAAAAGATGAAAATTTCTGTTCAGCTTGCTGTATTGGGAAAGCACACAGACTTCACTCACCTTCCTCCATTACCACTTATTCTTCTCCTTTAGAACTTGTTTACAGTGATCTTTGGGGACCTGCACCAGTCCCCTCCTCAAACAGTTTCATGTACTATGTTACCTTTGTGGATGCTTACTCTAGGTTCACCTGGATTTACCTAATCAAAAACAAATCTGAAACCTTCACAATTTTTAAACAATTCAAGAGTATGGTTGAACTACAATTCAACACTAAACTAAAAGCCCTTCAAACTGACTGGGGAGGTGAGTTTAGACCTCTAACCAAATTCCTAAATGAGATTGGCGTTATCCATCGTCTCATATGTCCACACACTCATCACCAGAATGGTGTGGTTGAGCGTAAGCATAGACACATTGTGGATTTGGGACTCACTCTTCTTAGCCATGCATCCCTACCCTTCAAATTTTGGGACCATGCCTTCCTAACTGCAGTCTATCTCATCAATAGACTCCCTACTGCATCTCTTAATTTTTCTGTCCCATTCACTACCCTTTTTCACCAATCTCCTGACTATCACTTTCTTAGAGCCTTCGGGTGTGCGTGCTTTCCCCTGCTCAGACCTTACAATGCTCACAAGCTGGCTTTTCGATCTCATGAATGTGTTTTCCTAGGCTACTCAACCTCTCATAAAGGCTACAAGTGCCTGTCTCCAACTGGTAAATTGTACATCTCCAAAGATGTTATTTTCAATGAGTCTCGGTTTCCCTATTCTGAACTATTTCCCTCAAAATCTGTCACTGTACAGCCTGCTGCCCACTCAATTCCTGCATCCATACCTCTTTTTTCTGGGCATCATGTGCCCTCAAATCTGTCCTCTTCTCTATGTCAGTCAAATGCTACTCAATCTCCTGCTCCTAGTACCTCTTCTTCCTCTCAATCCACCCCTGCTCAACCACCTTCTACTAGTAATTCTCTCCCTGTGCCTGACCATGCAAATCAGTCCTCCTCATCCACTTCTTCTTCTTCTACTAGTTCTTCCTCCCTCTCTGCTCAGCCAACTGTTCCAGTCATTCCACACAACACACATACTATGCAAACTCGTTCAAAAAATGGAATTGTCAAACCCCGTCTTCACCCAACACTCCTGTTAACTCATAGTGAACCAAAGAGTGTAAAACAAGCTCTAAAGGATTCCAAATGGTTGGCTGCAATGCAAGAGGAGTATGCAGCCCTTATGAAGAATAACACTTGGTCCCTTGTTCCCTTACCTCCAAACCGAAAGCCTATTGGATGTAAGTGGGTGTTTAGGGTAAAAGAAAATGCAGATGGTTCCCTAAATAAGTACAAAGCTAGACTAGTGGCCAAGGGTTTTCATCAATTGCAAGGGTTTGACTTCAATGAGACCTTTTCTCCGGTCATCAAACCTGTCACAATTCGGATAATCCTCACTCTTGCTCTCACCAAGAAGTGGAATTTACTTCAGCTAGATGTCAATAATGCCTTTTTGAATGGCTCTCTAGATGAGGAGGTCTACATGACACAACCTCAAGGCTTTGAGGCAGCCGATACTTCTCTGGTTTGTAAACTAAATAAGGCACTTTATGGCCTTAAGCAGGCTCCCAGGCAGTGGTTTGAAAGGCTGAAACAGACCTTGGTCAAACTTGGGTTTCGAGATAGCAAATGTGACCCATCCCTTTTTATCTACACACTTAATGGTGAGATCGTTTACCTATTGGTATATGTAGATGATATAATCATCACGGGCAGCTCTTCTACTTTAGTTCAGCAGCTGGTCACTCAAATGAACTCTGTTTTCAGCCTCAAACAGCTTGGTCACCTTGACTATTTCCTAGGTATTGAAGTTCGAAGACAACCTCATGGGTCCATTATTCTCACACAGAGCAAGTACATTCGTGATCTCCTATCCAAGACTAATATGAGTGACGCCAAGTCTATTTCCTCTCCTATGGCCTCAAGCTGCAAGTTATCCAAGAATGGCAGTGACACCTTCTCTGACCCCACACTGTATAGATCCGTAGTTGGGGCTCTTCAATACGCTACGATTACAAGACCTGAACTCAGTTATTCGGTTAACAAGGTATGTCAGTTTATGGCAGCCCCACTTGAGTCTCATTGGCTTGCTGTAAAGCGCATTCTCCGCTACTTAAAGGCACAGTGCATCATGGTTTATTGCTGTCTCCAGCACCACCAAATCAGCCCCTCAGTTTGCAAGCTCTATGTGATGCAGATTGGGCTTCTGACCCCGATGACCGCCGTTCCACCTCAGGAGCTTCTATTTTCCTCGGGCCAAATTTAATCTCTTGGTGGTCTCGCAAGCAGCCTGTAGTAGCTAGATCTAGCACCGAAGCTGAGTATCGCAGCTTAGCACAAACCACAGCAGATATTTTGTGGATTCAGACACTGTTAACTGAATTGGGCATCCCCTTTTCCTCTCCCCGCATATTCTGTGATAACCAAAGTGCTGTTGCACTGGCTCACAATCCTGTCCTCCATGCTCGCACTAAACACATGGAGATTGATCTATTCTTTGTGCGTGAAAAGGTGTTACAAAAACAGCTCACTGTTCTTCACATTCCAGCTCAAGACCAGTGGGCAGATGCCCTGACAAAGCCACTCTCACCTGCTCGGTTTTTGGAACTTAGAGACAAGCTCAAAGTTGCTGAGCTAAATTCTGTAGCTCACCCACCTTGACCTTGTGGGGGGGGGTGTGTGAGTATATGAAATGTAAATGTACATGCAAATGCAAATGTATGTAGATGAAATGTAAATGCAAGTTCAGTTAGGTAGTTAGCATACGGTTACACTCTTGTAACTCTCTATTGAGTCTCAGCTTCCCTATATATACTGTACATTGAGACTCTTGTAAGACTTGAGAAATTCATTCAATACAATATGAATTTTATCCCCTTTGCTTATCTCTGATTCTTTACAAGAGGTAACTGAATGGAACATGAATGCTATTGTTGGAACTTGGAAACCTGTATTATCGATGTACTACATTGTAACTTAGTGTCCTAATTCATTGGATATGCTCATATTTAGGATTCTTGTATTTATTACTATATATATATTCAAAGATCCATGATGTAGTGAAGCACACAGTTCATACAATCATGTCTTTCTTTTCTCTCTATTTCAACATGATGTCTAGTGCTTGAAGAGAGACAACCGTAGAATAGTGCGTACTTGATGCGTCCATTGTCCTCTGGACACCAGCTAGCAGATGCCTTTGTTAGAGTGTATAAAGCGGGTGTGTTAGAGTGTTCTGTTTCAAAACCCATCCTCAGTTTGTAAGGGGATGTGTTAAGAGTGTATAATAGGATTGCATGTAGCTGATCAGATCTCTTGCTGAGTCAGCAGAAGCCAGATAGTTAGTTATCAGTATCTTAGGTAGTCAGCTTCTAGTATACTCTAGACTGCTACTATATATAGCTTGAATGCATCTAAACCTAGTCACTTTTATCAATTACGGTTCAGATTCAGTTCATTACTTGCTGTCTCTTTCTCTCTACTCCCCCTTCTCTCTGCCTCCTACTTCAATTAGCCTTGACTATGGGGCTGCCCCAGTGCGTTTCCAGGATCTTCATCTTACTAGCAAGCTGGAATTATATATATCCATTCACTTGCTTGAAGGGGAGTGTAGAAATAGTTCCACATTTTATAGTTTTTTTATATTGTCATATTGTAGAAAATAGTCCCACATTGTATAGGAAAATTAGTGTTAATGTCGTGGTACCTATATATTATATTCTCTTGTAATTTTTGGAATAAGAAACATTATTCAAATTATTCTATCTTTTCAAGTACCTACTTTTGGAGTAAGATCGGGAGACAGTTGTAGGAAAATTTCACAAGGGTGTTGTAGGGAGTTATTCTTTTGCATTGCCGAACATAAATTCTTTGGTGGTTTTTGTGCGTTTCAGTTGGGGGCAATAGATGTCATTTTGGGGGTCGCTTGGTTGGAGACTCTAGGGGAGATAAAAATTAATTGGAAGACTCTGACCATGTCTTTTCATCATAATAACACTGGTTATAGTTCATGGTGATCCTTGCTTAACTTAGTCCTTCAATTCTTCGAGAGCTTTGCTTACAATGGATAATGTGGATTCTGCCTCATTGTTGTGGTGTATTTGTGAGGGTGACTTGAATTTGTTGGAAGAGAATCCAGAGGGTACTAAGGGGAGAACCAAGGAGTTGACAGAAGAGCAACAGAAGCAGTTGAATGTGTTGTTGAATCAGTTTTCCGCGATTTTTGCTAATCTTGAAGGACTTGCTAATGCCTCTGCTACGTTTCAATGTGTAACGAATGCTACTTTGCATCATTTCTTGCTTAGATTCATTTTAGTTTTCTTTGATGATATACTGATCTACAGCAAGACTTGGAGTGACCTTTTGAGTCATTTACAGCAAGTGTTTTCTACTTTGGAGTGTGCTAAATTGTATGCAAATGGGAAGAAGTGCAGCTTTGGATGCCAGAAAGGGGAGTATCTTGGGCATGTTATTTCTAAATTTGGGGTTGAGATGGATGCAAATAAAGTGAAAGCAGAAATGCAGTGGCCTACTCTAAATTCTGTCGAGGCTTTGCAAGCCTATTGGGCTTGACTGGGTACTATCGAAGGTTTGTGATGTGTTGTGGCAAAATGGTTAAACCTTTTCTTGACTAGTTCAAAAGGGGAGTTTTGAATGGTCTGCAGCAGCTTAACGGGTCTTTGCATAATTAAAGAAGAGCTTGATCACAGCACCAGTTCTAGCTGCTTCAGTGGACAGGCGAAGCAGCGGATCAAGCAATGTGGGAAGAAGCCTCCAGCAGTGATTTCTGGATTCTAACCTTGGGTGGGGTATTGATAGGGCTCAGCCCAATAATAATTGGGCCTTACAGGTTTATACCTGTAGGCATAAGAAAGAGAATTAGTACTGTTGTTGGGTAGTTATAGTATTTACTGGTATAAATAGTGAGAGGGGAACAACTATACAGTCAGTTAGAGATTCTGTTACTAAGAACTTATAGTGCAGGTTCAGTGGAGGGAGATTTCCCTTGGTAGGAGTATTGTACTTCCTATTTATTTATTAATAAAGAATTCATCTTCTTCATTCGTTGTTCATCTCCTTTGATTCTTTGAGAAAGATGACTAACAACTAGCTAAGATTCCTAACACCCATTGGTATTTCTTTTGAAAGTCTATTTTGGTGTATAGCACATGGTTTTTCTTATGGGTTTCTTTAGCAAATATTCTCAGGGATTGAGTATCTTTTCTCCATTGATGTTTTCTTTTTCCTTTGTTGTTGTGTTCTCCTTTTACGTTTAAGGAGGATGTCTTATCTTCCAAATTCACTGTAACTTTCTGCTCTGTCTTAACGAATTCTTGCTTTTATCAAAAATGATTTTTCCTGGAAAGCACACTAAATGTTGGTATTCTAAAACTTTTTTTCTATAACAAATAAAGGGTGAAAACAATTGAAAGTTTTTGTAAATAAACCAACCGATTACCAGTTTTAGTTATAAGTGATGCTAATCATTGTAATCAATTTATTGCAGGTGGTCTTTCGATATTGGGAAAGAAATGATGTTAAGGGGGTCATTGGTGCCATGGAGAAGATGGATGATCATGCTGTGAGCAATAGAGCATTTTGAGTTGTCAATATTTGAGTAAATTACATTCTTCTGCCTTGAGGTTTGTTAAAATGATGGCAAACCCCAAACTTGGCTATAAATTTACACTATGCCCCATGTTTTAACTTTGACTTACTGCTTAGTTCTAAAATTATGATTCTATACAAAACCAAGCTGGCTTTTTAATCATTGATTGTTATCATAATAGTTAATCCCAGATAGCGGTGCAGAGGGGCATACCTAAAAACAGCTATAGAGGTATTGGGAATCGCGGAGTAGCTGCTGCACTGACAATAGCACATACAACATACATAATTTTTAATACACACATAGTAGATACTCCAAACTAAAAACTTAGTACTAGATACACAATCCTCATTAGTAGCTAAAAGACAGAATCATCGTTAATCCAAGGCATACCTAATAACAAGTCAATACAGTGATGATGACATGGTTACTGGTGGCTGGAGGCTAGAGAAGCTGTGAAACAAAGTGGGCTGGGCTGGAAAAGGTTGAAACAGCATAGGAAAATGCAAAGCAAAGGAGTGCAGAGAGGGGTGAGGGCTTGGGCCTGGGAACTTGCTGAAATAAATCATGATGTGGAAACAGGTGCGGGTGGGTTTGTGATGTGAGGAATGAAGGCTTGGGCAAAGCGGGATGGTGAGGCTGGTCAAGTGTGAAAAAGGGATGAATCCGGTGTGGAATTGTCGCTAGTTCAAGACTTGAAGAAGAAAACCACAAACACAGATCTAGAGGTCCTAATTTGGTGCTGCCAGGTGGGTGTCAGTTGGGTTTTCAGTGAGGTTAGTCTAGAAAATTTGGTTAGTTCAGGAAATCTGTCTCTTGAAAGAGGACATATAGGATCCCTAAAGCTTTGAAGACTCTGAGGTTGCTCTCCATGGCCACGATGAACTGTGATTGTGGCTGCAACAACAGTGACACAGAACCACTCCGCTAGCAGCTACAGGCTGCTCCACCCTGCAGTGCCACTATAGCGACATGTTCTCCCGCACTTGAGTTGCTTGACTACTTGATTGATGTACTATGAATGTCTATTATGTAGAAAAATAGGATTATGCTCTCTTTCTGTTTTTTTTTTCCTTTTCGGTTGAGTCCTTGAGCAGCTTACTTACATATAAATGGAAGACTACATTTCCAATTACATTTAATTGGAAGACTACATTTCCAATTATTTTGTCGATACACGTCAAGGATTATCAGAATTTATCCTTGCCGATAAGGATGATGAAAATATCCATTTAAACATACGAATATGCGATGCATAAAACATGCATGATATATCAATCATGTGTTAAGTAAAATAAATACATATATGAATTACACTGTATCATTTGTCAAATTACATACCAATTTCATTTGGTAAAGAATAAATGATAAAATTAAATATTAAATATAGAAACATTTTGTTGTAATATAGAGCTTACTAACAACTAATAATAAGAGAATTTATTGGTTTTTTTTTTTTTTCTTTTTGAATACTTAACAACATAAAAAATATATAGTTAGTCAAAGTAAGAAAATGGGGTAAAGCGTAATTTATGACCAAGTTTGTCATTTGGTGTCATTTTGGACAAACCTCAAGGTAATGGTATGTCATTTACTCATTATTTTAACCATCCTTTTTGTGGTATGATAATATTGATGCAAAATATTATTTTTAGCAAATATTAGAACTCATGATACTTTTGTTGATTTGCTATTTATCCAGGTGATTGCTGATGTTGTTGACATTATAATGGAAAGAATGGATATTGTAACACTTGATATATGCACTGGTCTTATGCCACTTTTGGCAGGCCTTCTACATACTGAGATGGATCGGTAAGCATTGTCTGTTCTCCATTCTGAGATGTGTTTCCTTTTCCGCCTTCTGATACAAGCATTCTTAATACATTGTGCTTGTGCGATAAAAACATGTTTTGCATAACATGCTATTCAGGGAATGTATGTTTAAGCATGTTTCACATGACATATACTAGAACTGCTTGAGACGTTTCTGTTTATGAACCTGCTTGGAAAACTGAAGCACTATTATTTGAGGGAATCAATTATTTAAGCGAAGGACAAAGGGATTTTGATAGATATTATGTCTTATTTCTTTCAATATTCTGTTTTGCTGTTGCATGTTTTACTATCATATTTTGGTTTTCTGCTTGAGATTAATCTTGATACAATATAGCAGTCAATCATTATTATAAGAATCAAACATTTTTAATGATTGTGAATATATGGTTAGTTGATAGTGTGAAGAACCTTTTACACAGACAGTGCATCACAATTAAGTCCTTTTCTTTCTTTGTATGATATTAGTTTTTGTCTGCCTTCATTAATTGATCTATCTCCATCTTAGCAGCAAATTTCTTACTTCTTGGCTTCAAACAAGTTTGATAATTTTTATTTTTAAATTCTACTAGTTATCACTTATGACATCTTGGGTTGTCATGTTTTAATAACCTGTCAAAGCATTATTTTTTTGTTACTTTTTAGCACTTACAATGCTTTGATCAGTGCTATTATTATATCGCAAAAGCACTATAGAAAAAGTATTATATCCAAAAATAAAATGAGCAATTTTGATAAACCTATTCAATTACATTTACTAATCATAATTTGATAGATATTGTAGCATGTTATTAACAATTTATATACACGTAGGCATCTAGGAATATCCTTGGAAATGCTGTTAAAGCTGGTGAAAGTATTTGGTTCAGTAATCTATTCAACTATATCTGCTACAACGTCCGTCGGTGTTGATATTGAGGCAGAGCAAAGGTATTAGTTTCACGATGTCTTTTGTTTGTAATTTTTGTATGTATTGCACATCAACTCAATTGATTTCGTGCTTACTAATGAGATTCAGGCTAGAGCGGTGCAACCTCTGCTTCATAGAGCTTGAAAAAGTCAGACGTGTTTTACCCTCTCTTTCGAGGTACCTATTTAAGACTATTTGTTTGCCTTAATTTTTCATTTTCCTCTTATTCTAGCGTTAATTTTATCTTTATTTGTCGACTCTTCTACTTGTAGAAGGGGAGGATCGATTGCTAAGTCTGCACAGGAGTTGAATCTGGCTCTTCAGCATGTTTCCTGATTCGAAGTGATTTGTTGAGTGGATTGAATTATTTATGCCCCTCAAATATCTTTTGGTTGCTTTTTGAGGTTTTGTGAATTTTAAGGATTTAAACCTCTCGACAAGGCACCGAGGACTTTGATGCATTGTCTTAACATGGATGAAGCCTGACCTGTATGTACATTCATTGCTGTTCACATTCGTGATCAGCGGAGTGGAGGCACCGATACCTGCTAATTTCCACATACACTGGAAACCGAAGCATTAGAGCCTTGTCACCCTCCTGCTGATGGATGCACAGTTCTGACCATAACCATAGTCTGCTTGACGTTGAAGATCTCATTCTATTTGACCACTAACGTAATATGTAGCACAAATTGGTCTACCGATATAATTTTAATTTGTAATTTTCTGACTCCTATTTTGCTTGGTTCTTTAAGTGCCTTTATTAATGTTAAGTGGGTGCCGTTCATATTTGATGCATATTCGTTGTGTGCTTCTTCTACTCATGATTATGGTAAACTGAGGATGTGGTGCTAGCATTTTAAGTATCAAGAACAAGTCCAGTAAAAAAAAAACAAACAAAAAGTATCAAGAACAAGTCTAACCCTAGTTTCACTTGAGGTTATTGTATCTTCCACATGTCTACATGATTTCATTGTTAAAACTAGGGTTAGGCTTCATAAGTAATCAAACCCATCATGTAACTGATAAGATTGCACAGAAACTATGCAAATACTTTGCCCACAAAGACACTAAACAAAACGACAAAGCAAAGATAAGAAAAATGGAACTTGAACTCTTCAAACAAGGTTGGATCTGGAGCTCTTCACCCACGGCAAATTGACAAAAGTCATCGATACAATAATTCATGTCTATCATATGCTCAAATGCCATATGAATTTATACACTTCCTCAGCAAGATGCAGCATCTTGCAAGAGCTAGTCTGGTATTAGAGAAGACAATGAGCGTGGTTGGGCTAGGTATTCTTCTGCAAAGCTAACTTGGCAGTGATATGAGCAGTCTGTCAGTCTCGTTACTATTCCAGAGGAGCTGGCTTCTCTTTTTTTTTTTTGGTGAATAAGAGAAACAAACAAAACAGAAAAGGAAGCTAAGAATTAAACCTTGGCCCCAGAACATCAGCTAAGAGCAAAGAACCCATCCCCCTTGGAACATTGTCCCAAAACATAACACCCATAGACTGATCAACTCCCATCTTAGCTAAAAAGTCAGCGCACACATTAGCTTCTCTGAAAATATGGCTAACATTCACCACCCAGGATCTCCCCAGTAACTCCATGATGCGCATGATGACAGCCGCATAATTATGAAGTTGTGTCCATCTTCCGCTCCTAATAACTTGAACAGCTTCCAAACAGTCAGATTCACATTCCAAGTTCCTATACCCAAGGTCCCACGCATACTCCAGGCCATGCCTAATGGCTAAAAGCTCGGCAAGCAAGACATCCCCCGACCCATCTCTGCAAGAGAAACCTGCCAACCACTCTCCTTTGTCATTCCGGAAAATACCCCCAGACCCAATGGAAGAAGATGATTCAAAGTAACTCTCATCCACATTAAGCTTAACTGCATCATCCAAAGGGGCACACCAACGAGCCATTCTAGATCTTTGCCCTCCTCGCTGGTTCTCCAAAACTAGAAACGAGAGGAACTCATCATGGCTAAGGAGGATTTTATGCATAACGGCATCAATGGACCAAGTTCCATCCCCCAAGACCATGTTGTTTCTCCAACACCAAGCCCACCACACTAGAGGAGCTGGCTTCTTAAGTCAACAATGCTTAAATATACATGTCAGATATATAAATAAAAATGACATACTCTCCTTTGATTGAAATTAATGTGAGTTATATAGAATTAAAGTGGGGCCCATGTAAATTAGTGGAACACATTTCCAAAATTTTGGGATTCAGTTGAATTTTAATCAATAGAAGTGTGTTAAAAAGAGTGTTAGAAAATGTGTTGATAACATTCATCATATGATAAATTGAAGATAACACTCACTCAACTTGTAACCCAACAAACAACAGCAGTAATATAGTTTTTGGCAGCCGCTAGACCCATGCAGTGCTGCCTACTAAGGAAGAACTTATGATGGAGCTTGCAGTCTTTATGGGGTTACATGAAACGGTCATGACCTTATGCTATAACGATGAGTTGAATGGCTAAATAGAAGGCAGCACAACTAAGGTAGCAGACAAAATAGCAGGAGAGTAGCTTGAATATCAAGGAGACCATGCATGATGCAAAGATGAAGCCAAGATGAAAATGATGTAAAGGTCAAAACACTCTGATGTATGACCATGTTTCAATGATCTGCAAACACTCTTGAACAATTTTAATTAGTTGAGTTATTGCGCCAAAATGTCTTCTATAAGCTATAACTTAGGCAGATCGGTCTATATTCTTGAGTTGAATGTAATTAAGAAGACTTGCTAAAAATAAGGTTTAATTATTGAGTTGGTCCTGAACTATTTGGGAATTTTCCAGTAGGTCCCTGAACTTATATAAAATTTTCAATTGGGCCCCCGAACTAAAAAGTTTCTAATTTAGTCCCTGAACTTATATAAATTTTTCAATTGGGTCCCTAAAGTAAAAATGTGACTATATAAAATAAAAAATAATAAAATGATAGATGATGAAATTTAGAAGTAAAAAATATTGCTTGACATAATAATAAAATGGCAAAAGATAAATATAAGAGAAAAAACTCACTATAAATAATAATAATAATAATAATAATAATAATAAAATAAATAATAAAACTTAGTGAGAAAAGCTATTTTTTAGCATAATATTTAAATAAAAATATATAAATTTGAGAGACAAAATTTAGTTGATGAAATGATAATAACAAAATAATGAAATAGGATATAAGTTTAATTGAGATACATTGTCAGTGTAAAGTTTTTTTTAAACTGTCAACCAATCAAAAATTAAGGTATAGCTGACTTTTAAGATAGTTAGGATAAGAGTCAAAATTTTTAATGATGTGTCAATTTTTGATTTCTTGACAGTTTAAAAAATCTTTACACTGTCAGTGCATATCAATTAAATCCATATGAAATTGTGCTATAAAATTCATGTTTTATAACAAAATATTAAGAGATTAAACCAAGTCAAATATTTATTAATAATAATAATAATAATAATAATAGAAAGCAAAACTATTATTTAAGAAATATTAAAATAATTTAATAAAAACATCAACTAAAATATAAAATAATATAATAAATGATAAAATAAATTAAATAACTCAAAATGAAATTGACAATCAAAATAATATGTGATATTTACCTAACTAGATTATTTATATTATTTATTATTTCAAACAATAATTTTGTTAAATTTTTTTTGTTACTGAGTTTCATCTTTTGTTATAATATTAAAATAAAAATTATTTCAAACAATGACATTCTCTGCTATGTTTCATCATTTATATTTTATTTTTATTTGAAACATTTTATTTTTCAAAATATCCTTTAATAATATATTACTATTTAAAAAATGTATATTTTTTAATTGAGATTTATCAGTTTAATATCTTAATATTTTGTTATAAAACATGAAATTTTTAGCACAATTTTATATTTTATTAGGCTTAGGGGATGTATTAGGTTGGGATTTCAAAAGATTTTAATGGGTTTTTTTTATAATTAAAGAGTCTTGTCGTATTCAATTAAGACTTTTAAGTAATCTAAACAAGTCTGGTGGAATTCAATCAAGACTATCACGATTTTTTAAAGAGAGAATCCAAATCCAGCGGTATTCAATCATGACTTTTTACAGGTAATAAAAAGTCTTGTGGTATTCAAAAACTTCCTAATTTCGATGGATTGTTTTCTAAGGCGGATTTTGTGTGACTTTGTATGACTTTTTAGGAACAAAAAGTCTCACCTCAACACATGAGATTTCTTAGGATTCTCCATTCTTATTTCTCTTCACCTTATGCCTTCACCTCTCTCCCCTCCCTCCCTCCCTCTCTCCTCCTCCCTCCATCCATCTCTCTCCTTTCTCACCCTCCCTCCCTCCCTCCCTTCATCTCTCTCCTTTCTCCCCCTCTCTCTCCCATCTCCCCCTCCCCCAACGGTTGTCGTTCAACCCAACATAAGTTACCAAACAACTTTAGAGTGTGTTTGTTACAAATTATTTGACAAAAAAAAACACCTTTTTAATTGAAAAAATCATTTGTAAAGCGATTTCTGGAGATCCTGAAATTTAGGGGATTGGGGAAGATTTCTCACTTTCCCCCTCTAACTCCTCATTCCCTTCCGCTGAACTGGAAGTTTCTTCCAATTACCTCTGTGTTGGTCAAGCGGCGGGGGAGGATGATGCCGTGACTTCGTAGCCTCCTCCTCCTAAATGCCGCCGCAAAAAGGCGGTTAGGATTGAAAAGGACCCTCCACCTCCCATCACCATACTTGGGTATGAGTGGGTCAGGGGCGATGTGGGAACGTATTCGTCTAAGTACCAAACCCCTGAATCCATGGTTGAACTTCAAGAGTTAGTCACTATCCTGCGTGATAAATACAGGGATAAGTTAATCCTTGAGCCTTGCTCTGATACTGATCAGGTCTTCCTTGCTGCCTCTAACAACCAGCCCCCTTTACTTTCGTATATAGAACCTTTTTTGAGATCTCGGTTTTTCCTTCCCTTCAATTCCTTCGAGAGGTCCGTTCTTTCAGCCATCAATGTTGCCCTTACCCAACTTCACCCAAACAGTTGGGCTTTTATGAAAGCCTTCCAAATTTTCTGCTCTCGAATGAGCATCACCCCTACTGCCCCTATTTTCCTTTATTACTATCAGATCCGATTTGGGAGCCTGATAGATTGGATTTCCTTGAGTGGGCTTCACGACCGAGGTATTATCGATGCTTGCAAGTCATCCTACAAGCACTTTAAAGGCGATTTCTTTAAGGTAAGGCCCGCTGACGGGTTCTCGCACCTTTTTTTTTTACCCATAGGGGAAGCCTCGCTTCCCCCTCTATTGGACCTGGCATCCCATCAAGTTCGCGGGTTGGTGCGATAGGGTTTTGACCGAGACTGAGAGGGAGAGTATAAAAAAGTTGAACAAACTTCCTCGTCCCCTCCTTTGCAAAGATCTATTAGATCCTCCCATCCCTCCCATTCTCCAGGGCGATCCCCATAGTGAGTATCTTGTTATCTTTTGTATTATGGCTTTCGTTCTTACCTTTTATCCCTAATCATTTGTTCTGGTGTTGCAGGAGAAATGGGGAAATTTGACTTCCGTTCTTTGAAGAAGGAGAAGAGTTCAGCTAAGTCTGGGTCAGTTGAAGAGCCAAGGACCCTAGCCGCTACTGCTGTGCCGACTTCATCAGCGCCTTCACTTGCTGTCATTAAAGCTCGACCAAAGAGGGGGCGGAGTGGGAGTTCTCATAATTCTCCGGCCGAGTCTCCTTCCAAGCACCCCGCAGTTATAGTGGACTTAGATGCTGCCTCACCCCCGCATGGTTCAGACAAGTCTCCAGGTCTTCCTCCGCCCCTATTAAGTGGTATAATGCGGCAAATCGACCTAGCTCGTCAGCTGTTTTTGGAAACGACTTCTGCCCTTCCGTTGCTTTGAAGCCATACTTTGTGAAAGGCACTAACCTGAAGCTTTTGAAGAAGTACAGCCGTGAGGAAGAGGTGGATGGACTCCAGGTGATACTTCTGAGGGCCATGGCCACTGCTAAATTTCTCCTGAGTGACTTCTTCGAGAACAAGAGCAAGATGGAACAGATGAAGCTCGAGTTCGCTTATGTGGATAGGTTGAAGTCCGAGTTGGAGAAGACAAAGTCCGACCTGATTGAGGCTCAATCCAATAGGGTCAAGGCTCTCTCCCGGGTATCCGAGCTTGAGGGCCAAAAGGCCGATCTTGATGAAAGGTTGAAGGACTTGAACACTAGGAGGAAGTCCTTAGAGGCCGAGTTAGCATCGGAACGGGCTGCCAAGGACAAGCTGCAAGAGAAGAATGATGAGCTCACTTCGGGTTTGGAGAAGAAAAGAGGAAAAAGGAAGTTCTACAAGTAGGAGTTGGAAGCTGCCAAGGAGGAGCTCATGACCCAGCATATTGCAGGTTTTGAGAAAGGTCGAGGTCAAGCCCATGTCATTGTCCCTGATGCCGACTTCTCCGTAATGGACGTGGACAAGGATGTCAAAAATGGGGAGTTGGTCAACGAGAGCCAGCTCAGCGAGGAAAGGGACAAGATCGAAGGCCCCAAGAATGAGGTTACCTCTGCTAGGAATGACGACTCTGCTCTCCCAGCATCCTGAACTCTCTTTTCTTGTATTTTTGTCTTCCTTTTTGAACTTTTGTATTCAGCCTCTTTTTTTTAAGGCATATTTTGTAACCGTGACTGATCGGCCATATGGCCTTGAACCTTGAAATGTATGCACTGCAATTTTTTATTTCAGCATTATTTTTATTGTGCCTTTTTTCTTTAAGTCCCGTGTTTAGACTTTATTATTTACTCAGCCCTCCAAGCTCTGATTCTTTAGCAAGAATGAAGAGCTTACCTACCGAGCCGAGTTTCCCCTTATACAGTTGTTGTGAACCTTTTTGGGCTTTTGGACTTCGGCCCATTTGGGGATTCAGCTTAACGGTCACATCATTTATTCTTTTTCCCCACGTTTTGTCTCGAAACTTTGCAAGTTACGTAATTTTGACTGCTTTGGAAACGCAAAACTGTGCATTCATTTAACGCTCGTTTTTCTTCATGACCATCCATTATTATGAATAGTGGGTTTTCCCTTCCTTCTTCCTTACTTCTTTACTTCTCTGTTTCTCCATGCTTCATTTTATTTGGGATTGTGGTGGAACTAGACTTTGGTTGCTTTGAAGACTATGTGTTATTGGTAATGGGTTACTGTATTAATTAGTAAGGGGGGTGTGGGTGACTGCATCCGTTAGTACGTGGGTTGGTTTTCCCATGGGATTACCTTACCGACTATTGGATAACAGTTCATCCTCCCCACCACTCGATGGTGAGGTCGGGGTTGGAAAGATAAAAATAATAGGTCCACCCCGAGGATACCTCTATAGAAGGACTTGAGTCTTCTCCTGCTTGCCACTTCTTCGGAGCATATCTCACCATCAATTAAGATCAAAGCTTCCTCCCCAGGCGGACCAGTCAGAAGATGGGTTCTGGGGGGTGTTTAGGTAGGGAGTGCCATTGTTGCCTCTATCTTCTTAATTTAACGATCCTTGTAACCAATGTAATATTGCTTTCATTAATAAAATGGTCTTCTGTTTTACTGCTTCTGTCTTCACTTTTAATTCCAAGACTTTACATTTGCCAAGTTTGTTAGACTATTGTCCAGCCTTGAGCTCGGACTTAACTTAGAGTTTTGAGACTTAGCTTTGGCCAAGTTTTCAAGCTCGTACTCGGTCTTTGAGTTCTTAACTTAAAGATTGGGAATTCATCTCTGGCTAAGTTTAGGGCTCGACCTTGGGCTCGGACTCTGTTTAGAAATCCTTTACAGTCTATACAACTGGAATTTATAGGAAGAATTGTAAGCTATGCTAAAGCCACTTCTTTCAGCCACTAACAACTATTTTCTAGCAACATTGTGTACATTATGGCTGACAAAAATGGTTAATGTTCAGCCACTAATACCATCAGCCGCTAACTCCTATTTTCTAGGCACATCATGCGCATCATGGCTAAACCTATACTTACACTATTTGCCACGTTCTTAACCCACTACCTCACTTATTACATCATATAAGATCATGGCTAACAACATAAATATAGGTAACTACCCAATCAGCTGAGTTACTGCCCAAAAATGCTTGGTCAGCTAACTTATTGACCACCATATCAGCTGACCACATCCTCCATAATCCTATTTTTAAGGAAATAGGTCTTCATGCACGTCCTTAACTTGGTTGACTCATATAATTCACATATTTGCCTAATCAGCTAAGTTATTGGCCAAACGGCTAAGTACCCATCAGCTGACCATGATCTCCATATCCCTATCTTTAAGGAAATAAGCCTTCATGCACGTTCTAGGCTTGGCCAACTCATAGAACTCACAAATGTGCTCATTCAGCTAAGTTATGCACCAAAAATCCACTATAACGACTAGTTGTTCACCATTTGACCATGTTCTCCATATCCATACTTTTCAGGGAGTTGGTGCATGTTTTTGAATTGGTTATCCCTTGATTGTAGGCATTCAGCTTCTTGTCTTCGTATTCTCTCTTTGACACCACCTTCAATCTCCGTCATTTTTCATGTTATTTCCTTTTTTTCTAAATATAATAATAGTCTCTTGAGCCCTTAATCACCATTCACACGGCCCATTAAGACACAACAATAACCTCCAAGTTCATTTAGACTTAGCAGCCACATTCAACTAATTCTGCATCAGCTAAATTTCATCAGCTAAACCTGACTTAGCTACTGGTTATCAGCTACTTATCTTAGCTCAGCAACTACATTCAGACCATTCTAATTCAGCCGATCTTGATCCAACTGTTCTTCTCAGCTAAATGCATAAATCGGTTATCAGCTAAATTATTTTTTTTTTGTGATAACAATTACTATACTAACCACCCAACCCCATTGTCCCAAACACACCCTAAAATGATATTACACGGGGTGAGGAGGAATGATTGTTCAAGCAAGCATATGAAATTTGTTATCATCATCTATGAATTTGCCATCTCTCCGAACACTGCGTAATGTAAGGCAACGGCAATGGCAATGGACACGGACTCCCTTCTTCTCCTCGCTTCCATCAGAACAACACGAACAAGCCCAGCAGCTCCTTTATCATTGCTCCAACCTGACCCATCTTCATCAAACACAGTGCTTCATGATTACCAGAGGTCTTGACCAACACGACATTCTACTCTCCCGATTTATACACACCTCTGCTTCACTCGGCTTTCCCATTTACGCCTATTCCGTTTTCACCCACAATCACCGACCAAGCATCTTTCTCTACAACAACATCATATGGGCTCTATCTTCATCATCCAATGATGGGGCCACACGTGCCATTTCACTATTCAACTCCATTCGGTTACTCGGGTTGCGACCAGATAACTACTCTTTCCCTTATGTTTTAAAAGCTGTTGTTTATTTATCAGATGTTGTTGTTGGCAAACAGATTCATTGCCAAGCTATTTGTTCTGGGTTGGATTCTCATCCCAGCGTGGTTACATCGCTCGTTCAGATGTATTCCTCTTGCATGCAGCTTTTTCTTGCTCGGAAGCTGTTCGATGAAATCACTTCCAAACATGCTCCCCTCTGGAATGCTATGATTGCAGGCACGCTTGCCACTCTTCTATATATTTTGTAATATTAGTTATTATAGACTACATACCCAAAATTGAGGAAAAATGTGTATGTCCATATTTTTTCTGAAAAATGAAAAATTCTGACTTCATCCTTAAGAATTTCAAATGTCCCTTAAATTAGTCTTTTTGTGACAAATTTGATAGGGATTGGGGTATTATGGGGTGCCTAAGTCCCCATCGAGTAGTATAAGATGCTTAAGTGATTTGATTCTCCCCCCCTTAACAGCTAGCTTTCAAGGGAGGGTTCCCCAAGTGTTTGGGTGCTTATCTTTTGATATCAGAGTTGGTTGTCGATATCTCAGAAAGAGCAACATGATTGGAATGTTTACTTAAGTGGCTTGGTTCTCCCCCTTAACAGCTAGCTTTAAGAGAGGGGTTCTCGAATGCCTGGGTGCTTATCAAAATTTTATGAACATATTAATTCTTATTAAGGACTATTTTAACCGGTACCTGAGATTTTTCATTTTTGGCGTATTTTTTCTCAATGGTGAATTTGGGTATTTATTCTTGTATCTATGTAATATTTTTTATATAAAAAAAAATATCTTGTAAAAAATATTTGATATATATTTATATATTGAGCCTCCTGTGATGTTTTCTGTATTTGTTATTGGTAGCAGGTTATACTAAATTTGGGGATATTGCCAATGCCCGTAGCTTGTTTGAATGTATGCCTGAAAAGGATAAGGATGTTGTTTCATGGACTGCACTTATTTCAGGTTACACGCAGGCTCATAATCCGAATGAGGCCATCGTGCTATTCCGCAGAATGCAGATTCAGAATGTGCAGCCGGACGAAATTGCGATATTGGCTGTGCTCTCTGCTTGTGCTGATTTAGGTGCTCTTGAGTTGGGGGAGTGGATTCACAATTACATTGAAAAGCATAAGTTGCAAAAGATTGTCCCTCTTTGTAACTCTCTTATAGACATGTATGCAAAATCAGGTAACATAAGTAAAGCACTCCAAATGTTTGAGAATATGAAGAATAAAACGATAGTAACATGGACAACAATGATTGCTGGACTTGCTTTACATGGTCTTGGAAAGGAGGCCCTTGGTATATTTTCTTGCATGGAAAATGCTCGAGTGAAGCCGAATGAAGTCACCTTTATTGCTGTCCTTTCTGCTTGTAGCCATGTTGGATTGGTTGAACTAGGCCGTGATTATTTCGCGTCTATGGTGTCCAAATATGGAATTGAACCAAAGATTGAGCACTATGGCTGCATGGTAGATTTGCTTGGTCGTGCTGGCTATCTTCAAGAAGCAAAGGAACTAGTTAGGTTGATGCCCTTTGAAGCAAACGCAGCTATTTGGGGATCTCTTCTTGCTGCTTCAACTAGATGTGGTGATGCTGAGCTAGCAGCTGAAGCTTTGCATCATTTAATAAAGTTGGAGCCCCATAATAGTGGGAATTATTCACTCTTATCCAATACGTATGCTGCACTTGGTAGGTGGAGTGAAGCTAGGGTGGTAAGGAAGGTTATGCGGGACACCGGTGTGGAAAAGAATCCAGGTGTGAGTTTTATTGAGGTGAACAACAGAGTATATGAATTCATTGCTGGAGACAAATTAAACGTGTACTTTGTTGGCATATTTGATGTCCTACATAGCATAAATGAACAACTGAAGATGGTTTATCTGAAAAGGGCACATAGAGGACCACTAGATGTTGATGATTGATTAAGACCACTATACATCCCAATTCCTTTTCAAAAAAATTGGGTTTATTGATTTTGTTGAGTACAACGGAAAATATATCCCTTTTGAGCATCAGTGAGCAACAGCTTTTGTCTATCCCATGCTTTATCAAGGCAAGTAGTTCCATTTCTTGATAAACAGCAATGCCGTGAAAGAATATGCCAAGGCAGGACTCATGTACAAGTACAACAGAGCGAAGTGTACAGAGATGTAAACAAAAACCAGTAACGCTAGCTGACTAATTTAGAATCACCCGGTACAGCTATTCAATGTGATACTGGTATCTTCTCTAATTGCATGTATCCGGTCTTAATTTACGGCCTTCTAATAATCTAGTTTTCCATCCCTTATTTTCTTGCTTGCAAGTACAACTTCATTCTAATATTCTTTCTCCAGTGTAACAATTTACAACTATTATGTGACTATTTTCCAATGGTCATGTGACCTTTGAGTAATCCTACCCACATATATAAGATCCAGTTCAGAAAATTTGCGCATCTTATTCATATGATTTATCACTCCACGACTCGTTATACCCTATATATACACGTGTCTTCTTCTCCTCGTCTTCTTTTCCCGCTTCTTCTCCCCTTCTTTCTATTACTTTCTTCCCATACCACTTTTCGTTCTTCTCAAACTACTAACATTTCCCCTCTTTATTTTACATAGCTTCTGACTTTTGCCATGCTTTCTGTTTCATTTTGTTTCTCTTTCTCCCATCTGAGCTCCTTACTGAAGGTCCTTGGAAGCCACATAAGCCACAGGCAGGAAAGTTTCTCTTCGGTGAGCTCTCCTTAACCTTCATTTTTTCGATTGAGTAAAGAAATGGGTTTGGCACCGTCGTCTTCATATTCCTTCATTACCAAATCGTCTTCTACGCCACAGGTTCGTTTTTTCCCTCAATAATTACTTCAGATTCTGAAGTCGTTTCTTCATTGTCCACAAATTTGTATATGAATGGATGAACTTTATTAATTTATTTAGGGTTGTAACCTTGAATTGGGTAACAAGATTTTCCTACTTATTGATTGAACAGTGAATGATGTTTTTCTTGTGATGATACCTATTATTGCATTCCCTGTAATGTAGTTGGATTTGACTCCTTTAAAGTGAGAAAGTAAGGGTGCAGCCACCATTGATTTGATAAATGCATAGAGATCTTAACCCACTAAAAATGGTCCAAGGGTAGATACACCCTTACTTTCTCACTTTAGAGGAGTCATATTCAATGTAGTTGATACTTTATGTTCTCTTTTTTCTCAGCAAAGTAATCTGAGCATAAGAGTAGAATAATAGAGAATGGGTAGCAAGAGTAGGAAAGAAAGAAGACAGACCTTGGGTTTGACACTGTTGAGTTTAGGATGGATTTCTTGATATTCTTGTGGATAAGCTCCTGCGCTGCTTTCCAAAGAGAAAGAAATGGGCCTAATATACCATTTCCAAAGAGAAAGAATAAAAAGGTTCTAATAATAGTAACATATAATTTTTTCACCTGAAACAATAAACTTTTGATTTAAATGGGTCTTTAATTTTTAATTTTTTTTTTTGCAGGTAACACCATAAACAGAAGAGACTACCTCGCAAATTGTAGGTGTCATTCAATATCCTAATATCACCATTTTCTGCCATATGTACATGGGTTGTTATTTGGAATGGTTAGTTAAAATGAAGGACAAGCTATGCATTTTCTTCTCCTCCTCTGCACCAACTTTGTTCAGGAGTTTATATTTTGTTTGCCTATGTCTCTCTTACACATTCACATGTTTTTTCAGTGGAAAGCATTCTAAAGGTAATAGAAAAATTCTTCAATCAAAACAACGAGAATAAATTTCTACAAGATTCATAGGCAGACTATGGCATACTTTCCCCGCAGCGAACAACATCAGGACAACGTCCAAATAGCCCTGGTGGTATACCTTTTCATGTAAGTCCTTATATATTCTAATTAAAATCTTCTTGGATAGTAGCATGAGTTAACTATGAATTATATTATTCAATACAACATAAAACTCTTGAGTATTCATATTTAAAAGAGTAGCCAACTTAAATAAACTGTATATGTTGCAAAAGTGAAAACATTTGTTTGATATTAAAGTAAACAACTAGGGATTATCTAAACAATAATAGTCCATATAGGTCTACCACCTACCACTCTTGAAACTAATAATGATCCATAACTAAAAAATACTTACCCCTTGCTGTTCCTTGATTCAAAAAGATTTACCCTTAGTTGTTCCATGACAAGGTATTACCAGTAAAGAATAACATAATTATGTAACTAACCTAACTGACCTAACAGATTCTGTAACTAATTGAACTTAAATAACATAATTATAGTTGTAGTATGTCCCCTTTTCAGTGCATATTTGATAGAGCTTTCTAATTGACGTGGACGTGACTTTTGGAAGCTACTGAGTTATAGCTTCCACGGTAGAAGCACCAAAAAATAACAATTGTGCCATTGCAGAATTGATTTTGGGAGTATAGAAGTGAAACCAAACACACTATGAATATATTCAAATTTATGATTTCCATTTTATGTTTATTATGTTCTTTTAATCCTTCTATATAGAGTTGGTTCTCAAGAACTTGATAACTCTTTGAGAAAGATTTCTAGCTTGCCCCGACTTACATATTCACGGGAAGACAGTCAACCACCTAACTCGAGATCTTCATCCAATCCCATGTTCAAATGGAATTCAATAGATCATAAAAGTAAGGGTACTTCGTAAAAATGCATGAGTTTTGTTTCAATAACTTATATTTTTTAGCATCCACGTTAGACTTATCTAAGAGCGATTTGGCTTTCTTTAATATGATGCAAAAATAGGAAGATAATTAAGTTAGTTACCTTTTACATGTGCATGTGACTTTACTCAAGATGGTAAATCTATTATTGGCATAATGGAAACTTCATTGAGCAGGTTTGCAATGATCTTCAATTCTGTTCAAAATGACGTAATACAAGTAAACAAAGGAACAAAGGAACTTACTTTAGAGAGTAAGTGACTCATATTCTAATGTTATTAACAATATTCTGAAAAAGATTTATGGAAGCTGTATTATGCTGATCAATTGTTTAACAAATGTCTTGGTCCAAGACCTTCCATTGACTGATCTGATAATTTTTCCATACAGTTATTTTCTTTGAATGGATCTACCTCATGTGCTCTTTCAAAATCATCAAACAAACAGAGAGAGAAAGAAAGTGATCGAAAATCTTCGAGAAAATCCAGCAATCAATCAAGAAAGCATAAGAAGTTTTCTTTTCAGTATCATTTGAAGTTGAATTGAAAATTAGCCACAGTAACACAATGGCAACACGAACTGGCCGCTTGTTTCAAGACCACCTTAATGGGGCAAGAACTGTTTCTGGGAAGGCAGATTTTACAGGACAGAGAAAAGATGGGGCTGGTGGAAGAAAACCATTTGGAGATCTGTCCAATGCAGGGAAGCCTATAAACCAAGCAGGTGGAAAGAAAGCCCTTGATGGGTCATTAAAGCTAGGCAAACCCTCTGTTAGTCAGACATCAAAACAGCTCAAGTCTAAAAAGAACCTCACTGATATTATGAATGATGAAGCCGTTAATGCTAAGGCGAAAGCTGCCAACAAAGCTACTGAGAAGTCACATACTGGTAGCAGGAAAGCGCTTTCTGACATCTCAAACTCAGGGAAGCCTCATGTTCCAGAGATAAGAAATAAAAACACCCTGAAGATGAGTTCTTTGACAGAGGACCCTTTTCATCCCAGTGCAATTGCTGAAGAACAATTTTTGCACAATCATCAAGAGTGTATCAAATCGCAGTTTGAAGCTGTGATGGATGTATGTCAGTTTTCAAAGACTGTTGGACTTGAGAATGGCTCGGATGACCACATGCCAATTTCCTTTGAACCGCCTGCAATTAGTAAACTAAAGTCTGAGAGTGCACACTTGGAATTGGAGGAGGTACCTGAGCAGTTGCCTGAAGTGCAGCCTCTATCTTCTCAGCATGGCTCTCCAGCACACTGCAAGACTCCAAAACTACCAAGTTGCTGCACAATGTGGAAGGACTCTGCTGTCAATTTCAAGTTGATAGAGTCACCATAATTGATTTCTCTTGAATGTAAAGAACTTGATTAGGTATCTTGAGCCACTGATGTGATGGCAATTATTTTGGTATTTTTTAGAGACGACCTTGATGTTTGCTTAGCTGTTATCCTAGATCTGAATGTTGAAAATGTTTGTTCTGCCAAGTCATTTCAATGAATGGTTTTCATTCTTACGTGCCCGAAAAAAAAAAAAGAGAATGGATCTACCTCATGTACATAGTATATTTTGATAACACGGTTCTGTTTTGTGCTCTTATACCTGCAATTGATCCTGTCACTGCTTTGTCCATATTCATGTTATTTACATACTGCTTTAATATACAACACTAAGAGTTTAGCCTATTATGCAGATAGGCCTTAGAAAATGTGTTAACTGAAAATAGTCAGGAACGCCCTGCTTTGCTTTTAGTATATTTACTCTATCTACTACATAAGAAAACAAGCTCCTGGCAGTGTGTTTGATTGAATTTTTATTTTTTATTTTTTTGCTGAAAATGTAGCTCTTCTTCATCCCATTGGTGTGTTTATTCCTTGGTGAAAAATACATCGAGTGGAATATAATGTTGGATTGTTTTACAAATATTTGCAAAAGGGGTTGTGCCTAATACTTATCAATATTCCTTGCATTTTCAGACCGCTATAATACTGCCATTCAATATTTCTAACCACCACTCCAGCTGAACATTGTCAACTCTTTTTGAGATGTTTTCATGAGCCTATTAAACAAACTATTCTTCAGAATATGTAAATTTACTCGTTATCAAAAAAAAGAATATGTAAATTTACACATTTTTTTAAACAAGTTGAGTGTATAAATTCTTATGAATATGTTTTGCTTTGCTTTGATTTTCATAAAGTATTATGACTTTCTTTTTTTTAACCCCATCATTTTGCTGCTTATGTATTTCTTATTCTGTGGCTTTTTGAACAATGGTTATCTTCTTGATACTAGCTTTGGAAACCTAAGCAAAGCCAGTAATAGTGCTCCACTTACACAGATCAAGAAAACTAAGATTCTTATTGATGTCATGAACTCATTAGCAGTCAAGGATTAATAGCGCTTCAAAAGTTTATATTACAAAAACAACTACTGGTATCAGACTGGACATTATACTATAAATTGAAGAAGAGACCAAAAATAGGCCTTCAAAATAAAAATCATGATTGATGGTGAAGCTTTAATATCATAGCTGGATTGAAATCATAGAGTGATTAATTTCATATCTGTAACGGCCCCTAAGTAACCCAAAACAAATTCAATAGAAATCCTTTAAAATATTTAATTAAAATATACAAGTCATAAAATTGTTCTCAATTAAATAAATCTGAAAAGTACCTCATGTTATACAAAAAAGGGTTAAATTTTATAATAATTATTGATTGACTTATCGGGCAGTGCGCAGCCTCAGCCTCTTACTCCTCATCTCCATATCAACCTCTCAACTTCTCTTCTCAACACTCTCTCAGCCCCTCATAAAATGTGTCGACACCTTCTGCTTTTGCCCAAACCCTAATTAGTTGAATATATAGACAATGTTTGTTTGGTTGAGTGTCAGGGCAAAAATGGAGGATGATGCTGAAACCAAAGGAAGTATCGAAGAAACAGTTCGAAAGATTTTAGAAGAATCAAACTTGGACAAGCTTACCTTGTCCAATACTCAGATGCTAGCTTCCAAACAACTGGGTCTCGACCTATCCCAATCCCACTTCAAAAGTTTCGTCAAGCAAGTCGTCGAAGCTTTTATCCAAGAGCAACAGCAACAGATGCAACAACAAGAAGAAGAAAAATACGATGATGACGGCAACCTCATCGCTTGCAAGGTACTTTCGTCTTTCCCTGCACCCACTTTTCATTATTTGACTATTTACTCTTAGATTTAATGTATAAAAGGGGTTGCTCTGGATACTGATTTTGTTGTCGATTATTTGTTTTGTATTGCAGCTTTCAGAGAAGAGAAGAGTGATCATTCACGAATTCAATGCTCACCTCAAATTCTTCTTGCATTAGCTTGGAAAGTTCCTTGCACAGCTTTTCATTAGTTACTCCAAAAATAATATCATCAACATATATTTGGACTATAATAAAACTATATTTTGAGCATTTCTTAAACAAAGTTGTATCTACTTGCCCTCTAGTAAAACCATTATGCATGAGAAAAGAACTAAGTCTATCATACCATGCTCTAGGTGCTTGTTTCAAACCATATAAAGCCTTTTTAAGTTTGAAAACATGATATGGTTTATCAGAATCCTCAAAACCAGGGGGTTGTTTAACATACACTTCTTCAATTATACCTTTTAGAAAAGTACTTTTTACATCCATTTGAAAAAGAGTGATTTGGTATTGTGTAGCATATGACAATAAGATGCGTGTGGCTTCTATTCTAAGGTTCACTTGAGGAGAATCAGCCTTGGAATGAGCTCATAACGTGAGGAAACACTGAAAACGGGTCCTGACAGCAGTCGATGTAACAACATGGAGTGACCCAATGCTCAAACGTTGACATTTGACGTTTGAGCGTGGGGTTGAAGGACATTTGAGAGTGGAGGTAGTGATGCGTGTAGTATGCGTGTCAGCAGGTATTGATGCATGGCATGGACGTGGCGGAAAAGAGGCCACGCTCTAGCGTGGAAGGAACCCACGTTAGAGCGTGCTCAGCTGAGAGGCACAACTTAAGTTTCTTCTTCTCGTTCATTTGGGCCAAAATTCCTCCTTCTTCAACTCGCAAAACCAAAGAGATAGAGAGAGAAGAGAGGGTTTAAGAGTGAGTTCTTAGATTGCTGAGATCGGAGCTTCATTTCGTGATTTTTACTATGCCACATTAATCGTATCATCACGCTCATCGATTTCACGTGCTCGATTTCTCGATTCTGCTAAGGTAAGATCGAATCCCTAGCATGTCGACACGTTGATAGTGTCGACATTTGCTTTCTTTATCTTTTTGTTTTCCAAGTTTTTCATGCATTGATTATAGTTTTCGAGTAAGATTGGGGTTTATAACGGTGCATTCATGCTGTTTTTGTGGTTAGGGCTAATTTCGGAGTATCAAGGAGCTCTGGAGGACACGTGGTAGATTCAGAGGTAAAGAGGAACGTGTGCGTCCGTAGCTTTCGTGGGTTCGAGGAAGTCCGTACATGTATACAAGATGGGGAGAAAGTAACTGCATTTGTGTAAGGGACCCCAAACCTACTAGTGGTCGAGTAACCGATAACACCTAAAACATATTAGCAACTACCTCGTGGTGCCAATTAGGGTTTAGGCATTGTAGGTTTATCGGCGTTAGGATAGATAGCCTAAGTTAGACGAATGATGTTGATTGGGATTGTTTGATATGCATGATGACATGCTTGTTTTGTTGATATGTGATCGTACGTGTTATCTAGACTATCTGGCATGATTTTATGTGTTGTTATATATGTTGGTATTGATTTGGTGAATGTGTTAATGTATCTATGTGGTCTAAGTTAACACCGCCATGGTACCTTGAGAGTAAGGATATGAGATTGTGGATGTTGTAGCATCGTGGATGAGATTGTGGATGCATTGGGCATCGTGTGTGAGGTTTTGTGAGCAAGTATGAAGGTACTAGTGTTAACTAGAGATGTATGTTGCATTGCATAGTTGCCAAGTACTGGGCCATATGGCTGGGAGTCATACGAGGTTAGTTGTAACTAAGTGCGGGTATGGGATACGAAAGGGACGATTTGTGAGACCTTGGGGATGTAACCATGCTCAGATTTTCATTGTGACCAATAGTTCTCCGTTGGAGCCTTCGTATTCCGAGGCAACCAAGATACCCTTCTTATGGAGCGAGGCTCATAGTAAGAGGGGATGCACTCTTATTAGTCACGATGAGCGAAATGGATATCTGGACAAACTAACTGGCATTCTCTAAACGAGTTGATGCTTTTGAGAGAGAATGTCCTAGGAGTTGGACTCCGTGAGTGAAATCGACCTACATGCATGAGAGTTGCATCTCCTTTTTAGAGGTGTTGATATGAGAGATATTGATTCTGGGATGATTGTGATAGTGTGACTCGAGAGATGGTTGTTGTATATGTGTGTATATGATGTGTGCATATGTTGTTCTATGATTCCCCCTTTCCTTTTTATGATGTTTGCAATGTTTGCTTATCTCCTGTTGTCTCTCTTCTTTGTTTATGTGTGTATCTAACGATCAGATGAGTCAGAGTAGTCGGACGCAGACTCTGGATAAGAGGGATTACCGTCTGAGACATTACCTTCCAGCTCAGCCACCCAAGATCTCAGTCTTAGGAGATATTGAGGTCATATATCATAACCCAAATGGTTGGCAGGTCAACCACTCACAGTTCTTTATAGTTTACATGGGACCTGTCAATCTTTATATACGTTACCGCGGAGGACCCATGGCTACATTTATTGGACCTTTTTGGATTGTCCAGCGACTACCATCATCCCATATCTAGTACCCACCGAGGCCACGAGAATTCCCAGATGACATGTGGAACAATGCACAAACTTCCCAGGCTACTAGCAGATGCAAATTTGTCTACTGTGGAGCTTGTCGTAGGAGAGTGCAGTACATGCAGTCCTGTCAGCGACGACGTATTGTAGTTTTGAACAATGAGGAGTCTATATGGGAGACCAGAGTCTACAGGCGGCGATATGGTGAGGGAGAGGGTAATTCGAGACGTCTATATCACTGACGATATGGAATGAGCCAATATCACTTTAGAATCATCAACTAGCTACATATAAAATGAGTTCAAAGTATAACTATAAATAAATCTAAATTATACAATGCTAACTATTCATTCACCTAGAGGAAATTGAATTTTCTTTTAGCATCGATAAAGTAACCAAATTGCATGGTTCAGGGAAGTAGCAAGTGTAACACCCTTCTCGGGCACTACATTGTCTGTGACATTTTCGCAATATTGTTTAACGCGGAAAATAAATTTTTCAAAAGATACGGGTTTATTTTTCCCCGTTCCTTTTCGCAAATAAGTAAATAAGTATTACTTAACATTGGCTAATATCTTCCAACTACTAACAGGTCTAAAACATATACATCCATATGGGAAAATAAGCAGTAAATGTTTATACATTCCCTGTATATACATAATACTTTCATAAATCATTTTTCTAAAGATAAGAGTCATGAAAAGATAGAAATACCAAAAGGCGTAAAATTTCATTGCCCATAAAATGACATGATCAAGAAAACATAAATAACCTTAGAGACGCAGCTCCATAAAATTAAACATATACATAAAGACTCATCATGCCGGCCAGTACAAAATAACGACAATGTGTCATCATTGTACCACAATAACAACTGAGGACTATACATCGTCACACCGAGGTTGGGTTCTCACATCTACCATACACCGATCCCTGAAGATGTGTTCTCATGACCGATCCATCTCATTATCCAATGATGATTTTGTTGATGAAGCAGTGCTACCATCTTTATTTCAGGATATATAATAAAGCAGAAAACCGGAAAACACAGAAAATGAGGTGAGATCCCATTCATCATACACATAAAGCAGGCATACAGTGGTATGACACACCAACATATGACAACATACATAATCATATTATTATCCATTCTCATTCAACAATTCCACAAATCAATACATATACGGATATCCTATAATATATCCACACATACCCAAAGGTACATCCATATAATCAGTAATCTTATCAAAGCATGATAGACACTATTAGTTTTACAGAGACACAAGAGTGAAGATAACTGATCCAAACTGTATAGTCTCATTCCTACACAGTCTCAAGGAATACTTGATCCTAACTCCGGAGCTAATAGACATTTTGGAAAGGAAATGGTCAATAGTATAGGTTTCACATGTGCCCGCCGTAAGCATAAGAACAAAAGGTCATAACAATGCCCGAAGGCCATAATGTGTGACACAAGGTTCACCGTGGATAATAAATCCAGAACCGCACAACATTAAAATCATCATACTAATGCCCAAAGGCCAAAATGTGTGACACTGGGTTCACCGGGAATAATAAATTCCGAACCGCACAACATTTAAAATCATAAGGGTGATCAATCCCTACTTGGCTATTTGTGAAACACTTTACCTAACCGGTCAGGTCAGATTCCTAGGCACAACGGCTGTGCTGACAATTACGCTGATCAAGCCGATAACGGCGTGTATATTCATGTTTATCCACCCGATAAACTTCGGGATTCCTTACGGAAATCATATGCCATCCTACAGGTATGACAGTACCAACTGGGAATCCTTGTACAGTCCCATTCCTGCACATTATCTGGATCCCTTCATTGGACCATCTTAGTCTTCGACGACTTAAATATATTATGAAGATTGATCATCCATCAATCAATTATACTTCTTCAGGTTCTTTCCAAATGAGATTACTTGCCGAACAAGCATCCTTCAAACACCTTCAAAACAGTTTTGGAAAATCTTGTTTCCTTCTTAGTTTTATATCTCTTTAAAACACTTAACAAAGCATAGAATTCATGAGTTATTAACATTAATTGATCCTTGTTCTCTTTTCTAAGCTTGGCCTAAACTTGGCAAGCATCAAGTGAAGGTTTCCACTTCACCAAATCAAACTCATATCCACACACATACTTCAACATATCAACAATCAACCTTAAGCCTTTTGTTTCCACAAGTTAGAACATAACACTTATTTTCAACAATCACGGAAATCAACAAAATATTGTCCTCAATCAAGCATCAACAAAGTGAAGATTCTCACTCCACTTATCAAGCTCACAATCTCATATACATTTCCATGTATAAATCCATAGATCCATGACATATAACTAAACGTTTTTAAGCATGCTTTCCTACCAATGATTAAGTAAGTCAAGCATATTCCTCAAACAACCATTTTATTCTCAACCAAACATTATTTAATCAAGTAAGCATATAATCACCCATAATCATTCATACACCTATCAAGGTATTAATGATCTAAAGCATAGCATACACTTTTGCATTTTAGGCATACTTTTCTATTTGTGATTCAAGTAAACCAAACTTAATTCTTCTCACACAAACATCAATCACATAGTCAATTACACCACTACTTATCCACAAATTACAACTACAAATATCACACCAAATCCTCCAAGAGAATCACATAAACACACACATACATAACCCCTTTGACTTAGGGTTTCAAAACAAACCAACAGACAAATAAATGACATACACACCCACAATATGGTATGATGGTGGTTTGTCTCCCCCATACCTCTTGTAGCTCACTTAAGATCAAGCAAATAGATTATGGTTGCCCCCTTGGAGGCCACGGTTTTGAGAGTAAAACCTAGCAAAACAATATTCATTCAACAAAGAGTTATCTACATGAATCTAACTATGAACAATAAGGATAAATCCTGATAGGAACCTTACTTGAAGTGAAGAAAATGGATGAGCCAAGAAATCAAGTTCTTGACCCAAAATACCCATTTTGCTAGAAGCCTCCAAAATGAATTTTGTGTGAAATAACAAAGGCTTAGAAGGTCAAGAGGGGTATGGATATGCTCTTGGTTTTTCAAGAGAGCAAATGGATGATGAGTTATAGATTTGGGTAGAGAAACCCATTTTTCAAACGTGCTCAAAATGGAAAATGATGAGAAGAACATAGGCCTCGGTTCCGGTTTTATCCAAACACCATAGATTGACACGTATTTCAAGATTTTCGATCCCGAAATTAAAATTAGCGGAACTGATTAAAATAATAATATTTTCACCAGCTTCGCCTAAAAACAATTCAGAGATAATCAAGCAATTATTTTATTATTCACTTTCCTCAGACATATACCGGCTCAAGGAATTTACAATTTACAGTGTGAATTCATACCGGTGTCAAAACCCAGTCTGGTTCTTATATGAGTTTTTAATTCAAATTTTGTTGAATTCTCAAGTATAAGTAGTAAACATTATTTATAATTGTTAAATTGTATTTCTCAAACAATTTAATCACAGAATTAATTAATAAACAGAGAAAGCATTTTTCAGGGCGTTACAACACTATCCCTCTAAAAGGAATTTCGTCCTCGAAATTTTCTCATCTAAAGAAAACGAACGTAGATACCGTGCTTCTATCTTCTGCCTCAGATACATAACATTCTCATCGTTCAAAACATGACGTGATGTACCTCATAGATTAAGCTTTCTTTCGGACTAATTGTATTAGTGAGACGACATGAGAAGACACTTAAGGCAAATCCTCTTTAAATTCCTGAAACTCAAAGTACATTCAGATAGTTTGAATGTCAAACCGAATAAGGTATATGGATATCGGATAAACCCTGACATCCAAACGATGCGAAACTAGGACTCTACATGTGGTGGTGATTCTAACCCACCAGAGATCAAATAAAAACTTAAATTTGAACCAAAAGTTTTCGAAGAGAGGGGAATAAATCCCTCAGTACCACTCTTACGAGAGAGAATAAAGTAACATAAAGAGATGACAGAGGGTATTCAATATGCAAAAAGGGTCTTTAATAGGTTCCTGAATGTAAAAATGCATTGTACAACCACATATTTACACACATGACTCTAATAAAGTTCCTCCTTCCACGAGAACTTCCTACGAAAGCCAAATTTGAAAATAATAATTTTCTTTCTTCTCAAGAGTCTAGAATACAAGTCGAACACACTCTTGGTCTTTGAAAAGGTAACAATAAATTTTTGTAAGTTCCCTCACTCAAGGTAACTCTGATATACTTGGCACCAAAGATGAAATGAATTTCCAAATTTTTCACCCCCAAGGGAAAATTTCTAACCTTTGCTTGTAAAGGCTAACATGATGTGATCTGAGAAAGGTCACTCCATTTCTAGGTTGTATTCATTTGCGGAAAAGGCAAATGATCAAATTAACAACAATCAGCTCTCCACAACAACGAAGAATTCAAACTGATTTAACTAACAAAGGTTGTTTAACCAACGATTGTAAAAAGTCATTATATCAATGATGACGGAAGAATACAAATTTGATTAGTTTGCCTGAAGCATAACTAATAGAAGGCAAAATGTTGAAATCAAATCAACTCGAGGCAAGATCGTAACAAAAGAAATAAGCAATAAAGAAAGAGTGATGATATCTCACATATTCACAGGGAATTAAGAATAACTCGTGTTCGAACCAAACAGTATAGTCGAAAGCTTACTCTTTATGGTACATTCTCCCATGTCTCAGACAGCTTTGAAAGGTACACTGGCGTCACTAGTTTCCTTGTCACTTCGCTTTTGAGTTCACTCTCGTTATGATTGTTTCCTTAGCGACTTTATACGCGATAGCTGATGGAACTCAAAACAACTAACATATTCTAACAACCATTTAGTCTTGGCGTAGTTGCAGAACTCCATTCTCCGATACGCCTCAAACTTTGTAAGAAAAGAACTCGTTCAGAAGATTATCCTGAAAACTTCCTTAGCACTATTATGTTCTCCGCTTCAACCAACAAACAGTCAATCCTTAGCAAGGTTAAGGATGACAAACTTAAAGCAAAACTAGGCATCAAAATTCTGTCCTCTATCATTCCTCCTTATAAATAATAATGAAGAGAATAGCAAACATCGTTGTCTCCCTTCAGAGATACGCAAGCAATTATTTTATTATTCAGTTTCCTCAAACATACACCGGATCAAGGAATTCAAAATTTACGGTGTAAATTCACACTAGTGTCAAAACACAGTCTGGTTCTTATCTGAGTTTTTAATTCGAATTCTGTGGAATTATCAGGTATAAGCAGTAAACATTATTTATAATTGTTAAATTGTATTTCTCAAACAATTTAATCACAGAATTAATTAATAAACAGATAAAGCATTTTTCGGGGTGTTAAAGTAAGAGGGTTAAACTTAACTTTTCTCCATTCCAAATGGATAATCCTCTTCCATAATGACAAAAAGGGTCACGGTATGGAAATTCAATACCTCGAAACTTAGATACTTGGTAATGTAGAGAATCGTATATTGTGCTGAGACTAGGGAAAATTCACGGGCACAATCCTGTTTTATATAATCTCACATTAATTCATACATGAGAAGCAAACACAATATTCTGGGTGCAACCTGATAATTCAAATTGATCACATGAAATGCAAGATTTTAAAATTAGTATAAGATTAAGATAAAAGTACAAATCTTAAATTAGAAGAGAAATAATGTTCTAAAGTTAGTATGAGTCTTTGTACATGTCCGTACACAGCTACTGTTTTGAAGTGGCCATATGCTTCATGGCTAAGGAGATATTTTATAGATTAGTATTATACTAGAAAGGTACCCATGCTACGCACGGGTCCTTTTTTCTTACTTCACGTTAATTAATTCAGGTGGAAATAAATATAATTATATATTATATATTAAGTTAAAAATTTAATACGTATACATGTAGGTTTATTCTAATATTTGGATTAAAGTAGTATGTATTATTAGTGTAAAAAAATTTATACTGATATCTATTAATATTTTGACATATATGCTTTTTATTTTAATAATTAAGAGACAGAAATAATAATAATACTGATTTATCAAGATATTATTGGATGTTAGTGTAAGAGTCATTTACACTGACAGTGCATAAAATATAAACTTTTCTATTCAATTTTTTTATATTTTATTTTATTTTATTAATATTTCAAACATTAAATTTTCTTTATCAGCGTTGTCTTTTTATTTTATCATTATTTAAATAATTTAGTTTATTATTATTTGATATAGTTTTCTTGTTAATTATAAATACTTAATATTTAGTTTTGTTCTAAATAATAGCTTTTTATATTTTGTTTCCTCTGATTGCACTTTTGGTATCATATTATTTAAATGTTGCAAATTTGGTCATTTCATCTAATGTCTGTCAAATTTTGTCATTAAACAACAGAGGGAAACTACTCCTATATAAGCTCACAGAGCCTTTTGTTGAAGTTCTCCCTCATTTGCGTATTCGATTCAACATGATTTAACGGTTAGTCTATGTTATTTACTGGTTTTGTTCCTTCTTTTCGGGATCCCTTTTTGGTTCCACCACAGATCCTTCATCACAAAAGCTCAACCAGAGGTTCTATGGACTTATAGTAGTGGCTACTATCTATAAATCATTAAAAAATTGATGAACATCGAATCTAAGGACCAAATTTGCAACATTGAAATAATATGGAATCGGTTGCGGACAACATAAACTTTATGTACCAAAATCACATGTTACCAATAGTAGGAGAACAAAAAGTATACTTAAACCTTTAATTTACTTATCATTTAAAGAAATGATTTTTTATTCATTTCGTATTCAATTATTTTATGTTATTATTTTATTTTCATTATAGAAAATAATTTTTCCTAAATTTTGTCTCTCATTATTTTATAATTAATTTGAATAATGACTATCTCTAATCAATTTTATCTTTTACAATTTTAGTATTAATACAAATAGTGAATTATTTTTTAAATTTTAAATTTTATTATTTTATTTTATCATTATTCTAGATTGTAATTTTATCAATAAGTTTTATTTTTTATGTATCTTATTTTATTATTTTGTAATTGGTTTGTTTCCATCATAGTATCATACTATCTTAATTCTTAAGGTTTTCTTTTAAAAAAAAATTTAAAATACATTGCAGTATATTGATGTAGTGGCCAGTGGAACACGTTTTCTTTTAAAAAATCATCACAATCAATTTGTACACATTCCCACATACATTGTATGACGTCCCCGGTGGATGAACAGTAAATGGTGAGGGTAGGAATAATATGTAAATAGGACTTTTTATTATAAGTGTAGATTGATAGATTTTTTATGTGTAGATTGTTTGTGAAAGAATCGGATTCGAGAAGCTTCTATTAAATTAGTGGAAAAAAATATTTTTAGGGGTTAAATAGAGAATTGTTGACACTTGGCATTGAACAGTGGACAACATGGAATTTTGTATATAATATAGATATAGATATAGATTACAAGATAGTTGTACTTTCTCTCCTTGGATGCAGTTGCAGAGAGGAGAGGCGAACTTCCGCTGGTGTTAACTTATATAGGCCTATTTAGGGATTTTTTTATGAACCTTTTTTCTTTTGAAAAATGTTTTTGATTATTTAGAATGTTTTTTGTTTATATGTATTTGTGAACCTTTGTATCGTTGTTGGATTTCTGTTGTAACACTACTTGTTGGATAATTTAAGGCATGATGCCTTTTAGATTTGTGTCATGGCAGTTATGTTGATAGTAATTTGAGCCCTGGGGCCTTTTGGATTTGTCTCATCTAATGATATTGTTATGCCTTTTGAATTTGTGAAATGGGATTGTTACTTTGTTAGATAATATGAGCTTTAGGCTGGTTGTATTTTTATAGTTTTGTATTGTTGGATATTAGGCCCGTTAGATTCCTGTTATTGTGTTACATTTTTAATATAATGTCTTTAAATCATACATTAGTTGGCCTATTTAAGGGTCTTATTGCAAAGTTTGCCTTTAAATAGACTTTCAGGACTTCTTAGGCTTTTAAGAACGTCAGGCCAGGCCTTAAAAAATGGCCTATGTCAGGTGAACAGACCAAGTTCAGGCATTACATATAGGAAACAAGCCAAGCCTGTTAAAGGCTTGACTTGCCCTGTTCAAGCCCCTACTTGTGGAGCTGGCAATTTTGGCCTGGCCCAATGGGCTCACTCGAACGGCCCGCATTTCAGGCTGAGCTGGGCTCTCTAAATAGAGCCCAAAAAAATTTGGGCCGTTTTCGCCCAACTGATTAGCCCGACCGAGCCATCGGGCTCGGGTCGGGCTGGCCCAATGAATTTCAGACTGGCCCGGTAAAACAAAAAACAACAGTGCTTGTGTGTTGGTATGTGATCCTCATGCTCATGTCATTTCGGGCCTTAATTTTTACACCTTGCATTATGCTCTACACACGTTGTACTTTTTTCAATATTTCTTTTCCAAAAATACCCTTTTTGACTCGTTAGTATGTTCATGTTGGTACTTTTCGGAAATTAATTTTCGGAAATTAAATTCCTGACATTCAAAATGTTACTCCGGAATAAAAAAAAATTCACTGTCCGGAAACTTATTTTGGAAAAAGTTCCGGAATTTAAAATCCGGAGACTGAATTCTACATCTGAAAAATAAAATCCGAAAACTTTCCAACTACCAACATGAACACCCAACGAGATGAAAATGATATTTTTGAAAAATAAATATTTAAAAAAAAATACAAGATATGTGCAGCATAATACAAGGTGTAAAAAGTAAGGGAGTAATGATAGGTGAACACCCAAATGGGACACCCATTTGGGACACCTGGTTAATCAAGTATAAATATTTGGTTAATTCAGTTCATTATATGGTTAATCACGTTAATGGGCTTATTTACCATAACCATGTAAATATTTGGTTAATCATATGTAAATATCTGGTTAATTCAGTTCTTTATATGATTAATGGGTCATTATGAATTAACCAAATATTTGCATGTGATTAACCATATAAACTGAATTAACCAAATATTTATACATGATTAACCAAGTATCTCAAATGGGTGTCCAATTTGGATGTTCAATTATCATTACTCAAAGTAAGGCCCTTCAATTTTACTTGCTATCTTGATATCCTGGTATCTTGATTCAGTCCAGTAAATTTGGCCCAAGTCCCTTGCAATTAAAAAGAAAAAAACCACTCCAAGTAAGTAAGCACGTCAAAAAGTGAAACGTGGATCTGTCTCACTCCCCAAACAACACTTCCCCCCTTCGTGGTTTCTCTCTCCCGCGCGACCCAACCTCTGCGACTGCTAGGGCTCAAAACTTTCAAACATTCCTCTCACTCTCAGTCCTCTCACGTCGCCGCTGCTCCTGCTTTGCCTTGTTCGACGCGCGCCGCTGCTTCTGCTCCATCTCCGTTTTGCTCCATCTCTAAGGTTGTTACTGATCTTGCCCTTTTAACTCTGTTTTTTGCTGCACACATCTGAGTTTGTTTTTTTGGTGAGAGTCTGTGACTGAGTTCAGTTGTGGGATTGTGAGGTTTAATCACTATTGTCTGCAATATTTCATTAAATTGATTCTGCTTCTTCGATGAATATGAAAACACCGTTCTCTCTCTAGGATAATGCATATTCATTTTCCCCTTAGATTAGATGAAGTTTGTTTAACCTCGTAACAGAATATAGTGTAATCTCATTTGCTGTTGTAATTAGTCTCTTTACAATTAGTCTATGTTTTTGCTTCATTTTTTGGGGGTTGTTTAGAAGCCCGAAAGCTTGGTATTCCTATTAACAGGTAATTTATATGGAGCTTTTGACAGTGACAGGAAGTGAAATATAAAAAGGAGCATATGTCCTAGTACATGGTTGCTGAGTATATGTAATTTATATTTATATAGGCGTACGATCCTCAGAATCTTCCAGTGTTGCTTTTTTGTTTCACCATTGCAGTAGTGTTTAGATAATACATGGTGTTTAGATAATGTTTCACCATTGTTTCACCGTTTCCTCATTCTGGCCAGATCAGGCCGGGCCGGGCACCCGAATTGCCAGCTCTACTTGTGGTTAGGAATTTCCTCCTCTTTAGTGCTCAGTAAGAAACTAAGAATGATAGAGGAATAATGATGGTATCTGAGTTTTCTGGTTAAGGATTTGTGCTTCTGCTTTTTCTCTGGTATAAATGCTGAATATTGTTGTGCCAGTATCACTTATCAAGTGCGTCATCTTGCTGAGTTATCATTACTGCATCTTGCCTGTTCTAATCTGATTATGTGCAATACACCTATAATCAATTTTGTATTATTTTTGACAATATAGAAAAAGTTGTTCTAAAATAATTTGGTTATAGAACAGCCATAAAATCAAAGTCACTAATTGGTTGGAAAAAGGAGGAAAAAAGTTATATAAGAATATTCCTGACTCAACTCAATCTAATGTTTTGAGTTATAATTCTTGTTATTAGATTATAAATATAAATATATTATTTAATTATTATGTCATCCGACTTGGCCATTGGTTCCATTGTTTAACCAAACAAAATATCACTTCAAACAGTGTGAGAAGACAAAAATGGCAAGTGCACCTGCACAAATTCCTACAAGCTTTGGCCACGAGTTGAGGGCTTGTCTTCGTTGCCGCCTTGTCAAAACCTACGATCAGGTCTTACTGTCCTTCTATGTTTCTCATCATTCTTTGCCTTTTGATTTATTTATTTACAATTTGTGTTTTAACTACACAGTTCAGAGAGTCAGGCTGTGAGAACTGCCCATTCTTTAAGATGGAAGAAGATCATGAGCGTGTTGTTGATTGCACTACCCCTAATTTTAATGGGTTGGTCTATGTCCTTTCTTTTTCAATAAAACCCTCTTCACCTTTAAATTTCTCCATGCTAATTTTGATTTTTGTATTCCATTCAATTTTGCCACAGGATCATCTCTGTTATGGATCCAACTCGGAGTTGGGCAGCCCGTTGGTTGAGAATTGGTATGTGTTCATTTGTCTCCTGTTACACTCATGGCTTTCAGTTTTCTTTTCCTTTACCATATTCTGACGACTTTCAATATACAATATCATTAGGACATTTTGTTTTTGAAGTTTACCTTTTTATTTTTCCTTTCAACTGAAAGACTCCATCTAGGTTTTATAAAATTAAGCTTTTATTTATGATGATTATATATTATATATAGGAAGATACAATCTGAGGATTTAAGCCACACTGCCCTGTTTGACACTTGGACTCAAATGAACCTATAAAACTTTGTACTCAAGACACTGTTGTTCAAAAGGCTGTATCAATAATATTTGTATAAAATTTAAATGATAAATGCTTTTTGACTGCTGTAATTAATTTGATATTTTCCTTAAATTTGTGTAATTTGTGAAAAACTGGATGCATAAATTTTAAAAGAACAAAAATTGAGTAACCCATTAAATCTGATGTGTTACTTTTACAAAGTAATTGGTTGCTTTCAAATTAATTTTAGAAATCCTTTGATTTATTTGTATGATACAAGTGCCTTTCTATGTACTTTTTGGTGGTTTCTTTTCATCCTTCATTCTTATTGTTATCACATTGACAAAAACAGTCTAATAGGTAAGGACAAAAGGTCATTTTAACTCTCATTGAGTATTTCTTCTGACAATTTGGATTTCTAATTTACCATGTAGACAGTCTTTATAACTTGTAGCTGTCTAGCGTGATCTGGAAAGATAATTTGAGAACTCATGAGGCTGGGTTTCAACTTGGTTAGTTAATTGGTAACAAATGTAATTATAGTGATGAAAATCAATATGAATGGGGTCCCGGTCATTGTTTGCCTGCCAATACCTTTGTTTTGTATTCATATAAGAAGTACTGGATCAAGGTAACAATAAAAGCAATTTGACTCTCGCTAATAAGGAAATTAAAAGAATAGGTAACTGAAAGAATAGGGATCAGAGGGCTATTTTGTTTTATAATATAGTATTTTGCTCTTAAGGATTTTTCTTTTTTTGTGCTGAGTTTCCTTCTGTCGAGGAGGATATCGTATAACAAACTTCTTTCTTTCTTGAGTAAAATTTTTTGCTACTAAAAATGGCAAAAGAAAAAGAAAAGAAAAAGAAAAATCCATAGAGATAATTCACGCACTTATTGGATCATTTTGTTCAATTTCACTCCAAAGAATCAGGCAAATTTCTTGCCAAGGGTGACAACTATTTGAAAAGAGAAAATGAAAAACATAAATTTGTGTAGGTCGGATTTCTACCTAGATTAAGATTGTGGAAATTAAGGTTCTCCTTGAATATGTTGTAGGAAGATTTGTTCCTGGTGTATACACTCTTGCTGTCTCAGAGGCTCTTCCAGAAGAGATGCAGGTTTTTATATTTATTTTTCGGTTACATAGTTTTGTATTTTTATAGTGTATTTTTCTATTAGTATATGTTTGGATTTTGATTGATGTTTAGAAAAAAAATGTTTCTTTTTTTTGGCCAAGCGCTCTCAATAACATCTTGATTATAACCTGTTTTGAATATAAAATAAACTAATCCAAAAACACAAGAGTTTGATATAGATTTCAGAATGTTACTATTGTTGTAAAAGAGTGATTTTAATTTTGTTAATACATAGTGTTATTGATAGAATACTTGACACCGGGCCTGATATTGGACCTGAAAGAGACTGCCTGGTGGGCCAGCATCAAGGAAGGCCCAAGATATGGAGAGTGTATAGTTGTAGGAAGAAAATGGGAGAGAGAGAGAGGAGAGTTAGGAAAATGCTGAGTTGGCTAGTTAGTGGCAAAACATGCATGTATAGGGAGGCAGTGAAGGGTAGGAGGTATGATTGTTATTCTGTTGTTAGATAGAGATAGCCATTTTCTCTTCTCTGAGGAGCTTAGCTCTGGTTTACCTTCCTTAAGGAGCTCAGCTCTGGTTTTGTAGGAACTTGGTTCCCTTTTCCCTTCTATTTTGAATACAGTATTGCATTTTCAGTCTCCATTTCTATTGTGTTCTATCAATTGGTCCGACCTGCCGTTGGTCAATCATTCATGCCACCAAATATGGGGAAGAGAGTTGAAGCGTTGGAAGCTTGTGTCGTGGAGTTGGAGGTTGCCGTCAAGCTGTTGTTGGCGGAATTTTACTGATCTCTGTTGCTGGAAATAACCAAGTTACTGAAGAGATGCTTGTCTGATGAGGGACATAGTGGCAGAGGAGGTACATCGTTTTCCACTGGATATTTCTTGTCAGAGTATCGGATGGCGGCAAAGAAGGTAGAGCTGCCTCTGTTTGATGGAACTGACCCGGTGGGAGTTCAAGTTGCTTATATTCGGGCCCTTATCGATATGTATGATGGGGCTAAAATCAGTGTGCGAACACATTTGGGGGACAGAGAAGATTTTCCATTGACCTATGGTTACATCAAGGGTCAACCTTGAGCCTATATCTTTTTACCTTGTTTTTAAACATTCTTGCTCAACATGTCCAAGAACTGGTTCCTCAACTCATGCTTTTTGCATATGATATAGTCCCAATGGGAAAGTCAAGAGAGGGCATAAATGGTAAACTAGAGTTATGGGGGGAAGCTTTGGAATCACATGGGTTCCGTTTAAGCGTAAATAAAATAGAGTAAATGCAATGTTAGTTCAGTAAGATGAGTGTTAGCCATGGTTGTTAGACTCGCGAGTCTAGGTAAACTCGTGGAGGGTACGTAGACTCGACTCATAGACTAGTAAGAGTTTATGAGTCTACCTAATATAAAAAAAAACCTATAAATGACATATATACATAACATAAAACAATATAACATAACAATAATTTAACATTCAAACTCCAAAATGATAAAGTGTGTCAAAATCATTCATAAAATAAGAGAAACATAAGTTCCTAGAGTAAAAAAACAATTCAGAAAACAGCTCCTGATAGGCTAATACATATTCAAGTGTCCAAATGAATAGGAAAAGAGAAACGGGGTTTGAGCAAGGAGAAAGAGGACAAGTTTTAAGTAATAAAGTAAAGTAGCAAACCACAATAACAAAGTGTGATAGTACAATAGTGATAAGATGATACTACATTAATGATCAAATCATACATAAATTCGTAAAAACATAAGTTCCTAAAGTGAAAACATTTAAAAAAACAAGAGCTAATTTGACTTAACTGTCATATAATTTTTAGTCAAACAGTTACTTTATTTTGTAGCTAAGTAAAACAGAACAAAAATATTATCGAAAACATAAAATTAACTTTATTAATCTAATATATATTGCAGCATATAGGTAATTCAACTCAGGTACCCAATAGTATTGGCCGAAAATTTACATTTTAAGGCCAAGTCAATGTAAAAACATAGACTCGTAAACTTGCTAGTAAAATCGAGAGTTTACCGATTTTATCAGAGTTTACTTAAACTCGTATGAGTTTAACAAAAAAAGAGTTTACATGCGAGTTAACTCGTTTTTGTGGCCTAGAATCGTAAACTCGTAAGAGTCTAAGAGTTAACTAGAGAGTTTAACAACCATGGGACTGTTAGCAATGGCTTAAAGGAGAAAATGGGAGATCAAACAATACCATTCACATTGTTTAGGTGCCTTGGATCTATCATACATAGTGATGGAAAAATAGAGGGAGATGTAAATCATAGGATTCAAGTTGGGTAAAATGAAATGGAGGAATGCTTTAAGTGTTTGTGATTGAAAGGTACCTTTCAAGCTAAAAGGAAAATTCTACTGCACAATCAAAATACTTGTGATGTTTTTTATGGTACCGAATGTTGGGGATTAGAGTGTCAACAAGAGCATAACAGATGAGGATGTTGCGATGGCTGTTGGTTGAGTGGCCATTTGAAAAGATAAGATTAGGAATGAATGTATGGAGGGAAGGTAGGTGTGACACCTATTGAGGAAAAGATGATAGAATAATACCTATGATAGTGTTGGCACGTGAGAAAAAGACAATAGAAGCCTGGATGTGCCAATCATAAATTTTCACATCATTAAAAATGTTTGACTTTTATAATAATCACCTTAAAAGTCACAAAATGATTTGTGATTAGTTGATAGTGTAAGATTTTACCCAGACCATCAAAATTAAACTCTAGAAGCCCCGGTTAGAAGAGTTGATTAAATGGAGGATAACTCAATAAATAGAGGGAGGAAGACCAAGAAAAACTTTATGTGAAACCATTATAAAGTATTTATACCTAAATGTTCTATCAGAAGATTTGGTTTTTGATAGAATACAATAGTGTCGTTTAATCCATCTAGTCATTCCCGTCTAGTAGGAAAATGCTTTGGCTGTTGTACTCTTGGTCAAGTATAAGTGTAGCACAACTTGTACTAGTAGCCTAACCAAATAACACTTACCTGACACTAATAATCTTCGTATTCTAACAGACGAAAATATTTCAGTCAGCCTCACCGAGATTTCTATCCTCTCTAGCATCCATGATAGCTAGCAATCATGGAGTGCTTTTACTTGCTGACCCCTAATCCTCAGTAGCTTTTTCATCAAATTGGTTAATTTCGCATAATTGTATTGCTTTATTATGATTGTATGTGTGAAGAAATCTTATTTGTATGACGAAATATCAGGATTTTGAGTTTTAAAGCAGCTATTACTGTAGACTTGAATTTAGTAAATGAATTGTTGAAAGCAGGCTGTAGCCTCAGAAGCTCTCTGTACCTCCTTCACATTCTGATTTCCGGAAGTTAGAGCTTTTATTATGTTTCCAATCATTTATTGCTTCATTTTCCTCTCTAAACCATAATTTAACTCCAGCTTTTTAAAGGACTTCCTCCTAGAATGTGCCTTTTCCATTAGTTTACCTGGTTAGATGTTAAAGTCCATGGTGTTTAATGTTGCGTTGTTTAGGCGTTAGAAATTTTGATTTTCAAATTTGAAGTCCTGCAAGGCGGTCTATTCATTAAGCCAAGTTGGGTAGCCCCAGCTTGTGACCCAAGTGGGGGCACTAAGGTGACGATTCTAGCGAAAGCTAGCTTGGTTGGGGTGGTGGCTGCAACGTGCTGGCCATTATGCCTTCGCACAGGCACAGCATCTTTTGCTCCTAATACAAGAGGGCACCCCGTGAGGTTGGCTTCTCAAACTTGAGTTATGTATACTGCCTTGGTATTTAGAATAAATGCTCAAGTAGCTACATTGTTTGGCAACTACAATGAGGTAATCTAGGTAATTGTTAAGTTGTTAGTCTTAGCCACTCACTACTCTTGAGACCTGTGTGTAATTAACTATTTCTTTTGTATCACCATCTTAATCTTAATCTTTTGCACTGAATTAATGTTGTATGGATAAGATTGCTTATTGATTTTATTGGTGATGCCCTTTTGCAGACCTTATGTGAAGACGAGCGTGTGCAATATAACCCTCCCAAACGTTTGTGAAACGTTTAACATTGACTTTGTGACTTCTTTAACACAAGCCTAATGAGTCTGTATTAATGTGGATTTTAATGTTCATAGTCGTGCTCTGATGCATTCTCTAAATGACTTGTTAAATTTTTTCATGCTATGTGTCGTGTTTCTCTTCTGTGGAAGAAATTAACAAATAACGGGATTGTGTGTTACGAGGGTAATATCATGAATTAAACATTATTCACAGGGTATAGAATGTTTTGAAATGAATTAAAGGTTGTAATATGGAATTTACGGGAATGTTGTAATTTGTTTTCGACGTGTAAAAATCTCTTTGATTAAAGGAAAACTAGGATTTCATTTGCCAACATTGAATTTGAATGTTTGCCCCATGCAGATGGTTCATACAACTTATTTGACCCATTTTATGGTATGGAGCAAGACTTTTTGCAGTTTCATAGTTTTTTCTTTTTAGGAGAGCATATTAATGACTAATATATAATCTCATGTTTCATTTAATTAAATTATTAATGTAATAAATTAATTTTTTTAATTAATTTCTTATTTTTTTATAATTTAATTTTAATTAATAATTTTTAATGATATTCTTAAAATAATTATCATCTAATAATTGGGAGTCAAGTTATTTTTTAATTTTTATATATATATTGGATATTGGATAAGATGAAGCTTTAAATTTGAAATATTTTTACTTCTATATATGTTTTTTTTTTTTTTATTTTTTAAAGAATTACTTAATGATATCTTTAGTTGAAATTAAAGGTTCGGGTCGAGTACTTTTAAAGTGACTCACTAAAAGATCGTGTTTACATTTTAATTTAATTTAGTACTATTACTTGCTTTCTGCAAGTCATGGATTACTTCATCAGCTGCTATGAGTGTGTGTGATTGGCAGATAGCCAATTTGTACGGTGGATACAAAGGCTCTGGTGGTGGTCCTGGATTGGTAGTGATTGCGTGCAAGCTCTGTTTTGGTGATGTGCGCGTTTGATCGTAGTGAGCAAAAATGAAGAAGAGAATGTTAGGATGCTAAAGAGATGAGCATTGGCTCGCGGCCCTGGACACACGAGTGCGGTGGACTTGGGAAATTATGGTGGCGGTCGTGAACAGGACCCACAGATCTCCGAGATGTATGTTGTATTAGGAGGTTGCAAGGTGCAAGGTGACAGTTGTGGCTACACACTCAGAGCATGTTTGTTTCATAGCTTAGATTCACAAAGTTCCGTTCAATTTGCGTTGGTTGAAAGCTCAATTATTGAGCGTTGAAAAAATATAGGATTTCATGCCTCGGAACGTGGGATTTAGCGTTTGCGTTGGGTAGTATCTTAACCAAACAGGCACTCAAGAGGCGGTAGGATTGATTTCTAAAACTTTTCAGCACTTTAAGAAAAAACTTGGGTGAGTGATATGATCCTAAAAAGGAGCATGTAGATTTTCGGATTTATCCTTGATTGACCAACCAATATTCAAAGAAGAAAATAAGCAAATGGATGAAGGTAAGAAATGGGATATGGTGCCACAAACCAAGGGTTTGATAAGCCTAATGAGGATCGCCACAAGGGTTTTGGACTCTTGATAAGATCAAAGGGGTTGGCTCAATGAAGAACCCAAGAGAGAACACACAATTGGTAAAAACCAAATTGAACATCAAAGTTATATTTTATCATGTAATAGGTGTGTACATATAGGGAATTGTGGCTGCCAAGAGAAGGCTTACAAAAGGTCATCATAAGATGACATAACCTCTAACATAACTATGGCACTAATGGAGAAATAATAAAAATATTTGCTACTAAGTGGCTAATTAAAGACTTAACTCTCTACTAATTGGATTTACTACCATACTTAAGCAAAATACTAAAACTGATCCACAACTTCTAAAAAGGAGTTACTTAGGCATGCAAGCCAAAAGTCACCCTCCTTTGAAGTTTAAACTCGTCCAAATATTCGTATTAAACTTCCAGACCGTTTTTCACCATGATAGAAGCCGAATCGTGTCAAGAGGCATGAGATATGATTTGTAGATAATTTCCTAAGCTTTTCCAACGCACCAAAGAATGCATCAATTAGAGATCTGTAGTTCAAGATACAGCCAACACAAGTATATATGTTCATCACAATGAAAATATAATTTTCATCAAAAATTAATTTGGCCTTAAATTGGACATCATTCTTGGTTTGCATCATTCCCTCCCTCTTGAAGAGAATTCGACCTCGAATTTATTGCCTTTGGGAATCGTCTTCATCCTCCGGGTTCAAACACAACTCTCTTGAATTCATGGGGCACCTTTCTTGGAGTTACTTCTTCAACTTCCTTCAAAATAAAATCATCACCTCTTGGCAAAGATAGGAACATCACCTTGATTTCTTTTATAATGAGACTCTCAATTATGTTTTCAACCTTTGCCTCACTCTTTTTCTGTTGCTCATTGCTTTTTGTGGTTTGGCCTTCACTATTCTTTTCTTTGTGAGCTAGAGGAGAAATATTAGATAAATGAACCAAAGTAGAAGAATCCCAACATTTGTATCCACAAGCTAATCTAGAAGAAGGTATTAGAGTAAAAGATTGCCATGACTTGCCAAGTGGATTTGAGGACTTATTTCGACTTTAGGGGGAAGTCATTCTCTAGTTGTCTTCATCTCCATATCTTCCTCTTGCAATTTAACTCCAATTGATACTTTGCATTCTTCCTTGGGAATTTCATTTTCAATTTCCTTGAATGTCTTGCAAGCTTCCTTTGGAATCATATCTTCAATTTTAATGAATGTCTTGCAAGCTTCCTTTGGAGGAACACACTCAACTTCCTTCAAAAGAGAATCAATACAACAAGGCAAAGAATTAGGAATAGCATCAAAACAAGCATTCAAGTTTGTTTCTTTTACCTCACTTTGTTTTTTGCTCTCATCTTTTCTTCAACCATTTTCTTCAAACATGCTTCGATTTCAAAAATTTGACTTTTTATTCTCTCCTCTTTTCTCTTCCATCTTTCATACTCTTTATTCTCTCTTTCAATTTCTCCATCGCATCTCCAATATCTTCTTTCTCCATGCCTCCTCCTTTTTATTTCTACGACCCTGTCAAGAATCACATTGAACTCCTCCACGCTTCTTTGCAATCTTTCCATTTCAAGGAATAGTTTTGCCATGATATGTGGTGGGAAGAAGAAATTTTTGAAAAAAATCGAAGAATAAAATTAAAAGTCACTCTAGGAAGATTGACTCTGATACCAAATGATATGATCCTAAAAAGGAGCATGTAGATTTTCGGATCTATCCTTGAGTGACCAAATCATATCTCATGCCTCTTGACACGATTTGACTTCTATCATGGTGAAAAACGGGCTGGAAGTTTAATACGAATATTTGGACGAGTTTGAGCTTCAAAGGAGGGTGACTTTTGGCTTGCATACCTAAGTAACTCCTTTTTAGAAGTTGTGGATCAGTTTTAGTATTTTGCTTAAGTATGGTAGTAAATCCAATTAGTGGAGAGTTAAGTCTTTAATTAGCCACTTAGTAGTAAATATTTTTATCATTACTCCATTAGTGCCATAGTTATGTTAGGCGTTATGTCATCTTATGATGATCTTTTGTAAGCCTTCTCTTGGCAGCCCCAATTCCCTATATGTACACACCTATTACATGATGAAATACAACTTTTACCAATTGTGAGAGTGTTCTCTCTTGGGTTCTTCATTGAGCCAACCCCTTTGATCTTATCAAGAGTCCAAGACCCTTGTGGCGATCCTCATTAGGCTTATCAAACCCTTGGTTTGTGGAGCCATATCCCATTTCTTACCTTCATCCATTTGCTTATTTTCTTCTTCTTTGAATTTTGGTTGGTCACTCAAGGATAGATCCGAAAATCGAAAATTATATTTGGCCTTAAATTGGACATCATTCTTGGTTTGCATCAGTGAGTCTATGGTGCACCACCCATAATAATGGTGTAGTGGTGCACCACCTACATGGCAGTTCCTTGACCAATCATTTAGGCATATGAGACCTTTTTACTTTTGACTATATATAAGTTTGAAAAGTCAAACTGACACATGACAATTCTATTTATGGACATAGTGACATGTGGGTGGTGCACCATAGACGCTTCCTATAACACTTTCTTTGAAAAACATTTTCAAACAATGTTTAACAAAGGATTTTAGTATAAAGAATCAATTACAAAAGCATTCATACATTTCTAACCAAGAAAACATGCATATGACAAATATATCAAGTCTAAGGTAAGAAGAATGCTCAATCCGATTTATCCTGGTTCAGCTACCTCCTCCTGGTAACCTACATCTAGTCCTCACTACGATGTGGGTTTTATCCAACATAATCAGAAATTTTACAATATCCAATTACATTCACCTCAAGGCCTCACTACCTTGAAAAACTCACCAAAACCACACTTGCCTTGTCAACCTAAGGATCCCTTCTATCCCTGTAAGTCAACTTAGCGGTACCTTCTCTTAAATCACCAAGGCTTTACTACATTGAAAAACTTCACCAAAAGCACACTTGCTTTTCAACCCATGGATCCCTTCTATCCTTGTAATACAACTGAGAGATACCTTCTCTCTAATCAACAAATCGAAATTTGAATGAAAGCTTTTGACTATATAAGTTAGATATTACAAATTGAAGCACTTAGTGAATATCACACTTTTGTATCAAAGATGAAGCTCAATAAGAAACTTAGAAATTGTGTTTGAAAATTCTGAATGAATTGATTGTTAAAAAGTGTTTCTATAATGTCCTTTTATAGTAATATGAAGAAACAAATCCATTGGACAAGTTGTAGATCCAGTTGACATAATCACTTTTCAAAAACTGACACGAAATAATCTATGTTCTTGTGTACATCGATTTCCTTCTTGGGTACACAGATTGCTATCTCGTGTACATTGATGTATATATGAACATTCAACCTAGAAACATATACATAGATTGTGTACACAGATTGAGTTCACAAACTCAAATCCTGAAGCTTTTGGTTTGAATTATACACAGGTGTATGATTTGGTACATCAATGTATACTTCATTTTTCTCAAGAACTAGTTTTAATACACATGTGTGCATTTCTCTTGCACAGGTGTATAACACGATTTTCACTTACACTAGACAAATTAACTGAAGATACATATGTGTAACACACAGGTATACAATTTCACTTAATTTTTTTTTCATTTAACATCTTTTGAAAATCCTTTTTCATGAAAAGCTTTATTGAATATACTCTTTAAAAACTTAGTTTTTCATTTGTTTCCCAAGAGCTTTATCAAGAGATTAAGTGTGGCATCCTTACAAAAACATCTAAGATCTTGAGATCTTCAGTTGACTTGGTCTTGATGCTTTGTTCTTTGTGATTTCCTTTGAATCTTTGAATCTCATGATCTGCTTTGATCTTTATCCTTTGATCCTTTGACTTTCTCCTTCATGAGTAAACTTGTAAACACTTGACCATTTTACTAGTGCATACTCAAAATGAAAAACTCATATAAAATTCATATTTTTTATCATACATCAAAATCTCAAAAGGGCATATTCTTACACAAGGACGATGATGGTGGTGGAGGTAGAGGCAAAGGCCAAGCATGGCTGCGATGGTGATGAGGCGACCGGGTGACAGGTTCTACTACAGGGGTTCACAATTGTGAACACCCAATTTTGTTGTCACGACCCAAAAAACTCAAGCCGTGACTGATGCATAGGCTTACAATCATAGCCTGGCATGCCTATCAATTCAGAAACATATTTGACAGAAAATAGATTTTTAACTAAAATTTCGACAGAGTTTCCTTTACAATTTTAATATCCAAAAACAAAAAATCACTTGCTAAAATATTCATATTATCATTCAGAAGTTCCATTGACACAAAATACATCAAGTTAGGTATTCCAGACCATTAATACAACTCAAAAGAATCTAATACTAGTTCCTATAGCTGCAGAGTAAAAAGACTTTCAAAATACATCAAAAGGACCTCCAAAACAAAGGGGCCTACCCCCAAGGAAGCGAACTTCCTAACGATCAAAAGCTGTTAGCAGCCAACTACTCAGTTGCCTGGGAATCTGTATGGAAAAATAAGAAGTGTGAGTCACACATACTCGGTGAGGGCATAACAACCACCATGGACTAGAAGAGAAACATACTAAAGCACGAATAGTTATCTTTAAAACTTAAAGGCAAGCATATTGGAGTATTGGCACAATAAAATCAAGTAACTTTAATGAAGCATATATATAAAAATCACTTAAACTTGCAAATTTAACTGTTATAAATAAAACCATTTTTAACACCCAATCTAGCTAAAGAGGTAAAAATACAAATAAATGAATAAAGTGACAAAACACAAATTTAAAGAAATTTTTAATCATAGTGGGGTCACACAAGAGAGGACCAAAAATCTGAGGCAGCTCTATCTCGCTGATAGCTCTCTCCTCCTAAGGATGGCTTCTCCTCTAGGGGCGGCTCCATCTAACGAAAAGCCCTATCCTCATTCAAGTCACATCAATCATATCTCATCGACGGCGGCTTCGTCTCCTTTATAGCCTCTCTGTGGACTGGTGGCTCTATCTAACGGATAGCCCTCTCATCCCGGAATTACATAACTAAGTGCATCTAGATCGTTACCATCGCTAATGGCTACGAGATTCTAATATGGATCCCCAAATCACAACACTCAGATCATTTTCAGTTTGTATCAACCTCTTCAAGAATCAAATTCCCAATCTCGTATTTCAAGTTCAACTGTTGTCAAATAATTGCTCTATACAAATCTCAGGTATAAGCAAAAATATTTTAATAAAAATCCACAACCTTAAAATATTTAGGTGTGGTTAAAATGAACAGCAAAGATATGTTTCCGGAATATAATTGCAAAAATAATTTAAATATAACAAGATAATTAGAAAAAGATAATTATAAAATATTTAAAATATGTCACAATGATTATTATCCACTAACAAATATGAAGAGATAACAAATCTACTCCCAGCAACTCCAACAGAAGAAAACAGATGCTAACTGACAGATCTCAAAGAGCCTAAGTGTGTGGTTTATGGAGTGGGAACCTTTCTTCCTTCAGAGAGCTCCAACCCTAACCCAAAAATCACTACAACTTAGCTTCCTAAAAAGAAAGTGGTAGGGCTTCAAGATTTCCACAATAATCACACAATAATGTTTGAGATTGGTAGAATGGTAGGAAATGGAGCTAAAAGAAAGAAGGAAAAAGAAGCAAGGAGAGGGAGAGGGCTTCAAGCTTTTTAAACATTTTTTTTTTCTTTTTAAAACTAAAATGGCGCGTTTCATTTGTTTAAGCTGATTTCTTTTGATTAATAAAAGAAGAAAATAAAAATAAATTGTAAATAATAAAATAAAATTGGATTTTAGCCTGAATTGTAGAAGTTGGGCTCATAACTTTTTTCAAATAAATAGACAAAGGATAAGGATAAATAGAAGAAAGATAAGTTTGATCAAGAATTGAGATACATTTATATCGCTTTTTTGAGTATGATTTGGTTAGTTTTTTCTCTATCAGTTAACCAACCTGTGCAGAGAAAGGGGTAAAAAAAATTCTTCTTCATTCCAGTCTCACCTCGCACATCCAATCTCTACATCTCTACATTTACACTCTCACCCACATTTCCCTAACTCTCTTTTCCTTTCCTTCATCGACATCAATCACCTTTTACAAGCCACTACAACCAACACCTTGTCGTTCTACTCAATATTTTAAAAATCGGACTGGTCATTGAACTCGTGAAGGCACTGGTTCACGGTCCACTGGTCCAACCGCGGTCTAACCATGGTTGAACTAGTTGTAATTATATATATATATATATATATATATATATATATATATAATATTTAATATAAAAATAAACTAACATATTAAAAACAATAGATATAATTCATTCAAGAGAAAAAAAATCCATTCATTCCTCCATTAACCAGCAGCTTAACAATTTAAGGACCAATTCAAACATTTGGAACCCAACCATCTGCAAATAAGCTTATATAGTAAGTTTCTTCTTAAACTTGCTTTGCACTAGGCTCAATAGAAGATATGCAACTACGTGCTCGTAGTTTGCCATTTTTCCATACCTTACGTGCACAAACTCTTTCTCCAAAATGGCGCAAAGGTAAGTGTTGAGACCTCATAAGTCTGGAACACATTCAATGTGTAAATTCTTTAAGTTTTGATGATTCCAAATATATTAAGTATAATAATATTGAACCATATGAAATTACTGACAAGTCTGTTAAGTGTGTAGGACAATAGACTTAAGGTCACTTGTTTAAATCTAACCCGTCTAATTTTTTCTAAAGAGCAGTTATTCAGATTCGTTTGAAAAACCACCCGTCTGAAAGATAGTCAACTCATACAGAGACCAAGTCAACTCTCAGTCAAAGTTCTGATCTAGTTGATGACATGGCAAGGATCAAAAGTCTGAAGTAGCTTCAGTGGATCACCCGTCTAAAAATGACTTGCTCACCCGTCAAAGTTTTGGATCACCTCACCTGTCTAATTTTAGACTCTACAACACCCATCTAATTTCTTAGACTCTGCTGCATCAATCTTTTTGTCAGACCTGTCAGAAGAAAGTCCAAGTCAACCTTATTTGAAAAAGATACATTTCTTAAGGACCTCGAAGACCTCTGGACAATAGCATCAAGGACAAAGAATAAAGAATTCATTCTTTCAAGTGTAAGGAATAAACACGCTCCCTCTTCACCAAGTCAGTAGCTTTTACCTATTTTAGTACAAAGTAAAAGTACTTTCCAGAAAGTGAACTGAGTGTTGCACTGAAATGGATAGTTCTCTGCTGCAAGTGCAAGAAGTCTGCTACTACAACTCTGAAACAACAACTGCTCAGAAGCAAAGTACTCTTGGTCGCATATGTCAAAGTCCAAAGTCCCTAAACATTTAGTGCTTACACATAACGACTCTTTGGCATTAATGACGTCCCAGAAGTTCAAACCAAAGGAGCACATTTTTTAAAGATGTGTCTAACGGATCAAATTGATAGAAGCCTTTAAATAGGGCAAACCATGAAGTTGAAGTTAAGAGCTTTGCGCACATATTCAAATAAGAATTTACTCTCCTCATTTACTTCTTTATTCCTTCATTGAATAACTCTTCAATCATTTGACATAAATTTAATAGTCTTTCATTCCTTCATTTATTCCACTCTCTGAGTGTTATCTGAAAGACTTGCAAAGTTGTATTAAATACTCAAAACTTTTTATCCTTTACTGTTGAGCCTGAAGAGGCTAGGTGAGAAAGGAATACTTGTTTAAGTGTGAGCCTAGAGAGGCTAGGTGTGAAAATAATACTTGTATTGTAATCTGATCAGTTATAGTAGAAACCTTGGTGCTGCCAAGAACTGGACGTAGCCATGTTGATTTCGGAGTGAACCAGTATAAAACTCTTGAGTGCTATTCTTCTTCCATAATCTCTTTAATTTACTTAAGAGTTTATCTGTTTAAGCTTTTAACATGGGGAGTTGATATTGTGAATATCAAATCCTGTTTTAACCTTCTCTGTGTGCGCATGTGTACCGTTCTGAAATTAGACAAGTCACCCGTCTAATTTTCCTTAGCTTTATTTTTGCTTGTTGTGCCTGCGAAAATAATTTTCAAAGTTTCCTAAACGTTGGTAAACACAATTCAACCCCCTTCTTGTGTTAACTTTGGTTATTTCAGTAAGGAGTTAGAGGAAACATAAAGAAAAAGAGAGAGGAGGCAAGGTGAGTTAGTTTCTCTTGCTTTTTGAAATTGTTGAAGGAATAACAAGTAGAGGGGAAAAACCCATAAAAACAAGATAAGAATCCAATAAAAATAGCAAAAACCTGTGAATATGAAATAGAGGTTTATATATTTAAGAAGCAAGATCCCATAGTGTTTGATCAAAATAAGCCCTTTATTTCTGATTGTTCATTGCCATGTCTTCCAGCAATAAATTGGAGAAATGCACTTTTTTACAAATGAGTAAGATAGTTAAACCAGAAAAGGTAAAGGATGATGTACCTCAATTAGTTGCAACTCTTTTCAAATATACATGTTTATGTGAGGATGCATCATCAAAGGTTTATGAGTTGCCATTTTAACTTTCTGATGCCAGACTTCTCCAAATTCTCTTGCGATGAGGTACGAAAAAGTGAAGAGATCCACTGGGATTAAAAGGTTTTCCATAATATAAATATGGCGTGCTTGTCTTTTAGAGAAAGGGAGAAGTTCTTGGATTTTATTTCCAAAGCATCCTAAGTGAAGCACCATGACATCTCGACTAAAGCAAATACCAAACATCAAGAGAGGTAAAATAAGTAATCTTAGGAAGCAAAGCCACTTGCTGCACTTTTTTGATTTCTAGGAGTCCCACATCAGTGAGAATAAGGGAAGTAGTGGGCAAGGGGGTCTATAAAATCAAAGTGCGTGGGATGGATCCACATGTTTATTTGGACTGGGTCTATTATTTGAACTGGTCCAAACTGTTGAAACTCCGATTTTGACTGCTTTTACCGGTTTAGTGTCAGTTTAGTCGGTTCAAGACTGATTTTTTAAGTCTCCGGTTTTAGGGGCCATATGGACCGGCCACCTAATCGGTTCACCTATTCTCTGGTTGAATCGATCGGCCCGGTCCAGTTTTAATAACCATGATTCTAATAGTCACACGTAGCCCATAAATTACCCTCACGTCACAGTACCTACAAATGCTCACTTTCTCATCACAATGGCTCCACCTTGGATCGTTATAGCCCTTCTCCATCATTTTCGTTCACCCGCACAACTTCTCCGTGCATAATTACGCTTCTTCATAGTCTCCACTATGCCAAAGTTACGAACCATCATTAGCATAGACGCCATCAACTACTATACCAAATCACTACCACACCAGACTGACGAAAAACACTCCTTTTTCCTCAGATCACCGCTTGTTGTCGTCCCCATTGCGAACCGAATGCAGCTATCGCACTAGACTTGAGAATAACACTCCTTCCCTAATCAAAACCGACTCTCGAACTCATTCTCAATTATTTATTTTTTTAAAAAAAATCTAGCTTTCCTTACATTAATGAGTTTCCCAATATTTTTATTGAATAAAAATTTTGGTAGCGACTCCTCTCTAATCTTATCTTTTCCTCGCGACGCTTAAAGTGGGTGGCAAAGGTGACATGGGGCAATAGTGCAGTGCGGTGAACATTTGAGTTCGCGGCTAGAGGTTGGGCATTACTTGTTATTTGATGTTGCCATTTATGGTGGGTTGAGTGTACTTGTTGTTTCATGTTGTGTAGAGGCTTTGGGATGTGGTTCTATGGTGGTTAAGGTTTTATAATGTTGGAGGGTTGGTGTTATAGATGTTGGAGGTTAGGAATAAAGGATTGTGAAGATGAGGATGCTCATAACATTTCCAAGCAATCTGAGGCCATGTTGAAATTGAATCTCTCGACTGCTAACCTAGCATAGTTCCTGAATATGGAATTTGTTATCAGTTCCAGGAAGTACACAACCTCGAGGTCAAATGGAATCCACCTTTGGGTTGAAGTCACAATGTCAACACAGATGGTAGCTCCCTAGGAAACCCAAGCAGAGCTGGCTATGGAGAAATTCTTAGGAAACGAGAAGGAAATTGGGTGAAAAGTGTCTTGGGATACCTGGGTATTTCGGACAACCTCCATGCTGAGCTGCTTGACATATTCAATGGGTTGAAGTTAGCATGGAAGGAAGGGGTTCGTTCTTGTGCGTGCCTCTTGGACTCCCTCGAAGCTGTGAGTCTGATTTCTAAGCATCCTCCCATTTCTACAAACATACGACATTAATCTGGGACATCCGTGAGATAATTTGATGAGATTGACAAGTGGTCTTGCAACACACTTTTAGAGAGGGGAATTATTGTGCATATTACTTGGCCGAGTTGGGAAGTTCAGGGAACATACTCGCCTGCTTTACCTCCTCCCTCCATCGAGCATGGAGTTCCATTTGTAGGCGGATGCAACTGGGGTTGTCTTCCTCCATTGATTTAGGGCTCAGTTCGGCTGTTAGTTTTTTTTATTTTGAGCTTCTGTTTTTCTTTTCTTTTGCCTTTTTATCCATTCTACCAAAAGAATAATACTAAATAAAGTATATGCTTTAATGTATAACAAGTATTTGGTCCTGTCAAAATCGTAAGCAACCTTTGGAAGAACAGCGAGTATTTTTTATTTTCTCTTTAACCTAAGGAGCGTCAAGGTGAATAAGGTGAGAGTTCTACATGCACGACTAATCTTTTGGCTCTTGTTTATGCATGTGATTAAAACTTCCAATAATTTTTATATTTTTCAACAGAGGGCAAGTTTTGAATAGGAAGTTTAGATCTTGAAGCTTCTTGTCAAGAGGAGGCAATAGTTCTAACTAAAAATCAACGTAAGGGGAGACATTTTCCTTTTCTTTCTAGAGCATGGGTTTGGGGTTTTGATGGAATCATAGAAAACTCAACCAAAGAGAAGCATGATCCAAGCTTGGAAGGGGTTGGAGGACGAATGGCAAGAGCTAAATTGAAGAAGGACCAAGAAGCTTTGGAGAAGGAAGTCAACAGCTTGATGAGCATGAAGTACAATTGGGAAGAAGGCCCAAAATTGATTCATCACTTTCGAATGAAGTGTACATCCACTTAGAAACTTTAGGAGTAGGTATTGTCATTTAATATATGTAATAATAAAGTAATTAAACTTATTATTTTTAGGATTAAGCCCATTAAGAGGGCATAGAAATTTCGGCCATTTGGCCTTTAGTATGGGGAGAATTTGACCCCTCTCTGTAACATCTCTGACTGCTTTATGGATTGACGACTGTCCCCACAAACCAACACGGGTCTTTTCAGCATGCTTTGTCCCCACACACACACTTCATGGGAAAACTTTCCAGGAAGTCACCCATCCCAGAATCGCTCCAAGTCAAGCACGCTTAACTGTGAAGTTCTTAAGTGATGGGCTGCTGAAAAGAAGATGCATCTTGTTAGTATAGGTAGTACCAATCAATTCATATTTGTCATCCTCAACTGTATAGTCCCATACCTACACAGTCTCATGATCCCTCTTATTCTGGTATATAATTGGTTCATTCATGTGTCCCTCCGTCTAGAGGCCTGCCAGGAGCCGCTCCTTAATCGTTCCTTCTTGCACCGGCGACCACTCTCCGCCCTCGTCAGCCTCGGGTGTCACATGCCCACTAGCTTCCGCTTGGTTCGTCCCCGAATCACACTGTACCGGGAGAGGTGCCGCTCTGATACCATTTGTAACATCCCTAACTGATTTATGGATTGATGACTATCCCCACAAACCAACACGAGTCTTTTCAGAATGCTTTGTCCTCACTCACATGCTTCCTGGGAAAACTTCCCAGGAGGTCACCCATCCCAGAATTGCTCCAAGTTAAGCATGCTTAACTGTGGAGTTCTTAAGTGATGGACTACCAAAAAGAAGATGCATCTTGTTATTATAGGCAGTACCAATCAATTCATATAAGCCATCCTCAACTGTATAGTCCCATTCCTACACAGTCTCAGGATCCCTCTCATTCCGGTGTGTAATCGGTTCATTCATGTGTCCCTCCACCTAGAAGCCTGTCAGGAGCCTCTCCTTGATCGTGCCTTCTTGCACCGGCGACCACTCCCCGCCCTCGTTGGCCCCGGGTGTCACTCTTGGCTCCTAGATAGCTCCCTTTTTGTTTCCTATAAATAGGACTTGTATGACTTCATTTAGTACCTTTTGAATGAATTGAGAATTTTCTCATTTGCGTATTTCTTTGAGAGAGCACACGACTTCTTTTGGTTCTTCGCTAGAACCATTGTTTTGATTCTTATCAAAGAGCTTCCATCTCTTTGTGGTGAATCTATATTTGGGATTATCATTCTTACTATAATCATGGAATGAATGTGGCATATGACACTCGATGCTGACGAGGGCGGGGAGTGGTCGCCGGTGCAAGAAGACACGGACAAGGGGCGGCTCTTGGCATGCTTCTAGGTGGAGGGACCCATGAATGAACCGATAAAGCACCGAAAAGAGAGGGATCCTGAGACTGTGTAAGTATGGGACTATACAATTCAGGATGACTTATATGAATTGATTGGTACTACCTATATCAACAAGATGCATCTTCTTTTTGGTAGCCCATCACTTAAGAACTCCATAGTTAAATGTGCTTAACTTGGAGCAATTCTGGTGGGGGTGACCTCCTGGGAAGTTTTCCGAAGAAGCGTGTGAGTGAGGATAAAGCACGCTGAAAAGACTCGTGTTGGTTTGTGGGGACAGTCCTTAATCTATAGATCAACCATGGATGTTACATGGCACATTCTTCATGTCTTTCCTCTTTAATTTTGTTTTTTAATTGATTTATGATTAACGCCACTTGCATATTGTTGTTTACTTCGATGCTTGAATTTAATTAATGCAACTTGATTGATTAGTAATGCTTGAATAATTCGGCCATCTCTTTCTCTTCTACTCTTTTTTTCTTGGTTTGATTCAAGTAATCTATGGACTAAGTTCATGGATAGATCCAAATTCAAGTGATTTCCAAGTTGGATCACATCATGTGGTATCGCAGCTAGCTTCCTAGCTAAGTCTTGGTCATTTCTTTTGTTAATCTTAATTTTCGAGTTTGAGGCTTGTTATCTTGTTTGAATTTGTGTTGATCTTCTTATTTCACATTAAAGATAATTTATGATTATTGTTTTTGGACAAGATTTGGGTGACTTCTCTCATACCCGAAATTCAAGATTCGATCCATCACTGATCTTGATTTTGACCAATTTGATTATCTAATAGTGTTGACTATGGTTTGAGTTGATGATTCGAGCATCCACCTTCATGGATTAATGTTTAAAAGTTGACATTGTCCAATTCATGATCATTGACAAATTTCATGTTCTTCACAATTTTGGGAATTGAGCCTACTTTGATCTTGATGAATTTGATGATTTGATGTTAGCTTGTTTAATAACACCTTGATTGAGAGATCCTTTTGTAACACCCCGATGTTTTGTAGACCTTTATCTAAGTCTGAGCTTATATCTGAAGGATGATTTGGAGGATTGGAATTGATTAGAGATGGTTAAAATAGTTAAAAGTTGGTTTTTGAGTGTAATAATCGATTATGTTTTGAGTATAATCGATTATGGGTCCTCTGGAAAAGCGAAATGACAAACAGACAGCATATAATTGATTACAGAGATCTTCATAATCGATTAGAAGCTCCATGGGTTAAGAACCTAAAGTCCAGAAGGAACATAATCGATTTTGTAATCGATTATGAGTCCAGGATGTGTATAATCGATTAAAGAATCGATTATGAGCTCGCGGGAACTGAAAGAACATGAAATGAACCCATAATAATTGATTATTGAGTCCCCATAATTGATTATCAGTAGTAAAATAATCGATTATACTGTTAAAATAATCGATTATAGCAGCAATGTGACACCCTTCTACCCCGCATGTTAAAAGCCATTTAAATTAAAAACAATTAAAGGAAAACATGCAATTATTGGAATAAATAAAACAATTGTCCATGGGTAGAAAAGTCCCACATGAACCGTTTACAACGCGGAAATGAAATCAGTTTTAAAGAATAAAACATAACAAACCAATAAAAAAATAACCCAACCCCGATGTCACATACAGAGCTGGTATAACCGTTCCGGAATAAAATCCACGGAATTACAACTGAACTAACAACTGAGAAAATATAAACTAGCCCTACAATGAGTGGCGGCTCCTCAGAGTCACTCCTCTCCGGGCTGCTCGTCATCCTCTGCAATGTGCCAATCAGGCCAAACACAAACAACAAACATATATAGGGAGTAAGAATCGTATAAACATATTAGCATGGAGAGTAAAGTAAACAGCAAGCATAAAAGCATCGCATCAAACATCAACATCATCGTTATGCTATGCAGTGCAATGCAGTCCTACTCCGCTAAACCATCAATGCATGTGGATCCACTAAACTCGGGATGAACGACTTCGGAGTTACATATCCACATTGAGAATCTACTCAACGCCGGAGAATCTACTCCTTGGATAGCCAACGCATCAAACCAACGAATGCCTCATCACGGGGGCGCTAGGAGAATCTACTCCAACCGTGGATGGCCGGATCGCCGTACTCTAGGACGATCTCCCCTATGTCGAACATCCCTAAACAACAACTCCGATGCAATGTGTATGCAACACAATAACAACGGCAACACCACCTCCATAACTTCAACGGAATCGACCGAAGGTAACAGCGGGATCAACCGCACCAACTTGCCTCGCGAAATCTACCTGAGGACTTAAGCGGAATCAACCGCAGTACCTGGGGCAACTCTCGGCCACTAAGGTACATAACAACAACACCTTAGACCCAAACCGTGGGGTCAAGGCCTCCTTGGCCAAAAAGCACCAAGGCACAACTCATCAGCTTGCGGCACCCAAAAGGGTATCGACTTAACATCTCACCATCTCATCCTCTTTATTTGTCTTTCAGTAACTTTAACCAAGTTGTCTAGTCAGTTATCATCATAGGGAAGTGGGGTTGAAAACCCCTTAAGTCCTTTAATCTTGTTCTGTCCAGGTGGGTTGAGCACGGTCGTGCTCGTAACCCAGCACGGTCGTGCTTAAGCACATGAGGGCGTGCTCCCCTGTAAGTGAAGCACGGTCGTGCTTCTTAATGAGCACGGTCGTGCTCAGCAGCACGATCGTGCTCTTTGTCCTGTACGGCCGTGCTCAACAGCGCGGCCATCTCCCCATAATTCAACTGGGAGCACGGTCGTGCTCCCTGTTCAGCACGGTCGTGCTCAACGCGCGACAGTGCTGTTCTGGGCAGGAACAGAGGCTAAGTCTTTGTCCAATTCATAGGTTTTTACACCTATTAATCCTAAGTCCATTAACAGTGCGTTTCAAGGATTGATATACATCAACGACTCCAAAATTACATCAACCAATCAACAACATGTCAACAACCATTATCATCATCATATCAAACTCATAGGACAGCTATCATATTATTCATAAATACATCAACATATTCACATATATGTATACAACACATAACAGAAATTATCAGATTATCATACACCACATTCAGACACTAATACATATGTAACATGCATCAACCGGGGTTATGGGAACTCCTTTACTTTACCCTAAACCCAAACCTACGTAAATACTACCCTTCTCCCCATACCTGGATTGAAGGTAGCTCTTTCGGTGTCCTAAACCACGAACCGGTTCCTTCCTTTACTGCGACTCACACCGAAACGAACCTTGGATCAACAGAAAACCAAAGGTTAGTTCCCTATTCACAATAACGGAAAAGGAAACCAAGAGAGAGAAAGGAACTTTACCTAAACCACTACCAATGCTGCACTAACAGTCTCCCTACGCCTCTAAACTGTCCAAAACGGAAGAAACCAGAAAAGGGCTCTTCCTGGTCGCACTGTGGCTGCTGAGTTCACAAAAAAAAATAGGGTTACACGTTGAACCCTCGAGTCCTGTTCACGTATATAACGTTCGGACCTGAGCACGGTCGTGCTCTCCCTTGAGCACGGTCGTGCTCCACTTAACGTCACGGGACGCGGTCCACGCATTGAGCACGGGCGTGCTCCCTGTTGAGCACGGGCGTGCTCCCTGTTGAGCACGGTCGTGCTCAACTTAAAATCAGAAACACGCTTCTGACTTTAAGCACGGGCTTGCTGGCTGATGAGCACGGGTGTGCTCATGTACCAGAGAGGGACTTTTAGCCAAAAATCCCACTAAGCCCTCAAACAATAAATCCAACTTAATACAACCAGCTTAATTAAAATATTCTGAAAAACAGGATGTTACAATTCCACCCCCCTTATAAAAATTTCGTCCTCGAAATTTACACCTACCTCAAGGGAAAAGATGTGGGTACGCTTCCATCATCTTGCTCTCCAGCTCCCAGGTAGCACTTTCCTCAGTCGCCCCACTCCAAACCACTTTAACCAAAGGAATTTCCTTGCCTCTTAGCTGCTTCACCCTCCTATCCTCGACTCGAAGAGGTAACACCTCAAACGTTAGGTTCTCTTTCAACTGTATAGCGTCGGGTACTATCACGTGACTAGGGTCATGAACATACTTCCTGAGTTGTGACACATGAAAAACATTGTGGAGATTTGACAAGAACGTGGGTAAGGCTATTTGGTAGGTGACTTCGCCGACTCTTTTGAGGATTTGGTAAGGACCAATGAACCTCGGAGTAAGTTTCCTCGCCTTCATCACTCTACCAACCCCAGTCGTCGGGGTAACTCTCAAGAATACATGATTGCCTTCCTGGAATTCGAGCGCCTTCCTCCTTTTATCATGGTAGCTCTTCTGCCTACTCTGTGCAACTCTCATCTTTTCCTGAACTAACTTAATCTTTTCTGTTGTTTCCTGGACTATCTCTGGCCCTAGCACCACACTATCACTAGGTTCACTCCAACACAAAGGTGTCCTACATCTCCTCCCATACAGAGCCTCATAAGGTGCCATCCCAATGCTGGAATGGAAACTGTTGTTGTAGGTGAACTCTATCAGGGGCAAAAACTTGTCCCAACTTCCTGACTGTTCTAACACACAAGCTCTCAACAAGTCCTCTAAGGACTGGATGGTCCGCTCAGACTGTCCATCAGTCTGTGGGTGGTAAGCTGAACTAAGCCTAAGCTTTGTTCCTAAAGCCTCTTGCAAACTATTCCAAAACCTAGAGGTAAACCTCGGGTCTCTATCTGAAACTATGCTAGAGGGTACACCATGAAGCCTAACTATCTCCTTGATGTACAACTTAGCCAACTTCTCTAAAGGATACTCCATGTTCATCGGAATGAAATGGGCAGACTTAGTCAGTCTATCCACCACAACCCAAATTGCCTCAAAACCAGCTGGAGTCCTAGGGAGTCCAGACACAAAATCCATGGAGATACTATCCCATTTCCATTCTGGGATGCTCAAGGGTTGCAACTTACCCGAAGGCCTCTGATGTTCGATCTTAGCCTTCTGACAAACTAGGCACGCATATACAAACTCGGCTACCTCCTTTTTCATCCTAGGCCACCAAAACATTCTCTTAAGGTCCTGATACATCTTAGTGGTACCTGGATGCACACTCAATCCACTCCTATGACCTTCTTCTAAGATCAACTTCCTAAGTTCAGGAACATCTGGCACACAAACTCTATCCTTGAACCTCAAGATACCATCACTGCCATCCTTAAAACTTAGGTCTCTACCCTGAGCGAGCAACTCTCGCTGGTCTAAGAGATACTTATCCAACTTCTGACCCTCTCTAATCTGATCCATCAAACTGTTGGTAACCTTCAAGGTTCCAAGCCTAATACTCTTAGGGGTAAACTCACAAGCTAGACTAAGGTCTCTAAAATCCTCAATCAGATCCATCTCCCTAACCATCAAAGCGGAGATATGCAGGGTTTTCCTACTCAAGGCATCGGCCACCACATTGGCCTTTCCTGGGTGATAGGTCAGCTCGAAGTCATAATCCTTTTAAAACTCCATCCACCTACGCTGCCTCATATTCAACTCTTTTTGATCAAAGAGGTACTTCAAACTCTTATGATCACTAAAGACCTCAAACCTTGCTCCATACAGGTAATGCCTCCATATCTTCAAGGCAAATACCACAGCTCCTAACTCTAGGTCATGGGTAGGGTAGTTCTTCTCATGGGTTTTCAACTGCCTAGAAGCATAAGCAACTACCTTACCATTCTGCATCAGCACACCACCTAACCCTTGCTTAGAAGCATCGCAGTAAACTACGAAGGGTTCACTAGGATCTGGCAAAACTAAAACTGGTGCCGATGTCAACCTATTCTTAAGGGTTTGGAAACTCTCTTCACACTTAGAGTCCCACACAAACAACTGTCCCTTCTTGGTGAGACGGGTTAAGGGTAAAGCTATCTTAGAGAAACCTTCTATAAACCGCCTATAGTACCCGGCTAACCCCAAGAAACTCCTAATCTCGGTTACAGACTTTGGCGCTTCCCACTGGAGCACCGTCTCTACTTTAGCTGGGTCCACAGCTATGCCACCCTTAGAGATGACATGTCCTAAGAAGCTCACTTCCTCTAACCAGAACTCACACTTAGACAACTTAGCATACAATTGCTTCTCCTTAAGGGTCTGCAAGATAACCCTCAGGTGTTCCTCATGTTCCTCCTTACCCTTGGAGTACACTAAGATGTCATCTATAAACACCACCACGAACTTATCCAAGTAAGGGTGAAAGGTCTTGTTCATGTAGTCCATGAAGACCGCAGGAGCGTTGGTCACACCGAAAGGCATAACCAAGTACTCATAGTGACCATATCGCGTCCTAAACGCTATCTTCGGGATGTCCTCAGACTTAACCCGTATCTGATGGTACCCAGACCTCAAATCTATCTTTGAAAAGACGCAAGCGCCCATCAACTGGTCCATAAGATCATCAATCCTAGGGAGGGGATACCGATTCTTTATGGTCACCTTGTTGAGCTGTCGAAAGTCGACACACAACCTCATACTACCATCCTTCTTCTTCACCAACAACACAGGTGCTCCCCACGGAGACACACTCGGCCTAATGAATTTCTTCTTCATCAGGTCCTCCAACTGTTCTTTCAACTTAGCTAGCTCTAGAGGAGACATTCTATAGGGTGCTATGGATATCGGCCCGGTGCCAGGCACTAAATCTATGGTAAACTCAACATCTCTTTCTTGGGGTAAGTTATAAACATCCCCCGGAAACACTTCAGGAAATTCTCGCACAACAGGCAAGCTGGCGACATCAGGAGGGCTGCTCTCTACATCCAGGGAAGCTAACATCATGTATACTTGGGCCTCGTCTCTCATCGAAGCTCGTACTTGGCTGGCAGAGAGAAGGTCCGGATTCTTAGACTCCTTTGGAGTTCCAAAAACCAGGGTTTTATCAAAACAGTTGAGGAGGACATGGTTGGAAGATAACCAGTCCATACCCAGAATAACATCCAGGTCTTTCAAGGGTAGGCATACAAGATCAGCAAGGAAAGTTTTATCATTTATAACAATATGGCAGTTCTTGCATGCATAAGAAGTAGAAACAGGTTTATTTGTAGGTGTAGAAACCAACAAATCAAACTCAAGGAAGGTAACAGGCAATTTTAGACTCTTGACCCTATCATGCGATATAAACGAGTGAGTAGCACCCGAATCATACAATACAGTTAATCGAGTTCCATCAATTAGACACGTACCTTGGATCAAGTCATCAGACTCGGAGGCTTCAGCTCCACTAAGAGTAAAGACTCTTCCAGTGGTCTTCAGTTTGTTGGCCTGGGACTTCTGATTCTTGCTACCGCTGGGAGGCTCGGCCTTAGCTCCATCACACTCGCGGCTGATGTGGCCTGGCTTGCCACACTTGAAACAGATGACCTGTGTTTCCTTGCACTGGGACGAATAGTGGTCCTGTGCTCCACACTTTCCACACCTCATAGCTCTAGGGGCATCAGAAAACCCACCCCTGAAGCTACTCTGCTGAAACTGGGGCTTTCTGCTGCTCTGCTTGAAGTCCTTGCCCGTAGGGGCAAACCGCTGCTTGCCCTTATCCCTCTGATCAGTCCTCCTGCCGCTCTGACTGTCCGGTCCTCTGGAACTGGCAGCTCTGAACTGACTAGCATCCTCGTAAATCCGACACTTGTTGACTAGAATCGGAAAAACTCGGATCTCCTGATAACTGATGGCCTGTTTGATCTCGGGCCGGAGTCCCGCTTCAAACTTCACACACTTGGAGCGATCGTCCGTCTCATGCTGATAAGGAGTGTAGTACCTCGCCAGCTCTTCAAACTTAGCCGCATAGTCACCGACTGACAGCGACCCCTGCCTCAAAGACAAGAATTCCATCTCCTTCTTGTCTCTGATATCCGCTGGAAAATACTTCTCCAGAAACCTCTGCCTGAACACAGCCCAAGTCACCGCTGTGCCCTCTGCCTGCAGTTATCCCACCAGTGCTCCGCCTCTTCAATCAACATGAAGGTGGCGAAGATGAGCTTCTGCTGATCATTGCAGTCCATCGCACGGAAGATCTTCTCTGTCTCCCTCAGCCACAACAATGCTCCCTCTGGGTCATACGCTCCCTTGAACGATGTAGGGTTGTTCCTCTGGAACTTATCCAGTCCTTGGAACTCAGCTGGCCCACCATTGTTAGGGTTGACCTGTCCGATAGCATTGGCCAGAAGTGCCAACGCGTCAGCAATCGCCTGATCGTTGCGTCCTCTACCGGCCATTAATTCCTGTACATGCCCAAAACAGTCTTTAATACAGAAACTTAGCGAGTAAAAGCTACAGGCAACTAACTTAAAACATCATTATCTATAACAAGTATAGACAATTCACACAAGAGTCACACAACAGACTCACAACAGACTCATACCACGTCCGAACAAGGTCGAATTGCTCTGATACCACTAAATGTGACACCTTTCTACCCCGCATGTTAAAAGCTATTTAAATTAAAAACAATTAAAGGAAAACATGCAATTATTGGAATAAATAAAACAATTGTCCATGGGTAGAAAAGTCCCACATGAACCGTTTACAACGCGGAAATGAAATCAGTTTTAAAGAATAAAACATAACAAACCAATAAAAAAATAACCCAACCCCGATGTCACATACAGAGCTGGTATAACCGTTCCGGAATAAAATCCACGGAATTACAACTGAACTAACAACTGAGAAAATATAAACTAGCCCTACAATGAGTGGCGGTTCCTCATAGTCACTCCTCTCCGGGCTGCTCGTAATCCTCTACAATGTGCCAATCAGGCCAAACACAAACAACAAACATATATAGGGAGTAAGAATCGTATAAACATATTAGCATGGAGATAGGCAGTAAAGTAAACAGCAAGCATAAAAGCATTGCATCAAACATCAACATCATCGTTATGCTATGCAGTGCAATGCAGTCCTACTCCGCTAAACCATCAATGCATGTGGATCCACTAAACTAGGGATGAACGACTTCGGAGTTACATATCCACATTGAGAATCTACTCAACGCCGGAGAATCTACTCCTTGGATAGCCAACGCATCAAACCAACGAATGCCTCATCACGGGGGCGCTAGGAGAATCTACTCCAACCGTGGATGGCCGGATCGCCGTACTCTAGGATGATCTCCCCTATGTCGAACATCCCTAAACAACAACCCCGATGCAATGCGTATGCAACACAACAACAACGGCAACACCACCTCCATAACTTCAACTGAATCGACCGAAGGTAACAGCGGGATCAACCGCACCAACTTGCCTCGCGGAATCTACCTGAGGACTTAAGCGGAATCAACCGCAGTACCTGGGGCAACTCTCGGCCACCAAGGTATATAACAACAACACCTTAGACCCAAACCGTGGGGTCAAGGCCTCCTTGGCCAAAAAGCACCAAGGCACAACTCATCAGCTTGCGGCACCCAAAAGGGTATCGACTTAACATCTCACCATCTCATTCTCTTTATTTGTCTTTAGGAACTTTAACCAAGTTGTCTAATCAGTTATCATCATAGGGAAGTGGGGTTGAAAACCCCTTAAGTCCTTTAATCTTGTTCTGTCCAGGTGGGTTGAGCACGGTCATGCTCGTAACCCAGCACGGTCGTGCTTAACCACGTGAGGGCGTGCTCCCCTGTAAGTGAAGCACGGTCGTGCTTCTTAATGAGCACGGTCGTGCTCAGCAGCACGATCGTGCTCTTTGTCCTGTACGGTCGTGCTCCCTGTTCAGCACGGTCGTGCTCAACGCGCGACAGTGCTGTTCTGGGCAGGAACAGAGGCTAAGTCTTTGTCCAATTCATAGGTTTTTACACCTATTAATCCTAAGTCCATTAACAGTGCGTTTCAAGGATTGATATACATCAACGACTCCAAAATTACATCAACCAATCAACAACATGTCAACAACCATTATCATCATCATATCAAACTCATAGGACAGCTATCATATTATTCATAAATACATCAACATATTCACATATATGTATACAACACATAACAGAAATTATCAGATTATCATACACCACATTCAGACACTAATACATACGTAACATGCATCAACCGGGGTTATGGGAACTCCTTTACTTTACCCTAAACCCAAACCTACGTAAATACTACCCTTCTCCCCATACCTGGATTGAAGGTAGCTCTTTCGGTGTCCTAAACCACGAGCCGGTTCCTCCCTTTACCGCGACTCACACCGAAACGAACCTTGGATCAACAGAAAACCAAAGGTTAGTTCACTATTCACAATAACGGAAAAGGAAACCAAGAGAGAGAAAGGAACTTTACCTAAACCACTACCAATGCTGCACTAACAGTCTCCCAACGACTCTAAACTGTCCAAAACGGAAGAAACCAGAAAAGGGCTCTTCCTGGTCGCACTGTGGCTGCTGAGTTCACAAAAAAAAAATAGGGTTACACGTTGAACCCTCGAGTCCTGTTCACGTATATAACGTTCGGACCTGAGCACGGTCGTGCTCTCCCTTGAGCACGGTCGTGCTCCACTTAGCGTCACGAGACGCGGTCCACGCATTGAGCACGGGCGTGCTCCCTGTTGAGCACGGTCGTGCTCAACTTAAAATCAGAAACACGCTTCTGACTTTAAGCACGGGCTTGCTGGCTGATGAGCACGGGTGTGCTCATGTACCAGAGAGGGACTTTTAGCCAAAAATCCCACTAAGCCCTCAAACAATAAATCCAACTTAATACAACCAGCTTAATTAAAATATTCTGAAAAACAGGGTGTTACAAGCAGAATATATATACCCCCTGTTGCGAAATCAGAAACAAAAGGGAGGGTTTTTAGGGTTCCAAAGTGGCATCCTAGAGAGAGAGAAGAGAAAGAAAGTGAGGGAAATGTATGGAAATGAAGGAAATTCAAGGAAATCATGAAGATAACAAGGATTGAAGTTAGAATCAAGTATTTGGAGGTTGAAGACCAAGAAGATGAGGAAGAGAAGAAGAAGATGAGGAGGAGCAAGAGGTGCAAGGATTCAAGAGCTCCAAATGAGGTGAGGAAATACAATCTTAAAACCCCTCTAAGTTATAGAAGATTATATGGAATTGATGCTTAAGGTTGTTAGATTATTGATGATTTTGAAGCTTTACATGCATGAGGTATATTTTCAAAGAATATGTTTTGAAGGATGATTATGACAAATCATTGATGCAAGTTTTTGATTTCTCGATAATTATAAGAAGATATTATAAGAGAGTTCTAGGAGCATTTGTGCTCTTTCAAGTTATCCCTTTTTGGGAGAATAGTTGAATGCACTAAGGTGTTTGAGGAAATGCTTGAACCAATATCTTGTTGTTATTGAGCTATTTTTCTAGATATTGGTCAAGTGTTATATATTTATTTGAAAGATTAAAGGTTTATGTTTTTATGAGAAATGTGTTTTAAGGAAAGACTTGATGTTGGAGGTTTCAAAAGATGTTTCTCATGAGTTAATCATGAATTAAGGCCAAGCCATAAAAATGTATTTATGAGACTTTATTATCATGAACCATGGTTTTCCCTAAATGTTTATGATCATGAAGGAATGTGCAAAATGATGTTTTGATAAATGATTTCTTTAAAGATATGAAAGGATTTATGATGTTAGTGTAATGTTGAAAGTCCTTAGGGACATATGATGTTATTATGAAGTTGTTGATGAATGAATGTTAAGTTAAGGGAATGTTATTATTGTGATGTTGAGGGTCATTTTCATGGCATTTGCATTTGAGGTAAGGCAGTGGGACGCCCTGTCAGGTAGTGAGCTCATGTACCAATGAGGTTGAGGATACATTCCCTATGTGTTGAGGTTATTCAGGTTGTTGCATTTGTGATGATGTTATAATGTTATTCATGATGCTCCATGTTAGATGATGTTTCAATTAAGCTTATGATGTTTTAATGATATTGATGATTAATACTATGATATGAGGCTTTGATAAAATATAAAGTTGGATGTAAAGATATAAAGTACTTTATGATAAGGTTTGAGGTAAAAGCATAAAAGTATTTTTATTATAGAGTATATATATTTATCATGGTTATAGTCTTGATGTTAGCTTGAGGGGATTTTCCGGAGTTCCTCCGGCTGGTTGTACTGCTGTTTTATTATGTGATTGTAGTTCCTCATTGAGACATAGTCTCATGTTAGTAGTGCAACCAGATGTGGATGCAGGTTTTAGCAAGGATGAACGTGAAAAGGTGAAGATGAAGACATGGAAGATTAGAGAAGTAGTTAGATGCCCAGTGACATGTCAAAGATGTTAAGTTATGTATTCTAGTATTGTGATGTAAAAATGTAATTTATTATAAGAAATAAGTATGTATGAGGCTTGTTTTGAAACATAAATGAAAAATATTCTACACTTTCCATTCACCAAAGAAAAAAGCACTTTTACGAAAAAAAATTGAAAACTCAACACACCCCTCTTGAGTTGATCCATTTTCAGACAAAAATAAATCTTTGGCCCAAAGTGACCGTAATATCCAATTTTATTAATATTTGATTAAGGTTTGAGTCAAGTGTGTTTGATGGTTTGATTATATTCTTTATGGTATGATAAAGATCTAGTCCAAATTTCAGAAGATTTGGCCTTGGAACAGGTTCAGAACGCGAAGAAACACGAGAAAACGAGTTTGAATCAGGTCAGCATCCTCGAGCGTGGGAAGACCCAACGCTCAAACGTTGTCCCTTAATGCTCAAATGTGGGGTAGTTCCTTGCTTAAATGTGCTAAAGGTGACACGTGTTAATCAGAATGCTCGCCTGTCAGAAAAGCGATGACTTCACACTGTGGTATGCTCTACTCTCAAGCGTGGAAGGAGTCCACACACAAGCGTGGGCAAACTCAAGTGTGGGTAGTCCCAATGCTTGAGCGTGGTTAGGCAAACAACAAAAATAAAAAGACTTTATCATTTTCATGTTCAGTTGTTCCAACTTCAACACCAGAGAGAGGCCGGAGACAGAGGAGTGTGCAGACCATGTATCATTACCGTCACCGCAAGGTGGTGATGAGTAGTGACGAGTCGGTTTGGGGCTCTTTGAGCGTATTTTGGATATTTTGATGTATGTTTAGTGAGGTGGGTCGGGTAGTGATGGTAGGACCTTTGTGTGACCAATGTTTATGCATTTCTTTTTATTTTATGAGTTTGTATAATTTTTCCTAGGTTTACGATCCCTCTGTTGGGTTTTCACGTACATCGGTGACATGTTGTATATATATATATATATTGTATATAAGTCGTGTTTATGTTTTATCGTTGTGCATGCTCGACTGTTTTAATTCTTTACATTTTTAATATTATAATATTTTTGTCTGTAATAAAGTGCGTTAACGTTAATAACGGATTAAGGCTTAGTTAATTAGGATTCTTCTTTATTAGAACATCGACGTGTTTTTCGTAGCACAATAGTCCAAGAAATTTGACTTTTAGTTTACAACTGTCTTGTGTGAGAAGCTTCAAGGGACAAGTAGATCTAGTCTTTGGAGCGTTCCTCGTTCTGCTTTCGAATTTAGTCTATGATTTATTTCAGACATTTCTCCTAGTTTCCATTAGACGCTTGTCATTTAGTGATTTTGAGAGGACTCATTTGTTGTTGGACACTTGATTCAGATTTAAACCAATTTGCAGATTTAATCCTATAAAACGTATAGATGAATATGCAAAATAAGATCAGAGCATCAATAATATTCATTTGATTCATTTAATCATACTCGATGTTTGGATTCAACAAAACTAAGTAATACCAGTCATTCAGATGCTTTTAGACTCGATAATCCTTATTGAGTTCAAGTGATCATTTGAATGGGTTAAAGGGACAAACATCACCTTTGATGTATTAAGGAGGCATACACTAAAACAATAATAAAAATTACCATTATATTTTGTCTTGTGTGTTGTTCGCCTTGTCTATCACAAAGGATAGAGAAATAATAGAGAATTAGGGAAAATGGGAAAGATATATGATGATCATCAATATTTTATGATAGATCCTCGTTGAGGTCAAGTGATCATTTGAGTAGGGTAAATGGACAAACATGACCTTTGATTTGTTAAGGAGACATATGATAACACTATCATAAACATTTACCACTACTTTTCCTCTTGACTTAACAGTTAGCACGCCCGTGCTGGGGGAAGCACTAACGTGCTTCCCTGCTTAGAACAGACGCGAAAGACAAAAACAGGGGTGTTACACCCCAATCATTTCAATGATATAACAAGACACCAAACAGAGTAAAGACAAGCTAGTTAACTTAATGAAGACTTAACAAAGATGATAAAATAACAAACGTTAAGACGTTGATGTTGAACCTTGGTAGTCGGGTGGCCAAGGGGACCTTGATGCTTATTGGTCAAGGTATTGAGCTCGGGTGCTTATTGGCCAGAGTGCTAAATGATGTTGTACCTTGGTAGCCTAGTGGCCAAGGGGGCCTTGATGCTTAATGGTCAAGGTGTTGAGCTCTGGTGTTTTTGGCCAGAGTGTTAATTAAAGATTAAAGATTAAATATTAAAGATTAAAGACAATGTTAACTCTGGTGCTTATTAGCCAAAGATGTTAAGCCATAATAAATGGTGTTGATGGAGGTGGTGGTTAAATGATTGTTTGTTGTATGCATGCATTCATGCACGAAGTTGTTAGGGGAGGTACTGCAACTGGGGAGGTCGTCCGAGAGTAGGGCGATCTAGCCATCCGTGGTGATTCAAGTGAATCGTGTACACCCGTGGTGGCGCATCCGAGAATAAGGTGCGTTGGCTATCCAAGGGGTTCACCCATGGTTTGGTGGATTGCTGGCGCTGGTGCTTAATGGCCAATGTGGATATGTAACTCCAAAGTCGTATTCCCGGTATAGATAGATCCGCATGCATTCGGAGTAGTGAGTCACATTACATTACTTAGATGTTATAGGTGATGTGCTTGTGATGTATGATATGATAATGTATGTTATGTTTGCTTTGTTGTATGTTCATCTTGCCAACTATCCTGTTGTCGTTATGTTTATATATATGGTTCATACTCCCTGTTTCTTATGTTGCTTTGTTTGGCATGTATCTTTTATGTAGAGGACGGTGAGCAGCCAATTGAGGAGTGACTCCGAGGAGCCTCTACTCTTAGTTTAGGAATTTTTTTTTTTCAGTTTTAGTTTGTTTATCCAAGTTGTTTTATCGGATTTTGGTTATACCAGCTTTATTTTGTGACATCGGGGTTGGGTTTATCTTCCATGTTATGTTTTTATTTCCGCGTTGTTTATGTTTTGTTACAATGTGGTACTCTCTACCCGTTGGTTTCCATTTTATGATAAATGATATGCATGTTTTTATTTTATCTTCTTTCTTCTATGTTATTGCTTTATAAATACATGCGGGGTAGAGGGTGTCACATTTAGTGGTATCAGAGCAGGTCTGTCCTATCAGGCCGTGGTATGAGTCTGTTACGAGTCTTCTGTGTGCTCTTGTTTGAATTATCTATATTTATCATTGATAATGATGCATAGTAATAGGAACCTTTAGTTCTTCCTGCTTAGTTCTCTTTATTTACAAGTTGTCTTGGGTAAATGCAGGGACCAATGGCAGGAAGAGGAAGGAACGACCAGGCTATCGCTGATGCTTTGGCACTGCTTGCCAATGCAATAGGATAGAACAAGAACAACAACAATGAAGGACCAACTGAGTTTTAGGGTCTGGCTAAGTTCTAGCGGAACAACCCGCCCTCGTTCAAAGGAGCTTATGACCCTGAGGTGCTCTTTTGTGGATGCGGGTGATTGAGAAGATCTTCCAGCTGACATCCGCGACAAGAAGGAGATGGAGTTCTTGGCTTTGAAGCAAGGGAGTATGTCTGTAGGAGAGTATGTTATGAAGTTCGAGGAGCTTGCTCGTTATTACACATTGTATCAGTATGTAACTGATGACCGCTCCAAGTGCGTGAAGTTCGAGGATGGTCTGCGCCCAGAGATCAAGCAAGCCATAAGCTATCAGGAAATCCGAGTCTTTTCCGTCTTAGTGAACAAGTGTAGGATCTTCGAGAATGCCTACAAGTCCAAAGTGGCAAGCTACATGAGTTCATATATTCAGGGCGGTAGGAAGAATGATCAGAAGGACGAGTGAAAGCAGCGTCTAGCTCTAGTCAGCTGGGACTTCAAGTAGAGTGGCAAGGAGTCCCATTTTTCAGCAGGCAAGCCCAGGGACTGGGATTATTCTTTTCCTAGGTCTATTAGATGTGGCAAATGTGGAAAGGATCACTATACCAGACAGTGCAAGGAGACAGACGTCATCTACTTCAAGTGTGGCAACTCTAGCCACATCAGCCAGGAGTGTGGAGGAGCAAAGCCAGAACCACAGAGTGCAAGCACGAATCAGAAACCCCAAGTCAATCGACTAAAGACCACTGGGAGAGTACTTACTTTTAGTGGAGCTGGAGCCTCTGAGTCCGAAGACTTGATCCAAGGTATGTGCCTAATTGAAGGAAGCATATCCGCACGTTTTCAATCAAGGTTATAGAAATTTCAAGGACGAAATTTTTATAAGGGCGTAGACTTATAACACCCCATTTTCCGTAAAGTCCTTTATGCATTTCTATATGCTTGCTATGTATGCTAGTTTGTTGGTTAGTTGTTAGGAATATGCCTAAGAAATGTTTAAAAAGGGGCTAAGTGGGATTTTAGAGCTTAAAATCTCTTTCCGGTGCATGAGCACGGCCGTACTCATGTATCAGCACGCCCGTGCTCAAGGCACGTGCCTTGTGGCTGTCTGAGCCACAAGCACGGCCGTGCTCAAGGGGAGCACGGCTGTGTCGGAAAACACGCTCGTTGACGCTTCTTTTGTCTGCCCGTGCTTAACGAGCATGACCCTGTGCTCGAGTTAAGCACGGTCGTGCTTAGAGGGAGCACGACCGTGCTCGGGTCTCAGAGTTTATAAATAGGAGTTTTCCGTGAGGGTTGCGAGCCAAACCCTTATTTTGGCACTTTTGCAACCCTAAGACTGCAGAAAACCCTTCCTTACCTTTTCCTTTGAACCCATCATAGTTCTTGGGATTATTGTGGTTATTTGAGGGAGTAGTCACACACGCTAGTGACAATCAAGGTAATGTAGCATCCTTCTCTTTAATCTCTTTTTCCCTTTTTCTTAAATTGGAGATTAATTGGTTAATCCTCTTGTGTTTGGCCAAGGCTTGAAGAGTTCGTCGAGCCGCTCGATGGAATAAGAGTAGTTTCATTTACGCTTAGCAAAGGGGCTTAGATCTTCATACCAGGTATGGGGAGAAGGGCTAGTATGAACATGTAGGCTATGGGGTAGCGTAAGATGAAGGGTTAACCCATGACCCTGTTGCTTGCTATTTGCTATATGTTTATATATGTTTAATTGTAATTGACATGCTTGAACCTTGGTCTTTTTTTAATGTTGATGATGTTTATGTCATGAATCACTGTTTGATTTGATATTTTGTTTATACCATGAATGACTTGGTTGATGATGTTGTTTATACTGTGAATGGTTTGGTTGGTTTGTCATGAATGTTGAGATGAACGATGATGTTAATAAAACATTAAAAGAAGTTAAAAGATGTCGAATGAGATTAAGGGACATTTTTCCCAATTGTTCATAAAACTTGAACTGTAGTAATGAGATACAAGGTTATTGCTCAAAGGTTTAGTAAGACCCTAGGCTTGATTATGAGTGTTTTAGGAACATTAAACAGGAATTAAAGGTTTAACTCCCAATAATAATAAGACATGGAGATTAAGCCAAGAGTAATGAAACTGATGTTGATGGTTAGTAAAAGTCAATTAGGATTGATCTTTGAATGCCTTAGGAAGCTTAGCAGGGGTTCTACAACCCTTCTGCCCAGAAACAGTACGACCCTGCTCCAGTAAGCACGGGCGTGCTGGGGGAAGCACGGCTGTGCTTCCCTTCTCAGAACAGACACGAAAGACAGAAACAGGGGTGTTACACCCCAATCGTTTCAATGATATAACAAGACACCAAACGGAGTAAAGACAAGCCAGTTAACTTAATGAAGACTTAACAAAGATGATTAAATAACAAACGTTAAGACGTTGATGTTGAACCTTGGTAGCTGAGTGGCCAAGGGGACGTTGATGCTTATTGGTCAAGGTGTTGAGCTTTGGTGCTTATTGGCCAGAGTGTTAAATGATGTTGTACCTTGGTAGCCTAGTGGCCAAGGGGACCTTGACGCTTAATGGTCAAGGTGTTGAGCTCTGGTGCTTTTTGGCCAGAGTGTTAATTAAAGATTAAAGATTAAAGACAATGTTAACTTTGGTGCTTATTGGCCAAAGACGTTAAGCCATAACAAATGGTGTTGATGGAGGTGGCGGTCAAATGATTGTTTGCTGTATGACAGCCCCTAAAAAATGGTGTATGACGTCCGCGGTGTTTCAAGTGAATCGTGTACACCCGTGGTGGCGCATCCGAGAATAAGGTGCGTCGGCTATCCAAGGGGTTCACTTGGTGGACTGCTGACGTTGGTGTTTAATGGCCAATGTGGATATGTAACTCCAAAGTCGTATTCCCGGTATAGATGGATCCAAGTGCATTCGGAGTAGTGAGTCATATTGCATTACTTAAATGTTATAGGTGATGTGCTTGTGATGTATGATATGATGATGTATGTTATGTTTGCTTTGTTGTATGTTCATCTTGCCAACTATCCTATTGCCGTTATGTTTATATATATGGTTCTTACTCCCCGTTTCTTCTGTTGCTTTGTTTGGCATGTATCTTTTATGCAGAGGACGGTGAGCAGCTAGTTGAGAAGTGACTCCGAGGAGCCGCTACTCTTAGTTTAGGATTCTGTTTCAGTTTTAGTTCGTTTATACGAGTTTTTTTTAATCGGATTTTGTTTATACCAGCTTTGTATTGTGACATCGGGGTTGGGTTTATCTTTCATGTTATGTTTTTATTTCCGCGTTGTTTATGTTTTGTTATAATGTGGTACTCTCTACCCGTTGGCTTTCATTATATGATAAATGATATGCATGTTCTTATTTTATCTCCTTTTCTTTTATTGCTTAAGAAATATATGCGGGGTAGAGGGTGCCATATTTACCATATTATTAACATAAACACATAACATAAAATTTGTCTTTAATCTAATAAACTAATAAGAAAATTGCAACATCAATTAATAAATGAAAAATGCGTTAATGTAGAGATTGATCCTTGTATGGAAGATAATTACGAACAAAGGTGAGTGAATATTTGATTTTACGTAAATAAATAATCATAAAAGATTTTGATATCAGATAAAGAGATTTAATGTGGAAATAAAATATGAATGATTGATTTAATCTTTTAATCGCAATAAGTTCCTAATTTAAATAATAATTTTAACTTAAAATAAATTGTATAATAATTGATTAAATATATGTTATGATATGTTTTTACGGTTAATTATAAGTGATTTTATTGGCTTTATCAAACAATTCATCGAGAAATATCTTACATTAAATCATATATATATATATTTTTTGTTCGGATATTAAATCAAATCATATATATAGTACTTGGTAATATTTTTTTTATTTAATATTTAAGCATATAATAATTGACGAAATATTTTAATTGAATTTATAATAAAGATAGATATTAATTTGATTGATCATAAAAAATCGAGTTAATTACCAATTAAAATTTGGAAGTTTTGAATATTGGTGAATCGATAATTTATTTTACCAAAATAAATAATGATGAAAGATTTTGATATCTCATAAAGACATTTAATGTCATAGGCAAATATGCATTATTGATTTAATAATCTAATTTAAATAAGTTACTAATTTAAATATTCATTGTTAACTTAAAATGAATTGTATAATATTCCCTGTACTTGCCGAGGTGGTAAGCTCGGCCGCCGAGCTCGGAAGCCTAACTAACTTAACGATACACTTATCTAAAACCCAGCTAACAACCTTACTTTAGATAAGGAATAACTCTTATCAATAAAAGTGGTTGGAGCTGAGCTAAAAAAGATAAGTGATAAGTGATAAGAGACGAACTAGATCCTAAAAAATAGGATCGGTTTATCCCTCTACTCCTCTATAAAAAGAGGAAGAGTCTAAGAGGAGACTCACTTTAACTTTCACTAGAGCTTGGTGTTCTCTCTTAAGCGTATTAGAGGTCCCGGTTGTGATCAAGAGACTATCAATAAGTCCTTGCCCACCGGAGTACATCAGATACAAGATTAAGAGATTGATGCACCACGTGATCAAGGGTTGAACACAGAACTACGTTTGGCTTTGATTCCCATTGGGATACGTAGGACCGGAATATAAGTATTCTGTCAAGCCACGGTCTAAAACAACCCCAACGTTCACCCTTGGTCTGACGTTTACGGCGAGAATCCGGCAACTCGGATCTCGGCAGGAACATTTGGCGCCCACCGTGGGGCCGAGGAAAAACTTTCCCCGGTTCCATAAGATTTAATGGTGACTACACGGAATGGACCGAAGGGAGGGGCCCACAGTGCAAATCACGTCGAGGAGTCAAACTCCAATCACAACAACCCCCCTCCCTTCGATGAAGGTAATCCGCAGCTGGGAGAGATCATGGCACAATTAAGACAGTTGCGTCAGGAGAACGAGGAGATTCGTACGGAGTACCAAAGACTATTGGGAACTCGGAAAAGGGGAAGATCGGCAACTCATGCCGAGGAAGAGCATTCCTCACCCGAGGACAGCCAGAGAGACCCAACTTATGTACCTTCTCGTGATGACAGAAGCCGACCTTCCAGAACTGGGCCCGAAGCCTCAAGGGTCCGATCTCGTAATGAGGAGACCACTCAGAGAGAGAAAGCACGGGACAGACGACCGAGATTACCTTTCACTGATGCCATTGACGAGGTGGTCATACCTCGGCATTTCAAGTCTCTTAACATGGATAAGTACAATGGCACTACTGATCCAACAGAACATGTGGAATCTTTCATTTCATCTGTTTACCTGGTGACCGACTCAGAAGCCATCATGTGCAAGATCTTTCCAACCACTTTGGAGGGACCTGCCTTGACTTGGCTCACGAATCTTCCATCACGGTCAGTGGATTCTTTTGACATGTTGGTTACAAAGTTCACTGCACAATTCGCAGCAAGCCGAAGGCATAGAAAGCACTCGGTCTCGCTTGTGAATTTCAGGCAGGAGAAAAATGAATCACTCAGGGATTACATGGCTCGCTTCAGTGCTCAACAGGTTTTAATCCCCAATATGAGCTCAGAACTTTGTCTTCATACCGTTATGAATGGTTTGAGGCCAGGACTGTTCTTTGAATATCTATCTCGGAAGCCACCGAGGGATTTTGAAGAACTCCAAGAAAAAGCCACAGGGTTCATGAACTCGGAAGAAATGGTGGAATCAAAGAAAAGAAGTTGTGAGGAAAAAAGCATAGTCTCAAACAAAGAAAGAGATAAAGGGGCCAATTCACAGAAAGCTTTCAGGAGTAATGACAGAGGATTTTCAGAAAGGCAGTCCCAACCCCGGCACCAGTCCTACACTCCACTGAACCGATCCAGAACCGCTATTCTTCATGAGGTATGCAATACCGAGTTGATTACTTTGCCAAGGCCATCCAAAACCCCAGCTCAGGCCGATAAGAGTAAAGAGTGCAAGTGGCATCAGAACTATGGCCACACTACTGAAGACTGTAAAACAGTTCAGGATAAAATTGAAGAATTGGTACAGGCAGGCCGACTTGATCGGTTTGTCCGTCGAGATGGTGGTGGCCGAGATGGCAGACGATGAAGAAGGCGGGGTTATGACAATCGAAACCGAGATGAAGATCATCGAAGTAATAATCAGAACGGGGATCGAGATAACAGTCAGCGACCCCCAAATGTTGAGGCAGAGGTTGGTGTCAGAGGGGTCATTAATACCATCTCGGGAGGTTTCGCAGGAGGAGGTACAACCAGTTCAGCTCGGCGACGCCACATCAAGGCTATCCGAGCTGTCAACTCGGTTTCCAGAAAAACCGCAAGGTCGAGACCACCAATTACTTTCTCAGAAAGTGACTTCCAAGGAATAGATCCCAATCAAGATGACCCAATGGTAATAACAGTTGAAGTGGCCAATTACTCGGTCAAACGTACATTAGTTGATCAGGGTAGCTCGGCCGACATTCTGTACTTGGCAACCTTTAAAAAGCTCGGAATTCCAGAAAAGTTGATAAAAGAACAGGAAGACAAGCTAGTGGGGTTCGCCGGAGAGCAGGTCAAAACTAGAGGATATATAGACCTCTTGACAACATTTGGTGAAGGCAAGCTTGCTCGAACCATATCCGTCAGATATGTCATTGTGGACGCTAACACTTCATACAACATCCTCATCGGAAGACCGACTTTGAATGAGCTCGGAGCAATTGTCTCCACACCTCACCTCACCATGAAATTTCCAGCTGATTCGGGTGAGATAGTTGCTGTCCGAGCTGATCAGAGAATGGCCAGACAATGCTACGCAGACAGTTTAAAGGTAACTCGGGAGCCAGATATCACCGAAAATACTGAAGATCATCAAGCAGAAGTGGTGAGCTCGGTCAGTTCAGTAAGCTCGGCAAAGTCAGATGACATGTTTGAATTGGATCCAAGAATAGAAATGTATGAGTCCAGAGCAGAACCTACGGAGTCATTGGAAAATTTTCAACTGGGAGCCCAAGTCGGTCAGTGCACAAGCATCGGCAGTCAGCTCAATCCCTCGCTGAAACAACAGATACAAGCAGTCCTGAGAAAGAATGCCGACCTGTTTGCTTGGAAGACATCCGATATGCCTGGCATAGATCCCAATTTCCTGTGCCACAGGCTATCTATATGTCCGGAAGCCAAGGCCATAGCTCAGAGGAAAAGGAAACTCGGCGAAGAAAGAAGGAAAGCTGTAGCCGAAGAGACTGCAAAACTGAAAAAGGCCAACTTTATCAGAGAAGTAAAATATACTACCTGGCTAGCCAATGTCGTGTTGGTTAAAAAAGCCAATGGCAAGTGGAGAATGTGTACTGATTACACCGATCTCAACAAGGCGTGCCCAAAGGATTCTTATCCTCTTCCAAACATTGACAGATTGGTAGATGGAGCTTCGGGTTATAGAGTCTTAACTTTCTTGGATGCATACTCGGGGTACAACCAGATAAGAATGCATCCACCAGATGAGGAGAAAACGGCGTTTATGACTGAGGGGGCAAACTACTGCTACCGGGTAATGCCCTTCGGTTTAAAAAATGCTGGTGCAACATATCAGAGGCTCATGGACAAAGTGTTTCTCAATCAGATTGGAAAAAATCTCGAGGTTTATGTTGATGATATGGTGGTAAAGTCTGATGACCCAGAACGACACCCTGCCGACTTGGAGGAAATCTTTGCCCAACTCCGAAATTACAACATGAGGTTGAACCCTGAAAAATGTTCTTTCGGTGTACAAGGAGGAAAGTTCTTGGGATACATGCTAACACACAGAGGGATTGAGGCCAATCCAGATAAATGCAAGGCTGTCATTGAAATGCGGAGTCCGTAAACAGTGAAAGAAATACAAAGGCTGTCAGGCCGTTTAGCTTCCCTATCTCGGTTCCTCCCCAAATCGGCCGAAAAAGCTAGACCCTTTTTTCAACTATTGAAGAAACCCAAGGAGTTTGTCTGGACTGAGGAGTGTGAAAAGGCTTTTGAAGAATTGAAATTGTTTCTGGCCTCGCCTCCGATTCTAACTCGGCCAGAGCTCGGTAAGGAGCTATATTTATACTTATCTGTTAATGATTATGCAATCAGTGCAGTAATCATCCAAGAGGAGGAGAAGCAACAGATGCCAGTGTATTACATCAGTAGAATCTTGAAAGATGCGGAGACACGGTACCAAGTCATTGAAAAGCTTGCTCTCGCTTTGGTAATGGCAGCTCGGAGGCTTAGACCTTACTTCCAGTCGCACCAAGTGATAGTCAAAACAGATCATCCAATTAAGCAAGTGCTTCGCAAGCCCGATCTGGCAGGACGAATGATAGCTTGGTCAGTTGAACTATCAGAGTTCGGTTTACAGTACGAACCGAGGGGGCCAATGAAAGCCCAATGCCTATCCGACTTCGTTGCCGAGCTCTCTTCAAAGCCGAGCCCCGAACCTATTAATTGGCTTCTATATGTAGATGGCTCATCAAATTTAAAAGGAAGCGGGGCTGGAGTAATCCTGGAGGGCCCAGATAACCTTATCCTAGAGCAGTCCTTGAAGTTTGGGTTCAATGCATCAAACAACCAGGCAGAGTATGAAGCTCTTATTGCCGGGCAGGTATTAGCTAAAGAGGTTGGAGTCAAAGGATTGAAGTGCCGAAGTGACTCACAGCTGGTAACAGGGCAAGTCTCAGGGGATTATCAAACAAAAGATCCTCAATTAACCAGGTATTTGTGCAAGGTCAATAGTTTAATTTCAGAATTTGACAATTTCACTATTGAGCATATACCTCGGGAGGAAAACACTAGAGCCGACCTGTTGTCTAAGTTGGCTAGCACCAAGAAAACTGGCCAGTTAAAAACTTTCATTCAGGAAAATCTCCCTGAACCGAGCATAAAAAGTACCGAGGTAATGATAACCGAGCACTATGATCGAGGATGGATGATGCCATTCTGGGAATTCCTGACCTCGGACAAGTTACCTGCTGATCCCAAAGAAGCAAAGAAAATTCGTCTGAAGTCTTGTCATTACACAATCCGAGATGGAGAGCTGTACAGAAGAGGATTTTCAGTGCCTTTGTTGAAATGCATCACCAAGGAACAATCCGAGTATGTAATGGACGAGATGCATAGAGGAATCTGTGGAATGCATTCTGGTGGCCGATCTCTAGCAGCTCGGGTTCTGCGAGCAGGCTTCTATTGGCCAACTATGAGATCAGATTGTGCTTCCTGGACTAACAAGTGTGATTCTTGTCAGAAGTTTGCTGCTGTGGCACGAGTTCCAGGAGAGGAGCTCCATTCAATGATGTCACCCTGGCCCTTCACTATGTGGGGGATGGACATTTTGGGCCCTTTCCCTGTTGCCAAAGGCCAAGTAAAATTCTTGCTGGTAGGAGTGGATTATTTCACTAAATGGATTGAAGCCGAGCCATTAGCTATTATAACAGCTAAAAAGGTCCAGAGTTTTGTATGGAGAAACATTATATGCCGACATGGTCTACCTTATGCGATTGTCACTGATAATGGAAAGCAATTCACGGACAAGAACCTTAAAGAATTTTACTCCAATCTCGGAATCAAACAAAAGGTGACCTCGGTTGAGCACCCACAGACAAATGGTCAGGCAGAGGCAGCTAACAAAGTCATTCTAAACGAGCTCAAGAAAAGGTTGGGCCAATCAAAAGGAGCATGGGCTGAAGAATTACCGAGCATCCTTTGGTCTTATCATTGCTCGCCACAGTCATCAACAGGAGAAACGCCGTTCAGGCTAACTTATGGAACTGATGCGATGATTCCAGTCGAGCTCGGCGAACTTTCTTTCAGAAGGCAGCATCACGACCAAAGCAAGAATGCAGAAGAAATTCGAGTTGAGCTTGATATGGTTGAAGAAGTCCGAGATGAAGCAAAGATCAGGGAAGAACTATGCAAGCAGAAGGCAACTCGGAAATACAACTCAAGATTGCGACCGAGAGAGTTTGTTCAGGGAGACCTAGTACTAAGATTGCAGACCGATGCAAGGAAGGACTCCCGAGAAGGCAAGCTCGCAGCAAACTGGTCTGGCCCATTCAGAATAGTTGAAAATCTTAGAAATGGTGCTTATAGGCTAGAAGAGTTATCAGGGAAGGCTGTTCCAAGAACTTGGAACACTTCTCATCTCAAGTTTTATTTTAGTTAAGCAATGTAAAGTTAGGTAATGTACTCTTTTTCCTACCATGGTCTTTTTCCCATGAGGTTTTGGCCGGGAAGGTTTTAATGAGGCATGCCTGAGAAATAAATGAATAAAGTCCGTTTTACAGGACTAAAAATTCACTTGTTTTCACACACAAAGCCTAAAAGGGTTGACCGAGCTAAAATCGGCCGAGTTGAGGTCGAAATGCCGGACCCAAGGGTAAAAATTAAATCCTAAAGGGGTTAACCGAGCTAAAATCGACCAATTTGAGGTCGAAATGCCGAACCCAAAAAGGTACGAATAAAACCTAAAAGGGTTGACCGAGCTAAAGTCGACCGAGTTGAGGTCGAAATGCCGGACCCAAAAAGGTACAAGCGTGAGCTTGAAAAAGTTGACTGCGCTGAAATCGACCGAGTTAAAGTCGAAATGCCGAACTTAAAAAAAAGCAACGCTTAAATTATAAAAGGCCGAGCTTGTGAGCTCAAAAGAGGCCACGCGTAAAACAAACAAAGTTTGAAAAACCGAGCTTCACCCGGTAACAAACTTTGAAACGCACTAAAAATATCCGAGGTGAGAAAAACTTGGAATAATTTCTAAGTAAGCAAAAAAGACAAGTTACAATATGAAGGCAAGAGTTGAAAAATTTCATTGCTTTTCTTAAGGGACAAAAGCCCTGTACAAAAGGGCATAGCCCAAGCAGCAAAATACATTTTTAAAGAAGAACTACGCTATTCATCGGCATCCCCATGAGCAAGGGTGGCACCAACATCTTCATCTGGCAGAGGAGCATCTTGGGATGGGTCAGGTATCCCGCTTTCGTGGTCTACTCCCTCCCCGGCATCTTGCTGCTCAGCCCCATCCTCGCCCGACATTTCCTCTTCGTCTTCAAGCTCGGACAAGGGGACCAAGATTCCCTCCTTGTTGAAATCCTTGTCCACATCAGCTTGAGAGAAATCAGCGTCCGGGTTAAAATGCTGTAGCTGCTTCACAGCTCGAAGGAATCCGCTAACATGCTCCTTCATGATGCTGGATTCGGCTTCTTTAAGGTCAGATTGAAGTTTCAGATTGGCCTCCTTCTCAGCATCCAATGACTGACGGAGCGTCAGGACGGCCTCCTTCTCTGCCTGAGCTTCCTCAGCAAATTTTGCCCTTTCAGCTTTCTCACAGGACAGCTCGGCTTGTAGGGAGGTGGCCGATTTCTCAAGCTCGGCTTTCTGCGACTTTAGTTGCCCGATTAACCGAGCTTGTTCTTCCATCTTGGTCACAGCCTGGGCGAGTTCATCCCTCACCAGTAGAGCGCGAGCTGCATCGGCCCTCATTGCCTCCATTTTCCTTGCGTTGGTGGAGAGTTCATTACTCCAGAATCTGGTAATAGAAGCAATTCGGAGAGCGTAAGCAGCCGCTGCCTCCATGCTTGCCTCGGGCCCCTGCTCCAACAAAAGCCGAGCATCCGCAGGCTTGAGTACTTGTCCGTCAATTAAAGAGCCAGGGTTGAAGTCACTGCCCCAAATCGAGCTGAAGCCAGGGTTACAATTGCCGTCGTACCATTTGGTCTCCGTTGTGAGGTCGGTCACATGGAAGGTTCCTTCAGCACCCCTCTCCACGTTAACATCTTCATTGACCGAAGGAAGAGGCGACCTGCTCCTCGGTATATCCGGCTGGGCAACGGCCCGAGACCGTTTGGGGGGGCGAATGTCAGGAACAGCAGCCTCGGCATTCTTCTTCTTCTTGCCCTTCAGATCGGCAGCCGAGCCAGAGGCACCTGCATCTTGGTGAGCCGACTTCTTCAGTAGTGCCTTATAGTTGAATTTTCCCATTATCACTGCAAAAAGAAGGTCGGTCAGAACATAAAGCCAGAGAGTAAGTTCAAAGGCTATCAATAAAAGCTACTTACAATCAAAATCAGCTCGCCTAGTGGAAGAAGTCGGCAGTTTCAGAAGTTTCCCGCAGGGCAGTGGCCGGGGGTAAAGTTTAAGAACTTCGACGTCGGCCCGCTCTTGAGCAGTCATACAACCGGGGTCGAAGCTGGAAAACTTTGAAGGGTGGGGTTGCCAATAAAAAGGGAACCTCGGTTTTCCACCCGAGTCAAAGAAAAAAGACTCATTTCCCTCCGTAGGTCGGACTTTGAAAAAGTCCGACTTGAAGTCTTTGTATGAACTCTTGTAGAGTCCGATGATTCCCCTCCTATCAAGTCCACTAAGGGAAATCCAACCAACTCGGTCCCCGAACCTAACTTTATAAAAATAAAGAAACTTAGGGGCAGTGGCCATCATTCCAGTTTGGTTACAAAGAATCTGGAATGCCTTCATAAAGGCCCAACTGTTGGGATGCAGTTGGGTAGGGGCAACATTCATAAACTTCAGAATGTCACACTCGAACTGGGTAAAAGGAAGAGTCACCCCAATCTGCTCGAACAAGGTCCTATAAACATAAGTAAAATGGGGCTCAATAGGAAGAGCCCGAAGAAAAACGTGCTCATTGTTGGCACAAGGAAGCATTCTTACAGTTCCAGGGGAGGAAGATATCCTGACTTTTATACAGTGAAAAGACTCCAGACTCCTGAAATTTGAATAGAAGGCTCCAACATCTGGTTTTACCCAGAAATACCCTGGAATGGTAATATCTGGGTAAGGAACCCTAGGCATCCTATTTGCACGTTTACGGCGTTTTGGGGCAGTAAGGGCCTCAGGAGTAGCAGAACTACTCCCTTTAGAGGAGGAAGAAGATGACACAGCACGATTCTCAGCCGAAACGGAAGGAGAATGATGAGGAGAGCCACCTATAGGATTTACATCCGGTTCTAGAATTCTAACTTCAGAAGAGGCATTCTGGGATACCTCAAATGAAGCTTCCATGGCTATGCAAGCAATAAGAAGCAGGAAGGAGGACGTACCTGGAACAGAAAAAGGAATGCAAAGAGGCTGGAAAGACAAAGGCTCGGAGAAGAAGAAGCTTCCGGAGGAAAAACGTAAAAATGAGGAAAGTGAGGGTCTGCCTCTAGAAATCCCTCCACTTATAGGAGACTTTTTTCGAAAACCAAAAGTAATGATGACGGTTGCCGTGTAAATGAACCGAAACGTCTCCTCAGGCCTGCGTGGGTTCGGTCCACCAATCTCAGGGTAACGCGTGGCACGAATATCGGTTTACACGCTGCCACCCATAAACGCAGCCGCAGCGCAGACCTTGGAAATGTGGCCATAAGGGCCACGTGTCACAAGCATGTTTGGTCTTAAAGGCAAGGTAACGTCTCTTTTCATCTCGGGAACTAAGACCATGACGTCACATTACAAATTTTAAATAACCGTTCCTATCTCAGTTCGGCTGGGATCCTTCAGTAAAGCTTTCACGCTCTCTGAAGCTTAAAAGCTTGGGGGGCTTGTGTATAAGCCGAGGTAGCGCATACCCCCGAGGTATAAAGCTCGGCTTGCAAACCCACCGACCTGATAGTTACCTGATAGTTACGAACCGAGGTGCGGATGACAAAAACAGCAAAGTGTCAAGCTTGGCCAACGGAGGCCACCGAGCTCATGAGTTGGCCGAGGTGCAATATTGGTCACTGAAAGCATGGTAAAAAGGAAAACCAAAACCTAAGCCATGAACTCAGATATTCGTCAAAGGGCAAGCTCGGCTTCTGTCATGAAAACTTCTTCGCTCTTTTGAACTCGAAGCTTGGGGGGCTTGTGTACTTGCCGAGGTGGTAAGCTCGGCCGCCGAGCTCGGAAGCCTAACTAACTTAACGATACACTTATCTAAAACCCAGCTAACAACCTTACTTTAGATAAGGAATAACTCTTATCAATAAAAGTGGTTGGAGCTGAGCTAAAAAAGATAAGTGATAAGTGATAAGAGACGAACTAGATCCTAAAAAATAGGATCGGTTTATCCCTCTACTCCTCTATAAAAAGAGGAAGAGTCTAAGAGGAGACTCACTTTAACTTTCACTAGAGCTTGGTGTTCTCTCTTAAGCGTATTAGAGGTCCCGGTTGTGATCAAGAGACTATCAATAAGTCCTTGCCCACCGGAGTACATCAGATACAAGATTAAGAGATTGATGCACCACGTGATCAAGGGTTGAACACAGAACTACGTTTGGCTTTGATTCCCATTGGGATACGTAGGACCGGAATATAAGTAATCTGTCAAGCCACGGTCTAAAACAACCCCAACGTTCACCCTTGGTCTGACGTTTACGGCGAGAATCCGGCAACTCGGATCTCGGCAGGAACATTCCCTATCACAAACCAAAAATATAATTAAAGTAAAATTTAAAAAAAATCCTGAAATTTAAATTCAAGCCGTTGAATATAGGGTATTCTACTTAAGGATATTTATTTTAATTCACTAATATTTTTATATAGTCATTTTCAAATTTTATCTTCATAATAATAAAATATATTTTAGAAGTGTGTATATACAAAAAATTTAAATAGTGCAATGAAAAAAGTTAGAGATAGAAATTAGAATCATGTTACCTTAAATTTGATAATTGTAAGTAAAAATATAGTTATAGTAAGAAATTAGAAGGATTTAATTGATATACATTGACAATGTAAATTTTTTTTTACACTGTCAACCAATCAGAAATCGACACATCATTAAAAATGTTTGATTCTTATACTAACCACCTTAAAAGTCATCAATTCCATTATTTTTTATTGGCTGTCAGTGTAAAAAATCTTTACACTGACAGTGCATATAAATTAAACTCAAATTAGAATTACTTAATACCAAATAAAAATATACGAAGTATGGTTAAAAACTATAAGCATTAGAAATAAGATATATTTATATTGTTACAGATTCAGTTGTCACTTCAAGTTTTATGAAAATTTTATGGATGAATTACAAATTTTAACTAATATTGACGGTTAATTTTGACTCATATGAGTTTAAAGGAATGGCAATTTCATAATTTGACTTTCACACATCAAGTAAAATTCCTGAAAAAACAGCTCCCATTCTCAAGCCAAGAAAGCCTCTCATTACTTGTTCCCACACTGAAGTTTAAATATGGAATACTAATCTGTAAGAGGGATCAATGAAGGGGTTAGTAGTGATCATTTCCTAAAATGCATATTGTCTTAAAATTTAATGGTTTAGTTTGGTGCATATTTCAATGGATTATAACTTTCATATAAAATTTAAAAAATGCGGAAGGAACCAAATTTTAAACAAAAAACAACTTAGTTAAGCCTTTGTCTTTTTATTATTTGTATAAATACATTAAAATATTAAAATATATAAAATAAAAAAGGTTAAATAACAATTTAAAAGTGAAAAGAATATATTGAATTATTTAAGACAAAAGCTTTTGGAGTGTCTATTTCATTAGAGGTAACTTCTACAGATTTTCAAAAACTTCTTTGTATACAACATTTTGGGTAACACTAGACACATTTTCATCTTCATCTAAAATAAGTATCTTCAATCCCTTCCTCGATCTGATTCTAGAACCATGAGAGAAAACTGGTTTAGGAAGAAGCAATCCAACATGAGATAAAGATTGTCCTTGACTTTTGTTTATAGTCATGGCAAAACAGAGGGATATAGGAAACTGTCTTCTTTGAAACTTGAAAGGCATTCCAATATCTGAAGCTATTAAATTCATCCTTGGAATTAAATCTTCTCTCTAATGTTAGTTCCAGAAACAACTGTAGCTCCAGTAATATTCATTCCCAGCTCATTGATGATTAGTCTGGTACAATTGCATAAACCTCCACTTGGATCAATATTTATGAGTAACATGACTGGAACTTCAATCTTCAAAACTAATCTATGATTTGGAATTCCAGATGTTTTGGTATCTTTTAAAAATTCTGTCGTAAATCACTCACTCTGAAGTTCGGAATCTTCATCTGACTGGCAAGGTGAGTCGGAACTGAGATATTCCTTTTCGTCTCCTGGTATGAGGGAAAGTATGAAATTGTTGACCTTCTCAACTGCTTCCAATGTGGGTGCCAATATTGCTCTTTCTTGAAAGAAAGCTGCATCAGTTATATTATTCAACAAATCAGGATTAGAAATGTTTACCAAGTGTAGCAAAGGATTGTCTATGCCTTCAATTAGAAGATCGGATGGAATCTCTATTTCACTTTCCTCATCACTGTTAATACAGAACCATCCCCTACTTTTAGAATCCATTCAGCAAACTCTTTTATTAGCCCATTATCTTGTGTTGTTAAGGAAGTCTTCAATCTCATGTTCTGAGTCATAAGATGCGTTTATCGTAGCACCAATGATGTCTTGTTTGCAACCCTTTCAAATCACAGGCAAAATTTGACGAAAGTCACCGCCTAGTACCACAACTTCCCCTCCTTTTTCGTAACTTTTCACGACGTGATGACACTATATAAAGATTCTTCCTTATGTACTCTCTTTTATATATCAAAATAAGATGCTTGTATTTTGATTGATTTTCAATATCATATTAATCTGCTTGTATTTTGATTGATTTTCATTATCTATTTTGATTTCTATGCTATCAATGCTATCATGCACATTTTTTCTATGCTAATAACATCTATTTTGATTTTCAATATCATGATAATTTCCTTGATAGCTGCTGTTTTTAATTGTTCCGGCTGTTTTCCTATAAATTTGCATGAGAATGTGAATTTAACGGATTTTGTTTGTTTTCAATTTTTTTTTAAAAATTATATATGTACTAAATTATAATTAAATTCCAATTAAGAAAAGCCTAAAACACATTTTTTTCATAACTTTTCATGACGTGATGACACCTGTATAAATATTTCTCTAGTGGAGATTTTTTTTAGGGGCTGTCATTGGTCACAACCCCCGTTATATTTGGCGTAGTATCTGGTCTTCCTGAATTTTGTTAGAGCAAGGGTATCGTTGGAAAGTTGGTAATGGTGCTTCTATTGATATTTGGAAGTCCCCCTGGTTGAGATGCTTTGACAAGCCACATATTCAAACTATACCTGACCATAATATTCATCTCAGGACTGTTAACTCTCTCATTGACTTTCAAACAGGTACTTGCAATAATCAGCTTCTGGGTAGCATTCTGGAGCCACGTGATGTGATGGAAGTTCTAAAAATACCATTGCTGGATCTTACAAAAATGGACACCATCATTTGGCGTTTTGACAAAAGAGGTCACTATATTGTTCGAAGTGGGTATAGGGTCTGCATGGAGACTTTGGTGAATAGGGATGAGTTGAAAATATCAGGAGACTGGACAAGGATCTGGGCTATGAAAGTGCCTTCGAAAGTGAGAAGTTTCCTCTGGAGAATATGCAGAAATTGCATTCCTGTTAGGACTCGGTTACAAAGCAAAGGAGTGAACTGCTCCATGTTGTGCGTGTGCTGTGATTTGGAGCCCGAGACAGTGTGGCATATTTTCCTGGAATGCACAGTAAGTAGAGATTGCTGGAGGCTGACATCCTTATGGCACTTCATAGAACCTCTCTTGCTTCAAAGTGATAGCTTTAAGGAAAATTGATTTTCACTCAATTTTAATTCTCAAGATTTAGATTGTTAAACACGTAATGATATTAAGAACTAATACAATAAAGAAACAGCAATCTTAACAAAAAGATTCAGATTAAAGATTCACTTTAAAATCAATTTCTTAAAGAAAATTGATTTTCACACAAAACAGAGTTTTCTTCAAGAAAAATGATTTTCACTCAATTTTAATTCTCAAGATTTAGATTGTTAAACACGTAATGATATTAAGAACTAATACAATAAAGAAACAGCAATCTTAACAAAAAGATTCAGATTAAAGATTCACTTGAAAATCAATTTCAATATACTTTCATTTACACATATGCATATATCAAGTATATGGAGTTAAGAGATGAGAGAAACAAGCAAACCGATTTATCCTGGTTCAGCTACCTCCTTTGGTACGCCTACATCCAGTCCCACACCTTTGTGGTTTTCTCCACTATAACCAGAAATTACAATATCTAATTACAGCAATCACAAGGATAACCTCCTTGCTTCAAGAACATACCCAAAAGCACACTTGCTTTTGTTACCCAAGGATCCCTTCTATCCTTGATCAATCCTAAGAGATACCTTCTCTTGATCACACTAATTCGCAGTAAGAATTGAGTAGAAGAAAGACTCTAATAGTCTGATTATACAAATTGAAGCTCTTAGAATATCACACTTTTCTCTCAAAGATGAAGCACTATGAATATTTCGAATTTCTCTTTTTAGAATGTATTAGATGTTGAAAAGTGTTGTGGTGAAGTCCTTTTATATATTCATGAAGGTTTAGGTTCATGGGTCTTATCACAAAAGTTGTTACAAGTGATTAAAAATCAGTTTTGCAAAGTTGTAACGAATCAATCTGTGTACTACATCTGTGTACTCGTGTTCATCAAACATTTTTAAAGCTTGTACACAGATTGCATTCTTTGTACATCTGTGTATTAAACCAAGTCTTCAGCTTTTACAAACGCATACATAGATTGTATTCTTTTGTACACATGTGTATCTCTTGCGCTGTGCATTAATACACATGTGTATTCTTCGCGTACACAGGTGTACGTTAGAACATCATCCCAGATCATTCCAAAACTTCAATACACAGGATGTGTACATCGATTGATGCTTAGAAACCAAGTTTTGAAATAATTGAATTGTTCTATACACAGGTGTATCATTTCTGTACATCTGTGTATCTTTCATATTTTTCAAAGCAATACACTGATACATATGTGTACAACGCATGTGTACAAATTCTGGTTCCAGACCCGAAAGCTCTATTTCGAATACACATGTGTACAACACTTGTGTACTTGTTTTCAGTATTAAACCCGAGAGCTCAGATTTGTGTACACAGGTGTACAACACATGTGTACAGCCTTTCAATTTAAAACCCGATAGCACACTTCTGGATACACAGGTGTACAACACATGCGTATAGGCAAATTTCCTTTTGTTTTTCAAACTTAACGTTTCATACACATGTGTATGAAGTCTGTGTACAGAAAGGTTCTTTCTAAACTTGAAATATAGCTTCATATACACATGTGTACAACACATATGTACAATTACACTAAATTTCTTAATCCAATTAACTCTTTTTGAAAAACCTTTCTTTTGAAAAACTATTTTGTTTATCCTTTGTAAAAATTAGTTTCTTCTTAAATTTTAAGTGCTTCACCTAAGGAATCAAGTGTGCTATTTTTACTATAGCAACTAAATAATGAAATCTTCATTGCTTGTTGCTTTATTCCTTGTCCATTGCTTTGTGTCCTTTGTCCTTGCATCCCTTGAGCCTTGACATTTCTTTTCATGAGAGATCTTGCATAATACTTAACACAATATAAGTATATTATCAATATCAAAATAGATTAAGTAAAACATACTTTGTTTGTCATACATCAAAACATCAATGAGGGCTTAGTCTTACAAACCCCCCCTTTTTGATTATGACAAACCTTACCATACTTAACCTTAGTAATTAAAATCAGAGTGCAGCTTTATACTAAGCATGGTTCTTGACACACTTTGATCCTCCCCCTGTCTCATAGACATCTTTTGAAAAATCAAGTGTTATCATATCATTATCATGAAAAAGGCATCTTGTATTGCAGTTTCTATTTTATTGTCTGATCAAAGTAGTATACAAACACAAAATGCAAGGTAGAATTAATGGTTGTATGGTTCATCTTTTTGATTCATTTTTCTCCCCCTTTGTCATTATCAAAAAGAAACTATGGAAAGTATTAAAACAGAATTGAAAAACAGTAATTGGCATTTGATAATTTGTCATTACATAACATATGCAATACATCAAAAACATCAAAATATCAAGATAACAAAATCAGTACAGAGCCATAGCCAAAACAAATAACCCTAGTCCTATCAAACTAGACACCTAGTGACTCATGGTCTAAGCTAAGACTATATATTGACTTGGGAAAGGGGAGTATCTTCTTCATGATTCTCAGCCTCTTGGGTTGCCTCCCTTGCCATATTGACCACATCATCAAAGATGGCAGAATTCACTGGAGGTCCTTGTACGGCAATTCCCAAACCTTGGTGTAAAGTGGCCATTTGACCTTCCACTGCATTGATTCATTCCTTTAAGTAGTTCACAGCCTGCATAACAGCATGGTGATCCTCAGCATGCTTTCTAGTAAGGTCCTGAATCATCAGCAGAAGCCTATCTAATTTGTCATTCAGAACTTGATCATCCACAACTCTTTGCCTTCTATTTGGTGGTTCAGCTGCTGCAGGGATGGTAGATCTTTTCCAAACATTATCCGCATAGACCAAGCCCATTTGCTTGATGGTTGCTTCACCAAACCTCTTGGTCACATGTCTTGCTAGGTGCCTCTCTTCTCCATCCAATGAAACACCAAATCTCTTTAGGAGTTTAACAACTAAACCAGCATAAGGCAATGCTCCTCCAGAAAGCTTACTTTCATACATATTTTTGGCAACAATGTATCCCCAACTGAGTTGCTTTTTCTGAATCATGGCCCAGAGCAGAAGTATATCATTGTTTTGTAATACTGCATGGTTGCCACTCCTTGGAACTAAGATTCTGCTTAATGCATATTGGAGAAGCCTATCTTGAACATGCATTGCACTAATGTTTGTTAATCTCCCTTCTGGAGAGTGATCTTCCAGCAAACTCAGCCTTGCATCCTCCTTGTTGAAGACCTTAATCCATTCAGAGGCCTCACCAGTTCCAGCAGTAAAGGCACCCTTGTAATCCAAGCCAGCAAAATCAGAGAATTCCCTTAAACTCATTTGAATCATTTTGCCCTTAACCTCAGAAGTAATCCTCTCATTATCCATCTCCAAACCACAGTAAAATGCTCTAATTAATACTGGATAAACATCATCCTCAATTTGAAGAAATTTCTTTAGGTGACTATCTTCAAGAATGGTTTGAAATTGGAAATTGTAGTTTCCAAAGTAATCGAAATCAACTACCCTAGATTTATGAAGAGGGCGAGACTTAAAATTTTGGAGAAAGGATTCGATTTGTTCTTCATCAGAGAGATACCTTTTTACCAATTCTGCCTCAGAGATTTCCTCGTGAACACCCTTTTTCTTCTTCGTCAGTTGTTTCTGTGGAGTAGCTTGAACAACCTCGGTTGCCTCTATTTGTTTCTTCTTCGATGCTTTCTTCTGTGGCTTAGCAGTCTTCTTAACCACTTTGGGTGATTTGTCAACCCTTTTGCGTTTTGGTCGCGATGAGGAGGCTTGCGTGGGTGAAGGAGGAGGTGGAGAGGAAGAGCGGGTTAAGGAAGAAGGAGAAGAGGTGGGTGTAGGGCGAGATGGTCCAAGATTCTTGCATCTCGCCATTGTTGAGTTCGGGTTGGAGCTTAGTTTTAGGGTTCCTGATTTGGAATTTTGGGGAAGACGACGTTGTGAGAGTGGAGAGGCGCGGGTTTGTGTTTTAAAATTTTTTTCAGAAGTTTGTACATCGATTGTGTACACATGTGTATTAAACAATCTTTGGATGTTTGTACATCTGTGTACAAGGTGCTAAATCGATGTACATGGGGAGACAGAAGCTTGAATTTTCAGTTTTGACACAGAATCGATGTATTACATCGATGTATTAAATGGATTGTTGAGATGATACAAATTGTACATCTGTGTACAAAATTGTACATCTGTGTATAGCGTAGCAGATGTAAATCAGAAAGGTGTTCTGATATATACATCTGTGTACATATCCTGTGTACACATAGCCCGGTAGCCCTTTTACTTAGTACACATGTGTACTAAGCCTGTGTACAAAGACAAACAGTCCTAAATAGAAGAAGTACATCGATGTATTAAATCTGTGTACAGAAACACTAATACGAAACTGATTCAATACATCTGTGTATTGGCCCTATGTACAGAATGACCATCCTATCAAATTCAAATTATAATTCAGAATTAACAAAATATAACTCATACAAATTGATTTAATTAGATCAAATACATCATTTAGGAACAATCAAGCAACTTAAAACACTAAATATCAGTCATTTTGTAGATCAATTATGCCAAGTTCTCTTCTAATAAAGAAGAAGCTCTCCTTATTTAGTGGTTTGGTGAATATATCAGCTAGTTGCTTAGTTGTATCTACATGCTCAATCACAATATCACCATTTTGAATATGATCCTTGATGAAATGATGCCTAATCTCAATATGCTTGGTTCTAGAATGCATGATGGGGTTCTTTGTTAGATTAATTGCACTAGTGTTATCACATTTTATTGGTACATGATCTAAATGCACACCATAGTCAATTAATTGTTGTTTCATCCATAGAATTTGAGCACAACAACTCCCAGCTGCAACATATTCTGCTTCAGCTATGGATAAAGCCACACTTGTTTGCTTTTTACTAAACCAAGACACTAGGGAATTTCCTAATAAATGGCATGTTCCACTTGTGCTCTTCCTATCTAACTTGCATCCAGCAAAGTTAGAGTCGGAGTATCCTATCAATGTGCAAGTGGATCCCTTGGGATACCACAGCCCCATTTCTTTTGTTCCTAAAAGATACTTCATTATTCTTTTAACAGCAGTAAGATGTGATTCTTTGGGATTGGCTTGATACCTTGCACACATACATACACTAAACATAATATCTGGCCTACTAGCAGTGAGATAAAGTAAGGATCCGATAATACCTATATACTTGGATATATCTATAGATTTACCATGTTCATCTTTGTCCAAGTAGCAAGCTAGACTCATTGGTGTTGCCATCTCCTTTGCACTTTCCATGCCAAACTTCTTTAGAACTCCTTGCAATACTTTGTTTGGCTTACAAAATTTCCATCATGGCATTGTTTGATTTGGAGTCCAAGAAAGAAAGTGAGCTCTCCCATCATGGACATCTCAAATTCACTTTGCATTAGTGTACCAAAATCCTTGCATAGAGACTCATTAGTAGCACCAAAAATTATGTCATCCACATATTTGAACAAGTAAGATGTTATGTGCTTTTCTTTTAGTAAAAAGTGTGGTATCAACTTTGCCTCTAGTAAAGCCTTTCTCTAGGAGAAAATTGCTTAATCTCTCATACCAAGCCCTTGGAGCTTGCTTGAGTCCATAGAGGGCTTTAGTGAGTTTATATACATGATTTGGGAACTCACTATCAACAAAGCCAGGGGGTTGGCTTACATACACTTCCTCTTGTATTAATCCATTTAAAAAGGCACTCTTCACATCCATTTGGTACAATTTAAAGTTCATTATACATGCATAGGCTAATAGCATTCGTATTGCTTCTAATCTAGCTACGGGAGCATATGTTTCATCATAGTCTATTCCTTCTTCTTGATTATATCCCTTAGCCACTAGTCTAGCCTTGTTTCTTACTATTATGCCATTCTCATCCATTTTGTTTCTAAACACCCATTTGGTTCCAATTATTTGGTTGCTTTTAGGTTTTGGAACTAAATCCCAAACTTTATTTCTTTTAAATTGATTTAGTTCCTCATGCATTGCAATCATCCAATGTTCATCATTTATAGCATCATCAACATTTTTTGGTTCTATTTGAGATACAAATGCCATGTTATTGCAAATATTTCTTAAGGAGTTTCTAGTGGTTACACCTTTTGTGATCTCACCAATGACATTGTCAAGAGGATGACTCTTTGAGATCTACCACTCCTTAGGAAGATTGTCTTGCTGGATTTCAGCTTGAGGTTCCATGTTGTTCCCTTTATGTTCCTTGTCCTCATTACTGTCTTTTTCTTCATCAATTTTGGCTTCATCTTCAAGAATTTCTGCATCATCAAACATGTCCTTTCCCAACCTTTTGGGGTTAGACTCATCAAATGTAATGTGAACAGATTCTTCCATTGATAAAGTACGCTTATTGAACACTCTATATGCTTTGCTAGTTAATGAATAACCTAAGAAAATAGCCTCATCAGCTTTTGAATCAAATTTCCCTAGATTATCCTTGCCATTATTTAGTACAAAACACTTGCATCCAAAAACATGAAAATGAGCTATGTTAGGTTTTCTTCCCTTATACAGTTCATATGGAGTTTTCTTCAAAATTGGTCTTATTAGTACTCTGTTTAATACATAACATGCTGTACTTACAGCATCAGCCCAAAAATACTTTGGTATATTAAAGTCATTTAACATGGTTCTAGCAATTTCCTCAAGTGACCTATTTTTCCTCTCAACTACTCCATTTTGTTGTGGAGTTCTAGGTGCAGAAAAATTGTGTTGTATACCATGTTCTTCACAAAAATTATCAAACTCCTCATTTTGGAATTCTCCTCCATGATCACTCCTAATTGACACAATTTTCATGTCTTTTTCATTTTGTACTATCTTAGCCATTTTCTTAAAAGCTCTAAATGCTTCATTCTTATATGCTAAAAAATAAGTCCAAGTAAATCTAGAGAAATCATCAACAATTACTAGAGCATAAAGATTTCCACCAAAGCTTTTTGTCCTAGAAGGTCCAAAAAGGTCCATGTTCAACAATTGTAAAGGTCTATTTGTTGAAACAATATTTTTAGCCTTAAAAGAGGTTTTCACTTGCTTACCCTTTTGGCATGCATCACATAAACCATCTTTTACAAACTTCTTATTTGGTAAACCAATTACAAGATCTTTGGAAATCAATTTGTTCAAGTGATCCATATGAATGTGAGCTATTCTCCTATGCCATAGCCAATTTTCATTTTCTTTGGAAATCAAGCAACATGCCTCATTAGAAGGTAAATTGTCTAAGTCAAGCATATAGATATTATTTATCCTATTTCCAATCAGTTTTATGCTATCATCATGAATGGATTCTATCATACACAAGTTTGAGTTAAAGTTTACCTTGAAGCCTTTGTCACATAGTTGGCTTATACTTAATAGGTTGTGTTTGAGCCCTTCCACATAGAGAACATCTTCAATCTTAGTTGTTGGACTTTTTCCTATTGTGCCAACACCAAGAATTTTTCCTTTGTTGTTGTCACCATATGTGACATTTCCACCTTCTTTAGGAGTGAAAGAGGTCAATTTTGTGATGTCCCCGGTCATGTGTTTGGAGCAGCCACTATCTAAGTACCAACTTGAGTTTCTGGCCTTCAAACACACCTACAAAAACAGAATTTCATGCTTCTTCCTTAGGTACCCAAATCTGGTTGGGTCCTTTGGTGTTAGTAGCAACATATGTTCCTTTTGGAACCCAAACTTGTTTAATGCCAACACGTGTGTTCTTTCTAAGTCTGCATGTAGTGGCTATATGCCCTTTCTTTAAACAATAATAACATTTAACAAAAGGACTAGTTGAGGAAATAGGTGCAACAAAAAACTTTCTGAAAGATTTTTCATGTACCATTGGATTATATCCAATTCCAGCTTTGTCATAGACACCTTTTTGTTGTCCTAATATAGCATTCAAGTTATCTCTACCCATAGTGAATTTAGATAGAGTTACATTCAGTTTTTCAACTTTATTTTCAAGTATAGTGCATTTGGTGCAAGTTGAACTAGATGTAAGTGAATGTAAATTCTTAGCTTCTAGTTCTTTAAGCTTTATTTGTAAAGATGCATAGTCACTACATTGTCTTGCAATTATTTTTCTAGAAGATATAAGTTGTTTACCTATTTTAAGATATTCTTCATGCAATTCATCAAAAGCATCTTGTAACTCATCATAGGTAGGTGAAGAATCATTTACCTCGGTTTCACTATCACTTTGATGACTTGTCATGAGACATAGGTTGGCTTCTTCATTTTCAGATTCACTAGTGGAGTCCATATCGTTTTCTTCCCAAGCTATGTATGCTCTTCTAGGCTTTCTTTCTTTCTTTTCTTTGTTTTCATTCTTTTCAGACTTTTCTTTCCTTTGTAGCTTTGGACATTCATTCTTGTAGTGTCCAATCTTTCCACATTCAAAGCATTTGATTGAAGAGGAAGAGTTTTCACCTTTGTTTGTGTTCTTCTTGGTAGGAAAACTGAATTGCTTCTTGTTTCTATTCTTTTTTATGAATCTCCTAAATTTCCTTACAAGCAGTCCCATGTCTTCTTCTTCGGATTCTTCACTTTCATCAAGGTTTTCATCTTCATCACTTTCTATCTGTTCTTTGGAAACATGAGCCTTGAGTGAGAGACCTTTCTTCTTTTTCTCTTTGTCTTCATGGCTTTTCAATCTATTGAGTTCCAATTCATGCTCTTTCAATTTGCCAAACAGAGTTGCAATTTGCATTGTTTCTAGATCTTTTGCTTCAGCAATTGCAGTGATTTTTGGCTGCCACTCACGACTCAAACATCTCATGATTTTGTTGATTTGTTTCTCATCCGAGATAGTATGTCCAAGTCCTTCAAGCTGGTTCACAATGTGTGTAAACCTCTTTTGCAGCTCATCTATTTCCTCACCATTTTTCATGTGAAAGAGTTCATACTCATGAACTAGTGCATTCATCCTTGCTCTCTTTACATCATTGGTTCCTTCATGAGTGAGTTGGAGAGTGTCCCACATTTGCTTTGCTGATTTACAATTGGAGACCCTGAAAAACTCATCATAATTCAAAGCAGCTGTTATAATATTCTTTGCCTTAGCATTATAACCAACTCTTCTCTTATCATCATCATTCCACTCATCTTTTGGTTTATTTTGTCTAATTCCCTTAGCATCAAGAGTAAATGGAACATAAGGACCATTTTCAACAGCATCTAAAACATCTAAACCAGCAGCCTCAAGAAAGATAAGCATTCTCTCTTTCCAATACATGTATTGGCTGCCATTAAAGGCAGGAGGTCTAGAGAGGGAAGCGCCATCACCCAGGATTTCATTTGTAGCCATCTCTTGAAGCTATTAAGCTTTATAACAAGAGTTTTAGCCCTGATGCCACTTGTTGGTAATGGCTACAATCTCAAGGAGGGGGGGGGGGGGGTGAATTGAGAGATTGAAAACTTTTTGAACAATTTAACACAAAACAGAGTTTTCTTAAAGAAAATTGATTTTCACTCAATTTTAATTCTCAAGATTTAGATTGTTAAACACGTAATGATATTAAGAACTAATACAATAAAGAACAGCAATCTTAACAAAAAGATTCAGATTAAAGATTCACTTTAAAATCAATTTCAATATACTTTCATTTACACATATGCATATATCAAGTATATGGAGTTAAGAGATGAGAGAAACAAGCAAATCGATTTATCCTGGTTCAGCTACCTCCTTTGGTACGCCTACATCCAGTCCCACACCTTTGTGGTTTTCTCCACTATAACCAGAAATTACAATATCCAATTACAGCAATCACAAGGATAACCTCCTTGCTTCAAGAACATACCCAAAAGCACACTTGCTTTTGTTACCCAAGGATCCCTTCTATCCTTGATCAATCCTAAGAGATGCCCTCTCTTGATCACACTAATTCGCAGTAAGAATTGAGTAGAAGAAAGACTCTAATAGTCTGATTATACAAAATTGAAGCTCTTAGAATATCACACTTTTCTCTCAAAGATGAAGCACTATGAATATTTCGAATTTCTCTTTTTAGAATGTATTAGATGTTGAAAAGTGTTGTGGTGAAGTCCTTTTATATATTCATGAAGGTTTAGGTTCATGGGTCTTATCACAAAAGTTGTTACAAGTGATTAAAAATCAGTTTTGCAAAGTTGTAACGAATCAATCTGTGTACTACATCTGTGTACTCGTGTTTATCAAACATTTTTAAAGCTTGTACACAGATTGCATTCTTTGTACATCTGTGTATTAAACCAAGTCTTCAGCTTTTACAAACGCATACACAGATTGTATTCTTTTGTACACATGTGTATCTCTTGCGTTGTGCATTAATACACATGTGTATTCTTCGCGTACACAGGTGTATGTTAGAACATCAACCCAGATCATTCCAAAACTTCAATACACAAGATGTGTACATCGATTGATGCTTAGAAACCAAGTTTTGAAATAATTGAATTGTTCTATACACAGGTGTATCATTTCTGTACATCTGTGTATCTTTCATATTTTTCAAAGCAATACACTGATACATATGTGTACAACGCATGTGTACAAATTCTGGTTCCAGACCCGAAAGCTCTATTTCGAATACACATGTGTACAACACATGTGTACTTGTTTTCAGTATTAAACCCGAGAGCTCAGATTTGTGTACACAGGTGTACAACACATGTGTACAGCCTTTCAATTTAAAACCCGATAGCACACTTCTGGATACACAAGTGTACAACACATGCATATAGGCAAATTTCCTTTTGTTTTTCAAACTTAACGTTTCATACACATGTGTATGAAGTCTGTGTACAGAAATGTTCTTTCTAAACTTGAAATATAGCTTCATATACACATGTGTACAACACATATGTACAATTACACTAAATTTCTTAATCCAATTAACTCTTTTTGAAAAACCTTTCTTTTGAAAAACTATTTTGTTTATCCTTTGTAAAAATTAGTTTCTTCTTAAATTTTAAGTGCTTCACCTAAGGAATCAAGTGTGCTATTTTTACAATAGCAACTAATTCAAAATCTAGAATATTTAGGAGCACATCTTTCCATGAAGCATAAATCACAGCTCAGCCGCACCATAAGAAATAGACGCAGGAACAAGAATTTTGCTCCTTTCTCAAAGTGAACATACATAAGATCTATATGTATATCCAAATGCATCTCTACAAAGTTTTTTGTCAATTCATTTTCTCTATACTAATCGTTAATGCTGCCAAAAACTGACCTATTAGTTATAACAAAACTATCAAGGACAAAATTTAATCCGAGGGATCTTGAAAGTTGAAAGTACGAAAACCCCTGCACCCCGAATTCCCCCCACCCCTCCCTCCATTTTGCATGGGGAACGAGGATGGTGTTGGGAAATTTGCAGTCATCAAGTCAATATTTAACTGTTTTGAATGCTAAACTGAAATATGAATTGCATCATGAGGCATCAAATGATGGCTCGCTAGAATCTTCTGAATCTGATCCATCGACCATCCTTTCAAGTGCATCCATATTGCCACCTTCAGAGACAGTATGTATCCTGAGTTTGTCAGCATCTTCACTGAGAAAAACGAAACGCCAAGAAACATTCTGCGTGAGAAAAAGAAAACCAAGAAACATCCCATCTCCACTCATTCTGACAGTATGGGAGCATGTTTTTAATCCTATTTTAGTATTCTGATAGCAGCAAAAGTTTTGTTCATAAAAAAAAAAAAAAAGCTCAAATGGACTTCTTGCATGCTATACATTTATAGCGTCTTGCATCTTTAATGAGAGCATTATTTATGTGAGAACGCGGATAGAGATATCAAGTTAAGTAAGAAACTTCTAAGAAATGAAAGAATAGTCAAAAGTAAAATGGTAAGCATGGGTTCTTAGTTATTTATTTCATTCATTTTTACTAGTATGAACTAAATCAGCAATAAAAACCAAGCAAATAGAGCATACTCTGTAACCCCGAAGATTTCCTTGACAATTAAGGAGCTATCCCTTGAACAGAACTCCGGCAGCTGGAACCAGAATGACAAAAGAAAAATTTAATTAATTCATACATTGAACACCACAGACACGATTACAATTATGGACATTAGCTTTTTACCGGATAAAACATTAGAAAATTCCAGAGCAGCAATTACATTCTCCCAGTGTTTAAAGTTAATATATACCTAAGACTATTGTTACACAGCCAGAAAAATTTGACAGAATTCAGCTAGAAATTGTTAAGATCCAAGGTGGTTATTGGACAAGTCAAAGTGGGGGAGATCACTTATCTATTCATCCAAGGGTTATGCCAACTCATTCTGGCAATAAAGTATTTTCTTACACCGAAAGATTTTATTTTATTTCATTGTTTTGACAACACCAGCCACTCTTGTCAGTGAAAACAAAGTAAAAAGATCAGCTTGTGATGACCAATGGAATCACACATCAAAAATTGAAAAGCTGAAGTACCAGCAAATCTCATAAATGACTAGGTGGCATTTTCTCCTACTCTGTGACTTTTGAGGTACTCTATCTATATCTAGCAACTTTAACACATTGCACATAACCACTTCTTTTTGGCTAAAATATAAGCTATGACTGTATGGAAGTCGTGGATTTGTAGCTCTGATGACAAAGCATTATGGGCAGTATCTTGATACAGAGGAATGTTACAATAACACAAATTTGCAACCAGATTTCTTCCTAAAACAATAAACTAAAACCATTCACTTCCAAAATTGGCTTGGTGCCATCTTTTCAGTACTTAAACATTGTTTCTTAAACAAAACACTAAATTTCTCCTGCTATATTGCACAACCATTCTTAATTTCAGTGGGTCCATAATAATTGCTAAACAAATCCTGGAACCAAAGTAAAGGTAGTAATAGTATCAAATTGTGCCAAAGGCACTTAATGGCACTGACCACTATACATATTGTATTATACATACAGAAAAAGATGAACAAAATTTGTATCAAATTGACTATTTGAGGCCACTTACCTCCGATAGATAGAAGATCTTTCCAAAAAGGGCTTGAACAGCTAGTTTTCTCTTGAAACCCTTCTCAGTATAACCTGACTTATCCATTACAATAGGGCCTAAAAACCATTTAAATGTAATTGAAGTCAGAGTATATAAATAATGTCTCAACTTCAAAAACAAACTTCATTTAATTAAATATGGGAAGAAAAATAAAATTATTTCATGCATTGAATGATAGAAAGAAATTTGGGGAAGGGGGACAGATCAGTTCGCTCTCATCAGCAGCATCCATCCTTTCTCTGACTTTCAAATGGCTATAATTGAAAATCATGATAGCTTCAAAATAGATTTAATAGTAACGACAAACCTAATTCCCTAGAAAACAAGGGTCTGTATAACACCCCAATGCTGGCAACAAAACAACATTGTCAATAAGGTCTTGCAACTTCACATTAACAGCTATTTCAAATTTGAAGTTCAGCTCATGCTTCCTAGAACCAGATGGCAATGAATATAAGAAAGAACGTAAAACAGGATGCTAAAGCCACTAAAACAAATTACCCACAACATAATTACACTAAAGCAAGTTTATTGACGGGCCCAAGATGTGTCATAAAACATGAGATTGTAACACGAAAGGTACGATCCTTCTATAACATATAGCCTTGATCAATGAGCCTACTAAAAGGATCAATTGGTAAAGAATTCAATCTTGGCTTATTGAGCTCAAGCATCTCGTGAGCTTGGATTGAGCCATGCTTGGGTCAAGAAAATAGGATCAATTTCTTATGGAGCCAACCTGAGGCAGGCCTACCTCAACTCACTGCCACCCCTAGCTGTAGTCTGGACCATGCTTTGTGTCTAGTTTAGTTGTCAATCCTACACGTCCTTGAACAATGTCAATCCCAGGTCAGAACTTGCTTTCTAGAATTGGTACCGTTGCATGATGGAGCATTAAGGTGATGGAATTGCATCATTGAGATGTTGCGCAGTCGATTGGTCTATCCTTTTACAATGTTAAAAGCAACATTGCGGGATAACGTCAATCGGATAACTCCAAGGGCTTGCCTGTCAAGAGAAGTCCAATCTTCATCCTTCATGCCCTCTGGTTTCTTTTCTTGGAGGGGTTGATACAACTTTTTCTGATATAGATAATCTTCAATCTGCATTTTCCAAAAGCCAAAGTCCGTACCATCAAACTTCTTAATTTTCACCTTTCCTTCATCTGTAGCCATCGCTCCAACTTAAATTTGACTTCCTCAAGATCGTTTATGACAATTTGTACGAACCACCGCGTTTTAGAACACCTCCGTGGATAATTTGGTGTCGCGACCAAAGTTCACTATCACTATTCACAATATTTACTATTTATGTGAATAATACCTTTGTCAAAAAATTGACAGAAATAATCACCAAAGCTCTTGATACCAATTGTTGGGAAAATACGAAATTTTCCTAAGTCAGATTTGTGAAAAGCGAAATAAATGTGGACTAATAACACAATTTGATAACGGAGTTCGGCCAATTATGCTATCTCCGGGCTGTTGCAGATATTTTACTAAAAAGGGAAATATAAAAAGTGTTTACAAACACTCATAACCTCTCACAAACCCACAGCCCAATTACACCCAGAAACTAAAGCTTGTATTTCTAAGCTTTTTGTTTCTCTATGATTTTTTTTCTCTCTTGTTGGGATTTTTTTTTCTTCTGACAAAGGCCTCAATTTATAGATGCAAAAGTTTCCCCCATTACCACATGTTTTGCCAAACAAATCATGTTGTTTTTCCAATTTTCTCTCTATTTTTTCTCAACAAAAGCTTTTAATGGGTGGGTTGTACAACAATGGCCGACTAGTTGTCAAAGGATTCCAGCAGAAGGAAGGAGTCGACTACATTGAAATTTTTGCTCCAGTTGTGAAGCACAATACTATCAGGTCTGTGTTAAGTATTGTTGCCAGTGAAGAGCTCTACCTGGAGCAGTTGGATGTGAAGACCGCATTTCTTCACGGAGACTTAGATGAAGAGATATATATGCACCAATCAGAAGGTTTCTCAGAAAAAGGGAAGGAGAATATGGTGCGTAGATTGAAGAAGAGCTTGTATGGCTTGAAACAAGCCCCAAGACAGTGGTACAAGAAGTTTGATGGCTTCAGGCACAAGGAAGGTTTTCAGAAGTGCAATGCCAACCACTGTTGTTACTTCAAGAGATATAAGTCCAATTATATTATTCTGCTACTTTATGTTGATGATATGTTAGTAGCTGGTTCAGATATAGATGAGATCAGAAACTTGAAGACGTAGTTGTCAAAAGAATTTGACATGAATAACTTGGGTCCTGCAAAGAAGATCCTTGGAATGCAAATCACGAGAGATAAGCAAAGAGGAATTTTACAGTTATCTCAAGCAAAGTACATCAACCGTATTTTGTGAAGATTCAACGACGCCAAGCCGGTAAGCACACCTTTGGCTAGTCATTTTCGCCTATCCAAGGACCAGTCTACTCAGACAGAGGAAGAAATAGAATTCATGGCTAAGATTCCATATGTTTCAGCCAATAGAAGTTTGATGTACGCGATGATCTGTACAAGGCCAGACATTGGCCATGCAGTGGGAGTTGTTAATAGGTTTATGTCAAATCCAGGCAAGGCTCATTGGGAAGCAGTTAAGTGGATTTTGAGGTATCTATGAGGCACCACAAGGAAATGTTTGTACTTTGGTAAAGGAGAATTAAAAGTACAAGGATACGTAGATGCAGACTTTGGAGGTGAAGTTGATCACCGAAGAAGTACCACCGGTTACATATTCACTGTTGGAACAACTGCTGTTAGTTCGATGGCGCAGGTAAAAAAAAAAAGGTTGCTTTATCCACTACAGAAGCTGAGTATGTAGCTGTTACAGAAGCCAGTAAAGAATTGATATGGCTTCAAGGATTGTTAATAGAACTGAGATTTATCCAGGGGAAGTGTTTTGCACAGTGATAGTCAGAGTGCGATACATCTGGCAAAGAATTCAGATTCCATTCCAGAACAAAGCACATTGATCTTCGTTATCACTTCATCAGGTCTCTGTTTGAGGATAAGGTGCTAACATTGAAGAAGATCCAAGGAAGTAAGAATCCAGTATACATGTTAACAAAGGTGGTGACCATTGACAAACTAAAGTTGAAAGTTGGCTTGCTAGAATAACGAACCATTGAACAAGGTGTGAAGACAGATTGAAATCAATGTTCAAGTGGGAGATTGTTGGTAAAACTCAACGTAAAATGAGTTGGCTATTGGTGTACAACCCACCCATTAAAAGCTTTTGTTAAGAAAAAATAGAGAGAGAGAAACAGCATGATTTGTTTGGCAAAACGTGTGGTAATGGGGGTAACTTTTGCATCTATAAATTGAGGCCTTTGTCAGAAGAAAAAAAAAATCCCAACAAGAAAGTAAAAAACCAGATAGAGACAAAAAGCTTAGAAATAAAAGCTTTAGTTTCTAGGTGTAATTGGGTTGTGGGTTATGAGAGGTTATGAGTGTTTGTAAACACTTTCTATATTTCCCTTTTTAGTAAAATATCTGCAGCAGCCTGGAGATGTAGGCATAATTGGCCGAACTCCGTTATCAAATTGTGTTATTATTCCACATTTATTTCGCTTTTCACAAATCTGATTTAGGAAAATTGCGTTTTTTCCCGACACTTGCAATCCTCATCCTATTTATAATTTTCTAAGTTATCATCGTTTATCTTCCTCCCATTATGTCTTTGTATTTGCATTGTCGTCCATTTCTATTCCTAAAACTGTTCAGGAAGCACTATCCCATCCAAGATAGCGACGAGCTATGATTGATGAGATGACAGCATTGGAATCTAACCACACTTGGGCTCTTGTTCCCTCTCCTCTAGGGAAGTCTACTATTAGTTATCGTTGGGTTTTTACTATCAAATTTGGTCCCGATGGGACTGTGGATCGTTTGAAGGCTCGTCTTGTGGCCAAAGGATATACTCAGATTTATGGTCTTGACTATGGTGATAATTCTCTCATGTTGCTAAAATGACCTCTGTTCGTCTCTTTTTATCCATGGTTGCTATCTCTTGTTGGCCTTTATATCAGCTGGACATTAAAAATGTCTTTGTACATGGTGAGTTGGAGGAGATTTATATGGAGCAACCACCTGGGTTTATTGCTCAAGGGGAGTCAGGTCTTGTTTGCAAACTTTAGAATTCATTGTATGGGTTGAAACATTCACCTCGAGCTTGGTTTGGGAGGTTTAGTAAGGTCATACAGCAGTTTGACATGATCCATAGTGAGGATGATCACTCTGTGTTCTATAGACATTCACCGTGTAAAAAGGTCATTTATCTTGTGGTCTATGTGGATGATATTGTAATTACAGGTGATGATCATGAAGGGATCACTAGACTAAAGCAACATCTGTTTCAGTATTTCCAAACCAAAGATTCGGGCAGGTTGCAATACTTCCTTGGTATTGAGGTTGCTCAATCAAAAACAGACATTTCCATTTGTCAAAGGAGTATGCACTTGATATTTTGGAAGAGACTGGGATGCTAAATTGTAAGCCGGTGGATACTCCTATGGATCCGAATGTTAAGCTCATGCCAAATCAGGGAGAGCTGTACTCGAATCCAGGTAGATATTGAAGGTTGGTGGGAAAGTTGAATTATCTCACTATGACCAGACCAGATATAGCCTTTGCTGTTAGTATTGTAAGTCAGTTTCTTAACTCCCCTTGTGACAGTCATTGGGATGCAGTGACTCACATTTTAAGGTATATTAAAGGATCTCTAGGAAAAGGGCTAGTATATGAGAACAGAGGTAACACAGACATTGTTGCCTATACAGATGCAGACTGGGCAGGATCTCCAAGTGATAGGAGGTCAACTTCTGGGTATTGTGTTTTCATTAAAGGTAATCTCATCTCTTGGAAGAGTAAGAAGCAAAGTGTAGTTGCAAGATCGAGTGCAGGAGCAGAATATAGAGCTATGGCTCTTACAACATGTGAACTTATATGGTTAAAACATCTACTTCAAGAGTTAAAGTTTTGCAAAATAGGTTCTATGCAGCTGATTTGTGATAATCAAGCAGCCTTACACATTGCTTCTAATCCTTTTTTTCATGAACGAACTAAGCATATAGAGATCGATTGTCATTTCATTCGAGACAAGATTCTTTCAAAGGATATCAGTACTTCATTTGTCAATTCTAATGATCAACTTGGAGATGTTTTAACCAAATCTCTACGGGGCTCACGAATAACTTACATATGTAACAAGCTGGGTGCTTATGACCTATGAAGCACCGACTCTGACACGGACACTACGACACGACACGACACGGACACCGCGACACGACTAATGTCCAAAACACAGGACACCGGGACACTGCTTATATATATATATATTCACCTTCTAAAAACAAAGTTGTTATACTTTACAATTTTCATATGATAATGACCCTCACAAAAAAGAATACTAAAACTAGAGGAGTCATTTCACAATGCAATCCTTACAAAAATAATACCAAGATAAGAAAATGAATTTGAAAAAGTGTTATTCTTTACTTTTTTATTATTTAAAAGTTTTAATTTATCTTTTATTTTTTTTAAAAAAAATTTGAGATGTGCCATTGGGGTGTCCAAGGAACATATAGAAGTGTCGGCAAAGTGTCCAAGAAGTGTCCGAGACAAAAATAATAATTTTTAAATTGGACACCTGATAAGAAGTGTCGGACACGTATCGTGTCAGTGTCGCACGAGTGTCGGTATCGGAAACGTGTCCGACACTCGCACACCCCAAAATTGAGGAGTGTCCGTGCTTCATAGCTTATGACATCTATGCACCAGCTTGAGGGGGAGTATTGATATTGTTTAATTTAGATTTGATATAGTCTGATATAGTTGTTAATAGGAGTTATAGTCAATCTCTAAAATCAAGGGATTTTGTATTCAATTTTGTAACTTAGGGTGCGTTTGATATGCATTAATGCATAGGACAACACAAGACAAGCAGCACATCACGATACAACCCCTTGAGTCACAGGGCAACTTTTTGTCTTGTACATCGTTTGATAGATAATAGATGGCACAAGTAAAATAATATTAATTTTACTATGATACCCTTTGTAATATATATATATATTATTATATAATTATATATTAATATATATTATATATTAGTAATATATGTAAGTATTAGGCAAATTATTATATATTTTATAATATATAGTATATGAGTCAGGATCCGTTGACACCAGGTGTAAGTCAAAAGACTTACACCAAATCTGGATCATTGATAATAGTTAATCTAACGGTTGAAAATAATTCAGTAAAAAAAATTCTAAAAATATTTTAAAGTCACGTGCCTAATCTTGTTAACATTCCCTTTTATTCTCTTCGTCAGTAACCACCCCTTCTAATCTTGTTAACATTCCCCTTTATTCTCCACGTCAATAATCACCCCTTCTTCTCTGTTACGGGTTTCTCAGAGCACGCCGCCATCGGAGAATGCCTCTCCAAGCATGCCACGCAGCCGCTGCCCATTGTTGAACTTAGCCGCCGACGTGAAAATATGCTTTTGAGAGATATCAAGTTTACCATTACGCTCAATAACAGAATGGCATCCTAAAATTGAGTGATTTTATTATATATGCAAACATAAAGCACTCTAATCTAGAGTTTCATAGATAAGATGATAGAACCAAGACCAAGAATCCCCAATCATGGCCTTTTCTATTGGCAGCACCAGGCGTGGAGGGAGCTGGAGCCAATTGATCGTTCCTTCAACAAACCCCAAATCCAAGATACCCAGAAAGCCAAGAAGGAGAACAGTGCTCAAAGATTTCATCTTTGCCAATTTCTTCACCACTACTCCTCATTCTCCTCAAATTTGGGGTCCCAAAACCCATCACTTCACACTTCAGGAACCGTTCCTCTCGCTATCGCAAACCTGTCAGAAAACCCATTTCTTTGAGTGATGGGAATGGTAGGAACTACACCCTTTTGGCTGCAAGTGTTGATATCACCACCAAGGGGTTGTATGATAAGATTGAGTTTTTGGATGTGAATGGTGGAAGGAGAAGAAATTCCTCACACAGTAAGAGGGCTGGCTTGAGGTTGAGGGAAAGGAAGGGAACAAAAATTGGGCACGTGACTTGTTCTTTTTTTTTTTTTAGTTTTTTTTTTATTGAATTAATATGAACCATTAGATTAATTAATTTTAATGATCCAGATTTGGTGTAATTCTTTTGACTTACACCTGGTGTCAACGGATGCTGACTCATAGTATATATATGATAATATATTATTACTACCATAATAATATTATATATATATTATTAATATGTGTTATATAACGTTAACATTCTATCAATATATATATATATATAACGTTTACTTATTTGAAAAAATTAGAGAGAGAGAGATGTAAGGTTAATTTTGTCTTTTTTTTGTAGTCTGTCTATGGGATAAAAAATTGTCCAATGGTTTAGTGGGAGACAAAAATTTGGGTTTTTGATCTGTCTCTCACTCCCTTTTTTGTCTTGTCCCCTGACCACTTTTCAAATCAAACAGGGGACAAAAAATTTTGTGCTGTCCAGTCCCCTGAATTTTTGCAAATCAAACGCACCCTTATCATTCTATAAATTGAGGAGGTTGAGAAGGTTAATATCAAGCCATTCAGCTATAAACTTACCTAATAATAACACTGAAATCAGTTCTCTGTGTTCTAGATTTAAAATGCAATCTAGTGTCTGTTAGTAAACTGACTAGAGATTTGAATTGTGTGGCCAAGTATAATCGTTCATATTGTGAGTTTCAAGATTTACTGTGACGAAGGACGACTTGCAATGCTACGATGGATGACAGCTAGTTATCCTTAAGCAAAATGGACACTAAAGCAGAGTTATCAATCCCGGATGGCGAAGCATTGCGGCTGACCCTAAAAACGCTATAACTGACGGGAAAAAAAAGAACGTGGGAGGGAGAAGAGAGTGGGAGGGAGAGACAATAAAAAATAAGGGTAAAATGGAGATTTTAGTTTGTATAAGTGAGGGTAAACAAGACATTTGCAAAGATATAAAGAGGGCAAAAGTGCAAAACAGAGAATTGGTCAGTTAAAGAGGGTAAAACGGAGAATTGAACAGGTAAGGAGAGGGTAAAATAGAAATAAAAGATAAAAGAGTGGACAAAAACCTGAAAAAACCCAATATCTAAGTGTGCCAGCCGCAAAAGAGGAAGAGCCAATTGTGGGAGAGGAAGAGTCACACGTCGAACAGCAACAGTGACGGTTGGGTATGGCCGGAAGAGCCTCATCGGAGGGCTCCGTGAATGGATGTTTGACCCATGTAACAAGAGCAGCCTAGGAGTGCCCACTCCACTACTTTTTGGCGGTATTTCCGCCGCCATCTCGGCCCCTTCCACCGCGACAAGAAAGCGCTCCGCCATGCTGCCCGAGTAGCAGACACCGGTCACTCCGCTCTGCCCAGCCGCTATAGCACGCGATTGATAGGCTTGCACTGAAGACACAAGCTTCAGCTCTAAATAGTCCATCCCCTCCTGTTTCGGTGGGTGAAATTATGGCATAATAGGCTTGGCTATTCTAGTTTTATATATCTAAAGAATGCCACCACACATGACTAGACATGCGGATGGTTAACTTGATGCTGAATGAAGCACATGTGACTGCATGTGAAGGGTATTGGGGGTTTGGATCACCAACCAATTTAGGAAGGCAAATCTGCATGCTGGGTTTCTGATTGGAAAAGGCATTGAAGACGACTTTTGTAGGTGAATATTAACAGTTGCATGAAGGGAGAAAGGGGAGAGAGAAACTGATAATGGAAGGTAATTTAGGGTTTAGGTGACCACAAGCTATGCAAGGTGAATGGGAAGAAAAGAATCATATAAAGACATTGTCATAGTAGAGTTCTAGGTTTTTGGGAACTTGGCAATGGAATAGTGACAGGAGAAAGTACCGCTCTAAATGAATGAACCAACTCTCTGGAAAGCTTAAGCTGTTGAATGAAGGCACATGAGTGACCCCATAGTCCTTTAGGCTTGAAGCATGAAATGGGGACAGCAAGGTTCGAACTTTAGACTGCTTAATATGGAAGCTCTGATACCATTTTGAAATTGTATGGTTTCGGTACGGAAGGAGGAAAAGAGAGAATACACGTGATACAAAATACTAACACTAACAATCCTATTTATACTAATACTAGACTTCTCATCATATAATTAAATAAGGAAACAAATCAAGAAATATAATGAATAGGAAATAATTCCTAAAAGTTCATCTAAGATACTTTAAATAATCTAAGATACAATAAATATATTACAAGATATTTTCTGGATATTCTAACACTCTACATATAGCAAACTGCAGGGATGTTTACAGGCAAAACATAGACAAAATTAACTATGATGAACGAAGAATAGAAAGAGTAGCCAGTCAACCATCTACACCTAATTACAATACACCCACGTTCATTTTGAGTTTTCTTGAGATTAGTGGTGGAATGTGGTCTCGGTCTTTGTGCTTCCACCATGTTTAGCTCCTTGAAATTACTTGTTGGTTTGCACTGTGGACTTTTTGGGTCAAGTCACACATCCGGCCAAGCCCAAAGTTAAATATAAGACACTTAAGAAATATGGAATTGGCACTCAATTTCACCCATATGCAATTTAAAGCTACATATCCAAGCCTACAAGACACTTTAACCACTGGGCAGATATTTCGGAGTTTGGCACTTAAACACGTAAAAAAGATTAGTTTATCTTTTCGGCGATAGCTCATCAACAAATCATTGTTTGGGATGAGGTGGATTGTTAGACAATGACACATGAAAATGCAGTTAAAATAGATACATTAATGTTGCCCTTGAACTAACTCCTTTGAATTGTTAGACAATTTTTTATAAGGTAGATTGTCATTGTCAAGAAAATATGAAAATGCAGTCATTACATGGGCCACAAGGCCAGAGTATAGTTGAATGTCCTCGAGAATGAGACTGTTATGACCAATCACTACAACATGAGGGTTTGATCTTTAGAAGACAGCTTGTCAAAAGAATGAAACCACCAAACCATGAAAGACACCAATATCGAACATGTTTAGAGTCCCACATCGACTAGAGGTATAGCCTAAATAGTGCTTATAAGGCTTGGGCAATCCTCACCTTACAAGCCGGTTTTGTGGGGTTGAGTTAGACCCTAAGCCCAAATTTTAAGATGATATCAGAGCCTATCCTAGATCTGTTATTGGGCCAAGATCTCTGTTATTCCACCCGCATTTGTCCACGCTCTATGTCCAGTGCTGGGCTTTAGGCGGTGTGTTGAGGTCCCTGTTATTCCACCCGCATTAGTCCACGTTTCAGATGTTCAATCCTGAGCATGAGGGGGGGTGTTGAGAATCCTACATCGACTAGAGATATGACCTAAGCATTGCTTATAAGGCTTGGGAAATCCTCACCTTACAAGCCGGTTTTGTGGGGTTGAGTTAGGCCCTAAGCCCAAATTCTAAGAGAACCATATGTTCAACTTCTTTGAAGTAATAAAACTTAAGGTAGAATGGCACATATCCAGGCTGATAAAAAAAACCATTCGGTCAATAGTTTTGGAAGGAAAAGACAACATGACATCAGTAGGTTAGAGTCCCTGCTGTCTAAGAGCAGAAATCATTTAGTGCCTATTGATGGCACATGTACATTTTCTTACTCCATAATCACTCAGTTCTTTCCTATTAAAAGCTACTCCACATGCAAAATATAAGAACCCTCTTCAACAACAAATTTATAGTTAAATTCAGTGAAAAACAACTCCAGGTAAAATTCAAATAACATCCTACAGAATTTGCCTCGGTTATTTTATGACCAAGTCACCTACATATTGGACTGCTTACAAGTAACATCAATTAATGGCAGGAAGCATGGAAGGCAATTAGGATAATAAAAAATACTATTTTTTGTTGGACTTCCTTCATTAAAACACCATTTGAATTAAGCCACCGGGATTAGGCTAGAGGTGAGTAGTTTGCTTAGTTTGTAGTAAGTCATAGGTTTGAACCTCCGTGCTGCCACTGTACCCAAAACAAAAGCATTTGAATCTGACATCACGGGACCAAGATATTAACCCTTTCTGAATATACAGAGCAAGCCAGAAAAAAATAATATTGTTCACAGTTCACCAGACGACTTTTCTTGACAGCCTTGGCTAAAAGATACTATCATGCACTAGGACTACTCGAATAAATATCCTATCCAATGTTAAGAATAAATTACCTTTGTCTTGCACAATTCGTCGAGAAATTTCATTCAGAATCTCAGCCACTTGTGAGTCAGTTAACATAGTAGCTCCCCTTAGCTGAATTAAATCAGCAACCATGTCGGGATTGAATGGTTTCTCATTCAGAGCATACCGGATATACTTGCGCAAAATTCCTTCCAAACCAAAACCTGTCTGAATTTGCAGTTGTTACATCGAATCAGATGGCACAAATGCACAGGCACAAAAAAAGTATGGTAAGCCAACGAAAAGAAAATAATTTCTCCATGAGAATTTCATCAGCCAGCAAACAGAAAGCTAAGAAATATTTGGAAAAACTTGGAATAATTGTTTACTGGGAAAAACTGCAAACCTAACTGTTTGCTTATTTACTGAATTGCACTACGTAAAAACTTGTCATGCTTAGGAAATGTAACATCAAGACATCATAAAAGTTTGTTTTTTCCCAATGGTTATACAGACAAAAACATGTAATGGGTATAGTCTGTATACTATAATGAATATTATCAAAATAAATTATTTATGGTAATTTTTTACAAGTTTAGTATTTATCTTCTTTCAGATGGATGATGGTTCTTGTTAAGTTTGTAAAACTAAAATATAAAACCACAGTAATGAAGCATGGATTCCAGGCACATGATAAGGCATGGCACTGGCACCCAAACACACTAAAACCTACAATAAATAGGAAAGGAGACTGTCATTACAGAGATATGTCAACCTTACACATTAATATCGGAGAGAAAACACAATGCTATATGGCAATTCATAAGCATTTGAGTATGTTGAGTTAACCACATTTGATGTGCAAGTCCAAAATAAAAAGCAAAAAACAAGATAATAGCTTGATCATTTCAAAATTGAAACAAGTAGAAATTAGTCCATGATCAAACCTTACACATAATCCCGAAAACAGGATAAATCAACCAATCCAATGTTCTAAATATGAGACTCGCTATATGAGAGTAGTGTCATACAGCCCCAATTATCATGATTGTGCAGCATTTTACCATATTGTGGTTTTTTACTCTCTCATGTATGTATTTTATGTTTTATACCATATTTCATTTATGTTTAGTTGTTTATGGATGTTTCTTATACTTTACTGGTTCCAGATCGATTCTCACAAAAGATGAAGACTTTATTGTGCTGTCCGTGATTAATGCTACTATCAGTATAGGTTATTGTTGTTCTTCCCATAATTTCTTTCAGGCTAGCAGCCAATATATAATGCTGGTTCTCTACGGTTATTGGAGGCAAATCTAAAAATTGATTCCCAATAGAGAATGTGGCCATATGTTATTCAACAACAAACACTGACCAAAAAGTTTAATGCAAATGTGCACGGCAATATGAGCCTCACCTTATTCTCAAGTTCCTTGAGAGCATCAAGCTTGACTTCATCTCTACCTTTTTGAAATAAATCATCCAGTGACTTGCATAGCATCGCATTTTTACCGACCTGAAAAAAGATTTATATAAAACAGACCAAATTAATAGAAATGATAGCTAAAAACAAAAAAGAAAAGGAGGAACCACTAAGACCAACTCAACAAAATTTTCCAAAATCTCACAGAAAAATTTCCTAACAAGAGCGCATTTTAGTAAAAATAGTTGCACAAAAAATGTTACCAAGACATCAACAACAACAACCAATACTTTTCTCACTAGGTGGAGTCCGCTACATTAATCAAACGAAACATAATCCATATCATAAATCATGTACACTGACAGACCAACTTTTTATTAAGTCATAATTAGGGCTTTTGGCATCCCGGGGATCCCACAAGCTTTCATCCTTTGGATCAGCTATAAGACTAACTCTCAGTCGGCTGCTCGGAGCAAGGAATTAACCTTGGTTTTTGCAACCTCCCAAACAGAATGTTTACCACTAGGATTCGAACCTCCATCTCCTTATGAGTTCGAGATGCTTATTACTTGATTGGGTTATTCAAATATGAAAATGTTGGTAATCAAACATAATTTTGTGAAAAAAATGAATAAAGGGGGCAGACCAGTTTTCGGCGTTTTGCTTTGGGAGAAGTGAATTTCCTGACGGTCTTGACAAAGGCGATAACGAAAGTAAGGGCAGCGTATCCGAGAGGAATAGCGAGAATCCAAGGCAAGGAGGTGGGACCCACTCGAGGTCCAGGAATGGCTTGAGTGACCGAGCCAGTGAACTCGACCAGGTCCAAAGCCTTTTCCTGAATCCACGGCAGCTCCTCCTCCACTTCCACCTCAACTTCCTTCTCTTTCGAACCAGTTTCCTTGTTGTTGTTTGAAGTGTTGTTTGACGCCGCTGCTGCTACGCGGAATGAGAGTGAAGAAGGAGGAGGAAAGAAGAGTGGGTTTATTCGTGGAGAAAGGACAGCAGGGAATTGCAAAGTTGTGCATTTTGTTGAGTGGAAAGGAGACAGAGGAGGCTTTCTGAGAGGGAGAATCTGGGAAGCGAGAGAGCAAGTAAAAGCCATTATTGGATTTGGTGGAATTCGAAGGGACTATGCCGCAAAAACCTCGGGAGGTGGCTCAAACCTCAATGGCAATACTCTCTTGGGCTTGATGGTATTGGCATATGGCTTATTTCAATTTTCGGGTTTGGTTATCAGCACATGAGCTGTGATGGGACAGGAGAGCAGAATCTATAGTCTATAGTCTTTACAAACAGAAGTGGCAAAACGGGTTATCCGGCTCGTCGCGAGTTAGCCTGACCGCGAGCTAGTCCGATGCCGGATTGGATTTTATAAGGTTGGGGCAAAAAGACTCGGAACCCAAGCTCAGTCCTATGCGGGTTGCAGGCATTTTTGGGCCGGCCCGACATTTTTAAATTTTTTAAGTCATTTTCATTTTTTTTTAGTTTTTCCCCAAACGAATTCTGATTAGTATTTTTTTATAAAAAAAATTACTTAAGTGTCTTAAACAAATATGCTAATTACAAAGATGCTATGGTGTTTTTTTAAGAAAAAAAGTTATCACTACATTTTACAGCTATGTTATATATGGCTACCACATTGGTACACATTGTGACATTGGCAAGTATTTAAAAAAAAAAAAAAAAAACATCTCTATGACTGAAGACATGCTAATTGTTCTTCCAAAAAAAAATGTTAATTCAGCCAAACGAATTTACACCAATATATTTTGTGTCTCTTAAACCAATAGTTATAGTCGCACAAGAACATCAAAAAAATGAGAAAGTCCAACAAATTTTTTTTTTTTTTGAGGCAAGAAAGTCTAACAATTAAAACAATGAAAATGTCCAACAATATAAACAATGAAAAAGTCTAAACGTCTAAGAATAGAAATAATGAAGAGGTGAAAAAGTGAACACTCAGTGACAGAAAAAGAAGGACTCGGGCGTGAGTTGTCAGTTGCGCATCGTATTACTATTCTCAGTCTATTAGAACATAATGCGTTTTGGGCTTATTGGTCCTTTTTTTATTTTAATTTTTTTAGTTAAATAAAAATTAAAATACATGAAACTACTCGGGCTACTCGAGCCCAATGTGGGGCTAGCCCGATGCGGGTTCGGGCTTCATAGGGTCGAGCCAAAAATGCCCAGAATTAAAATGGGCTCGAATTTGACTATCCAAACCCTACAATGCCAGCCCATTTTGCCACCTCTATATACAAAGAAGATTGTATGCAGGAATTCATTTTCCACTTGTCATTCTCTAGCAGGACATGCCTTTAATGGTCAATTAAAAAAGAATCAATTTACTTCTTCACATTTCGGTAGTAAGTCTTTTTTTTTTTGGTAACCATGTCATAGGCATGAAGTATCCACCACCGTTAGCAGTGATTAATCTCCGTCGGGGAACCTGTTGGGCACACAAGGTGGGTTCTACCTTCCCAGCCAGGTTTTCTCCAATTCTATTCAAATTTTATGTAAAACTATCTATGCTCCAATTCTGAAATATCTTTGGTACCATATGATTGTATGTACGTTAGCATCTTATTTTACAATATGCGGTATTCTCCCTCTATATTTTTTGGTCCAGACAACCTCTTTCTTACTGTTAATCAAAATCCTTAATTTAATAGATCTTCACATCTTTATGTATTTTATTTCTTCTATTAATTTTAATACCCAAAGCAAAATATAGATATACTTCATCGTTTTTGGGATACTCAAAAATGACAATTGAATTCGAAATCCAATAGATGAATTATACTTAATAGAAATATTATATATTTTCGAAATTTTGAATAATTATTAATTAGTGTAGGATTTCGATTTTATTGTTGCCTGATAATATTTTAAACACATTATACGTAATAGTTTGAATTCGGGAAAAAAAATTAATCTTTAATGTCATTTATGGAGTATTTATTCTGCAAAATAATTTCTTTAAATGCCAAACAAATTCATTCACTATTTTAAGAATGACAATTGAAACGGTCCATATTACTTATGTGTATCAATGAATGCTTTGTGATTTTTTCCCAATTAAAATTGAAAATTATAGCTAAATAATGAGTGCAATTTGTAACGTCCATGGCTGCTCTATGGATTGATGACTGTCCTCACAAACCAATACGAGTCTTTTTAGTGCGCTTTGTCCTCACTCACACACTTCTTGGGAAAACTTCCTAAGAGGTCACCCATCCCATAATTGCTCCAAGTCAAGCATGCTTAACCGTGGAATTATTAAGTGATGGGCTCCCGAAAAGAAAATGCATATTGTTTTCCTTTTCCAAGACTTCCCTTCACTCTCAACTGTTGAGAATGTTTTCCTTCCTCCCTTTTCTTTTGCCACTTCAGTTGGCGGTCCTCTTGCATAATCGCAAGGTTGGCTTCAGTGATTTTACATTTTTCCACCAATATGGCATACTCAATTTGTCCCTGTTGTCCCACATAGCATCTGATCTCAGGTCGTAGCCCCAATTCATATTGGGTTACCTTCCACTCCTCATCTGGGGCTATCTCAAGTGCGGGGAGTACTTAGCTAATTCTTCAAACTTAGATATGTATTCAGCAATGGACATGTCACATTGCACAAGGCGAGTGAACTCTAACTCTTTCTGCTTCCTCACACTTCTAGGAAAATACTTCCCAAGAAAAATAGTTTGGAAGTTTTCCGACGTTAGAGGTGTTTCAGTTGAGGTGGTGGGGCTGGCAGTGGAGAGAGGGAGGGGAGAGAGAAGCATGTGTGAGTTGGGGGAGGATAATGTGTGGAGGGTGCACCGTATTACTGTAAGAACACACAAATCTAATGGTTGAGACAACTTGTGCATGGTGGGTGTACTCATCCCACTTGCTCACCATAGAATTAGCCCATTAACCAGTTAACATTACATACTAAATCTGGTCTAAACAAGGAATTTAACAAAAGTCCTCAATGCTAGAAGTCGTTGAAGCACAGAGAAGCACTACTCCTTCTTATCTGAAACAACAAATATGAGTAGTGAGATAACTAATCTCAGTGAATTTCCTGTACTAAACTCAGTTTCATATATATATATATATATATATATATATATATAATTATAAGAAACATCTTTACATAATCTATGAAGGTAAACTTCACACACTTGGACATCCATTTAGTTTTATCAGTGAAAAATGTTACTGCCCCCTCCCCGCGCACCAAGGTACTTAAGAGGGACTAGCTCTATGAAGTAAGGCAGGTCATACGTCTATTACCACAAGCGGTGTTCCACTTTCTTTGCACTTACCCACTTGCCTTCCAAACGGAAAGGACTCCGTGATTGCCTTCCAAACGAGAAGGACTCTATGATTGACATCTGAAATGTCCTTGATAACCATTCTAATTCGAATCATGCGGGACATAGGATGGTTATCGCTATTGGATGTCAAGTGGTGATTTACATCTATCTATTATTCTATTGCATAATTGCATTAACTTAGCCAAAGTAGCCCTCAATCAAGTAATTAACAAGAAATTGCATCAGCAACATATGTAGAACTCCTGCAGTTTTAGCCAACTTCTATGATTTTATTAAGATACCAAACAAAGTTGGATTTAGGCAAACAACCCCTTTATGGATAGGGGTGACAATTTGTACCCTACCCATTGAGAACCCACAAAAATTATCCACGATGGGTAGGGTAATTACCCGCATAATGGGTAATGTGACACCCTCTACCCTGCATGTATTCATAACACATAAGAGCGATAAAAAAAAATTAAAAGAAAGAGAACACTTGCATATTATATCATAATAATAAAAACGGGGCTGAGGTTACCGCATTGTAACATAACTTCTCAAATGCGGAAAATAAAACATGTTTTAAAGAAACATAACTGACAACATAAACGAAACCCAACCCCAATGTCATATTACAGAGCTGATATAACCATAGTTCGAAACATCTCGGATAAACAACATAAACTAAAGAAATCCTAACTAGGAGTAGCGGCTCCTCAGAGCCACTCCTCAGCAAGCTGCTCACCATCCTCTTCATAACCAAAAAGATACATGCAAAGCAAACAACAAAAGACCGGGAGTAAGAAACATATATATCAACATAACGGCATGGAAGTAGTTAGCAAGATGGACATGCATTATAAAAACATAGATCCAAACAAGGTATGTTATGCGATGCAACCCTACTCCATTACTCTAATGCATGAATGAGCAACACAAGGCACAACCAACAATCACCACCTTCGCTTGGGCCACTCGGCTACCCAAGTTCATCATCATCATCAATCATTATCTTTCATCTTTAGTCTTTAATCTTGTATCACATAATCTTTTCACTTACACTCTGGCCAAAAAGCACCAGAGCTCAACACCTTGACCATTAAGCATCAAGGCCCCCTTGGCTACTCGGCTACCAAGGTCCAATATCTTTTAGCAACACCTTGACAATTAAGCATCAAGGCCCCCTTGGCCACTCGGCTATAAAGGTCCAATATCTTTTAACAACACCTTGACATTATGCATCAAGATCCCCTTGGCCACTCAGCTAGAAGGTATAGAACAACAACACTCTGGCCAATAAGCACCAGAGCTCAACACCTCGACTACTCAGCTATCGAGGCCCCCTTTGCCATTCGGCTACCAAGGTACATAACAACATCTTTTCACTTTAGTTTTTAACACCCTGGCCCATAGGCAACAGAGCTCAACACCTTGACCATTAAGCATCAAGGCCCCCTTGGCCACTCGGCTACCAACGTACATTATTATCTTTAAGTTATCTAACTTATCTCTACTTGGTTTGGTGTCTTCTTCATTATTATAAGCATTTGGGATAAAACACCCCTTGTTACTATTCTGCGTTCTGCTCTGCACAGGGAAGCACGGTCGTATTGACTGTTGAGCACGGTCGTGCTCAATGGAGCGTGACCGTACTGATCTTGGTAGAAAGGGTTTAAGAACCCTTGCTATGTTTCCTAGAGCATTCAAAGATCAATCCTATTGGCTTTTAACTATCCATGAGTCCTAAATTTCATTATTCTTAATTAATCTCCATATCTTATCATTATGGGGAATTAATCCTTTAATTTCAGCTTCATTAATAATGTTCCTAAGACACTCATGAACCAGTCATACACTACAAAAAAAAAGCCCGATTACCGACGGCCAAAAAACCGTCGGAAACGCTAAAAATCCATTGGAAAAGCGCGTTTCCGACGAACCAAGTTCGTCGGTACTAGGCACGTAGGAAACGGTTTCCGATGGACGGGCCAAATAAGTCGAAAATTTCCGACGGCTTTTTCCATCAGTAACGTTTCCGATGGAAAATCCGTCGGAAACGTTACCAACGGAAAAAGCTGTCGGTAATTAATTTTTTTTTTGAAATTATTAATTATCTCTTTTTTTAATTATTAATTATCTCAGTTAGTTGTAATGCTTTTAAACATTCCCTTTTAATTCCTTGGAAAATTAGGAATAGGTGGTGTAATTGTATTGGTCTGACTAAAAACATGAATTTTGTCATCGCTCATGTTTTTAGAGAAGGTAATTCTTGCGCTGATAAACTGGCTTCTCATGGCCTTCATATTCAGGATTCTATTTGGTGGGATTCTATCCCAATTTTTCTTAGAGAAGACTACTTCAGAAATATGATGAGTCTTCCTTTTTATAGGTTTTGTTGAATTCCATGTGTCAGGTCAATGCCCCCCCAACGTTTTTGTTTTCTTTATTTTTATTATTATTAATAAATCTTAGGTGTGTTGCAGATGATTGATAGGGTCTGCCAACCTAGTTGGGATGCCTTTCTCTATTGTGATGCCTATGCATGCCTATTTTGCAAAAAAAAAAAAAATGACATTTTTTATTTTATAATATTTAGTTGGTGGTCGGAATTCCTCAGGCACGGTGGCCGGTGCTCCAAACTGGTGGTGGTTCTCTGGAGAAGAAAAAGATTCTGTCACTATAATGCACAAACAAAGAAGAGAGTTAGAGGAGAAGGTAGCTGCTTACCTCAATGTGGTGGCGTGCGGCGGAGAAGGAGGCGGCGCAGGCGACGGAGAAGGAGGCAGCACAGGCAGCGGAGAAGGAGGCTTATGGTTCGGTCTCGCACGGTGGTGGAGAAGAAAGAAGGAATAGAGAAAGGAAAGAGAGGGAGAAAGGAAGAAGAAGAGGAAGGGGGAAGATATGGTGGCTCACGGTGGGGGGCGGGTGGCCAGAGAGGACAGGGAGGTGTGGCCGCGGCTGGGGTCACCGGTGAGGAGAGGGAGAAAAGTGGGGAGAGCAAAGACGAAACAGGGAAATGAGGGGGGAGGGTACCGGTTTATATAGATAAAAGGAAATTACCGACGGACATGGCCGTCAGTAACTAACGACGGATTCAAATTTCCGACGACGGGATGTAAATTTCCAACTGCTTTTGCCATTGGTAATTCAAAAAAGATTACCGACGGAAAATTCCGTCGGTAACTGAGATCTTAGTTCAAAAAACGATTACCGATGGAAAATTTCGTCGGTAACTGAGATCTGATTTTTCGACGGCCTCCCAAGATTTCTGACGGCTTTTGCCGTCGGTAATTCAAAAAATGATTACCGACGGAAAATTCTGTCGGTAACTGAGATCTTAATTCAAAAAATGATTATCGACGGAAAATTCTGTCGGTAACAGGTAATTGGCATTTCCGACGGAAAATCCGTCGGTAACAGGTAATCGGCATTTTCGACAGAAATTCCGTCGGTACAGACGCGCGCCAAAAAAAATCACATTTCCCGCCATTGATACCGACGAAATTACCAATGGAAAAGCCGTCGGTAACCTTACCGATGGGTTTTTCCGTCTGTAATTCAAGTGACTTTTGCTTTCCAAGCTTTCCGACGGAAGATTCCGTCGGTAAGTCGTTAGTTTCCGATGGAAATCGCGGCCGTCGGTAACATTCCGTCGAAAATCCTGCCTTTTCTTATAGTGATAGGGTCTTTAACTAAACCTTTTAACATAACCTTGCCTCTCATACTATTCATGTCTTATGAACAAATAGGGAAATAATCCCTTAATTCTTAAACATCATTATTATCATCTTTAACTGTCTTATTACCCTTATTAATAAGCCTTATTATTCAATTAGAGTCTTATTAATATCAACATTTATCTCAACAACCATAACAACCAACACTATCATCCATGACATAACAACATCATTCATGGCATAACAGCATAACCACATTTATTGATATCAACATTTATCCCAACAACCATAACAACCAACACTATCATGCATGGCATAACAACATCATTCATGGCATAATTGCATAACAACATTTATTGATATCAACATTTATCCCAGCAACCATAACAACCAACACTATCAAGCATGGCATAACAATATCATAAGCATTCATGAATAAACATGCTAATTATAAGCAAACACAGATAAACATGTAACAAGACAACAAATAGGCAAATAGCAAACAATAGGGTCATGGGTTAACCCTTCATCTTACGCTACCCCTAATGCCTACATGTTCATACTATCCCTTCTCCCCATACCTGGTATGAAGATTGAAATTCCAAAGGAAGAGAAGAAAGTCTGCTAAGATCCCGTCTCACGAACGCTTGTCTACTACCACAAGGACGACAAAAAAAAAAATCTTGATTCAACTCTATGATCAAGAAATCAAAAGGAAAAGATCAAGAGGGACGAGGTGCACGAATTCTACCTAGTTTGAAAGTCTAAACATCAATGACAATTAATCACGTGCTCGCAACGATGTTCCCCAATCGAAGAACTGTGGAGAACGGTGCACTGATTGATCCTCTAGGAAAAGTTTAAGAAAGAAAAGGGTTAGGAATTCAAAGAGGAGGGAATGGAGACTGATATAGAGTAGTTTATATATATAACATTAGGTTAAGGTCATGGTTTAAGCACAATTGGGCTTAATTATAGCCCAAAACATGTTTCTAGATTTGCATGGTTCGCGGGGTGAACAAATATTGCAGCACGAGGCCTACTAAAAAATCGAATTGACCAAAACACCTAAAATACGACTTGTAGATACTTCTCTTAGCTTTCCAGCACATCAAAGATCACCTCAATCGGACATCTAGAACTCAAGATATGGCCAAAACGGTGAAGCAAGTTACTAGGACTCTAAAAGGATTTAACCTTTCTAAGGCTAAACTTTCCCAAACATAAACTTTGGCATAAAAAAAAACATAACAGGCATATAAAAACATATATATAACATATATAAATGCATTAAACTTATTTACGAAAAACGGGGTGTTACAATTCCACCCCCTTATAAAAATTTCATCATCGAAATTTCTATCACCTTGATTGGTTATGATTTCACCAATTAGGCACATACCATGGGTCAAGTCCTTGGACTCGGAGGCTCCAGCTCCAATAAGAGTAAAAACTCTCCCAATGGTCTTCAGTCGATTGACTTGGGGTCTCTGATCCCTGTTGGTGCTCTGTGGTTCTGACTTCGCTCCTCTTCACTCCCGGCTGATATGGCCAGACTTGCCACACTTGAAGCAGATGACGTCTGTCTCCTTGCACTGCCTGGTATAGTGATCCCTTCCACACTTGCCACACTTGATAGGTCTAGGGACAGAAAGATCCCAATCCATAGGCTCGCTTGCCGAAAACTATTACTCCTTGCCACTCTACTTGAAGTCCCGGCTGACTGGAGCTAGACGCCGTCTCACATCATCCTTTTGATCATTCTTCTTACTGCTCTGAACATCTGAACTCTTACGGCTTGCCACTCTGGATTTGTAGGCATCCTCGAAGATCCTATACTTGTTTACCAAGACTGGAAAGACTCGGATCTCCTGATAGCTGATCGCCTGCTTGATTTCTGTGCGCAGACCATCTTCGAACTTCACGCACTTGGAGCGGTCGTCATTCACATACTGATACGGTGTGTAATAACGAGCAAGCTCCTCAATTTTGCATCATACTCTCCCACGGACATACTCCTTACTTCAGAGCCAAGAACTCCATGTCTTTCTTGTCGGGGATGTCAGCTGGGAAGTACTTCTCTGGGAACCTGTCCCTGAAGACATTCCAAGTAACTACAATACCCTCAGCCTGCAAACGCTGACGATAGTTCTCCCACCAATGCTCAGCCTCCTCTGTCAGCATAAAGGTCCCAAAGATGACCTTCTGCTGTTCGTTGCATCCTATAGCTCAGAAGATCTTCTCTGTCTCCCTCATCCACAACAGGGCACCCTCAGGATCATAAGCTCCCTTGAAGGACGGCAGATTGTTTCGCTGGAACTTGTCGAGACCCTGAAACTTGTAACACCTTGTTTTTCGTAAGTACTTTTCTTTAAAGCTTGTTTGGCTGTTTAAGTTGGTTTTCTTAAGTTAAGTTGTTGGCTAAGGACTTAGTGCGATTTTTGGCTTAAAAGTCCCTTTCTGATACATGAGCACGCCCGTGTTTAAAGTCAAAAGCGTATTTTTGATTTTAAGTTGAGCACGCTCGTGTTCAACAGTGAGCACGCCTGTGCTCAATGTGCGGACTGCGTCTCGTTGACGCTAAGTCCAGCACGACCGTGCTAATAGGTAAGCACGACCGTGCTGGGGTGTGTGGCCTATATATTCTTGGCACAGAATTCGATGGTTACGTTTTAACCCTATTTCTGGTAGCAGCAGCCACCCTATTGAGGCCAGAACAGTTTCTCTCTCTTTTTCCACTAACTCAAGTAGTTTCATGAGTGTTGGAGACCTTGGGAGACCTTTGCTATCTGTGCCAAGTATATAGGTAATGTTTCTTTCCCTTCTAAGTTTCCTTTCATAATATTGAAATGGGAACTAATTGTTTGTGTGTTCTGTTGATCCAAGGCTTAGTACCGGTGTAAGCCGTTCGAGGATTTGGGGCCAGTTTGCTGTTAGGACTGTTGTTAGAGCTACCTTCAATCCAGGTATGGGGAGAAGGGTAGTGTTTACATAGGCTTGGGGCTAGTATAAAGTAAAGGGGTTCCCATAAACCCGTTGTTATTTTGTATAATTTGTTATGTTATAATGATTGTTATGATAAACATGCTCATGGCTGTCTAGATGTGTTATTTCATATGTTTATGATATAATTGTTATGTTCTTGTTGGTTATTAAATGAGCATGAGGTATATATATGTTGGTGATTGTTGGTTGAATGGTTGATGCCATAAAATGATTGTTATGTTGATGATGACGTTTGGTTAAAAGATTAATTGGTTAATTAGGTTTAAGAAATAACGTGATAAGGGATAAAAGACCCTAAAAATTGGTTAAGACTTAGGTGTTAGTTTCTGCCCAGAACAGCACCCTCGCATGATGAGCAAGACTGTGCTGAATAGGGAGCACGCCCGTGCTCCCAGTTGAATTCTGGAAAGTGCCCGTGTAATAAGCACGGTCATGCAGGACAAAGAGCACGATCGTTCTGCTGAGCACGACCGTGCCTAATAGGAAGCACGATCGTGCTTCACTTATGTGATCAACACGACCGTGCAGGGGATAAGCACGCCCGTGCTCCCCTAACAGATAGAGATGGAATTAAAGGTTTAAATAAGGGCTTTTGACCCCAATCTTCCCAATAACCTGTTGATGACATAAATGACTCAGTTTAGATAACTCGATTAAGTGATTAACAAAGGTGATTAATACGATGAGATGGTGAGGTGTTGAGTTGATAAGCCGGTACCCGTTGGGTTACCGCACGCTGATGACTTGTGCCTTGGTGCTTTTTTGGCCAAGGGAGCCTTGACCCCGTGATTTGGGTCTAAGGTGTTGTTGATGTTGTACCTTGGCAGCCGAGAGTTTGCTCCAAGGGGGCCTTGACCTGGTTGGGTTTAAGGTGTTGCGGTAGAATCCGCTGCGGTCGATTCCGCTGGTTAAAGGTTTTGCGGGTGATCCCGCTAATGTCTCCAGTTGATTTCGTTGAAGTGAAGGAGGTGGCGTTTGCCCATTGTTTGTTGTTTGCTCATGCATCATTGGAGATGTTGTTGTTGAGGGATGTTCGACATAGGGGAGGTCGTCCTAGAGTACAGCGATCTGGCCATCCACGGTTGGAGTAGATTCTCCTTGCGCCCCCGTGATGAGGTATTCGTTGGTTTGATGCGTTGGCTATCCAAGGAGTAGATTCTCCGGCGTTGAGTCGATTCTCAATGTGGATATTTAACTCCGAAGTCGTCCATCCCGATTTTAGTGGATCCACATGCATTGTTGCACTACATAGCATGCATGATGTTGATGTATGTTTATACATGTTGTTGATGTATGCTTACGTTGGTGCCATGCTTGTATGATTTACTTTACTTCCTACCTCCCTGCTATGATGTTTACATGATTCGTACTCCCCATTATTTGTTTGTTTGTTTGGCCTGATTGGCACCTTGCAGAGGATGATGAGCAGCCCGGAGAGGAGTGACTCTGAGGAGCCGCCACTCATAGTTAGAGCTTATTCATATGTTTAGTTAGTTTGTTTCAGTTGTATTCCGAGGACGTGTTTTCCAGAACGGTTATACCAGCTCTGAGTTGTGACATCGGGGTTGGGTAGTTTATTTGTTATGTTTTATTTGTTTTAAACTGTTGTAATTTTCCGCATTGTGAACTCGTTCATGTGGGACTTTTCTACCCATGGACAAAGGTTTTAATTATTCAGTAAAATGCATGTTTTTATATTAATTGTTTTTATATTAAATGCCTTATAACATGCGGGGTAGAAGGGTGTTACAAAACTCAGCTGGTCCCCCATCGTTGTTGGCGTTCTGGTTTTGGCCTATCGCGTTGGTAAGGAGTGCCAAAGCATTTGGGATAGCCTGGTCGTTTCTGCCTCCTCTTCCTGCCATAAGTTCCTGTAAATGCCCAAGACAGCTCATTAAATACAGAGAACTTAAAGCAGGAAAAGCTATTGGTTCTTAACACTAAGCATTATTGGCTATATAAATACAGGCAATTCAAACAAGAGCACACAACAGACTCATACCAGGGCCTGATAGGACAGACCTGCTCTGATACCACTAAATGTGACACCCTCTACCCCGCATGTATTCATAACACATAAGAGCGATAAAAAAATTAAAAGAAAGAGAACACATGCATATTATATCATAATAATAAAAACCGGGCAGAGGTTGCCGCATTATAACATAACTTCTCAAACGGGGAAAATAAAACATGTTTTAAAAAAACATAACTGACAACATAAACGGAACCCAACCCCGACGTCATATTACAGAGCTAGTATAACCATAGTCCGAAACATCTCGGATAAAGAACATAAACTAAAGAAATCCTAACTACGAGTAGCGGCTTCTCAGAGTCACTCCTCAGCAAGCTGCAGTTAGCAAGATGAACATGCATCATAAAAAGATAGCATATCAAACATAACCATCTCATCACATCAATATATATATATATATATATATATATATATATATATATATCATTCTAAACATGGTATGTCATGCGATGCAATGGTACTCCACTACTCCAATGCATCAATGAGCAACACAATGCACAACCAACAATCACCACCTCCGCTTGGGCCACTCGGCTACCCAAGTTCATCATCATCATCAATCGTATCTTTCATCTTTAGTCTTTAATCTTTTATCACATAATCTTTTCACTTACACTGTGGCCAAAAAGCACCAGAGCTTCAACACCTTGACTATTAAGCATCAAGGCCCCCTTGGCCACTCGACTACCAAGGTCCAATATCTTTTAACAACACCTTGACATTATGCATCAAGACCCCTTTGGCCACTCGGCTACCAAGGTACAGAACAACAACACTCTGGCCAATTAGCACTAGAGCTCAACACCTCGACCACTCGGCTATCGAGGCCCCCTTGGTCATTTGGCTACCAAGGTACAGAACAACATCTTTTCACTTTAGTTATTAACACTTTGGCCCATAGACAACAGAGCTCAGCACCTTGACCATTAAACATCAAGGCCCCCTTGACCACTCGGCTACCAAGGTACCAAGGCACTGTTCTACGTTCTGCTCTGCACAGGGAAGCATGGTCGTGCTGATTGTTGAGCACGGACATGCTTAATGGAGCGTGGCAGTACTGATCTTGGCAGAAAGGGTTTAAGAACCCTTGCTATGTTTCCTAGGGCATTCAAAGATCAATCTATTGGCTTTTAACTCTCCATGAGTCCTCAGTTTCATTATTCTTAATTAATCTCAATGTCTTATCATTATGGGGAATTAATCCTTTAATTTCAGCTTCATTAATAATGTTCCTAAAACACTCATGAACCAATCATAGGGTCTTTAACTAAACCTTTGAACATAACCTTGCCTCTCATACTATATTCATGTCTTATGAACAAATTGGGAAAATATCCCTTAATTCTTAAACATCATTATTATCATCTTTAACTGTCTTATTACCCTTATTAATAAACCCTATTATTTAATTAATGTCTTATTAATATCAACATTTATCTCAACCACCATAACAACCAACACTATCATCCATGGCATGACAACATCATTCATGGCATAACAACATTACAACATTTATTGATATCAACATTTATCCCAACAACTGTAACAACCGACAGTATCATGCATGGCATAACAACATCATTCATGGCATGACTGCATAACAACATCTTTTCACTTTAGTTACTAACACTCTGGCCCATAGGCACCAGAGATTAACACCTTGACCATTAAGCATCAAGGCCCCCTCGGTCACTCGTCTACCAAGGTACATTATTATATTTAAGTTATCTAACTTGTCTTTACTTGGTTTGGTGTCTTCTTCATTATTATAAGCGTTTGGGGGTAAAACACCCCTTGTTACTATTCTGCGTTATGCTCTACACAAGGAAGCACGACCATGCTTCCCCCAGCATTGGTGTGCTGACTGTTAAGTCAAGCATGGTCGTGCTGACTGTTGAGCACGGCCGTGCTCAATGGAGCGTGGCAGTACTGATCTTGGCTGAAAGGGACAGTCAGCACGCCCGTGCTGACTGTTGAGCACGGCCGTACTGATCTTGGAAGAAAGGGTTTAAGAACCCTTGCTATGTTTCCTTGGGCATTCAAAGATCAATCCTATTGGCTTTTAACTATCCATGAGTCCTTAGTTTCATTATTCTTAATTAATCTCCATGTCTTATCATTATGGGGAATTAATCCTTTAATTTTAGCTTCATTAATAATGTTCCTAAAACACTCATGAATCAGTCCTAGGGTCTTTAACTAAACCTTTGAGCATAACCTTGCCTCTCATACTATATTCAAGTCTTATGAACAAATTGGGAAAACATCCCTTAATTCTTAAACATCATTATTATCATCTTTAACTGTCATATTACCCTTATTAATAAGCCCTATTATTTAATTAGAGTCTTATTAATATCAACATTTATCTCAACAACCATAACAACCAACAATATCATCCATGGCATAACAACATCATTCATGGCATAACAACATAACAACATTTATTGATATCAACATTTATTGCAACAACCATAACAACCAACACTATCATGCATATAACAACCAACACTATCATGCATGGCATAACAACATCATTCATGGCATAACTGCATAACAACATTTATTGATATCAACATTTATCCCAACAACCATAACAACCAACACTATCATGCATGACATAACAACATCATAAGCATTCATGAATAAACATGCCTATTATAAGCAAACACAGATAAACATGTAAGAAGACAACAAATAGGCAAATAGCAAACAATGGGGTCATGGGTTAACCCTTCATCTTACGCTACCCCTAATGCCTACATGTTCATACTATCCCTTCTCCCCATACCTGGTATGAAGATTGAAATTCCAAAGGAAGAGAAGAAAGTTTGCTAAGATCCCGTCTCACGAACGCTTGCCTACTACCTCAAGGACAAAAAAAAAATCTTGATTCAACTCTAAGATCAAGAAATCGAAAGGAAAAGATCAAGAGGGACGAGGTGCATGAATTCTACCTGGTTTGAAAGTCTAAACAGTAATGAAAATTAATCACGTGCTTGCAACGATGTTCCCCAATCGAAGAACGGTGGAGAACGGTGCACGGATTGATCCTCTAGGAAGAGTTTAAGAGAGAAAAGGGTTAGGAATTCAAAGAGGAGGGAATGGAGGCTGATGTAGAGTGGTTTAGATATATAACATTAGGTTTAGGTCATGGTTTATGCACAATTGGGCTTAATTATAGCCCAAAACACGTTTCTAGATTTGCATGATTCGCATGGTGAACAAAGATTGCTGCATGAGGCCTATTAAACAACCGAATTTTCCAAAACACATATAAAATAAGACTTGTAGATAATTCCCTTAGCTTTCCAAGGCATCAAAGATCACCTTAATCGAACATCTAGAACTCAAGATATGGCCAAAACGGTGAAGCAAGCTACTAGGACTCTAAAAGGATTTAACCTTTCTAAGGCTAAACTTTCCCAAACATAAACTTTGGCATAAAAAATCAAACATAACAAGCATATACAAACTTATATGTAACATATATAAATTCATTAAGCTTATTTACAAAAAAAGGGTGTTGCAGGTAAGGGTCCGGGTATGGGTCATTATCCGCAAATTTGAACGGGTATGGGTGTGTTATGGGTGAAATTTCGAATTGTTGACGGATGTGTTTTGACAGGTTGACGAAGGAATCAAAGTAATGACTAATATTTTCTAAGTTTTGTAAATATTTAGTTAGCAAGAAAACACGGTTCCGCAAAGAAATGGATTGACAACCAATCTTTTTGACAAAGCATTAGGAGGAATTGTCAGATATACAGAAAAGCGTGAAAATAGCTAGGTCCCCAAGACCGACAAGAAGTTATCAGGATAAGCTGTCAAGCTGCTAGACCTTCGAAGACAAGCGAGATGATGCGGAGCGGTTCAAGAAATTGAGCAGTTACAAGAGTTGTTTGACAAGCAATTTAAATTTGAAGTTTAAAGAACTGCCAAGATATGTGGCAGTCATTAAGATAGGAAGTTAGTAATAATTAGTTACTTTATTTGCCTATAAATACTTGTAAATACAATGTAAATGGGGTCGGTTACTTGATATAAATCTTACACATCTCAATCACAAAGCAGATTGGTGGATAACACTCAAGTACTTCCCTCCATCTCTTTTATTTCAATACAATATCAAAATCCAGTGCAATTCTGGTTTATGTTCTTCAAGTTATTTATTTGTTCTTCATTACTTTCAGTATTTCTTTCATGTTCTTTTTTTAATTTCCTTTACTTCTTCGCAATTAGTAGTAATTAGATCTTATTTTACTTAATTTCCTTCTCAAAACAATGTTTTTTCCAGTACGCATTTACTTATAAAATTAGTGTAAAGTAGGAATTTTTTTTTTTTTTTTGAAACTAGCTAAGGTGCTATAAGCATCACAATAGTAGATTGACATCCCAACTAGGTTGGCACCCCAATATTTATCTATCATTTGCAGCACCTCAACAATATTATTAAAAGAGAAAAAATAATAAAGAAAATACAAGCATCATGGGGGGACCAAACCAAAACCCATGTGAAAAGAGAACAAACCTAATGGAATCTATAAGAAATACAATCAAACCTATTTTGGTTAAAATCATTCAAAATAAAACCTGGTGGAGAATCCCACCAAGAACTACAACGACTAGAAACTCCATAAGATGCTAGTTTGTCCGCACATGTGTTACCCTCCCTAAAGATATGAGAAACTACAAAGTCCATTTTCTTAGACAAGTGAACACAATTAATCCATTTACTTAAATCTTCCAAGGCACTAAGCTTGAGTTGGTAAATGCAGCAACAACCAATTGTGAATCGCATTCTAACCAAAGCCTTGCCCGTCCTTTTTATCAACCATTTTTATAGCTGGAATAGCAGCAGATATTTCAGCCAGCAGAGAGGATTGAATTCCTAAGTATATTGAAAAACTACCCATGAATTCACCCCTGCTTCCTCTGAAAATTCCAGCAGCCGAGGCATGACCAGGATTTCCCCTTGAAGCTCCATCTGTATTGCACTTTACCCAGCCGCAAATAGGAGGAAACCAAGAGACCTGTGTGATCTTTGGAGACTTGACCCAAAATGTTAAAGAACCTTAGGATTTCAAAATCTTCAATTGAATTCTTCACAGTTCCTGCAGAAACTGAACCAAACAAAACCATAGCAGCCGAAACCAAACGTCTAACAGAATGAGTTGAATGTAAATAATTGTCAAACCTAACTTTATTTCTACTAATCCAGATATACCAAAAAACATGAGTCACAATAGGTAGGATAATGTCAGCAATTTGAGAAGACCATTTTTTCTTGCAAATTGAAATTACAGATGCAATGGAAGATAAATCAATTTTTACATTTAAAGCAAAAGCTAACCAATTCCAAATTTTAGTAGCAAAGTTACACCTTAAGAACAAATGCTCAGTCGATTCCTCACTTTGGAAACATAAGCTGCAAACTAAAACAATATTCAACCCTCTCTTTTTAAGATTCTCATCAGTGGAAACCTGGTTAAGAAACATTCTCCATATAAGGAATGTTCTAGATGGAGGAATACAAGGCTTCCAAATCATTTTACCCCAGGAAACCACTTGATTATTCCTATGAAGGAAAGTATAGCAATCTTGAAAGGAAAGCAAACCATTCTCTGTGTTTTTCCAAACCAAACAATCATCAAAGTCCTCACTGGGAATAGCAACAGAATTAATTTGATTTGCAATATCAGGAAATTTGCTAGCTAAATGCAAAGGAATAGACCATTTTCTATCTAAGATAAAGTTTCCTAGTCTGCTACCTTAGCATTGAGCTTTTTTCTAACAGAATGAGGAAAATGCATTAAGTCAGACAAAGAGTGATCAAGCCAAACATCATTCCAGAAGTGAACTCTATCACCTTTACCAATCAGCCAACAACTTTCATGTTTCACAATTTCCATATGATGCCTAATGCCAGGCCAAATTGATGATTTTACATAGTGACCAACTAAGGTATTATGTCTTAGAAACCTTTGTCTTAATAGAACTGCCCAGTCCTGATCAGAAGACATCATTTCCCAAGCTAACTTAAGTAAAGCAGCATCATTAATAGACTTTAAAGATCTTAACCCTAAGCCCCCAGCATCTATAGAAGAACATACCTTATTCCATGCAACAATTACAATTCTTTTAGAATAAATATCACCGGACCAAATAAAATTATTGATCCATCTATTTAAAATCTTCATTAAAGAACTAGGCCAAACATATATATGAAAACTATATGCAATCATGCCATGAATGATAGATTTTACTAACTGCACCCTGCCTATGATAGATAAAAGACAACCTTTCCAAGCAGCCAATTTAGATTTGATCCTATCAATATTCTGAAAATGAATAGCTCTAGGCTTTCCTTGAAATAAAGGAACCCCTAGATAGTTAAAAGGAAAACTTCCTGCTGTAAAGCCTACAACAATACTAATTTCCAGCCTTCTTCTATTAGATATAGCACCTACATAATACCTGCACTTATCTAAACTAAGATGTTGTCCAGAAATTTCAGCATAACTTCTAAACAGATTCATTAAAACTATTAGATTCTTCTTAGTTCCTATACAAAAAACTAAGATGTCTTCAGCATATAAAGAATGGGAAGGAACAATAAGGCCATTAGGACCTAACATCTGTTTTAAGGAACCAGATTCAACCAAATGATTTATTCCCCTACTTAGCACATCCTCTGCTAAACAAAACAAAATAGGAGATAGGGAGTCACCTTGTCTTACCCCTCTCCTACATTTAAAATAGCCTACAGGCCTACCATTAACAGAAATTGATATTCTGGATGATGTAAGAATTAGAGCAATCCAGTTACAAAATTTAGAGTGAAAGCCAAAAGATTTCAAAACCTTTAAAAGGAATTCCCAATCCAATGTGTCAAAAGCTTTCTTAATATCAAACTTAATCAACATATTACCACCAAAAGATTTATATTCTAACAAGTTTGCAGCCTCAGAGGCTATGCATATGCAATCATGAATATGTCTATCCTGAATAAAGCCTCTCTACTGGGAAGAGATAATCCTAGAAGCAACAGGAGCTATTCTATCAGCAATCACTTTAGTTATTAGCTTAAACTGAAAGTTTGCCAAAGCTATTGGACTAAAATCAACAATTCTATCAGCCCCTTTAAACTTGGGAATAAGCATTAACAAATTCGAGTTTAGACTAGGCAAAATCCAGGACTCAGTAAAAAATTCCAAGACTGACCTATGCACATCCTCCTTGACAATATCCTAGAAATGTTGATAAAAAGCCCCTCCAAACCCATCCGGGCCAGGGGCACCTGCAGGATTCATAGAGAAAACCATAAGTCTAACATCATCCAGGGTTGGAATGTTGGTTAATCCAACATTATCTCCATCAGTATCCATAATAGGAATGTCCACTAGGCCATTATCAAAACAATCATTATTCACAGAGAACAAAGAACTATAGAAATCTAAAACATGCCTTTCTATTTCCTCTTGATTGTTTAAGATCCTATCATCATGCCTTAGGAAAGATAAATACTTGGAAGAGTGTTTTACCTTGGCCACCTTATGAAAATAAGATGAATTTCTATCACCATAAGTAAACCATTTTAGACTTGCCTTTTCTTTCCAAAACTGTTCCCGGAAGTGCAGAGCATGATTAAGATCCACCTGAGCTTTTAACTCCTGTTCCAGCAAGCCATCCAAGAAGCCCTCCTCTGAAATCTGCTCCTGAATGATATCCAAAGACTCCATAGCCAAATTAACATTCTGATGCATATTTCCAAAGACATTTCTGTTCCAAATCCTCAACTCAGCCTTTAGGTTTCTTAGCTTTTGAGCAAGCACAAACATAGGACATCCACTTACAGGTTTAGACTAGACCTCCTCAACCACTCTCCTACAATCCTCATGATCAAGCCACATGCTCTGAAATCTAAAAGATGAGAGACTTCTTGAGGAATCATTCTTGAATTCCAATAGCAAAGGAAAATGATCTGATTGGTTTCTAGTTAAAGCACAACAAGAGGTTGATGACCAGAAATCCAGCCAGTCATCGTTGCAGATGCTTCTGTCAAGCCTTTTTTCAATGTGAGCAGCAGATTTCCTTCTATTGGACCATGTAAACTGAGCACCACTGGTCTCTAGATGAATAAGCTTACAAGTATCTGTCCATGCAGAGAATTGTTCACAGGATAGTCTAGATGGCAAACTCCTACCTCTCACTTCATGAGCACCAATAACAGCATTACAAACTCCAACAATCAAACATGGGCCCGAGTTATTTTGCAACAGACTAGAAAGATCCAACCATAGCTGCCTCCTCAAAATATAAGTTGTACAAGCATACACAACAACTATAAAAATCCTATGATTATTAACTATAACTGAAAAAGCTATTTGTTGGTTTGAGACGGAAAGCAGAACAAGGTCCAAACCAGAACTACAAGCAATCCACAGATTAAGAAGTAAAGGGATCCTATTATTAACAGCAAAGATATCTAAGTTTAAAGAATTCCAGAACCTAGTAGACACTTGATTGGAATCAATAAAAGGCTCAGCTAAAAATAGAAAATCTAGCTTGTGATCAGAACACAATTTCTTAACCATCCTTTTAGAGCTTGGGTTTCCCAAACCCCTAACATTCCAGAAGATAATCCTTATAAAACCTACCCTAGATTGGATTTGAACACCAGCAGCAACTTGAGCTTTCTTACCATTTTTCAATTTCTTCTTCTGAGTCTTGGTTAAAACCGTTTGGAAACCAGAATCTGCTTCACCAGGAGGACCATCCTTTTCAGACTCCTTGATCAGCTCACCATCTTCATCTCTTTCCTCATCCCATAGTTTGCCAATGATCCTCATATCATGCGCAACCACCTCATTTTGTTGGAGACCAGACAAAGGAGTGTTGGCAATTTTATCAGGTTGGAATTGAGGAGCAGATCTAGAGGATACAGACTTTTCCAACTCAGAGGACATCCTTCCTTTGTCATTGAAAAGATGAGGACCAAACTTTGGGAAGTTTGAACAATGCTCAATTTCATCAGTAGCACTAGAAGATTGCAAAGAATTAGGAACCCTCAAACTGCTACCTTTACTAGAATAAGCAGCAAGTGAAGGAGATGCACTGTCTAAAAGGACATATTGAGGCATTTCAAACTGATAAGGCATACTGCCAAATTGAATTTGATCTGGCTCTAAATCCTCGTCATTTCCTCCAACTTGTTCCTCTACATGAACTTAATCAGGGGGAAGAAATTTATTAACATTGGGCATTTGAATTGGAACATCTTCAATTAAAGGCATATCATCCTCAACATGATTTCCCTCAAGAGACTCGTTTCTTGACCTAGCTTCTGCATTTTTGGAACCCGAATCTTCATGCCAATCATCATTCTGATTAAAATAGATCCATCTTGAAAAACCATAGCCTTGCTCCGAGACTACTGATCAACATCTTGCTTTTTAGGAACATATTTAGTTGTTATTTTTCTGAGATTGCCTTCAACCTGCTTTCCTGAAGCATTATCCTCCAAAATCCTTTGCCTTCTGCATTCTGAAATATTATGACCAATGATACCACAAGATGTGCAGAAAGGAGGCAACCGTTCGTATTCAATTTCCACTAAGAAGGTAAAGTCCTCTCTCTCGACCATGATTTTATCTCTTAGGGTTCCCGAAAGATCGACATCAACAAGCACTCTTGCAAAATGGCCAGCAGTCCTATTGAATGTGGCACCATCCAAGGATAGCGGGATCCCGATGCCTCTTGTAATCGCAAATAGAATCTTGGGCCTCCAGTACTCCTGCAGAAGACCATGAATCCAAATCCAGCACTGGGTGCTTGTCTGCTTCACTAGGTTAGGCTTGAAATCAGGGGTCCAAGAAAACAATCTATGAATCCCTGGCTGAATATTCCAAGAACCAATAGACAATACCTTTCTTAAATCTTCAACTGAAGAAAAAGTAAATTCATAGAAACCTTTACCAATTGGTATCATCTATTGTCAAGTTTTATTCTTGGAAATACTTTGTCTATAAATTTTATACTTAACTTAGTATTAGTCCTTGCTAGTATATTCCTAATTTGACTAAACTGTCAAATTTTACTTGGCAGACTGTCGTAACTGAAAATCGCGACAAGACGACGATAAAAAGAGATTTTAAGAATAAAGAGTAGAGTCACCACCAATTTTATTTAATTTAGGTAAAAATTGGAAAACCTCTAAAAATGGTCTTTGAAACCAAGTTGAGTTTGGAAGTCGATTGCGCATAGGGAAGGATGAGGACTTAACCCCACAACACCCTTAGTACACTGGTTAGAAAAAACGGTTACCCAAATTAATTGTGCAAATAATTAATGAATTTTAACATATTTATTTTACCCCAAAAAGTATTTAGAAGCAAAAAAAAATTATGAATCAATATTTACAATAAAACGGTTTAATTAGTTATTTTTTCATTTTTATGACTTCGTCAGTCTAAGAAAATTAAAGGCTAGTTAATTCACAATTATCTCAATGGACAATCAATCAGAATACAGTGAAAGAGTTACGTTGCAAGGATAACATTTCAAATTAAAGGCTTACCTTGGACATTTTATAGCATCTTTGCCTGCCATTGAGGGATTGCTAACAAGAAGCAAAATATAAATCCCATTTGGTTCTTTATGTTCAACAACAATTGTAATCATGCATCCAAGGCTTCATGAGCCCAAAAAAAAAAAAGAAGTATTGATAGGCTTCAAAAGTCAGTTTGTAGCAGGCACCACATAAGAATTCATTCACTTGATAACTCACAAATTTGCAAAAGAATGGAATACAAAGAACAGGGCAAACTTTAGATTAAATAACAGAAAATGAAGCTTCTTGCTAATGTCTTATTCATCAATCATGAGTAGCTCAAAAGAATGAGAATAACAAATGATTCAGAACAAGATTAAACTCGATAGGCTGTCAAAAGCATTTCAAGATCAAACAAGATAATTCTAACATTCACAGCGACAACAACAAATTTCTCTTAGATGCTAACCATAGGGACTCCATATCAGTAAAAATAGTAACACAATAGCAATTAAAGCGAACACAAAACATATGTTTCGATTCAACAAAAAAAGAAAACAAGAAACTGATGCTATTCACTTGGCTGCCTCCTCCATCATAACAAGAGGAACCAAAACTGATCAAAAGTAGGCAACAAGTTGAAAAAGCTGCTAAAAAAAAAGTTCTATCAAACAGAAAACTAGCACTAAGAGGCAGTAAATCATACCATAAGTGAATTAAAATTAACAGATTCGAGGTTTAAAACACAAAAAAAGAAAAAGGAAAATTATGGGACATCATATGAAAACTCAAAGAAAGAGATGATTTTCATTTCACGTTATTACAACATTACAATGTCGAAAAAAAAAATGGAGCTTAGATGGAGACCCTCAATTACAATGAATATCTTCTCCGCAAAATACAAGAACCCGTAAAGAAAAGAAAAAAGAGATAAGAAGATTTCTCTCAAAACATAACAGAGCCCAATAATAACACTGTGTCTCCCTCTCTAATTTGTACTTTGTATGCGTTTTCTGTTATCAGTTCCTGCTCTCCGGATCCATCTGTCTTTCTTCTCTTCATCCTCTATCTTTATAGGGTTCAGTGGACGCACAACTTCTCCCATTAATCTGCAAACAAATCCCCAATTAATTCGTGATTTTGGAATGAAAATAGAAAGGAATGATAATTACCTTGCCCAAATGAAGACAGCAAATGCGAGATTGAGAGTCCTATTTCGTCAACAAAGTGGTGAAGGAAATAAATCACACTTTCCTTATTAGCTCCCAGAAAAATCGTGCGTCTGCATAAGAAAGGAAGGAATCCACACATTTTGAATATCAATCCAATCTGGGGTAGAATATTGCGTGCGAAATTCCTGTGCATAAGAAGATTTGCGGCTAGGGTTCCATTTTGGAGAGGAAAGAAAGTGATTGTGGCTGCTAGGGTTTTCCGGGAGAGGAAGAGTGTTTCTGATATGAACAGGTGGGTTGAATTTGGGTCATGGGTCAAAAAAATGGTAGTGGGCTTGATTTGTTGACCCAACAAATACAAACAAAAAGTTGCAACAAAAAAATTTAAGATCTTTTTTTGATTTTTGTCTTTTAAATTTTTTTTGTATTTTATTAAAAGTTAAAAGCAAAGTCTACTCTTCCTACAAAAAACTCAAAAATTAAGATATTTTTATGTTTTTTGTTTTTTTTTTCGATTTTTTGGACTTTTTTGCAAAATTTTAGTAAATAAGTAAAAGGGATTAGGTCAAAATGGGGTGTTCACACAGACAGTATCACCAAACTGCATTTATGATGAGATTACCGCATAACTCGTAGGTCCCACACTCGTTTGATCTTCAATTATTTGTCCCGTCGGAATTTTGGTCAGAAACCCAAAAATTAAGATATTTTTATGATTTTTGTTTTTTTTGATTTTTTGGACTTTTTTGCAAAATTTTAGTAAATAAGTAAAAGGGACCGGGTCAAAATTGGGTGTTCGCACAAACAGTATCACCAAACTGCATTTATGACGAGATTACCACATAACTCGTAGGTCCCACACTCATTTGATCTTCAATTATTTGTTCCATCGGAAGTTTGGTCAGAAACCAAAAAACCACGTTAACAAATTGGCACGCCCGGTGGGGCGAGTTTAGAGTAACTCGTTAAGTGTCATTAATTTGCATTTTTCATACAAATTATTTGTTTGCGTTTGAGAAGCCGGAAAGTGATAGAAAGTTCATCAATTTCCCACATTTCCGAAAATATGAGTAGTGCAACAAATGCTGCCGTAAACAGTACGAATGCGGTTGCGTTGACAGTAAACGCTCCCCCTGCGTCTGCTGCGGCCACTACAAATCCAGAAAATAATCAAACTGTTGCAGGAGGAGTACCAGTTACACAAAGTGATAATCTCCGTGATCACGTCCCTCCTGTATCACTCCTAGCACCAAATTCGCCGGTTTTACAAAGCGTTGCCATGCAGAGTACTGGGTTATCCCCAAACAGCATTGTCAACTTGACGAATCCAAGGGGAACCACCCTACCTTTGAACCAACCCGTGTATGGGATGCCTTTTGGGTCTGTCCCTTATAATCCAAATCAAAACACTCAGTTTTACTTGCCATATCCAAATGGGATGACACCGTATCCCAATGGAACGGTCGCTGGTCCTTCTGGCCAGCTTGGTCCTATGGTTGGAGGGCAAGTTCCTACTCAAGGAATGGGAGTAACAGGGTCTATGGTTATGACCCCTGTTCGACAGGAGCATCCTACGCTCCAAGCCCCAGTTTCACCATTAAGGCAAACTCCGTCACATATTGTTGGTCTGACACAAGCCTCACCGGCAAATGTTTGACACCAAATGGATCTTAGCAATATTGACATGATACACCATCTGACCCAACAAATAGGGATAGTAATTACCCCAATAATGAACAATACCAGCAATGCGTGTACCGAATTGGCGGTGGAAGTTGGGAGGTTGAACCAAGCCTTGGGCGTCATAGCCCCAGAGGGCAACCGAAATCCTAATAGGGGTCGAAGGGGTGACAATCTACCCTAGAATGAACCACCAAATGTCCAACAGGAAATGATAGACCTGGATGAGGAGGAACCTCCTCGATGACCACGACGTCAGGTTTATATATGACAATTCCTCCTAATGCTTTGTCAAAAAGATTGGTTGTCAATCCATTTCTTTGTCGAACCATGTTTTCTTGTTAACTAAATATTTTCAACACTTAGAAAATATTAGTCATTACTCTGATTCCTTCATCAGCCTGTCGAAACGCATCCACCAACAATTCGAAATTTCACCCCTAACAGATGTCCCCCAAGTTTTGCTTTTCGACGGCTTTGCCCGAAAGAATAGAAAAATTTGAATTTAAAATTTCTAACAAACTCTCGCAATTCCAAATTTAATTCCAGTAATTAAATCTCATCGACCTAATCATATCCCTACTTAATAGGGATAATCATAACGTTGTAGGTTTCTTGGAACACGAACCAACAACTCCCACTTTCTTTAAATTGCAGTCATATCACTGTTGTAAAGCTCTTCTTCTTTTGCTCTCTCTCTTCGTGAAAACCTTTCTCCTTCAAAGAGAAACTTTATCTTCTATTACTGTGCTCACATACCATGGCAACTTCATAAAAAACTTATGCTTCAGTGCCTCAAGCTTTAGTTGCTGCTCCTAGGATCGTGGTTTAAGATCCAATTCTGGATGAATCAGTGTTATGGAGGAAATCCAAGGTAATATACCCTATTCTTGATTCTTCCATTTCCCTCAACCCACCTGCTGCGTTCTTGGGCCTTCTTCTTGCCCAGAACGAAGTCCTTGAAAATTTGCATGGTTCTTTTCCTTGCAAAAGTCCATATGAAGCCATCTTAGTTTCATTACCTTCACTCCCTATTCATGCATTTAAAAAGGGTGATAGGATTTTTAGGATGCCCCCTGCTTCCAAATTCGATGCTTATATTAGTTGGCTCGATAGGGTTCAGGCCAAAAAAATGGTGTGTGGGAAGAAGCTGGAATCTTCGAGTTCATTCAGCTTTCCCGCCATCTTAAACTGGTAGATTTTTCTTTAATAGGGGAATCAGTCTTTTTCTGGAACAAAACCACCAACAATTTCATTTTCCATATGGAATGATGGGTCCAACCCTTTTTGACGTGTCGGCCATTACAGGGCTTCGTCCTGACGGCCCTACTATGCATGCTGATGTCGAGGCCGAAAAACAAATTGTGGTTTATAAACCAAAGTGTTCTTTTTCCAAGTTCATCACAGACTTTAGAGGTGAAGATAAGAAGGCCGTTTCCGACATAGAGCTTATAGCCTTTTATTCCTCTGGCTATGTGCTTATGTCTTCAGTAGCAAATCTGCTACTTTAATCTTAGCTTATGTCCCTCTTGTCAACTGTTTTGCCACTAGTAAAAAGGTGGCATTATGCCAATGCATCTTAGCTAACCTTTACAACAACATGAGTATGCTTTTCGACAATGTTAGATCCAAGAAAAAGAAAACTAACATAGGAGGTCCCATTTGGTTTCTTCAATTATGGTTAAATGCCGTTCTGGAGCATCGGCTATCTTACAAACCTCCCACAAATCTGTCATTCAACACTTATGGTAGAAGCAAAAACCTCCCACAAATCTGTCATTCGACACTTATGGTAGAAGCTTACGGTAAAATTTAGGTTTAAAACTTAGACGAAACCCGGTCTGCGTTTTCACTAACAATAAGATTTTACTGGTCAGAAAACATAATTTTAACCCGAGAACGAAACAATTAAGGTTTAAATTTTCTTTCCAACCATAATGGTTATTTTGAAAATTTTCAAAATAAATAGGTTATTATACAATAATTGGGCAAGTACTCGACGACCGGGGATCGACGGAATCGAGAACGGAGGTGCAGAGACAAAACCCGATGCCGGATGGATGAGGACAAGGAGTCATTTGTGATGACTCATGGTGGTGAGTCATAGGGGTTAGTCATCCTGCATTAAATGCAAGTAAATCGGCTTAAGTGTGTAATGTCCAAAATACCCTTAATCCTTCATTGTAACTTCAAGTTTACCATGACAACATTTTTACCCTTTGGACCCTAGAGATTCACGGTCACACCTTCTTAAGACCACACTTGATCATTCATTTCACTCCATTTGTTCATGTTACTTGAGACACCCCGATGTCCCATTAAGAAAACCCTAATTAATTAAACCTTAATCCGTAATTAACGTTAACGCGTTTATTACATTTGAAAATAAATATATAATGGAAGGAATAACATTAAATTCGTTTTAAAGCATGCACAGCGGATTAAAGCATACATCGACCATATATACATAATATGTACATCCAGTCTCCACAATGTACCATAGATCCCAACCGAGGAATCATTAACCTTACAACCATACCATTACTACATACTAAAAGAAAACATACCTAAACTGGTCACAGACATAACAGACATAAGAAGAGGTCCTGATACTACCCATCCCATCTCTCAAAATACATCAAAAAGCAAAAAGAACTCACAGAGACTCTCGTCCTAACAGGCACAACCGACATAACCATATCACTGACGATATGGGTGCCTGGAGCTACCCTCACCCTCTCCATAATGGCGTCGATAGACCCTGCCATAACGGGTCCCAGGCTCCCAAACCGACTCATCGCTGCTCATAACCACACGTCGGCGATGATAGTGATACATCATCTAGACACTCCTCTGCCTACGACCTCTCTGCACCATGCCAACTTCGCTCCTTGCTACTGAACAATCCACCATATTCCACGTCATCAGAAAATTCCCTCTAACGAGGTGTATACCACATCTCCAAAAAAGGCAATCTCTGTGAAATCCGATACGGACCATCCAAATGAAAGTACGGACCCTCTCCCATACGTATATACAAAGTGACTAGGCCAGTATACATCATGAAGAATCGTGAATGGTCGACCTGCCATCCACGATCATCGTGATACACAATCTCCACATCATCGAGAATTGGGATCCTGAGAGGGATCCTCTGTAGGTAATGATTCGGTCTGTATCCCAGATCCAGTGACGTCGTGGTCCTGCTCATACTGCTCATCTAATAGATATACATACAACGAAATAGAGGAAAAGAGGGAGATAAGCAATAGATCATAGTTATAAAAATGGGGATCGGGATACAAAGAATAGCAATCACATAAACATATCACATATAACAATCAAATAGTCATCCATCAAGTCACACCAACACAATCATCCTCGAGATCATACTCTCAGATTATTCCTCTAAGGAGTCTCACTCCTATGCATGTCGGCAGATATATCTCATCCGGGTCTCAACCCCAAGACATTCCTTTATCAAGCCTCTCTGCTTAAGGAACATCAGTTAGTTTGTCTAGGTAACTTTTCCGCTCGCCGTGACCCATAAGAGTGCATCTCTCTGTGAGCTTTGCTCCATCAGAGGTATCTGGGTTGCCTCGGATAGTCAACCTTAGACATGGATACTCAGGGTAAAGTCGGGATAACTAGGCTCTACCGGGGTACACGACGCACTAGGAGCTACCTAACGGTCATTGTGAACCTCCCGAGTCCACTTTGTACATCCCCAATGTCTTTTCACAGACCGGCCCCTCCGTAATCCGTACTCGCACTCGAGTACAACTAACCTCGTATGACTCCCTGTCATACGGCTCGCCACCTTGGCAATATGCAATGTAACAACCATCCTTAAGTTAACACCGGAACCTTCTATCACAATCCAAATCTCAAAATCACAGTCTCAGCTTGGATGGCAATACATCCCCGGCCTTAAAGCCACAGTCTCAAGGCATTACCACGGTGTCAACTCTCAATATAATCAAATCACACTATCAGTCATTCCCATTCATCCAACAATCATCAACAATATATTATAATAATAATAAAATATCAGGCTATCACATCAATCATCACAACCAAGCATGTTATAGCAGTCATCACAGTAGCAGACATAGCAAACAACCCCAATCATTATCAGTTATCTAGCCTAGGGTTTCAAGCCTAACATTGATAAATCTACAATAACTAAACCCAAGACCACATTTAAAAATATTATTATATTACGGTTTAGCTATTGTTGATTATTCAATATACTAGTAGGGTCTAGGGCACCCTACACATATGCATAAATGACTGTTACTCTATGCTTACCTCCCCGACAATGTCGGTTACTTTCTCCCCACCTTGGATTATCCGGTATCGTTGTCCAAACTTCTCTTCCTCTCTAACCAGCTACTGCCTTGCACCCCAGGGAGTTCCTTGATGCTCCAAAATTTGCCCTAACTCATGGACAGAGTCCTAGCAATGTCATGAACTCTAATCTTGCGACAGTTTCTCAAATAGAACTCAGATTGAAGCAAGAATCCAAGAGAAGTAAATGACAATGCCAAGTTAGGGATTTGAGCATTACCTTAGTTGGATCGAAGAAACGCTAGCTAATACTCGTAGTATTCACTGCGCTTGTCACATATTCGAAGTCGGAATTACGGACGGACGGACGGATTTTCCTCAGAATCAATTTTTCTCTCCAAAACCCCCTTTCTCCCTCTCACTCTCAAGCTCTCTCCTGGTCCCTCTCACACATTCTAAACATTTCTACAAGTTTCTAGCATTTTAAAGCCTGGGGGGGGGGGGGGGGGTGAGTCAGCACTGATTACGCCCGGCTCAAGTTTTCTGCTCCCGGCTCATCCTCTTACGCCCGGCCCAAATGCGTAGATCACCGCCTTTGTGTTTTGCCCGGCCTAACAAACCTGCGCCTTGCCTAATTTCTGAGCTCGGCCTAACTCGCGTTGACCAGTTTGACCAGAAACTCTGATTCACACGTTTTGTCTCGTTCTGAACTCGTTTGAAGTCCGATGACCCCAAATTTGAAACACATATTAATTAACACCTAACGAACAAAATTAAGCTCTCACACCAACTTAATTACTGTCTAATTCCTTAATCAAGAAAACGGGTGTTACATTACTACCCTCCTTAAAATAAATTCCGTCCTCGAAATTTAAATTGAATTACCTCTTGTAAACAGATGCGGATATTGTTGTTTCATATCAGCTTCTCTCTCCCACATTGCATCTCCAGTAACTGCATTCCAGATGACCTTGACTAAAGGAATTTGCTTCCTGTAAAGTTCTTTTATCCTCCGGTCCTTAATTCGTACAGGTAATGCCTCATATTCTAAGTTTTCTTAACTGTATTGATTCAGGTTCTATGATGTGCGATGGACCAGGATAATATTTTGAGTTAGGATACATGAAAAACATCATGAAGATTTGAAGGATTAGGTGGTAAGGCTATCTGATAGGCAATTGGACTAATTCGGCGAAGAATTTGAAATGGTCCGATAAAACGAGGAGTAAGCTTTCTGGATTTTATTGCCCTGCCAATTCCAGTCCTCGGTGTGACTTTCATAAAAACATGATCGCCTTCCTGGAATTCCAAAGATCTTCTCCTTTTGTCACTGTAGCTCTTCTGCCTATCCATTGTTGCTTTCATTTTCTTCTGAATCTTCCGAACTTGTTCCGTTGTTTGCTGTACCACCTCGGGTCCAATCAATTGATTTTCTCCTGTTTCATACCAACAGAGAGCTGTTCTACCTTTTCTTCCATACAGCGCTTCATCTGGTGCCATTCCAATACTTGAGTGGAAACTGTTGTTATATGTAAACTCAATCAATGGAAGAAATTTGTCCCAACTACCTGTATGTTCCAACACACATGCTCTTAATAAATCTTCCAGTGACTGAATTGTCCTTTCCGACTGACCATCTGTCTGAGGATGATAAGCTGAACTCATTCTTAACTTCGTTCCCAACGCACTGTGTAAGCTTTGCCAAAATCTTGATGTAAATCTCGGATCCCTGTCCGAAACTATACTTGCTGGCACCCTGTGCAGTCTAACTACTTCCTTAACATATAACTGGGTTAACCTTTCCATTGAGAATTTTTGATTGATAGGCAAGAAATGAGCACATTTCGTTAATCTATTACCCAGATTGCATCATGCTTCTGTTGTGTCTTAGGCAAACCAGACATAAAATCCATTGCAATACTGTTCCATTTCCATTCCGGAACATCCAGAGATTGCAATAATCCTGCTGGCTTTTGGTGTTCAATCTTTGCCTTCTGACACACCAAACAGGATTGGACATACTTTGCAACTTCCTTTTTCATTCCAGGCCACCAAAACATTTTCCTCAAATCTTGATACATCTTTGTAGCACCTGGATGAAAACTTAATTTGCTTTTGTGTGCTTCTTCTAGAATCAAATTCTTAATTTCTTTATCATTTGGCACACAGATTCTGTCTCCAAACTTTATGATACCATTAGTACCTCTCTTAAACTCCAATGGTTCACCTGCTTCTATTTTCTGATTAACCTGTTGGAGATATTGATCTTCTGCTTGCTTTTTCCAGATTAAGTCTAGGAACTCGCTATTAATAGTGATCATACCCAAACTTATCTTGTTCTGAGATAATTCTGTTATTCCAAGATTCATGTCTCTGAATTGTTCGATCAATTCCAATTCTTTAACCATCATAGCAGATACTTGTAAAGATTTCTGACTTAAAGCGTCTGCTACAATGTTCGCTTTACCAGGATGATATTGGAGATCAAACTCATAATCCTTTATAAATTCTATCCATCTCCGTTGTCTCATATTAAGCTCTTTCTGATCGAACAAATACTTTAAGCTCTTATGATCACTATAAACTGTAAACTTAGCACCATATAAATAGTGTCTCCATACCTTTAATGCAAACACTATTGCAGCCAATTCTAGATCATAGGTTGGGTAATTCCGTTCATGTACTCTTAATTGCCTTGATGCATAAGCTACTAATTTCTTATCTTGCATAAGCACACAACCCAGGCCTTGATGTGATGCATCGCAGTACACATCAAATGGTGCTAATGGATCAGGCAAGACTAATACAGGAGATGTTGTAAGGCTCCTTTTCAGTTCCTGAAAACTAGCCTCACACTCTTCCATCCATTCAAAAGCTTTACCTTTTCTTGTCAACTGCGTTAATGGTAACGCAATCCTCGAAAATCCCTCTATAAACCTTCTGTAGTAACCTGCCAACCCAAGAAAACTCCTTGCTTCACTCACTGTCTTAGGGCGTTCCCAATTCACCACAGCTGAAACTTTAGCAGGATCTACAACTATTCCATCCTTATTTATAACATGCCCAAGAAATTATACTTCGTCCAACCAAAATTCACACTTAGACAACTTGGCATAAAGTTGTCTGTCCTTAAGTATTTGAAGTACAATTCGAAGATGTTCTGCATGTTCTTCTCTACTCGGAGAGTAGATCAGAATGTCGTCAATAAACACCACGACAAGTTTGTCAAGACATGGTCTGAAGATACGATTCATGTAATCCATGAATACAATAGGTGCATTAGTTACGCCAAAAGGCATAACCAGATACTCATAATGACCATTGTAACACCCTTGTTTTTTTTCCGTATGCTTATTTATCAGTAAATGAATGCTTTAATGTATTTATTTTTGATAAAAGTTGTTTTACCGTGTGAGGTGACAGTAAAAACTCTCGGTCGAAAATTCAGACGGAAGCCGGTCTGGGTTTTCACAGCTAGTACAAGTTTATTGAGCTAAAGACCAAATTTTGACTCGTGAACGAGACGGTTAGTGTTTTCTTGATGTTTTGTATGGGTATGGAGATTTTCAAAAAAATCTTGTTCGGGGCCAAAATTCCGAGTATTACCCGGGCGAAATCGTCGGGAAATAAGATCGGGAAAGTCATCTAATGCGCAATGGAGCAGAGCAAAAGGGAAATGGAATGACTGATGTGAGAGCTATGACACCTTGTCATCAAGCCATACCTCTCTTTTTCAACAAAGTCAATTTTCTTACATTTCTCTCTCCTACCTTACCTCCACACCATACCTCCACCTTACACCACCTTACCTTCTTTCTTTCTCCACAAGCCATTCAACTCTTCTTCCCCTTTTCTCTCCCTTCTAGCCGTAACCCTCCCCCCTTCTCTCCTCTTCTATTTAAACTTCAAACAACAACACTTCTACACTTTTCACAAAATTCACACTTTCACACTTACACTTATTTCCTTACTTTCTCTTCTTCACTCTACCAAAGTTCATCTTTTTATTGAGATTTTTACTCTAAGTTCTTCACTTTGTTAAGGGTAATGATCCTATGTTGTTTATTTTTCAAGTTCTTGCTTTATTTTCATAGTTTTTGCTTTAAGTTTCCTTTAAGCTTTCAAACTTCTAAAATCTCTTAAAAATGGTAGAAAACTCCGTTTGAGTTGAAACCACTTTATATATTCTTGTTTTTACACCTACTACAACATACTAAAAGTTTGTGTAAAACAAAAATTTCTAACCCTATTTTCTTGATGAGGCCGAAACCATGCTTTTTGGTTTTGGTGGGTTTTTGCTTTAACTTTGCTTGTATGGACTTGTATTTGAGTTCTATTCCAAGATGATCATGACCAAGGGCTCCTTTATACTAAAGGATGCTAGGTTTAAGTGACTGGAAAAGATTAAAGATTTTTGCACATTTTCATGTAAAGGCCAAAACCTTAAGTTGTTAAGGCATGGATGCTTTGATGTTTTCCAAAGTGATCATGGATTAAGGCTCCTTGATGTATAAGGATACTAAATCCAAGAGATTGGAAAGTTTGAAATTTTCTAACCTTTATTTTGTCTCAAGGCCGAAACTTTGATGGTTGTTGGCAAAGATGTTAAGTTTTGTTTTCTTCCAAAATGATCAAAGATTAAAGCTCCTCATGATAAAGGATGCTATGTCTAAAGTGATTGGAAAGTTTAAATCTTTTTCTTAAGTTTCCAATGATGGCCGAAACTTACATGTTTAGTCCTAGGAGGAGTTGTTTTGATTTTTCCAAAATGATCATGGTTTTAAGCTCCTTACTATGTATGGATGCTAACCTAAAGAGATTGGAAAGTTTAGAAAATTCTATCCTATTTAATGGTGTAGGACGAAAACCCTAAGCCAAGGACTTAGTGGGATTTTTAATTCAACTTTGTTAAATGGTTGGTGTTTATGAACTTCTAGCACTTAAGGATCATAAATCCATAAGTTGCATAAATTTTGGAAACCCTAATCCTAATCCATTGTCTAAACCGAACCTATACCTTATGATTAGTGTTCTTTGATTGAGTTTTAACTCATGGTTTCATGTTTGTAACCTTAGACTTCCATTGCCGGCAGAGCGAGAACGATCGTGAGCCTTTCTCTTCGTATCCGAAACTCTTAACTTCCTCGTGAGGTAAGAGGGGATTTCCTAAAGATATTCAATAACTGTATGCATGTGTGTAGATGTTTAACTGTTTACTTAAATGTTATTGAGATTACTTGATTATCTGATATGTTGAAGTGTTATGCTATTATCTGATGTTGCACCGTACTTGTTATATAGGTTGAGATGCATATTTGTGATGAACTGCCTTCATCTGTGATATTAGCATTGAACTGTGAATATATATATATATATTGCTGTTGTTGATTGAAGCTTGCTAAGCCGGACGTGTGTCTGTGCTCAACTATTAATAAGGATTAAAAGCCTTAATAAGCTTTGAAGATGGAAGGATTGGTGTTCTTTTCCAAAATCTTAAATACTTAAAGGACTTGTTTTTAAGTGATGAAATAGTTTTGGTGACCAACTGTGTTACAAGAGAAAAATCCTTTTCGAACTATATATTTTCAAATGAAAACTTTGAAAATATTTGACAATATCCTATTGGGGATTTTCAAAGATAAAAGTGTTTCAAAAATGTTTTATAAAGGATTTCAAAAGAAAAATTTTTCTCCCAAATGATTTAGAAACTTTCCGGTAGCCTGAATAGGTTATCGAGGATTTCGATTTTGAAATTTGTTTTCGCCAAATGAAAGATGAGTACTAAAAGAATAGGAATCTAGACGTGAGACGTCGCCTCTAGTTTTCCATGTTAAGCACGTGATCTTGGATCAGTGTTAATTTGGGACCGTAAAGTCCTATTCATGATGTTATGGGCTACAAGTCCAATTCGCGGAATCAAGGACAGTTCGTTCTGATCTCCGTTGTTGTGGGCTATTGTCCTTAGCATGTTAAGTTTAAAACATGACTAAAAGTATATTGATTTCTATTACCACAAACCTTGACTGCGGCCACGGTCTAGGGTGTTGTGATTGAGCATTCGGACAGTGTGTCCTATGTTTCTAAGTTTTCAAGTGATGGGGAAATGATGTTAAGTCATTAGCTTTGAGCTTTGACAGTGAAAGATTAACACAAAGAAAAACCTTGAAAAGGAATTTTTTATTCATGTGCATTTCCCCTGGCAGACGTGCCTTTTCTTTCATTGAGGATACCCGAGGTATCTGAGAGTCAGTCCATGTGAGCGGTTCGGAGTCACATGTGACGTTGCTCGACCTATAGACCTTATGCACCAGGTTGCGGTGGCAACAGCCCGAGGGGCTAGAGATTGACCAGCTCTATTTCTTCTACAGTGGTAACATGGTGATGAGATCTCATCAGATTAGGATAGAGCCTGATATTGAAGTGTCATGCATATTTTCGAAAACTGATTGTGCGGGCTTGAGACCCTTTGATATAACACTGTTATATTATGATTATGCATGACTTAACTGTTAAACTGATTACGTGTTGTATGTATCATGTATATGGTTGTTGTGGGATATATCTTATGACGGTATCTCACTCTTGCATATCTATATGTTCTTTTCTTCTTCTTGTATCGGTGTATGCGTATGCCTTAGATGGAACCCCTTGTTCCCCTAGTACCCGCGATCACGAGGTCTGAGCAGTTCGACGAGGCTGGACGAGTGGGGAATTGGACAGTGAGCGACGATGCCACTACAGCTACATATAGGGGACCGATTACGACGACAGAGTCTAACGCCAACGGAGAGCCGATCCGGAGGATTCACTCGGTTGAGGCTCGGACAGTGGCACTTCCTCCTCCCTGGTTGTATCTTCATACACTGCAGCTAGCTGATCTTCTCCATCCACACGTCGAGCCGACAGAGCCCATGGAGGAAGAGCCCAAGGAGGATCCCGAGGAGGATCCGGAGGAGGAGCCTCTCGAAGTGGTAGAGGATTGGTGGGAGGACGAGCTAGAGGCAGAGTACCATCCCCAGGACCCCGGTGAGGAGGATGTTCCGATCGACGACGGTGGTGAGGTCATCGACCCGGAATCTGACATCTCATCTGGCGGGAGTGTTTGCGGCCACTCGAAGTACAGGAGGCACTGGTAGTTTGTCGTCGGCTTTTGGAGTAGTCTGTTTGTCCTTGGATTTTAGAGCCTTCTTTTGAGTCTAGTACCCAGATTTCCCCATTCCCAGTTTGATGCTTTATCGGTTTCTTTGTTCCTGTTTCAGTAAAGTTGGCCAGATTGATTAAGGCCGTTGTGTAATCTAAAACTTAAGACCTCTTGAGGCAATGTTATATAATATGATGTCGTTCCATGTTTTGATTTTTATTATCCTTTACTTCACCTCTTTTCAAAAAGAAAAAAATAAAATAAAAAATTAAGCACCTTTTCAGTAACCTTGTGTATGTTAAATGTTCTTTTCCTAAAGCGACCAGCGTTTAAATGAGTTCTTTTCCGCAAAAAGGGTAACCATGTGATATCCAAGTTAGGGTGTCACATTAGTGGTATCAGAGCTAGTCGAGTCTTTCGGGAATGTCTGGGTGAGGTCTGTTGTGTTGCTGTTGTGTTTTCTCTGATTATGTGCTGTTTGAATTACTTCGTTTGAGGTAATATGTGGTGACCGGCGAGTTCTCTCTTTTGGACTGTCATCTGACTACTCGTGTGATCCAGGTCAGTATGAATCCAAGGGGTGCTCGTGGACGTGGACGAGGCAACGGAGGAATGGACTTCGCTGCTCAAGCGCTGGCTGATGTAGCTGCTGCTATAGCTCTCCAGACGGCCAATGCTGCCGCACAGAATCAGCAAGAACAGCTGCGAGCGGAGCAAGCTGCAGAGGGAAGGCATCTGGATGCCTTCAGACGTCAGAACCCATCTCAGTTCGACGGAGACGTGGATCCGATTAAGGCGGACCTTTGGATTCAAGAGTTAGAAAAGATCTTCGAGTTGGTGCATACCCCTGAAGAATCCAAGGTACCTTATTCGACGTTTCAACTCGTGGGAGACGCCGAGTACTGGTGCAAGGGTACCAAGCAGCTGTTAGAGGCTGAGCATCAAGCAATCACCTGGGGGGTATTTCGTGGCAAGTTTCTGGACAAATACTTTCCCCAGAGTGCCCGGAAGGAGAAAGAGCGAGAGTTTATGAGGCTGAGTCAGCGGGACCTGACGGTAGGGGAGTATGCAGCAAAGTTCGAATCACTTGCCAAATACTTCCGCTTCTTTCAGAACAACCCCAGTGAAGAGTGGAAATGTGAACAGTTTGAAGCCGGTTTGCGCTTTGAGATCAAGGAGTCAGTACTGCCCTTGGAAATTCGGAATTTCCAAGCGTTAGTGGAGAAGTGCCGGAAGATTGAGCTGATGCGCAGAGGAAGGGATAACAAGGGAAGCGCAGGAGGACCTGTTCGTCCTAAGGGCCAGAACCAAGGTCAGAATTCTAAGTGGAAACAGAACCAGAGGAAGCCATATCATCAGGCATCTAGCTATAATCAGAAACAACAAGCTCGTTCCAGTGTGTCAGGAACCGGGAGCGGAGGCCAGAGAAACAACGATCAAGGCCAAGAAAGAAGATGTTTCTGATGTGGGGATCCGAATCACCTCGCCAATGCTTGCCCAAAGAAGGACTCCAAGTGCAACAACTGTGACCGCATTGGACACTTGGCAAAGGAGTGCCATGCGCCAAAGAGGGAGCAGTCATTCAATCATACCAGAGCAAGCAAGCTAACCGCCAAGGGACGAGTTTACACGATGAGTGGTGCAGAGGCATCGAACTCCGACGATCTCGTGCAGGGTAAGTGTGACATTGATGGTAATCTCTTAATTGTACTGTTTGATTCGGGTGCAACCCATTCTTTTATTTCGATGGATCGTGTGAAAACGTTAAACTTGCCTGTTTCTTCCTTACCTTATAATCTGATTGTTTCTACCCCAACTGCTAAACCTGTGACTGTTAATTCGGTTTGCTTAAACTGTCCTATCATTGTTCAGAGTAGACATTTCCTTGTGGACTTGATCTGTTTACCCCTAGTACAACTAGATGTGATCTTAGGCATGGATTGGTTATCTTCCAACCATATCCTAATAGACTGTGCTCAGAAAACCTTAGTTTTTAGGGATGAGATTTCTGGATTTTTATCTGCTAGTCAGGTAAGAGCTTCTTTAAAAGAAGGAGCTCAAGTTTACATGCTGCGGTTTTCCTAAGATGTCAAGAGCGAGTTCGACTTAGAGTACGTACCTGTCGTTCGAGAGTTTCCGGAAGTTTTCCCTGAGGATGTACCTGGATTGCCACCTGTTCGGGAGATCGAGTTCACGATTGACCTAGTTCCAGGCGCTGGACCAATATCCATGGCACCGTATCGCATGTCGCCATCGGAGTTAGAGACCTTGAAGGAGCAGCTTGAGGAATTGATGAGGAAGGAGTTTATACGGCCTAGTGTGTCACCGTGGGGAGCTCCAATCCTGTTAGTGAAGAAGAAAGATGGATCGGCTAGACTATGTGTGGATTTTCGTCAGTTGAATAAAGTCACGATCAAAAACCGATATCCTCTTCCAAGAATAGACGATCTCATGGATCAGTTGCGTGGCGCTGCCGTGTTTTCAAAGATAGATCTACGGTCAGGATACCACCAGATACGAGTGAAAGCAGAGGATTTCCTAAGACAGCGTTTCGGACACGCTATGGGCATTATGAGTATTTGGTGATGCCATTCGGAGTGACGAATGCGCCTGCTATATTCATGGACTATATGAATAGGATCTTTAGTCCCTTTTTGGACCAGTTCGTAGTCGTCTTTATAGATGACATTCTGATCTATTCTCCGGACAAGAAGACACATGCTGAACACCTTAGTATTGTTCTTCAGATTCTGAAAGAGAAGCAGCTTTATGCGAAGCCGGAAAAGTGTGAGTTTTGGTTGGATCAAGTCCAATTCTTGGGTCATGTGATATCTCGCGAAGGAATCGCTGTAGATCCGAAAAAGGTTGAGGCTGTTTTGGAATGGGAAAGGCCAACAACGGCAACGGAAATTCGTAGTTTTGTGGGTTTGGCTGGCAACTACCGGAGATTTATCGAAGGGTTTTCTAAGATAGTGGGACCCCTCACACAGTTGACTCGTAAGGACCAAGCGTTTGTTTGGACAGAAGCTTGTGAAAGGAGTTTCCAAGAGCTGAAGCAGAGGTTGACGACTTCGCCTGTGTTGATCCTACCTAATCCCAAGGAACCTTTTGAGGTTTACTGTGATGCTTCACATCAAGGGTTGGGTTGTGTGCTGATGCAAGACCGGAAGGTCGTAGCTTATGCTTCGAGGCAGTTGAAGACTCACGAGAGGAACTACCCGACACATGATTTGGAGTTGGCAGCTGTGGTCTTTGCTTTGAAAATATGGAGACATTACTTGTACGGGGCTACTTTTAATGTTTTCAGTGATCATAAGAGCCTGAAGTACCTGTTCGATCAGAAGGAGTTGAATATGCGGCAGAGACGTTGGTTAGAGTTCCTGAAGGATTATGACTTTCAACTACAATATCACCCCGGAAAGGCGAATGTAGTGGCTGATGCGCTAAGCAGAAAGTCAATTCACGTGTCAGTGATGATGGTTAAGGAACAGGGATTGTTGGAACAATTTCGAGATCTGAGTCTGTCGGTTGAAGTTACGCCAGGAAGGTTGTGTCTGAACAAGATCACCGTGTCAAATAGGTTGATGGAGCAGATAAAGGAGAAGCAAAAGACTGATTAGTATCTGCGGATCGAGAGGGACTTAATGCGGCAAGGAGCATTGTCAGAGTTCAGAGAAGGCACACACGGAATCTTAAGGTTCGGCGAAAGAATCTGTGTACCTGAGGATGCTGAGTTGAGAAAGCTGATTTTAGAAGAAGCTCATAAGAGTAAGTTGAGTATGCATCCGGGAGCTACCAAGATGTACCAAGATCTAAAGAAGTTATATTGGTGGTACGGAATGAAGAGAGACGTAATGGAGTATGTTGCATCATGTTTGGTATGCCAGAAAGCCAAGGTAGAACATCAGAGACCTGCAGGAATGTTACAATCCTTAGATATCCCAGAATGGAAGTGGGAAGGAATATCGATGGATTTCGTGACCAGTTTACCAAGGACCAGGAAAGGTTATGAGGCCATATGGGTAATAGTGGACCGACTGACTAAGTCAGCTCACTTTTTGCCAATCAATATGAGGTACTCTATGGAGAAGTTAACCCAGCTGTACATCGGAGAGATCGTTAGACTGCATGGTGTGCCTTCAAGCATTGTTTCAAACCGAGACCCGAGGTTCACATCGAGGTTTTGGCAGAGTTTGCAAGAATCGCTTGGAACGAAACTCAGGTTGAGTTCCGCGTATCATCCACAGACAGATGGACAGTCGGAAAGGACGATTCAGTCACTTGAGGATTTGCTTAGAGCCTGTGTTTTGGAGGATGCGGGGAGTTGGGATGAGTCGTTACCGTTGATAGAGTTTACCTATAACAAAAGTTTCCACTCAAGAATTGGAATGGCACCATATGAGGCTTTGTTTGGACGACGATGTCGGACACCTTTGTGTTGGTACCAGGATGGTGAGAGCCTGCTGTTGGGTCCAGACTTCGTGCGACAAACGACAGAAAAGGTGAAGATGATCCAAGAGAAGATGAGGACTACTCAGAGCCGACAGAAGAGTTATGCGGATAAGAGACGACGACCCCTAGAGTTTGAGGAAGGCGAGCATGTGTTCTTGAGAGTCACGCCAACGACTGGGATCGGCAGAGTAATAAAATTCAGGAAGCTCACTCCCAAATTCAATGGACCCTACCAAATTCTTCGTCGCGTAGGTCCAGTAGCCTATAAAATATCCTTGCCACCATTTCTTTCCAATATCCATGATGTTTTTCATGTCTCGCAGTTGAGAAAATATATCCCTGATCCATCACATGTCATAAAACCCGATAATGTACAATTAAAAGAGAATCTGTCTTTCGTAACGTCACCGGTACGAATTGCGGATAAGATGACGAAGCAGCTCAGAGGTAAACAGATTACTCTAGTCAAAGTTATCTGGAATGAGGCGACCGGAGAAGCTACATGGGAAGCTGAGGACAAAATGAAGATGCAGTACCCTGAGTTATTTCAAGGTACGTAATCTCGAGGACGAGATTCTTTTTAGAGGGGTAGAGTTGTAACACCCTGTTTTTTTTTTTATATGCTTCTTTATCAGTAAATGAATGCTTTAATGTATTTATTTTTGATAAAATCCAGAGGATGATTTTATTTTTAATAAAATCATTTTCTTGTGTTGTTTTACCGTGTGAGGTGACAGTAAAATTCTCGGTCGAAAATTCAGACGGAAGCCGGTCTGGGTTTTCACAGCCAGTACAAGTTTACTGAGCTAAAGACCAAATTTTGACTCGTGAACGAGACGGTTAGTGTTTTCTTGATGTTTTGTGTGGGTATGGAGATTTTCAAAAAAATCTTGTTCGGGGCCAAAATTCCGAGTATTACCCGGGCGAAATCGTCGGGAAATACGTTCGGGAAAGTCATCTAATGCGCAATGGAGCAGAGCAAAAGGGAAATGGAATGACTGATGTGAGAGCTATGACACCTTGTCATCAAGCCATACTTCTCTTTTTCAACAAAGTCAATTTTCTTACATTTCTCTCTCCTACCTTACCTTCTTCCTTTCTCCACAAGCCATTCAACTCTTCTTCCCCTTTTATCTCCCTTCTAGCCGTAACCCTCCCCCCTTCTCTCATCTTCTATTTAAACTTCAAACAACAACACTTCTACACTTTTCACAAAATTCACACTTTCATACTTACACTTATTTCCTTACTTTCTCTTCTTCACTCTACCAAAGTTCATCTTTTTATTGAGATTTTTACTCTAAGTTCTTCATCAAAGTTCTTCACTTTGTTAAGGGTAATGATCCTATGTTGTTTATTTTTCAAGTTCTTGCTTTATTTTCATAGTTTTTGCTTTAAGTTTCCTTTAAGCTTTCAAACTTCTAAAATCTCTTAAAAATGGTAGAAAACTCCGTTTGAGTTGAAACCACTTTCTATGTTCTTGTTTTTACACCTACTACAACATAATAAAAGGTTGTGTAAAACAAAAATTTCTAACCCTATTTTCTTGATGAGGCCGAAACCATGTTTTTTGGTTTTGGTGGGTTTTTGCTTTAACTTTGCTTGTATGGACTTGTATTTGAGTTCTATTCCAAGATGATCATGACCAAGGGCTCCTTTTTACTAAAGGATGCTAGGTTTAAGTGATTGGAAAATATTAAAGATTTTTACACATTTTCATGTAAAGGCCAAAACTTTAAGTGGTTAAGGCATGGATGCTTTGATGTTTTCCAAAGTGATCATGGATTAGGGCTCCTTGATGTATAAGGATGCTAAATCCAAGAGATTGGAAAGTTTGAAAATTTCTAACCTTTATTTTGTCTCAAGGCCGAAACTTTGATGGTTGTTGGCAGGGATGTTAAGTTTTGTTTTCTTCCAAAATGATCAAAGATTAAAGCTCCTCATGATAAAGGATGCTATGTCTAAAGTGATTGGAAAGTTTAAATCTTTTTCTTAAGTTTCCAATGATGGCCTAAACTTACATGTTTGGTCCTAGGAGGAGTTGTTTTGATTTTTCCAAAATGATCATGGTTTTAAGCTCCTTACTATGTATGGATGCTAACCTAAAGAGATTGGAAAGTTTAGAAAATTCTATCCTATTTAATGGTGTAGGCCGAAAACCCTAAGCCAAGGACTTAGTGGGATTTTTAATTCAACTTTGTTAAATGGTTGGTGTTTATGAACTTCTAGCACTTAAGGATCATAAATCCATAAGTTGCATAAATTTTGGAAACCCTAATCCTAATCCATTGTCTAAACTGAACCTATACCTTATGATTAGTGTTCTTTGATCGAGTTTTAACTCATGGTTTCATGTTTGTAACCTTAGACTTCCATCGCCGGCAGAGTGAGGACGATCGTGAGCCTTTCTCTTCGTATCCGAAACTATTAACTTGCTCGTGAGGTAAGAGGGAATTTCCTAAAGATATTCAATAACTGTATGCATGTGTGTAGATGTTTAAATGTTTACTTAAATGTTATTGAGATTACTTGATTATCTGATATGTTGAAGTGTTATGCTATTATCTGATGTTGCACCGTACTTGTTATATAGGTTGAGATACATATCTGTGATGAACTGCCTTCATCTGTGATATTAGCATTGAACTGTGAATATATATATATATATATATATATTGCTGTTGTTGATTGAAGCTTGCTAAGCCGGACGTGTGCCTGTGCTCAACTATTAATAAGGATTAAAAGCCTTAATAAGCTTTGAAGATGGAAGGATTGGTGTTCTTTTCCAAAAGCTTAAATACTTAAAGGACTTGTTTTTAAGTGATGAAATAGTTTTGGTGACCAACTGTGTTACAAGAGAAAAATCCTTTTCGAACTATATATTTTCAATGAAAACTTTCGAAAATATTTGACAATATCCTATTGGGGATTTTCAAAGATAAAAGTGTTTCAAAAATGTTTTATAAAGGATTTCAAAAGAAAAAGTTTTCTCCCAAATGATTTAGAAACTTTCCGATAGCCTGAATAGCCTGCATTTCCCCTGGCAGACGTGCCTTTTCTTTCATTGAGGATACCCGAGGTATCTGAGAGTCAGTCCATGTGAGCGGTTTGGAGTCACATGTGACGTTGCTCGACCTATAGACCTTGTGCACCAGGTTGCGGTGGCAACAGCCCGAGGGGCTAGAGATTGACCAGCTCTATTTCTTCTACAGTGGTAACATGGTGATGAGATCTCATGAGATTAGGATAGAGCCTGATATTGAAGTGTCATGCATATTTTCGAAAACTGATTGTGCGGGCTTGAGACCCTTTGATATAACACTGTTATATTATGATTATGCATGACTTAACTGTTAAACTGATTACGTGTTGTATGTATCATGTATATGGTTGTTGTGGGATATATCTTATGACGGTATCTCACTCTTGCATATTTATATGTTCTTTTCTTCTTCTTGTATCGGTGTATGCGTATGCCTTAGATGGAACCCCTTGTTCCCCTAGTACCCGCGATCACGAGGTCTGAGCAGTTCGACGAGGCTGGACGAGTGGGGAATTGGACAGTGAGCGACGACGGGACTACAGCTACATATAGGGGACTGATTACGACGACAGAGTCTAACGCCAATGGCGAGCCGATCCGGAGGATTCACTCGGTTGAGGCTCGGATAGTGGCACTTCCACCTCCCTGGTTGTATCTTCATACACTGCAGCTAGCTGGCCTTCTCCATCCACACGTCGAGCCGGCAGAGCCCATGGAGGAAAAGCCCGAGGAGGATCCCGAGGAGGATCCGGAGGAGGAGCCTCTCAAAGTGGTAGAGGATTGGTGGGAGGACGAGCTAGAGGCAGAGTACCATCCCCAGGACCCCGGTGAGGAGGATGTTCCGATCGACGACGGTGGTGAGGTCATCGACCTGGAATCTGACATCTCATCTGGTGGGAGTGTTTGCGGCCACTCGAAGTGCAGGAGGCACTGGTAGTTTGTCGTCGGCTTTTGGAGTAGTCTGTTTGTCCCTGGCTTTTAGAGCCTTCTTTTGAGTCTAGTACCCAGATTTCCCCATTCCCAATTTGATGCTTTATCAGTTTCTTTGTTCCTGTTTCAGTAAAGTTGGCCAGATTGATTAAGGCCGTTGTGTAATCTAAAACTTAAGACCTCTTGAGCAATGTTATATAATATGATGTCATTCCATGTTTTGAGTTTTATTATCTTTTACTTCACCTCTTTTCAAAAAGAAAAAAAAAAATTAAGCACCTTTTCAGTAATCTTGTGTATGCTAAATGTTCTTTTCCGAAAGCGACCAGCGTGTAAATGAGTTCTTTTCCGCAAAAAGGGTAACCATGTGATATCCAAGTTAGGGTGTCACAACCATACCGACTCCTGAATGCAGTCTTCTGTATATCTTCTTCTTTTACTCTGATCTGATGGTATCCTGATCTCAGATCTATCTTAGAAAACACAGTTGCTCCCCGCAACTGATCCATCAGATCATCTATTCTTGGCAACGGATACTTATTCTTGATTGTTACCTTATTCAGTTGCCGATAATCTACACACAATCTTGAGCTATTATCTTTCTTTTTCACAAATAAAACCGGTGCTCCCCATGGTGAAACACTAGGTCGGATGAACTCCTTCTTTCACATGTCATCCAACAGCTTCTTCAACTCTTCTAACTCTGCTGGGGACATTCGATACGGTGCTATCGATATTGGTTCGGTCCCTAGTACAAGATCAATTGTGAACTCTATCTCTCTCTTAGGTGGCAGTCCTAGAACATCATCCGGAAAAACTTTTGGAAATTCACAAACGACAGGCAGTGCATCCAGCTTAGGAAACTCATTGGCTTCCAAGGAAAACAATACCATGCAATCTCTAAGTCGTCCATCTTCCGAGTTACTATAAATGGCAGGCAATAATCTAGATTGCTTCGAAAAACAAAGGGTTTTATTTGAACAGTCTAATATAACATGATTGGCCGAAAGCCAGTCCATGCCTAGGATAATATCAATCTGCTGCATAGGCAAACAGACGAGGTCTACAATAAATTGCCTATTTTCTAAAATAATAGGACAATTTTTACAAACAAATATAGTGGTTAAAGTTTCACCCGTAGGAGTAGAAACAGTAAGGTCATAGGGTAATGAAGAAACAGGTAAATACAAATGATTCATGCACTCCATCGATATAAAAGAATGACTAGCACCCGCATCAAATAAAACAGATAAGAGCTTTCCAAACATTAAGCACTTACCTTGTATCAAATCAGGACACTGAGAAGATTCAGATGCTCTCACGGCGAAGACTCGCCCCAAAGTCTGAGGTCTCCCACCTTGCTGACCTTTGGCTTGAGTCTGACTTCCTGCTCCTTGACTTTTTCCAACTGGTTGTACATTCTGAACTCTACCAACATTATTCTGAGGACAATTCCATGACATGTGACCTACATATCAAGCCTCTCGGTTGTGCTTGACCAGAACTCTCCCCTCTTGTATTCACTGATTGCTGAGTAGGGCGACTATATGGCTTCGCTCTTAACTGATACCTTCCTCCTCGTCCTCTTTGGGTGTTACTTCTGATTGGTCCGCCGCTCTTCTATTGTTGCTTCACATTTCCAGCAAGATCATGTGTTTCCAATGCAATACATTTTTCCACTAGTGCTGGAAAATGATTTATCTCAAATGGTAACACTTCTCGCTTCAATTCGGGCCTCAGTCCTTCCTCAAACTTCCTACACACCCACTCCTTATCAGGATGAACTTGATAAAACTGTGAAAATTTCAACAATGACTCAAACTTGGCAGCATATTCTCCCACGGACATAGATCCTTGCTTCATATTAGAGAATTCTTTCTCCTTCTCATTCCTAACACTCTTAGGAAAATACTTCTCCAAGAAGCAGTCTTTCAACAATTCCCAAGTAATGAATTTTAAGAGGCTTAACCTAATATCTTTTTGAACCATCACCTATTTCCTATAAATAGAAGAATGGGCAGCCTTGCGTCAGTTACACAATACTCTGCTATTTATCTCTGTGCTTAAACTCTGATCAATTTCTTTATACTATTTCATCTCTTGCACTTACACTTGACCATATTGCTTTGAGAATTCTATACACCATATAAGTGTTACTGTATTTGCGCTTCAAGTTGTATTTCATATCTGCACTTTTGAGTGCTTTCTCATTGTAATTCTTTTAAAGTTTTTCTAAGTGAGTGTAATCTCACAAAATTGTTTTTGAGACTCTTGCACAAGGGATAGTACGTCTTGTGATTTGTGTTGAGAGCGCTCTGATGTAAAGGTTCTAGTTTAGCCTATTTTAAAAACTAGAGTTGATTGAAAACCCTTGGTCGTATTGCCTTGGGGACTAGACGTAGGCCACGTGGATAGTTGTGTGGCCGAACCAGGATACATCATTGTGTCATCTTCTTCCCTTTCCTCTTTATCTTTTCGCAACGCTTTTATATTTCTTAAGCTTTATTTTGGTAATGAGCAATCGGACCGCGTGTCCTGTGTTAAGTGTGAATGGGCTTGATGCCTGTATAAAATTAGTCGGGAGCTTTAAGCCACAACAAAAAAGAAAAACAGCGACCCAACTATTTTACATGCATGAACCGGCAGACATGCCACCATGTTATCGAGCTACAATCCATAAGTGGATTGATAAATTAGATAGTTATGGGCCAAGGAAACGGGTCATTAGGGTCAGTAGTTAGTTGCAACCTCGAGTTGTGGAAATCGACTACCATGAACGAGTGTACTCAATAGGGAACTATTGAATATTATTTAGGTTGAAACGTGATACCCTTCATCAATTGGAATTCTGACCTATATTTAGAGCCGAATCTCATGAGAACAACTGTGTTATGGGAATATTGCGGGCCTATATACTGCTCGACGAAGGGAAGTTAGGATCTCCGGAGATTACGAAATAGATAGTAGATTTTTGAAGTGTCATGCATTTTTATAAACCTACGATGGTTGTCAAGTATGAATTCCCTTGCTTAACTAGCATTGATATTATGACTAGGATTCATATTGTTTTACATGTCTCTGTTGTCATATGTTGTTGATTGGTGTGTCGCGTATGTGAGTACTATGATAAACTTACGTGTCGGTGTCTCACCCTTGCTATATACATGTGAAATGCCTTGTGGAATTTGTGGATACGTGTACAGTTTCATCTCAATGGTATTCCAGATCACTACAAGACCCTGAGATTTGAAGGTCATGATTCTAGCAATGACGATGCGTGAGCTGTTGTGGGCAAGACCCAGTTTTCCTCTCATACCACTCACTGGAGCGAGCTAAGACACCTTGTTTTTCGAGGTATCAGATGATGGGGATGACGTTTGTGACACCCTTCTACCCCACATATTAATATAAAACATTAATATAAAGAGGTAATATAAAAACATGCATGCATTTATTTGATTAAAATAAAACTGGATAGAAAGATACCACATTGTAACATAAACAACGCAGAAAGAAACATAGTTTTTAAAATATAAAAATAAACAATGGATAAACATAACCCAACCCCGATGTCACATACAGAGCTGGTATAACTGTTCTGAAATAAATTCCTCGGAATACAACTGAAACTGAAACTAAACAAACTAACAACTATAACTACTGAACATCCTACTAGAGTCGTGGCTCCTCAAAGTCACTCCTCCACTGGCTGCTCAGCGTCCTCTGCATAAAGAGATACATGCAAACAACAGAAACAGAGAAAACCGGGAGTTAGAAATCATGTATACACAACGACATGGAGATAATTAAGCAAGATGATCATACATCATAGCATGGCATAGCGATATACAACATATAACATCAACATACATATATAACATAACAACATGCTATCTCAACCAACATATGCTATGCAGTGCAACACTACTCCGCTACTCCGTTATGATGTGGATCCAAACTATCTTAGGAAGGCAAATTCGGAGTTACATATCCACATTGGCCATAAAAGCTCCAACACCGGCAGTCCACCAAACCATGGGTGAACCCCTTGGATAGCCGACGTTTCATAACAAGGATATGCCACCGTGGGGGCGCACGATTCACCACACCTTGGGTGAACCTCCCTAGACTTGGCCAGATCGTCGACCTCTAGGATGACCTCTCCTATGTTGAACTTCCCCCACTAACAACTTCGACGTATGAATGCATGATCACAACAGCAAACAAGGCAACCACCTCCTCCACTTGGGCCAATAAGCACCCAAGACTTATCACCAACATCAACATCAACTTCAACACCTTGACCCATAGGGTCAAGGCCCCCTTAGCCGAAAAGTACCAAGGTTCAACTCATCAACACCTCGACCAAAAAGCATCGAGGCCACTTTGGCCAAAAAGCACCAAAACGTTTCAACGTGTGGTAACCCACTGGGCACCGGCTTAACCAACTTATTATTCTTTGGTATCTTAATAAAGTTATCTAACTCTTTTTCATTCAATTGGTGTGTTACAACATTATTGGGGATATTTGGGGTGAAACACCCCTTAATTCCTTTAATCTCAGATTCTGACCAGTAATGGGAGCATGGATGTGCTCACCCCAGCATGGTCGTGCTGTCACTTAAGTGAAGCACGGACGTGCTCACTGTCCTGTGTAAGACTAAGTCTTCATTGAAGTTTTGAATTATGACAAACAATTGTGTATTTTACTTAAAGATTCTCAATATTGATTAAGCACTTATAGTGTGTTAAGTATTATGCAAGATCTCTCATGAAAAAGGAAAGTCAAGGATCAAAGAATGCATGCGCAAGGACACAAAGCAATGGACAAGGAACAAAGCATCAAAGCAATGAAGATCTCATAATTTAGATGCTATTGTAAAAATAGCACACTTGATTTCTTAGGTGAAGCACTTGAATTTAAGAAGAAACTAAATTTTACAAATGATAAACAAAATAGTTTTTCAAAAGAAAGGTTTTTAAAAAGTGTTAATTGAGATAAAGAAATAAAGTATGTTGTACACATGTGTTGTACACATGTGTTGTACACATGTGTATGTAAAGCTAAATTTCAAGTTTTGAAAGAACTTTTCTGTACACAAGCATCATACACATGTGTACGAAAAGTTAAGTTTTAAAAACAAAAGAAAATTTACCTATACACATGTGTTGTACACCTGCATATACAAGAGAGTGCTCTCAGGTTTGAAACTCAAAGGCTGTACACATATGTTGTACACCTGTGTATCCAAGAGTATGCTCTCGGGTTTAAAGTTGAAAGGCAGTACACATATGTTGTACACCTGTGTACACAAGACTGAGCTCTCGGGTCTGAAATTGAAAACATGTACACATGTGTTGTACACCTGTGTATTCGAAACTGAGCTCTCGAGTCTGGAGCTAAAATTTGTGCACATGCGTTGTACACATATGTATCATAGTATTGTTTTGAAAAATACACAGATGTACAAAAATGATACACCTGTGTATAGAACAATTCAATTATTTCAAAACTTGGTTTTTAAGCATCAATCGATGTACACATCCTGTGTATTGAAGTTTTGGAATAATCTGGGTTGGTGTTTTAACATACACCTGTGTACGCAATGTATACACATGTGTATTAAAGCACAGCGCAAGAAATACATATGTGTAGAAAAGAATGCAATCTGTGTATATGTTTGAAAAAGCTGAAGACTTAGTTTAATACACAGATGTATAAAGAATGCAATCTGTGTACGATCTTTGAAAATGTTTGAAAAACACGAGTACACAGATGTAATACATAGACTGTTCTGTTACAACTTTGCAAAACTGATTTTTAATCACTTGTAACAACTTTTGTGATAAGACCCATTGATCTAATTCTTCATACACATATAAAAGGACTTTAAAACAATACTTTTCAATACCTTACATATTCTGAAAGTGAAAATTCAAGATATTAAAAAGTTTCCAAAAGTGCTTCATCTTTGAGAGAAAAGTGTGATATTTCATAGAGCTTCAATTTGTGTAATCAGACTTCTAGAGTCTTTCTTCTACTCATTTCTTACTGCGAATTTGAGAGATTAAGAGAGGGTATCTCTTAGGATTGATCAAGGATAGAAGGGATCCTTGGGTAACAAAAGCAAGTGTGCTTTTGGGTGTGTTCTTGAAGCAAGGAGGCTATCCTTGTGATTGCTGTAATTGGATATTGTAATTTCTGGTTATAGTGGAGAAAACCACAAAGGTGTGGGACTGGATGTAGGCGTACCAGAGGAGGTAGTTGAACCTGGATAAATCGGTTTACGTGTTCTTCTCATCTCTAAACTCCATATACTTGTTGTATGCATGTGTGTGAATGAAACTATGTTTTAAGTGATTCTAACTTGATTTCTAAATCTGTATCTTTTTGTTATAAGTGTTGTTTCTTATGTGTAATCTTTCTTAACATCATTACTTGTTTAATAATCTGAATCTTGGGAATCAAAATTGGGTGAAAACTAATTTTCTTTAAGAAAACCCTGTTTTGCTTTAAATTGTTCAAAAGTTTTCAATCTCTCAATTCACCCCCCCTCTTGATATTGTAGCCATTACCAACAAGTGGCATCAGGGCTAAAACTCTTGTTACCAAGCTTAATAGCTTCAAGAGATGGCTACAATTGACATTCTGGGTGATGGCGCTTCCCTCTCTAGACCTTCTGCCTTTAATGGCAGCCAATACATGTATTAGAAAGAGAGAATGCTTATCTTTCTTAAGGCTGCTGGTTTAGATGTTTTAGATGCTGTTGAAAATGGTCCCTATGTTCCATTTACTCTTGATGCTAAGGGAAATAAACAAAATAAACCAAAAGATGAGTGGAATGATGATGATAAGAGGAGAGTTGGTTATAATGCCAAGGCAAAAAATATTATAACAGCTGCTTTGAATTATGATGAGTTTTTCAGGGTCTTCAACTGTAAATCAGCAAAGCAAATGTGGCACACTCTCCAACTCACTCATGAAGGAACCAATGATGTAAAGAGAGCAAGGATGAATGCACTAGTTCATGAGTATGAACTCTTTCACATGAAAAATGGTGAGGAGATAGATGAGCTGCAAAAGAGGTTTACACACATTGTGAACCAGCTTGAAGGACTTGGACATACAATCACAGATGAGAAACAGATTAACAAAATCATGAGATGTTTGAGTCGTGAATGACAGCCAAAAATCACTGCAATTGTTGAAGCAAAGGATCTAGAAACCATGCAGATTGCAACTCTATTTGGCAAGTTGAAAGAACACCAATTGGAACTCAACAGATTGAAAAGCCATGAAGACAAAGAGAAAAAGAAGAAAGGACTCTCACTCAAGGCTCATGTCTCCAAAGAACCAATAGAAAGTGATGAAGATGAAAACCTTGATGAAAGTGAAGAATCCGAAGAAGACATGGGATTGCTTGTGAGGAAATTTAGAAGATTCATCAAAAAGAATAGAAACAAGAAGCAATTCAGTTTTCCTACCAAGAAGAACACAAACAAAGGTGAAAGCTCTTCCTCTACAATCAAATACTTTGAATGTGGAAAGATTGGACACTACAAGAATGAATGTCCAAAGCTACAAAAGAAAGAAAAGTTTGAAAAGAATGAAAACAAAGAAAAAAGAGGAAGAAAGCCTAGAAGAGCATACATAGCTTGGGAAGAGAATGATATGGACTCCACTAGTGAATCTAAAAGTGAAGAAGCCAACCTATGTCTTATGGCAAGTCACCAAAGTGATAGTGAAACCGAGGTAAATGATTCTTCTCCTACCTATGATGAGTTACAAGATGCCTTTGATGAACTGCATGAAGAATATGTTAAAATTGGCAAACAACTTATATCTTCTAGAAAGATAATTGCAAAACAATGTAATGACTATGCATCTTTACAAATAAAGCTTAAAGAACTAGAAGCTAAGAATTTACAATTACTTGTATTTAGTTCAACTTGCACCAAATGCACTACACTTGAAAATAAAGTTGAAAAACCGAATGTAACTCTATCTAAATTCACAATGGGTAGAGATAACTTGAATGCCATATTAGGACAGCAAAAAGGTGTTTATGACAAAGCTGGAATTGGATATAATCCAATGGTACATGAAAAATCTTTCAAGAAGCTTTTTGTTGCACCTATTTCCTCAACTAGTCCTTTTGTTAAATGCTATTATTGTTTAAAGAAAGGGCATACAGCTGCTATATGTAGACTTAGAAAGAACACAAATGTTGGCATTAAACAAATTTGGGTTCCAAAAGGAACATATGTTGCTACTAACACCAAAGGACCCAACCAGATTTGGGTACCTAAGGAAAAAGCATGAAAATTTGTTTTCGTAGGTGTGTTTGAAGGCCAAAAACTCAAGTTGGTACTTAGATAGTGGCTGCTCCAAACACATGACTGGAGATATCACTAAATTCACCTCTTTCACTCTTAAAGAAGGTGGAAATGTCACATATGGTGACAACAACAAAGGAAGATTTCTTGGTGTTGGCACAATAGGAAAGAGTTCAACAACTAAGATTGAAGGTGTTCTCTATGTGGAAGGGCTCAAACACAACCTATTAAGCATAAGCCAACTATGTGACAAAGACTTCAAGGTAAACTTTAACTCAAACTTGTGTATGATAGAATCCGTTCATGATGATTGCATAAAATTGATTGGAAATAGGATGAATAATATCTATATGCTTGACTTAGACAATTTACCTTCTAATGAGGCATGTTGCTTAATTTCCAAAGAAGATGAAAATTGGCTATGGCATAGGAGAATAGCTAACATTCATATGGATCACTTGAACAATTTGATTTCCAAAGATCTTGTAATTGGTTTACCAAATAAGAAGTTTGTAAAAGATGGTTTATGTGATGCATGCCAAAAGGGTAAACAAGTGAAAACCTCTTTTAAGGCTAAAAGCATTGTTTTAACTAGTAGACCTTTACAATTGTTGCACATGGACCTTTTTGGACCTTCTAGGACAAAAAGCTTTGGTGGAAATCTTTATGCTCTAGTAATTGTTGATGATTTCTCTAGATTCACTTGGACTTATTTTTTAGCACACAAGAATGAAGCATTTAGAGCTTTTAAGAAAATGGCTAAGTTTGTACAAATTGAGAAAGACATGAAAATTCTGTCAATTAGGAGTGATCATGGAGGAGAATTCCAAAATGAGGAGTTTGATAATTTTTGTGATGAACATGGTATACAACACAATTTTTCTGCACCTAGAGCACCACAACAAAATGGAGTAGTTGAGAGGAAAAATAGGTCACTTGAGGAAATTGCTAGAACCATGTTAAATGACTCTAATATACCAAAGTATTTTTGGGCTGATGCTGTAAGTACAGCATGTTATGTTCTAAACCGAGTTCTAATTAGACCAATTTTGAAGAAAACTCCATATGAACTATATAAGGGAAGAAAACCTAACATTGCTCATTTTCATGTCTTTGGATGTAAGTGTTTTGTGCTAAATAATGGCAAGGATAATCTTGGGAAATTTGATTCTAAAGCTGATGAGGCTATTTTCCTAGGTTATTCATTAACTAGCAAAGCATATAAAGTGTTTAATAAACGTACTTTATCAATGGAAGAATCTGTTCACATTACATTTGATGAGTCTAACCCCAAAAGGTTGGGAAAGGACATGTTTGATGATGCAGAAATTCTTAAAGATGAAGCCAAAGTTGATGAAGGAAAAAATAGCAATGAGGTCAAGGAACATGAAGGGAACAACATGGAACCTCAAACTGAAATCCAGCAAGACAATCTTCCTAAGGAGTGGCAAATCTCAAAGAATCATCCCCTTGACAATGTCATTGGTGAGATCACAAAAGGGGTAACCACTAGAAAATCCTTAAGGAATATTTGCAATAACATGGCATTTGTATCTCAAATAGAACCAAAATGTGTTGATGATGCTATTAATGATGAACATTGGATGATTGCAACGCAAGAGGAACTAAATCAAATTAAAAGGAATAAAGTTTGGGATTTAGTTCCCAAACCTAAAAGTATCCAAATAATTGGAACCAAATGGGTTTTTAGAAACAAAATAGATGAGAATGGCATAATAGTGAGAAACAAGGCTAGACTAGTGGCTAAGGGATATAATCAAGAAGAAGGAATAGATTATGATGAAACATATGCTCCCGTAGCTAGATTAGAAGCCATAAGAATGCTATTAGCCTATGCATGTATAATGAACTTTAAACTGTACCAAATGGATGTGAAAAGTGCCTTTTTAAATGGATTAATACAAGAGGAAGTGTATGTAAGCCAACCCCCTAGCTTTGTTGATAGTGAGTTCCTAAAACATGTCTATAAACTCACTAAAGCCCTCTATGGACTCAAGCAAGCTCCAAGAGCTTGGTATGAGAGAATAAGCAACTTTCTCTTCGAGAAAGGCTTTACTAGAGGCAAATTTGATACCACACTTTTTACTAAAAGAAAAGCACACAATATCTTACTTGTTCAAATATATGTGGATGACATAATTTTTTGTGCTACTAATGAGTCTCTATGCAAGGATTTTGGTAAGCTAATGCAAAGTGAATTTGAGATGTCCATGATAGGAGAGCTCACTTTCTTTCTTGGACTCAAAATCAAACAATGCCATGATGGAACTTTTGTAAGCCAAACAAAGTATTGCAAGGAGTTGCTAAAGAAGTTTGGCATGGAAAGTGCAAAGGAGATGGCAACACCAATGAGTCCAGCTTGCTACTTGGACAAAGATGAACATGGTAAATCTATAGATGTATCCAAGTATAGAGGTATTATCGGATCCTTACTTTATCTCACTGCTAGTAGACCAGATATAATGTTTAGTGTATGTATGTGTGCAAGGTATCAAGCTAATCCTAAAGAATCACATCTTACTGCTGTTAAAAGAATCATGAAGTATCTTTTAGGGACAAAAGAAATGGGGCTGTGGTATCCCAAGGGATCCACTTGCACATTGATAGGATATTCCGACTCTGACTTTGCTGGATGCAAGTTAGATAGGAATAGCACAAGTGGAACATGCCATTTATTAGGAAATTCCCTAGTGTCTTGGTTTAGTAAAAAGCAAACAAGTGTGGCTTTATCCACAGCTGAAGCAGAATATGTTGCAGCTAGGAGTTGTTGTGCTCAAATCCTATGGATGAAACAACAATTAATTGACTATGGTGTGCATTTAGATCATGTACCAATAAAATATGATAACACTAGTGCAATTAATCTAACAAAGAACCCCATCATGCATTCTAGAACCAAGCATATTGATATTAGGCATCATTTCATCAGAGATCATATTCAAAGTGGTGATATTGTGATTGAGCATATAGATACAACTAAGCAACTAGCTGATATATTCACCAAACCACTAAATAAGGAGAGTTTCTTCTTTATTAGAAGACAACTTGGCATAATTGATCTTCAAAATGATTGATATTTGATGTTTTAATTTGCTTGATTGTTCCTAAATGATGTATTTGATCTGTTTGAATCAATTTGTATAAGTTGTATTGTGTTAATTTAGAATTTTAAATTGAATTTGATAGGATGGTAATTCTCTACATAGGGCCAATACACAGATGTATTGAATCTGTTCAGTATTAAAGTTTCTGCACACAGATGGCATACACTGATGTACTTCTTCAGTTTAGGATTGTTCGTCTTTGTACACAGGCTTAGTACACATATGTACTAAGTAAAAGAGCTACCAGACTATGTGCACACAGGATATGTACACAGATGTACATATCAGACACCTTTCTGATTTACATCTGCTACGCTATACACAGATGTACAAATTTGTACACAGATGTACAATTTGTAACATCTTAAAAATCCATTTAATACACATATGTTGTACATCGATTCTGTGCCTGATCTGAAACCTCAAGCTTCTGTCCCCCCGTGTACATCGATTTACCGAATTGTACACAGGTGTACTAACATCAAAAGTGTTTAATACACATGTGTACTTAGTCGTTGTACCCTCCATTCTGAAATTTTTTAAAGGCTCCTTCAACCCGCGCTTTCCTCACTCTCAATTATTCACCCATTATCCCAAATCAACAACCCTAGCAGAGCAAGAATCCATGGCTCGATGCAAGAACCCTGGTCCTCCACGACCCACACCCATTTCTTCTCCTTCTTCCTCAACCCGCTCTTCTTCTCCACCTCCTCCTTCACCCACACAAGCTTCATCATCGCGACCCAAATGCAAAAGGGTTGAGAATTCACCCCAAGTGGTTAAAAGAGGTGCTAAGCCAAAGAAGAAAGTGAAGAAGAAGAAACAAGAAAAGGCTCTTGAGATTTTTCAAGCTACTCCACAGAAGCAACTAAAGAAGAAGAAAAAGGGGATTCAAGAGGAAGTTTCCGAGGCTGAATTTGTAAAAAGGTATCTTTCTGATGAAGAACAAATCAAATCCTTTCTCCAAAATTTCAAGTCTCGCCCTCTTCATAAATCTAGGATAGTTGATTTTGATTACTTTGGAAATTACAATTTCGTTTTTCAAACCATTCTTGAAGATAGTCACTTAAAGAAATTCCTTCAAATTGAAGATGATGTTTACCCAGTATTAATTAGAGCATTTTAATGTGGTTTGGAGATGGATAATGAGAGGATTACTTCTGAGGTTAAGGGCAAAAAATTCAAATGAGTTTAAGGGAATTCTCTGAAGTTGTTGGTTTGGATTACAAGGGTGCCTTTACTGCTGGAATTGGTTAGGCTTCTGAGTGGATTAAGGTCTTTAATAAGGAGGATGCAAGGCTGAGTTTGCTGGAAGATCACTCTCCAGATGGGAGATTAGCAAATATTAGTGCAATGCATGTGCAAGATAGGCTTCTCCAATATGCCTTGAGCATAATCTTAGTTCCAAGGAGTGGCAACCATGCAGTCTTACAAAACAATGACATTCTTCTGCTTTGGACCATGATCCAGAAAAAGCAACTCAGTTGGGGCTACATCATTGCCAAAAATATGTATGAAAGTAAGCTTTCTGGAGGAGCATTGCCTTATGCTGGTTTGGTTGTCAAACTTCTCAAGAAATTTGGTGTTTCATTGGATGGAGAAGAGAGGCACCTAGCAAGACATGTGACCAAGAGGTTTGGTGAAGCAACCATCAAACAAATGGGTTTGGTCTATGCAGATAATGTCTGGAAAATATATGCCATCCCTGCAGCAGCTGAACCACCAAACAGAAGGCAAAGAGTTGCGGATGATCAAGTTCTGAATGAAAAATTGGATAAGCTTCTGCAGATGATTCAGGACCTTAACTGGAAGCATGCTGAGGATCACCAAGCTGTTATGCAAGCCTTGACCTACTTAAAAGAAAGGATCAATGCTGTGGAAGGTCAAATGGCCACTTTACACCAAGGATTGGGAATTTGCCATACAAGGACCTCCAATGAATTCTGCCATCTGTGATGATGTGGTCAATTTGGCAAGGGAAGCAACCCAAGAGGCTGAAAATCATGAAGAAAATCCTCCCCTTTCCCAAGTCAATGTTTAGTCTTAGCTTAGACTATGTGTCACTAGGTGTCTAGTTGGTTAGGACTAGGTTCATCTGTTTTGGTTGTGCCTCTGTACTACTTTTGATATTTTGATGTATTGTATATGCTATGTAATGACTTATATTATCAATGAATGCATAACTGTTTTTCAGTTCAGTTTTAATATCCTCCATAGTTACTTTTTGATCATGACAAAAGGGGAGAAAGATGAACCATACAACCATTGATGTTGCCTTGCATTTTGTGCTATTTTGATTTGATATCAATGTAGAAACTGCACTAACAAAGATATACTTGAACTTATAAGAAACGCAAGATGACTTTTTCATGATAATGATATGATAACACTTGATTTTTGAAAGATATTAATGAGACAGGGGGAGAATGAAAATGAATCAAGGACCATGCTTACTCAATAGCTGCACTCTGATTTTTATCACTAAGGTTAAGTATGGTAAGGTTTGTCATAATAAAAAAGGGGGAGTTTGTAAGACTAAGCCCTTATTAAGTTTTGAATTATGACAAACAAATTTGTATTTCACTTAAAGTTTCTCAATATTGATTAAGCACTTATAGTATGTTAAGTATTATGCAAGATCTCTCATGAAAAAGGAAAGTCAAGGATCAAAGAATGCAAGGGCAAGGGCACAAAGCAATAGACAAGGAACAAAGCATCAAAGCAATGAAGATCTCATCATTTAGATGCTATTGTAAAAATAGCACACTTGATTTCTTAGGTGAAGCACTTGAATTTAATAAGAAACTAAATTTTTCAAAGGATAAACGAAATAGTTTTTCAAAAGAAAGGTTTTTCAAAAAGTGTTGATTGAAATAAAGAAATAAAGAATGTTGTACACATGTGTTGTAAACATGTGTATGTAAAGCTAAATTTCAAGTTTTGAAAGAACTTTTCTGTACACAGGCATCATACACATGTGTACGAAAAGTTAAGTTTTAAAAACAAAAGAAAATTTGCCTATTCACATGTGTTGTACACCTGCGTATACAAGAGAGTGCTCTCGGGTTTGAAACTCAAAGGCTGTACACATATGTTGTACACCTGTGCATCCAAGAGTATGCTCTCGGGTTTAAAGTTGAAAGGCAGTACACATATGTTGTACACCTGTGTACACAAGACTGAGCTCTCGGGTCTGAAATTGAAAACATGTACACATGTGTTGTACACCTGTGTATTCGAAACTGAGCTCTCGGCTCTGGAGCTAAAATTTGTACACATGCGTTGTACACATGTGTATCAGATTATTGTTTTGAAAAATACACAGATGTACAAAAAAGATACACCTGTGTATAGAACAATTCAATTATTTCAAAACTTGGTTTTTAAGCATCAATCGATGTACACATCCTGTGTATTGAAGTTTTGGAATAATCTGGGTTGGTGTTCTAACATACACCTGTGTACGCAATGTATACACATGTGTATTAAAGCACAGCGCAAGAAATACACATGTGTACAAAAGAATGCAATCTGTGTATACGTTTGAAAAAGCTGAAGACTTGGTTTAATACACAGATGTATAAACAATGCAATCTGTGTACGAGCTTTGAAAATGTTTGAAAAACACGAGTACACAGATGTAATATACAGACTGTTCTGTTACAACTTTGCAAAACTGATTTTTAATCACTTGTAACAACTTTTGTGATAAGACCCATTGATCTAATTCTTCATACACATATAAAAGGACTTTAAAACAATACTTTTCAATACCTTACATATTCTGAAAGTGAAAATTCGAGATATTAAAAAGTTTCCAAAAGTGTTTCATCTTTGAGAGAAAAGTGTGATGTTTAATAGAGCTTCAATTTGTGTAATCAGACTTCTAGAGTCTTTCTTCTACTCATTTCTTATTGCGAATTTGAGAGATTAAGAGAGGGTATCTCTTAGGATTGATAAAGGATAGAAGGGATCCTTGGGTAACAAAAGCAAGTGTGCTTCTGGGTTCTTGAAGCAAGGAGGTTATCCTTGTGATTGCTGTAATTGGATATTGTAATTTCTGGTTATAGTGGAGAAAACCACAAAGGTGTGGGACTGGATGTAGGCATACCAGAGGAGGTAGATGTACCATGAGAAATCGGTTTACATGTTCTTCTCATCTTTAAACTCCATATACTTGTTGTATGCATGTGTGTGAATGAAAATATGTTTTAAGTGATTCTAACATGATTTCTAAATCTGAATCTTTTTGTTATAAGTGTTGTTTCTTGTGTGTAATCTTTCTTAACATCATTACTTGTTTAATAATCTGAATCTTGGGAATCAAAATTGAGTGAAAACTAATTTTCTTTAAGAAAACTCTGTTTTTGCTTTAAATTGTTCAAAAATTTTTCAATCTCTCAATTCACCCCCCCCCCCCTCTTGAGATTGTAGCCATTACCAACATCCTGCACGGCCGTGCTCAATGCACGGCCATCTTCCAGATTCAAACTGGGAGCACGGGCGTGCTCCCTGTTCAGCACGGTCGTGCTCCTGGGCATGGCCATACTATTCTGGGCAGATTCCTTACCTGTTCTTGGAGCCAAAACTCCCTCACAATCTCAAATCAGATGCTAGGGTCCTTGACTAATCCAATTGGCATCAATCCTCACCTCTCACTAACAGTTCATGTTTTATGAAGCATTGGGGAATTAATCCCTTAATTCTTATGTTAACTAAGAGTCCTAATAATTCAATTAGAGTCTTATTAACGTGTTCAACATAACGACGACATAACTCACTTAATCAATATGATCAATAACAACAGCCAATAGCATTCTCATCATATCATCATTAATAAACGAATGACATTCAACATAGCAGTTACAACATGACGTACGCATACCATCAAACATACATTAATTGGCATATAGTCTCAAGAACATTTTAACAACAATAACAACAATAGGCATGCTCATAACCAAACAACATAAATAACAACCAATCTATACATCATAGGCAGATTCATATACAACATAGGCATTGATAACAGTTAACAAACAACGGGGCTATGGGAACCCCTCATCTTACGCTACCCCCTTTCCTAATGAATACACTATCCTTCTCCCCATACCTGGTATGAAGATTCCCGTTAACTAACATAGATCACCAACTGGTTCCCTCAAATGGCTCGATGAACAATCCCCAAGCCTTGGCTAACACGAAAAGGTTAACCAATTAGTTCCCAAATCAATAACATGAAAAGGGAAACTAAAAGGGAAGAACTATTACCTTACTACGAATGGCACTGACTAAGTAGACGTTCCCACAAGTTTCCAAAGCTCCAACAACAATATGGGTTTAGAGAACATAGGGAAGAAAGGGTTCGTAGCCACGACAGGGTTTGTATTTGTGCCAAAATAGGGTTTATGAGAAAACCCTTGGTTACTATTCTCTTTTTAAAGATACAGTCCCGAGCACGGTCGTGCTCCTCCTTGAGCACGGGCGTGCTCAACTTAGTGATTACGAGGCGCGGTCTGTCATTGAGCACGGGCGTGCTCCATGTTGAGCACGGTCGTGCTCAACTTAGCGTCAGTGAGACGCGCTTTCCCAACTAGCACGATCGTGCTCCATGTTAAGCACGACCGTGCTTGTGACTCAAAAAGTCACAAGACACAAGCCTAAGGAAGGGATTTTCCACCTAAAACCCCACGTAGCCCATTCTAAACCTTCCTCATAAACAAGGCATACAGAAAATCACTTAACGAAAAATGGGCTGTTACAACGTTGGAGAATTTCCCAACATACATCTCTAGGTTTGACCGGCTGTAGCGTCGTCTTTTTGGTGTAAGGGTTTTGGAGTCTTTTTCTAAGTATTTATTGTGGTCTATTATGGTTATCTGAAAACTTGTACGCCTCAGGAAGAAAAATCTTTTAATGATTATGTGTAGATTTATATTGTGATGTATGTATTATGAATTTACTTTCTTACCTTGACGTTTGTAAATGTTCGTATCGTGAGAAAATTTTTAGACCCGCAATTTTTGAAACATAATTATATACATAAATTATTTTCCGAAAGCAACCAGCATTATTTCTTTATATTTTTTTTTAGGTTCCGCAACGAGTTAAGCATGTAGCACCGAGGGGGTGTTACAATTGAAAATCTCTTTATCTTGTCCATATGACGCCCTGGTGGACTAATGGCAATCCAAAGCAGTTGAAGTCCATAGAGTGTGAGATAATACCCACAACATTTTAAACATCAACCAAGTAAAAAATAGTTCGCTAATTACTTAAATAGTTCTAAAAAAAGAACATTCTTATTAAGTTGCACTATTAGAACACCATGAAATGAAGTCAAAAAACAATTGCTTCTAAAAGTTACTGTTTCTTATATAAGAACACAAAAAGAAATAGAGAATAAAGATATATAGAGAATTTCATTTGGTGAAATTTTTGGAGTTACACCATTGAAGTGGATTGTTGTTTAAAGCAGTATCAAGTAAAGAGTGGTGAAGTGGCATATCGAGGCCCATAAAATGATTAGTTAAGCAAATTTTACTCCTCTCGCTCTCGTATAAAAAAGGTGCTCTCACTAGATACATCCCATATATATATATATATATATATATATATATATATATATATTTTCACTCTTCCGCTTCTAACCCCCTTTATAACTATCCACAATTTGCCATATGTCTCACATAGAATACATTTAAAAATAAGTTACACTTTAACAAATTTGATTTTTATATACTGATGAAACATAACTCAACAGATATCTCCCCTAAATTTAATCACAAGGCTATGGTGGGGACTTGATCCTCACATCTAATAGAACTTTCATAGACAAAAAATAAAGTGATATATTTTTACTTGATTCATGGATTTTATCATTCCTATTTTACAAGATGAATTCAACTCCCATTATTATTTCAAGGAAATTGGAAATCACCCCCTACACCTTCTCCATCGGCACCCTTAGGAGGACTAATTGCAATCCAAAGCAGAGACAACGTAATTGCAATGAGACCTGACCAAACAAACACAATGGTTGGTGTCTTCCCTCTCCTCCCCATCAACCCTTTTGCAAATGGGTACAAATGAGCAAGCACCCAGAAACTGAAGAATGCTCCACCAATGAACTTACTCCATTGTGGGTTTACACTGTAAATGGTCCTAATGAATGCAACCGCAATAGCAATAATGTTGACCATAGCAATAACTATTGGTGGAATCATCAAGGAGGACCACTTAACAATGTACAAATCAGCAAATATATCATCATCGTCCTCCCCGGCTGATTTGGATGTCAAAGTGAAAGAAATCTCTATGCCTGCAATGACCTTAAGGAGTCCTTGCACAACAGCAGCCAAGTGAGCACTAGTTCCAGAAATGAGCCAAAACTGTTCATTCCTCCACCATTGCTCTAACTCTACGCCAGACCATTTTACCTCTAAAATTGCCAGCAACACTAGGCATATGGTGATTGTGAGCAAGTAGATTAAGAAGGCAACACTAAGAGTTTGAACAATGAAGTATCCAGAGAATAGAGAGAGTGCAGGGAGGAAGCAGTATACAACAAGGAAGATAGAGGTGAAGGGGTAGATGCCAACATTGAGGTAAGAGATACGTTGGAGTACTTTGAGTTTCCTACTAGCAAGAAAGGCATTGTTCTGAGAGAAGAAGATTTCAACAGAACCTGTGGCCCATCTGAGCACCTGGTGTAATCGATCTGTGAGATTGATCGGCGCTGATCCACGAAATGAATCTCGTTTGGTCACACAATACACCGAGCGCCATCCACGGTTGTGCATGCGATATCCTGTAACCACATCTTCGGTCACTGACCCATAAATCCATCCCACTCTGTCTCCCCATTCTGTCTTGTCCTCGTACCTGAATGTAATATATTATTCATTAATTAATTAATGTTTTATTGACAAAATCATAAATTCTTTCAAACAATGTAAAGTATACAATTAAACTAATTAAGCGGAGAGAAACTACATATATTTGATTTGTCAATATGTTAGGTTTTTTTTGTGCTTTTATGCTTTACATTAACTTTTAATTTGATCCATACACAATTTTTTTTTTTTTATCATATCCACCAATACAGTTATAAAGTTTTTTCGATGAGTGTTTTTATTACTTTTAACTATAACATTTTACAATATTATGTTCCAAGATATGTCCATTTTACTTTTGATATAGAATAGTCACATGTCACATCATTTAGACACTTTTATAGTTAGAGAGACTTAAAAGTATTTATAACCATAAAGACTCATTTAAAAGGAAAAAAAAAATATAGGGATCAAATTGAAAACCAACATAAATTATAGGATCAAAAAGTTAATATAACCTAGTAGATATTTACAATACTTACCAACAAGAAATGACCGAGACAGCTTCAGCTACAGCACTAGCATCAAGTGGCTCACGAGGGACCCTAAGTTCACCAGATGGACGTCCATACTTGATGGCAGGATGATCTGCTAAAGGACGACCTTGAAACTCAGAGACAGGTATGCTCTCTGCTAGCATGGTAGAATTACCAAAGCGCTTCGGCAATAGGTTCAAGTCTAAATCTTGATCAAACTCACTAGCATTCAATGCTGGCGTTACTTCAGAGCCTTCACTCTTTTTAGTATCTTTTTGGTCCACAATGTGTGGGTCAAAACCATAGAGTGCATACCGTCTAAACATGCATCCAGTTCCCACATAAAATGGACCTTGTACACCATCAAGGGCTCGCATGTTTCCATCAAAGAAGACAGTGTTGTGATTAGCATAGCGATCTGAGGGATCAATGCCTTCAAATCTTTGTGGGAATTGAATATAACATATGTCCTCTCCACCTCTGTCCATCATGAAGCACATTCCTTCCCGTATTGCCTTGCAATTGTAGATGTAGTGATCACAGTCAAGGTTAAGAATGAATGGCCCATTTGATAGAATAGCAGATGCACGAACTAGTGCATTCATGGCACCAGCTTTCTTGTTGTGATCATAACCTGGCCGTTTCTCTCGAGAAACATATACAAACATTGGTAATCGTGTATCTACCTCTGTGAAGTCTATAATCTTATTGTCTACACTTCCCATTAATGGATCAGGACTTGGGGGCTTCAACATCACCTATTCAAATATACATGAGCAAAGTTAAACTATGATAACTCAATAATATTTGTAAGCAAAACTTTGTGATCATGTTGATACAATGACATATAAACATTCTTATGTTTAGTTACACCAATGGAAAAAGAATACAGTGTGGTGTTAAAAGAACATTATGATAATCATATATATTGTTAGTAACTATTATGTTATAAAATATAAACATACGAGCAAATTGTTCATATTATATATTTATGTTGTTACCTAATGTAATAGGAAACTAGTCACATATGTACCTGAAGTATTCCGGCATGGTCACTTCTTGAATGTTCACTTGATGGAGAAGTCCAAGTACCAGGCCAATGGGTTCCATCAGCCATCCATGTGGCCTTCAATACTTTGATTGGCTCAGATGGGTCGGCTCCACTCTCTTTCATGTGCTTCATCATCTTCATTTCCTCCCTCGCATTAAATGCATCTGATCTTCTCCTAATGGAATCTGGAAGGCCATTTATACGTATTTTGAACTCATCATACTCCCTCTTGACCCTCCTTCTATCTTTCACAAAATCTATTCTACTTTTATTCTTGGTTGGATCAACTTTTAAGCTGAAGTAAGTCTCTGGATTCCTCGGTTCAATGTTGTGTTTTCGGCAAAAGGGAACCCATAAATCAGCAAAACTTGCAGCCTCAGCCATTGCTTCGAAAGTCAACAGAGCACCTCCATCATCAGAAACGTAACAAGCAAGTTTCTCCACAGGGTAATCAACAGCTAATATGGAAAGAATGGTATTGGCAGTGACTAGAGGTGGTTCCTTATCAGGATCAGCAGTGGATACAAAGAGGTCCACACCAGGTAGATCAGATCGCCCTGTGGGATTTTCTGGAGACGGACTATCAAATTTGTCATAAAGGACTTCAAGGTCAGTGGAACGGTTGACGGGACATAGCTTGGGAACTATATCAAGTATCCATGAGAAGGCAAACCATATCTCACAAATAATTGACATTAGCCACAACCATATTGCATCTTCATTTGGATTCATCACTCGCCAGTGTAAAAAGAAACCCAATACTACTAACCGAATTAAAATAAGCAACCTGCGAAAGAACAATTACGGTTATAACTAGTATACGTCAGGCCATTTTATGTCATTATAACCAAAGTTGTTACAAGCTATAGAGATAATATATAAATCTAACTTGTAAGGACTCATGATGGCGGATGGAATTGGTATTTTCCTGCTTAATGGTTTCCAAGGCTTCTCCATTGGATCTATGATTCCTCCATGTAAGCCATCATCATCATCGTCATCACCATACATATCATCTTGGGGCCAATAAGCATTGCCAACCCCATACGTACCTTTAGTCTCAAACAACCACCTATTGTGGTCAAATTCTCCATTTTGGTTTCTCTTCATAACAGACATGTTGTTTGTGTTATGTTTGGGACCATCCGGTGCTGGTAATGGAAGTGCCCCATTAGAATAATCTGGGGTGTCATCTTCGTAATCGCCTACTTTGTATGGCTCCTTGCAACCTGGGCAAAGACCGTTTTCTTTTTGTGCATCTAAAAAGCAATCTCTGCAAATCTTGAATCTGAATTCAAATTGTTTTATAAAATTTGTTAGTTTCACTTGATTGATCAAAAATGAAATAAACATTAAAATCAATAAATGATCATTATCAATTTCCATATTATGCATGGAACATCAACAACAATGTATAGCATGTATGTACTTACCTACACTCACATGGAATCACATCATTCCCTCTCTCATCCTTCATGACCTTACCATCACAAGCATGCATTGAACAAGCAGAGCCTTTGGCACCTGCCATTTGTGGGTGAGTTACTTCAGAATCAATGACCTTGTCCATTAGATGGGCTCTGGTTACGCTGTTGAATCCTCCAGTGAATAAAGAATTGGAAACATATTGTTCTTCAGCTTTCGTAGCAATGGATGAGTCCATGGGTTGATTATCTGGGGTAGGTGGAATATGGACAGTGTAGTTCATGTAGTCCCCAGATAAGTCTGAGGACATGTCAATGTCTTCTCTTGACAAACTCACATATCTCCCACTTGAAGTTCGTCTTGCAAACTTGACACTTGGCCCGCCAGAGTTGCTGCGGTTTCCTTGAGAATTACTTGATCCTGATCCTCCAGAATTTCGTAAAGACTTCTTGGAAGGTTGACCGGGCATTGATGCCATTGTTTCTAATTGCTACAACTACACCTACTATTTAATTTTCTAGGAACAAAGAAAATCTACATGTATCGAATTTTGGTGCTAGTTTATTTACCATTTTGATTAATAGATCACTAAATAAGAAATGTAGAAGAAAAAACTTTGTTCCTGAATCTATTCTAGTGGTATTTCAAACAAGAAATATAAATTTAATTATATTATGACTAGTTAACCATGGGAGGATCTGTTAGACCCTATCAATAGCAAATTGAAATGCCACCATTTGATCCTTTGCTACAATGAAGAATATGAAGGAAAGTTCAAATTATTCATGGTGGTAGAACAAAAGTGGTTGGAAAGAAGAATTTTGATTGGCAAATGAGGGACAATTCTCACAATACAGAATGGTGGCGGAGAAGAAGACGGATTTATGGTGAGAGACCAAGTCCTTCTCTGTAATGCTATTTTCAGAGTTCTTATTTTCGATTTTCTAGGAGCATGTTTGTTAAGGAAAAAAGCATAATAAACTTTTTTTTTGGTTGCAACTTTTCTTTTTATGTTTATAGTCTCCATTATTCTGTTCATTTTCTTTCTATATTTACGGTCTCCATTTTTTTTTTACACAATGTATATACTTATAAGTTATGTAAACAATATAATATTATGTCAACAACAATAATTTTAACTTATTGTAACTATTGCGAGCAAGCTCTAGATCTTTGGAATTAGGTTTTATGTTTGAAAAACAAGTATGTTATAATAGCACAAACTTAATAGTGATTTCAGAAGTAATCAGGGACAGAGGGAGGGAGAGGCCTACAGTTGCCATGGCCTCCCCAAGTTTTCAATTATATATATATATATATATATATATATATATATATATATTAAAAAAATCAAAGCCGTTTCATTTGTCCCATTGCAAATCATCTACCAATTTTAGATCAGATACTAAGAAGCAAATGTATGTATTAATTTGACTTAAAATATGTTTGAGTAATTTATATTATGTTAAGTTATCAATTATATGAGCTTAATTGGTATTTAATGTTAGTGTAAATATTTTTACACTATGAAACAATAAAAAATCTTGAATGAATGTCTTTTAAGATAGTTAGGATAACAGTCAAATATTTTTAAGGGTGTGTCAATTTCTGATTGATTGACAGTGTTAAACATATTTACACTGACAGTGCATACCAATTAAATCTTAATTGTATATCAAGTTCGTTTCATATAATTTGCTTCTACATGTTAGTTATTTTTTACTTTTCATTATTATTCTATGTTATGTATATTTGGTCGTGGCCACCCTCACAAGAAATTTTTGACTCCGCCCCTGGGAGTAATTACTTTAAAAAATGCATGAAGCTTTTTAACAACACTTCCTAAAGAAAACACTATTAAACTATACATCTTTAATAGTGTTTCCCCAAGGAAACATTATCTTTAACCCATACTTTATTTTTAAAAAATGCGCTCAAATTAATAGCGCTTCATCTAAGAAATGTGACACCTTCTACCCTGCATGTATTTATAAAGCAATAACATAGGATAAATAAAATAAAATAAAACATGCATATATAATAATAATAATAATAATAATAATAATAATAATAATAATAAAACCAATGGGTAGAAGATACCACATTGTAAACAAAACGTCATAACACGGAAATAAAAGAAGTTTTTAAAAGAAACATAACATAAACAAAACTTAACCCTGATATCACATTACTGAGCCGGTATAACTAAAATATGGAAACATATTGGATAACCACATAAACTAAAGATAAATCCTAACTACAGGTAGCGGCTCCTCAGAGTCACTCCTCAACAAGCTGCTCACCATCCTCTGTATAACAAAAAGATACGTACAAAGCAAACAACAAAAGACGGGGAGTAAGAAACATGTATAAAACATAATGGCATGGAAGCAGTTAGCAAGATGAGCATGCATCACATATACACATATACATAGCACATCAAAACATAATAGCATATAGCAAAGCAACGTCATTTGTATCATCTCAAACAAAGTATGTTATGCAATGCAGCACTACTCCACTACTCTGTTTTGCAGTTGGATCCAATCTACCTCAAGCACCAATGCTGGTAGTCCACTAAACCATGGTGAACCCCTTGGATAGTCGACGCACCTTACTCTCGGATGCGCCACCGCGGGGGGTCAGATTCACTTAACTCTCGGATGAATCACCGCAAACGGTCAGATCTTACTCTCGGACGACCTCCCCTATGCTGAACATCCCCCACTAACATCTCTGATACGTGAATGCATGAGCAACACAGCACACAATCAAACAATCACAACATCTGCTTGGGCCACTAGGCTACCCAAGTTTTATCTCCATTAACACCTCGACCACTTAGCATCGAGGCCCCCTTGGCCACTAGGCTACCAAGGTTCAACATTATCTTTTAGTCTTTAATCTTTTATTAACACTCTGGCCAATAAGTACTAGAGCTCAACACCTTGACCACTTGGCATCGAGGCCCCCTTGGTCACTGGGCTACCAAGGTACAACATCTCTTTACACTCTGGCCAATAAGCACCATAGCTCAACACCTTGACCAATAAGCATCAAGGTCCCCTTGGCCACTAGGCTAACAAGGTACAATATCATCTTTACGTTTGTTATTAATTATATTCATTGAGTCTTCATTGAGTTATCTGGCTTGTCCTTACTTCGTTTGGTGTCTTATTACATCATTGAGGACATTTGGGGTGAAACACCCCTGTTTTTGTTTCTGCATTTTGTTCTGAGTCGAGAAGCATGCTCATGCTTCCCCCATCACGGGCGTGCTAACTTTTAAGTCAAGCACAGTCGTGCTGACTGTTGAGCATTGTGGTGCTCACTGGAGCATGACCATACTGTTTCTGGGCAGAAGGGCTGAAGAACCCTTGTTAAGTTTCCTAGGGCATTCAAGGATCAATCCTAATTGGCATTCACTAACCATCAACATCAGTTTCATTATTCTCAATTAATCTCCATGTCTTATAATAAAGCGGAATTAATCTTTTAATTCCTATTTCATTATTAATGTCCCTAAAATGCTCATGAATCAATCCTAGGTCTCACTAAACCTTTGAGTGATAACCTTGCCTCTCGTTACTATCGTTTAAGTCTTATGGACAATTGGGGAAAACATCCCTTAACTCTTAAACATCATTAATTAACATCTTTTAACGTCTTATTAACATTATCGTTCATCTCACAACATCAACCAACAACCAAGTCATTCATTCATGACATAATCAATGGCATAACCAAACCAGACATTTTTCATAACATCATCAATCCAAGCATGGCATCATCAAATACAATTCATAAATAGGCATACCAATAATAGTTAAGCATATATCATCATGAATAGGATAGAAAGTAAACCAATAACAAGCAATAGGGTCATGAGTTAACCCTTCATCTTATGCTACCCCCAATGCCTACATGTTTATACTATCCCTTCTCCCACTAGTGGAAACAATGCTTTTAACGACTAGTTTTAACAGCGGTTAGACAAAACCCGACGTTATAAAAGAGGTGGTGGCAGTTCCATAATTATCTGGATCATTAAATCACTTGTAGCAACGGTTGTACAATAACTGCCGTTAAAATTGACTTTTAACAACAATTTTATATAAACCGCTGTTATAAGTTAGATATTTCCAGAATTTTGTTTGAGGAAAAGACTTTTAATAGCAGTTGGAAATGAAACCGTTGTTACATGTCTTTAAGTTTTTTACGTATAAACTCAGCAGGTTCCTTATTCACTCCCGCGCCCTAACACACGTACATTTCTTCAACCCATGTTCCTTCGTCCTCGTCTCCAGGACGCCACCGTGACCACCTTACTTCCTTCGTCCGCTTCCCTTCGTTCTCCACCATCATCCTCTCTCATTCCGGCAGCTTTCTTGTAAGCTTTCTCTCCCTTTCCTTTTGTTGCGATTTATTTTGCGTTTTATGTGTCTCTGTTTCTGTTTTTTGGTTTCATTGAAGAACATGTTTGTGATTCTATGCGTTTCTGTTTTATCTTGTGATTTTGGAAGTTGATGTTTTTGTGGGTGGTTTTGTTTCATTGTTTTTACGTTTTTGTTTATGCCTGTTGTCTCTCTTTCTATTTCATATGTGCGTCTCTGTTTCATTAATTTTGTGGGTGGTTTTGTGTTTTCTGTTTTGTGTAAAATGTTGTTATGGTTGCTGTTTTGCTTATGGTTCATGCTCATGGTCATGGTTGTTTATTTGCAAAGGTGACGATAATATAATTTGTTAGGGTTTAGATGCTCCTATGAAATGTACTGATCATTGATGCAAGGAAATATCATTAGAGTCCATCTTATTTACAGAACGTAGTTATGGATTGTAGTTGGTTGGTTAGTAGACGTACAAGTGATGAGTATCAGAAGGGGGTGGAAGAGTTTCTAGAATTTGCTCAAAGAAATCTTCCTGATAGTAATGGAAAGTTTTGTTGTCCTTGTGTCAAATGTGTGAATATGAGAAAATGTGAAGCTAAGGAAATACGTATTCATCTTATTTGTGAAGGGATTTACAAGAATTATACAAGATGGATATGGCATGGTGATGTCTTGTTAAACCAGCAAGTGTGTCCTAAACTGAGGAAGTTGACGTAGATATAGAGGACAATCGACTAGAGGACATGATCTGTGATATCGGTCAAGAGTCTTTTCAGCGAGCAAATGTATATGATACTTTGTGCAGTGATGCGGATAAGCCTTTGTATCCAAGGTGCACTACTTATACATGGTTCTCGACGGTGTTAAAATTGTTCAGTGTGAAGGCAAGAAATGGGTGGAGTGATAAAAGCTTCATTTAATTGCTTGGGTTGTTGAAGAATATGCTTCCAGAAGGCAACACATTACCGGATCATAACTATGAGGCGAAGAAGGTATTGTGTCCGATGGGAATAGGGTATAAGAAGATACACGCATGCCTTAATGATTGCATATTATATAGGGTTGTGAATGAAGAGTTGCACAATTACCCCAAGTGTAGGTCATCACGATACAACGTGAAGGATGGTGATTCTAGTTGTGATGTGAACACAAAGGGTCCTCCTATGAAGGTGTAGTGGTATCTTCCAATAATTCCAAGGTTCAAACGATTGTTCGCTAATGTAGACAACGCAAAGAACATCAGATGGCATAAAAATGATAGGAAACGTGATGGAATGCTTTGTCATCCGGCTAATTCTGTGCAATGGGAGCGAATTGATAGTTTGTTTCCTGATTTCGGAAATGATCCAAGGAACCTTATGCTTGGACTTGCTACAGATGGAATGAATCCATATGGCACCTTAAGTAGTATTCATAGTTCATGGCCCGTTCTCCTCATAATTTACAACCTACCAACTTAGTTGTGCATGAAGCGCAAATACATTATGTTATCTATGATGATTTCGGGCCCAAAACAACCAGGAAATGACTTTGATGTTTATCTAAGTCCCTTGATTGAAGACTTGAAAAAGCTATGGGTGGAAGGTGTTGATGTAGTTGATGGGTATTCTAATGAGACTTTCAAGTTGCGTGCCATGTTATTTTGCACCATCAATAACTTTCCAGCATATGGTAACATGTCCGGGTATAGTATCAAGGAGCATAAAGCATGCCCTATATGTGAAGAGGGCACATGTTTCACTCAACCGAAGCATGGGAAGAAGATAGTTTACCTTGGGCATCGGAGATTTCTAAGTTGTGATCACCCATATCGTAGATTGAAAAAACCTTTTAACGGAAGTCTGGACAATGAACCTGCTACGCTGGCCTTAAATGGAGAACAAGTTTATCAACGGGTGAAGGATATCAATGTTATCTTCGGAAAGACTCAAAAGAAGGCTACTGAGAAAAACATATGGAAGAAAAGGTCTATCTTCTTTGATATTCCATATTGGTGCAAACTTGATGTTAGACATTGTATTGATGTGATGCATGTGGAGAAAAATGTTTGTGATAATGTAATCTGGACGCTTCTCAACATTCAGGGCAAGACAAAGGATGGTGTGAATGCTTGTCTAGATTTGGTTGCAATGGGTATAAGATCGCAATTAGCTCCACAGTCAAAGGATGGTAAGCGGACATATTTGCCTCCAGCATGTCGTACTTTGCCAAAAAAAGGAGAGAAGGAGTTTCTGTAAGTGTCTACGGAACATCAAAGTGCCACATGGTTACTGTTCTAATGTCAAGAGGCTTGTCTCAATGAGTGATCCGAAATTAGTTGGCTTAAAGTCTCATGATTGCCACATCTTGATGCAACAACTACTACCTGTGGGTATTCGTGATTGTGCTCCTAAAAATATTAGACATGCCATAACTGGGTTGTGCTTATTCTTCAATGCTATATGCAGCAAACTCATTGATCCCGGGAAGTTGGATGAGTTGGAAAAAGAAGCTGCCATTATCTTGTGCCAATTGGAGATGTATTCTCCTTCTTCATTTTTTGGCATCATGGTTCACTTAATTGTTCATCTTGTGAGGGAGATTAGATTGTGTGGCCCTGTTTATTTAAGGTGGATGTACCTAGTTGAGCGATATATGAAGATCTTGAAAGGCTATGTGAAGAATCCGCAACGTCCAGAAGCATCTATTGTTCAAAGGTACGTTGCAGAAGAAGCTATTGAGTTTCGTTCAGACTACCTTTCTGAAACGGAACCTATAGGGATTCCTAAGCTTCGTCATGATGGAAGATGTGAAGGTAAAGGTACACGTGATGAAACTGTTATAAGCAAGGGTCGGGAGGAAGTTCTTCAAGCACATTTGTATATATTGAATAACACTGATGAAGTTCATCCTTACTTAGCTGAGCACAAAAGGAAAGTCAAGGAAGAAAACGCTCGAATGAACGAAAAGTGGTTGTTGAACAAGCATAACATGACTTTTCTACAATGGTTTAAAGATGAAATTCTGAAGGATGGTAGTACTGCTTCTGATACATTAAAATGGCTAGCACATGGGCCTAACTTTAATGTCATATGTTAGAGCAGTTACGACATCAATAAGTTTTCATTTTATACAAAGTCCCAGGATGACAAGAGTACCATGCAAAATAGTGGGGTTACGATCGTGGCTGAGTCCATGCACTTCTCTAGTTCAAAAGATACAAATCCCATTATGGCACCTGTCTCTTACTTTTGTGTCATTGAAGAAATTTGGGAGGTCGCTTACACTAAATTCACAGTGGCAGTTTTTAAATGTAAGTGGGTTGACAGTAAAAGTGGTGCATAAATCGATGAATTAGGATTTACATTGGTAGACCTTTCATCTTGGCTTCCCAAGCAAGAAGTATTTTATATCAATGATCCTTCTAACAAAAAGTGGTCAGTGGTTCTCTAAGGAAAAAGCATGCATAATGGTAGTGATGAAAATCACGATTCAACTCTTGATATACCTGAGACTCCTTCTTTCTCATCACGGATGCCTAATTTCATTGAGAAAAATGTGGTGGACAAAGTACTTGCCACTCGTGATGATCATAATGAAGGGATATTGATCTAAACTTGACTATAGTGTAAGTTATGTATGTTTATTTTTATTTTGCATCATAGTGTAATTAATGTTTATTTGATTAATGTTAATTATTTGTTTTTTGTATATGTTGATGTCTTAATTTAACTAATGTTGAATCTCTATTTGAACTTGTGTAACGCTTTGGCGGAACAAAGTTAATGGAGCGTGGCCGGATATAGATTTTGAGCATAATGCATAGATTTATGTTTTAGGTACTTAGAACTTATATTATTTGTGTATGTGATAGATAATGACCTAGTTATTACATTGATCAATTTGGACGATATGATTTCTTAGTTGGATCATGACTTAGTTAATGTGTTGAATCTCTATATGATTTCTTGTTATACGATGCATATATATATATAAATATATTGATTCTGCCATGTGGATGGTTTGAATTTTGGATGATCTTAGCAGTCTGGATGCTTCTCTGTATGTGTATCTATGAAATATTGCAGGTGCATTGAAACTGAAACAAAACAATTTGTAAAATAAAAAATAAAAAAATACCCCTTGTAACAGAGGTTCTGCATAAAACCGCTGTTAAAAGTTCACATATAAAACTTAGGTGAACCGATGTTATAAGTTAGCTTTTAACAACTGTTTAAATAGACAACCACTGTTACAAATCACTTATTTATTGCCATGATATTCAAACTGACGCTTGTAAAGGCGGTCTTCCCAGCAATCGCTGTTATATATTTACTTTTAACAGCGGTTGTATAAACTTGTAACGTCGGTTGATTTAACGACAATTCAGAATTCGACATTAAAAGTCAATTTTAACCGCTGTTAAAAGTGCTTCCTGCACTAGTGTCCCCATACCCATAGTTTTTTTATTATGAAATAATATGCATGTGTTTTATTTTAAATTATTTCTTTTCCTCTTATGATGTTATAAATACATGCAGGGTAGAGGGTGTCACAAAGGTCTTCACAGACCAGCCCCTCCGTAATCCGTACTCGCACTCGAGTACAACAAACCTCATATGACTCCCAGTCATACGGCTCGCTACTTTGGTAAAATGCAATGCAACAAACATCGGCATGGTTAACACCGAAAGCTTCTTACACTTTCACACTTTCAATACGGATGCCCATACATCCCGGGCCTCGAAGCCACAGTCTCAAGGCATTACCATGGTGTTAATTGTCAACTCAACAATACAAACAAATATTCATCAGATCATCAGCCAATCATCAATTCACATATACAGACATATAATATTCATATAAACAGGTTGAACATAGCAAATATCATATACCATCATATATTAATCAAGCAGCACAATAGCATACAATCCAGACAATCTCAATCAACATAAAATTGCTAACCTAGGGTTTCAGACTTACAGTCGATAAACCTACAGTCACTAAACCCAAGACAACATTAAAATATTATTTTTTTAGGGTTTAGCTGTTATTGATTATTCAACATCCTAGTAGGGTCTGGGGAACCCTAGATACATGCATAAATAATAATTTTTCTATGCTTGCCTCCCCGACGATGCCAGTTACTTTCTCCCCACCTTGGCTTCTCCGGTACACTTGCTCAAGCTTAGAAACGTGTTCCCCCTTCAGTCACAGCAGCTGCCACGTACACTTCAGGGCTCCTCCATGCTCCGAAATTTGCCCTAACACATGGATAGAGTTCCGACAATGTCACAAACCCTAATCTTGCAACCGATTTTCAAACAGAGCTAGAATCGAAGCCAGAATCGAAAAAGAAGGAAATGACAATGTTGACATGTCAATGCAATAGGGATTTGTGCATTAAGTCAGTCGTATCGAAGAATCGATAGTCGATACTTGTAGTACTCGCTGTCTTGATCATAATGGTGTAGTCGGAATCGCGATCGGACAGACGGATTTTCCTCGGTGACTATTTCTCTCACTATCTTAAACTATTTGATTCTATTTCGAAAATATAAATTTTTATCCCAAGTTTTCAAATTTAAATAACTAAAGTGTAACGCCTCCCTAGGCATTACATATGAAACTCGTTGTGGAAAATAAAATAGAAAGCAATTTGCTGGTTCCTTTCGGAAAAATAAACTTAGGTATATAATTGTATTGTCAAAAATGTGGGTCTAAATTTTTTCTTACGTAGCGCCTGCTTACAGATATCAAGGCAGGAAAAAATGAATTCATAATTCATACATCATCATACAAATTCTGATCATAATACAAACAAGACCACCACCATGTACAAATTTTCCGGAAAATGTTTTCAACATACATAGCTGAATCTCAAACTGAAAATTCACAAAGAAAACATACGTATAGACCTTCTCAAAACCAAATAACCCAAAAGGAAATTCTAAGCTGGTCGCTCTAAAAGTTATCCACTAGAGAACCCTGTGGTCATCACCACGTTCAACGGCCTCTTCAACATCGGGACTAATATCCCAAGTGAAGCTAGAAATTCCTCTGCCTTATCTGTACACGAAAACATGATACCACAAAATAGAACCAAACAGAAATAATGCAAAGGTGAGATACCAACATATGAGTTTTATCATAGCAGCCACATACACGACTCTCAAACAATCACATCTGACATAACATTTCATCACATAGCATAACTCAGTCATAAAAATCACCAACTCTTAAAATAGGGATTCATACCCGACAACCAAATGCATTTTCATAAATATTTCATGTCACTTCAATATCCAATATCTATTTCGTAATCTCCGGAGATCCTAACTTCTCTTCGTCGAGCATGATATGCCGCGATATGCCTACAACACAATTGTTTCGTGTTGGGTCAGCCTCTCAATTTAGGTCCGATCCCCAATTGTTCTAGGGTATCACGTCTCACCTAAATAACATTTGGATAGTTCCCTATTGAGTACATTACTTGCAGGGTAACCGAGTTCCACGACCTGAGATTGTAAAGCCGTGAGCATTTCATGGATTTCGAGCCCGAATGTCCCTATAGACCCAACGACCCAAGAATCTATCTTTGGTCCGTAACTATCAAATTTGTCAATCCACCCTTTGTAGATTGTAGCTCGATACACAATGGCACATCTACCAGACTATGCATGTACACCAATGATTGTTCATTTTGTTATTCTTTTTCGCGTCGTTCTTTCCTCGTCGAGGCTTAGAGCTCCCGACTACTTTTTTTCAGGTATTGAATTAATTTTAATACCAACATAGGATTTTAAAACAAAATCCAAGATTTAAAATCTCTTTCTCAATTGAACACTAGCCCGATGTCTCGGTAATCTAGGTTCTTATCAGTAGGAACATTAGCCTGACTTTTCAGCAATCCGAATCCAGCCCGATATCTCGACAATTCAGATCAAGCCCGATCTCTTAGCATCGGAAATCTAGTTCCTTTCCTTTTCCTCAAAATTCAAACAGGAACTCTAGCCCGTTATTTCGGTAATCCAGATCGAGCCCGATTTTTCTGTCATCCAGATCTAGCCCGTCATTTCGGCAATTTAGGTCTTTTCCACTTACATCTTTTTCCATTTGGCTTTTCGTTAAGTGAAAACCAAATCGAAAAACAAAATAAAAAAGTTTCTCAACTTTGTGTCATAAAGACCTTTTCGTTCTTATAAATACACTTTTACAGAAACTTTTTCTATTAAAAATCCATTTCTAAAGATTTAGAAACCATTAAAAAAAAAAAAAAAAAACCTTTTTCTCAACTCTTGACTAAACACTAAACTTTTGTCAATAAATTTATGAAAAGGAGCATTTTCTCTAAATCCTTTCATTTTGAACAAAACTTTTGTAAAACCTAAAAGAATAAATTTATCAAACAACATAACCACAAATTAATAATCTTCAAAACATAAAATCAAAGGAAAACATATATTTAATTTAACAAAACCGATTTGATTTTCCAATAAAATCAATTTGGGTAAAAAAGGGTCCATTATTAAAATTGGGGAAATTTGATTCAATTAGAGAATCATGAAATTAACCTTAGAAATTATCAATTACAAGTCCTAATTACACTAAAACTGAACCAATTTCATGATTGAAGTAAAATGAAAAGTTAGGGTTTTCGAGTGAAATTGGGGAAAATGATATTTGCTCATAGGAATATGAAATTGGCCTTGGAATTCATAAATTAACAGTCTCAATTGCATAAAGACATAATTAATTTCATAATTACAAAAATAATTTTCAAGAGAAACCGATTTGGGGCTTTAGGGTTCATAGAACAATGAAATTAGTTTAGGGAAACACATTCATAGTCCCAATTGCATAAAACAAGGTTTAATTTCAAAATTAAACTCTGAATTTAAAAGGCTAGGGTTAGGGTTTCAAATTGGGAATTTAGGGTTCCAATCAAAATGGGAAAACTGCAAGGAAGGTGAAAAGAGGATAATGACTCACCATAGAAGAAGGAAAGGGTTCTGAATGGCGGTTGGAGGTGGTCCGAGCGGTTGAGACAGCGACAGAGCTCCGTTCTCGCGCTGCTGCAACAGTCAGAATGAACCCAGACGGCCATTGGTTCGGTTCCATGAGCTCTTAGCATGGGTGTCCTCTCCCGGCCAGGCGTGGCCGAAACGGCAACCAAACGACGTGGCGACTACCGGGCACAAAGACGGTGACTTGGGTTGTGTTTTCGTGTTCGTGTGTGGCGTGACGGTGGCCGGACTGAGCCAGAACGACAGCTGTGAGCTAGGGTGGAGGAGGAAGATGAAGTGAGGAGGAGGAAGAAAAAGAGAAAATAAATGAAGAAGAAGTGTGGGGAGTGAGGCGCGTATATGGGAAAGAAATAGAGGAGATGGACCCATTTTTTTTTTGTTTTAATTTCTTTTTATTTTAGTTAATAGGTAAAATGTGTGGTTGAAATTGATTTTAGAAAAAAAAAAAATTTAACTATTAGATCTAAAAAAAATGATGACAAATATATTCTTTCAAAATTCAAGTAAAAAATTAATAATTGAACTGGTCGACCAAGAAAATCAGTGATCCAAAATTAATCTCCAGTTAACACTAAACTAATTTATTTTCAAATCTAAAATTTATTAGAGTAACATCTAAAAATAAATTCCTTTGAATCATATTCTTTACAACATTTTTCTAAACAAATAATAATAGAGACAATAACATAATATTATTGTCTAGTAACGTGCATACACTGAAATAAAGCAATGCTAACACACTCAATAAAATAATTTTAAATGAGTAAATAAAATTACTCAAACCAAACCACATAAAATTAAATAAAATAAACATCTAGATAATTAATCACTCCAAATAAATAATATAAACAAATATATATTTTCCGATATTAAAAAACAGTAAAAACTGGGATGTTACATTATTACCATACTAAAAAAAATGTCATCCTCGATATTTCGTGACTCGAAACTAAACAAGATCTCTTAATCCCAAGATTCCACATTGTACTTTCTGCATTTAATTTTTCCTTAAGTGACAATTATAACTTAATAACAAAATTCATTCTTATTTATCCTCAAAATTATCTATCACTACATTATTCCCACTACCCTCGACATTTCACCTTAGTCTATCACACTTGAAGGACGTAATCAAGACTTAATCACTTCTCTTCTCAATACTGATCCACTAGAAAAGCTTCTTCAACATCTAACTCTCCCAACCAACATCAAGTTCAACACTAACTTTACCTCAATATGCATCAACTTCCTACTCAAAGTATCAAATCATAGTCTTAGCCCCTCTGAATGTAGTCTACTCTTCCAGATCCAATATCCAAATCACACCTTTCAAATATCCAATCAAAACATCATAATATTTTTTAAGATAAACTAAAATCAAAAGGAACAACGCTGGGTAGGATTATCTAATTCATCAACTTTGAGCTTCTCTAGCAACTTAATTCACACAAGAGCTTATCTCTTTCGCTTGATTCAACTTAGGTGAAATTACTATAGACATTTTCCTTTTAATCTTCCAACTTATATAATTAATATTAAGTACAAGCATTTGATCATTACTCTAGATTTCCTTTAGGAACATTTTGCCTAAGTCATGATAAGATCTATTGTAATCGGCTTACTTAATGACGTTGACCATAAGGGTTCTCATCTTACCAGTCACATTTACACCTCAACAAAATTCCTATCACATCTTGTCTATCCAACTATAGGAATGATCGTACTTAGGTACTACACTTACTCCTAGTCAACCTTCTAAGGGTCAAATCCTTTTCTTCCTTGCCCATCAAGTTGAGGGTGATCAGTTTGGACTTAGTCTCAACTTGGTCCTTAACACTTAGAGCATACTTCACCTAAAAACTTTAGTAGTCTTCGGGTCTTCATCTGAAACGATGCTTAAAGATACTCCATGAAGTCTGATCAGTCCCCTGATATATATTTTGGTTAACTTCTCCGCTGTATAGCAGATATTAACATATAAGAAAGGTGCCTTCCTCGTTAGCCTGACATCGATCGCCCAAAACGAATGAAAACTCTTAGATGTCCTCGGTAAACCCACGACAAAATTCATTGCGATGCTATCATCTTAACCAGAGAGGTCTCAAACGTCAAGTTATCTTTTTACTGTACTCGACTAAATCGAATATCGTAACATGGATCAGATAAACTCTCTCATGACCCATGGGATAGATCACACGTTAAGTGACGCTTGAAACAATATAGGATCAAATTGATCAAAAAGTAGTAAGTTCTATCGAATTGTAATAAAACATGGCTTTGAAAATCACAGAAATAAATTTTCAAGAAGGGAAATTTCTTGATCTTACCTTCACAAAAAAAAAAAAAAAATCTGATACAAAAATTTCATCAACCAGAAAGATACAGGAACATCCAGTATGTAAAAAAATTCTTCGATAGGATCGTGAGTGTAAAAATGCCCGGTACATTCTTACAAACATGACTCTACTCAAGTTCCTCATTCCATAAGAACTTCCAATCAGGAAATCACAAGATGGATAATTTCTAACACCAAGAGGATTCCTTCTTAATATAAGGAATTTACAAAATGACCATTTAAAAGGAAAACAGTCTGACAAAATTTCAGACTTGATCACATCTACCAAAAGTAAAAGTGACTAGAATAAGTTTCACTAAGAAACTCCTGTTACCACGAAGTTATGTGTTACAACTCAAAGAATAGTCATAACAGATATATTTTTTTTTTCAATGAAATGTGAAAATACCCAGACCCATGTATACTATCACATCAATCCATTCAATTGTCCAATACACTGAGGGTTATTTAGAAACATGAGCACAATTTCTCACATACTAGGAGTCCATTGAAGTAAATTAAAATCAAGGTCAGAAAAAATCAGTTCGACACGTACAAAACTCACTGCTGTGATTGTCAAATACAACCATAGGATTTTGAGGAACAATTGTCAATTTACATATTCATACAGGAATGAACAGTACATATAAGAATTTTCTTATTCATGAGACAGTCACCCAAGGTTGAAGATTTCAGATTAACTTGTCTCGGTCCCAAACAAGTATGAAGGTCTTTCCAGACACGCTTAGTCTGATTTGTTGTTGTTTTAATGTGTTCTCCGAATTGCGTACGATCACCGACAACTTAGTCAGTCTCTCAGTCATGCAACGAATTGGTCTTTTCTTGTAACTGAGTCAATGGCACAACAACCTTAGATAGGTCATCGATGAACCTTTGATTATAATCGATTAACCTGACAAACTACGGATTTCAATCACAGTCTGCGATCGCTTCCACAAAAGCACGGCCTCTTCTTTATGAACAACATAGATGCTCCCCGCAGGACACACTTGGATCCACAAACTGTTATGACAACAGATCTTTCTGTTAAGTCGAGTCATCTAACTCGACTAACTTTGCAGGCGACATCCTATACAAAGTGATAGAGATCAAACCGAGTCTAGAAACTAGATCGATCGAAAATCAATATCATTCGCTAGCAGAAAACCTAGAACATTTCCAGGGAACACTCCTGGAAAATCCTTTACAACAGACACACTATTCAAATGTCTGAAACAATCCAAAAGGATAACCGATTGTGTCACACATGCTTAAAAGCCAGCACACAATGCTTCGACAAGGAAACAATTCATACAAGGTCAAAACAAAGATCACACAACAAAAACATAACAGACCTATTCCCCAAGGTTCCCGAAAGACTCGACCACCTCTGATACCATTTGTAACATCCATGGCTGCTTTATGGATTGACGACTACCCCCACAGACCAGCACGGGTCTTTTCAGCATGTTTTGTCCTCACTCACACACTTCAAAGGAAAACTTCCAAGGAGGTCACCCATCCCAGAATTGCTCCAAGTCAAGCATGCTTAACTGTTGAGTTCTTAAGTGATGGATTCCCGAAAAGAAGATGCATCTTGTTTGTATAGGTAGTACCAATCAATTCATATAAGCCATCCTCAACTGTATAGTCCCATACATACACAATCTCAAGATCCCTCTCATTCCGGTGTGTAATCGGTTCATTCATGTGTCCCTTTGCCTAGAAACCTGCAAGGAGCTGCTCCTTGTGTGTGCCTTCTTGGACTGGCGACCACTCCCCGCCCTCATCAGCCCTGGGTGTCACATGCCAACCAGCTTCAGCTTGGTTCGTCCCCGAACCACACCGTACTATGAAAGGTGTCGCTCTGATACCATTTGTGTAACGCCTCCCTAGGCACTACATTTCTAACTCGTTGCAGAAAATAAAATATAAAACAATTTACTGGTTGCTTTCGGAAAAATAAATTTAGGCACATAATTGTATTGTCAAAAATGTGGGTCTAAAATTTTTCTTACGTAACGACTGCTTACAGACATGAAGGCAAGAAAAAAATGAATTCATAATTCATACATCATCATACAAATTCAGATCATAATACAAACAAGACCACCACCGCGTACAAATTTTCCAGAAAATGTTTTCAACATACAAAGCTGAATCTCAAACTGAAAATTCACAAAGAAAACATACGTACAGATATTCTCAAAACCAAATAACCCAAAAGGAAATCCTACGCCGGTCGCTCTAAAAGTTATCCACTAGAGAACCCCGTGGTCATCACCACGTTCAACGGCCTCTTCAAAATCGGGACTAATATCCCAAGTGAAGCTAGAAACTCCTCTGCCTCATCTGTACACGAAAACAAGATACCACAAAATAGAACCAAATAGAAATACTGCAAAGGTGAGATACCAATATATGAGTTTTATCATAGCAGCCGCATACACGACTCTCAAACAATCATATATGACATAACATTTCATCACATAGCATAACTCACAGTCATAAAAATCACCAACTCTTAAAATAGGGATCCTAACTTCCCTTCCTCGAGCAAGATAGGCCGCGATATGCCTATAACATAATTGTTTCGTGTTGGGTCGGCCTATCAATTTAGGTCTGATCCCCAATTGTTCTAGGGTATCATGTCTCACCTAAAAAACATTTGGATAGTTCCCTATTGAGTATATTACGTGCAGGGTAACCGAGTTCCACAACCTGACATTGCAAAGCGTCGAGCATTTCGTGGATTTCGAGCCCTGTAACACCCTGCTCGGACGCTACATTGTAAGTGATATTTTAAGGCCGAAAAGTAGGTTAATTAAAATTGGCTATAAATGAATGGGGTAATTTTTTTCTTGTTCGTAAATCGTAAATATAACTACTTTGCTTTAAATGAATGGACAATAAAATTTTCCATTATCACAATTAGGATCATAAGTTTCGAAATCATTTACATAATACCCAACCCTACTCATAAACATAATCATAACAGTATACAGATCCAGCATAAAGATATGGAGACATAGCTCCTAAAATATAAGGTACTTGGAGTCGCAACTCCAAAAACAGTAACATTAACTCCCAAACATACCCAGCTGGCCAAACTAGAACAGAAAAGACAATCATTTCTCGTACATTATAAGAAAGACAAACCCCACTGACGAGATCTAGTGAAAACTCTATTTGAGTCCACTACTGATGTCGCCACAAAAGACACTACTAGAGTCACTCCAAAAGTAACTCTCGGACTAAGTTCTTTCCTCTTCCCATAGGAAAAACATGGTCTACGAACCATCGACAGTATGGAAGACGTTCACCAGAAACTTCAACATATCGTCCGTTTGCTCGAACCCCAACCTCTATAATGCGTCAGGCAAGCAACATCTTGACATCTCAATCTTCTCAAAAGAGTACAGAAGGCACATAGCCAGCCAACATAGGCAATATAAAAATAAGGAGGTGAGATTTCCATTTATCTTACAAATAAGGCAGACATGCATTGGTACGACTCTCAGGTACGTACAATCATCAATATTCAATCATATCTACACTCATAACAGAACAATAATGTTTCACAGAAACATGACCCCAGCATAACGTTTTCTTAGATAGAAGACATCTAAGACTTGAGGAATGACCTCTGAATTCCTATACCATGGTTTTACGAACAGTCGGAGAGAGTGGTTCGGAGGATTGTTTCGGAGTCCACCAGCCTTGGGAAATAAAATGCGTCAATAGTCATCATGGTGCACATAGGCTTTTTCAGGAACATCCTACACTACCAGAAAACACGTAGCGTACTAGTCGAGTATGTCGGTGTATTGCAAGATTACCACACCACAGAGGAGCTACCAACTGGGCCTATGTGAGTATTTCATGCCCCGACACCCCCGAGCATCAATGGATCGTTACTACAGAATTCGCACCCGCATTATAGTGTTAGCTCTTCTCCTAGGCACAACGGCCTTACAGAACATAGTTTCACTATGTGTTTAGACAAAATTGGCAGAAAATGTGTTCTTCTTGTCTTTCCATCGGATGACATCTTGATTCCATCGTAATTCTTTCAACATACTTTCTCAGATGCTAGATGTTCTTAAGTCCGAGTTACCAGTACTTAACATCGAGCTGAAGTTCTTAAGTAACCTTTCATCTTTGTGTAAAGATATCTTAAAATACTTGATTAAAAACCCTAGCACATTATGAGATTGGAATATAAGTCTAATTATTTATTTCTCTATACTTTTCTAATTGAGCCTTTTTCTTTGGCTACAAAGAAAAAAAATCATTCTACGTCCATTAAATTTTATGGAATATGGATAATGACTTATCCATACTTTACGACAAATGGCCTTGCTTCACCAAAAGTCATAAATCATTAAGTTCATATTTTCACTAAGTCATTCATGACTTAGGTTTTGCTCTTTAATGTAAATACTAGTCTTTGAAGACTAAAATCCTCTTTTGTCTTAAAACCAAAACCTTGAATTTGTATCTCTGCGCATCCATGTCCGGTTCCGTTGTTTACCCGTTTAGGGTTTTTGAGAGGAAGATGATGAAATGAAATCAAAATGAAATGAGTTTGATTTAGTGGAGGGGCTGCACGAAATTGAGTAGGTGGGAGGGTATTTTGGCCAACAATTCACTTAGGAACACTCTTGAAATTTCACTTAAAGACTAAGGGCATTTTGGTCTTTTCACTAGAATAAATATCATGATATTTTGGTATCATCATTATGCTTCATAAATGCTAGGTGAGTCACCCATGTGACTCACCACCCTAGGTGGCAAGAGGTCCCATCATCCGATGTCAGTTTTGTCTCTGCACATCCGTTCTCGACTTCGTCGATTACCCGTTTGTTGATGATGCACCCGAATAACTTATTTATTTTGAGGATTTTCAAAATAACCAATATCGTTGGAAAAATAATATAAACCTAAATCGTTTCGTTCACGAGTCCAAATTAGGTTTTCTTATCAGTAAACTTTTACTGTCAGTGAAAAACACAGACCGGGTTCCACCTAAATTCTAAACCTAAAATTTCACCGTAAGTTCCTTCGATATAGAAGGTCCCAACTATGATTTTGTTTTCTTCAAAATCATTTTCTATATCCCCGGTAATAATATAAAATATAATTACCGGTCAAGACGCGAGAAAACGGGGTGTTACAATACTACCCCTCTAAAAATAATTTCGTCCCCAAAATTAACTCGTCTAAGGGAAACGAACACGAAACCCGTCTTTTATTTTGAGCTACAGATTCATAACATTCACATTTCTCAGAACGTGACGTGAATTATTTCATAGATTAGACTGTCGCTCTGACTTATACTGTATTTGCTAAACCACCTGATAAAACAAATCCCTTTTTAAACTCTCAAGATTTGAAGCATACTCGAATAATTTGAATGTCTATAGAATAAAATACACGAATTTCCAATAGATTTAGAAATTTGAATGATTCAAAACTTTGACTCCCATTTACGTTGGCGATTCTAACACACCGATGGTAAATAAGAACTCAGAATTTGAACAAAGAATTTTCTAGAAGAGAAAATAATCTTTAGACTTTATTCTTTCGACATAATAAAATAAAATGATTAAAAAGACAGAGAACATTCTTTATACAAAAAGTCTCTTTAATAGGTTCCTGAATGTAAAAATGTGTTCTACAGCCACATATTTACAAATGTGACCCTAATAAAGTCCCTTTCCCAACAAGAACTTCCTCCAAGAGTCTAGATTTTAAATCAAAACTTGTCTTTTTTCTTTAAGAGAGCGACAATAATTTTTTGTGAATTCCCTCACTCGAGGTAACTCTGATTCATTTGGCATAAAAAAAAATTGATGTGAATTGTCAAAATTTCATCTGCCATAAGATTTATAACTTTTCACCCACAAGGGTAACAAGATATGATCCGCCAAAAGATCATTCTATTTTAAATTGCACTCATTTGCGAAAAAAAACAAATGGTCAAGTTTACAAAACTCAATTCTCAACAACAAGGAAATATCCGAATAGATTTTCGCAACCAGGATGAGTTATCAAGAAACTATAAAAATAATTGCATTAAGGAATACTATAGGAATGCAATTCTGATTGTTCCGCATAAAACTTAGACAACAAAAGATGAGACGATGAAACTAAACCAACTCAGAAACATGTTGGTGATAAACATAGGTAGTACATAGATAAATACACAGAGTATTTTACACATTCATAGAAAATAAAGAATGATTCTCCACTGAATTAACAGTATAGTCAAAAGTCTACTTTCTATGACACACTTCACTTAAAGATATTTATTTGATTGTGATACTTCAGTCCTACTTGTTGTGAAGGTTCTACCCATTAACCACTAGCTGCGGATTCACACTTTAGACATTGGTGAACTGCCTTCTCTTGCACATTGTTCTTGAATCAGATCTTCATTACGAGAGGCATCAGCGCCGCTTATGGTATAGACTCTTCTTCCAGCCCTAGGCCTTGCAGTTCGCATGTTGCTCATAGACTCTTCTCACCACTTTTTACTATATCTCAACTTAAATTCCATATTTTCACAAATATAATCATTTTTCTCAAATCCTTCACTCTCCTAAGTTACCAAACTTATGTTAAAGTATTCAAATGCTGATTTCAAACTTTACATCATGGTTTTCTCAAAAATCTTTAAAAACGTTTGACGACGGTTCGCCGCTTTTTGCTGGTTTTAGGCCCAAAAACCATACTTTTGAAAATATGGTTCTTCACCTCAAATCTATTACTCACCTAGGTTATAATACTCATATTAAGATGTTGAAATGCTGCTTTTACAATTTCCTTTTCATGTATACGAAATTCCTAAAAATTTGATCGAACGTTATGTTTGTAAATCGCGTAAATCCTTTTTAAACGATTTTAAACTCTAATAGTCCAAAACTCATTTTGGAGTTTTAGAGCAGTTAGATAAGTATGAAAAACAGTTTATAACTGTCCAGTTACAAATATTTTCGAAAATTGCAGTTTAGTCCCCAAACTTTCATTAATTACAAAAAGGTCCTTATTGACCTAAAACTTTGTAACTTTTTATTTTTAACTTCAAATCACACCAAACCAACTTCTATAGAAATAATTTTCAGTTACCATCAAATTTCCAGAAATTACATTTCTGCCTACATATTTTACATATTTGCAAAAAGGTCCTTGTTTACTAAAAAGCTTATATCTTTTTATGTATTAATCCAATTAACACTAAACCAATTTCTATGGTTTTGTCTCATCAAGGACTACAATCCTAACACACAAGAATATGAATTTCAGTACAGCCACTGAAATTCTCATAAATTGCATATTAGTCCCTAAGGACTCATAAATTCATATCTTTCAATATACACATCCAAATCAATCCAAACCAATTTCTATACTCTTATATATTCATTAAATCCTTATAATAATTATCCAAACAAATTAAATCAACATGGAACCCATGAAGACAGTCATGACCAAAATGGCCTTAAATAATCATGTTAAGCATTTTGTTAACAATTCAATCAAACAACAACCAAGGTTCCAATTAGAAATCATTAGGATCAAAACCAACATATATCACAACCAAGCATCAACCAAATCCTCCAAGAGGATCACACACATATGAAAATAAATATACAATTTTCATACTTAGGAATTACAAGACCATATATATATATATATATACTAATTAAACCATCAACATATCTACATTAAGGTAGGATAGTGGTAATCTCTGTTGGTGTAAGCCCTAGTGGCCAATCTATATTAGTAGATTTACATTTTGTATCATGACTTTTGGATTATATATTTTATATATAAATAAAGGCATTTTATTTATTATGTTACTTATATGTTTTAGTAGCGTAATAAAGTCCTTAGAATATGCAGTTCATTTAATGAGACATTAAGTACGAGACTTAATCGTGAGACCTCATTAAATAATAAGAACGCTATTCTTAAAGATCCGTAGTCGAGTATTATTGTTAATTAGGACGACAATAATACATAGAGACTATTGTGTGAGTAGACTGATGGCCACATCTCACAGGTCATGGATATGTGATATCAAGTCAGCACACAGGTATAAATATTAGGAGTAATATTTATACCGGATGACCCACTATGAGAATACTTCATAATAGTTATGTAAGTGTCATAAGTATTCTCATGGCGACCATAGTGAAGTAGTCCTTCGACTTGAAGTCACTACGATTCCTACATAAGGAGTTGTAGGCTTTAATGCTATCAAACGTCACGCGTAACAGGGTGATCATAAAGGTAGTTATTGGGCCTGCAATAAATCATGTTGAGGAGTGTGAGTGATGTAGACAGGATTCGTCCCTCCTACATAGCAGGGGTAATGTCTTGGGCCCCTCGATAGAGTGAGACGTGAAATATGCGTGGCCCACGGGGAAATGGGCCAATATCTGATATTGGGCCCATTTGTTATTACACGTCTACTTGGGGATCGAGGAATAAATAATTGAACATAACAAGGATGACACTTTTATGCCTTGTGTTCAATTAAGACATATGGACGAAGGGACATTTACTGCACAGTAAATTTTGGTCGCGGTAAGGCTAAAATCGGATCACCGATACTCTTGCTAATTGGGTAGTAATGATGCATTGCTAGATGCCACTCATTATTTATAATATTTAATATTATAATTAATATTTGATATTATTGTAATATTTAATATTATTGCCAACTTAGTAGGAGCCTACAGGGTCACACGCATAGAGCAAATGCGGAGCGGGTCAATTAATTAAATATGATTTAATTAATTTAAAGGTTATTGGACTTGTAGCGTACAAGGCCCAATAAGTGAGCAGTTAGGTCAAGAGGAGTTTGACTTATAAATAGACTGTTAGTCTCCCGCTAAACTAAGACTGATTAACCTTGCCTCCTAGAGCCTTCAGCTAGCACAAGACGCAAAGCTCCGACACCCGTTTGCTCGCGTGGACTGAGTAGAGGTGCTTCTCCTTTGTGGCACTTGTAATCACAGTGAAAGCACGCTTCAAGAGGTAAACACGAATAGCCTTTTATATGATTCATGTGTTGTAATGCGCGATCCATGGGTTGGTTTTCTTCCGCCTTGATATATGATTTTAAAGAGGATTATCTGATGAAAACCCCAACAATCTCCCCCATACCTCTTATAGATCACTCAAAATCAATCAAGAGATGATGTTGTTCACCTAAAGCATCAAGGTTTGAACAAACCAAACCTAGCCATGAACAACCAACAAGAAAACAAGTTAAAGATTGAAGAAAATTATCCTAGCACACTTGAACATAGTTTCAGCCAAGATAGAGAGAAATAGCTAGGGACCTCTAAATTTTTCAAGCTATTGGATGATGAATATAGAAGTTATATGAAGATCATATAAATTGATCTCATATTAAAATTATTTTTCTATGATTTTCTAGAATTATTTGAAAAACTAGATCTAAGAATTTGAACTTGAAGAAAACATGGATTTAAGAAGAAAACTTGTGATGAGAAGTGAAGGTATGATCATGGGTCATAAGGCTATACCTTTGGAATCTCAAGAAATGATCTAAATTTAAGACTTCCTTTGAAAATCAAGAGAAAGAACTTTGAGTATTTTGTGTAGGAAAATGAAGAATGGAGATGAAGTGAAGATGCAACACTTGTGAAAGAGCAAAAATGAAATGGAGATGGCCTTTTATAGGAGGTGAGGCTGCACGAAATTGGCCCAAAATGAGGAGAATAAATTGATTGTTTAATGGTAAATGGTAACCATGAAGAGTATTAACCAAAGCTTGGTTAGATTAATCTATGAAAATACTATACTTTAATATGGCTAGTTTCATGAATCATCAAGCTATGTAATTTTGTGTGGTGGAGGTGCTCTTAGGGTGGTGTGGCTGTGGTTTGAACCACAATAAGGAGGAGAAGTCAATTTAAAATTGCCTTGTGAACCATGGTTGAATTAACTTGACATAGGTTCAGTTAAAGCTCAAAATATCTAGATATTATAGTATTGGCATTTACGAGCATTGATGAGGGAGGTGAGTCACTACCATGACTCACCATGGTGACTCATCCCCTATGAGTCATCATGGATGACTCCTCGTTCTGTCCCCCGTATCTCTGCGCATTCGTGTCTTGTTCCGTTGTTTACCCGATTAGGGTTTTTGAGAGGAAGATGATGAAATGAAATCAAAATGAAATGAATTTGATTTAGTGGATGGGCTTCACGAAATTGAGTAGGTGGGAGGGTATTTTGGTCAAAAATTCACTTAGGAACACTCTTGAAATTTCACTTAAAGACCAAGGGCATTTTGATCTTTTCACTAGAATAAATATCATGATATTTTGGTGTCATCATTATGTTCATAAATGCTAGGTGAGTCACCCATGTGACTCACCACCCTAGATGGCAAGATGTCCCATCATCCGATGTCGGTTTTGTCTCTACACATCCGTTCACGACTTTGTCGATTACCCGTTTGTTGATGATGTGCCCGGATAACTTATTTATTTTGAGAATTCTCAAAATAACCAATACCATTGGAAAAATAATATAAACTTAAACCATTTCGTTCACGATTCCAAATTAGGTTTTCTGATTAGTAAACTTTTACTGTCAGTGAAAAACACAGACCGGGTTCCGCCTGAATTCTAAACCTAAAATTCATCGTAACTTCCTTCGATATAGAAGGTCTCAACTATGATTTTGTTTTCTTCAAAATCATTTTTTATATCCCCGGTAATAATATAAAATATAATTACTGGTCAAGACGCGAGAAAACGAGGTGTTACAAGCCCGAATGTCCCTATAGACCCAAAGACCGAAGAGTCTATCTTTGGTCCATAAATATCAAATTTGTCAATCCACCCTTTGTAGATTGTAGCTCGATACACAATGGCATGTCTGCCAGACTATGCATGTAAAATTGTTCGTTTTGTTTTTCTTTTTCTCTTCGTTCTTTCCTCGTCGAGGCTTAGAGCTCTTGGCTACTTTTATTCAAGTATTGAATTAATTTTAATACCAACATAGGATTTTAAAACAAAATCAATGATTTAAAATCTCTTTCTCAATTGAACACTAGCCCGACATCTCGATAATCTAGGTTCTTATCAGTAGGAACACTAGTCTGACTTTTCGGCAATCCGAATCTAGCCCGATATCTCGGCAATCTAGATCCAGCCCGATCTCTTAGCATCGGCAATCTAGGTCCTTTCCTTTTTCTCAAAATTCAAACAGGAACTCTAGCCCGTTATTTCAACAATCTAGATCTAGCCCGATTTTTTGGCCATCCTAATCTAGCCCATCATTTCCACAATCTAGGTCCTTTCCACTTCCATCTTTTTCCACTTGGTTTTTTGTTCAGTGAAAACTAAATCGAAAATCAAAATACCAAAGTTTCTCAACTTCAACTTTGTGTCATAGAGACCTTTTCGTTCTTATGAATACACTTTTCCATAAACTTTTTCTTTTAAAAATCCATTTCTAAAAATTTAGAAACCATTAAAAAAAAAAAACTTTTTCTCAACTCTTGACTAAACACTAAACTTTTGTCAATAAATTTATCAAAGGGAGCATTTTCTCTAAATCCTTTCATTTTGAACAAAACTTTCGTAAAACCTAAAAGAACTCTTTCTTTTCAAAAGACTTTTTCCTTCAAATACTTTTAACATTTTCAAAAGATTTTGATGTCTTCCGTTTTCTTTCTTTTCCTAAAAACCTTGTTCAATCCCAACACTTTCATTATTAGAATTCTTCTCACTTTCCAAATACAAACATCAACTTTTACAGTTTTCTGAGTTAAGGCATTTTAAACGACTTAATCTTCATTAACAAGCAATGACCAATGTCATGCCCTCAGTCAATCACAGTCAAGCAATACAGTAATTATCATCCAATATACACATAATCCATTCACATAATTCAACAACAACATATACATTTTCAACCATTACAAAAAAATAACATCACAACACATTTAAAAATCAACATATATACAATCAACACAAACAAAGCATGTGACTAACTAAAACTCCTCAGGTAAACTCCTTTTACCTTTGTAGACTAGAGAATGATCTTTTTTCTTAATGCTCCAACAATGGGTTTCTTTCTCAATGATGTCCCAGGTCCCTTTGACATTTTACAACACCCGCAGGCAATTCCGTGACAGCTCCAAAAAGAAAAAGTCATTCTCCCAAGCAAGTACAATCACAACATCAACATAGGGAGAACGTCCAAGCACATACAACAGTCAAACAACATAACCACAAATTAATAATCTTCAAAACATAAAATCAAAGGAAAACATATATTTAATTTAACAAAACCGATTTGATTTTCCAATAAAATCAATTTAGGTAAAAAGGGTCCATCATTAAAATTGGGGAAATTTGATTCAATTCAAGAATCATGAAATTAACCTTAGAAATTATCAATTACAAGTCCTAATTACACTAAAACTGAACCAATTTCATGATTGAAGTAAAATGAAAAGTTAGGCTTTTCGAGTGAAATTGGGGAAAATGATATTTGCTCACAGGAATATGAAATTGGCCTTGGAATTCATAAATTAACAGTCTCAATTGATTAAAGAAATAATTAATTTTCGTAATTACAAAAATAATTTTCAAGAGAAACTGATTTGGGGCTTTAGGGTTCATAGAGCAAATTGGGGAAAACTCATTCTAACTAAAGAACAATGAAATTAGTTTAGGAAAACACTAATTCATAGTCCCAATTGCATAAAACAAGGTTCAATTTCAAGATTAAACTCTGAATTTAAAAGGCTAGGGTTAGGGTTTCAAATTGGGAATTTAGGGTTCCAATCAAAATGGGAAAACTGCAAGGAAGGTGAAAAGAGGATAATGACTCACCATAGAAGAAGGAAAGGGTTCTGAATGGCAATTGGAGGTGGTCCGAGCGGCTAAGACAGCGACAGAGCTCTGTTCTCGCTCTGCTACAACAGTCAGAATGAACGGCCATTGGCTCGGTTCCACGAGCTCTTAGCGTGGGTGTCCTCTCCCTGCCAGGCGTGGCCGAAACGAAAACCGGATGACATGGCGGCGATCGGGCACAGCAACTGGGGCACAGTTACGAGGATCAAACAGATGCGCGAGGTGAAGAGTTGGGTCCCGTTTTCATGTTCGGGTGTGGCGTGACGGTGGCCGGACTGAGCCAGAACGGCGACTGTGAGCTAGGGTGGAGGAGGAAGATGAAGTGAGGAGGAGGAAGAAAAAGAGAAAAAAAATGAAAAAGAAGTGTGGGGAGTGAGGCGCGTATACGGGAAAGAAATAGAGGAGATGGACCCTTTTTTTTAATTTATTTTTCTTTTAGTTAATAGGTAAAATGTGTGGTTGAAATTGATTTTAGAAAAAAAAAATATTAACCATTAGATCTAAAAAAAAATGAGTGACAAGCCAAGTTTCCACTCAGCATGCTCGTGCGCCCAGTACCCAACGCTTGAGCGTGCCCACCGTTGAATGTTGGGTCCTCCAACATTTGAGTGTGGCCCTTGCTGTCGGCATCCGTTGCGTTCTGAGCTCGTTGAAGTCAGATTGACCTCAAATTTGAAACATAAGCTCATCAACACCCAAGGAATAAGATCAACCCTTTAAACATGCCTAGTCCTTTCCATAAACATGAATCAAGAAAACAGGGCATTATAGAGGTAACGAAAGAAGAGGAACGAGTGGCAGAACTGGGGGAAACAGAGCCACTAATACGCCAGGAAGTTTATCAGGAACTTAAGGTGGCAGTGATGCCAATGACACAATGCGGGTGATGAGGGAGTTGGCTACCACTAGACTGCAGCAAACCCAACAGAATACACAGCTCATGTAGAGGCAGGAAGAGGGTGAGGAAAGACAACAACAGTTGCACAGTGCGAGAGGAATAGAATCTTGACAGTGGTCTGAATGGCTTCTTGAAAGGTAACCCACCTCAGTTTCATTGTGACTATGACCCGAAAAAAGTAGAAAAATGGTTACATGGAGAAAGTATTCATAGCTATGCACTGCAGAGAGAAAAGGAAAGTGACTTCTGTCGCTTTTATGTTTGTCGGAGCGGCAGGGGCTTGGAGGAGAAATAAACAGTGATTCTTAGAAGTCGAAGGGCAAGAAATTAACTGGAAAGTGATCAGAGACAGTTTGTTGGAGAAATATTTTCCGAGAAATGTCAGGTTAGAGAAAGAGAAGTAGTTCTCTAATCTAAAATAAGGAAGTATGTCGTTTGGTGAGTACGCAACAAGATTTGAAGCATTACTCGAGTTTTTACAGTTCTATCAAATTCACCCAGATGAGGAGTGGATATTCAAGAAGTTTGAAGATGGTCTAAGGCCCGAGCTGAAGCGGGAAATGCTGCCACTAGAGTTTAATCACTTTCCCGCTTTAGTGGAGAAGTGTACTGTGTTGGAAGGTCATGATCGTGCTGGAATTGTAAAACAACAACAACCAAGAAGTGGGGGACCAGTGAGGGGTAGTACTCAGAGGGGAAGAGGAGGAAGGTTTCAACCAAGGGCGAAGCCGTACAATCACCCCACTCAACAGTTAGTGAATACATGAGGGGAAGGTTCTAGTCAAGCACAAAAAAGAGGTTTGACTTGTTTCAAATTCGGAGGACCACACATGCGGAGGGATTGACCTCAATTGCAGAATGTTACCTGTTTTAATTGTGGCATTGTGGGCCACATTTCATGGAATTGCCCAAAAGGCAATGCGGGGAGAGTTTAGAGTTCACAACAAGCTGGAAGGAATCAAGGTGCAGGAAGTCAGACTCAAGCAAGGAATCAACAAGGAGGTAGACCTCAGGTTGCGAGGTAGACCTCTGGGTACTTGAACTGTAATAGTTTGAGCTGATTTTTGGTACTTAAAGAACATCCTATGATGGAGCATATACATGATAAGATAGCTTCCTTGGTGCAACAAATGGCGACACAATCCCAACAAACGACAAACCAAATTCTTGAATTCCAAAAGATGACAGAAGCAAGCATTCAAAATTTGGCTACTCAAATTGGCCACATTGCATCTGCCTTGACTACATTGCAATCACAACAACTCCTTCAAGAGCATTGAGATTCACACATAGATACTCTTGACAATACTTCTTTATAATTTTGTTGGGAATAATATTGTTGATGAGCTTTGTGTTGAATTTTGAGATATTCAAGCTTTTCCTGATTCTGTCTATTGTACTTCATGTGTTGATTGTAATGGTTTTGCTTCGTGTGCAGCGTGTTCTGAAATTTCATCCTTTTTGGGGTATGAGGAGCAAAAAGTGCATGTGGAACATGAGACAAATGAGGTTGAGCATCATGCAAACATGCTACCCACGGAATGCATCCCCATAAAAGAATATGATCATGTCATGGTGGGTGATGCAAGAGATGAAGAATGTGTAAAAGAAGCACTGCATGTAGGAGCACATAAACCACTTCCCTCCTATTTTCAACCATCTGAAATGGAGATGCAACCACTTCTGCTTGAGGCAACCACTAAAGTTTTCATCGTTGATAAAGATTGGTTCAAGCAATTTGGTGAGAGATTCCCAGAGCAAGCATTGGAGAAGAAGCGCTTGAGCCACCATGAGACTTGCTGCACTACATTCTATAAGGCTATTTCTCCCCCTTTCTATTTTATTTTTCATGTCCTCTATGTGAATGAATTTGTTCTTATTCTTGATTTTAACATGTTCTAATGAGGACAATGTAGATTTCAAGTGTGGGGGAGATATATTATGTCTTGATGAGACTTGCTGCACTACATTCTATAAGGCTATTTCTCCGCCTTTCTATTTTATTTTTCATGTCTTCTATGTGAATGAATTTGTTCTTATTCTTGATTTTAACATGTTCTACATTGAGGACAATGTAGATTTCAAGTGTGGGGGAGATATATTATGTCTTGATGTTTTTAAATTGTGTTGTCCTAAACTTTGTTGGCATCTTTCTCTTTTGTTTTTTATGTTATTTTTCTATATTTTTAAAACGAAACGTAAAAAATTTTGTTGTTGCTTTCTGTTTTTATTTTGCTACTATGAATAAAATTATTTTTAATTTGTTGTTTTGATGTTTATTGTTGTTGTATTCATTTTTCTGTCTGCTATTTCTGTTTCTGTTTTTGCTCTTTTTAGTTTTATGTTCGCTGTTTCTGTTTTTCTACTGATGTTACTGTTTCTGTTTTTCACTGTTTGCTGTTTGGATTCTTTTCCCGCTGATTTTAGCGTTAGTTTTGTTGTTTTTAATGTATTTTTGCTTTTTGAAAAAGAAAAAAAAAATTAGAATAAATGGTTTTTGCTTTCCACTTGGAATTTTTAGAGTTGTGAGAGTTGTGAGTTTGAAACAATTGAAGTGAAAAGAGTCATGACATAAGTGATTGAATTGTCTTTCTTTTTTTTTTTTCTCTTTTTTGACAAGTTTGGTGATGACCATTTAATTGATAGATTGAGTTTGATAGAAGCATACCTTGTGAGATTTTGAGCATTTACATCTCTTCATTCTTGTGTGATCTTCATTCATGGATTTGGTTGCTCTAGAACTTGCTTTGATTCTTTTTGAAGCTACATTGTACATGCACATGTTAATATGATGAAGGCATTTTTGTTCTCTTTAGCCACTTAGCCAAATAGCCAACCTTGCATGTTTTTTCCTTTGATTAACCCCCTTAGGCCTTTTTGACCATTCTTTGTTTTTGAGCTCATTACAAGCCTAAGTGAAAAACCATGTTTCTACCTTACCTTAGGGATTGTGAAAACATTGGAGAAGTTTTTGAACAAGTGTGGGGGAAATTGATCTTTGTTACGCAAGTGTTGATGAAAAGAAAAGAAAAGAAAAGAAAGAAAGAAAGTGTATAGTTACCAAAAAAACAAAAAACAAAAACAAAACAAAAGAGAAAATAAAAAAAGTATCATAGATATGGTTACATTGAAAAAGAAAAAAAATATAGAAAAGGGAAAAAAAAAAAGAAAGGAAAAGAGAAATAAATTCAAGGGAAGGAAGGAAGTTGATATGAGAATTGCTTGATTTTGTGTGTATATGTTGATACATGAATTTTGATAATGTTCTTGCAATCTCTTTGGTCTTAACTTGTCACATCCCTTTTATTCCATTCCGTTACCTTGGCCACGTTGCAACCTTGGATAAAGTCCTTTTGGTTTTTGTGTGTATGTGCATGAGTGGTGGAGATTGAGAAGATTAGCAAGCTTATGGTAGTGCCAATTTCCATGGATTGAATTGAGTGAAACACTTGCCATCTAAACACTTGAGGGATTGAGAGTATGACTTGTGAGGTTCTATCATTCTTGATCTATGCTTTCAATGGAATTTGTCATTCTTGTTGGATGAAGAAGGAAAGAATTTGTTTCATGAGTGTTGTGATTTCTAGAATCATTGGTTGCTCTTCTTACTCACATTCTTGTACTCTTGAAAATCTTTTGGAAGTGAATCCTTGTTTGTTGTCCCTTGCCCCTTGCTTTTATTTATTTTGATTTTACTCGGGACGAGCAAAAGCTAAGTGTGGGGGAATTTGATAAACATAATTTTGACATTGTATTGAACCCTCATACTTACTGTTTTTAAAACATCATTTGAACTTAATTGATGGTTATTGGGTGCATTTCATGACTTTTGGCCGAAATTGGGCTTAATTGCATTTTTTAGCATAATTGGCATCCTGACATTGATTCTGTATTTAGAACATAACTTTGGTTGTAGATATTGGAAAATTGTGATTCTAATTTTTTAGGAAATATAAGGAAAATATTTACAACTTTCATGAAGAGTTCGAGGTCCAATTCGGATGATACAAGGGTCAGATCTTGGCTGAAATTGTGACCAGAGGTGTTGTTGCGGGAGTCTGGACAGAGAGCATTGTTTGGGCCATAACTTGGGCTGTAGAAGTCGGATTCACCTGAGACCAATACCATTTTGAAGAAGACACATTTAAAAAAGATCACTTAAGCAAATAATGTCGTTTTGATGGTTTATATTGCTTTGGAAAATGAGTCTAAGATCCTAGAGTAAATTGCGCCTAACTCAATCATTTGGGGCCAGATTTGAGCAAACTTGGCGGCCCCTTGAAGCTGGGCCAATGGGACACGTTTGGAATTATCTAGTTTGTTCATTTAGGGTGTTTTAAACTCAGAAACAGGGCACAAGACAGCAGCCACGAATTTGGAGAGTTTTCTCCACCTTCTTCTCCATTTCTAGGTTTTCTAGTTTTCTTTCTTTGTAATTTTCTTTTTCCTAGTTGTTCCTCCACATCTATGGAGGGCTAAACTCTCTTAATCAATCCTTGGGTGTAGACATTATTGAGGTTTGATTTATGAAACCTTGCTCTATTTGGTTTGTTCATGGTTGATTTCATTTTTCATTGTTTTTCCTCTCTTTCATTCTTGATTTTTTGTTTGTTTGCTTAAATGAATTGGAATCTTGAATGTATGTGTTAGTGGCTTCAATAACTCATTTTTAAAGAGGGAAAATCAGATTCGAGGTTATGTATTGAATATGTTTGATGAATTGCCTAGCTTGGTTAATTTTGGTTCTTAAGTTTAATCTTGGTTGGATGTTTGCGTAATTCATTTACCTTGATTAATCTTCATCCTAGAAGCGTTTCTAGTAGTGAAATTGTGGATTATGGTTAGGCGTACTGCTGTAATCCAAAACCAAGGATGAAATTAACTTGATGTTTGTTTGCGATTAAGGATTGATTAAACCTTGATATTTGTTTAACCCCTTGGATTGGTGTTTTTATGTAATTGTTTCCTATTTTAGTTAGTCTCCGTCTTGTTAATTTCCATGCTTATAAACTCCCCAACCTTTTAATTTTGTTGCTTATTTTGATTGAATTTCTGAGTTGGTCCTTTGAGAGATGATTCGGGTTGACACCCTTGCTGCAAGTAGGGTTATAATTCGGTTATATTAATTTTGGTGGGTTTGGCACTCGCCGCTTAGCTTAGAGTTGTTGTTGAGGGCTAAGTAGGATTTCTAGGCTTAAAATCCCTTTCTTAGGCTTGTATCTTGTGACTGTCTGAGCCGCAAGCATGGCTGTGCTCATTAGAGAGCACGACCGTGCTCATTGGGAGAGCCGTGTCTCACTGACGTTATGTTGAGCATGACCGTGCTCAACAGGCATTAAGTTGACACGCCCGTGCTCAACTAGGAGCACGACCGTGCTTGGGTCTGATGCCTTTAAATATAAAACAGTAACCGAGGGTTTTAGTTGTAAATCATATTTTGGCACAGTAGCCACTCTAGTGCGGCTACACCTGTTCTTTTCCCTGTTTCCTCTAAACTCAGTGCATCTTAGGAGTTTTGGAGACCTTTGGGAAGCCTTTGTTCATCTGTGCCAATCCATGTAGGTAACAGTTTCTTCCCCTTTGGTTTCCTTTTGTGTTATTTAGATTTGGAAACTAATTGGTTAACATTCTTGTTTGACCAAGGCTTGGAAGCTGACTGAGCCGCTTAAAGGAACACAATGGTTGTCGTTTGGTTTATCGTTTGGCGTCTTGCTATTAGGTTCTTCATACCAGGTATAGGGAGAAGGATAGTGTAATCATTAGGCAACGGGTAGCGTAAGATGAGGGGTTCCCATAGCCCCGTTGTTTGTTAATTGTTGTCAATGCCATGCTATAATTGGACTAATTGCTATTAATGTTATCTGACTATGAGTATGCCTGTTATGTATGCTTAATTGCTATAACTGCTCATTAGTTATTGGTATGTCTGTTGTATGCCTCTTGGTTATTGTGGTAAACTAGTTATGAGACTGTATGTCAATTACTGTATGATATGTTCTATCACATGAATTATGTTGTTGACGATGTGGATTGGATGAATGATGTGGCTTAAAGTTGAACAGTTAATAAGACCCATAATTGGCTAAATAGGATTCTTAATTAACATAACACCAATCCATGAAGAAAAGTTAGATAACTTAATTAAAGACTAATTAAGATGAAAAGAGAATAATAAGTTGGTTAAGCCAGTGCCCAATGGGTTGCCGCACGTTGATATGCGTTGGTGCTTTTTGGCCAAAGTGGCCTCGATGCTTTTTGGTCGAGGTGTTGATAAGTTGAACCTTTGTGCTTTTTGGCCAATGGGGCCGCGACTCATAAGGGTCAGAGTGTTGATGTTGATGTTGGTGATAATTCTTAGGTGCTTATTGGCCCAAGCAAATGAGGTGGTTGCCCTGTTTGTTGTTGTGTTCATGCATCACGCATTGAAGTTGTTAGTGGGGGAAGATCAATATAGGGGAGGTTATCCTAAAGTACGCGATCTGGCTATCCGCGGGTGCTTTACCCATGGTTTGGTGAACCCTGCGCCCCCGTGGTGGCGTATCCAAGGTATGGTGCGTCGACTATCCAAGGGGTTCACTCATAGTTTGGTGGACTGCCTGCATTGGTGCTTTTTGGCCAATGTGGATATGTAACTCCGAAGTTGCCTTCCTGAGATAGTTTGGATCCACATGCATAATGGAGTAGCGGAGTAGTGTTGTACCGCATGGCATATGTTGGTTGAAATAACATGTTGATGTGATTATTTTATGTTGATGTTATATGTTGTATATTGCTATGCTATGTGATGATGTATGTTCATCTTGCTTACTACTTCCATGCCGATGTGTTTACATGTTTTCTTACTCCCCGTTTTCTCTGTTTCTGTTGTTGGCTAGTATCTCTTTATGACTCTAGCTAGGATGTTTAGATGTTTTAGTGGTTTAGTTATTTTCAATTTTGTTTGTTTTCTGTGGATTTTATTCCGGAATGGTTATACCAGCTCTGTATGTGACATCGGGGTTGGGTTATGTTTTATGCCTATGTCTTATGTTTATTTTATTTTTAAAACTATGTTCTTTCCGTGCTGTGGCATTACAATGTGGTGCTTTCTATCCAGTTTTTATTTTATTGAAATAAATGCATGTTTTTATATTACCTCTTTTATGTAAATGTTTTATTTTAACATGTGGGGTAGGGGTGTCACACTCAAGCAACTGATTCTATATGCTGATGTGGCCACCACAGAATCCTGTCACACATCCCTAGTCTAATTAGGGATAATAGTCAGTCATCCAAGCCCATGAACATCAGTGCACGCCCTAGTCCCTTCTAGGGTGTCCATTCCTCAAATGAAACTATGTCCCCATCCCTGGTGGAGAATAGTCACACTGCTCAGCAAGGATTACGAGAGTATCACAGCAGTCTTCCTCAAACCTCATAGTGAGAGGGCACTCACCCGTAACATCCGGTATCCATAATCAGATACTCTGACCTCCTGTGTTCCACCCACACGGCTGTGATCAACACAATGCATCTATATGAGTCTTGCCAACTCGTATCAGGTCATAACCTAGTGCCTTAACCTTCCATCACAATCTCAGATCATATCTCAGATCACCTCATACGGCTCATCACGTATAAAATAATATTTTACTAGGCTAGGCATATCTAAATCATAATTCACACCCTTCCCAACATGCATCTCTCTGGAACAACATATATCATCGCCTACGATTCAACTAAGCATGTGGTAGCACTTATAGCATGTTATCAAATCCAGCATGTTACATATAATAAAATAATAATAAAAATTAAAATATTCCTAATTAACCAAATAGCATATATTAAGCATATTATCACAAACAACACACAGTAAGCAGCTCAATCGGCAAAATCATGCAACTTCGAATATCATAAATTTAACCCAACGACGATAAACATACAATCTCCATATCATCATTGGTACCACTAAGTAGTTCCCAATGTGATATTCACATTGTCAATTTCTCCCCCACTAGTAGGGTTTAGGTCGCCCTATGCCATTATCGTAAGATATACTGCTTAGCCATTTCCGACGATCGGTGGCTTCTTTCTTCCACATGAAATGTCTTAAGCTAGCTCTGGGACAACGAAACGAGCTCCTCTCACACTCCCTCAATAATGCCACGTGTTGTTCTACACCCTTCGGGGCTCCGAAAAATTCACCTGATTACATCATTGTGAAGCATATGTCACAAGTAACCCTAATATGAAAGCGGAATTCAAAACTGATAAACGAATAGAGAGAAAACCTCAATACCGTCACCGATGGCATTTCGCCATAAAAAGGACATAGGTTTACCTCAATCAAAGTAAATAAAGAAAGCTAGGGTTAAGAAGTAGATGTCGCCAGGAACTCGATGATGTATTCGATTTTTTGATTGGACGAACGAAACTATCAAAACTTTCCTCGGATGTTCTCCCTCTCTTCTCTCGGTTTCTGTTTGTTCTAAAGTATGGTAACTTAAGTTACCACACTGATTAGTGTATTTATTTATTTTTACAAGTTTTGCTGCCAGTGATCGAACGTTGTTTCACCCACGTTTGAGCTCTCTGGCGCTCGAGCGGCATTCTTCCCACGCTCGAGCGTCAACAGCTTCCAAGTGAAGCAAGCTCAACGGTGTGTGGTTCTCCTCCTAGTGACAAATGGTGTCACCACCTGCTTGAGCTGGCACGCTCAAGTGCTGTTCCGGCAATGTCTGAGACACCCCGATGTCCCATTTAAGTAAACCATATTTTATTTAAAACCTAATCATGTTACTAGCGTTAAGCGGTTATATAAAACAGCGCAGAAATAAAAAACTTAAATAACTATCAATCATACATACATCACATGTATATATATATAACATCATCAGCGTACATATAAAAAATACTATAGAGGGAATCCCATCAGTAGGATCCCAAATATACATACAAACTGGGAACTATAACAAAATACATCAAAAGTCTGAAAGAAAGATGCCTCACTAGCTCTCAACAACCAACCCCCTCTCAAAATACATCCAAAATCCTCACACACCTATACCCACCTACTGGATAGCACTGGCCTGTACTATCACATCCGACTACTGCTACCCTCACTGTCACCCTTGAGTCTGGAGAGTCCCACAACTCCGCTGCTGCTGCTAGAAGAGCTCCTCCAAGCAGGCCTCTGAAACACTCGGTGATAATCGAAGTTGTGCCGACATGATAATCGGGAAGACTCAGACCCTGCTGCTATAACATCTGGAAGCACAGGTACCTCCGAAACAAGCATATGATAAATGTCTGGTACAACCTGATCCTCCTCAGGAGCTGGTGCAATGATAGGCACTAGTGCGGATGCGGGTGCAGATGCTCGCTCTGGTGCTGGTGCCTCAACTGGTACGGGGATGGGAACTGGTACCACATCTGGTAACAGCGGCATCGGCTGTATCGGTGCATCTGGAAATCCGATCGGGAATGGGAAAGTTTGTCCCACTCTGAAAGTCCCCACCATCCCAAATGGGGCTCCATTCTCAATACTAGAAGTCACCGAAACAGGACCCGTATACACAGCAAACCGAGTGATTGGGTCCACTACCCACCCGTGCTCGTCTATAAACTCTAGCTCAAAGGTTCCCGCTAGTGGGAACCCCGTCAGCTGCGCCATCCAAGGATGATCCTAATGAGCCATGAATAACGGCACACAAAACAAGCATCACCACATATCTCGGTATATATATGTATATATATATATACACACAACCATCCTCGAAACATTATTTTCCTCTACCCTTCACCATGATGCAAATGCAATATGTATGATAACGTAGCTGCCACCAATCTGGATATACATATCTCAATCAATCAAACGACGCATCTCCAGAATCCCCGGTGCACATCCTCATCCGCGGTGAGAATGCCCATGCAAAGCAATGGCACCATAGTTGCACAACACACATCGGTGCACACCATGGTTCCCTCGTGAGGGTGCTCATGCAATGCATGAACCATAGCTGCAACTCAAATAATAATAATAATCTGGGACGGTCCTGTAAGTACTCTGAATCTCGGGAATACACCCCATACATATGAATAATGTCACCGACCATCTTTCGGGTCATCCCTTAGTGCCTTAACCTCTCATCACTATCTCATAGATAATCTCAACAATCATATATCATCAGTCTTATCATAATATCAAAATAAATATCTCGGTTAGGCACTTCTGAACACATGTATCATGTATCCCCCACATACATCTCCATAAATCATTATGTATCAACACTTAGAATTTTCTAAGCACAAAATGATCATCCAACATGTCATCATTTCCAATCATCTCCACATATTAAAATCATATATAAATAACTAAATAATCAAATAATCATAATCATTCCAGACAATCCAACATATATCACACAACACATCATGAACAGTCAACCAGACACACCATGCAACCTCAAATATAATATTTTAACCTAACGGCAATAAACCTTCAATTCCAATATCATCATTGATACCACTAGTTAGTCCCCAATGTGATATTGATATTGTCCGTTACTCGCTCCCTAGTAGGGTTTAGGTCGCCCTACGCCATTATTGAAATAAATGTCACTTCGCCATTTCCAACGTTAGATGGCTTCTTTCCCTCACCAGAGATGTCTTACGATAACTTGAGCGTCACGAAACAAACCCTCCTTGACTCCTCTCAGTTTTGCCACGCACAGAACAAGGGTCCCCGGGCCTCCGAAAATTCACCTGAACACCACATTAAGAAGTGTGCGTTACAGGGAACCCTAAGATGAAGTCAGAATTGAAAACAGATAATATAAATGAAAGATAAGCCGAATATTGTCACCGACGACATTTCAACATAAAAAGGGTAAGAATTACCTTCACTTAGAGAGAAAAGGAAGATAGAATGATGAAGATGACGTTGCCACGATCACAATGACGTACTCGGACTCGCGTCGAGACGATCGATCGAGTCGGGAACTCTATCGGAAGACCTCTCACTATAAGTTCCTCTCTTCCTCTCTCTAACACTCCTTTCTGCTCTCCTCTGCATTTTGTCTTCTATTTTTCATTTTATGACTTCAGTCACTTAAGTCCTTTTATTTTTGTAACTTTACGCACCAACATTTGAGTGCTGGAAAGGCAGCGCTCCAACGCTTGAGCGTTGGATCCTCCAACGCTTGAGCGTTGGATCCTCCACGCTTGAGAGTTAGAGGTAGGAAGCGCCACCGCCCATGCAACCAATCAGGTGATGCCACGTGGGCCATCTTGTGACATGTGGAGTCAATGCCAGAGCTGGTCTGGTTGACCTCAACGCTTGAGCGTTGGGTTTCCCACGCTTGAGCTTTGACCGTTGACCAGGAAACCTAGTTCCACGTTTCATTGCGTTCCTAGTCCATTCGAAGTCCGATTGATTCCAAATTTGAGATATAGGCTCATCAAGACCTAATAAGCAACCTCAAACCCTAAAAAATGCCTAATCTCTTTCTTATCTCCAAATTTATTATTTTCACACTTAAGCCTTTTAAATGATATACGGGAAACCTTAGGATATGCTCACGTTCAATTTCACACCAGAGGTTTGCGTACTTTCCATGCAATGGTTCCTAGACCTTAAACCACATATTACACACCTAATCCAAGTCCTAAAACTAATCATCATACGTAAAAATAAAATTACAAAAGAACGGCTGTTACATTTCTAACACCCTTAAAAGAAATTATGTCCTCGGAATTTATGTACCTGAAAACAAGTGTGGATACTGCTGCTGCATGCCTGCCTCATGCTTCCAAGTAGCATCTCCAGTAATGTCATCACAGATGACCTTAACCAAAGGGATCTGTTTACCACGGAGTTCTTTAATCCTTCTATCTACAATCTTAACCGGTAAGGCCTCATATTCTAGATTCTCTCGGAGTTGTATGGACTCAGGCTCAATTACATGAGAAGGATCTGGATAATATTTTCTTAACTGAGAGACATGAAAGACGTCTTGAAGGTTAGAAAGGTTTGGTGGTAAGGCTATATGGTAAGCTACTGGACCAATCCGTCGAAGAATCTGAAAAGGTCCAATGAATCAGGGAGTAAGCTTTCTAGACTTTATAGCTCTGCCAATTCCAGTCTTCGGAGTGACTCTCAAGAACACGTGATCACCTTCCTGGAATTCTAGGGGTCTCCTCCTCTTTTCACTGTAGCTTCTCTGCCCATCCTGTGCTTCCTTCATTTTCTCTCTTATCTTCCTGACTTGTTACGTTGTCTGCTATACCACATCGGGACTCAACACTTGACTCTCACCAGTCTCATACCAACATAATGGAGTCCTACACTTTCTGCCATATAATGCCCCGTACGGTGCCATCCCGATACTGATATGGAAACTGTTGTTATAACTGAACTCAATCAATGGTAGGAACTCATCCCAACTGCCTATATGTTCCAACACACTGGCTCTCAAGAGATCCTCCAGTGACTGAATCGTTCTCTCTGACTATCCATCCGTTTGAGGATGATAAGCAGAACTCATCCTCAACTTTGTCCCCAAAGCCAATTGTGTAGCTGCCTCCAGAATCCAGATGTGAATCTAGGACCTCGGTCGGAGACAATACTTGACAGCACTCCATGCAACCTCACAACTTCCTTGATATAGATCTGGGTAAATTATAACTCTCACCAATAGGTAAGAAGTGAGCACACTTCATTAACCAATCAGGTGATGCCACATGGGCCATCTTGTGACACGTGGAGTCAACGCCAGAGCTAGTCTGGTTGACCTCAGTGCTTGAGCGTTGGGTATGCCATGCTTGAGCATTAACAGTTGACCAGGAAATCTACTTCCGTGTTTCGTTGCATTTCGAGTCCGTTCAACATCCGATTGATTCCAAATTTGAGATATATGTTAATGAAGACCTAATAAACAACCTCAAACCCTCAAAAATGAATAATCTCTTTCTTAACTCCAAATTTATTATTTTCACACTTAAGCCTTTTAAATGATATATGGGAAACCTTAGGATATGCTCATGTTCAATTTCACACCAGAGGGGGTTGCGTACTTTCCATGCAAAGGTTCATAGACCTTAAACCACATATTACACACCTAATCCAAGTCCTAAACCTAGTCATCATACGTAAAAACCAAATTACAAAAGAACGGATGTTACAATGTCCAAGCGCCCAGTCCACGCTCAAGCGCAGATCCAGCCACGCTCAAAGCGTGAACTATCATATAAAAACCCTAGTTTTCATGTTCTATTTAATTCGAATCCGATCGCTGATGTACTTTTCAAACAAGGTTCTATACATCAAAGCATACATCTTAGACATATAAACAAGGTCTTAAAAACACGGATGTTACATTTCTACCCCCCTTAAAAGAAATTTTGTCCTAAAAATTTATGTACCTCAAAAGATGTGGATATTGTTGCTATATGTCTGCATCACGCTCCCAAGTAGCATCTCCTGTAGTCTCATCCCAAATGACCTTGACCAAAGGAATCTATCTATCGCGAAGCTCCTTAATCCTTCTATCTGCGATCCTGACTGGTAAAGCCTCATATTCTAGATTTTCTCGGAGTTGTATAGACTCAGGCTCATGTACATGCGAAGGATCAGGATAATACTTTCGCAACTGGGAGACGTGAAAGACGTCATGAAGATTAGAAAGGTTAGGTGGTAAGGCAACATGGTAGGATACTGGACCAACCCGTCGAAGAATCAGGAAAGGTCTAATGAATCTAGGAGTAAGCTTTCTAGACTTGATAGCTCTGCCAATTCCAGTCTTCGGAGTGACTCTAAAAAACACATGATCACCCTCCTGGAACTCTAAGGGTCTCCTCCTCTTGTTACTGTAGCTCCTTTGCCTATCTTGCGCTTCCTTCATCTTTTCCCTTATCTTCTTAACCTATTCTGTCGTCTGCTGTACCACATCAGGACCCTTGGCTCTCACCAGTCTCATACCAACATAATGGGCTCCTACACTTTCTGCAATATAAAGCTTCGTATGGTGCCATTCCGATACTGTTGTGGAAACTGTTATTGTATGTGAACTCAATCAAAGGCAAGAACTTGTCCCAACTACTAGTGTGCTCCAACACACAGGCTCTCAAGAGATCCTCCAATAACTGAATCGTCCTCTCCGACTGACCATTGGTCTGGGGATGATAAGAAGAACTCATTCTTAACTTCATCCCTAAAGCACTATGCAACTGTCTCCAAAATCTAGATGTAAATCTAGGATCTTGATCGGAGACAATGCTCGACGGTACACCATGCAATCTGATAACTTCTCTGATGTAGATCTGGGTCAACCTCTCCAAACTGTAACTCTCACCAATAGGTAAGAAGTGGGCACACTTCGTCAACCTATCGATGATAACCCAAATCGCATCATGCCTCTTCGGAGTTCGTGGTAATCCAACCACAAAATCCATAGCTATACTATCCTATTTCCACTCTAGGATATCCAATGACTACAACAAGCCAGCAGGTTTCTGATGCTCTAACTTAGCCTACAGACATACCAGGCAAGATAAAACATACTCTACCACTTCCTTCTTCGTCCTCGGCCACCAAAACATCTTCAAATCCTGAATCATCTTCATGGCTCTGGGTTGAAAACTTAACTTACTCTTGTGTGCCTCCTCCAAGATCATCTTCCTAAGCCCTATATCTTCTGGCACACATATCCAATCTATATCCTCTGGCACACAATTCCATCTCCTTAATCATCATTGCGGATACATGCAAAGATTTCCTACTTAAAGCATCCGCTACGACATTTGCCTTTCCAGGATGGTACTGTAGGTAAAACTCATAATCCTTAATAAATTCCATCCATCTCCATTGTCTCATATTCAACACCCTCTGATCGAACAGACACTTCAAACTCTTATGATCACTATAAACATTAAACTTAGCTCCATACAAATAGTGTCGCCATATTGCGACACCCCTTCTTGGGTTATCACATAGTTACCCAAATGCGAAAAATAAAATTATAATTCGCTGGTTACTTTCGGAAAATAATGTTTTCTAACACTTTTCGTAATACAAAAATAGTGATAAAAAATTTTCTTTACTTCGACATACATAACCGTGTCACAAATATATAACCGTATATTTATATATAGAAAGCATCATCCAACTATACTGCAACCTATTATTTTCACATCTAGTCCTTTATCAATATAGGTCCTTTAGGGAAAGAAACAACGTAAGATATCATTATACATTATTGGAAACAGAAAATGTCTTACTTCAAAATAATGGCTCTCTAAAGCCAAACATAAAGATTTTTCCTCTTAGAAAGATTATAAACCAACTTAATGCCCTAATTGAGCTGGTCACTCTATACGACACCTACTAAGAAGACTCCAGTGGTCATTCTTAAAATCCATGGTCGCTTTAAAGGTCAGGCCTAAATGTAACATCCATTATTTTATGTGTGGTTTATGTATGATGATTAGGTTTAGGACTTGAATTACATTTTGAGATGTGGTATGAGGCATAGAGACCTTTGCATGTTAAGTACGCAGCTTTTCCGTGTGAGTTTGAACGTAGAGACCAATTAGGGTTTCCCGGTTAGTGTCTTTTAGATATTTGAGGGTGGAACAATAAATTTGGAGTTAGAGATTAGATTAGGCATTTTTGATGGTTGGAGATTGTTTATTAGGTCCTAATGAGCCTATATCTCAAATTTGGGATCAATCGGACGTCGAACGAGTTCAGAACGCGACAAAATGCGCGAACATGTGTTGTTGCCCAGAAGCCAGCGCTGAGCGCTGGACTCCTAGCGCTGAGCGCCCAACGGGCAGACATGCACACTGACGCGTGGTGCTGATGTGTCACGCAAACAAGGGCCTCTGGTCAAACCCAGTGCTGAGTGTTGGGTATTAGGCGCTGAGTGCCCAGGCCATCCGTGGAGCAAAATAAAAGAGGCTCCAATGCCTCATTTGGACCATTTCTTCTGGTGTCTTTCAGAGCAAAACCAGAGAGGGTTAGAGAGGAAAAACAGAGAGCAAGGCAGAGAGAAAAATAGAGAGAAAGACAAAGAGAAAGGAGGAAGAAGACAACATCAACCTCAACCCTCCATTGCTGAACTTGAAGTTCTAGGTGAGGCAGCCTCTGTTTTCTTTCCATCATTGTTTCGTTCACCGTTAGATTATTTGCTCAAATTTTAGAGGCAGGTTCGTCGTGACTAAGGGTGTTGCTTATCCAACCGTTGAATTTTCTTCAGGTCTTCTAGAATTCGAGTTATTCAACTCAGAAGCAAGGAGGAAAGCCAACCCGAGTAGCCCCTGACCAGCCACATTGGGAGGCTCGATGCAGACAAGTTCACCGTTGGATCATGTTGAAATTTTTAGAGAAGGTAAAGGAGGTGTAGTTCTATTAACTGAACCGTTGAATTTCTGAATAGAGGTCTAGATTGTATTTTTCGAAGCCAAAACAGAGGCGGGTTTAACAAAACTGTTGGCAAATTTTCAGTTCCTAAGTTGGGTTTTCAAACTTTGCCATTAGGTGAAATTTTGGAGGATCAGGGGCCTCGGCTGAAGTGAGACAGAGTTGTGAGAAGTCGGGAAGGAGTCGTCTCGCTTCATTTTCGTAGCCAAACGTTTTTCAAGTGGGGGAAAGAAACCATTTAAAGTCGGAAACGGCGCAGTTACATTTAGTTCGATAATGGCGTAGGGTGACCTAAACCCTACACGGGAGCGAGTAACGGACAATGTCCATGTCACATTGGGGACTACTTAGTGGTACCAATGATGATATTGAAATTGTGCGTTTATCGTCATTACGATAAAAATATATTATTTTATTATTTTATGACTGGCTATTGTGACTGCTTGGATTGATTACGTTATTATGATGATTGATGACTGATAATGAGTGTTGATATTTATTATTATTATTATTATTATTATTATTATTATTATTATTATTATTATTATTATTATTATTATATTGGAAATGATGCCATGATTAATATAATGATTTGATGACATGATGTTATGATGATGTGAGTGTAATGATTATGAGTAGAGATTGAGTAAGTGATGAGATATGATGAGTCATGATGATGTATTGGGGAAATCATACTTTATGTGTTAGTAGTGCCTAACCGAGACGATTGATATAATATGTTGATGAGATTTTATTGAGGTTATTTATGAGGTGATGATGAGCGGTTAGGGCACTAGGGGGTGACCTGAAACATGGTCTGTGATATGTGGACCTGAAACATGGTTGTTGGGGTCTATTCCTCGGAGGGAGAATTACCGGGGTCTAGGCTAATAGCGAACCGTCCCAGACTTGATTTCATTTTAGTTGCAGCTATAGTTCATGCGTTGCATGAGCACCCTGGCCGGGGTCCAGAGGTGTGCACCGGATTGTGTAGCTATAGTGCCATTGCTTTGCATGGGCACCCTCCATCCGTGGACGAGGGTGTGCGCCGGGGCCTCTGGGACGTGTCGATTGTTGTGATATCCGGATATGGCCGACTACCTGAAGAGATTCATACAGCATTTGCATTGCATCATGATGGGGGTAGAGGAAAGACCCTAGATGTGGATTGAGGATGTTTGTGTTATATATTTATATATATTATGTTTTGGGAGACGAATGTTTATCTTGCTGTTATAGAATTAAATGTCGCTAAACCCTTTCCACGTTTGATGTTATATGGCTTCTTATCCCTTTTTCTTTTGTTGTATGTTCGTGCATATATGTTTTGTATATCAGATCCAGATCGTGTAGATGGCGCACTGGGATCATCCGTGGATGACTCAGGACCCGGGGTTCCCCCTCTCGGGGACCTTTGAGGTTGAGTGCTTAGATCCGCACGGGTGGCTAGTGGACCCAGTCGCTCGTTTTGCGGTATATATAGGTCCCGCATCCATCACTACGGGGCTCGGGCAGGGAGCGCCCATTGGATTTGTTGGTACCTTTCGTTTTGGCACGACCTTCCCATTTCCGATTGGATAGCCTGATGGACATGTACCACCGATGCCGCCTATGTTTGGGATGGCCCCAGTACCCTTCATGGTACCTTTTGATGCTCTGGTACCAAGACCCATACCTGCACCTGCACCGGCACCCGAACCTGGACTTGCCCCAGTTCCGGAGGGGGTGGATCTCACAGATCTAGTCTATGACCCATTGCCCGTTCCTGAGGCCCCAGCACCACCTGAGATTAGGGCCACCAGATCAGAGTCCTCCCAGTATCCTCCCGACAACTATCATCCCGAGATGCCAGGGAGTACCGACGGTTGTTTCAGAGATCCGCCACAGATAGGAGATCTTCTAGTGGCAATGGAGGCGAGGCGGGCCCGTCGAGACCTCAGGGTTACACCAGGGGTAGTAGTCCGTGATAGTCTAGGCCAGGGCTATTCACGTAGGTGCATGTGTGAGGCTTTATTGTATTTTGAGAGGGGACTGGGTGTTGAGAGTTAGGGAGGCATCTTCCTTTTTTATCTTTTGATGTATTTCCTTTATGTTATATATCACCGTTTTGTATATATATCGGGATCCTACTGATGGGAATTCCTTGATAGTTATGTATCAGGAGATGATGTATATATATTTGTATATATATGATGTATGTATGTGGATGTACCTGTATGTTGGCTATTTATATTTTAAGTTTTAATTTTTCCACTGTTGTTATTTAACCGCTTAACGCTAATAACACGATTAGGTTCTAAATATTTTGGGTTTTTCTTTAATGGGACGTCGGGGCGTCTCATTTGGTGGTATCAGAGCAGTTCGGTTCTGAAACGGACTGTGAGGATTGTAATTAGGGTGAACTGGCCATTTAGTTGGATCCACATCGGATACCGGCTATGCTTAGAAGTTGGGTAGTGAGTCCGACGCGACATCTTTATGACATATAGTATTTATATTCCAGTTTTATGTAGTATTATATGTCATATTGATGTGAGCTAATGATTTCTTTTGACAGGATCATGGCTCGAGGCAGAGGTAGAGGACGTGGGAGATGTGGTGGTGGTAGAGCTATCGAGGGTGTTGAGGATGACCATCAGCCAGCAGCAGGAGTAGGTGGTGGAGGGGAGTCATCCGAGACTCTCCAGACTATCCGTGAGTTAGCATCCGTTCTGTTGCAGCAGGCGCAGCAGAACACTCAGAGGATGCAGAGAGAGGCAGAGATACAGGACCAACATGATAGGAGGAGAGCTGCTGAGGCTGAGGATGCGGGTTTGGCTACCTTTCTGAAAGGTAAGCCACCACAGTTAGGAGGAGAGTATGACCCAGAGCGGGCTGAGTGGTGGATACAGGAGCTGGAGAAGATCTTTGACACCATGAGATGTAGAGATAACAGGAAGGTGACTTATGCCGCCTTCATGCTGACTGGGGGAGCCGAGTCATGGTGGAGAGGCAAGAGGAGGTTGCTTGAGACTGAGGGCGGGATGATCAGTCGGGAGCTGTTCAGAGAATGTTTCTTCGAGAAGTACTTTCCGCGGTTAGTCAGATGCGAGAAGGAGAGAGAGTTCATGAGTCTCCAGTAGGGAGACAGGTCTGTGGGTGACTATGCGGCCAGATTTGAGGCCCTGATTCAGTTTTCTGAGTTCTACCAGAGATTTCCAGATGAGGATTGGATGTGCCGGAGATTTGAGGAGGGTTTACGGCACGAGCTGAGGAGGGCTATAGTGCCCTTGGATATTTTGAGCTTCCCAGAGCTAGTAGAGAGGTGTAGTGCCATTGAGAGCATGGACCAGAGGCAGGCTGCGGAGCAGAGACAGCAGCACAGTGAGGGTCCTACCAGAGCAGGCCATCAGAGGAGAGGGGATAGAGATTCTCAGTGGAGGAGAGGACCATATACTAGACCCGGGCAGAGTACTCATGTAGATACACCATCAGCACCAGCGAGCAGAGAGGGCCAGCAGCAGAGAGGCCCAGTATGTTTCAGATGCAGAGGTCCGCATTACATCAGAGATTGTATGGATAGATCGGGTTGCTTCGTCTGTGGCAAACCCAGTCACCTTGCTAGGGATTGCCGACAGAGAGCAGGGCAGCATCAGCCAGCTGCCGGTAGAGGAGCCAGTAGTTCTAGAGGTGGATCTGGGAGAGGAGTTCTAGCGACAGGACAACAGACCGCCAGACCTCAGGCCACGGGGAGGGTGTTTACGGTGAGAGGATCTGAGTCCTCTCAGTCTGCAGATCTTATTCAAGGTATGTGTTTACTATCTGGCAGACTCTCGCGTGTGTTGTTTGACTCAGGCGCTACGCATTCGTTTGTTTCACATAAGTGTGTAGATCATTTACTTTTGCCCGTTTCTCGATTACCATATACTTTGATAGTATCTACCCCTACCAGTGATCCTTTGATCACTATGTCCGTTTGCCTACAGTGTCCTATAGTGGTTGAAAATAGAAAATTCCTTATAGATCTTATCTGTTTGCCTATTGAACAGATAGATGTTATCCTTGGTATGGATTGGCTTTCGGCCAACCATGTAGTGTTAAACTGTGCCCAAAAGACCCTATATTTTCTTGAGCCTTCTAGCATAGTATCTGCCAATGAAGGAGCAACTATGAAGAGTGATGATTCTCAGCAGTACGTGATGCTTTTCTCTTTGGAAGCTAAGGAGATTCCAAGTATAGATTCTATGCCTATCGTGAGAGAGTTTCCCGAGGTTTTCCCTCCTGATGTTCCAGGTTTGCCACCAGAGAGGGAGGTTGAATTCACTATAGATCTCATACCAGGGACAGGACCTATATCAGTAGCTCCTTATCGGATGTCACCCGTGGAGTTGGCAGAGTTAAAGAAACAACTTGATGATATGATGAAAAAGGAATTCATCAAGCCGAGTGTATCACCCTGGGGAGCACCAGTTTTGTTTGTGAAGAAAAAGGATGGAAGTGCTAGGTTGTGTACGGATGATAGGCAGTTAAACAAGGTTACAATCAAGAACAAATATCCGCTGCCTACGATAGATGATCTGATGGATCAGTTGAAGGGAGCTTCGGTGTTTTCTAAGATAGATTTAAGATTATGATACCATCAGATTAGGGTAAAGAAGGAGGATATACCTAAGACCGCTTTCAGGACGAGGTATGGACACTATGAGTATCTAGTTATGCCTTTTGGTGTAACTAATGCCCCAGCAGTGTTCATGGATTACATGAACAGGATCTTTAGACCGTTCCTCGATAAGTTTGTAGTGGTGTTCATAGATGATATTCTTATCTATTCCCGTAGCCGGGAAGAGCACGAGGAGCATCTGAGAGTGGTGTTGCAGGTGTTGAGAGATAGGCAGTTGTATGCTAAGCTATCAAAGTGCGAATTTTGGTTAGAGGAAGTGCAGTTCCTAGGTCATATAATCAATAAAGAAGGGATAGCTGTGGATCCAGTTAAGGTAGAGGCAGTGATTAAGTGGGAGAGGCCTAAGTCAGTAAGTGAGGTGAGAAGTTTTCTAGGTTTAGCCGGGTATTACAGGAGGTTTATCGAGGATTTCTCCAAGATTGCGTTGCCTATGACGCAGTTAACGAGGAAAGGCACGGCGTTTGTTTGGACAGAAAGATGTGAGGAGAGCTTTCAAAAGCTAAAGGAGAAGTTGACTACATCTCCCGTGCTGACATTACCAGATCCATTAGGACAGTTTGACGTGTACTGTGATGCGTCATATCAAGGTTTGGGTTTGTTTTGATGCAAGAGGGAAGAGTGGTGGCTTATGCTTCCCGACAGTTGAGGGTTCATGAAAGAAATTACCCAACCCATGATCTGGAGTTGGCAGCCATAGTGTTCGCATTGGAGATATGGTGACACTATCTCTATGGAGCCAAGTTCAATGTGTTCAGCGATCACAAGAGTTTAAAGTATCTGTTTGATCAGAAGGAGCTGAACATGAGGCAGCGTAGATGGATGGAATTTATTAAGGATTATGAGTTTGATCTTCAATACCATCCAGGGAAGGCTAATGTTGTGGCGGATGCACTAAGTCGGAAATCTTTGCACGTATCCGCGATGATGGTGAAAGAGATGGAATTGCTATAACAGTTTAGAGATATGAACCTAGGTATGGATTTGACTGAGGATAGAATATGCTTGGGCATGATCACCATCAGTAGTGAGTTTTTGAGAGACCTTAGGATTAAGCAAGGTTCGGATGAATATCTGCAAGAGGTAAGGCGAGGCATAGATGAGGGGAAAGTTTCAGAGTTTAGGAAAGGATCCGATGGTATGTTGAGGTTTAGAGATCGGATATGTGTGCCCGAGGACTTAGAGATTAGGAAGATGATCTTAGAGGAGGCACATAAGAGTAAGCTGAGTTTCCACCCGGGAGCCACCAAGATGTATCAAGATTTGAAGAAGATGTTTTGGTGGCCCAAGATGAAAAAGGAGGTGGCAGAGTATGTTCTATCATGTTTGGTGTGCCAGAAAGCTAAGATAGAGCATCAAAAGCCAGCAGGGTTGCTATAGTCTTTGGATATCCCAGAATGGAAATGGGATAGTATAGCAATGGACTTTGTGGTTGGATTACCACGAACTCCGAAGAGGTTTGATGCGATTTGGATTATCATTGATAGGTTGACGAAGTGTGCTCACTTCTTACCTATTGGTGAGAGTTATAGTCTTGAGAAGTTGACCCAGATCTACATCAAGGAAGTAGTGAGGTTTCACGATGTACCGTCGAGTATTGTCTCCGACCGGGATCCTAGATTTACATCTAGATTTTGGAGGCGGTTACACAATGCTTTGGGAACCAAGTTGAGGATGAGTTCAGCTTATCATCCTCAGACGGATGGGTAGTCAGAGAGAACAATTCAATCATTGGAGGATCTTTTAAGAGCATGTGTGTCAGAACATGTTGGCAGCTGGGATGAATTCCTACCTTTGATTGAGTTCACATACAATAACAGTTTCCACAGTAGTATCGGAATGGCACTGTATGAGGCTCTCTATGGGAGAAAATGCAGAACTCCGTTGTGTTGGTATGAGACTGGTGAGAGCCAAGTGTTGGGTCCCGATGTGGTACAGCAAACGACGGAGCAAGTCAGGAAGATAAGAGAGAAAATGAAGGAAGCGTAGGATAGGCAGAGGAGCTACAGTAATAAAAGGAGGAGACCCTTAGAGTTCCAAGAAGGTGATCACGTGTTCTTGAGAGTCACTCCGAAGACCGGAATTGGCAGAGCTATAAAGTCTAGAAAGCTTACTCCCCGATTCATTGGACCATTTCAGATTCTTCGACGAATTGGTCCAGTAGCCTACCAGATAGCCTTACCCCCTTACCTTTCCAACTTTCACGATGTCTTTCATGTTTCCCAATTGAGAAAATATTTCCCCGATCCTTCTCATGTAATTGAGCCAGAGTCAATACAACTCCGAGAGAATCTAGAATATGAGGCTCTACCGTCTAAGATTGCAGATAGAAGGATTAAAGAACTCCGTGGTAAACAGATTCCCTTGGTCAAGGAAATCTAGGATAGTGTTACCGGAGATGCTACTTGGGAGCGTGAGGCAGATATGCAGCAGCAGTACCCGCATTTGTTCTCAGGTATATAATTCCGGGGACGGAATTTCTTTTAAGGGGGGTAGAAATGTAACATCCATTATTTTATGTGTGGTTTACGTATGGTGATTAGGTTTAGGACTTGAATTACATTTTTGAGATGTGGTATGAGGCATAGAGACCTTTGCATGTTAAGTACGCAGCTTTTCTGTGTGAGTTTGAACGTAGAGACCAATTAGGGTTTCCCGGTTAGTGTCTTTTAGATATTTGAGGGTGGAACAATAAATTTGGAGTTAGAGATGAGATTAGGCATTTTTTATGGTTGGATATTTTTTATTAGGTCCTAATGAGCCTATATCTCAAATTTGGGATCAATCGGAAGTCGAACCAGTTCAGAACGCGACAAAATGAGCGAACATGTGTTGCTGCCTAGAAGCCAGCGCTGAGCGCTGGACTCCTAGCGCTGAGCGCCCAACGGGCAGACATGCACACTGACGCGTGGTGCTGATGTGTCACGCAAACAAGGGCCTCTGGTCAAAGCGCTGGGTATCAGGCGCTGATCGCCCAAGCCATCCGTGGAGCAAAATAAAAGAGGCTCCAATGCCTCATTTGGACCATTTCTTCTGGTGTCTTTCAGAGCAAAACCAGAGAGGGTTAGAGAGGAAAAACAGAGAGCAAGGCAGAGAGAAAAATAGAGAGAAAGACAAAGAGAAAGGAGGAAGAAGACAACTTCAACCTCAACCCTCCATTGCTGAACTTGAAGTTCTAGGTGAGGTAGCCTCTGTTTTCTTTCCATCATTGTTTCGTTCACCGTTAGATTTTGTTCAAATTTTATAGGAAGGTTCGTGACTAAGGGTGTTGCTTATCCAACCGTTGAATTTTCTTCAGGTCTTCTAGAATTCGAGTTATTCAACTCAGAAGCAAGGAGGAAAGCCAACCCGAGTAGCCCCTGACCAGCCACATTGGGAGGCTCGATGCAGACAAGTTCACCGTTGGATCGTGTTGAAATTTTTATACTAGGTAAATGAGGTGTAGTTATTTTAACTGAACCGTTGAATTTTCGAATAGAGGTCTATATTGTATTTTTCGAAGCCAAAACAGAGGCGGGTTTAACAAAACTGTTGGCAGATTTTGAGTTCCTAAGTTGGGTTTTCAAACTTTGCCTTCAGGTGAAATTTTGGAGGATCGGGGGCCTTAGCTGAAGTGAGACAGAGTCGTGAGAAGTCGGGAAGGAGTCGTCTCGCTTCGTTTTTTGTAGCCATACGTTTTTCAGGTGGGGGAAAGAAACCATTTAACGTCCGAAACGGCGCAGTTACATTTAGTTCGATAATGGCGTAGGGCGACCTAAACCCTACTCGAGAGCGAGTAACAGACAATGTCCATGTCACATTGGGGACTACTTAGTGGTACCAAAGAAGATATTGAAATTGTGCGTTTATCGTCATTACGATAAAAATATTTTATTTTATTATTTTATGACTGGCTGTTGTGACTGCTTGGATTGATTGCGTTATTATGATGATTGATAACTAATTATGAGTGTTGGTATTTCTTATTAAAATTATTATTATTATTATTATTATTATTATTATTATTATTATATTGGAAATGATGCCATGATTAATATGATGATTTGATGACATGATGTTATGATGATGTGAGTGTAGTGATTATGAGTAGAGATTGAGTAAGTGATGATATATGATGAGTCATTATGATGTATTGGGGAAATAATACTTTATGTGTTAGTAGTGCCTAACCGAGATGATTGATGTAATATGATGATGAGATTTTATTGAGGTTATTAATGAGGTGATGATGAGCGGTTAGGGCACTAGGGGGTGACCTGAAACATGGTCTGTGATATGTGGACCTGAAACATGGTCGTTATGTGGACCTTGACCATGGTCATTATTTCATTTTAGTTGCAGCTATAGTTCATGCGTTGCATGAGCACCCTGGTCGGGGTCCAGAGGTGTGCACCGGATTGTGTAGCTATAGTGCCATTGCTTTGCATGGGCACCCACCATCCGCGGACGAGGGTGTGCGTCGGCGCCTCTGGGACGTGTCGATTATTGTGATATCCGGATATGGCCGACTACCTGAGGAGATTCATACAGTATTTGCATTGCATCATGATGGGGGTAGAGGAAAGACCCTAGATATGGATTGAGGATGTTTGTGTTATATATTTATATATATTATGTTTTGGGAGACGAATGTTTATCTTGCTGTTATAGAATTAAATGTCGCTCCTTTCCACGTTTGATGTTATATGGCTTCTTATCCCTTTTTCTTTTGTTGTATGTTCGTGCATATATGTGAGTGCTTAGATCCGCATGGGTGGCTAGTGGACCCAGTCGCTCGTTTTGCGGTATATATAGGTCCCGCGTCCATCACTACGGGGCTCGGGCAGGGAGCGCCCATTGGATTTGTTGGTACCTTTCGTTTTGGCACGACCTTCCCGTTTTCGATAGGACAGCCTGATGGACATGTATTGATGCTCTAGTACCAGGACCCATACCTTCACCTGCACCGGCACCAGACTGGACTTGCCCCAGTTCCGGAGGGGGTGGATCCCGCAGATCCAGTCTATGACCCATTGCCCGTTCCTGAGGCCCCAGCACCACCTGAGATTAGGGCCACCGGATCAGAGTCCTCCCGAGTATCCTCCCGACGACTATCATCCCAAGATGCCCGGGAGTACCGACGGTTGTTTTAGAGATCCTCCACAGATAGGAGATCTTCTAGTGGCAGTGGAGGCGAGGCGGGCCCGTCGAGACCTTAGGGTTACACCAGGGGTAGTAGTCCGTGATAGTCTAGGCCAGGGCTATTCACGTAGGTGCATGTGTGAGGCTTTTCATGTATTTTGAGAGGGGACTGGGTGTTGAGAGTTAGCGAGGCATCTTCCCTTTTTATCTTTTGATGTATTTCCTTTATGTTATGTATCACCGTTTTGTATATATATCGGGATCCTACTGATGGGAATTCCTTGACAGTTATGTATCAGGAGATGATGTATATATATTTGTATATATATGATGTATGTATGTGGATGTACCTGTATGTTGGCAATTTATATTTTAAGTTTTAATTTTTCCGTTGTTGTTATTTAACCGCTTAACGCTAATAACACGATTAGGTTCTAAATATTTTGGGTTTTTCTTTAATGGGACGTCGGGGCGTCTCACTAAAGATCCTCGATTGCGCCAGGGGCATCTCCAGGTCCACCTAACTCAGATAGAATATATTCCACAAGTAGAGAGGTCAACAAGAAAATATGCAAGAGTGAGAAACCAATATATGGATTTAACACGACAACTACATGCCCGACACAAAAGAAAACAGATAAACATATACATGGTCATAACATCATAAACATTCATATCAAAGTAAATAATTCATCCATGAGTTTCATACCCCAAACGTCATCATTTGAAAACTATACATGAACACTTCATATACCTCATCTAAATCATACTTAATCTCCGGAGCTTCAAACACCAAATAAATGAGCTAATAAGGCTCGATTGCCAAATAAGGAATGCCTTCTTGAATACCTTTCCATTAAGATATCCAGGTTCACCTTCTGGAATACCTTGTCTACTAAGATACCCAGATTCGCCTTCGCCTTCTTGAATACCTTACCCTTTAAGCTATTCAGATTCGACTTCTTGAATACTTTATCTACTAAGATACCCAGATTCGCCTTCGCCTTCACCTTCTTGAATACCTTACCCTTTAAGCTATCCAGATTCGACTTCTAGAATATCTTTTCTCTTAAGATATCCAGATTCACGCCCTAGATATGTCTACCAAGTAAATGCATGTAAAACCTTTTGTTCCTAACACCTTATATTAGGATACCAAATCCAAAGGGTACTATGTCCATAACGCCTTAAGAATACTAAGATACCGTTTTTCGTTTAAAACAAAACTGCATAACCTGTCTAAGTTGTCAGTAGTAACTCCATTAAGGAAAACTCGTTTACAGAACACCATTCAAATCTAATTGAAAATCTCTTTATAAAATCATCAAATTTCTACTAAATCTTTTTCCGAAAACTTTACTTTTCAAGAAGAGAGTCCCATGGACTAAATCTTGGTTCAAAAAAAAATGCCATTTTAAAATTACTTGCCGTAAATACTTTTCCAAATTGCCGTCATCTAGCATTTTAAAGTCCTTTAAGTCAAAAGTCGATCTTTTACACTTAAATAATTTTCTAAAATCATAATTAAGTTATTTTCGAAGATTAATTTCATAAAATAACTTTTTACAATACTTTGGATTTATTCACCTAAAAATTAGCAGTACAAAAATAATTTCACAGTTACTTCCTCATTGTAACTCATAAAACACTCCTACACCGATAAATCATTAAAATAGTAATATTTTCAACTTTTTCTCATTTTCAACCAACCAATAAACCTAACTAATATTATATTACTATTTCTCATCACTTAAAACTCATTATTCCGTAAAAACTTGTTAACCCTTTTGAACCTCATTACTAACTAAGCAGTGACCACTGTCAGGCTTTTCAATCCACAAACAACATCAACAACATTATAGCAATTAACCCAGGAAGATCATGCATCAAAGCACTATAATACATAACTGCAAATAAATAAACACAGATAAAATAGCACGACATAAAATAGCACGACATAAAATAATTTAAACAAACACCACAACCACAAATAAATAATACAGACCCACAACTTGATAGCATGTTGCCATCGGAAAAATCCCTCAAGCAATTCCCTCTTACTCTTGAAGAATTTCTTCCCAATATCTTTCCTCAAACAAACGTCAAATTCCAGTTTCACGATCCAACGTATAATTAATACACTTAACCTTCAACAAACAACAACCAAACAATTACAATCAAACCATTAAAATCACCTATTTCCTACATGAGGGTTTCGGCCATGAGAGGGTTTTGTGGCTAAAAATTTCTAAAATTTTCTAAGCTTTTGGATTAATGATTCTCAATCAATCAAAACATTAAAACAATGATTAACTTACAAAGGTTGAAATAAAATACTCCAACCCTTTAAAACACTAGTTTCGGCCATGACACAAAATTTGGGTTAGAGATCTCAAAATTTTACATACTTTTAGATCCATGACCTTAGAGTAGTGTAGAGTTAAGATAAACTATCATATGTTGAAAAATGAAACAAAATCTTTCAACTCCTCGAGAATATAATTTCGGCCATGAAGAATAATGGCATAGAGGTTTTATTTTGATTCAACAATCATGGATTCTATACATATATGAACTATAAGGATTGAATCAAGCAAGACATGTCAAAAAAATGAACAAAGTTCCTCCTCCCCACTTGAAGTTAGGGTTCGGCCTCATAGGGTTAAAAGGGAAGGAAATTTTTGTTGGATGCCTACTCTTGGACCTTGAATATATAGAGGATACTAAGATCATAGAAATTGGTTTCATGTTCATTGGATTTTTCTATGATTTTCTATGAATTTTCAAAGTTCTAGATCTAAGAATTGAAAAATATGATCATGGCTTCTAAACACAAAAGTAATTGAAGAAATGATGATGATTGAGTGAGAGAAGCATGGTATACCTCTTGGAAATGAAAAATGAGCTAAGAATCACTTGGTTGCTTCACAAAATGGCTTATGGAAACTTACAGTTTTTGTGAAAATGATGAACAAGCTTGATGGAGAAGATGAAGTTGGCTTAAATAGAAGTGAAATGGGCTCTACAATGTTGGGTCGTGGAACTAGGGGGCAAATGGGTCCAAGAATTTTTCATTTTAGGGACAAAATTGAAATCTTTTACAATGGCACTTTTGTGCTTAAAATCAACATTAAGGACATTATGGTAATTTCATGCCAAAAGTAATCATGAAAATTATGTGGTTGAGGTTGAAGGAGAGGTGACTGATTTGTGTCCACAAATTGTGGGGCAAACTTGTCATTTCAATGAAAGTTCAAGGGTAAAATAGTCCAAGGGTAAAATAGTCTTTACACTATTTTGAAGAAATATCTAGATATTTTGTTTAAAGGTAATCATGACATTGGTGAGTCACCCCCTTCATCCATCTGGTGTTAGATTTTGTCTCTGCACGTCCGTTCTCGACTCCGTCGATTACCCGATTTAGGGTTTTACGCCCGAAATAACTTATTTATTTTGAAAATTTTCAAAATAACCTATATCGTTGGAAATGAGATATAAAATATATTCATTTCGTTCTCGGGTCAAAATTAGGTTTTCTGATCAATAAAATCTTACTGTCAGCAAAAACGCAGACCGGGTTCCGTCTGAATTTTCAACCGAAAATTTAACCGTATACTTATAAAACTAAGTATGATATGAATATGACTTTGGTTTTCCCAAAATCATTTTCTAAGTTTCAGATAAAAATATAAACATATTTATATAAATTTCTGATATTAGAAAACAAAAAAACTCGGGGTGTTACACATATCTTCAATGCGAACACTATTGCCGCTAACTCCATATCATGGGTCGGATAGTTCCTCTCATGAACTGTCAACTGTTGGGAAGCATAAGCCACAACTCTTACCTCTTGCATCAACACACAACCCAATCCTTGGTATGACGCATCACAATATACGTCAAACTGTCCTAAAAGATCTGGCAAAGTCAGCACTGGTGATGTGGTTAACATATTCTTCAGCTCTTGAAAACTCTTCTCGCACTCATCCATCCAAACATAAGTTGTACCTTTTCTCGTCAACTGCGCCATAGGCAACGCAATCTTCAAGAAACCTTCTATAAACCTCCGGTAATATCCCGCTAATCTAAGAAAACTTCTCACTTCACTCATTGACTTAGGTCGTTCCCACTTAAGCATTGCCTCAAATTTAGCCCGATCTATTGATATCCCTTCCTTATTGATCACATGTCCTAAAAATTGAACTACTTCCATCCAAAACTCACACTTGGATAACTTCGCATACAACTGACGATCCTTCAACACCTATAACACTATCCTCAAATGCTCCTCATGCTCTTCCCGTGAACAGCAATAAATAAGGATATCATCTATTAACACAACCACAAACTTGTCAAGGAACGGTCTAAAAATTCTATTCATATAGTCCATAAACACTCCAGGACCATTAGTTACACCAAAAGGCATAACTAAATACTCGTAGTGCCTGTACCTTGTCCTGAAAGCCGTCTTAGGTATATCCTCCTTCTTCACTCTAATCTGATGGTATCCAGACCACAAATCAATCTTCGAAAACACTGAAGCTCCCTTTAGTTGATCCATGAAATCATCTATCCTATGTAACATATACTTGTTCTTAATCGTCACCATGTTCAATTACCTATAATCCATGCACAACCTAGCACTCCCATCCTTCTTCTTCACAAACAACACAGGTGTTGCCCACGGTGAAACACTGGGTCTAATGAATTCTTTCTTTAACATATCATCTAAATGCTTCTTTAACTCAGTCAACTCCATGAGTGACATCCGATAAGGAGCTATCAAGATAGGTTCTATCCCTGGTATAAGATCAATGGTGAATTCTACCTCCCTCTCCTGTGGCAAACCCTAAACATCGGGAGGGTAAACCTCAGGAAATTCTCTCACGATAGGCATAGTATCTATACTCGGAGTCTCCTTCGCTTCCACTGAGAAAAGCATCACACACTGTCGAGACTCATCACTCCTTATATATTCCTTCATTAGCAGAAACTACACTAGAAGGCTCAAGAAAAGATAAGGTCTTTCTGGAACAATCCAACACCACATAGTTAGTGAAAGCCAATCCATGCCAAGAATCATGTCTATCTACTGTATCGATAAGCAAACAAGGTCTACAAGAAATGTCCTATTTTCAACAACTATAGGACACTGCAAACAGACAGACATAGTGATCAAAGAATCACTGGTAGGGGTAGACACTGTAAGTGTATAAGGTAACTGAGATACAGGTAACCGCAAATGATCCACACACTCATGCGAGATAAATGAATGTGTAGCACCTGAGTCAAACAACACTGACGAGAGTCTACAGAAATCAAACACATACCTTGTATAAGATCAGCAGAACGAGAGAATTCAGCTCCCCTCACGGTAAACACTCTCCCAATGGCATGAGGTCTAGCAATCTGTCTTGCTGCTGGAACTCCTCTCCCAACTTCACATCTGCCTGTACTGGCTCTTCTACCAGTAGCTACCGACTGCTGCGCGGCCCGCTGCCAGCAATCTCGAGCCATATGACCTGGTTTACCACATGTGAAATAACTAAGTCTCTCCCTATAATCTCTCATATAATGTGGTCCCCCGCATATGAAACAAACTGGGCCTCTCTGCTACTGACCCATTCCACCAACTGGTGTAGAAGCTGGTAATGGTGCAGATGTCTGAACTGTCTGCACTGGTCTGGTATAAGGTCCCTGTCTCCACTGGGAACCACTGCCTCCTCTCCTCTGAGCACTCGATCTCATAGGACCTCTACTCCTTTGCTGCATCTGCTCAGCCTCTACTCTCCGATCAATGCTCTTGATGGCATTGCATCTCTCTACTAGCTCCGGGAAGCTGTGTATATCCAACGACACTACTACTCTCAATAACTCATGCCGTAAACCCTCCTCGAACCGCCTGCGAACCTAATTCTCATCTGGCAATCTCTGATAAAACTCTGAAAACTGCAACAAAGCCTCGAACCGTGCTGCATAGTCACCAACAGAAATACCACCCTGTTAAAGACTCGTGAACTCTCTCCCTATCTCGTGTCTAACCAGTACTTCTCAAGGAAACACTCTCTGAACAACTCCCATCTAATAATCCTACCCTCGGTCTCCATTAATCTCCTCTTGCCTCTCCACTAAGCCTCTGCTCCCACTGCAAACATAAATGCAGTATATGTAACCTTCTGATCCTCTCTACAGTGCATAGTATCAAAGATCTGTTCCAGCTCCTGGATCCACCAGTCTGCCCTCTCCGGGTCATAATCACCTCGGAACTGGGTGGCTTCCCTTTCAGGAAGGTAGTCATCCCTGCATCCTCAGCCTCTACAGCTCTCCTTTGGTTCTGTAGCTCCTACTGCTCTCTAGTCATCTGCAGTGTCTGAGCATTCTGCTATGTCTGCTGTAACATCACCGTAGCAAGCTCACGTATAGTCTAGAGAGTCTCGGATAACTCTCAAGTCAACAGCTTCCAATTGAAGCAAACTCAACGTGTGTGTGGTCCCTGCTCCTCCTCGTGATACGTGGTGCCACCACCTGCTTGAGCTAGCACGCTCAAGCACTGTTCCTGCAACGTCCAAGCGCTCAGTCCATGCTCAAGCACAGATACAACCATGCTCAAGTGCATTGTATCATACAGAAACCCTAGTTTTCATGTTCTATCCGATTCGAATCCGATCGCTCATGTGCTTTTCAAACAAGGTTCTATACATCAAAGCATACATCGACATATAATCAAGGTCTTAAAAACACGGATGTTACATCATTTCTCAGAGACTACTTTTCCCAGAGATGTGGTTTTTGTTGGCCGTGGCAACCATCACCCAAGAGAGGGGGGTGAATTGGGTTTTAAATAAAAATAAAATCTTTTTCGATAAACCAAAAACCCTTTTTAAAGTTAAAACAGAATTCGCAGCGGATAAAATATTTTTATCGAATTAAGGCGCTTGATAAAAATAAACGGTTTGAAACTAAAGCGCTATAAAGTAAAATGCGATAAAGTAAAGAGGATAGGAAAAGAAGATGAACACCACAATATATCTTGGTTCGGCCACATACTACCCACGTGGCCTACATCCAGTCCCCAAGGCAATACCACTAATGGTTTTCAATCAACTCTAGTTTTTAAATAGGATCAACTAGAACTTTTACAAAACAGAGAACCCTTAACACAAATCTCAGGACATACTATCCCTTGTGTACGAGCCTCAAACACAAATCTTAGGACATACTATCCCTTGTGTACGAGCCTCAAACACTAGCTTTTAAAAAGGCGCAACTAGAACCTTTACAATGGAGAGAACCCTTAACACAAATCTCAAGACATACTATCCCTTATGTAAGAGCCTCAAACAATAAGCAATAGGATCACACCCACTAAACACTTACAAGAGATATACTTTCTCTTGTAAGAATGGTATCCAAAAGAAGGTTTGAGTCAATCCGACTCTCACCAATATAAAGCACTCTTAATTAGTGCAGATAAACAAATTGAAGGACAAAATAACAACACATATATGGTGTGTAGAACTTTCAAAATAATATGGTCTAGTGATAGTGTAAGAGGAGTGGTATAGAAAATAATTATCAGAGTTTTAGCATAGAGAGAATATAGTAGAGTTGTAACACATGATGGCTCAAAGTGATTTCAGACTTTTTAGCAAGAGCTTAGAATGAAAATTATATCAAATCTGTTCACACATAAAAATGTTTTTCGTCTTTCTATCTCGTGGCTGTGTGTCTTTTTTACTTTATTTATAAAAGCCAATTTGGCATATGGCCGTTGAAGCATAACAAAAGGTCTATGTCCTGATATGATTTGTATTCAATGCAAATTAATTTGCCATTAAGAGAATTAAACCCATTAAAACGTGACACATGAGTGTAGAGGGTTTTAATGCAATAGCAAAATTGATTTTCCAAATAAATTATGCAAACCGAGTGAATGAATTGATTGGGAAAGTTTGATCATAATTTTAGTTTAACTAAAACAATCAATTCTTTAATTTGTTAAAATCATTTGATAAAATTTATTGAATAAATCAATTTCAGCCTTAAAAAAATTATAACCGAATAAATTTCCATAGAGTAAAAACGTGCAAGGCTGGGCATTTAGTTCAAATGATTTAATTTGCATTTAAGAGAAATAATTGGCATGAAAGATTTTGCTATTTAAGAGAGAATGTTAACGTTGCAGTACAAATCCCACTCACACATTTTGATCCATGTAGTGCACATGGGGAAAATCAATTCTCTCATTCCTACGAGAACGTGCAATACATAAATAAAGCCATATGTAGGAATTGGTTTAGAAAATCTATTTTATTAAAATGCCAAATCAATTTTGCTAACAAGGGATTCAACATTATTTTATCAAATGTTTAATATAAAAAAAAAGAATTTATTTTCAAAAAAATGAAACAATAAAAACTTGAGTGAGATCTTTTGATGATACTAGAAATTTCAGAAAAGGTTTTGATAAAACATTTTGAGTTAGATTTAGAAAAAAAAAATGTTTTGCGTTTTATCATTAAATATTTAATTGTCAGATTTTAACACATGTTACAATCCTTTTAAGCACATGTTAAATGTGTGTGTGGAGACCAATATTAAATTGAGAACTCTACTTACCATTTACACACTTTTTCTAAAACAAGCAATACACTTAATGAAATTTCCATTTTGCCCCTTGAGCTTGCTTGATCTTCTGGATACTCTTTTCTTTTATTTGCAATCTAGTCCTTCTTGGATTTTAGCTTTTCTAGCTCTTGACATCATAGCTTTGCTTATTCCAACCTGAACTTTTCTATTTCATAGTGTTCTCATAAATCACATTTTTTTTTATCAAAAGACTAAGGTATGCAAAGGCATCACTATGTTGCTAATCATCCCAACTAGGTTGGCACCAAAAGCAACATCCATCATATGCAGCATACCCACCAAATAATATTAAAATGAAAAGGGAATACAAAAACATGGGGGGACCAAATCAAAACCCATGGAAACATTACTTAAACCTATAATTGGGCATACCTATCTTATTTCTACTAAACTCCTCCCTTATGAAATTAGGAGGTAAATCCCACCAATTAAAGCCATGGTTGTCAACACCAAAATTAGCTAATTTGTCCGCACAAGTGTTTCCTTCCCTATAAACATGAGAGATAATAAAACTTATCTTAGATACAAGGATTTTACAATTCTTCCAGTTATTTCTTAACTTCTAAGGAACTATACCATCCGAGTTGAAGGCTTGGACCACAAGTTGAGAATCACATTCTAACCAAAGTCTCATCCAACCTCTTTGGAAAGCCACCTCAATGGCTATCATGGCTACTTCAAGTTCAGCATGAAGAACACTAGTGACTCCAATATAATAAGAAAAGCAACCAGCAATTTCTCCTCTAAAGCCTCTAAATTCCACCACAAGCTGCATGGTCTGGGCTACCTCTAGCTGAGCCATCAGTATTACATTTGATTCAGTTGCAATAAGGAGGAATCCAATACACAGTAATAATCTTCGGAGCTTTATCCACTTTACCATCCACATTAAAGGCCTTTAATATTCTGAAATCATCCAATGCATTAGAAGTGAATCCCATAGAGAATGCACCAGTGAGGTGAGTTGGAGCCATGATGGAACTAATGACTGTATCAAGGCTAACTTTAACATTATTAAATCAAGACTGATTTCTGCAATGCCAAATCCAATATAGAACATTGATAATAGCTGCTATGACAACATCATGAACTTGGCTGCTCCAGTTTCTATTGAGAATGTTGAAAAGAGAAGGCACTGAAGTGAGATCCATCGAGCAATCCAAGCTTCTCTCAAGCCAGCTCCAAATTGACCTAGAGAATTTGCATCTCAAGAATAGATGATCAGCATTCTCATCCATTGCTCTGCACAAATCACACATAGACACCACTATGCAACCTTTATTCCTCAAACAGTCATCTGTTGGCATTCTACCATGAAACAGTCTCCATGTGATGAAGGACTTTGATGGAGGAATACACTTTTTCCAGATAATTTTGGACCAGCTTACAGCAGCAGCAGGAGGCTTATGATAACAAAAAGCATCCTTGAAGGTCATTGCACCCGAATCTGTGAATGGCCAAACCAACCAGTCTGTAGAATCAGCAACCTGAGGACTGTCCTCTTAATAGCATCAGCCACTTCCGGAGCTTTATCACAAAATGATTGAGGAAGAGACCAGCTACCATTACATATAAAATCCTTAACTTTAGCCTTTAAGAGATTAGAGAATTCAGCTGTAAAACCAAGCTGATCAGCAATAGGAGAGTCCAACCAGCAATCTGTCCAGAAGTTTATACTGCTACCATCCCCAAGAGACCACTTGACAGAGGATTGAACCAAAGGCATGAACTTCCTAATACCACTCCAAATAGAGGATTTGATGAGAGAGGCCACCTTTCCATTTTTAAAGAATCTTGCTCTAAGGAAGTCTGCACAGTATGATGAGGAAGAAAGGATATCCCATGACAACTTTAACATAGCTGCTTCATTGATATCCCTAACTGATTTCAGACCTAAACCACCTTCAGTCAAGCTTCTTCAAGTCTTGTTCCAAGCTACTGTTGCTAATTTCCTGGTGAGAATGCAGCCAGACCACACAATATTTCTAATTGCAGCATCAATGTCCTTCAGAAGAGATACTGGCCAGTGATAAATACGGAAGCTGTAGATCAGCATACCATTAATAATAGAATTCACAAGTCGAACCCTCCCCATTATAGAAAAACAAGAGCCTTTCCAAGCACTTAACTTTGCTTTGATCCTGTCTGCAATAGGCTTGAGATGTATAGATCTAGGTTTCCCTTTGAAAATAGGTACTCCCAGATAAGTAAAAGGAAGCATACCTGCTGAGAAACCAAGAAGCAACTTGATCTCATTTACTCTCCTAGTAGACATGGATCCAGTAAAAAAACCTGCATTTTTCAAGGCTCAGGTGCTGACCAGAAAAGTCACCATAGGACTTAAAAAGATTCATCAGACAGACTAAATTCCTCCTGGTTCCCTTGGTAAAAACCATGATGTCATCTGCATATATATAAAGCATGAGTTGGTGTATGGAATCCTCTAGGACCAGCCATGGGAGTTAGCTGTTTGGATTCTACAAGATGATATATTCTTCTACTTAAAAAGTCCTCTGCCAAACAGAAAAGCAAAGGAGAGAGGGGATCTCCTTGCCTCACCCCTCTTTTACAAGACATGTAACCACAAGCTTGGCCATTAATCATAAAAGATAATCTAGCTGAATTAAGAATTGTAGAGATCCAATTGCAAAAAACAGAATTGAAGCCAAAAGCCACCAAGATTCTTTGAAGGAAACCCCAATCAAGAGTGTCAAAGGCCTTTTTGATGTCAAACTTAAGAGCTATATTTCCCCCAAATGATTTGTTGTCCAACAAATTGATTGCTTCTGAGGCTGTGAAAATGCAATCAGCAATGCTTCTACCTTTCAAAAAACCTCTCCGCTGAACTAAAATGATATTAGGAGCAATTAAGGCCAATCTGTCAGCTAGAACTTTGGAGATGATTTTGAATTTGAAATTTGCCAATGCAATTGGCCTATAGTCTTCTATTTTGTTTGCACCAGGAAACTTAGGAATCAATGCCACAGCATTTGAATTTATACCAGGCATGATCCAATTGTGCAAAAAGAACTGCTGGACAAACTTGCAAACATCCCTCCCCACTATCTCCCAATACTCCTGGAAAAAGCATCCTCCAAAGCCATCAGGGCCAGGAGAGGAAGAGCCACTCATACCAAAAACTGCCTTCCTAATCTCATCAGCAGAAGGGATGGCAGAAAGCATTGAATTATCTTCTTCAGTAACTAATTTAGGATAATTCTGTCTATCATATCACTCTGACTGCAGACATTTTCAGTTCCATACAGTCTATGATAGAAGTCTAAAACATGTTGCCCAATGTCTGTGTAACACCCTTCTCGAGTGCTACATCGTAGGTGACATTTTCAGGCTGAAGAGTAGGTTAATTAAAATTGGCTATAAAAGAATGGGGTAATTTTTTTCTTTTTCTTAAGTCGTAAATATAACCACTTTGATTTAAAGGAATGGATAATAAAATATTCCATTATCACAATCAAAGTTATGAGTTCGAAAATCATTTACATAATACCCAACCCGACTCATAAACAGAAATCATAGAAATGTACATACTCAACGTAAAGATATGGAGACACAGCTCCTAAAATACAAGATACTTGGAGTTGCAGCTCCATAGATAGTTTACATTAACTCCTAAACTACCCAACTGGCCAAACTAAAATATAAAAGACAATCCTTTTACATCGTGAGAAGGATAAACCCAACTGACGAGATCTAGTGGAAACTCTATTTGAGTCCACTACCGACATTGTCGCAAAAGACACTACTAGAGTCACTACAAAAGTAACTCTTGGACTAAGCCTTTTGGTCTTCCAAGAGAAGAAACATGATCTACGAACTCATCAACAGTTTGGAAAACATCCACTAGAAATTCCAACATATCGTCCGCATGCTCGAACCTCAATCTCTACGATGCGTTAGTCAAGGAACATCTTGACGTCTCAATCTTCTCAAAAGAATGCAGAAGACACCAGCCGACATAGGCCATATAAAAATAAAAAGGTGAGATTCCATTTATCTTACACATAAGGCAGACATGTAGTGGTACGACTCACAGGTACATAATACAACAGTACTATATTTATTTTATCTCCCATTTTAATTCTACAACTCAAAACTCTAAGAATATACTATATCAAACTCAATGGTAAGCTTATCAAGCATACCGGACACAGTTTGTCCATCGAAGGACAGGGATAGAGAGAAACTAATTGAAACCGTATAGTCCCATCCCTACACAGCCTCAAGGAATATCCGATTCTAACATCAGAGCTAATTTGATATTTTGGAAAGAAATGGTCAGTATAGGTTTCACATCCGCTCACCTCAAGCAATGGTACTATCGTGTTACGCACACAATCTAATTGTGGCTATTGTTTTACTTTGTTTTAAATGAATGGACCATAAAATATTCCATTATCACAATTAGGGTCATGAGTTCGAAAATCATTTACATAATACCCAACCTGACTCATAAACTGAAATCATGTAAATCTCAGTATTTACAATTTAGTCCTTTTTTCTTCAATAGTTCATAACTTTCAATATACTTAACCAATTCATTTCTAACCAATTTCTATATTCTTATATGCCCATTCAATCTCTATAAAGATTATTTAGGCAAATTAAATCAATGAGGAACAACCTCATATAAGTATGGCCGAATGGCCTTCCTATAAGCACATTGGGCAATTTCTTTTATATCAAGCCAAACAAACAACAATCAAGGTTCCAACTTATGATCATTGGAACCAAAACAAACATATGGTATATCATACCACAATCACAAGCATCAAATCAAATCCTCCAAGAGGATCACACACATATAAATCAATAATATACACTTATGAGTTACAAAAAAAAAAATACACTAAATAAACCATCAACATATCTGCATTAAGGTAGGATAGTAGTAATCTCCCCCATACCTTTGTTGATCCCTTGAAATCAATTAGCAAGATTGTGATGTTCACCTAGAGCTTCAAGGTTTGTACCAACAAATCCTAGCCATGAACAACCAACCAAGAAAACAAGTTAAAGATTGAAGAAAAACACCTAAACCCATATAGACATAGGTTCGGCCAACTCAAAAAGAAATAGCTAGGGATCTCTAAATTTTTCAAGATCTTGGATGATGAGAATAAAAGTCATATGGAGATCATAGAGATTGATCTCACATTCAAATGATTTTTCTACAATTTTCTAGAAATATTTGAATTTCTAGATCTAGAAATTTAAAAATGATGATCATGGCATAAACTTGTAAAATAAATGAAGATGAAGGCTTAGATAATTAAGGTGATGAGGTTCTACCTCTTGAAGATTGAAGAAATGAAGAAATTGATCAATACAAGCTTGGTTCCAAATGAAAGTGCTAATGTAACACCCCCCTTGGGCATTACTTCATAAAACGCGCGGAATTAAATTAAAAGTCATTTTGCTGGTTGCTTTTGGAAAATTAATTTATTATAAGGCAGAAAACTCGGGTGTAAAAATTTTTTTAACGAAAACTCTAGAAACATGATACACAAATTAAAGTAGTGAAGTCATATTGCATATCTTTACACATTCATAACAAGGTTGCCACGACATACACTGTTTTCTCAAAGAGTCTCATTTTCAAAAGAGAAAATTATAACAAAACTAACTTACAATCTCACAGTTAAATACCTTTTTAATCAAACCAAAATTTCCTCCCCACTTTTCACTTCATGGCCGAAACCTTGCTTCTTGGGTGGAGGAGATTTTGTTCATTTTCTTTAGCAAGTGAACTTGGATTTCACCTTTCCATATCATGTATACGTTGGATCCAAAGTGTTGTATCAAAATAAATTCTCTAGCCTAATTTTCATGTCATGGCCGAAACCTCACTCTTTGTGGAGTTAGAGGATTTTGTTTCACTTGTTGTGTTTTGATTCTTATTCATGTATTTCTAATGATTACGATCCTTAATCCAAAAGCTTTCAAAATTTTACCATGTCTAGCCAATTTAATTAGAGATGGCCGAACCTCTCCCAAAACACTTATCCGTTTTGATGATCTTTAGCTCGTTAGAAAGAAGAGATGAAGAGGAACAACTTTCATGTAGAAAGTTTTTCGAGTTTCAGAACGGAAAAGGGTCAGAAGTTTGGCACAGTTTCGTGGAATCAATGGAGCTTTTCTTTGGGTTTAGGGTTTAGGGTTTAGGACTTGTAAGCAAGTGCCTTAAATCATCTTTACACAAACTGACAAGTCTGTTTGAGAACTGTGGATTAATGTTAGTCGATGATTTATACCCGGGAATATCGTTCTTCAGAGATTGACAGCAAGTGGATTCTGGTGGAATCACGAGGTTATCCGATGGATAGACCAATTGGAAGTATTCCGGCAATTTTTCCCAGATACATAGTTGATACTATGTTCGGTGAGGTCGTTGTGCCCAGGAAGCCGAGTTTTCGGTTGTAGAGGTTTCATAAAGAGCCTGATGAGAGTTTGAGAACACATGTGATTATGATTGTACGTACTTTATGATTTAAGCCTTGTGCGCGTAAAACAATAGCCACAATTAGACTGTGTGTGTAACACGATAGCACCATTGCTTGAGGAGAGGGGATGTGAAACCTATACTGACCATTTCTTTCCAAAATATCAAATTAGATCTGATGTTAGAATCGAATATTCCTTGAGGGTGTGTAGGAATGGGACTATACAGTTTCAATCAGTTTCTCTCTATTCCTGTCCTTCGATGGACAAACTATGTCCAGTACGCTTGATAAGCTTACCATTGAGTTTGATATAGTATATTCTTGGAGTTTTGAGTTGTAGAATTAAAATGGGAGAAAAAAGAAATATAGTACTATTGTATTATGTACCTGTGAATCGTACCACTACATGTCTGCCTTATGTGTAAGATAAATGGGATCTCACCTCTTTATTTTTATATTGCCTATGTCAGCTGGTGTCTTCTGCATTCTTTTGAGAAGATTGAGACGTCAAGATGTTCCTTGACTGACGCATCGTAGAGATTGAGGTTCGAGCATGCGGACGATATGTTGGAGTTTCTAGTGGACGTTTTCCAAACTATTGATGAGTTCGTAGACCATGTTTCTTCTCTTGGAAGAGCAAAGGGCTTAGTCCAAGAGTTACTTTTGTAGTGACTCTAGTAGTGTCTTTTGCGACGACGTCGGTAGTGGACTCAAATAGAGTTTCCACTAGATCTCGTCAGTTGGGTTTATCCTTCTCACGATGTACGAGAAAGGATTGTCTTTTCTATTTTAGTTTGGCTAGTTGGGTATGTTTAGGAGTTAATGTAAACTATCTATGGAGTTGCGACTCCAAGTATCTTGTATTTTAGGAGCTGTGTCTCCATATCTTTACGTTGAGTATATACATTTCTATGATTTCTGTTTATGAGTCGGGTTGGGTATCATGTAAATGATTTTCGAACTCATAACCTTGATTGTGATAATGGAATATTTTATTGTCCATTCCTTTAAATCAAAGTGGTTATATTTACGACTTAAGAAAAAGAAAAAAATTACCCCATTCTTTTATAGCCAATTTTAATTAACCTACTCTTCGGCCTGAAAATGTCACGTACGATGTAGCACTCAAGAAGGGTGTTACATTTTTGGTATCAGAGCTGGCCGAGTCTTTTGGGCTTGGGGTTTAGGTCTGTTGTCATTTTGTTGTGTCTTCTCTAGTTGTGTTTTGTGTTGTTTTGTGTTCTTGGTTCAATGAAGACCCAATGTTTGTAAGGATAATGACGTTAGTCTATCCTTGGCTGAGTTTATGTCCTTCATGACGTTGTTGCGAAAAACAGATGGTTGAGTTTACAAAACTCAATTCTCCACAATACAGGAGTTTCCCAACAGAGTTTTCCGACTAGAATGAGTTATTAAGAAACTGTAAAGGTAACCCCTATTAAGGGATAATAGAGAATACAAATTCTGATAGTTTCGCATATACTGTAGACAACAAAAGATGTGATGATGAAGAACAGGTTGACGGCATCCATAGATAGCACATAGATAAATACAGAGTATTTATACCTCCATTAAAACCAAATTAATTTTCCCATGTGAATTAGTCAGAATCTACTTCCTATGACTCATCTCACCTAAAAGTGTTCATCCGATTATGATTCTTCAGTCCAACTTATTGTGAAGGTTCTATCCGTCAATAACTAGTCGCGGATTCACACTTTAAACTTTGGCTAACTACCTCCGTTGTCACACTATTCCTTAAACAAATTCTTATCTTAAGCCTCACAACTTACGTGTTACTTCCAAAAGATTTCATTCCGAGCTGCCACACTCCCTAGAGTGGTACCCGAATTTTCCACACTTAATGCATATAATATCTTTGATGACACAGTCACGAGTTGCGTGTCCTTTACTACTGTTCATACGCATCTGTGGAGACATCATCGATGGATCAGACTCTCCAGTGCCTCTTTCGTACAACTTTGACTTTCATGTAGCTGTGACCGCGTTTGGTTTCGCGTACGACTCTTTTTTTTTGTAGCTTTTTCTTATCTCTGAGCCTCAAGGGTCGACAACTCCCCTTTCTACTTTTATTTTCCTCCGAATCTCGAGAAACTCCTTACAGGTCTGTCCATCATCGAAATCCTATATTTACAACTCTTTAAACTTAATCAGCTATGCCAATTCAGTGACATACGCATTGATCGTTACATCATTTTTGTCCTTGCCACAGAAACTCAGTCTCCATAGTATGACCCATTTCAGTATGAACATACCTCTCCAGGAACTTACTCCGAAACACGTCGCAAGTAATCACTCTCTGTCCTGCCACTAACAACTGATTAATTTCTTGCCACTAAAATCCAGCATCTCCTTTCAACATAAACGATCCACAGGCTACCTTCCAGTTCTCAGGGTATTCTTTGTCCTAAAAAATGATGATCATGGCATAAACTTGTAAAATAAATGAAGATGAAGGCTTACATAATTAAGGTGATGAGGTTCTACCTCTTGAAGATTGAAGAAATGAAGAAATTGATCAATACAAGCTTGGTTCCAAATGAAAGCTTTTGAAACAGCTTTGAGGATGTGGTGGTTTCGTGAGTGTATCTCACGATCTGCTCATCCAAAAATTACAAACTTTGGCTTGTTGGAAAGATAGGAAAGAGAGGAAAAAACTTTGATGTTGAAGGTTTTGTTTGATTCAAAGCAGAACAGGGAGTAAAGAGCCTTCTTTCTTCTGTTCTCGCATAGTTCTGAGGATTTTGAGCTGTTTCGATATTTTGGGTATATCTCCTAATATACTTATCCGTTATTGATGATATTTAGCTCGTTGGAAAAAAAGAGAGAAAGAGGAACAACTTTCATGTAGAAAGTTTTTTCGAGTTTCATAACAGAAAAAGGTCAGAATTTCAGTGTAATGTCGGCGAGTATGAACATATATGTGTGTTCTTTGAGTTCTTAAGAGAAAATGAGAGAAAGTGATGAAGAAGATGAAGTTAGAAATGGCTAAGTGTGGGCTTCACGAAAATGAGGGAGTTAGGAGCAGATTTTGTGTGGTTTAATGTGATAAAAGAACTATGGTTGAGTTAATTTAACATAGGTTAAGTTAGAAAATAATATAATAACGTAACTACGGTTAATTAGTAACTTAACTAGGGTTAATTGATAAATATGGTTAACAAACATGTGGCTCATAATCAAGAGAGAGTGTGGCTGATTCTTGGCCAAGTAAACTAACCTTGGTTCCTTAACCATGGTTAAAATTTAACTCTACGTCGGATTAGGTTAAGCTTAGGGGTATTTTGGTCATTTCACTTGAAAATTCCCGATTTCTAAAATTTGAGGCCTATCTCCTTGTCCCTCTGCTACATCAAACTTCCCTAATACCTCAGCTCCATATTCGACTCCGTAGTTTACCCGTCTTAGGTTTTTACGCGTTTTTCTAAAAGATTACGCCCGAATAAAATAATATTATTTCATTGCTAACGAATTTTTACGAAATGTGGAAAATCGTTTGGGGCGAAATATAAAACCTAATGGTTTCGTTCACGAGTCGAAATTAGGGTTTCTGCTCAGTAAAATCTTACTGTCAGTGAAAACGCAAAAAACGCAGACTGGGTTTCGTCTGAATTTTCAACCCAAAACTTCCCCGTAACCTTATAAAAATACGTATAACAGGGAAATGACCTTAGTTTCTCCAAATTCATTTTCTAAATCTCGAATAAAATACAAACAAATATACACATATATGAATATTTACCGATTTTGAAGAACAGTGAAAATCGAGGTGTTACAATCTGACTTGGAATCAAGAATGTCATCTCCCTTTCTCAGAATTGGCAGCTGATTTATTGTGTTCTTACACTTAGCTGTGAAAAAATGCTATATTTCTGTCACCATCTTTGAACCAATTCACACAAGATTTTTGCTTCCAGAAAGACTCCTTAGCATTAAGAGCTTTTTCAAGATCAGTTTGTGCCTTGACTTCATCAGAGTGCAGTTCATCTGTGAAACCATTATCTGCAATAGACTGTTGAATAGCAGCTAGATTGGCATAGGCCTCATCAACCCTTAAGTTAACATCACCAAAAATCTGCTTATTCTAGATTCTCAACTCTACTTTTAAAGCTTTAAGTTTCTGCATCAACACTGACATAGGACAACCAGAGAAATTTCTAGACCATATTTCCTTTACAAGCCTTTCACAATCCTTGTGCTTAGACCACATACTAAAAAATTTAAAAGAGGAAGGCTTAGGAACATACCCTTTACACAGAGAAAGAAGGATTGGATGATGATCTGATTTACATCTAGCAAGAGAGCAACAGACAATATTATCCCAAAATGAAATGGCTTCCTCATTGATAATTGCTCTGTCTAATCTAAGATCTGTGTGAGCCCTGCCATCCCTGCCCTTAGTCCAGGTGAATTGGACTCCTCTAGTATCAATATGAATCGGCTTGTTAACCTCAGTCCAACTGGCAAACTCTTCACATGACTATTTGATAGGCAGATTTACTCCCCTTTTTTTTTCATGAGAACCTATCACAGCATTATAATCTCCAATAAGGCTCCAAGGAAGAGGATTATTAGAGACTAAAGCTGTTAAGTCTTTCCAAAGACTTCTTCTGCCTTGGATAGTTGTTTGAAGCATACACAGCAGCCAGTCCAATATCTTGATTGTTTACTACCACAGCAAAAGAACAGAACTGAGTGGAAGAACTGATGATTCTAGGATTTAGATTTTTTGAACAGAAACACCATATATTGGGAAGTCTGGAGTCTCTATCATTCATCATAATCTTCTAAGGCCAACAGATTTCTAGAAAGAAACATGAATTTTATCAAAGTCCACCCAAGGTTCAGATATCAAAACCAAATCTGGTTTGTGGGACTTACAGATCTTTTTCAAAACACGCCTAGTATCTTTGTTTCCTAGACCTCTAACATTTCAATAAAGAATTTTCATCTGGCAACATTTTTATAACCTGCCCTAGCTCGGGTATTGTGAGTCTTTTTAGCATTCCTTGCTTTTTGCAACTTCTTTTTCTAATATTTAGAAAGCACAGGAGTGAATTCCTTGTCATTATCCTCTTTGAAAGCTGAGATTGAATCCTTGAATCCTCAGTGTCCTCCTCAGCCTGATCTGCCCAGAATTTCGAGGCTATTCTCATATCTTCTTTCACTACATTTGGCACCTGAACCTCATCCAATAAAGGGGAGATTGAATAGGATGAATCTTCTGCCTTGTCTGACAAGCTACCGTTTTCTGTAAGATCCTGCTCATTAACTAGAATAGTAGGGGACAAAGAGTCACTAACATGACTTGTTGAATCTTTATTATTTTGATCTGGAGAATTTTGAACTGATTCATCAAAAACCACCTCAATATTCTCAACCTCATCATCATCCTTTTGCGGTTGATCATTCTGAGAATGCACCTCTCCATGCTCCTGAAGAGGATTTTCTTCAAAATGAACAATTGGATCATAGTTCACTCTATCTTGTCTGCACCATCCTTAACACCACTGGTTCCTTCCCCATCTTTAGAAAGATCGATAACCTCTTTTTTCTTACCACATAAGTAGCAACTGGTTTCTTAACCACAGTGTCATGCTCTTTCCCTTTTTGCACCCGAGCAGGGTTTGAAATTATAGGATCTTTCTTCTTACAGTTTTCCAAAGAGTGCCCAATATTCTGACAAAAAGAACAGAAAGGAGGAAGTTTTCCATAATGAATATCAACATAAAAAGAAAACTCCTCCCTCTCAACTCTTATTTTCTCAGGTAGTACTCCATTCAGATCAACATCAACTAGCACCCTTGCAAAGTGACCAAAGGACTTTTTGCTTGTTGCATCATCCAAAGCAATTGGAATGCCAACCCCTCTAGCAATCTCAAAAAGAATCTTGGGCCTCCAATATTCTTGAGGCAAACCAAGTATCCTTATCCAACATTGAGAATTTGTTTGTTTTTGAAGATGCGGATTAAAATCTGGGTTCCAAGAATATAGACGAAGGATACCAGGCTTGAGGTTCCATGATCCAATAGACCATACACCTCTCAAGTCCTCAGCTGAAGAAAAACTGAACTCATAGAACCCTTTTCCTAGAGGAATCGCTCGCCATGGACCTATAGGTTTCCAAAGGTTGGATAACTTGGATCTCAAGTCATCAACCCTAATAGGGGAGTCGCCCTTAGAGAGGATGATACGACCATGAAGACTGTTTTTGCATGCTTCTAAACCTGCTCGATACTCAGTTTTAGAAATCTTGATAGCAAATTCATCACCCTTCAAACGCGGCTTAGGGAATTTGCTCAGAGGGAAATCAAAGGAATTGTTGAGTGCTTGTGAAAACGATTTACGTGACACATGAGTGCATAGGGTTTTAATGCAATAACAAAATTGATTTTCCAAATAAATTATGCAAACCGAGTGAATGAATTGATTGGGAAAGTTTGATCATAATTTTAGTTTAGCTAAAACAATCAATTATTTAATTTGTTAAAATCAATTGATAAAATTTATTGAATAAATCAATTTCAGCCTTAAAAAAATTATAATCGAATAAATATCCATAGAGTAAAAACGTGCAAGGCTGGGCATTTAGTTCAAATGATTTAATTTGCATTTAAGAGAAATAATTGGCATGAAAGATTTTGCTATTTGAGAGAGAATGTTAACGTTGCAGAGCAGTACAAATCCCACTCAGACATTTTGATCCATTTAGTGCACGTGGGGAAAATCAATTCTCTCATTCCTACGAGAACGTGCAATACATAAACCCATATGTAGGAATTGGTTTAGAAAATCTATTTTAATAAAATGCCAAATCAATTTTGCTAACAAGGGATTCAACATTATTTTATCAAAAGTTTAATATCAACAAAAAGAATTTATTCTCAAATAAATGAAACAAGAAAAACTTGAGTGAGATCTTTTGATGATACTAGAAATTTCAGAAAAGGTTTTGATAAAACATTTTGAGTTAGATTTAGAAAAAAAATGTTTTACGTTTTATCATTAAATATTTAATTGTCAGATTTTAACACATGTTACAATCCTTTTAAGCACATGTTAAATGTGTGTGTGTGAGACCAATATTAAATTGAGAACTCTACTTACCATTTACACACTTTTTCTAAAACAAGTAATATACTTAATGAAATTCTCATTTTGCCCCTTGAGCTTGCTTGATTTTCTGGATACTCTTTTCTTTTATTTGCAATCTAGTCCTTCTTGGATTTTAGCTTTTCTAGCTCTTGACATCATATCTTTGCTTATTCCAACCTGAACTTTCCTATTTGATAGTGTTCTCATAAATCACATTAGTTCAAGGTATAGAAAATAATATTTCACATTTAATTTCATATACAAAGCCATGTATAATAATTCATAAGACATATTTTAAGATAATATCATATTTAATAGGATAAAGGTCCATTTTGGTCCCTGACAAAAAACGCGGTGCCCATTTTAGTCCCTGACCAAAAAAAAACTACCTCGTTAGTCCCTGACAATTACTACGTGGGACAAATTAGTCCCTACATGACTTTTCGTTAGTCAGCGTCCGTTACTAAAATGTCTCACGATACGAATTGTCAGGGACTAATTAGTCTCACTTTAAATATTGTTAGGGACTATAGTGTCCCAAAATAATTGTCAGGGACTAACTTGTCCATGTTAGTAATTCTCAGGGACTAACGGAGTAGTTTTTTTTTGTTAGGGACTAAAATGGGCATCGTATTTTTTGTCGAGGACCAAAATGGGTCTTTACCCTATTTAATATTTCTTATGTCTTTAGGCATATAATAAAAATTCCAAGTATGTTTCTATGCCAAGTTATTATATTTGTCAATCACAAGCATATATCATATATGATCAAATATTATAGTCACATGGCATTCATCAACATAATATATTATGTCCAATATTCTTTTTATTGAGTTAATACCATGATATACTATTTGTCAACATCAAAATATATATCACCTTTAGGTTCACATTCTCCCCCTTAATACTATATTTGTCAACATCAAAACCTATATGACATTATAATTCACAGTTTCCACCTCGTCAGAGGGAGTTCCCTGATGATATGTGGAACATGGTGGACCGATCAGAGGCGAGGAGTCATGTAGGCATGGTTCAGTAGGGTCGGAGGCAGAGGAGTGTTAAGACGATGTATCATTATCGTGGCCGTCGAGTCGTGATGTGCAGCGACGAGTCGGTTTAGGAGCCGAGGACCCGACATGGCAAAGTCTATCGCCGTCGTTATGGCGAGGTAGAGGTAGCTCCAGACGCCCATGTCGTCTGTGATATGGTTTAGTCGGATGCGTCTGTTAGGTTGTGTGCCTCTGAGCGCTTTATTTTGTATTTTGATGTATTTTGAGAGGCGGACTGGGTATTTCTAGAACTTCTCTTTTCTTGGACCAGTTATATGTATCTTTTTATCTTTTCTGTGTCTCTATAGCTTTTGTAAGCTTAGGATCCCTCTATTGGGATCTATCATACTCTAATGACAGTTTTACATATTATGTATATATGGTCGATGTATGTTTTATATCGCTGCGAGTGCTTTCAGTCTAAATGTTGTTTTAAATTTTACCGCTCCAAAATAATTATATATTTCCTCCTGTAATAATCACGTTAATGCTAACTACGAATTAAGTTTTAGTTAATCAGGGTGCTCTTTAATGGGACATCGGGGTGTCTCAGTTGTTTTATTTCATTGTGATTGACTCAAGTGTTTGTAGACGATAGAAATGCAATTACCTTATTTATAAGTTGAGTTTATGCATTATATTTTGCGGATGATTATGTGATGAGAATAGAGGATTTTCCATACCTTCCGCACCAGGTATGGTTGGAATTGTCAATATATTACTAGTGTTTATTACTAATGTTTCATAATAATTCTATTGCTACTGAGTTTTATAACTCACAATTGGGGTTTTTGACACTTCCAGGTATCGGATCTAACATTGGGAGTTAGAGAGCATTTCTGGAATGCTTGGTAGCATGTCCTAATGAAGATGAGTAGTTCAGTCAGGTCAACCGAATCGGGGTCTTTTATTGTTCCAATGAATTAATTGTATGTTTGTAATTATGTATAGGTATAGTTTATTTGTTTTAAGAAATATTTAAGTTAATGCAAGCGTTTCTACATTAAATTTTTGTCAAGGTTTTGTGAAAAAATATCACTTTTAAAAGAGGACTCTTCTGTCGAATAATTAAAGTATACTTGCTATTATATTTCCAAAGTTGAATAGTATACATTTGAAATTTTATATTCCACTTTATAAGTTTTCTTATTATCTACTTCAATTAATAATTGTTTTTAGGCATAGTATTTATCATACAATATATAAAAGTTAGGGTGTTACAGAATGGAAGTCTTGTATAGTGGCCCTACTGAAGGGGCTATTAGCACAGTTATGTACATATATGTATATGTACTTTCAGCTTGTTTATATGCATGAGTTTTTATCTCAAAGTTTTTATATTTTATTATTTTCGGATGGCAATATGCATGCTAATGTTAATACGATTTTTACGGTTTAGTTAAATAGGTTCTTCTTTAATGAGACAACGGGTGTCTCAGTGAGAAGATTGAAAAGGGTTTCTGATGGGTGAGGCGATAAGATCTGAGATTAGGTAAAAAAATGGGTACTGGCTGTTCTTGTACCAAAACACAAGAACAAAAAAATAACATAAAACTATAAAGACAATAAAAATAAATAAGGTGCAAATGTTTTTGTGGTTTTTGTTTCTTATATTATTTTTTTTGGGTTTTCTAGCAAACAAATACGAATGATAGAATATTTTGTATTTTTGAATTTACAAATTTTTTTGGATTTTTTTTTTTTTTGTAAATTTTGGGTAAAAAAAAATTGTAAAAAGGACCCATTCAAAATGTGGTGTTCAAAAAAATACACGTAAACATTGGTCACAAAAAGGTTATGTCAAATCACTAACATTCTCATTACTTGCGTAGCAGTCATGTGTTGCTACACACCTCTTACTGTTTATAATATTGAATATGATTGAATATTAATCCCAGCATTGGGAGAACCTACAGGGTCACACACTAAGTAGATTAATTCGAGCAAACAAGAAAAAGGCTAGTTAGACTCAATTTCTTGCGGACCAAACTTTTATCAGATGAGCCCATGAAAGCTAGGTCAACCCCATTCACATATCTGATGGATGTTGCTTTTAAATAGCAATGCTTAGAGTGTTGAGCCACACACACTACAAAAAAATGCACTTTTAGTGGCAATTATTATGGCCTTTAGCGGCAATAATATCGGCCGCTAAAAATTTTACCAGCAATCATCAATTTAGTCGACGTATCCAATGTCGCTAAAAGTTTTCGCGGCAATTGTAGAAAATGCTGGTAAAGACTCAATTAATTGCCACTAAAAGTTGAAAGTTATAGCGGCAATTATTGCCGACAATTGTAATTGCCACTAAATACGATTTTTGAATTGTCACCTAAGATCATTTACCAGCTTTTTTTATTGCCGCTAAAAGTCTTACCTAGCTTTTGCCAACAAATGTTAAGATTATTTGCCACTCAAATTATGCATGACTTGATTCACAAAAAGTTTAAGCTACAATAAACTTTGATCCTAAAAAACTTAAATAATAATATACAAACATTTCAGATAAACCATACTAAAATTCATTATATCAAAAACAAATATTTCATTAAATCCACAACAAAAAGATAACAAGTATCAAGTGTTAATTAACTTTAGAATTATCATCAACAAAAGATAAAAAGAAATACAAGATCAATAGGATCATTAGCATAAACTGGATTTTTCATCACCCCATATCGCATGATCATAAGCTAAGCATAAACAACATAAACAATGAGGTAATCAGAACTCCTCCATACAAGTTCTTCAATTTGTTGATCCTATGATTGAACACCTTCACGGCACTTGATCATAAGGACACCAAACTTATGCTAAATTGATCATGGTCTTTCGTATAATTCCCAGTTCTAGTTGAGGATTAAAAAATGGTAAGAAAGTAAGAAAGTTTCTGAACACATTACAAACATCATAGTGATTAGACACAAGTAAAAAACTTAATAGGGCAAATACCTCAACAATTCTTTTCCTACTTTCAGCATCCCACAGGATAACATAACCTTCCCTGTCACCAGTGACAAAAGCACCAGTCACACCAAACAAAAATTAAATTAATCAAGTTTCAAGCTTTATAATTAATAATGGCAACTGATAGATAAGAAGGCACATTGCGGACTGAATGCAATGTTCACATTATAAAACTAAGCAAAATAGTGTTCAACTTAAGTTACACCTTTAAAAGATTGAAGAAAAGACTAATGACTCATCCAACCTTGATAAGCTCTGCTCTTCTTTCACCCAGCTACACCAAAGTAAATAAAAGTTAACAATCTGATATATATATATATATATATAACTAAAAATAAACAATCCCAATATAAAGTTTCTGATCTTGTAACCAATCTCAGTCACCCATCCTTTATTCACTCTCTTTCTTATGTGTGGTCGTAGCAATAAATTGTAATAATAATTTTATGAATAAAAGACATAAGATTTATATATAATGCAAGTGTGAGGTTGTAATAGGATAAGGAATTACTGAATTTGTAATGTAGATTGCCAAATTGATAATAGCTGTAAAGGAGTTGAAAGTGATGGAAATGAAAAGGAGATCAGAACCTCGCCACTGAGATAACAAAGATCACCAGAAGATGCTAAATTGGTGTCATGAAAAGCTGATCACATGGAGAAGGCCAAAAATCGTTGCTTTTGTAGCTTTAAAGAGTAACAATAAACTTCCTGCATGAAGCATAAACTGACCATATGGAATATAAAGCAACTCAAAAAATAGGAAGCCAAAGGAAAGTAATCCATCATTACACTTCCTCTTACTACTCATTAAACAAATGACATGTCAATTTGTCAATATCTGACGTTTTTCCATTATCCTTTAGGCTAAAATATTTAATATAACATGACCATTCTCTCAATTTGAATTTGAACCTAGCATATATTGTAATTTAGTCCCATTTTCAGTCAGGTTTTTGGGATCTACCATTGTTCATTCCTTTAAGTCAGCACTCACAATGAAAAGTCAAAATACTGTTTCTTATCCTTTAAAAAATTCTTTAAAAAGTTTTTCTTAACTTTTCAACCTCACCAAAAAGTCTCTAATCTAATTTTTTAGGCATCACTTTCAACACTTCACAGCAAGTAAATCAATTACTTGGTTTATATAAGATTATCATATAGTATGAGTACGGTTCCTATTTCATTTTACTGTGTGATCTAAGGATTTATATAATATGAAAAGTCTGACCAATTCAAACTCAATATTGTTATATGATGTGCATGATACAGCAACATAAAAGGGTAAATGGTGAAAGCTTTAAATGGATATTCACCTTATCCTCAGGCTCTTTTTCTTTAGTTTCATTAGCAGGACTCTCCTTGTTTCGATCCATTGCAGGTAGTTTTTTATTTTTCAAATAAACTGAAAAAATGTTAAGCTTCTATTAGATAATTTCAAAAGATACTCCTACAAGCAACATATATTGACAGCACCCAAAATGTGATTTGCAAAATCTCTTAACTGATACAAACATATAGAGTTATTCAACCAATAAATAGAAGACAAAGCTAAATGTAGATAACTTACCATTGATAGTCAGCAAATCATGCCTTAGTGGGTGCCCATATAAGAACAGGTTCTCTTACTCTACAAGGCAACGAACAAAACAACTTGCAGACAACAAAATTTGAACTGAAATTAGTAACAACCATGCAATTCCAATTCCAATTTTACTACTTCACACTTTCAATTCCGATTTCCATTCAACATTCCGCTGAAACTTACCCAATTTGAACTAGATGAATAGGAAATCTGCAATGCTACTCTACCATCTACTGACCCGGCTGCAAATCCTGCAAGGACCTTTAAATTAAAAAAATTCCTAACTCTGACTGTCTAGGCACAGATGGTTTAGTAATTTCAAATCTCATATATATATATTAATGGTATCTACTATCTAGAACACCAAGTAACTACGAACATGACAAAAGTCAAAAAATTTCTCAAGGTGGATCAAAAAGAAGAAAAGCAATGTTATTTACATGAATTTTAAGAGGTATATTAACTAGTCAAAGTAACACGCTGCTCAGTTGACAAAATTAACTAAGATAGACATCGTAGTTCATACCTTTTGCATAAGGAATTGAACTGACGCATCTTAATTGTGTACCATTGTATGGTTCCTTTGATTGAACAGGTTTCCCAGAGGTGATCATTTGGTTTTCGCAGCTATTTGAACATAATACATAAAGGATTGTCTTACTGCAAATAATCGAAGGATTATAGTACCAAAATCCAGAAAATAAAAATAAAATTACTGTACAAACATATCAAAATTGTTGTGAAACCCAATCGTTAATACATCAAAAGAGAAAATTAAAAAACTAATCAAAAAAGAAAGAAAAGGCAAATCATTGATTAGAGAATTGAATACAATAGAGCACTACAATGATTAAAAAGAAAACCTAATCAAATTGGAACGATATAAATATAAATTATTACAAAAAAAAAAAACAAACAAAAAAAAGCTATTGCCACCTTCATCTTCTGCCTTTAGAGGATTGTTACAGTTTCATCAATGATTTACTCAATTACTATTGTCAGCACAAGGTAGACACAAATCAATTACTTCCATTGCTAAGAGAACGTGATGAAATAAGCGAACCAAATAGAAAGAAACGAACCTTTCATCACTGAGAAAAACCGTTGAACTTGATAGAAACAATGAGCCTGAGTCGAAGAAGACCCAGGAGGGCGATGAAATTGTTGCTGCTACTATGCTCTGTTAATCGAGAAGGAGGCAATGGAAGTAGAGAATGGAGGCAAGTGGAAGAAAGAAACAGAGTGGAAGGTGCTGCCTGTAACACCCCGATTTCCGCTGTTTTTCTTTATCGATAAACAATTATCTGTTTATATTTTTGTTTGAGACCTAGAAAATGATGTTGGATAAACCAAGATCATATTCATACTCTACTTTACCGTAAAGAGCTCCGATTTCGATTTTAGGTTGAAAAGTCAGGCAAAAACCGGTCTGTGAATTTCACTGACAGTATAATTATACTGCTTAGAAAACCTAATTTTCTCGTGAACGAAACACTTAAGGTTTTTATTTAATTTCATATGATTTTGGTTATTTTGAAATATTTCACTAAAAAGTGAAATATTATATTTTATCCGGGCGATATTTTTATCGAGTAAGTAACGGAGCTGAATACGAGATTTCCGGGAGCCGCTAAGGGATAATACCAAAGAGTCATGCAAGGTGAGTCACCATGTGAATGCATTTATGATGCACATGGCCTCATCATTACAATCTATAAGGAAATTGCAAATTGGTCCTTAAACTTTTTAAGTTTTGCAAATTGGTCCTTAATCAATATTGCACTTTGGTCCTTATAAAACAAAATTCCTTGCCCTTGGACCCTATGATCTCACGGCCCAAGCACATTAAGGAGGCACTCCTCACTTCTATAAAAGGCTAGAGTCTTCATCTTCATCAACTTTGCCATTTTTCCATTAAAACTCCTAAGTCACATAGCTTGAGTTTGTGAAGAAAGTGTTGGATTCTTTGCTCATTTCTCAATTCCAAAAGGTAATCCTTGCTCCTCATCATCATTAAGCATCATGTTCTTCAATTCCTTTCTTCATTTAAGGTCTTAATCATCTTTCTAATTTCTAGATCTAGAAAGTTTGAAATTCTCTAGAAAATCATAGAAAAATCCTAAAAATATGAAACCAATTTCTATAATCCTATTATCATCTCTATATTCTAGATCTAGAAGCTTGCATCAAACAAAAATTTCTAGCCCTTTGAACCCTAAGAGGCCGAACCCTAACTTTTGTGGGGGGAAGGATTTTGTTCATTTTCTTTACATGATTCAATCTTATAAGCTATATAGGTATTGGATCTATGTTGTTTGAGTTAAATTAGGGTCTCTAAACCATTTTAATGATCAAGGCCGAAATTCATTTGTTGAGGAATTGGAAGATTTAATTTCAATCTTTATGTCATGATCATTGATTTAGGGTTTTAAGTGATTATAAGTCACAAATCTAAGAGTTTAGAAAATTTAGAGATTTCCAACCCCAAAAACAGCACTAGGCCGAAACCAACATGTAGGATTTTAGGTTTGATTAAGTTGTTTGTTTGTTAATTTATTGTTATGTTTAATGAAGGATTGTGTTAGTAGTTGTTGTTCGGAGTTCGTGGAGGAAACCGGATTTGAAAACCGAGACTTCGTTGAATCAGAACTTAAATCTTCAAGAGGTAAGGGGAGTTTGCCTGAAGAGCTTCGATAGCTATGTGTATAATTTGTTTGGTGTGTCTGTAATTAATTATTGTAGTTTGTGGTGTTTATTTTAAAATTATTGCATAATATTCTGTGATGCATGATTTATCTGTGAAAGCATGCTAGAAATTGTGAGGAGTGAATTTATTGTTGATTGTGAAAGCATGTGATAAATTGTGGCGTATGATATTTTCTGTTGATTTTGTGATTGGCTGGAAGCCTGACATTGGTCAGTGCTCATTGGAAATTAAGGATTAAACGTTAAGAAATATTTAAGGGAAACAATGATTTTGAAAATCAGTGGATTTAATTTTAAGGGGAAAAAAAATATAATAATAATAATATTTTAATGAGTTTTAATGAAAGAATAAGTTAATAAATGACAGCGCGTATGTAACCGTGAAAAAATTTCACTTTCGAACTTTTTGGAAAACAATGGAAAGAAAATGGAAACAAATCTTAATTTTAAGAAAATGTATTTTAAAAATTGTTTTAAGGTTGATAATAAATAATTTTTCAAGAAATAAGGGTTTCTGTTTGCCTAGCGACAGTAGAAAGAAAAACGATCTTTTTTATATGACAAAAATGACTTTTCAAAGGGAAAATGGATTTTTTAGAAATAAAAAGTAAAGGATTTGAGGAAAAATGATTTTCGTTACGTTTTAAAACGAATTTCATCAAAAAAAGGATTTTTGGAAAAGGATTTAAGAACAGCGGATGTTTTTTCGTCAAACTTGGATAAGTTTTCGGAGTTCTTGTTTTCGTATTTGTTTTTCACAGAACGAAAACTCTTTGGGAAAAATAAAGGAAAGGATAAGGACCTAGATTGCCGAGACGTCGGGCAAGTGTTCCTAATAGGAAATTGCACTTTGGAAGGGAAAGGAAATTGGAATACCTAAGGAAAGGTAATCGGGAACTTTAGAGAAAAACAAACGACAAAGAACAGTTACGATAACAATGGATTTTACATGCATAGTCTGGAAAACATGCCATTTTGGGCAGATGTGCCTTGGGTATCGAGCTACAATTTCACAAAGGGTGAATTGGGTAAATTGGTTAGTTACGGACCAAAGATAAATTCTAGGATCTTTGGGTTTTAGGGACATTCGGGCTTTCGAAAATCCAGCGAATACTTGGGGCCTTGCAACCTCGGGTCGTGGAATTCGGTTACCCGACACGAATGTACTCAATAAGGAACTATTCCAATATTATTTTGGGTGCTTCATCGTGATATTTCCTGAACAATTGGAGCCAGACCTAAATTTAGAGACCGATCTCATGAGACAATTGTGTTAAGGGTATCGCAGCCTAATCTTTGCTCGAAGGAGGGAAGTTAGGAATCTCCAGAGAATAAAGGACAAGGCTCATAGGATGGATATTGAAGTGCCATGCATTTTTGGAAAAAGTTACGATTGGATGACCGGTAGGGGTGGGAATAGGCCAGGCCGCCTGACAGGGGCCTACAGCCTGGCCTACTTAAGGCCTGGCCTGTTTAGTAAAAAGGCCAGGTCCAGACTTTTTAAAAAGCCTTTTTACTTAAAAAGGCCAGGCCCAAGCCTATAAAAAAGCCTTTTTGGCCTGTCAGGCCGGCCTGTTTAGATATATTTATTTATTTATATATTATATTAAGAATATATATATATATATATATATATATATATATATATATATATTATCCAGTCAAAAAGATATATTATATTAAAATAAATTTTTTTTTGAAAATTTTGACTCTTGCCCTGCTCAATTTTTAGATGCTCCGTATAGCCATATGTCCTGCTTCACATTTTAGAACGTGCGACTCAAAGCCCTAGATCTCCACTTGCAGCCGCCGCTCCTACTCTGTGGACTCCGCCGCTCGCCGTGCGGCTTGTCCGCCGCTTGGCTTGGCGGTTCACTCGCTGTGGTGGTTTGCTCGCTGCTCGTCACGGTCCGCTCGCCGCCGCACGCCGTGGTCCGCTCGCTGCCGCAGTGTCCTTAAATCGAAGGTTAAGGTCATGAACCCTTCACTTAGGAGGTTGATTAGCGGTGCATTTGCTGGGGCAGTGTCACGTACCGCTGTGGCACCTTTGGATTTCTTTTGTTTTTTCGCAACTTGTTTTTTAAGGATTTTTGTGTTATTGCTTCCCTGATAACATTTTCTATGCATTCTGCACCTGTGAAGATATTGGCTTACTGTTTGAATGTTAATTTTTGGGGTAAATACTTGTTTAGTCTGTGAGAAAAATATTGGCTATCAAATTATTTATGAGAAATGAAAAATTCCAACTTCCCTAAAGAACACTAAGTACTGGTCAAATTCGCCCCTAAAGAACACTAAGTACTGGTCAAATTTTGAATTTTTGGATGTGGATATTTTCCGGGAGACTTGTTTTCATGTTTATAATATGATTATAGTTTATATGTTTTATATCAATAGGCATGCAACCCAATTAACCATTTATTTAGAGCTACACCTATTGGTTGCCATGCTATACTAAATTTCATGGTAGCTAATCTGGAAGTAAGGAAAGGACGCATGATTTGGTTTGTATCTTGGCTTCTATCAAAGTGTGTTTATGCTGATCTTCCAATTTGTTTTCTCCTTTCAACTATGTCCTCTGTTATCAGATAATTTTGTCCTCTTTTTGTTCTTATGTTACTCTTTGTATTTGTTACTCTTAATGTTTCAATATTATCTTGCTTAATAGTTTTACCAATCACTTCATTTCTTTTTATGCAGGTTAGACGAAACAAAGAAAGCCTATATGGATAGATAGCTTTGTTATATGTCCATTGTATTAGGACTCCTTTATTATCTTTCTATACTACCAAATTGTCCATTTAATTTTGGGAACTTTGTTAAGAATTAAGTTTTATGGTGGAAACAATATTTGTCTGGTACGTTTGTTTGCTTTGGAATTATACACGTTTTATTTGGTACATGGAATTATAGAAGTTTTCTTACTTTATTGAGCCTGTTATTTTTTTATTTTTATTTTTTGTAATTCGAAAGTTAAAGCCTATTCAAAGCTAGAGGCTTACTTGTTTATTTATTTTTATGTAATTCACTTCGCTTTTGATCAATTTTAAGTATTTAAATTTTTTTAGTAGGCCAATTTTAAGTAGGCCAGATAGAGAGCTTGACCTATTTAATGGCCTATTAGCTTATTTAGAGATAGGCCAAAGGGCCTATTTGAAGCCTTTAATACAAAATAGGCTTTTAAAAAGGCTAGCAGGCCAGGCCAGGCCAGGCTTCTAAAAAGGCCAGGCCAGGCTTAAAATAAAGCCATTAACAGGTAACAGGCCAGGCTTAGACTTTTAAATTTTTAAACAGGCCAGGCCTATTTAAGCAAAGCCTGGCCTGGCCTGGCCTATTCCCACCCCTAATGACCGGGTATGAATCTCATTGGTAGGAAATAATTATAGTATGTATACATGATGATTGTTGGAGTGTCGTACATGTAGTTATCATGATGAAACTCAATGATGGTATCTCACCCTTGCTTTATTTCTTCTCATGTTGGGTTTCTACTATGTTTCTATATATTCGAGTACAGATGAACCAGATGAGTCCGATATCGTATACGGGAATACGTTCCCTACACAGTGACGGAAGCGTGTGATGGATGAACCTAGATACTTCTGCGGGCGGGGAGTTCTAGGGAGGACTTCCCGATGGTTTTATTAAGTACGACCAGCTATAGGATCTGTTTTGAGTTTACTTTTGGGAAGTAGTATCACTACTTTTTAAGTTTAGTTTATGTGTGTTTTCCTTATGCTATGGCTTAAATAAATGATTTGTAAGATAAAGGGCCATATGTAAAACTGTATTGATGTATATATATATATATATATATATATATATATATGTGTGTGTATGTATTCGGTTGTTTGTTAATTATAAAGGTTTGGTCTATATCGGTAGAGGAAAAGAAAAAGAGAAAAAAAATCTACAACTAATATCAAGGAAGTTAGGAAATAGAGAAAATTATATTTTCCGAAAGCAACCAGCGTAATTATTTTCAGTCTTTTAGTTTCAACATGTAGCGCCAAGGGGGGTGTTACACTGCTAATTGAGAGAGAAAATAAAAATGATGGAAATAAAATTAATGAAATATTAGCATTTGTCTCAGCATATCATAACTAGTTATCGGCTAATACTTATTAGTCACAGTAAATTTAGTTTAAATCATGAATTAGTGGTAATTATCTTACGGCCACTAAATAATTGCCATTAAAAGTGAATTTTGGTGTAGTGACACACTAAACCCTGGGCATACTATGCAATCAGTTTGGTTGAAAAAGGAAACACCTTAATGATGTCTTCTCTAGCATCTAGTCGTGTTTGGAGACGCGCTCCAACAATGCACACGTAGGAAGTTGCTATCTGTTCAAGTGGACTACGTAGAGGTGCCGTTATGTTGTTGCGGTACTATGGTGTTTTAAACCCCTATTCTGCACATTACACGCTACAAGAATTAAATTTTTAAACATGAGGCATTACCACTAGCTTGAATTCTTGGTGGAAATTTTCTCTATTGTACTCAGCTTAGAATATAGTCCTTGTCATTATGAGGAAGGATAATAATGACTCTTGACCATTCGATCTTATGTGAATTGCAAAGATTATAAGATAAATGCATATGACTTTTTTAAGTCGTCATGTGACCTCTAAGCAACTTTTAATCTTGATCATCCATATATTATGATTGTATGACAAGGTTTGTTGTTTTTCATATTCTTTAATATGCAACCCATCCTTTAATGTATGTATGACACTCTATTTATATATAATTTGATTCATTATCTTCCACTATCGGTGTAATACTTTGTGGTGGAACACGTGGATTGTTCTGCAAGCCATGAATAGAGAACTATAAATTATTACTGTGTTAGATGTTTGTATAAAACTCAGTCTTGCCATCTTGGGTAGATTTATTTGACTAAAATTATTTTAATATGGCCCTTTTATGATGCATATTAGCGACGCTAATTGAAAATCGAGAGAGAATCAGAATGTTTCAAACTCTCATCATGATTAACCAAATGACTTGCAGTTCCTCATAAGAAAAAAAGCATCGATCTTATGTGAATTGCAAAGATTAGAAGATAAATGCATATGACTTTTTTAAGTCGTCATGTGACCTCTAAACAACTTTTAATCTTGATCATCCATATATTATGATTGTATGACAAGGTTTGTTGTTTTTCATATTCTTTAATATGCAACCCATTCTTTAATGTATGTATGACACTCTATTTATATATAATTTGATTCATTATCTTCCACTATCGGTGTAATACTTTGTGGTGGAACACGTGGATTGTTCTGCAAGCCATGAATAGAGAAATATAAATTATTACTGTGTTAGATGTTTGTATAAAACTCAGTCTTGCCATCTTGGGTAGATTTATTTGACTATAATTATTTTAATGTGGCCCTTTTATGATGCATATTAGCGACGCTAATTGAAAATCGAGAGAGAATCAGAATGTTTCAAACTCTCATCATGATTAACCAAATGACTTGCAATTCCTCATAAGAAAAAAAGCATCTAGTTTGGATAGATTCATAATGTCCCTGTATTCTCCATAACACTATATACTACATAAAGGTTTATGCCATCATATGAAATTACATTATCAATAGAGAAGAAATTTTGGTGCTATCTGAGGTCCTTTTCAGCTTCGTTGGAGAAGATTCTTAGGAGACACAACACGAAACACAATGAGTTTGCGTATCTGGGTTTCATGAAGTATCCACAATTGGCCATATGTCTCACATGGAATACATTTAAAAATAAGTTACATTTTAACAAAATTGATTTTTATATACTGATGAAGCATAACTCAACAGATATCTCCCCTAAATTTAATCACAAGGCTATGGTGGGGACTTGATCCTCACATCTAATAGAACTTTCATAGACAAAAAATAAAGTGATATATTTTTACTTGATTTGTGAATTTTTTCATTCCTATTTTACAAGATGAATTCAACTCCTATTATTATTTCAAGGAAATTGGAAATCACCCCCTACACCTTCTCCGTCGGCGCCCTTAGGAGGACTAATTGCAATCCAAAGCAGAGACAACGTAATTGCAATGAGACCTGACCAAACAAACACAATGGTTGGTGTCTTCCCTCTCCTCCCCATCAACCCTTTTGCAAATGGGTACAAATGAGCAAGCACCCAGAAACTGAAGAATGCTCCACCAATGAACTTACTCCATTGTGGGTTTACACTGTAAATGGTCCTAATGAATGCAACCGCCATAGCAATAATGTTGACCATAGCAATAACTATTGGTGGAATCATCAAGGAGGACCACTTAACAATATACAGATCTGCATATATATCATCATCGTCCTCCCCTGCCGATTTGGATGTTAAAGTGAAAGAAATCTCAATACCTGCAATGACCTTGAGGAGTCCTTGCACCACAGCAGCCAAGTGAGCACTGGTTCCAGAAATGAGCCAAAACTGTTCATTCCTCCACCATTGCTCTAACTCTACGCCGGACCATTTTACCTCTAGAATTGCCAGCAGCACTAGGCATATGGTGATTGTGAGCAAGTAGATTAAGAAGGCAATACTAAGAGTTTGAACAATAAAGAATCCAGAGAATAGAGAGAGTGCAGGGAGGAAGCAGTATACAACAAGGAAGATAGAGGTGAAGGGGTAGATGCCAACATTGAGGTAAGAGATACGTTGGAGTAATTTGAGTTTCTTGCTAGCAAGAAAGGCGTTGTTCTGAGAGAAGAAGATTTCAACAGAACCTGTGGCCCATCTCAGCACCTGGTGTAATCGATCTGTGAGATTGATAGGCGCTGATCCACGAAATGAATCTCGTTTGGTCACACAATACACCGAGCGCCATCCACGGTTGTGCATGCGATATCCTGTAACCACATCTTCAGTCACTGACCCATAAATCCATCCCACTCTGTCTCCCCATTCTGTCTTGTCCTCGTACCTGTATGTAATATATCATTCATTAATTAATTAATTAATTAATGTTTTATTAACAAAATCATAAATTTATTTCAAACAATGTAAAGTATACAATTAAACTAATTAAGCGGAGAGAGACTACATATATTTGATTTGTTAACATGTTACGTTATTTGGGCTCCTATGCTTTACATTAACTTTTAATTTGGTCCATACACTTTTTTTATTTTCATATCCACCAATACAATTATAAAATTATTTGGATGAGCGTTTTTATTACTTTTAACTATAACAAGTTACAATATTGTGTTCCAAGATATGTCTATTTTGCTTTTGAAATAGAATAGTCACATGTCACATCATTTAGACACTTTTCTTGTCATCAAATTGTAACAATGTTATGGTTAGAGAGACTAAAAAGTATTTATAAGCATAAGGACTCATTTAAAAGGAAAAAAATATATATAGAGATCAAATTGAAAACCAACATAAATTATAGGATCAAAAACTTAATATAACCTTGTAGATATTTACAATACTTACCAACAAGAAATGGATGAGACAGCTTCAGCTACTGCACTAGCATCAAGTGGCTCACGAGGGACCCTAAGAACACCAGGTTCACGTCCATACTTGATGGCAGGATGATCTGCTAAAGGACGACCTTGAAGCTCTGAGACAGGTATGCTCTTTGCTAGCATGGTAGAATTACCAAAGCGCTTTGGCAATAGGTTCAAGTCTATATCTTGATCAAACTCACAAGTATTCAATGCTGGCGTTACTTCAGAGCCTTCACTCTTTTTAGTATCTTTTTGGTCCACCACTGGTGGGTTAAAACCATAGAGTGCATACCGCCTAAACATACATCCAGTTCCCACATAAAATGGACCTTGTACACCATCAAGGGCTCGCATGTTTCCATCAAAGAAGACAGTGTTGTGATTAGCATAGCGATCTGAGGGATCAATGCCTTCAAATCTTTGTGGGAATTGAATATAACATATGTCCTCTCCACCTCTGTCCATCATGAAGCACATTCCTTCCCGTATTGCCTTGCAATTGTAGATGTAGTGATCACAGTCAAGGTTAAGAATGAATGGCCCATTTGATAGAATAGCTGATGCACGAACTAGTGCATTCATAGCACCAGCTTTTTTGTTGTGATCATAACCTGGTCGTTTCTCTCTAGAAACATATACAAACATTGGTAATCGTGTATCTACCTCTGTAAAGTCTATAATCTTATTGTCTGCACTTCCCATTAATGGATCAGGACTTGGTGGTTTCAACATCACCTATTCAAATATACATGAGCAAATTTAAACTATGATAACTTAATAATATTTGTAAGCAAAACTTTTTTATCATGTTGATACGATGACATATAAACATTCTTATGTTTAGTTACACAAATGGAAAAGAAAATAGTGTCATATATATTGTTAGTAACTATTGTGTTATAAAATATAAACATATGATCAAGTTGTTCATATTATATATTTATGTTGTTACCTAAATGTAATAGGAAACTAGTCATATATGTACCTGAAGTATTCCGGCATGGTCACTTCTTGAATGTTCACTTGAAGGAGAAGTCCAAGTACCAGGCCAATGGGTTCCATCAGCCATCCATGTGGCCTTCAATACTTTGATTGGCTCAGATGGGTCAGCTCCACTCTCTTTCATGTGCTTCATCATCTTCATTTCCTCCCTGGCATTAAATGCATCTGATCTTCTCCTAATAGAATCAGGAAGGCCGTTTATGCGTATCTTGAACTCATCATACTCCCTCTTGACCCTCCTTCTATCTTTCACAAAATCTATTCTACTTTTGTTTTTGGTTGGATCAACTTTTAAGTTGAAGTAAGTCTCTGGATTCCTCGGTTCAATGTTATGTTTTCGACAAAAGGGAACCCATAAATCAGCAAAACTTGCAGCCTCAGCCATCGCTTCAAAAGTCAATAGAGCACCTCCATCATCAGAAACGTAACAAGCAAGTTTCTCCACAGGGTAATCAACAGCTAATATGGAAAGAATGGTATTGGCAGTGACTAGAGGTGGTTCCTTATCAGGATCAGCAGTGGATACAAAGAGGTCCACACCAGGTAGATCAGATCGTCCGGTGGGATTGTCTGGAGATGGACTATCAAATTTGTCATAAAGGACTTCAAGGTCAGTGGAACGGTTGACAGGACATAGCTTGGGAACTATATCAAGTATCCATGAGAAGGCAAACCATATCTCACAAATAATTGACATTAGCCACAACCATACTGCATCTTCATTTGGATTCATCACTCTCCAGTGTAAAAAGAAACACAATACTACCAACCGAATTAAAATAAGCAACCTGCGAAAGAACAATTACGATTACAATTAGTACCAAACATTAGGCCATTTTAATTCATTATAACCAAAGTTGTTACAAGCTATGAAGATAACATATAAATCTAACTTGTAAGGACTCATGATGGCGGATGGAATTGGTATTTTTCTGCTTAATGGTTTCCAAGGCTTCTCCATTGGATCTATCATTCCTCCTTGTAAGCCATCATCATCGTCATCACCGTACATATCATCTTGGGGCCAATAAGCATTGCCAACCCCATACGTACCTTTAGTCTCAAACAACCACCTATTGTGATCAAATTCTCCATTTTGGTTTCTCTTCATAACAGACATGTTGTTCGTATCGTGTTTGGAACCATTTGGTGCTGGTAATGGAAGTGCCCCATTAGAATAATCTGGGGCGTCATCTTCGTAATCGCCTATTTTGTATGGCTCCTTGCAACCTGGGCAAAGACCGTTTTCTTTTTGTGCATCTAAAAAGCAATCTCTGCAAATCTTGAACCTGAATTCAAAATGTTTTATAAAATTTGTTAGTTAGTTTCAGTTGATTGCTTAACATTGAAATAAACGTTAAAATCAAGAAATGATCATTATCCATTTCCACATTTTCCATGGCACAACAACAACAATATATAGCATTTACGTACTTACCTACACTCACATGGAATCACATCATTCCCTCTCTCATCCTTCATGACCTTGCCATCACAAGCAGTCATTGAACAAGCAGAGCCTTTGGCACCTGCCATTTGAGGGTGAGTTACTTCAGAATCAATGACCTTGTCCATTAGATGGGCTCTGGTGACGCTGTTGAACCCTCCAGTGAATAAAGAATTGGAAACATATTGTTCTTCAGCTTTCATAGCTATGGATGAGTCCATTGGTTGATTATCTGGGGTAGGTGGAATATGAACAGTGTAGTTCATATAGTCCCCAGATAATTCTGATGACATGTCAATGTCTTCTCTTGACAAACTAACATATCTCCCACTTGAAGTTCGTCTTGCAAACTTGACACTTGGCCCGCCAGAGTTGCTGCGGTTTCCTTGAGAATTACTTGATCCTGATCCTCCAGAATTTCGTAAAGACTTCTTGGAAGGTTGGCTGGACATTGATGCCATTGTTTCTAATTGCTTAATTTTCTAGGAACAAAGAAAATCTACATGTATCGGATTTAGGTGCTAGTTTATTTGCCATTTTGATTAACAGATCATGGATAAGAAATGTAGAAGAAAAAAACTCTTTGTTCCTGAGCCTATTCTAGTGGTATTTGAAACAAGAAATATAAATTAAATTATACTATGACTAGTTAACCATGGGAGGATCTATTAGACCCTATCAATGGCAAATTGAAATGCCACCATTTGCGCCTTTGCTACAATGAAGAATATGAGGGAAAGTTCAAATTATTCATGATGGTAGAACAAAAGTGGTTGGAGAGAAGAATTTGATTGGCAAATGTGGGAGATTTCCCACAGTACACAATGGTGGCAGAGAAGAAAATGGATCTATGGTGAGAGACCAAGTCCTTCTCTATAATGCTATTTTCGGAGTTCCTATTTTCGATTTTCTAGGAGTGTGTTTGTTAAGGAAAAATGCATCATAAACTATTTTTTGTTGCAACTTTTCTTTCTATGTTTAGTTGTTTACAGTCTCAGTTATTCCATTCATTTATTTAGTTAGAACTTTTTTTACACATTATTTTTTTAGAATCTGGTTTTATGTTTGGAAAACAGGTATGCTATAGTTTAGTCTATGATGGTTTAATACGTATAGAGGTGTGATTATTTGGTAGTGAATGGTATGAAGAAGGATGGATGAATTTGGTTGCATGGAAATTTAGGACTTCTTTTATTAGATGGGGTAGTACACTATATGTGGCTTTCTTGGACACGTACGGACAAGAATTAGAATTACTTCCTTAATGCTTATTTATAGGCTTGTTGTACCACCACTCATAGGCATTTTTTCAGTTGTTTTTTTCTAGATGTCTCATGATGGTTCTAGTTCTAGGCCAAGCCATTGGTAGTGTGACTTGTCGAATTACATGACAGTTAACATTTTTTTTAGTCTTACCGACAATTAAGGTAATGATGTGTCACGATCCAAAAATCCAAACCGTGACAAAGTCGGTATCAAAGCTTTAGGTTTTAGGTTGTAGAAGCTGGAGATATGGGGTGATAAAAAGTCTTGCTAGTAATGTGTATACCCAAGGCACAACGTACTTGCAAGAAGCTATCAACACTCTATGATGGTCTAAAATTCATTTTGAAGTATGATTTAAATTCTTAATAGCTTTTGTCCCCATGTCTTGTGTAACATCCCAATGTTTTGAAGATATTCTTTTAATCTTCAATTTAATTTGTAAAAGTTATTTGGTGGATTAAGGATGATCAAAATTTGTTAAAAGTTGCATTTTGAGTGAAATAATCGATTATTAAACCAAGATTAATCGATTAAATGCTCTCTGGAGTGAAAAATACCAGTTCAGAATCCATTTAATCCATTAAGTGTTGTCAATTAGACTATTAAGTTGAATTTAATCAATTATGTTAAGATATATAATTGATTAATTGTCCAGCAGCGGAGATACATTCTACAACCCCAGAAACTGCAATTTTTGAGGGAAAGAATGAGAGAAAGTGACGAAAATCCATGGGAAAGGCGGGGGAACCAAGGAATGAACAAGATTTCAAAGCATGAAGGTGAATCAAAGATGCAAGGAGGTTGGAGAATAAAGAGGGAAGAAAAGGGAGAGGATCTAGGGTTTAAGTAAATTCAAAGATAGATTGAGAAATGCTCCAAGAATTGCAAATCCTATGAGTAAGGTGGGGAAAACACAATCCTTAAACCCCTCTAAGTCATAGAAGATTTTGATGTTATAAAATTCATTTTACGTGGATTTATAGGTGTGAACTCAATGTTCTTTAAATAAAATATTTTTATAGAAATATATGACTTAGCATAATAGCTAAGTGGTCTTGAGGACCCATTGGTATTTGTATGCAAAAATTATTTTATGAGTATATGGAAGATTTGAGAGGATTTTTATGAGTGAGAATGCTATGTTATTATGCTCTATGAATGCTTTAAAAATATATTCATGTACTCTACTTTTATAAGGATATGTTTTGAAGAAAAGTTTGATAATTAATGCTTAAATTGATGCTTCTGATGAATTTATTTTGAAAATTCGGGGAATGAATTAGAAAGGTCCTTTGGGACATAAAAATTGGGATTAGCGAAGGCCAAAGGCCGTCGCAAATAGCACAAAGCCATCGCAAAATAAGGGTTTCTGACGGATTTGTGACGGCTTCGGATCCGTCGCAAACCGTTTCTGACGGTTTTTTTAAGTGGTCGTCACAAATTTGCGACTGCCTTTTCCGTCGTAAAATTAAACCTGTTACCGGCGGCTTGGCCGTCGCAAATCACAAAACAATTAGCGACGGCTTGGCTGTCACAAACTGCAATATATATTTTTTAAAATAATAATTTAATTTCTTTATTTTCTTTATTTAATTATTTAAAATATGAATTATTATATTTTTAATTAAATATTTCCCTTTTATTGAATTTAAAGAATCGTTCTTCTTCTTGGTTTGTTTTCCAGCATCTCATCTTGCTCAGAAGGTAACATGCTTCTTCAATATCCTTCTTTTGGGATCCAACTAAATTCAAGCGGAGTACCTTTTGTTGGGAACGCTTCATAATCAGATGTTGCATTGTAGCTCTTCCACTGCTTCACAGGGTGACCCAGAGACCATTTTAATCATGACGTTTATTTGTGAAAAAAAATTACCATGATGATACATACACAACATTCAAATTGAACCTATCATAAATCAAGCTACTAACCTTATTAGGATCATCTGAGAGCAAGAATCAGTGATATCATCTTTGAGGCATTTTGTCGAACACGAGGTGAGAGTCCCTGAGTAAACCACATCTTGACGCCACTACCCACAAAAGATGGGTACATGAAGGTTTATAGGTTGGAGGTACGGTAGTAGTGACAGAGAGTAAGAGAAAGAGGGAGGTGGAGGTGAGGGACTGGATTTTTACCGTGCGGTGGTGGTTGTTGTCACCGCGTGGGAAACGAAGGGAGGGAGGAGACTGCTTGAGTAGAACAGAAAACGTGGGAGGTGGAGATGAGGGACTGGATTGTAGTGGGAGGCAAGGGCGGCGGTGAGAGACGTAGGCACGATGGTGGAGACGATAGAGAAAGAGAGGGAGGCGGTGTGGAGGTAGAAAGTGGGACGACACAAATGAGGAAGAAGGAGAGTGGGGCTGAGGGTTATTTATAATTTGCGAGGGCTGGTCCGACGCAAAGTCCGTCGCAAATCACCCACTCCTCGTAACCCGAACCCATTTTTTGCGACGAAAAGTCCGTCGCAAACTAAAAAATTTGTTAGCGACGACTTAAGCTGACGCAAATCACCCACTCCTCGTAACCCGAACCCATTTTTTGCGGCGGAAAGTCAGTCACAAACTAAAAAATTTGTTAGCAATGACTTAAGCCGACGCAAATCACCCACTCCTCGTAACCCGAACCCATTTTTGCGACGGACTATTTTTGCGACGGAAAGTTCGTCGCAAATTCCCATTTTTGGCGCTTAAGTTTCTGCGAAAAAGCGCGCTAATATTTAGCGATGGAAATGCCGTCGGAAATGATAAAAGCCGTCGCAAAATTAAAAAACACCAACCGTTATGGTTTGCGATGGGCAAGGCCGTCGCTACTGTTGATTTTTGCGACGGATTTAAGGCCGACGCTAATTACCCGTCGCTAATCGGACAATTTCTTGTAGTGGTTGAGGGTCCTAAGGGACATTTGAGGATAGTAGGGGACACTCTACTAAGTAGTGAGCGCCCATACCATTTGAGGATAATTGTTCATTCCCTATGCATTTATCTATTTATAATTAAAGATTTGCAAGAGCATGTTTTAAGGCCTTTATGAATGAATGATTTGATGTTATATAAGAGAGTTGTTCAATTTTATAACATGATGCTAGTTTCTATCTTTTTTTTTAAACCAATGATGCTATTTTCTATCATTTCTTATGGTATGATACTTTAAGAAAGGATAAGGTTTTATGTAAAGACATTTATGTTTTATATGAAATGGTTATGTTATGAAATATGACGTTTTAAACAAGTTTATTAATAAAGGTACTTCTGCTGTGGTTAAATATATGTTTTACGTGTTTGTTTGTGGGTTTGGCTCGAAGGGATTTTCCGGCACCCACTCGGCTGGTTGTAACATTGTTTTAGAATGTTACTTGATTGTGATTTCCTCATTAAGACATAGTCTCATTATAGTGGTACAATCAGATGTTGATGCAGGTATTAGCAAAGATAAACCAAAGAGAAGGAAGAAGAGGAAATTCAATATCGATGGTGCAGGCTCCTTTTAGGCACTTTTGTATCTTATAAAGTGAGGTAGAATAGTTTATTGCCCGGTGACATATCAAGTGTGTAAAAGTTTATATATTTTGTAATTATGTTTTACAAGTGTAACTTTCTTTTGAATGAGAAAAGGTACTCAAGTAAAGTTTTATATAGTTTTCAAACTATGTTATTATTATTTAAGACGTTAATCAAGTTGATTATGATACTCATATAATTATTAGAGGCGTGTAATTATTACATGTAATGTGACAAGATAAGGTGTTACATCCACCCAAGACTAGGATTCCTGCTGGAAGGAAACTTCTGATGAGTCTGCCGCCCAACCTCAAGACCCTCTCAAAGGGGTTGTTGTTGAGGCAACAATAGAGGTAGAGATGTTTGCAAAATAAATCAACAATTTAGAGATTGTTAATGTTGATGGTGAGTAATAGATAATTTTAAATAAAAAAAGTAGCAACATGGTTAATAAGTGAATATTTTTCAAAAAAAAAATTTAATTTCAATAATTCCTTTTTGTGAATACCAAGTATTTTGCATCATTACAATAATTTTAGGATAAAAACATACATTAGATGTTAGTGAGTGCATTTGACTTTTGAGTGTGAAGAATGTAAAATTTTAACTGAAAGAAAATAAAGTATAATGATTATTTACCTCTTCATCTAGTAGAATCAGTTCCAAATAAATTGGTTCTTGCTCACTCTTTTTTTTTTTTTAATCACATTCTTGCTCACTCTGAGTGGTGTAGACACTTCACAAGAGAATGACTTAAACTTTGATAAACTAATCATAGCGTAATTCATCATTTATGTTTTGTAGGAATTGGTATTTCATGTGGTTTTTTTTTCCCCCTATTGGATGTTTTTTTTTTTGTTTCCCAGGGTACCCTCCGCCCGCAACTGCGGAGACTAATCCCTCGAGCCGGGTAGAACCACAAGAGCGGCAAAGCTCTCCCTCGAGAGTTTTAACACTGCAACATTCCCAGGGTCAGGATTCGAACTCGAGACCTCTGGTTAAGCTGGAAGAGATTCGTGCCATCTCATCCGAGCGCTCTTGGGTCTATTGGATGTTTTTATGAGATGTGGTTGAGGTAGATTAAATGTAGAATACATAAGTGTGTTTTAGAAAGCTGAGTCTACTATATAATAAGGTGTAGGTGTTTTAATGTTACCAATTCATTTTTAATAAAGATGAACATGCTCTAAATTGACACCAAATTGAAGGTGATTTTTTTTAAACATTCCTTTTTTGTTGCTTTTGATTATTTTGTCTAATTTATATTTTAAACTTTTCAACATGCATTGATTCTCATTTTTTTTTTTTTACAAAATAAAAGTTAAGTCATTCGATTAAAAATCAAGACCACAATATATCTAACAACTTCATCACAAATTTGAAGGATACGCTACAATAAAATCTATTTTTAGTGACAGTTATTTAGTGGCCATAAAATAATTATCACTAATTCTTCCTCTAAATTTAAATTTTGGTGACTAATAAATACTCCCTCCGGTCCTTATTATAAGAGGCAAATGACTACTTTTTTTTGGTCCAAAATATAAGAGACATGCATGTATTTTGACAAATATTAAATGCTCATTTCCAATTTTACCCTTATTTATAATAGGATTTATATTTACGAGACAACGCAACTTTCAATATAAGTAGGTTTGTTTATTAATTATTGAAGGGTTAAACTTGTCAATTTATATGAATATTAATTACAAATAGCTTATTTCAATACATTTTCTTGGTCTGTGTATTTTAGGGTTTTACCTCTTATATATAGGACCAGAAAGAGTATTAGCCATTAATAAATTATCTTATACCAACTAATCTGACTTTCACCCTAAATTAATCTTATCAAAAAAAAAAACTAATCTCACTCGTTCAGCCTCGATCTCTCCGTCTTCACTCTCTATTTTTATGAACAAATCTTCTCTCACGCCGCCTCTCTCTCTCATGCAAAGTAATTTATGCGCTAGGGTTTTTACTTCCTTCACCTTCTCCAATGGCCGCTTCTTCGATTCTCAGATCTGCGATCCTCACTTCCTCCCACTACGATCGTTCACCTTCCTCCTTCGATCGCTTCAAGGTCTCTTCTCCTCCATAGATTCTTAACAGTTCTTCAAACCTTTTAGTTTTCATTTCATTTCCGATTTCGTTTTTCATTTTTTCGTGCATTTTCTGGTAAAATACGCACAAATGTAATATGATATTTTCAATTAATGCTCTCTGAATTAGGTTTTTTTGTATTGTTCAGTTCTAAAAATTTTATACTTGGTTTTGGATTTGGTGACCATTGTTTGGTTACTCTGAAAACAGGGGAGAAATAAAAGTATATAACTGATTTTTTAATAATTTTTATGTGTGATCGAAAAAATGCTAACTCTTAGTGTTACTCACAGTTTTTCAGTTGTTTAATAATATTTTGTTTATATTTCAATGGTTAAATTTAATTCCACTTTCTCTGTAGAAATGGTTAGAAATTATAAGGCAGGCAGATCAACATGTTCAATTTTTTTATGGATCAAGATGTAATCTGGAATATGCTTAATATATTGCAGGTATAGCTCTGTAATCATTCATGTAATGGTAGTGTTCATCTGCCATATGTTCTTTTATATTTTACTCTTTGAAATTTATATTTTCATATAGTTATATTGCATGTGATGATATCGTTTTGGTGCAGCTGCCATAATTCTTGCTTCGTTATATTTCTTTTGTAGTTCCTAAACATTTGGACTATGAGGGAATGAATATATGGAGTATGAAATGAGAATACCCAATCCTCCTTTTGAGATTGAGTTTTAATGCATTCTGGATGATTTTATCTTCATATGCTTTTTTGTTGGCAATGATTTCCTACCACATATGCCTACTCTAGAGATTCATGAGGTTTGCTACTTCAGATCTCTTGTTCTTTCTCTCTGTATGTTTTTTGTATATGGGAGTTGATGCTTTTCCCTTTTGTAAAACCTTGCTAGTTTTTTGATATACAATAGAAAACAATTTGGTCAATTTTGATAGTTATTTGTTTTTTAATCTAAATATCAAGTAACGAACTGTTACAGAAGCTTAAGCTGCTGGAGTCACATATATGGTTGAATATCTCTAACATACTTTCTCACCCGAAAGCACTGTGGGCTTAAAGCATGAATAAATTTCAAACCCACCTTATCTTGTGCTGATATTTAAGTTAACATGAAGGCTGAGGGTGGTAAGGATAAGCTCTAACCATGTAGTCAAGAAGGTTGTCGAGAAACCAACTCAAAAGTTCATTCTTTTAGATGGAGGCAGATGAATGGTTTTAGATATCTTACAATAAATACATTAAGTGAACTTTTAGACTTTCATGTTTTATATAACTATATTGCTGAGTCAAATACTTAGAGGGTGTTTGTTTGGAGGATTCTTTTTAGTTTCTTAAGATGGTGGCCTTAAAGTGGCAAAATACTGATGATTTGTTGAAAGTTTTCAATTAATGACAGACTTGATCTGCTTTGTTTACCTTCTTTATGAAGTTCTGAGCATTGTGGGCAACAAGTTGTCATAGAGGACTATCTATGCATGTGACTCACCAGCAGCAAGTTACGAGGCTACAGGGGCCAGGAAATCAGAAACCTTCATCTCTTCTGGCGGCACGACCTAGTATACTTCAAATAGGAATTCACAGTAGAATACCAAATACTGATGAATACTTCAAAGTAGTCAATCAGGTGAGCATGCTTCTTCAAGGTTGGTGAGGTGAAGGAGTAAACCAGTTAAACTTTATTCAATTTTATATGCTTATGATCTATATTGTATGATATTTTCAATTGTTAGTTGCTACATGTGTTTAAGAGATTTGCTCACTTGATATGTGATATGCTGTCTTGCTTATGCTTTGTATGCGAACATACATATTTTTGGAAAAAAATGTAGGCGTTTTCTCATTTGTTACATTTTTCTCGGAGCTTCCAATGGCATGGACTTATGAGAACCTCATCAGTGGGATCACCTGCTTCACCATATTCAAGTGCATCACAAAGTATAGAGTCAATTAATCAGCCAAGGTTGTCATCTGAGCCGCAAGAGAAGCCTCTTTGCCGTTAACTTCTTATAGCCAGCAATTGATGTGAGAGAATAAGAGCACATGCTTATTAGTTCAAGTTTGTTAATCTGTTAAGAGTCAATTACTTAGTTGGTTAAGTAATCTCATTTCCGTTATGACAGCTATATGCCAGCTGTAAGGTAGTTAGAACTGCTAGCTCCATCCTTTCTCTGTGTATATAAACTGATAGCCATGTAATTCTTTTATCAAATGTAAAAACAAGTTTATCATATTCCTCATTCAAATGCATCAGTACTGAAACCTGAAAAGACTTTGTTCTTCAACAGTATATCTCTACTTTCATTTAGACATCATGGACGTGTTACAATTTGACCTGCTTTTGTGGAATGCAGTATGACATAAGGATGCCATCATAATGATTCCTTTATGATTTAAAATTTTAAATATCATGTTGGAGCGTGAGGACAACCTTTGATCACTGAAGGATTTGGGAAACATTGGTATTCAAACCATGATATATTCTTCAAGCCATTTTATTAGGATATTTCAATTTTATACATGTAATTATTGCTTGCCTCCAAAGTTATTAGAAGGTGATAGATATATAGCTGTTTAGGTGTGCAATTTCACATGGATGGTTTCTTGTAGAAAATCTTTCACATGCATTTGTTTGCTAATTTAAGTGTATGTCATAATTTAAATTTATAGTGAATGATTTGTATGACAAATATTATTTTCGTTAAAACTCTTGCTAATCAATCATACCCACTTTGAGTGGCAAATAATCTTAATATTTCATGGCGATGGTAATTGTTTGGAAAAACCATCTAGAATATTTAGCGGCAATAAAAAAAAGCTGGTAAATGTGCTTGGAAGACAATTTTAAAATCATATTTAGTGGCTATTAAAATGGCTGCTAAAGGCCATGATAATTGCCGCTATAACTTTTGACTTTTAGCGGCAATTATTTGGGTCTATACCAGTGTTTCCTATAATTGTCGGGAAAGCTTTTAGCGACAGGATATGCTGGCTAATTAATAATTGCTGGTAAAGGTTTTTGCGGCCATTATTATTGTCACAAAAGGTCATAATAATTGTCGTTAAAAGTGCATTATGTTGTAGTGATAGTAATATGTGCAGCCACCCTTAAAGAGAGAGCAACTACACGGACTTCCCTCGTAACAAACTCTACCAAAGAATTGGGAACAATGGACGAAAAAAGGACTCTTACAATTTGAAATGATAATCCTAATATCAGTTTGGTCCTCTTGAACATTTTTATGCTATCCATTACAAAACTTTGAGTCAAAGTCAAACAACACCTTGGTTGAAACAAGCACAATTAACCATTGAATAGCATGAAAAAGACCCAGGGCTTTCCTTTCTTGCATCAGGAGTGTGGGAGAGTGACCATAGGATTTAGCTTTGAAGAGATGTCCTCTCTCATCACAAGAACTAATGCAAGAATCGATTGTCATTTCTTTAAGACTTAAGACTTATTGCGTCCTGCAAAAAAATAAAATTCAATGCATTGTAAATAGAAATCTATTGCATTATTTGCTTGAAATAAAAATTTAAAAAGAAAACAGAAAAACGAAAACACACGTCCGACCAGTAATACAAAACGAGGCAATTAAGGGTAGGAACTGCTCATAGGTTACATAGGCTTCGACAGTTCTAGCTAAAAATATTTATGGCTTCTAGCAGGCTTGGTAACCAAGTAGGCCAAGGCCATTCCGATAAAAAATGTTTCTGGATAGTATCATTCATGGGAGACACGAGTTGCGTGGCCTTATTTTGGACTGTACTCGAATCGCCTTCACTGAAATTTCTTCCTGTCCAGACTCATTGAATCCAGGGCTGAGGATAAGGTAAAATAGTTAAAGCAATTGCCTTAGGCCCGACATTTACCAAACTAATTGACCCTTTGTAATTTTCTATTATTGTAAACGCACAAAAATTTAATATGTAATTTATACATCAAACATAACAAAGGTCAACAACAACAACAACATGTGGGAGAGTTTTTATTTATGCATAACAAGTAAAAAAAAAAAAAGAAATTAATACAATGATAGAAATATTAAATTACTAGCACTGATACCGGTGCGATGCACAGAATTTTTCGAGGTATAAATAATATTTTTTACGTTTTATATATGGGTTATATTTAAAATGAGAAATATGTTCATAAAAAAAGAAAATAAATGAGAACTATAGTTACAAAATTGAGTTACATATATTAAATAATTGGATGGATTTTGAACGTAATCGTACGAAGACTTCCTGTTCTTTTTGGTGGATGAATGATAATTTAAAAAAATTTCGGAATGAAACATTTATTTATTTTGTCACTTATCTCTATTTATTGTTTTATCTCATTTTATAAATAATTTTTGTAAAAATTGTCTCTAAATGCAATTTATTCCAACATGAAAGGTATATATTACATCTAAGATCACATTTATAAAAAGGTAAAAACAATATAAATCTGAAAGGTATAACGACTCTTAAAATAGGAAAATGAAAAATTGGTTTAATTCTCACTCGATGCTGAAAATTTAACGCAAAATCCATTCTACATAATTGTTTGAATAATGTAATTGAAATAGTTTACTAATTCAAATAGGTAGAGGTAATTTAGAAAGGTTTATGAAATCCAATAAAAGTGTCTTATTCTATAGTATTTAATTTTTTAAAATTTGTATAATTTAATGCAAAATCCACTCTACATAATTGTTTGAATAATGTAATTGAAATAATTTACTAATTCAAATAGGTAGAGGTAATTTAGAAAGGTTTATGAAATCCAAGAAAAGTGTCTTACACTATAATATTTAATTTTTTAAAATTTGTATAATTTTTTTTTTACATTGTAATTTTTTTTGAGACATACATTATAATTTTATTAATATATATTTTTTAATTTTTTATCAGAACCGAAAACTATTTATTATTTTATTAATTAAGGTTGTGTTAATTTGAATGGAAGAGAGACAATTTTACAATTAATTACAATTTTTAAAAAGTGGATTTACAGATATGCCCCAATCACTCTCCTCCTCCTCCTCCTCCTCCTCCTCCTCCTCCTCTAGATCCCCTTTATTCCTTCCATCTCCCAACCCTTATCTCCCTCTCCATGGCTCCTACGACCCTCACTAGAAACCTGCTAAAATGATAGTGTTTTCCACCTTCAGTAAAGGTTTTTACTTTGTTGAGAGAAGGAAAAGAACTCTCCGGATAATGAGTAGAGATCCTCTCCATTTAGTTATCTCCATTTACCATCCATTTTGGAGAGAGATAGACACAAATGGTTTTTAATTAATTATTTTTTATTAAATGATAAAAAAAGTTTGAAACACAAATCACTTTCTTGTGTCTATCTCTCTCCTAAATGGATTGTAAATGGAGAGAACTAAATGGAGAGAATCTCTACTCCCAGATAATAAGGTGAGAATGGGAATAATTTTCTGACCAAATTTTTCTTGGATTTCCATTCATTCACACTCCCATATATCTAGTAGCAGGTAGTTACATAAAAGGTGGATCAGGTGACATCTGTCCCTTAACAGCAATTACATAATTTGAAATTGAAATAGAAATTACTAAATCTGGAAATCTACCATCCAGCTAGGCTTAGTCACATTTCTCTTGGGCCTAGTACTTGGACCTACATCATCAGCATCTGCACGAGAATTTTGGGCCTTATTAGGTTTCTCCGGATACGACGACGTGCTACTCCCTGCTTCAAAGAGGTGAGGCCTCAGTTTGTTGACACACATATCCTTGAAAGCAACAATGTTGCTGCTTCTCCTCCGTCTTCTCCAAAACCTTCTCCGGCGAATCCCGCACCACGAATCGGTGTATCTTCCACCATCTTCGCCAAAATCTCCGGGAAGGTGTATAATCCTCAGCCTGCAACTCAATGTGTGTGAGTATAAGAATAACCTAAGCCTGCAACTTAATGTTTGTTTCTACTTTCAATATTTCTTTTACATGTGTGCGTATAACTATGTATACTGGGAAGGTGAAGGCTTCGATTCACCGCGGTTGTGACTGTGTAGTTTCCACTGATACGCATCTCTAACAAATTTTGTGCCGCCGCTTTATTTACTTTATTAGCAAGTCAAAGCTTGGTGCTTAGCTTGCAAGAACTTCGTAGGAGGGGATGGGGCGTAGGAGCCATGGAGATACAAGGGTTGGGAGATGGAAGGAAGAAAGGGGATCTGAGAAAACGGGAAGAAGAAGAACATAGGTAAAAAAATAAAATAAAATAAATTTATTTTAATATTAATAATTGTTAAAATAAAAAAATATATTTTTTTTAAATGCCACGCAACAGTAAAAATTTTAAATTTAGTGTCATGGTTGACGTCTCCATTAACCAAGTCAGTAAGTCAGTAGTTAACGGACGTTTTTGACGGTAGGGACTAACTAAATACAATACTTAAAAAGTTTAAAAGGACAGAATGTAAAAAAAAAAAAAGTAGGGATGAAAATCAAAAGTAATTATATTTTTCAGGGACTCAAAAGCTCGTTAAGCCTAATTAAAATTTCTTAAATATTATTTTAGATCAATAATGTTAGAAGAAAGATTGAATGAATTTGTCATTCTCTTTATTAAGAGTGAAATGTTAAGATTTATTTGAATATAAAATCTAATAAATGATTTTGCAGCTTAAAATGTCAGAAGTATAATATAATGATTAAAATTTAAATTATATTAATTTTTTTAATAGTTTTGCCTTAGGCTTCAAAGCATAGAGGCACGGCCCTGATTGAATCTTTACCATCGATGTTTTGCTCCACGTGCATCTTGTCAGAGTATTTCAATATTATTTTTGATTGTATCCAAATAAAATTTTTATTGCAATATTTCTGTTGTATACTTGCTGGAACTTTCAGTTACTTTTTTATCAATTCAATGGCATATTCAAATTTGACAATAACGTGTGTTTAGCTTCCATTTATTTTTGAGCTGTCAGATTAAATTTGTGTAACGTTTTTATTCATTTGAGAATTGAATTGAAGTTTCTGTTAATTGAGGGAATCATATATCTTCTAATTGGGTGGCTTCCTAGGAAATGTGTGTGACGATCAAGTCACAAGTCCTAAACAATTCTGCGTCAAAAAAAAAGTCCTAAACAATTCAAAGTTAAAACAATACAAAGATTTAAAATCTATAAACGAAGATGCATGTAAATTAATGGTTATCATGAAATTAACTTGTGTTCTTGCAAAAGTAGTTTATAAAAAATGCCAAAAAAAAATAATTTGTAAGTCCAAGCAGGTCAATTTGAAAACTTTCTATTATAAGGGGACTGTAGTAGTCCAAAGTTTAATCCTGATATATGTCTCACCACCTCTTCACCAGCATGTTGATATCTTCAATCTTTATGTTCTCCTCCTTCATTGTCTACCTTTAAGGCTTTGATCCCTGTGGCAACAACGTTACAAAATTTGAACCATAAACATTATACATCTGAAACTCGAACATGAATTTGATATGATCCTAAAAAAGGTCATGTAGATTTTCGGATCTATCCTTGAGTGACTATCAAAATTCAAAGAAGAAGAACACAAGAAAATGGACAAGGTAAGGAATGGAAGGTAGGCGCTACAATTCCAAGGGGAATTGATAAGCCAAGGTGAGGATCGCCACAAGGGTCTTGGACTCTTGATAAGATCAAAGGGGTTGGCACAATGAAGAACCCAAGAGAGAACACTCTCACAATTGGTAAAAACCAAATTGAACATCAAAGTTGTATTTCATCATGTAAGAGGTGTATACATATAGCATAAGGAAATAAAAACCAAAGGTCATCATAAGATGACATAAACTCCTAATAACTAGACATAACACTCCACTAAGTGGTTATTAAAAGAATATAACTATCCTACTTAAGAAAATAATAAAAAGTGGTTCCATAACTTATAGAAAGGAGTTACTTAGGCATGCAAGCCAAAAGTCACCCTCCTTTGAAACTCAAACTCGTCCAAATATCCGTATTAAACTTCCAACCTATTTTTCACCATGATAGAAGCCGAATCACATCAAAAGGCATGAGATATGATTTGTAGATAATTTCCTAAGCTTTCCAACGAACGAAAGAATGCATCAATCGGAGATCTGCAAGATATAGCTAAAACAAGAATACGGGTTCATTATAATGAAAATTAAATTTTCATCAAAGATAAATTTGGCCTTATATTTGATATCATTCTTGGTTTGCATCATTCCCTCCCTCTTGAAGAGAATTCGACCTCGAATTTATTGCCTTTGGGAATCGTCTTCATCCTCCGGGTTCAAACACAACTCTCTTGAATCCATGGGGCACCTCTCTTGGAGTTACTTCTTCAACTTTCTTCAAAATAGAATCATCACCTCTTGGCAAAGATAGGAACATCACCTTGATTTCTTTTATAATGAGACTCTCAATTATGTTTTCAACCTTTGCCTCACTCTTTTTCTGTTGCTCTTTGCTTTTTGTGGTTTGGCTTTCACTATTCTTTTCTTTGTGAGCTAGAGGAGAAATATTAGATAAATGAACCAAAATAGAAAAATCCCAACATTTGTATCCACAAGCTAATCTAGAAGAAGGTATTAGAGTAAAAGATTGCCATGACTTCCCAAGTGGATTTGAGGACTTATTTTCGGCTTTAAGGGGAATCCATTCTCTAGTTGTCTTCATCTCCATATCATCCTCTTACAATTCAACTCCAATTGATACTTTGCAATCTTTCTTGGGAATTTCATTTTCAATTTCCTTGAATGTCTTGCAAGCTTCCTTTGGAATCATATCTTCAATTTCAATGAATATCTTGCAAGCTTCCTTTGGAGGAACACACTCAACTTCCTTCAAAAGAGAATCAACACCACAAGGCAAAGAATTAGGAATAACATCAAAACAAGCATTCAAGTTTGTTTCTTTCACCTCACTTTCTTTTTTTGCTCTCATCTTTTCTCCAACCATTTTCTTCCAACATGATTCAATTTCAAAATTTTGACTTTGCATTCTCTCCTCTTGTCTCTTCCATCTTTCATACTCTTTATTCTCCATTTCAATTTCTCTATCACATCTCCAATATCTCCTTCCTCCATGCCTCTTCCTTTTTATTTCTACGACCTTGTCAAGAATCACATTAAACTCCTCCATACTTCTTTGCAATCTTTCCATTTCAAGGAATAGTTTTGCCATGATATGTGGTGGGAAGAAGAAATTTTTCAAAAAAATCGAAGAACAAAATAAAAAGTCACTCTAGGAAGAATGGCTCTTGATACCAAATGATATGATCCTAAAAAAGGTCATGTAGATTTTCGGATCTATCCTTGAGTGACTACCAAAATTCAAAGAAGAAGAACACAAGAAAATGGACAAGGTAAGGAATGGAAGGTAGGCGCCACAATTCCAAGGGGAATTGATAAGCCAAGGTGAGGATCGCCACAAGGGTCTTGGACTCTTGATAAGATCAAAGGGGTTGGCTCAATGAAGAACCCAAGAGAGAACACTCTCACAATTGGTAAAAACCAAATTGAACATCAAAGTTGTATTTCATCATGTAAGAGGTGTATACATATAGCATAAGGAAAGAAAAACCAAAGGTCATCATAAGATGACATAAACTCCTGATAACTAGACATAACACTCCACTAAGTGGCTATTAAAAGAACATAACTATCCTACTTAAGAAAATAATAAAAAGTGATTCCATAACTTATAGAAAGGAGTTACTTAGGCATGCAAGCCAAAAGTCACCCTCCTTTGAAACTCAAACTCGTCCAAATATCCGTATTAAACTTCCAACCCATTTTTCACCATGATAGAAGCCGAATCACGTCAAAAGGCTTGAGATATGATTTGTAGATAATTTCCTAATCTTTCCAACGAACCAAAGAATGCATCAATCGGAGATCTGGAGCTCAAGATATAGCTAAAACAAGAATACCAGGTTCATTATAATGAAAATTAAATTTTCATCAAAGATCAATTTGGCCTTATATTTGATATCATTCTTGGTTTGCATCAGAATTTCTAATAATGTTTTATTAATTGAACCACTATGTCAAATTCAGAATTTAATAGCGCACACTTAAAAGCGGTTTCGGCAAGTGGCGCTCTGAGAAAATGCATGGAAGTGTTTAATAGCGCTAACCAATAGAAACGCTACAAAATTATAAACCTTTAATAGTGGTTCACGAGAAAACGCTATCTTTACTCTATAACCTATTTTGGAAAAAAAAAAACGTTCTTTACCCATACATCATTAATAGTGTGTAACCGTGAAAGCCCTATCATAATAGACAATTTTAATAGCGTTTATTTGGACAAACGCTATGTAAGTGGTAACTATCATAACGTTTGAATGGAAAAAACGCTATATTTTCCTCGAATTAAAACTACACTTTTTAGGTGACTAACTCTCTACCCGTAGTCATGGGTGTTGGCACAGTTCACAAAACTGATGGATGTATAATAAACTCTCTGCACAGAAAAACCTGATATTCAACATTCAATGCATAGAAAATTGTGTGTAACTCTTAATAGCTATTGCACAAATGATGCTAAACCTAAGCCAATTTATCCTATAAATAATCCTCCTCTGTGTTCTTATCCCACACTTCAAATTTTATAAAATCTATTCATGCATTCTTCTATGTGTTCTTATCATTTCGGAATATGCATGCATTCTCATAACTCGTGTGTCATGTCTAATATCCAGATGAGGCCTAGAAGAGGGCAATCCTAAATGTCATGATAGACGACAAGAAGATATTTGAATACCATCATCTCTCCCAAATGCCTATGAGCATAAAGTGCCACAACAGAACAGAATTTGGATCCTCTCAAGCAATAAATCTTTTTTTTTTTTGGCATGACAGACGATAAAAAGATATGAGAGTTAGCCATTAAATGTCCACACAAAATGAGAAGCTAGGGCGCCCAAGTGACCCTCTGTGCAGATTCAGACATAGAAGGGATATGTGGCATCTTGAAGTGTCCTCTTTATCTCCTCAAACTCATTTTTGTTTTCTCCCTAGCTTGTCATCAATATGCTGCTGAGAACAATAACCAATAATATTGTATTCAATTTTTTATTGTCACTGTAAAGTGCAAACTCAAAATATGTATCTTTGAAGTGAAATAAAATAGAAATTAAATATTCTTTGAAGGTATTCGTTTTCAGCAAGTGCAATCCTTATCTGTTTAACAACTTTTGATTGTCATCACTGTGAATTGGGAACTCAAAAATGATTTTTTTTTAATGTAAAAATGTAAATAAAAATATCCTTATTTATTCTTGTTGAATTGGAAGGTTTTAGGTAGGGAAAGAAGAAAAGAGAGAAATAAAATAACAAGTAATAAGACTAATATTGATTTGATGTGGTAATGATTAGATTACAAAAGACAACCCTAACAATCATATTTATATTAAAAGTATAATCCTAATCTTGATCAAATAGAGAATCAAATCATAAATATAAATAAGAAATAAAACCTAAGAGATCATCTAGGATACTCTAAAATATTCTAAGATATGAAAAGATATTATAAGATATTTCTCTGATTTTCTAACACTCCCCCTTAAGCTAAAGCTTACTAAGCTTTAAGCTTGTTACAAGAAAACAATGCATTCCCCCTCAAATTAAAATTTATAAATAAAACAATATAAATTGAGATCCACGAAAATAATGGAAAATTTAAAAAGGGATGTTGGAAAGGCCGGAGACAGTTGCTGGAAAGATAACTTAGCAAGATAGCTAGAATGATCATCAGCTTGATAGAAATTTCTTGGCAAGCAATCTAACAGCAAGTTCCGAACTTCTCAAAACCATATTTGGAAGCTTCAACAACAATATCAGAGACCCAAATTATTTAAAATTGAAGTTAAGGCAGACAATTACTTCTGGGACTGAGACGAGGCCAATGCATCTGGGTCAAGGGACCAAGGTTAGTGCATCTGGGAGAAAGACGGGCCAGTGCAACTAGGAAAAAAAGTCGAGCCAGAGCATCTAGGACAATGAGTTGGGCTAGTAAGATTTATAACCAACATAAGTCAATCGTCGATGGAAATAGAAGTCACCACTAACATGATTCATCCGTAGGAAAGGAGTCACCACCGTAATGATCGTCGGTGGGAAGAGATGTTGGTGTAAGCCCTAGAGGCCAATCTATTTTGAATAGATCATCATTTGTATCATTACTTTGATCATATATTTGATATATGAATATGGCATATTGGGTTTTCATGAGATTATCCTATTCTAAAATCAAATCTCAAGGCCGAAGAAAACCATCCCATGGATCGCGCATTACAAAACATGAATCACAAAAGGGTTATTTGTGTTTACCTCTTGAAGCGTGCTTTTCTTTTCGATCACCAGTGCCACGAAGGGGCAGCACCTCTACTCAGTCCACGCTAGCAAATGGGCGTCGGAGCTATGCGTCTTGTGCTAGCTGACGGCTACGGGGAGACACGGTTAGCCAGACTATGTTAGAGGGGAGAGCACTTCTATTTATAAGTTGGCAGCTCCCTTTAACCTAACTGCTTGCCCTATTGGGCTTTGTACACTACAAGCCCAATTGTCCTTATATTAATTAAATCATATTTAATTAATATAACTGCTCCACATTTGCTCGATGCATGTGACCCTATAGGCTCCCACTAAGTTGGCAATAATATTAAATATTATAATAATATCAAATATTAATTATAATATTAAATATTATAAATAATGAGCGGCATCTAGCAATGCATCATTACTACCCAATTAGCGAGAGTATCGGTGATTCGATTTTAGCCTTGCTGCGACCAAAATTTACCGTGCAGTAAATATCCCTTCGTCCATATGTCTTAATTGAACACAAGGCATAAGAGTGTCATCCTTTTTATGTTCAATTATTTATTCCTCGATCCCCGAGTAGACGTGTAATTACAATCGGCCCCAATATCATATATTGGCCCACTTCCGCGTGGCCACACATATTCACGTCTCACTCTATCGAGGGGCCCAAGACATTACCCCTGTTATGTAGGAGGGACGAATCTTGTCTACATCACTCACACTCCTCAACAGGATTTATTGTAAGCCCAATAACTACCTTTATGATCACCATGTTACGCGTGACGTTTGATAGCATTAAAGCCTACAACTCCTCATGTAGGAATCGTAGTGACTTCAAGTCGAAGGACTACTTCACTATGGTCGCCATGAGAATACTTATGACATTTACATAACTATTATGAAGTATTCTCATAGTGGGTCATCCGATATAAATATTACTCCTAATATTTATACTTGTGTGCCGACTTGATATCACATATCCATGACCCGTGAGATTTGGTCATCAGTCTACTCACACAATAATCTCTATGTATTATTGTTGTCCTAATTAACAATAATACTCGACTATGGATATTTAAGAATAGCGTTCTATTATTCAATGAGGTCTCACGATTAAGTCATGCACTTAATATCTCATTGATTGAACTGCCTATTCTAAGTACTTTATTATGCTATAAACTAATAACATAATAAATGAATGCCTTATTCATATATCAAATATATGGTCAAATTCATGATATAAATGATGATCTATTCAAAATAGATTGGCCTCTAGGGCTTACACCAACAATCTCCCACTAGCACTGGAGCCAATCGGGCATCAATCTAACACCCATTGATCTAGTGTGAGTATCATGCTCCCATCGAGCAAGAGACTCCATTAGCGGATTATTTAGTGTTGTCATTCTGCATATCTTCACATCTCTCCTCTATCGATCATCTATCGAATGAGATGGAATTATCTAAGTATATGTTCAGATCGCTGGTGAGATCATGTTTCCTTAGCTTATGCGATTACTCCATCATCATCGCAACGAGATCAATGGAGTTCGCAAGGTTAGGAATCATTCCTAGTTCATAAATGAACTTCCCGATCCAAACGGCCTTTAAATCTACATTTAAGGCAACTATATACTTGGCCTCTGTAATGAAATCTGCAACTGTCTCGCGCTTGGAACTTTTTCCAAGTATACAGTGCCACCATTAAGATAAAACACAAATCCAGACTACGATCTGGAATAACCTTTATCGATTTGGAAACATTGTCGATGTAACACCTTACAACGACTTCTTCCTCACATTCATTTGTTAAGAATATATCCTCAGTTCTTCTCAGATACTTGAGGATTATCTTAACTATAGTTCAATGAATTTCATTGATATTAATTGGTACCTTCTTGTCACACTCAAAGTATACAAGATAAATTGGTGTAGTACATAATGTACTCTGACGTCTAAGGCCCAGCTACTTCAGTGATCTATCTCTATAGATCCTGATTCCTAGCACGTAGGAATATCTTTTCCGATAAGTAGTATATCATCCACATGTTAAACGAGAAAAACAATCTCACTCCCACTAACCTTCTTGTGCACACAAAATTCATCTTCGTCCTTGATAAATCCAAACTGTCGTACAACTTTATCAAAACGAAGATTCCAGCTTCTGAAGCTTACTTTAATCCATGAATGGATCTTTGCAACTTACATATCTTTCCAGCATCCTTTGGATCGACAAAACCCTAGGGTTGTGTCATGTACACATCCTCGAGAAGATTCCCGTTAAGGAATGCAGCCTTGACATCCATCTGCCAGATTTCATAGTCATAGTATGCAGCAACAGCAAGTAGGAACCGAATAGATTTAAGGATCGCTACTAGAAAAATTCTCATCATAGTCTACACCATGAATTTGCTTGAACCTTTCACAACCAATCACGCCTTAAAGGTACTCACTTTACCATTCATGTAAGTCTTCCTTTTGAAGATCAACTTGTACCCTATGGGTTTTACCCCTTCGGGTGGCTCAACCAAGGTCCATACCTGGTTTGTGTACATGGATTCCATTTCAGATCCCATGGCCTCAAGCCACTTCTCAGATTCAGGCCCAATTACGGGCTCCTGGTAGGTCATAGGCTCATCTTGATCCACGAGCAGCACACCACCTTCCTGAGTCAGGAGAAGTCCATATCTCTCAGGTTGGTGACGTGGCCTGTTGGACCTACGCAAGTCTTGTGTTACTTGAACCGACAGTTCATCCACAACATCGTGATGAGTTGATCAAGCTCGATGGCCAAATAAGGCACTCGTTAAATACCATAGCACACTGTCCAACACAAGGCATAGTGATCACCGTATATGGTTACCATAGCACATTGTCCAATTTAACGAGCAGTGATCACCGTATATGGTTTTTCATTGTCCAACCAAGGCACAATGATACGTCGTGACATGAATATCGCCATAATACCATGATTAACAAATAGGCACGTTTTCCTAAAATGCATGTAAAACATTTTGTTCTCATCATTTTTCTTCGTGTTCAATCTTTCCTTGCCGAAGTTCAATGGCTTACGACCATTCACCGTTTTCAATATCTTAAGTTTTTCATCATTAATACAAGACTCAAAGTCCGAGTGCTCAATCACGAAACCCCTAGACCGATGCATCAGGCTTAGGTTCGTGGTAATAGAAAACAATTTTCACTTTGAATAACGTTATTTACACTGTAATTAGGACACAAAGTCCATAGGACACACAGTCCAAAACACCGCAAGAATACTAGTACCCCGACGTCTTGGCTACTAAGTTCCATATCACCGTCTACACCGTTTGCGTAAAACTTGACTTCGAAAAATCATTTCAAATGAGAAATTCTTTCTTCAAATCATCGGTTACTAAAATCTATTCTGAAAACTTCATGTTTCAAAAAGAGAGTCACTTGAGGCTCAATCTTAGTTTAAAATACGTACCGCTATTTTAGAATTACTTGCCGTCAACACTTTTCCAAATTACCATTGTTTAACGTTTTTAAAGTCATTTAAGTCAATTCTTGACCTTTTCCACTTAAATAATTTTCTAAGATCATAATTCAGTTATTTTCGAAGATTAATTTCATAAAATAACTTTTTATAATATTATGGAATTTCTTACGTAAAAATTAACAGTACAAAAATAATTTCACGGTTACATCATTACTGTGACTCATAGTTTACTTTTACACTGATAAATCATTAAAATAATAATATTTTCCAACATTTCTTATTTTTCCCAAATCAAATATTCCATCAATATTATATTCCAATATTTCTCCATTAAACATTGAATATAATTTATAAAGCTTCTTAAAGCTTTTATCTGATTAATTGATTGGGCACTGACCACTATCAGGCTTCTCAAACAACAATCAACATAAACAGTCTAACAATTAACCCAGACAGATCATGCATCAAAATACTATGATATATAATTTCAAATAAATAATTAAATGCAGATAAACAAACACAGATAAATTAATACAACTTGAACCAAATTAAACAAGCACCACAACCAACGATAAATAATACAGACCACACACTAACCACAAACAGTTATTGGGAAAAATCCCTCAGGTAAGCTCTCCTTACCTCTTAAAGAACTTATCTCCCGATTTCTTTTCTCGAACGTACGTCAAACTCCGGTGTCACGACTCACGTATAACCGACACACTTAACCTTCAACAACCATAATCAACCAATTGCAAACAATCAAATAAAATCACCTATTCCCTATGATAGGTCACGGCCTAGAGAGGTTTTTGGGGCTAAAAATTTGTAAAGTTCTTAAGTCTTTGGATTAGTGATCCTTAAGTACTTAAGACATAGGATCAATGATCATAATACAAGAAAATTGAAATCAACTATTTCAACTTCACAAACTCAATTTCGGCCATTTATAAAACATGAGCTAGGGATTTCATTTGAACACAACAACCTGGATTCAACATGGCTATGACCTAAAGGATTGAATCATATATAACTTAACACAAAAATGAAACAAAACTCCTCCACCCACACAAGTGTAGGTTTCGGCCCTTAATGGAAGAGTGAGGAGGAAATTTTTGTTTGTTTCAAACTCTTGGATATGCAATATAGACATGAATACAAGATCATAGAAATTGGTTTCATAATTTTAGGATTTTTCTATGATTTTCTAAAGAATTTCAAAGTTCTAGATCTAAGAATTGAAAATAATAATCATGGCTTCAAAACACAAAAATAATTGAAGAACATGATGATAATTGAGTGAGAGAAGTATGGTATACCTCTTAGAATTGAAAAATGAGCAAGAAATCACTTGGTTGCTTCACAAAAATGGCTTATGGAAACTTAGAGAGAAAAAGAAGTTTGGAGAAGATGATGAAATGTGAATGAAGCTTGGAGAAGAAGATGACATCATCTAAATTGATGAAGCAATCCTCATGGGACTTGGGCTTGGGCTTGGGCTTGAGAATTCCAAGTCCATTACTTGATTTTTCAAGCATAAAAATGCTTAAGTCTTAATGAATACATAGGAAAGTTAAGAGTAGGAAAATGACTTCATGTAGAACAACATTTTGGCCATGAAATTGGGCCTCAAAACAGAAGCCCATTAAGGTTTGGAGGAACCAAAAATTGATCCACTTCACTTGGAGTATCATGGAGGCTAACTTAGGGACCAAAATGAAATTAAAAGAAAGTTTAAGGATCAAAATGCAAATTCAACTTAAATTGTCATCATGAGCTAGTAGGAAAATATGTGGTGAATAAGTGAGGAGAAGTGTGGCTGTTTTTGGACCATAATAATTAACCATGGTTCCTTAACCATGGTTAAAATTTAACTCAACGTCGATTAGGTTAAGCTTAGGGGTATTTTGGTCATTTCACTTGAAAATTCCCGGTTACTAAAATTTAAGGCCGAAATCCTTGTCTTCTCTGCTACATTAATTCCTCCTAATACCTCAGCTCCATAATCGACTCCGACGTTTACCCGACTTATCCCCCCTTTACGCATTTTCCTTAAAGATTACGCCTGAATAAAATAATAGTATTCCATTCCTAACGAATTTTTATGCAATGTGGAAACTAGTCCAGGGCAAAATATAAAACCTACTGGTTTTGTTCCCGAGTCGAAATTAGGGTTTTTGATCAGTAAAAGCTCACTGTCAGTGAAAACGCAGAAAAAGTAGACCGGTTTCAGTCTGAATTTTTATTCCAAAATTTCCCCGTAACCTTATAAAAATAAGTATGACAGGGAAATGACCTTAGTTATCCAAAGTCATTTTCTAAATCTCGGGTAAGAATATAATCATTTATATAATTATTACCGATATTAGAAAGTCGAAAAATCGGGGTGTTACAACAAGTCTACTCGGGGATCGAGGAATAAATAATTGAACATAACAAGGATGACACTCATATGCCTTGTGTTCAATTAAGACATATGGACGAAGGGACATTTACTACACGATAAATTTTGGTCGTGATAAGGCTAAAATCAGATCACCGATACTCTCGCTAATTGTGTAGTAATGATGCATTGCTAGATGCCGCTCATTATTTATAATATTTAATATTATTACCAACTTAGTGGAAGCCTACAGGGGCAGACAGATAAAGCAAATGCGGAGCGGGTCAATTAATTAAATATGATTTAATTAATATAAAGGATATTGAGCTTATAGCGTACAAGGCCCAATAAGTAACCAGTTAGGTCAAGAGGAACATGTGGCTTATAAATAGACTGTTAGTCTTTCTCTAAACCTAGACTTGCTTGTCGCACCTCCCCATAGCCGTCAGCTAGCATAAGACGCAAAGCTCCGACGCCCATTTGCTTGAGTGAACTGAGTAGAGGTGCTACCCCTTCATAGCACTTGTAATCGAAAAGTAAAGCACGCTTCAAGGTAAACGCTAATGCTCTATGTGATTCATGTTTGTAATGCACGATCCATGGATAAGGTTTTCTTCCGCCTTGATATTTGATTTTAAAAGAGGATAATCTCATGAAAACTCAACAGTGGTATCAAAGCGTATGTTGTTTGCCTTGTTTGATAACATGATTTATTGGTTTTGAATATGATTCAATGTTTGTGATGCTATCCTTTTGTGGGCATCATGACACGAGAGGGATTCGAGGAATAAATATTAATGCACGTTATTGCGAAATTGATGCCAAATTTGAAATTAATTATTGCGAAATCTCTAAAAGTGAAATCATGCTAAAATCAATTAATAATCATGCGAAATTGATACCAAATCATAAATAATCAATATTGCAAAATCAATTCATAATCATGCGAAATTGATACCAAATCATAAATAATCAATATTGCAAAATTAATTATTAATCATGCGAAATTGATATCAGATATGAAATTTTCAATTAAATACCATAAATAAGGCATATCAAATCAAAATAATAATGTGCAAATCTCACAATTTAATATACAAATAGCATATCAGATCAAAAATTAATTCTCTCGTTTCAAAATTTGAATTTAAAAATGCATGTATAAATTAGGTCATCCACACTCACTCTCTATCATGCTTATTCCAAATGTCACTGGCTTTCTTTATTATCCGCCTTTAATTGTGTTTTTTTATTTATTTTCTTCCATCAAAGTTTGTTTATGCATTTGAAATCCATATGTATGTGTGTTGCTAATTGGTGATGCTTTTCTTGCAGGATGATATCTATGACTCTTCAATGTAGAGATGATTTCGAAGGTGTTGATAGCCAGACATTGTCACGACTGTTGGATAATCCAAAACCACATTCTCAATCTCTCTTTCAACGTCATTATATGTGTGTCACTTGACTTCGGTCAACTTTTTCAGGAACAACATTTGTCCATCTTTTAATTTTTTTCTCTCTGCTTGATTCTAACAATATTCCTCTATTATTATGTGCTTTCTCTCTCTGGCTTTATTCTTTTGTCAAGCTCTCTTCAAGTTCAATCTCAATCCTCAAAGCTCAAAATTTGTGGTTAGTATCTTCTTTCTCATTTTTTTGGGTTTTTTTTTTTTTTTTTTTATGGTTATATGTTGAATATCACTAAACCCCTATTATTTTTATGTCATATTTCCTCCATCAAATATCATTGAAAGTCTAATTTTGTTTTAGATTGAATATTTTGATGTAACGACATTTTTAATCTTGAGTTTCTTTTTTAACACAAGTCTCGAAGATTGAATAATTTATTTTATATAAGTAAATCAAAACTTTTTTTTAAACATTAATATCTTTATATAAAGTGAATAATATAAAATTTATAAAAAACAAATATAACATGGGATTAACTTTGAAAAGCATTTAAAGACACTTATGTTTCTTTTTTACTTTCTTTTTCATATGAGATAACATTGTTATATAATTAGTTGAAATTGTATTGGCTTGATATTTATAAAATAAGCATACTAAAAATTATTTATAGATATTATAAAAATCATTCAGTTAAGGTTTTTGGAAAAAAAAAATTTGAACTAAGAAACGAAAAGTGTGCTATTCATTTAAAAGTTTTTTTACAATACATTAAAACAAATTCATGTCAACAATTCTCAATTTTAAAATATTGAAAAATTATTTTATATAAATTTAGAAAAACATTTTTAGTAAATCTTCATATTAAAAATATTATAAAAATAACAATAATTATTTTCAAGAATTATTTTTTTGAATCTACTATTTTAATTTTAGGTTTAGTCAGCTTAATTATTATTATAATTATCACAATTAAAATTATACACTTATATAAATTCTTAATGGTTTATTTATTTTAATTATAAATAAATTTATTTTAGAAACAAATTGTTCCATTATATGATTAAATCCAAATAATAACTAAAATTATTGTAATAATAACTTTAATTATAATTATAATCACAAGAAATTTTGAATAAATGCCATTAAGTAAATTATTATCATTTCATATTTAAATTTAAATAATTTTGAATGGATATTCGAAGCATAACCTAATAAAACGGAATAATTAGGCAAGTATTAATTTGCATCACTAAAGGAAATAAAAGTTATTTATAAAAACTGTGCATTAAAACAAATATTTAAATATCTTGAAATATATATTTTGCCACAATCCAAGTGTAATCTATCATAATGAATAAATATTTAAATTTCAACACTATTTGATTTTAATTGGAATCATTAAGACAACAAGCCTTATTTTTATTTGAATTTTGAAAGCACCTGAGTTAAAATTTTGCGCCAATTCAGCATAATGAATGAAATATTCAAATATCTACACTTTTTTTTGTATATATTATAGATTATAAATTATACCTATTTTGAGTGTCTGGAATTTTGAAGTATGAGGTTGTGAGACAGCTTGATAATGGGGCTTGCAGTAGTAATCAGGAGAAATCGATCGTCACAGTCATTTATTGATAAAGCTTTGTAGAAGTTAGCTGTGCTTCTAGAGTTTGTAACTAAAAGTTTCTATTTTAAATGATAATTAAGAGTTGTCAATTTCAGAATATGAGAATGAAGTTGAGAACTTTAAAATGAAGTATGTAATAGTGGCTTTTTGTATTTTCATATTGTGACCACCATAACTCGAGGACCATTTTGAATGATATTACAAGGCTACTTCAAAATCATTTTGTTTGTAGAAAATCTGATAACACTTTCCTTTATCACATGGATATACCTACCATTTAATTTATTTTGTCAAAGGAGAATTATGATACTATTAAATAGAATAAGTGGCCATTGAGCTTTCATAAAGATAATTAGAAAGAGTAGAAATTGTATTTGGATATAAATTAAATATTAAATATTTGAGCATAAGTTTGTCCTTAAATATTAAATATTTATTTTTATATATATATATATATATATATATATATATATTATTATAATAAATTTAATTGATCATATCATTTCATATTTTTTTTTCTTATCGATATAGAATTATGTAATACTAGAGTAAATGACCCGTACCATGCACGGGGAATATGTTATTTTTTTAGGATTTCATCGAAAAATATGTGATTGTTGATTTCACATTTTTAGTTTAAAATTTTGTTGGGGAATTATACACCTCAAATTATTGATTTATGAGATTAATTATGCAGAAATATTTGGAAAAAAATTTGTTATGTAAAATATAAAAGATAAATCCCCATATAAGTTTAATTATAAGATATTTTTAAATCTATTTGATTTATAAACATTCTCTCTTAAAATTTTTTTTTTTTTATTCTTTTCCCTGCAAGTTAACCATTATTAGAAATTATATTTATCTATCATAATTTATCTTTTATCTTGAAAATATATTTGAATTATTTATCCTCTTATCCCCACGTAGGTGAACTATTTCTAGAAAATATACTTATATATCATATTATTAATTTATTTTCTTTTAAAAATATATTTAATTTATTTATCTTTTTTTCCATGCAAGTTAACCATTTATAGAACATTTATATATTTATCATTTTTTCTTCTCTCTTTAAAATCTATTTGATTTATTTCTTCTCTTTTCCCGTACAAGTTAACCAATTTTAGAAAATATTTTTATCGATCATAATATATTTATTCATCTCACTTGAAAATCTTTTTGATTTATTTCTCCCCGTTGCCCGTTGCAAATTAACCATTTTTAAAAAATATATTTATCTATTGTATCATTTTTTTATTCTCTCTTTAAAATATTTTTGATTTATTTCTACTCTTTTTCCTATAAATTAAACCATTTTTAGAAAGTGTATTTTTCTATCATATTATTTTTTCTATTCTCTTAAATATATATATTTGATTTATTTCTCCTTTTACCTTGTGCAAGCTAACCATTTTTTATAAAATATAATTTTTTATATATTATTTTTATTCTCTCTTGTAAATCTATTTGATTTATTTATTTTATTTTCCCCTGCAAGTTAGCAGTTTTTAGAAAATATATTTATCTATCATACGCTTTATTTTCTCTTGAAAATCTCTTTGATTTATTTCTCCTCTTTCCCTATGCAAATTAATCATTTTTGTAAAAATATATTTATCTATTATATTATTATATGTATTATTTCTCGAAAATAAATTTGATTTATTTCTCATATTTTCCTGTGCATGTTAACTATTTTATAAAATATATTTATATATCATATTATTAATATTATTTTCTTTTGAAAATTTATTTGATTTATTTCTTATCTTTTCGATGTAAGTTAAACATTTTTAGAAAATATATTTATCTATAATATTATTTTAAAAAAATTAGTAATTGATTTAAATAATATTATTAATTGATTTGTTCCCTTGAGTTTTATTATTGAATTTGCATTAAATGATGTTTTTCTAAGAGGTGACACATAGCATAGAATTCAATGAGGTTATTTCTAAATGTATATACTATAGATATAGATTTTATAAAATATATTTATACATCATATGATTAATTTTATTTTCTATTGAAAGTTTATTTGATTTATTTATTTTCTTTCCGATGTAAGTTAATCATTTTTAGAAAATATATTTATCTATAATATTATTTTAAAAATATTATTAATTGAGTTAAATAATATTATTAATTGATTTCTACCCTTGAGTTTTATTATTGGATTTGCATTAAATGATGTTTTTTCTAAGAGGATGACACATAACATAAAATTCAATGAGGTTATTCTTAAATGTATAATATATATATATATATATATATATATATATATATTTATGTATGTATGTGTTTTTAAATCTATTTGATTTTTAAACATTCTCTGTTACAAAATTATTTGTTTTTTTATTCTTTTCCCTGCAAGTTAACAATTATTAGTAATTATAATTATCTATCATATTTTATCTTTTCTCTTAAAAATATATTGGATTTATTTATCCTCTTATCCTCATGCAGATGAACTATTTCTAGAAAATATCCTTATATATCATATAATTTATTTATTTTCTTTTAAAAATATATTTAATTTATTTATCTTTTTTCCCATGCAAGTTAACCATTTATAGAACATTTATATATTTATCATTTTTTCTTCTCTCTTTTTAAAATATTTTTGATTTATTTCTTCTCTTTTCCCGTGGAAGTTAACCAATTTTAGAAAATATTTTTATCTATCATAATATATTTCTTCATCTCACTGGAAAATCTATTAGATTTATTTCTCCCCGTTGCCCAGTGCAAATTAACCATTTAAAAAAAATTATATTTATCTATTCTATCATTTTTTTATTCTCTCTTGAAAATATTTTTGATTTATTTCTACTCTTTTTCCTATAAATTAAACCATTTTTAGAAATTGTATTTTTCTATCATATTATTTTTTCCATTCTCTTAAATATATATATTTGATTTATTTCTTCCTTTGCCTTGTGCAAGCTAACCATTTTTTATAAATATTTTTTTTATATATTATTTTTATTCTCTCTTGTAAATCTATTTGATTTATTTATTCTATTTTCCCATGCAAGTTAGTTTAGAAAATATATTTATTTATCGTACGTTTTATTTTCTCTTGAAAATCTATTTGATTTATTTCTCCTCTTTCCCTGTGCAAATTAATTATTTTTTGTAAAAATATATTTATCTATCATATTATTATATGTATTATTTCTCGAAAATCTATTTGATTTATTTCTCATATTTTCCCGTGCATGTTAACCATTTTATAAAATATATTTATATATCATATTATTAATTTTATTTTCTCTTGAGAATTTATTTGATTTATTTCTTATCTTTCCGATGTAAGTTAACCATTTTTAGAAAATATATGAAAATATATTTATCTATAATATTATTTTAAAGGAATTAGTAATTAATTTAAATAATATTATTAATTGATTTGTACCCTTGAGTTTTATTATTGAATTTGCATTAAATGGTGTTTTTCTAAGAGGTGACACATAGCATAGAATTCAATGAGGTTATTCCTAAATGTATATACTATATATTCTCCATAAATTCCTCTCCTATGTGTCATATTCTAAAGCATTCCCTCCAAGAAAAGTTTGATGTGTCGCAACATCATGCATTTGATGTCCACAATTATTGTTTGTAATTAGTCTACCATTTTTTTAAGAGGGAAGTTTTGATTTATTTATTGTATTTATGAAATGTTTTAATTTGCTTGCTTGAATTTGATGCTACGTTTTAATCTATAATTTAAAAAATATGGGAATAATCAATGTAATAATAGTATACGAGTATCTAATCTTTTTTTGATGAAGTATATGAGCATGTAATCAAATTTAAATATTAAAGTAAATATTACTGGTTTGGAAATAAATATAAATTATCAAGGAAAATATTTTTTTAAATCAAAACCAATACATATGGGTAATAGTTAATTTTAAATGGGAAATGATGAGAAATAAATAAAATAAATTTTCAAGATATAAGGAAAAAATGTGGTAGACAAATATAAATTTCTAAAAATAGTTAAATAATTTCTAGCCCAGGGAAAATAGAAGAAACAAATAAAATAAACTTTCAAGAGAAAAAATGATATATAGATAAATATATGTAGATATTTTTTTTTAAAGTGATTAACTTTCACGGGGAAAGAGGAAAAATAAATCAAAATATTTAATTGAATAAGATTTTTCGTTCATATGATAGATAAACATCTTTTTTCGAATAATAGCAATTATCCTTTATTTTTTTCTTCACATGCAATCATTTTTTTATATCTATCTTTTTATATTGCATAAATTTTTGTGATATTCCATGTACACCTCACGGATAACCTGTTAAAGTACATATTTACAAGACAATATGCGATCAATGACTAAGACAAAATATTTTTTAAACACTTTTTGGTATATAATTTCTATAAAAAAAAAACAAAAACATGATATCATAAATTAATTTTTTTTATAAAATCCTAAAAAAAAAAAAATTTACCCCGTGCATATAGCACGGGTTCATTAATGTTAATTAATGAAAGAAATATTGATAGTCTAAATGAAAGAAACAATGGTAATAAGAAACAAGCCGAAATTAAGTAAAAACATAAACTAAACCATAAAATCAAATAAAAATTAAATCAATTAAATTATTTATTTTTATTCAGAGATTAAATTAATATCAATTTTTAAGCAATGCAAATGAACTTTTTCATAGTGGTACTTCTCCAACAAATGACCAATACATTTTTGTTTCTCTAACTGATTCTCAAGTCAATTTTTAATCACAGCCTAACAGTCTCAAAGGTTAGAACAATACGAAGAACTGAAGAAATGTACTGCTGGAAGATGAAGAAGATACATGCATGTGGCTAATATATCTTATATGGACTTGAGATTTAGTGAACAATCTTCGATATGGTTGTCAGACTAAGATTGATGATTTAATTGATATGTATTGATAGTATAAAGATTTTTTACACTGTCAATCAATTAGAAACTGACAAATGATTAAAAATAGTTGACTGTTATCCTAATATCTTAAATGTCATCCATATCATGATTTTTGATTGGTTGACAGTGTAAATTTTTTTACACTGACAGTATATAGCAATTAAACTCTAAGATTGAAATCTTTCTATTTTCTTATGTGTTTTTTTTTTTTTTTCATGAAACTGGAATTGACTAGTACATTATTCTGTTGCTATATCAACTGAACTGTCATATGATTTATAAGAGTCTCCTTTATTGTATGATAATGGTGCAAAGTTGACGATAGGAACCTATTCCTAAACTTTTGAAATTGTAGGATCAAAACCTATGAGAAAAATTATATGGTCTAATACCAAAACCCACACTTTTCAGTGACTAAAATTGTACAGTAGACAGTACGTACTTACTTTTTGAACTTAAGAGTCATTATTTGTATTATAATATCAATAATAGCTATTAAGTTATTATAATTGACGGTTCAGACAAAATATTTTTTAACAATTTTTTGTATATAATTCCTTACAAAAAAAATTTGAATCCAAAAACATGAAATCAATAATTATATATTTTCTTATGAAATCCCCAAAAAATAGCATATTGCTTACGTTTGGTTTTCTTCACTATGTGATTCAAATTTTTTTTTTTTGAAATCGAACGAGTACCGCACGTTCCTTTTCTCTATGCCTAGGCATAGATTCCCATTAATAATATTAGATATTAGGCGAATTCTACCGTGGACCACTTTGATGGGTGGTCCACAGTGCAGAAGTAAATTTAATGGTTAGATGTGCATGGACCACAATAATATAGTCACCCTCTACCATTGAATCATTTTCCTTTTCCTCATTCTTCCCTTACCTCCGCCGCCGCCTCCACCGCCTTCTCTGTTTTTGCCGTCCAATCTCATATCTAACTCTCCCAATCTAACTGACCTTCCGTCCTCCACGCCACCACCGGACGAGCACCGGCCAGTCGCCATTCTCCCCATTGCGTGAACCTGCACACAGCTCCGACACCACCCAACCTCCATCGCAACCTCACAGCTGTCGCGATGCCTCCACCTTGAACCGCACTGGATCGTGTCCCTGCCGAGCTTCCATCCACAACTGCCAACGCCACTGCAAGTCCCAATCATTCGCCAGTAATCACTGGTGGGCAACCCAGAACCAGATCTGGCGACCCCGAACAAGATCCAACGAGCAGGGGCTGGGTCGAGTCCGAGGTCGCGAACCAGATCTTGCGGCGGAGGCTCGTGTCCAAGGTCACGTTTTGGGTTGATGGCAGATGCTTGGAACCGCCACCATCATCGTCTCAGACTTCCCTTCTGTCATTGCATAAAGAGATGGCCAAAAAAATGGAGTGAGGTTGTTCATTACCAAACTCAGCCTTTGAGGAGCAAGGATTGGAGTAGAGACGACGGTGGAGGCGGTTTTCGTGAAGGAAGGGGAGTCTTCTTGTGGCGGAGATGAAGCTATGGGTGGTTTGCATTGTGACGGCGGTGTGACTCCGTGGAAGCCACGAAGAGAGTCGGAAGGAAGAGAAAGGGGAGAAAGGGAAGTCGCATTCATGTCCAGGCAGCGGTGAACAAAGGGGGGACAGCAGCGAACAGAGGGGAGAAAGGGGAGTCGCGTTACCATCTATGAAGGTGGTCCACCGTAGAATTCGCCTTAGATATTAAAAGTTGCGTAAAAAGCAAGGATAAGTGTTTCATTAAAATAAAAATAAAAATTGAAATCACACCAGGATATTTGAATTTGATTCAAAATGATTTCTTTCAAAAAGTATTTCACTTTAGTCAATGGCCTGATACGTGAAATCAATGACTTGTTTTCAAAATGGAATGTGGACGTGAAAATTGTTCTATTAGACATAGAAGTTGAATAGTGCGCAATTCATGACCATTCATATTCATATTGAATTAAAAATGGATTTCATTGGCTTTTGACATCATTTTGGCAATTAAATGGTTGATTACGTACAGGATCTTTACGTAATTTTTTGAAGAGAGGATCTTTACGTAATTGGCAATTGGAAATTGTGGATTCATCTTTATCACTTGCTATTTGGAATTGATTTTATAATCAATTAAAATTAATTCTGTCAAATTATTTTGGCAATTGATCTCATAAAATTTTTCACTTTAAAATTTATTTAATAATTATAATAATAATAAAGTATTTATTATTATTATTATTGATTGTCATTAAATATTTTATTTTAAGGTATATGATTATGGCCCTACATTATGGTGTTATTTATTTTGGGTAAATATGACCTGCGTGTCATGATTTATTTATTTAAATGCGACCTGCGTGTCCTGTCCTTTTAATTCATTTATTTATTTATTTTAAATAAATGTAATTGCTAGAGTTGAAGAGGAAGCAACACCAAATGATGACGCTATAGGAAAGCTTAAGAAGCTTGCTCGAGGGTCAAAGAATTATAATAATTATTTTATATATTTTACGCTTTAGGAGGCCATAACTATATTACCTTATCTTATATGTTTATGTATGAGATGCATGAAATGTATAAGATGTATGTTTGTGTATGTGATGCATGAAATGTATGTATATATGCATGTTTTATATGTTATATATGATAATTAAATGTATGATAGCATGTATTTCATGTATGCTGAGAGACACTTTATATGTGATACAACGCCGGTGAGATCATTTTAATAAAAATCCCTCAAAAGGAAATATTAAGTTTAAAAGACTTCCAATGCATGGTACTCGTCAAGACTAATATATTGAATGAGTGTAGGTATGTCAAAGCAGAGTGCATTTTTCTATACTAGTAAGATACGATGTGATATGAGCCCAATTTGGAGTATGGTTCAAGAAGCTAGCCAAGGACTTGGTGGGCCAATGACAAATGTTACAACCAAGAAAGCCCAACAAGTGTTTAATTCAAACTATGGTTCTTATCATGGAAGCAAGCCCAAATGCAAGATTTATGGAATGAAGCCCAAATTATTAACTTACATTATCCAACTAAAGGATCCATGACAAGAGGGGCATGCAACATGAAGAAGAGTCCAATTTTAGTTGTTTATTTTAATTCAATAAGTGTAAATGGGTTTTATGAGTGAGTCCAATTACTAAGCGATGTTTCTGGGTCAGCCCACTTGTATTCCATGAAGTTACACGAATTTGTATGTGTCTTAGTGGGAGGAATCTTTAGCTTGCATGCTATAAGAACTCCTAATTAGTGTGTTAGTATTTTGAATAAATTATGGGGGGTTACACTTTTAATTTGAGAAGCAAGTGTAACCACCACATAATGAGTGTGAGAGAGAAAGTCATAAAGGGTGTGGGGCGTGTTTAATTTTTGGTGGCTGACTTGAATGTGTTGTTGGCTGAGTTAAGGTGTTTTAGTGAATGTTTTTAGTGTCATGAATAGGCCAAATATGTGAGGGGTTATGGATTTTCGTTTTTATTTTGGTGGCTGATTTAAGTTTGGTTTTTAGTGTGTTTAGAGTCATGAATTAGGCCAATTAAGTGGGGGTTATGGTTTGTTTTTGAAAGCCAAAAGTTGGCTGCCCAACTATATGTATTTTTCTGACAAACATATAAGAACTTAACTTGGATGTTCATTTTGGATTAAAATCCATTTGTGAGAGAATTGTCTCTTGGGTTCTTAGTTGAGCCAAACTGTTCTTATCAAGAATCCAAGATTCTTGTGGCGAACTTCACTTGGCTTATCAAACCACCTTGGTTTGTGGCACCTTCCATCACCTCTTACCTTCATCCATTTTCTTCTTTTCTTCACTTTAATTTGGTTACAAAAGTGATTACAATTTTAACTTGTTTGAAATTCAACCATAAGATCATCTCCAAAGCCAACCTATCCTTTGGTTGTCATCACCATGGGACAATTGTAATGTCCAAATGCTATCCATTGGGTCTAACTTAACTAAGCCAAATTCAATAGAATTGAAAGGCTTAGAAGCGTTGAGTTGGGCTTTAGTCCATAGGATGCATTAGAATAAGAGTTATTCACCCAACTGATCCAAAAGTTACATGAGATGTAATTGGAAAGGAGTTTCTTACCTAAATTTCTAAGTTTTGGGAGATCAACTAAAGTTGACTCAAAACAAGGTGAAATATGGATCTTGATCTCGCTAGAAAATCTTCCAAAGGGTTTTTCCGAGTCAATGATGAGGGTCATTGATTTCAGTAAAATAGTGGGAGCATATTTAATAGAAGACCTTATTAAATATGTTTTATCATGATACTTATATTTTACATGTTTCTGTATTTAGAATTACCATGACATAAAACACTGTAATTTATTACTGCGATTTGTCCTTGAGAAGGACAAGGTATCCATAATTAATTTTTTTGAATTGGTAAAAATTTGAGGATTGTCCTCAAATATGAGAAAGAGTTGTTTGTTCTCGAGTAAATGATTCCAGCTGTGCAACCAATTTCTACTTGGATCAAAAAGGATGCTTACGAGAAGCATCAAGTCGATGTCATTGATGTAGGATTCCTCATGCTTGCAACCATGAAGATGCGTGATATGATCATGCACCTCACGATGCTCT